>CM029918.1:45187500-46437500 GCA_017639245.1 Myiopsitta monachus
TCTTTTGCATGCAGGGCCGTTCCTTCCAGAGGTAGCTTGCGAACTAGAAGTCCCTGCTGGTGCCCCCCCGGGACTCCCTATCTCCCGTGGAGCAGGGGAGGCGGGGAGAGCCAGCAGTCTCCCTGCTGGAGGTGTGCGCCCCAACCCCCCGTTTCCTGCACTCAATGGTTGTAACTGAGAAAAATAACCTTACTTATAACTAAGGTTATCGGCTAATTTGTTCTTGGGTCTGACCACAGGCCAAAATCGAGGAAGAAGGCGAGCAGTAATGGGACGGGTGACAGCACCAACACCAAACTGCAGTCACTTGTAGCGATAGGCCAGGACTGTATGCCCTCCCCTCCCCGAGCCGGGCCCGCGTGCCGTTGGCTACAGTTAACTTGAGGGGTTTTATGGTTTCCTGCACACGTTGTTTTTCTTCTCAATTACAATGAAGTCCAGTGTTGCCAAACGGATTGTTTCTCTGGGGACTCTTTGGTGACACAGGTTGTTGCCTCCAGATAGCTAAGTGGAAGTCAGGCTAAAATATATATATATGTATGTGCAAATATACACAAATGGGAAATACTCATGCATTCCTTGCTGCCTGCAATATGGCTCAAGGCACATCTCTCCCCAGAGGAAGCGCCCAGAATTAAGCTAAACAAGGATATGTCACCATATGTATGCTTTTCTTCTTATAGACTGTATTTCTAGCATAATTGTTTTGGGAGGAAAAGTAGTAGCCCTTTAACAAATGTGAAAGCTAGCAAATTTATTGCAAAGCTTTTTAAATGGAGATCTATGTAAAAGAAAACTAGATTTTAGGAATTTCAGCTGATGCCTGAATGTAGGCTTGCCTAACACCGTATCCTTTCTTGGACATGGGCCAGTGGGGGGTGCCTACAAAGAGATGCATTTCCACAGCATCATGAAATCTGCTACTCGAAATTGCTGCTGCTGTTGTTTCCTCCTACTGCCCTACTGTTTCTGCTGCTGGGGCCTCTGCCCCAGCCAATATGAGAGGCCCTAGTCCTGCTCCTGGAAGCTGCAACCATGCTTGAACAAACAAAGCAAAGCAAAATTGCTCCTACCCTGCCAAGCCTTCACTCTGGGAACTAGTGTTTTAGAGGCTTCTACAGCCACACATGGTCATCATCACCAGTGAATCCTATTCCACTAATTTATTTAATCCTCCACAGCATCCCCTTCTTGCCTGTGGCCTCCACAATATCTTGTGGTAATGCTGAGTGAATTTGTTTGTGTGCTGAGTGAATTTGTTTGTGTGCTGAGTGAAAAAATGAAGTTTCTGTTTTCTATTTCAACTTTGGTGTAGATAATTTTGTCCATTCTCATACTGTGACAACTTTGTCTCTTCTTCAGCTTTTGCTAAGCCACTCTTTGCTGTTTCTCCATCAGCTTGTCTCATAGTGCACTGAGATACAGAAAAGAATTCAAGTGGAATATTTAAATAAAAAATCACGGTAATAGAGCACATGCCTGTCACTGAAATTTATTTTTAATAGACATTAATTTTAAGTAATTATTTTCTTTGTAAATCATTAATTTACCTGCAAATTAGATGAAGACTATTCACCTCAAGAATGTATATATAATTTTCAGTAATCAGGCTTGTCTCCCCTGTGTATCATTTAATTTCCTTCCCTTCCTTGTGAATCAGCAGGTGATGTGACTGCGTGCATCGACCGTATTGTATTTTCTTTCTTTTCCAACACCAAAGTAGGGTTCCCTGGGAGTCAGCAATGCTGAGCACATTTGCAAGCTTTGTACTCCCCTGTTACACTTCCAGCGGAAATAGTCTGACCAAGCAGAGCAAGAGGCCTCTGCAGCCTCACCATTAGCTGTTGTGACATGCACTTATGTGATATGTGATGCAGTAGGAGCCAGATGAGTGAAGAGCCTTCAGGCTGGCCAGCCCCTTCACTGCCACTGCCACAAGAAATTAATAAAAGCAGATTAGTGCTTAACCCTCCTAGCAAGGGCTCTTCACTCTGCACACCGGATCTAGTTTTTGAAAGTGTATGTTAGGGTTAATTCTTCATGTAGAGTATCTCCATAAAGGTCTCTGAAAAGCTTTGAAGACATTAACAAGGTATTACAATGTGACCTCCTGGGTCTACATATGTTGTGATCATCTTGATATGCCAGAGTTCAAAAATTATTACCTTCCACCAGTTCACCCTCTCCTCTCCAGGCTCCTCAAATGAGCTCTAAACATCAGCTGTGATTTTTGTCACCAACATGAGGAAAATAAATGTAGTTGTCTCCAAGATGGGCATATCATAGCACAAAAGGTGGCTTACTCAGGACTTAGTAATTACTCAGTCAGTGACTGCTCTGATTGTGTGAATCTCAAGGCAAGAAGTAGTGTTTACTGAACACAGTAACCAACCTACACTAACAGAATTCTCTGAAAAGTGATTTAGGCATAACTCATAGGTACAGCTATGCAACATCTCCTAACACTACATATTTGGCTAGATTATCCTATTCTGAGTCACTTCTATGCCTTTTTTTCCTACCAATGCACTCATTTCTAATATCCTTTCTCCCTCTGTAATAGCTCCTCCATTTTTTGCAAACAAAGCTTAATTCTCCCCCATGGCAGAAGAGTATCATAGACTCATAGAATCATAGAGTAGTTAGGGTTGGAAAGGACCTTAAGATCATCTAGTTCCAACTCCCCTGCCATGGGCAGCGACACCTCCCACTAAACCATGCCACCCAAGGCTATGTCCAACCTGGCCTTTAACACTGCCAGTGATGGAGCATTCACAACTTCCCTGGGCAACCCATTCCAGTGCCTCACCACCCTCACAGTAAAGAATTTCTTCCTCACATCCAATCTAAACTTCCCCTGTTTAGATTTGAACCTGTTTCCCCTTGTCCTATCACTACAGTGCCTCATGAAGAGTCCCTTCCCTGCATCCCTACAGGCCCCCTTGAGATACTGGAAGGCTGCTATGAGATCTTCACGCAGCCTTCTCTTCTCCAGGCTGAATAGCCCCAACTTTCTCATCCTATCTTCATATGGGAGGTGCTCCAGTCCCCTGATCATCCTTGTGGCCCTCCTCTGGACTTGTTCCAACACTTCCATGTCCTTTTTATGTTGAGGACACCAGAACTGCACACAATACTCCAAGTGAGGTCTCAGAAGAGCAGAGGGGCAGGATCACCTCCCTCAACCTGCTGGTCATGCTCCTCTTTGATGCAGCCCAGGATACAGTTGGCTTTCTGGGCTGCAAGCACACGCTGCCAGCTCATGTTCAATTTTTAATCAACCAACACCCCCAAGTCCTTCTCCGCAGGGCTGCTCTGAATCTCTTCTCTGCCCAACCTGTATGCTGTGCCTGGGATTGCTCCCAGCCAGGTGTAGGACCTTGCACTTGGCATGGTTAAACTTCATCAGGTTGGTATCAGCCCACCTCTCAAGTGTGTCAAGGTCACTCTGGATGTTATTCCTTCCCTCCAACGTATCAACCAACCACACAGCTTGGTGTCATTGTCAAACTTGCTGAGGGTGCACTCAATCCCACTGTCCATGTCACCAACAAAGACGTTGAACAAGACTGGTCCCAGCACCCATCCCTGAGGGACACCACTCCTTACTGGTCTCCAGCTGGACATTGAGCCATTGAGCCACTACTCTTTGCGTGCAGCCATCCAGCCAGTTCTTTATCCACTGAGTGGTCCACCTATCAAATTGATGTCTCTCTAACTTAGAGACAAGGATGTCATGTGAGACAGTGTCAAACGCTTTGCACAAGTCCAGGTAGATGACGTCAACTGCTCTACCCCGACCATTACTTCCGTAGCCCCATCATAGAAGGCCACACGATCGGCCATGCAGGGTTTGCCCTTAGTGAAGCCATGCTGGCTGTCACCAAGCACCTTGTTTTTCATGTGCCTTAGCATGCCTTCCAGAAGAATCTGCTCCAAGATTTTGCCAGGCACAGAGGGGAGACTGACTGCTCTGTAGTTCTCTGGCTCATCCATTTTCCCCTTCTTGAAAATGGGGTTATATTTCCCTTTTTCCAGTCATTGGGAACTTCACCTGACTGCCATGATTTTTCAAATAGGATGGACAGTGTCTTAGCAACTTCATTTGCCAGCTCCTTCAGGACCTGTGGATGGATTTCATCAGGTCCCATGAAGTTGTATATGTTCAGGTTCCTAAGATGGTCTTGAACCAGATCCTCTCCTACAGTGGGCCCAGGGTCTTCATTCTCACTGTCCCTGTGTCTGCCTTCCAAGTATCCACAATCTCCAAATGGCTCCTGTTTCATCTTTCCTTTTAAGTGAGTTTATTTGAAGAAAGGACAATATAACAGCAGCTGCTGGTGGGGTGGCATTCATTGGTTTGTGACAGAGGAGGTTAGTTGTCCATAACCCGTCTTTGGTGCCATTTGCTGACAGCTAACAAATGCTGATCAATCTCTTCATGTGCCCCTGTGTAACCTGTCCTCATCATAAGCACTGTTAGTTTATTTGAACAGGAGGAGGAAAAGGGCTCGCAGAAATAAGAGCAAGACTGGTAGGGTCCCTATGGGTCTTTCAAAATGATGGGAATTAGGCAGAAGGAGAAACTCAGACTGGGCATCACCCGAGTGAGCTGTGGGCTTTGAGTTCTGTTTGGCACCATTATGGCATCAAAATACTAGACAAAAAGTGTGTTATACTGGCAAAGCTATCTGGCAAAGCTATGCTTTGTTGTATTGGCAGTGCCCTTGTCATGTAGACCTGGAAGAAAAAATGTTGGTCTTTCTTATCTTTCCTCAGTTTCTTCCTGGGCTCTCCCCACCCAGTCTCCAGTTTATATTCCTTTCTCTGACCTTTTTTCTTCCTGAATGTCTTCTTAACCTTCTTTACAAGGAATTTGCTAATATTATGTTAAAGATGAAAATTCCCATTCAGCAGACCAAGAACATTATGACTTTCCTGCTTTCCAGATACCCTTTTTCTTCTGTTTCAGCATACATCTCCTTCCCTTGCAAAGGGCTTGTTGCCTAATGTGTGGCAGCAGAATGCAATCCTGTTTACGATGTATCCAAGATGTACCATGCTGCGTTATCATCCTGAGCTTTGTCCAAGGCTCTAAGATGAGGATATCTCTGCACACTGTCTGCTTCAAAAATAGCACCAAGCTGGGTACAAACTGTGACTGCATTTCTGAAAGCTAGATGACAACAGCTGGTATCTAACTGAATAATTCAAAAGGCTGTTGCTCAGGTTGACTGCTTTGAAAAACTGGGTTTGTTATGAAGCCAGACAAGATCTGACTGCATGATCTCAGCACAGCTCACCAAAACCTGTTGACTTGTGTTAAAGCCCAACCACACCTTTCAAATGGGCAAATTCTAGATGTGTCAGAGAAAACATGGTAGATTGACTTTTTGCTGTAGCAGCCTGCCTGAAGTTTGTGACAGCCTGCAGCTCATGGTTTGTCCTTTTCAAGTAAGGGAAGCAAACATCCAAATATTCTCAGGACCCTGAAACTGCTGAAGCTGTAATTACAGCCACAGCGGTTGCTAATGAGGATGCATTGACTGGCCACAGGTGACTGATGTGCTGATGACAGCAGGTTACACAGGACAGTGTGGAACCAGGTGAGTGGCAAAGGGAATAGCAATTTAAAGGGGGATCTAGGCATTTCTCCAGACTTGAACACCTGGATCTGGATCAGTTTACATCCATTAGGGCATATCCAGATGTCTTCAGAATCAGGACTAGGAACTGCTATGATTCAAAAATACAGCATTTGAGGTATTGCTCCTGTGGTGCCATTGATTCAGACTTACTTAGAGTACCAAGAAGGGCAAACTAATTTAACATTATATATGTAACTTTAGCCCTTAATTTCCAGAGAGGGATGCATTTTCTGTAAATATTCAATTGTTCCAGAAAATAATTTCTTTCTGTAATAAGAAAGCAACATGACTATTTTCTAGTGGAAGAACTTACATAGTTCTAGCTGTAGGGAAATAAATGGTACAGTGGATAAAACAGGAGGCCAGAAATAGGCATCTTCATTTTAATTCCAGGTCTTCCTGCAAACTTTGTTCAAGACTCAATGTGATTTAGAAAATGTTGTTATGCTGCTTTCCTTTGGATTGGTCTGAGTGGTTTTTTGGTTTTTGGGTTTTTTGTTTTTTGGTTGGTTTTTTTTTTTTTTTGGTTATTTTTAATGGGTTTTTGTTTGTGTGGGGTTTTTGTTGTTGTTTTTTAATAAATTTAAAAGTCTGACATTTCTAGAAAACAGGGTAATGGAACAGCATAGGAACAAACTTATACATTCTCATTCGAAAAAAAAGGAGGAATCCTGGGTATTTTAAAACTCAGGTCTCATTCTCTTGGATCAGCTTCAGGAGAAAAGAAGTATGAAAATATTCTTTGCTTGAGCTCCCTCCTAGCTTTTAAGAACTCAGACATGGAGCCTAATAAACTGAGTGCTTTTCTTGCCTCTCCTGGGGGATTAGGAGACTGGAACATTTCTTTTATGGGGCAAGGTGGGGAGAGCTGGGCCTATTTAGCCTGGAGAAGAGACATCTGCAAGGATAAGGGGCAATGGGCATAAACTGAAACACAGGAAGTTTCATTTGAGTATCAGGAAAAAACTTTGAGGGTCATAGAACACTGGAACAGGCTGCCCAGAGAGGTTGTGGAGTCTCCTTCTCTGGAGATCTTCAAAACCTGCATGGACATGATCCTGTGCAATGTGCTGTAGGTGAACCTTCTTTAGCGGGGGGTTGGATTAGATGATCTCCAGAGGTCCGTTCCAGCCCCAGCATTCTGTAATTCTGTGATCCTGAATTGAAAATGCATGCTACTGCTCTGGAGCTGGTTGCAAACGGAAGGTCATAAACTCCAGTTTAGCTTATCTAAATGGTAGTAATTTCATGTAGTTCTGAAAGACTGCATTATCACAGTGAATGATACACACTGTGAGTTAGGCTTTGGCTGACGTATTCAGTGATAATTACATAAAGGAAGCTTCCTAATTCCATTAGCAAATAGTTCCAGGTTTAGATAGAAATGAAATCATAGTGTCGTCTCCTATTGTATTATTATTGTTGTTACGCAGTTGGTGCCCTCAATTATAGATCAACAGATCATGAGCTTGGTGCACTTTAAGTGCAGCACATAAAGAGAAGACCCACTTCAGATTATTTACAATTTAAATGTAGGACAGAAAAGAAACCACAGATACGAGCAGAAAACAAAGTAATATTGCCATTTGGTTTGGCAGCACCCATCTCACTACAGCAGCAGCCTGAGCTAGCTGCTTTTTTGTTCTTTGCAGGTATCACAGATAAAGATAACATCTTTAAAGATTAACAAGGGAATTGGAGAACCCACATAAGTTTGCATCAGTGAACTGGGACCTCTTCCAAAGTATTTTTCATGATGAGAGAAAATACAAAACATAACAAGCAAACTGTTAAGAGGCTGGGATCATAAGGTTATCACAGCCAACTCATTACTGCTGCACAGGACCAGTAAAGTACTCAGTAAGCATGTGGTGGTGCTGGAAAGGACCTTGACATAGCCCTACTTGTGAAAAAGGGCTAGGACAAAAACATGGGTCAGGTTATTGTGATGAAGTCTATAGGCCATGAAACTTGTTGAATCAGAAAGTGTGGTTGCATGGGAAGAAGGAGGAAAAAAATAGTCCAGTAGTTGGGACCCAATGTGATGTGAAGCTCAAAAAGAGAAGTTCACGAAAAAAGCCAGTACTATTAAAGCATAGTCAGGATATCAAAGCAGAATTATTGCTGGTGACTAACAAGAAACTGATGTCTTATGGCAGTAGTTGAGAAACAGGTAGGAGGAAGGCTTTAAGAGCCTAATGGAGATGGAAAATCATATCTTTGTTTAACTCAGACAAACTATACAATCTGTCTGGCTCATTATCCACAGGCAGCATCAGAGACAAAAGCCAAGGTTTTAATTTCTTCTGAGGTGAGGATGTCAGCAAATCATTGTGTAAGCCAATGGAAGCTGGTTTCTATGGAATATATCTCAGGAAATCTTCTTGGGTGGGCTCTCCAATGTCTAATTTGTATGTTACTCTCTGCTGCAACATACCTGGCTGGATCTGGAGTGCACTAACTTTGTTTCCCTGGTCAGCCCCACCTGGGACTCTTACCCACCCCTCAAGAGGTCATTTAAGTTGAGACCTAGGCCTCCAACCTTTCTCCTGGGCGTTTCCCTTTGTAAAGTCCATAGAAATATAGTGTATTTGGGACCTCAGCTTCTTTCTGAATACATTATGGATGGCTGAATGAATGAATGAGTGAATGAAGACACGTGTATGACACATTTTCAGGAATGCAGGATAAAAAGAACCTTTGCCTATAACCATCTCCAGCTGGTGAAATGGGCTTTGAAGGGATTTGAAAGTTGTGCTGGTGCTACTTTGGGTGTCTCTAGCACTCAACATAGGACCTGGCATCCTGTGGCCTTACAGATCAGTTAAGGTTTTTGTTGTCTCTGAGGAATGCTGGATGCCAAATGGCAGGCTTACAGTTTTTGTCACTGTGCTTGTGACTGGCATGTCTGTTGGTGATCTAAAACTCAGTTAATTGAGAATCGTCCTGCAATAATGTGATATTATGAAAGAATGGGAAATAACATCACTTACAAAATACAATTACCATTTAATATTATTTTGTCATAAATAGAGTTGTGGCGTAGCTGTGCTAAGGTGTAGCTAATGCTCTTGTCATAAATGAATTACAAACATGTAGAGCAAAGTGTATTCATAAAGAAATATACACTTGCACATTTACAAACAATTTTTTCATCAGGGTGCTCTGAGGACAATAATAGTGACAAATAAAATAAATAGGCTGGTTTCACAGCAAGGGGATTGATTTAGATCAAAGTCATTTAAATTGCCAATTTTAATAATTATTTTAATTGTGAAACTAGAAACCTTGATTTAAATACTTGATTTCCATCTTGTTTTGCATTTGTGCTTCCTAAGTATTTTTCTGAAGAAAGGTTGATTCTCATCGGCTGGTGTAATTCAGTATTTTCTTTTGCTAACCGTGAGGATTACGTACATACTATGTCTGTATATATTAAAGTGTTTTAACATATATTTGCACAAATTCTAAATTTATACACTTTAATCATGTTGGAAAAACAATTGATGTATATTTTCTGAATTTCTAAATTATGTTTTTTTTTCTTCAATCAATGCTTCAGATGGTATCTGGATGGTAATTAGCATTTCATTAAAAACACATAAAATCTGGAAGAAGAGGGGGTGTTAGTTAAAACATGCTGGGTAGCTAAAAAGTAGTTTTGTTAGAATATATTTGTTTTAAAAAGCAAGGTCTAGATCGGACTTGGACTTCAGACTGGCAGCTATGATCAGCTGTTTTAGTAAGGTATTAGTTGTCTGAATCTCCCAACCAGGTAGGGCTATGTCACTAAAAACCTTCACAGACCTCTTTCAAAGGATGGTGTGGTGAAGCTGAGATCTGGGCCACGAGCAAGAAGAGGAGACCACCAAAGACGTGAGCTCCTGCGCAGTCAGTTGCAGCCTCTCCATCCAAGCTGGTGTCAGTGGAGAGAGTGGGTAAAGGGGAGAAGCCACCAACCATCCTCAGCCTCCTAGGATAAGGACAAGGTGTCCTTCACAGCTTGCTGGAGGCAGCTTGTAACAGTGGTTTTGAACAAAGTAGGTAATTTCTACCCCTGCAGCATCATGGAGTTTAGTGCCAATGTGCTTCTGCAGAGAGTATCCTAACTTGATTGTTAAATTACCTTGATGGTCTGTGGCTGTAGAGCTGAACTGTCACTGTGACTTCCAATATCATAGAAGCAGATTTAAGTGGCTCATAATGCATTTTAGCCCAATTGAGCAGGGAAAATGGACCATTTTACTTTTAATCTCTGTTGTTTGCTTTGTATGTCTTGGTATTACTATGATGGTCTCCTGGAAGACCTGGTCATTTGAGATGATTCTTGATTTGCTGCGCCGAGAAGTATGATTTATTTAATTTTTGATACTGAAGAAGGCTTTTATACTTATTAATCAGCAAAAAATGTAGCAAAGATTTATGATACTTTCTTTTTTAGGTTTAAATGCATTTTCAGGCTCTTAAACAGTCTTTTGGGTATGGAGTACTGAGGAAGATATCCCAGTTAGCAAAAGAAGAGCTATACCTTGAACATCTTGGTTGTCTAGTTGATTAAATTGATAATTTTATTTATTTTTTAACCTTTCATCCTGATGACAAAAGAATTGCTTGTGAGTGTTGACTCTTTCACTACTTAGTGTTCCTTTAGGTACTGAAGCTACTGTGTCTATAGGGAGTTTTGAATAAAAAAATTTGGAAGGTCTGTATGGCCCTCAGTGTTACACATACATCTCTGATAAAACTGAACACAGCAAAGGTGGCCTTAATATACTCCAAAACATTTTAAGATGTATACAAAATAGTTGGTTTGACTTACAAAAGGACAAGCTTAAATAACAGTTGTTTGAAATTTTCCCTATAATGATATGTCTATCTCTTGATCCTCTTTTTCTGTTTTGGCAAAGGTAGTTTTAAGTATGAAGAAGGTAATATTGCCAAAACATTTTTATTTGTTTGGTTTTGGTTTTTCGGTTTGGTTTTTTGATATTTTTTTTTTTAAATGAAAGACTATTACTCTACCTCTTGATTTCTGCTTAAGTCGGATTTTTTATTATTTTTATTTTTTATTAACAAAATAATAGGTGACAATCAGACCTAGGAAAAGTAGAAAAGGACTAATTAAATCCTATCTAATCTCAGTCTTATCTGGCTATCCATGCTCATAATTACTTTCCTAGGCTTTAAAGGCACTAACCATTTAGTAAAGCCAATAGTGCAAATTGAGAAAAAGGAATTGTTAATTCAGCCTTTGCAGAACAAGGCTACTAATTTCACATATTTCTGCTAGCATTGCGTTAGCATCACTGTGGTTTCAAGGGTATTAGTGCTTTATTTCTGTAAAGGCAGGGACAAATCATGGCTGATCCATTAATCTCAAATATATAGTGGCATTCTCCAAGTTCTGTATTGTGAGGGTGCTGAGGCACTGGAATGGGTTGCTCAAGGAAGTTGTGAATGTTCCATCACTGGCGGTGTTCAAGGCCAAGTTGGACAAAGCCTTGCGTGACATTGTTTAGCGTGAAATGTCTGTGGCCATGGTAGGAGGGTTGGAACTAGATGATCTAAAGGTTCTTTCCAACCATAGCTATTCTATGATTCTATGTGAATGTTGAAAGAGACACACAGAAAAAAACCCAAGAAAACAAGATGAAAACCCACTCTCTATAGTGGTGAAAATTATGTTAACGACACTGTCTTGATGCACCACAGCCATGACTGAGACAAATTTGAGCATGGTGATTCTGTACCTTGGAAGTTCAGTGGACTTAATACCAAGCTGATTAATTTTTGAAAGATTTCTTAATTTATGTGTGTAGGTGGTTTTAAAAAAGACACTGCATTATTGTATCCATTGTGCTTTGCAAAGCTGGAAAATTGCCTCCCCTGCTCCAGCAAAATCTGTTATTTCTGTGCTTCAGAGGAATAAACATAGTCCTCTCTACTTCAAAACATCCCTTTCCTCTGATCCTCAAATAGCTACTTTTAGAGAATTTCTTGCCTTTTCACTCAATATCTTGGTTTATCTCCAGCTCTGCATACCTTTGAGCAACGCTTCAGGGCTCTCGCACCAAGTTTTTTTCCTCTCACTCTCTTTAATTCAAAGTTGGCCCCAAATATTGCCCCATAACAAATAAAAGTACCCAATGTGTGTGAGTTGTAAGACTAGGATTTTGTAAGATCTTCTGTACAGGTGGAATATAAATTCCTTTAATACATACACAAATAGAAGATAGGAAATATTTAAAATCCTAAGAGTGCCCTGCTTGTAGGGTAAATTCTGACTAACAGCTGATAAACAATATTCTAAGTTTTCCTGCCATATATAATAATGTAAGAGATGAAAGAGGATATAAGTTGCTTTCAGCCTAGACCATTTTACTGGGTGTCATGTCAGGGATTAGATTTAATTTGATCCTTTGCGAAAAGAATTTTTTTAATAAAGTAGCTGATCAGATTAAAGGATAAATTAGTATATTATTCTATAGTAATACATGTTAAATTGGATAATGTGTTACCTCTGATGGTATCACAGAAATTATTTATTGTGATAAAATGTTGCTTGTCATAATTCAGTAAATATAAGTATGTCCTAAAAACGGTATTCACAAAATAAATGGGTTTGAACTATTCAAATTGCTTATCACGGAGAATAAACAAAACTAAGCTGCCCTTAATTAAGCTGGAGAAGAGACTACTTGTGGTTATGTTATAGAAGTCTTGTTGAATAAGGGAAACAATCCAGATTTCTCAGATGCACATAAACCAAACCTGAGTTTTACAGATTCTATAGCAAAGGCAATGGCAGAGAGACAGGTTAAACCTCACAAGGCAATGAACTTATGTATCCTAGCCCTGCCATCTTAAGCTGGCTTGAAGCTGGATTTGAGCTGACAGATGCTTTTCAAAATGGCATAATATTTGACTAAAATTCCTAATCTCCTGCTTCTGGGTGGAGTGGCTTTGCCTGAAGAAGGCTATGAAGGCTCAAGAAGGAGTGATCCCTGCCCCAGATCTACCTTGTCATTCCTGCAAAGCTGAAGTCCTTTTTGCTCTATTTATTTGTTCTATTCTGCACTTTAGCTGGGGCACCATGAGACCCAGAAATTACTCAAATAGCAACAGCAGAGATGAGAAAATGAAGATTGGCTCACATGTTATAATTAGCCAGCTTCACCTTATCATCCACAGCGCACCCCAAGACTGTAAAAATATGCCTTGGTGTCTCTGGTTGATTTTTAATCTTTCATACTTTTCTAATGAGAACACCTGAAGTGATGTTTTATGAAATTTGATGCAAAGTGCACTGAACCCAGGTGGAAAAGCAGCCAGTGATTTACATCTGCTTTGGAGTATGCCCTTAGTGGGAGGTAAAGTAACTTTCCTACTTGGGTATTTCCCTTCTGAAATAACTCTCTTCCATTTCTGAGCTTGACTGCTTTGTTCAATAAGCCTTGTTTATACATGCACATCCTGATTTTAAAGATTTTTTGTTTGTTTTGTTTTGTCTTGTCTTTGTCAGTAAAAGCTGAGATAATTCTGTTCAGAAATGATTGAAAAACTGAGGAATAGTTTGAGAAGAGTCTCCTGGAGGACTTGCAGAATGTAATATAAGCCATCTGACAGTTCCAGCTAGGGCTGTCTGAGTCAGTATGAAAGAGGATGATGTACATGATAAAGCTGGAATTGCAGAAGTGTTCAGAAAGAGAAATCCTGATATTTTATTATATTTTTTTTTATTAGAACTTATTGCATATTTTAAACTACTTCTGTAGGTGCTTGTACCTGTGCCATACAGCTGCAGGTCACGATCCCATGACTCCAAGATCCTACTCATTACCTTTGAAAATCAAACACAATGAAGCGTTGTAGCAATCTGAAATAATATCCACTTCCTGCCAGCTAATCAGCTCTGTGCACCCATGTGCAGAATTAATGAGCATGGCCACCACAATGGATAGGTAGCAGTGCCCGGACCAGCATGCAGGCTGGAGAGATCCTACAGCATTAGCTGCTGACTGTGACTGGCCACTGTTTTTTCTGCTCCCCATGAAGGAAGATGTGTTGGTTTGGGATGCCCATGTGCTGTGTGAACAGAGAGCCAGATGCTTACTGGGAAGCAATGGATTCACTGAGCTGGTGGTTTGCTTCTGTGAAGGTCTGGACGGGCTTCACAATGAGCATTGCACAATTGAGGGGGCAGTGAAGAACGTGTGTTTGAGCCCTCTGTAATGCAGGAACTCTTGAATAAGCAGTCTTGGCTGCCAAAAAGGATGGGCAGAGTGGGTTTCAGATGTTTGCCAATAAACTCCATTTCTTTCATTTGTTGTCTTGAGAATGTCTCTCCCAGCAGGAGCCCTCCTTAAGGTGCCTAAACAGCAAGTTTCGGCAGTGGAGAAAAATCAGCTAAGGAAAATTAACCACAACATCACGTGATGCCACTCTTTTGTCCTCTATCAGAGCTTCTGTTTCTGAAACTGGAGGTCATTTGAGAAGCTGGAGTTGTTGTGGTTGGCTGCAGTTGTGTCTAAATGCTTATCTACCTCATAATTTCTGATAACCCTTCATATAAAATTGCTTCTATGTTTCATGACTATCTATCTGGTGTGTGCATAACACTTTTTATACAGAGATCAGCACAGGTCTGGTAAGGTTCTACTTTGTCTACAGTTTATTCACTGTTATCTAACTGGGTGTTTAGTCTCCTGATGTAAAATATCTCCTGTTTCTGTACCTAGAAAGCAGTGTTGTCTGTGGTCACTTCAAAGGACATTTTTCTCATCAGACATGTTTAGTATTAGCTTAAATCAAGAATAATTTTAAAATTTGAATATTTAAAAATGCTAATACCTTAGAACATTTGTAATTCTTTCCTTGCTGACAAAGCAAGGAACGTATCTCTTTTCACACTGATTTTTAATTTCAGAGGTTTTTGTAGAAATCTTTATTGAGGTAACAAGTTGTTTTGTACTGGGTATGCAAAAGATGTTGTCTATGTGACATTCAGAAACAAATGCAGGAAGCAAACAATATAACTGGACACATTTTGTAGCTAAGTAGGTTAAAAAAATAGTCTGGTCATCCTGTGGTGGCTGGAAGCTGAGTAACAATAGATGAATAATTTCTCTGCAGCCTCTGATTGTGGCTGGTTAGCTATGGGCATGGTTTCCAGAAATTTCAGTTTTTCACAGTTATTTGTTCGTTTGATGTGATTAAATATAAATGACCTAAACTTTTCATGTGCAGTTGTCTGTGAGGTTGGGTTTTTGGTGGTGGTGGTGGTTTTGTTTTGCTTTGGGTTTTTTTGGGGGGTTTCTTTAATGCTTTGGTTTTCCTGCAGTTCATATTCTGAGGTATAGCAGGATCATTTTTTGCCCCAGAGTAGAACTTTCAATTTCTGTTTTTAAATGAAGATGAGATAAATAAGGTTACAATGATTTTTTTTTTTTAATTTTAATTTCTTTTTTAGTATCTGTGGTAATGAAAATGCAAACTTCATGGGCAGTGTTACTGCCATAAAGATAGATGATTTAAGAGAGAAGGAAATTTCCCAGAAGTCCTTCCAGTGCTTTTAAACTGGCCTTCAGTACAGTATGACTTCATAAAACAAACCACCACAAGAAATATTCAAAGTTCTTTTGATATGTGGATTTCTGATCCATGAATTAGAATATAAAATCTACATATTCAGCTATCACTAAAACTGATAAATTGCTGAAACAGCTCTCACATGCACATTGCATACATAGGTATCTTAGTGAATGAATAATGCAAACCAGAGGTTTCTGGAGTTTTCACTAAAGAGGAATGAAGCTTCCTATCACTAGTTATGGCCTGACTCTTCATCAACTTGTATCTTCTATGAACATTCAGTATCTGTGTGAAGTAAGCTTAAGAAGAATTTAAAAATGCTCCACTGGAATTTGCATGGCTTGGGAGGCTCATAATAGGATGAGTATCTTTACTTCAGGTCACTGATTTAAATCCCAGTTAGAAATAGCCTGAAGTCATTACAATCTGACAGCCATTTGGTGACCTATGAAATGAACTGGTAACAAGAGCCACCAGTTGCCAACAGGATGTGGCAAATTTGCTTCACACCTGTGAAGCAAATTCAGGAGACTGCAATTAGAGATACAGGGGGTTTTCTTTTTTTCACTTATCTTGTTCTCACTGCCTAGCCTGTGCTGAACAGTGTGCAATTGAGTTTTATCCATTAATAGGAGATTTTCTTAGAATTACAGTCTCGGTAGCTGATCCTCTAAATCTGCAGAGACAACCAGCGGCAGCTGTTAGGTAGTCATTTCTCTTCTGCCTTGCTTTTATCTAGTAAGTGTTTGCCTCTTTTTATGTATACATGTTTTCTCCAGGATTTTCCTGTCATCACTGAGAAAGCAGCCCCTCTTTACCCTATCCCACACTTTATTTCACTTTGCAAAAACATACCCTCCCCCCCAAAAAAAAACCCCGAAATACAAAAAAAAACCAACCAACCTACCAGACAAACAAAACTGATTGCTGTCCCTGTGAATGTATCATTGAAATTATTTACGTACTTATAGTTGGAGTTTAATATAAAATAGCTGTTGACTGAGGGACCCCATAAATTACCAGTGTCTGTGGAGGCAGAATCTGTGAACATAGTGTATTTATGTGTAATAAGTACAGAACTTGTAATCTGACTTTACAGTCAGAGGTTACTATCAGATTATGGGTGTCTCTGATCTGACTCCAAACAGTTGCATGTAATATTTTCCTCCTATGATACCACCGGCATTGTGTGAAGCACCAAATTTGAAGAGAATAGACTTATTTGAGCTTTATTAAATTTTAATTTGATGCATTTTCATATTATTTGACATAAAAATGACACCCAGCAGAGGAGATTGGGGGGGGGGGGAGGGGAGAGGAGGGCAGTGGGAAGAGTTTGTGGACAAGTTTACATGTTTGAAACTGTTGCCTTTGGAACTTGCACGGACTTCACTTGGACTCTCAAAATACAGCTTACAGACAGTGGTCAGATACATGTGCATAAAGATGATTGCATAGGAGATTGCAAGAGTAGGACTACAGAAAGCATGCTTTTCTTTATATACTACTTGCATGTTATGTTTGGGTTTGCTTCCGGGTGGGCATTATCAATATTGGTGTGAATGATATTTTTTCAGTCATTCCACTGACAGCTGTATTGGATTGCTACTTAGAAATCATGGGGTTAGGGAAAATTATAAACTTTAACCAATGTTGACAAATCTACACCTCAGCTTTCTTGAGAAAGCACAAGCAATATGTCATTCCAACTCCCTATATATTCTGTATACTCTTCTTTATCATTAGATAGAGATAAATTCAACTTTTATCAGGCTAATATCATTATTACATCTATTTCATTCAAGCCAAGTAACTTTATTCAAGACTCGGACTCCCCCGGATACTGGTTTTCAGTATACAGTTTGTATTCTAGTAAGTGGTTAAAAAAAGGGTATGCTTTGAAAAACGTTAAGGTAGGTAAGTGGTAATGGTAGGTAAATTATTTTTTGTAGAGTGACAAAAGGAAAATAAATTGGTAAAACTGAATAGCAATCCTTTTATGAATATGGATCTATTTCTGAGAGAAAGCGTTCTGTGTTAGTCAAAAGCACAATTTTTTGAACTGAATGGGGTTGTAACTTTCTAGATGAGGTTTCATTTGAAAGATCTGAGTGCAGTGGCAGTGTTGAGACTGATAATCATATTGACCTAAAGGACCAAAAGGCAATTATAGAGGTTATAGACAAAGGAACAAAGAACAGTAATAGAGGTCAGAGGCAAATGGAAAACCAGACAGTTAGTTTATCTCATGTCTATATTTACTATGCTGTTTTTACCAGAGTTGGTATAATATTGCTGTGCTTAGGGTGACCTTGATATTTCTTGCAAAACCAAATTATATTCCATCCTCCTTCACATTGGCAGGTGTATGTCTGCATTCTTGCCATGCCTATTTCCATGCGAAAAGGGTCAAACTCTTAAGACCTAAAGATACACGAGGTCAGCACTCATGTAAGCTAAAATCAAATCAGGGAGGCTGGGCTGGCTTGCTAGACCTGTGGCCAGGAGCACATGTTATTGTACAGAGTGAAAAAATACTGTTGTGCTGGTGTGGGCTGAATTTACAGGGCAGCCCTGTGCTGACCCTAGCAGCCTGGTACTCGAAGGCTTTGCCTGCTTCTATGGCCTCTGACAGAATGGTGGGGAAAAGTCTGTCCTTCATCCTGTTTCCTCTGTTTTGGTGCTTCCTCGTTCATCTGGTGTTTTCCAGCTGTCTGAGCAACAGCTGTCCCCTCTGGATGCACAACCCTCCTGTGCCCACATCCTTGGTGGTACCTGGGGATGCCCAGAACCAGGAGAAGAGGAGCAGCTTTTCTCTGTCTGTTAGATCTTTCTTCTGTCCCTTTGTGCATTCTGGGGAAGTGTGCTCTGTGGCATAAGCTTACTTAATTTTTGAGGGCTGCAAATTGCATAACATCACCCATGCCACATGAAGCAGAAGTGCATGTTCTCAGAGGACTGCCTACTGCTGTGGAGATGAGGAAGTCCCAGATTAGATTTTGGGCTGGCCGCAAAACCTCTGTCTATTATCTGTCTGCTTATATATCCGGTCATATTATGACAGCACAAAGATATATCATTAAGCTACAAACAGGTGTTTCATACGATAACAAGGTGCACAAAGCCTGTTAAACCATGCCAAGACTGTAAGTAGGACTAGGATCCTTTTCCTGGCATTCTCTATATGAGGGAATTCAAGACAAGAATTTTAGTCTCCATGCTTCATCAACATTCAGCTGACTGCTCAAACAGATTTATGAACCAAAGAGATCATGCTGACTACAATTCTAGTCCAGTGCCTTTGTCAGTATGGAGAGGTGATTTCTTAAAAGAAGTGATGAACTAGAAAGGGTGACATTTTTCTATATAAGTCAGAGAGGCAAATAATGAATTAAATATCTAGACAAGTGACTAGAAATAACTTGGACATTCTCAAAAGGTGATGAGAATGGATATTACCAAATAATATATTCAGAATGTTAGCCTTAAACATTTAAGTCTACCATATTTTTCTAGCAATTTTGAAGATATACGTACATTAGATAATCTTTATACAACATCTTATTTTTACAGCTATATTTAAACACATTATGTCTCAGGCTGAATTTTTCAGGAAGTAAGAAGTCCAAGCTAATGTTTTAAAACTTTAAGGAAGAAGAAAATAAGGCTGAAAAGAGAAGTTCCCAAATGTAGTCTAATTTTGACTGTAATAATCTTCTCTTCAAGTAGTATTCATAACTGTATACACAGTAAATGGGAACAAGAATATGGAAAAGTAATCTTTTTACCCTTGTCCATTAAGAATAACGTTAAATGGGCCTGTTCATTTGTTCAGCTTGCAAAAGAGCTTTCATTTTTCATAATAAATTTTTTTATTTGAGAGGAATAGCAACTGCAACAGCAAGCATCATATATGTGCATGTTGCTGAAATAAAGCTTTCTTTGAATTTGGTTGGGAATTATCTATTTCTCAAGGGATCCTTGTATAAGATCTGTTAGAAGAACCATAAGCTCTGGAAGGAAAAGTGGCAGAAACAGTTAAAATGGAACCAAGTCTGTTTCAAATTACTGATTTGCCAAATAAAAAGGATGGGTTAAATAGACAAGTGGGTAGAAGAGGTGGGGAGATACAAAGGGAGGTAACAAAGAGGCTCTGGTGTACATACCTAAAAAGAAATTGTTTTAATGGGATCTTTGAGCTAAGACTTTACGTGGCTTGATCAAGATAGACACCTGATGGAAAACAAGACCGGAGATCAGTACCCTTTTTCTGGCTTAGGGGAAAACATAAGGAAAATGCAGGTAGATCAGAATCAATTACAAATAGTATTCTCTTTCCCTAGAGTATGGATGTTGTTTAGGTGATTCAAAAGAATGCAGTGGTAGAAAGCTCATATTTTGATACCCTTTCGGATAAAAAAATGCAAGGTTGGTTTTTGGTTTTGTTTCTTTGTTTTAAAATTAACATTCTATGTATTTGCTGAGTGTGTGTCTCCAGACATGAATATATTCATGCCAAAACAATTCTTTCATTTGCAGCTTTGTCTGTCTTGGTCTTCATATTTACAGGATTGGATTGACCTAATGATTTGATTCGTACTTCTGCAAAAGACAGCAATGGTGAAATCAGCCTCTGTATATAGAACAATAAACCAGAAGGAGAAGCAAAAAATTGTTAATACAGCAAACCCCAGAAGGTGCTCTGAAATATCTGCTAAAAGACCACCTTTTTGCCAATATTCTGTTTCATTGCCTGCCTTCCTATACATGGCAAAATCCAGAATCTTATAAGTAAGTCGAAATGGTTGGATGCCCTTGGAAGATGAGTGGTAGTTCACTTCTCTGGGAGGTGGGGTCAAAAAACAATAAATGACATTTTGTGGAGTCTTTTCTCACAGTAAAAGTAAAGACTGTTACTGTAGCTGACATATGCTAACTTTTTTCTGACTTCCCTCCTGAAGTTTGTCATCTCCTGTGGCATCTATTAAAACAGAACTGCAACTAATCCTCTTTTCTGGGGAGCTCTGTGGTAGTGGTTTAGTGGATCTTGCATAGTCTGAATTTTTCTGACAGTGCCAGGAAAAAAGATCAGAAGGGCCGTGTGAGTCTTCAAATCCAACCTCTGGGAAACTGCAGGTAAAGGACAATTGACTGTTTAGTCTGGAGATGCCTGCAGGCAATATGCTTTTGGACTTCCCCATTTCCAGTGTAACAAATCTTATAAAGGAAGTCAAAAAGCCACATGTAGGTTGTGTAATGGGAGTCAGACATAATCAGCACCCCAGCTCCCTCCTCCAGGCTGGGCTGCCCTTTACAATGAACTGCATAGTGGGTGCTTACAGCATCTGCACAAAATTCCAGACACTGGGGGTGCCAGTCTTCACATGATCACTACGGCACCACCAC
This sequence comes from Myiopsitta monachus, assembly GCA_017639245.1. NCBI lineage: Eukaryota > Metazoa > Chordata > Aves > Psittaciformes > Psittacidae > Myiopsitta > Myiopsitta monachus. The sequence continues at coordinate 45,208,146 of CM029918.1, forward strand.
ATGCTTCAAAATGGCCATTGCCATTAGTGTGGCAACCAAATGTTAAATGAGTGTCACAGCCTCAAAAAAACACTCAGCTGGTGAATTTCAAGCAATTGTATGTTTTCTTGATAAATGTAATGGAACCTAAACAAGTTAATGCAAGTAATCCCTCAAAGAGATTAAAAAATCTGGTAAGTGCATTATCTCTGCAGGAAGGTTTCCTGTCTTGTGCAGCCAGTCTTGTTTTCAGGCCCCTATTTATAAAATTAGCTGTACACTAATGTGGTGGCGAGACATAAAATAAATTAAAAAAAGTAACTAGAAGCTAAAGCTAAACAAATTCTGATTTAAACTGAAGTACAGCTTTTCCTGTTACAGGGTTATAGCTGACTTAGTTCTTACGGGAAGTGGTTGACTGTGTATCACACAGTGTTTTAGCAAAATGGAAAACCTTTCTGACAATGGACTTCAGAAGAATATGGCCAAACAAGATAAATACAGGAGAAACTGGATTATATTCTCTGTCTAGCTTGACCTTTTATATGGTGATTTAATGACCTTTTTTTGACCTTAAAATGCCTAAATTTATGTCTAGAGTGAATATCACTAAAGCCCTTCCTCAAGGAGGTTTGGGAAGCGGAATATAAGTGATACGGAGACAGAAAGAGATCAGATATTTGAGAGTGAAAGAATTAAGAATGTGATTGGTCACTGGGGGAATCAATGATTTAAAAGCTAAATACAGGTACTTTAGGCCATTTGTACCCATTATTTGGGAGACAGAATAAACCAGGGCACTGTCATTTGGAATGTTTAAATATTGGTACTCTAGTGGGTAATTTCATCACTGTTGTGGTTCAATGTTCTTCAAACCAGCTGTCAGCACGTGCAGCTATCAGTAGATGCACACTTGAATCCCTCCTACAGACACAGTAAAATCTAAATATGAAGGCAAAAAGAAGAAATAAAGATGAATGAACACTGCCTTAGAATCTTTATTCTTATCTTTATTTCTCCTCGAGTTCAACCCTGTGTCAGGCTTTCCACTATTTTTTAAGGGACAAATGTCAGGAAAATAGAGTATTGTAATCTGGGTCATGTGGTTCATCCTTTCTTTTGAATTGGCACAATGTTGGTAATAGATTCCTATAATTTCCATTACATTCCAGGATTTATTAAACTGAACATCATTGTGAGGTAAAATACCAAATATTTTCTGATTTCATGGATGAAAAGCATCTGGGGCTAAGGATTTAATGTTTATTGGAGCTAGGTGCTGCCCAAAGACCGAAGAGTAGGCCATGGTCTGTGTGTAATATTTATCTTTCCACTTACAGAACACAGGTATCATTAGCAGTACATTTTGTATCATTAAAATAAAAAATATTACTGTGTCTACTGACAGGCCTATGAGCATTGTTAGAAGATGCCTCATTCCTCAATTACGGTAAAATTATTTGAATTCCATCCATTCCAGATGAGGATTTTTCTATATTTCTGTCTTTTACAAGGACAAATTTCTTTTCTATGTCTTTATCTTTTCCAAATAATTTTCTATATTATCCAATTTCTGTTGCATGTTACTTATCATCAATAGCTTCTTTTTTCTTGCTGCTTATGTTTTCCTTTTTTACTGTTAATACTTGCCTTTACCTGGCCAATGAACCACAAAGGGACTTAAATCAGTTTTTATTATCTTGACTGCAGATGACCTTTTATCCATCAAATAAACTCTTCTTAGAGACACAGTAAAATTTTATTGAAATATTTCTGATTTTTTTCCCCTTTCAATTAATTTTTCTAATTTTTCTCATCCTTGCTCAGTTAGCTCTTCAGCTACGTATCAGCTGTGACAATCTTCTGTTTGTATATATTGGATGTAATCAGGTCATGGTTATGGGAATTTATGCAAAGGATGGCTTCTGGTAAAATGATTAGTTAATCTTGATCACTTATAATGAAGTAAAAAGTTAGAGACATCCCATTGGGGAAAGATCTGGCAAAAACTGTATATGTGTTAGCAGAAGAGTACATGTTGGTTAGCTATCAATGTGCATTACTAAAAGAGTACGTGCAAAAAGCTGGGAAAATAAGAATGGAAATAATGAAAGGGCTATGGTGCAGTCAACATTTATCTTCCTCTTGTGAAACTGAAGGTTTAGGGGAACAAAAACCGAGTAGGAGGGAAAAGAAAGATGGATAAAACAACCATGGAAATAGTGTAGATGGAGAGAATAAATCTAAGATCTAATCTAAGATCAATCAGAAATAGAGGGAAAGAGAAACAGTCTATAGAAAATAATTTAGGAGGAAATTGTGTAAGTTTTATGATAGTTGCTCCAGAGCATACAATGAAGAAGGGCAGAAGAAGGTAAACGGAGTGGTAAAAAAGAATGACTACAAGGAGGCATTTTACATTCCTGGTGTTACACTGTGTTATGTATTACCATTTCACCTTTGGAATTTAGGCTGAAAACCAGCAGCAAAGTACATTGCAGCAGAACATAGGAAGACAATACCTGAGAGCAATGTACAGAGCACGCAGTGTGGAGCAGGAGGATTAAAAGGCTGATCCTGGGTAGAGAGTTGCAAAATGTTTTGAGGAGCAAGACTTTAAAGATGATGGCATTGGGTGGCAGGAGCTGGTTTGAATAAGGCTCTAAACCAGTGAAGATGGGCAGGTAGGAAAGGAGCTGGAAGAAGGACAAGTTGGGTTGCTAGCATGAAACTAGCATGAACTGAAGGGAAATAAGAAGGAACGTAGGTAAGCAGGGATTGTAGGAGGTGGTAACAGGACACCAAAGGCAAAATGCTGTGCCCTTCCCATCCTGTTTTTCCTTCTGAAAAACCCCACATCTGAGGACCATCCTCTGGTTTTTGGCTTTGAAAAACTAGCCCTACCCTGTTGAGTATGGGCTGCTATTAAGTACCTATTCCTGACGATTTCTTCGAGGTTTCCTTTTTTTCTATTTTCTTCTTCCTTTTTTTTTTTTTTTTTTTTTTTTAAGACAAAAATCCCCATAAAAAGCCAAAACAAAACCAACCCCCCAAAATGCAAGCTACAGCTGGGACATCCTTGAGGCCTGAGCAGCCTGCTTCGGCACGGCAGCCTGATGGCTGTGGCTCAGGAGTGAAGGGACACACATACACGACTCAGAGCTGCCCCGAGCCTGTGCCAGCACAGCCACCGTGCACACACACACACGTGCAGACAAAGGCCGGCAGATCCATGCTTTCCCTCTTTCCTCGTCGGCACCCCCCCTGTCACTGCTCCCGCCCTGCCGGCAGCCCCGGCCCCGCCACCCCGACGTGCGGGTCCCGCTCCAGGCGGCCGCTCGGCTTCCAGCTGCCTTTCCCCGCGCCAGGGGCCGGGACGCCGGGGTGCGGGACGGGCACCACAAAGTTAGGCACCGCGGGGCGGAGGGGCCGCTCCCCCGCGCCTTTGTTCTGCTCCGGGGAAGGGACCCTCGGCGGCCCGAGCCTGGCTGGGCGCTCAACCGCAGCATGAGCCGGTTCCCGCGACCCTGCCGTCGCCACGGGGCCGGAGAGTGGGAAGGAGGAGGAGGAGAACTGAGGCGGAAGGTGTCTCTCCAGCCTCCCTCCCTTCAAGGTGAGTCGCAGCTCTGCTCCGCGTTTCTTTTGTCTCAGTGCGAGGCCGTCGTGCACCCCTGCCCCGCCCGGCCAAACTTTCGGCGGGGACCTCGGCGCCCCGACGGCCGCCTGCGGGCCGGGGCAGGGCAAGAGTACCGGGGCAGCCGCGGTTTCCGCCCGGGGCCGTGCCGGGGCTGCTGGCAGCGCCCGCGGCGGGTGTCCCCGTGGGGACGGCAGGAGGGCAGGTGAAGGGCCGCGGGACTGCGGGCGGCCCCCACCTTCCTTCTGGTTTCTTTGGGGCGGATGCGGTCGGCCTCGTCTTCGCGCTGTACGCAACAGGTAAGGATGCCAGAAGCTGGTGGTGGCAGGGAGCCGTGGCCAGGAGCTTTCGGGGGGCTTTATTGTTACGGTCTCTGGAAAAGTGCGAAGGGGAGGGGGAAGAGAAGCAACAATCTTCCCAAATTCCCCTTCAGTTGTTTATTTATGTACTTCCCGTGTCCATGCAAAAAGAGTTCGTTTCGCAACTCCGGAGGTTTTCCTTTTTTTCTTTTTCTTCTTTTTTTTTTTTTCCTTCTCTTTGAAACTTATTTTTCTTTATGTCCTGCGTTTGCCCGTCTCATTCCGGGAGATCAAACTGACCTAAACCAGATACCCAGAGGCTTCTCCTCACTGACAGTCAGGGGAATCCAAACAAAGAGGTGCATCTACCGGAAATAATGATTTGAGAGATGTTTCTCTCCCTTTCCACCCCCCATTCTCCCCCCCCTCCCCCCCCCCCCCCCCCGCCTTGAATTAATTTTTTTCTTTTTTTTTTTTTTTTTTTCCGGGAGGTTCAGTTCGAGGGAAGTTTTGCGCCACAGACGGGATCGGGGCTGAGGAGGAGGGATGGAGAAGGCAGAAAGTTGCGGGAGGAGGGGGTTGGGGGGTGTGTGGGACCCCGGCTGCGCCCGGGAGAGGGGGGGGTGCCGGGCCGCGGGGGACCTGCCGCCGCTGCCGGCTCTTTGTCTGCTCGGGCAACTTGAACAAAAGAAGAAACTCGGATGAACTCTCCATCTCTCCCTCTCCTCCTCTCCCGGGTTATCTCATTTTCGGCAACTTTATCCAGAGAGATTTACTCAACTTTCTCCGAGCTCTCCCGCCGCTTAAAAGCGAGCGGCCCCGCCAAGGCTCGTGAGGAAATCTGGTCTCAGAGTTTAAAGAAAGGAGAAGGTACGTTGGGACTTCGGGGTTATTGTTCTTTGTCGGCTCCCTTGTTGCCCCCCCCTCCCTCCCCCCCGCAAGCTGCCCTCTGGGCTGGGGGGGGTGGGGGTGCTACAGGCCAGCGAGCCTTTTCTTTGTACTTCTCGGAGCACATGCAGGTATTTTGGGGAGGGTAAGGCAATCATTCCCCCCATCTGCGGTAATGCAGGATGGGGGGGGCACTGTTCAGGGGGTCTTGCCTCCTCCTTGTGCTTGCTTTGTATTTTGTTTTAGTGGTTTATTTCTTTTTTTGGGAGGCAGGAGGGAAGTGGGCTCAAAGAGCTTTCGGCGTCGGGCGGTGTTTTTGAGAGTTGGGACAGAGGAAAGCTGAAGACAGGGAAAACTTGGGTTTGTAGGGGGTACTGGGGGTCCTGGCTAAGGAGTGGGTGCTGCAGGGCTGGGCAAGACGCAGTAAGGGCGAGAGGGTGCTCTGCTGGGTGCCAGCCAGGGCCGGGACAGCGGGGACACCCCACAGACGGTCACACATTGCTGCTGTGGGACCATCCCAGGGGGAGCAAGGTGCACAAAAGTGCGGAGGGACAATTTTAGTAAGGGAGAGACTAGAGGGAGGACTTTGTTCTTCCAAACGCATTGATCATAGGAGAGAGGGAGAGTGGGAAGGGTTAGCGGTCGCCTTGGGTTTTGTTCCATTCTTTTTGGTATTCCCACTTTCTAGAGTGAGCATCACAACTTCAGAAAACTTAAGTGCTCTTAGTACTTTGCTTAATTATCTTGATTAATCTAGTGTCTTATTATTTCCCCTTCCATTTTTCTGTGCTATGTAACAACAGCCGCTTTTCCTCCTTTTTCATCCCAGTTCACTACTTTCCTTTTCCTGTTTTATTTTCTTGTCCTAATTTGCCAACTCTGCCTCTCCCACCTTAGATTTGTTTGAGAATTTCTGAGGTCTCTACTTTTCCACTTTCTATTGTCACTCATTCTCCTTTTTCCTGATCCCTTTCCACCTATTCTTCTACCTGTATGCTTGCTTGCATTTCCCATGAAAAACTCTTTTGCCAAGATCTTTCTTTTCATGCACGCATGAATACGCTCAGGTTTCTCTTGATGTAAAACAAACATAAAAGCTTCTTCTTGTTCCTGCTTCTAAAATTTTTCTTCTGTGGTCTGCCCTACACGCGTGTTACTCAGCTATGCAGACAGAGCTTCTAGCAAAAATTCTTGTGCATCCATCAATATTAACCTTTCTTCTTGTTCTTTATCAATATGCACATGCATCTTCCAGTCCCTAAGAGTTTATTCTAGTTCCTCTTTGTCATCCTTGGCATGGAAGTTCATTCTTTTCCCTTTCCCTCTCTCCAGCTTGATAGACCCGATGCTGTTCTTCACATTGTTATTCCCTCCAGTGCAGAATACTCGAACTTTTCTTTCCATTCCTCATTTTCCCCTTCCCAACCTAAGCAAAAATTTGCTGTTGCTACTTCTGAAGGAGCGGCACAGCAGGAGTACCAGTATAGACAGGCACGGGTTTGGTTCATTTGGCTTACTCCTTGCTGGGCCAAGTGTCAACAATGATGTTTGTTGCTGAAGTCCTGGCTGTAGTAGCACAACAGTTGGTGGAGATGTCTTGGGGGAATGCTGAGCCAGGGCTAAAGGGGGGAAGAAAAGATCACTATATCCACCATCCTGACATGTTTCCTTCAAAAGGTTTGAAGAGTTTTATTTCTGTTACTTGAGGCTTTTTTATCAGGTTATTCTTTCATGAGTTTTGAAATACTTGACAGGGCAGCTGAAAAGCCTTTATATTACCTTCCTTTCCTGTCACTTCAGTGCTTTCTGTGAAGTAAGACTGTAAAATGTGTAGAGAAACATGAAAAACTTTTCTTAAAGCATCTTCTGTTACACTCCAGCCTGGTGATGTTTTTAAAGTGAAGTGTTGTCACAAGGCTTTGAGTTTAGGATGTGTCTAGATTTGTGAAGAAATATGTGTTTGAAATTATTCGGTAGAATGTAACTTTATATTTGTATGTTAGTCCCCGAGCAGTGCAGCAGAGTTACTGTGCTGAACTTCTTCCTTTTATTTGAACAGGTCAAAACATGGTCTTCAGGGAAAATGGGATGGTTGCCAAAACATCAGTGTGTGATAGGTGCCATATTGCATTATTCTTCGAGTGGTGGAATACAGCTTGGGATTCTTCAGGTGTGGCTAACACAGTATGAACTGTACCATACAGCTGCTGAATGTCTTAACCATTTGGATTCATACATAACTTCTGGAAGAAGTAGAGGAGCCTCTTGTTGAAATTTGAGGATATTGTGGAAAATGCTGCCAAGACCAATTTGGATTATATTGCCATCTGACATCAAGGTTCTGCAGCTAATGAAAGGTATGCTTCTCCTTTGTTGCAAAAATACTATGTCTCATATATCCAAATACTCAGCACATCCTCTTCATTTTAAACAAACTTGCTTATAACTTTCTATCTGCTTTGTCTTTACCTTGCTGCTGATGCCTATCAATGGTTTTGAGTAGTGTAATCCAACAGAAATGTCTTACTAATGGTTTGGCAATGCTTATATCTTAAAAGTAGAAGGAAAAAGTGAACATTTCTGTTTTCAGAGTTAACTGATATTTTCGACGTAATTACTCCGCTTGACACTTAAGGAGTGCTCAGCCAATCTAGAAAATCAGACTAGCTAACTTTAAGAAAAAGAAGTTAAAATCAATTTAAGCAAAACGTTTTCCACAACTGCGATTTTTCAAATATCTGACTTTATTTAAAGACATGCTGCTGATTTGAGTTGAACACAAGAAAACAGCCTTCTATTATTTAACTTCTCTTTTTCTGAATAGCAACAAAACTCTTATGGATGGCTTGTATGGAAGAGAGAGCAAATAGAAGTATTTCACTTAAACATTTGAGGGATTCTTTTGTTTCATATGTTTTCTAAAGGTTCAATTTAAGGTTACTTGCACAGCATGTTTGCATCCTGAATGTCCTAGCACTGTGCAAGTATTGAATACAGACAGTACTGAGTTTTCTTGTTATTGTATGAGACAACCAAAGTACAAAAATGAAATGAAAACTAGTGGAGAAAACCAGCTGTTAAAGAGTTATCAGTGAATAACAAATTATTATGAAATCTAGATTGTTAGTCCAATAATGAGGAAATCATTGACCCTCTTAGTGAACTATGAAAATTATAAAGAAAAATTTAAAGCTACTTAAAATATGATCCTTTTATACCTGCTTTGTGCAGTTCTTATTCATAGCTGGAAATGAATGACATGAAAATAGTTGGGTTTGTTGCATATTTCAGCTCATCTGATTGGTTCTAGCCTATACCATATGTAGGGCAGACAAGTATTCATAATCTTAAGAAAAGTGCTGAGCTGGCTGGCCTACTTTAGAGCAAAATAGAAATCTGAACAAATAATCACTTGTTATCCTTTCCAATTGTAAATGGAGATAGAAGAGGTAATACACTCCTAATTCCATGGTTCTGACCATGATTTAATAAATACATACTCTGAATTTTCTTGATTATTGAGGATAAGATTTTTGTTGCTTACTGATTGCAATTAATGTACATTTAGATTTCCATTCTTAATGTTCTGCATTTCTACTATTTTTGAACTTGGCATGACTTAAGTTAGAAAAGTATGAAAGTCTTTATTTTGAAGTCTCAAAAAAAGAAAGTCTGAGGCTGTTTGTAGAAAGAGGAAAAATAAAACAAATAATAAATAGATTGTGCTGGATAAAAATATTTAAAGCTGCTGTCTAGTGTCTGCTTGGAAAAGAAGTCCAGTCATTACATTTCTGTATTTAAAAGAAATCAAAACTGTGATCCATTTTACTTTCTGTGCAGATTTTCTTCTTGTTTAGTTTCTTCTCAGGCATAGGCATCTGCCACTCTTCAGGAAAACTAAACTTGAACAGGAAAGGTACACTTCATTTATCTCCATGAAAGCCATTAATTTTCATCAACACTAAAGACTGAAGTGAAGTAATATTTACAGTTAATGTAAATAGAGAAAACTCCTGATTTTGGCTTAATATGAGAGTTCACGTAGGTTGAATTTTATCATTGCCATAGGATTCAGCATATATGATGTGAATTATTAGATACATTTGGTTTTGTACTTGAAACATTTCAAAATATTAATAACTTGTTGAGAAAACCGTTAAGATTTAAAGAGGGGGAATACGCTTTAGCTGCCTTCAAATTTGTTTGGACTATTTCCAATTATATGAAAAGATGCATTCTCATATTCAGAGATAAGATCTACAGTGAGAGGGAAAGTAGGGCCAGCTTGGAAATTATTAGTGATTCTCAAATGGAAGGTGTGCTGTGTTGGTGGAAGGTGAGACCCTTGCAGGTCTTGCACAGAGATGGAAAATGCATTTTACAGGCTTTAGATAGAATGACCTGTGACTTTCTCCTGGGTGCAATCCCAGCAAAAGGGGAAGCAACAGGAGGTGAGACAGGAGAGAGATGAAGGTTGAATGCTGTGGGGAAGGAGCAGCACATAGGCTCTGGGTGGGGTGATGGAAATCACCTGTCTTAACTGGGGTAGGAATCTGCCCTACTACTTCTAGTAGGGGGCTGGTGGTGAGTTGGTTGTGAGCTGTTGTTTGAAGGAAGTGTTTCAGGTATGTGGCCTCTAACACTGTAGTTCTGAAGTGTGTGAAAGGGTTGTTCTTGTGGTTTGTCTCTGGGTACAATTGGTTGTTTTGCTTGTGACTGTCTTGGAAGGGGATGGAATTCCTTGCAGGTGTTCTGGTTAATATGTTCTTCTCAGTGAGCTCTGAACTGCACCTCACAAACTTACTCTGGGATGCATGGTCATTAAGCTGCTAGCAGAACTCATACCTAACCTAAAGCCACATCAAACCAAATTCAGACAATCTAAGAAGCAGTTCCTCCTTTGAACTGTGCTGTCAGTTAAGAAGGCCTTCTAGCCAATGTACTTTGTTGCATGAGAAAGTGTCTTGTTCCGTGTAACTGTGGTAAGAATAACCATGGCCATGCAGAGCATAAGTGAAGAAGAGATTTACTAGGCTGTAAGAAAAGCTATTACGATGTGTAGTGGATAGGTGAGTGGCAGTGCTGGAGTTGTGTGTTGTAAGGAAAAAGCAGAGGGGAAAAGGGCAAATTTTGTAACTGCTGCATTTTTGGGCGCTAGATGAAAGAAGTTGTATATGTAATAACTCCCTATCAATGAAGATCTAAGAAGGTAGAAAGGAAGATGTAATAAGGACTCAATTTTTAGCTTCATAGAGTAGAAATCATAACTGAAAATATTATTTTTTTTAAATTTTGCTTTTTTTCTGCTTTTGTTTGTCACTTTAAGAGGTAACCTGAGGTACAACACTCTTGGAGAATCAGTATAAGCATTGCCATGTAGTTTCTTGTTTTTTACCTTGTGTGAGCAAATTTTGTGAGAAATGCAGAAGTCAAGGCTTGAAGGAGAGAGTTGCCATTCGAAATATGTGGGCTGGGGCAGGTTACATTCCCCCATTCTATTACGGTTATGACTGAGAAATACTAGCATGAAAACTTACAATGAAAAGGAAGCTTCTGACATGCAAGCTGCTTTCTGTGAGATGCTATCAGTTATGTTAGGACACAGGCATATGGTGTCTGGAGTAGTTTTCTTTCTCTTGATTGGATTTATTTTATGTAGCAAGAAGCTTTCCAACTCACTAATGGATCTTATCTTGATTTTTTTTTTTTTTTAACTTGCATTGTCATAATATGGAATTTGTCACAAACTATTTGTGAAGCCTGCAGTAGGGTGCTATTGTGCCTGATACCTTGACCTTTCCTTGATTAAAATGCATTGATGTGTCTGAGTCTGGTAGGGGAAAATAGATAAGCTAGGGGGATTTAGAATATTTTAACACAAAGTTAATTGTAGTCTTTGCATGAGGACAGACACAGTGCTTCTCCCAAAAGGTTATGAGGCTACTGCAAGTGTGGATTCTGTTTTCATATCTGAGTGTTGTAGATTAATGAGAGCATATTGTGTTTAATTCTAATTCTAGCAAAGCAGAAAGAAGAAAATTCTTCTACCTAATCCAGCAGTGAGTGTTCCCGCTAAAAATAGCAAAGCGGTTACATTGTTTATACTTAAAGCAAACAGACCCTCCACTTCTATTTAGCAACAGTGTTGTCATCTTATAAACTAAACTGTTTTTTGATACATTTTGAATGTTTCCGTATCAATTTTCAAGGCCCCTGAGCTTTCCAGCGTGAGGGTACTTATTTATTTACTTAAACTGCTTCTTAGGCACTTTGTACATAAAATGAGTTGCCTTAAGCCCTGCACAGGGAGACGAGTGTGGCCTTGCTCTGGATGTCGGCATTACTTTCCTTTCAGAGATAAAGGAGTGAATTAGAACTGTGAATGTTTGCATGGGATTCCTTACAGGCATTGGAGGCAGGACGGTGTGAAGGGAGGGGTAAGGCACGTGGTTGTCGTAAACATTAATGGGCAGACAACAGAAGCAGGTATTCTGGGCTGGTAAGGATGGAGTCTGTAGTTGTGAGCTAGTGATGATGAGTGAGGAAAGGAAGTAATGAGGCATCTTGGAAATTGAGCGCTTGTGATTAATGTGAGAGAGAAAGGAGAGGTGGATTTTTGTGGGAATGGGTGAGAAGCTGTTTGTCATAATTTGTCTGGAGGCTTGTGCCATCAGAGCATTTCTAATAGAGAAATCTTTAAATAGCCATGGCATATATTGTAAGTGTCTTGGGGATCAGTATATTGGCTTTTTTTTTTTTTTGGCGTGTGATAAAATTGTTTCTACATAATGTACAAGAAAGCCAAGTTAGCTTTAGCTTTGCATATTTTGAACTATAACTTCTTCCCAGATAACAGCAGTCTTCAGCTGAGGTACACAAATTAGCTTCTGTTTGGCCTCACAACACTGTGCAAGACAAAAATTCATTTAGGTAAGTGGTTCAGGAGTTGCATATGTTGTTTTGAGATTATCTCAGATGTGACATTTTGTGTGGCTGCTCGTTTAGTAATCTTTCAGAATTTGCAAATGGTTTTTTGGTTGCTATCAGTGTTGCTCTGTGCATGTGCTCTGAAAATAAAAGTTGTAATGGCTCCAGAATACCTAAGAAGATATGTTAGGTTATGCAGCAAACACCGAGGTGTATCTAAACAACTTGCTGCCTTTGTGCAGGCTGGTGTAGTGCTGCACAGGGTATTCATTTAGGCCTATAAGCTACTTTAGCTGTTTAATGGTGATAGACTCGATCTGTTAAATTGTTGCTTCTCTGCTGTGATTGCATATGGTGTCACTTTGCTTTTGCTGGTGCTTGAGTTGACCTGAGCTGGTTGTAGTTTGGGGGTTCTTCCCTGGGCTGCCTTGTGGTGTGCGAACATAGACCCAGTTGTGCTTTGTCGAGGGGCTGTTGTTTAAAGGGTTTGGGTTTCAAGTGCTGGAAGCTGCAAAGTTGTTGGAAGAGACACTCTTTCCCTTACAGAAGATGTGTAACCCTATTGGTAGAAAAGCAAGAAGATATGACAGATGATGAAAGGGTGCGCTACCTGTGGGACTTAAGTTTGCAATTTTCAGAGTTACAAGAAGCAGTATAAGCAGTAGTTTCACTCATTCAACCTCCTGGACTGGACCTGTGGAGCATATTTAGGCATGGGTCCTTACTGAAAAACCGACAGTGGAAGAAAGAGTGGCTCTGGTTCACAACTTCATGTGTTCAGTATTTTTCTTTTCTTTCTTTCTTTTTCTTTTTTTTTTTTTTCTTTCTTTTATTGAATTCATTATACTTGCAAAAGAAGAAATGAAAGAAATGTAATTCTAGCCCCAAATCTTATTCTTTGTCATGTAGATACCTTTCAGTTTCAGGATTTGTATGCATTATTTTTATGGTCTTAAGAGTATGCATTATGTGGCTTTATCAGTTTAAAGCTTTCCTTTTGTGTGTGGTTAAAATCTATGTCCTAGATCATGGCTTGGTTTATCAGATGTGGATTAACTGCCATTTCTTCTTTTCAAATAACTTCTTTTCCACGGTATCAGCACCTGATAGTTGAACATTATCATCCATCTTCAGGAGACCTTGATGCATGAGCATTTCTAGCCTAATTTAGTTAACTATTTGAAGACATTGTGAAAAACTTTGTTTAAATTGAGAGGAAAGTTGAGTGATTATTGCTTTTAAAGCATAAATGGGAGCACAGCTTGCAAAAACAAATTAGCTGTCCCTGTAAAAATCTATTTTGTCAACTTAGTTAATCTCTGTACATTGGTTATGGGAGTTAGCTAGGGAGGGTTTGATGTATATCTCCTGCAGGAATTCCAGCACTGCGGTAGTGGAAGACGGGGGCTATAACCTGGTATACGCTCATGACAGCAGTTCACCTAGTAATAGTACTTTATGTTTGCGAATGCAAAGGAATCAATCTACTGCTTTGACATTGGATTGTGTGTTGCAGTTGGAATACTTTTGGTGTTGTGTTTTTGTGGTTTGTTTTTTTTTTTTTTTTTTTTTTTTTCCCCTTGGTAAAGGAAGAAAAACTTCCTTGGAAAGGAAGTTTTAAAGGCAGCAATAAGAGAAAGTTGTTCCCTCTCCTCAAATAAATGAACGGACAATTTGCTTAATGTCCTTTGAGATTGGTTTTAGACCACGCAATGCATCTAGATAAAAGATTAATTTGATGCTAGTTTATTTTAAATATCTTATTTAAACTCATAATTAGCACCTTCCTTGTATGTATTTTAATGTATAGTAGCTTAGAACTCATGCCTGAAATATTTTCATCAGCCAATTTGAGTTGACCAGTGCACTTTTTTTTCTGTTTAGCCTCACATTTGAGCTACTGTGGCTGAATCCAGTCATCGAAGTCTATTTTCAGCAGAGCCAAACAACAGTAGTTAGTGACTTCTGTGCTGATAAGGACCACTGGGATTTTTGGAAAAGCAAGCCAGACATCAGAGCTTCTGTGCATATAGACATACATTATATGCTTATATGTTTATGTCTGAAATATATATATATACAGACATGTGCACTTTCACATCACACAATCCAAAGCTAAAGGTGTGGTGCCTGATGCAGCTTTATGTAGAAGATGGGTAGTGTTCCACTGTCTTGGAAGCAGTGTCTAGTGCACTCCCAAACCTTGCTTTTGCTCTCTTTTGATGGTGATCTTCTTTGCTGTGTTCCCTTTTTGTTTTGGTTGTTAGCTACTTAAAATAAAATACATACCCTGTTCCAATTTGATTCTAATTTAATCACTTAAAATACCTCCTGTGTGTAAATTCTTGTCAGTCATAAAAAACCAGACAATAGAAAAGTGTTATTGAATTAATAGTGATCAGGTATATTCTGGAAGAATTCACTGTAATCAGTTGTAAAACACTTTATCTCAGCCTCATGCATACTGCTCACTCCTTTCCTTCCCCCCACAGAAGACACCACTGAAAAGCAGCAAGGCATATCTGAAGTGGAACTATGAAAAGCAATAAAAAATTGGTTTTTTCTACTGGTAATCAGTTTGAGTTAACTTTCTTTATGTGTATGTATAATTTATATATGTATGTACGCACCTATATATGTTGTTTGGATGTAATTAATAGTTTTAAATTACGCACCGTGTAATACTCAAGGTTGCTAGTGAATATTTTTTTATTTTCTATCTAGTTTTAACATCTTCAGTAAGAATTGCTGTGTGTGCCATCAAAGCTACGTGTGGAGCATTATATGTTGTAGTCTTCATGCAGAATAAATGTGCTAATGGCTCTCTCAGACAAGCAAAAGGATGTTTGCAATAGAAGACCAGAACCATTCCCAGACTGATTTCTTTACATTTGTGAATTCAAAGAAATCAATCTACTGCTTTGACCTTGGACTGTATGTTGCAGTTGAAATAGATTTTTGCCCTGAACACTGTTGCAGAAGGCAGTAAGTTAAGATATGATGGATCTGAGGGAGAGTAGGACAGAAATAGGCAGAATAAGAATTTTTTTTGCAGACTTGTGTGTTTGAGATTATTGCCTCTTCTTAAAATACTGGCACAGTCTTGCGAAGCATAGCTGGGCTATGGTCCAATAACTGTGCAGGAGGGCATATTCTAGATATTGAAAAATGTGTATAGCAGTATTAAAAAGAAGGCTTTATCAGAAATGGTGTATCCAAGCAGTGGTTGCTGAATTAACGAGGTGTATATTTGAGCCTTCTGTTTGCTTAGTGTGCATAGTGATGTGCAAACACCCCAGGAACTCCCAAGAGCCATTATTATGTATAGCATTTTCATTTGTTGTTTTCTACCATGAGTAGTAGTTTATGGCCATGATTTGTTTAAGAGGAATAGGGTGGTTTCATTATTATTTTTTCATTCTGAATGCTTCCAGGCTGAAGAGAACTGAAGTAGACTTTATTATTTCAGGTCAGTGCCTGGATTAACTTCTTGGCAAAAGCTTGTTATGGATCATATACTGCCATCACTGCAAAACACAATAAATGAAATAGGGTATCTCTAGTTCTGCTTAGGTAGGATTAATTCCTCCTATGGAAAACCAGAAAAAAATTGCTGTGGAGAGGCTGGAGTTGAATTTAGTATGATAACCACTTGCCAGAAAGATCCTTGATAGTGGTTAGCTTTTGAGGGAGACACAGCCACTTAGGTATGTCTCTAAAGAGAACCCAGGAAGAATATTGGCATATCTGTTGGGTAACGAATGTTGTTGTATGTATTTTTAGTGACTTTCGACTTAATCTGCCTCTTGTCAGTCGAAGTTGAGAAATACAGACTAATGAATGTTGCTATGAACAGTTGATGCATACATTTGGGTGTAGAGCCATCCAGGCTTTATAGCAGAGCTGGCACAATCTGTAGGTATTATTGTCTGTCTTGTTTTTGTTTTCCCAAGTGGGAAGGGGAACAAAAATGAGGCATAATAGAATATTGTCTTATACTTTTTGTGTAGTTCTTGTTCTCAATTGGCTCTTCGATTCCTGGATTTAGAATTGTTGTTAGCTGCACATGCCACATTATATTATGTTGAAATTCAAATAAGTAGGAAGTGTATTTGAAAAAAATCCTGCATAAGAATTCTGCATTAGTTAATATTAATTTTAGAATGAAATCTTATACTTCAAGGGTCAAAGTGTTTTGTTTGGGGAAAATCATCCATATAGAAGCTCTCTGAATCTTTAACAGAAATGTTCTGTAATTTATGCTTGATTCTTCTGCTAGGTTAATGTTAATTAGTTTAACATATCACTCATAAAAGATGTCATAGTTGAGTCATTGTGTAGGTAACAAATCTTGCACTGGCTAGCAAGGAAGAAATATTACCTCTATTAAACCCCACACTTAAACCGTGGAGTCAGTAAGGACTCATGACATTTTGCAGGCATCCAGCTTAATGCATTTTAACGCATTTTAATGCGTTTGGTGGTGTGAGGTATTGTCTTGGGGGCTGTGTGGGGGTAAGCAAGTGAGGCAAACCTTTCAGATTATGCAGTTCAGCATATTATGTAGCCTGTGCAAAGTAAGAAATGTAGAAATGGTGCCTCATGCTGGGGTTAGGACTGCATACTGTAACACTGATTTAACCTGAAAACAATCTGTCCAGGGTTGGGTTACCCAAAGAAAGCATACATAAACAGTGGTAAAAAAGCTTAAATTTACTTATATTCAGAAACCAAGTAGTCTGATGTAAATAACACAGCTAAACAAGTACGCATGCTTGTAATTAGTTAAGTAGTTTCATCCTTCTCTGCCCAGAGAGAAGCATTAGAACTAGGTCTATAGCGGAAAGCAAATTTCACTTGTAATTTTGGAGTGTTTAGTGTGACTCCATAATCCCTTTTTTTCTATTCTTTTTTTTTTTTCCTTAATTCTTCCCCCCTCTCCTCAATAATCCCCCAGCTTCTCAGAGGAGGTGGTGATATAGTGCTGCCAAAACAACAGATATAGTGCTGCCAACACAACTGTAAGCCTGTGTCAAGTCTGTGATCGGCTGTTACAGGTATGTCAGAGGATGGGACAGGTAAGGCAAGTTAGTTTGATCAGACTTCTAACCAAAAGATGCTGCCCATATTTATTTATTTATTTTAAGCATCGGAATTTGAATGTCACTAAGTGATCAAATAGATGTTTGAGAGTGCTATTGTTTTCTTCGTCTGAGGACGCCTGGGTGAGCGAAAGGCGTGGGGTCTCATAGGTCTGTGCAGTTTCGTTTGAGCAGCACAGGCAGGCATGGTCAAGAGACAGGGACATTGTATCAGAAATGTTAATTTGGAAATGCTTAAACCTCCTCCATTGCTAAAGATCATAAGAACTTTCATGGCACAGAAGCAAGGCAGTCCCTCCAGTACATGGCAGAGAATGTCTGAAGCTTTGGAGGGCATCTACTGATGCATCTCAGAAAACATAAACTAACCAAGCAGGTTAGTTTGCTTGTAAATTGTGTTTGTTTCCCTGTGGAGGAGATTACTGTAGCTTTGTGGCCCGGTAAACCTAAGGAGTTTGATACGAGAAGTTACCACCTTGTAATGAAATGCAAGTAAACAGCCAACACGTTCTGTCATCTTGCAGTCTGAACACTTGGAGAAACTAGGTTACCTCTCTAATCTTTTTAAGTATCCTGTTAAATTCGGTGTTTCAGATCCGCGAAATGTCAGCTTGGCAGCAGGTAGAGCTGGCAGAAGAACAGGAGTGCTCTTCTGCCTCCTTTCAAATTGTGTGAGCATTTAAGATCCTTCAGTCTCTTTGTATTTCTGTACCCCAGTAGCTGCTGATTTCTGTACCGAGAGCTGGTGATCATTTCAGTGTGAAGATTTAATGAAATTTTGTTCTTAAAAGTGTACTGTTCTTTGACACCCTGCTTTACCGCTCTTAGCGCTTATGTATTTTTGAGTGTCTCAGCATAGCTGGGTGTAACGTAAGAGAGCTATCACTGTGCCTCAGAATAGTTAGTTGAAGACACAGCCACTTAAAAAAAGGATAGTTGTCCTAAAATCTTCAGTGTGTCACATTGACCTTTTAACAAGATACTCACCGTGAATGTTAGGTTTTCTTTTAACTGAAGAAGACTTCTTTCTATGAATAGGTTTCTCTTAAGGTTCTGTTTTCCTGAGATGATTTTACTTTTAGCTTCCTTAGCCATTTGTTCATTCATTCATTTGCAATTATAAATTCTGGTTACCGCAGGAGTTGAAAAATTATAGCAAATGAATGACTTCCTTCTGAATTTGCTTCTCACCTTAGATTTGCAGTAGGTTTTCAGACTTCTTTTCATTTTAACCATGAAAAATGAATATATTACAGTAATTTTATTAACATCAAAAGGCTTCAAATTGTTCACATGTAGCTCTTAAAATTTATAAAGCAGCATTTTAAGACTTTGAAATTCTTAACAGTTGCTCAGTTATGTCCTCAGTATTTGAGCATAAAGCAGAAAGAATTTAACTCAATTATAATAATGTAAACCTTTTCCTTTTGCTATGCATAATTAAATATTTTCATTTACATAGCACTGAAGTTTAACATTCTGAACAGTGTAGATAAGCAGAAGAAAAAAGCGGACAAAGATGCATCTTTGCATGCAGAGTAGTATTGCACTTGCTGGTAATCTCACTGTGATTACTAACAACTTTAACTAGAAATTCATATGCAAATTCCTGTGGATATGGATTGTATTTAGACGGTGATTATAATTAATAATTATTTTTTAAATTGGATGCATCTCCTGTTATAGTCATTACCCAGTAATGTACAGTCCATTAGAATTGGGACAGGAGTGCAGTAACCTTGATGCATTCTTTTACTTCTTTTAATATATTAATTAGCAGAATGGGTCTGGGGAAAATTAAAATTTCCCTTTATTTGTCAGGCTGATACATGTGGATGCAGGAGATGGCCTGAATGTGCCTGTGTGGAAGCCTGTGAACCCATATGTGTCTGATTTACAACTGGTGTAGGAAAAACTGTGCTAGAGGTGGTTATTACTATTGCTTTGAGTAATCCTGTGTATCAGATTCAGCAGCCTGCTGTCAGAGTGGTATAATGTGAAGCATCAGGTGTTTAGAGGGCTACAGAATAAACCCAAGATCTGCAAATAAAAAGCTGCACTTCCTTAAACTACTGCTGTTTGTCATGTCCATATGAACAAAAACTATCAGACTGAAACATTTCTGAAGACATGTGGTGCAACTTGTGTTGGCTGGTTTAATGTTATACTCAAATCTTCTTGGAAGTGGGAGGATTAGTGATACTTCCTGATAGTAAAAAAAAAAAAGAGCTTCTGATTCTTTTCTTCCTGAATTCTTAAATTATGTTAATATATTACAGATTATGTCAAACAACATATGATTAAATATGGGAGTATAAAATAAGAGAGAAGTTAATTTCTTGTAGTGCCTTTTTGTTGGCTTGGTTTGGTTGAATGTCATACACCAAAGCAGTTTGCAGGTATTTTTTTACATTTATTACATGCCTCAAATCTCAAAATTAAGTGCCAATATATCAGATAGATAAAAATATTGTATAAATTAAAATTAAGAGAGGGTGGATTTCCAGAGAAAGCTTAGAGTACATTAAACACTATTTTCAGCAGATGGATTTTATGGCACATATCAAAACACAAAATAGATCAGAAGTACAAGCGAAAGGGAGAGTACCTCTGTACATGTATATGTATGCATGCATTGCGGGTAGTGGAGGGGAGCAGGGGACATGAAGGGAAATTGTGTGTGTATCTTTGACCTTTTATTTGCATTTCATGCAGGGATCCTTAGATGATGAGCTTTGAGAAATCGTTTTAGTACTTATCTTTCTGGGTATTTCTGTCAATTGTCTGGGCTTCTTCTATTTGCAAATAGATTTGCTAGAGCCCCATAGAAACATTTAAGATCTTCTTTGCCTTGCTTGATGGGGGTGAAGATAAGAGAGCAGGATGTAGGTGAAGAAGAATGAGAATGTAATTTACATCGATAGAGAGTTTGTGGGTCAGGGTTAAAGGGAGAACAGAGATGGGAGACATTATTGTGGGGATCTGTTACAGACCGCCTCACTGAAAGGACTCGGTGGATGAAGCGCTCTGTAGACAGATAGGAACAACCTCACGCTCGCAGGCCCTTGTTCTCATAGGGAACTTCAACCACCCTGATATCTGTTGAAGGGACAGTACAGCCCGGAACAAGCAATCCAGGAGGTTCGTTGATTGTGTGGAAGACATATTCCTTCTGCAAGTAATAGAGGAGCTGACAAGGAGAAGTGCCATGCTTGACCTTGTGCTCACCAACAGGGAAGGGCTGGTTGGAAATGTGATGCTCCAGGGCAGCCTTGGTTGCAGCGATCATGAGATGATCAAATTTGAGATCCTCAGGAGAGTGAGAAGAGTGTGCAGCAAGCTCACTGCCCTGGACTTCAAGAGAGCACACTTTGGCCTCTTCAGGAACCTGCTTAGTAAGATTCCATGGCATATAGCCCTAGAGGGCAGGGGGGCCCAAGACTATTGGTTGATGTTCAAGGATCACCTGCTGCAAGCTCAGGAGCGATACATCCCTACTAGAAGAAAGTGCAGCAGAAGGGCCAGGAGACCTCCTTGGATGGATAAGGAGCTGCTGAGGAAAATTCAAAGGAAAAAAAGAGGCTTAGAAAAGGTGGAAGCAAGGACAGGTGGCCTGGGAAGAATACAGGGATGCTGTCTGGGAACCTAGGGACCAGGTTAGGAAAGCTAAGGCCCACTTAGAATTAAACTTGGCTACGGGATGTTAGAGAGAGCAGGAAGGGATTCTGTAGGTATGTAGCGAATAAAAGACAGACTGGGGACAATGTGGGCCCCCTCCGGAAGCTATTGGGAGAACTGGCTACCCTGGATTTGGAGAAGACTGAGGTTCTTAATGACTTCTTTGCCTCAGGCTTCACCAGCAAATGCTCTGGCCATACCACCCAAGTCTTGGAAGACAGATGCAGGGACAGTGAGAATGAAGACCCTGGGACCACTGTAGGAGAGGATCTGGTTCGAGACCATCTTAGGAACCTGAATGTATACAAGCTCATGGGATCTGATGAAATCCATCGGCGGATCCTGAAGGAGCTGGCAAATGAAGTTGCTAAGCCACCGTTCATCATATTTGAAAAATCATGGCAGTCAGGTGAAGTTTCCCAATGACTGGAAAAAGGGAAATATAAGCCCCATTTTCAAGAAGGGGAAAATGGATGAGCCGGGGAACTACAGAGCAGTCAGCCTCCCCTCTGTGCCTGGCAAAATCTTGGAGCAAATTCTTCTGGAAGGCATGCTGAAGCATATAAAAAACAACAGGATGCTTGGTGGCAGCCAGCATGGCTTCACTAAGGGGAAATCCTGCCTGACCAATTTGGTGGCCTTCTATGATGGGGCTATGGAACTGATGGTCAGGGGTAGAGCAGTTGCTGCCACCTATCTGGACTTGTGCAAAGCGTTTGACACTGTCTCACATGACATCCTTGTCTCTAAGTTGGAGAGACATCAATTTGATAGGTGGAACACTGGGTGGATAAAGAACTGGCTGGATGGCTGCATGCCAAGAGTTGTGCTCAATGGCTCAATATCCAGCTGGAGGCCAGTAACTAGTGGTGTCCCTCAGGGATGGGTGCTGGGACCGGTCTTGTTCAACATCTTTGTTGGTGACATGGACAGTGGGATTGAGTGTGCCCTCAGCAAGTTTGACAATGACACCAAGCTATGTGGTTCAGTTGATATGTTGGAGGGAAGGAATGCCATCCAGAGGGACCTTGACACGCTTGAGAGGTGGGCTGATGCCAACCTGATGAAGTTTAACCATGCCAAGTGCAAGGTCCTACACCTGGCTGGGAGCAATCCCAGGCACAGCTACAGGTTGGGCAGAGAAGAGATTCAGAGCAGCCCTGCAGAGAAGGACTTGGGGGTGTTGGTTGATGAAAAACTGAACATGAGCTGGCAGTGTGTGCTCGCAGCCCAGAAAGCCAACTGTATCCTGGGCTGCATCAAGAGGAGCATGACCAGCAGGTTGAGGGAGGTGATCCTGCCCCTCTGCCCTTCTGAGACCTCACTTGGAGTATTGTGTGCAGTTCTTGTGTCCTCAACATAAAAAGGACATGGAAGTGTTGGAACAAGTTCAGAGGAGGGCCACGAGGAGGATCAGGGGACTGGAGCACCTCCTGTATGAAGATAGGATGAGAAAGTTGGGGCTGTTCAGCCTGGAGAAGAGAAAGTTAAGTGAAGGCCTCATAGCAGCTTTCCCGTACCTGAAAGGGGCCTGTAGGGATGCAGGGAAGGGACTCTTCATGAGGGACTGTAGTGATAGGACAAGGGGTAATGGGTTCAAACTTAAACAGGGGAAGTTTAGATTGGATGTGAGGAAGAAATTCTTTACTGTGATGGTGGTGAGGCACTGGAATGTGTTGCCCAGGGAAGTTGTGAATGCTCCATTGCTGGCGGTGTTCAAGGCCAGGTTGGACACAACCTTGGATGGCATGGTTTAGTGTGAGGTGTCCCTGCCCATGGCGGGGGGTTGGAACTAGATGATCTTAATGTCCTTTCCAACCCTAACTATTCTATGATTCTATAGCTAAATTTCATGTCCCGAAGCTGCTTCTGCTAGCCATCCTTTCAATATAATGAGAGTGGTTGTTTGCTAAATACAAATCCAACTGTGGAAGTTACTTGCATAAAAAATAAGTGAAGCTACAAGAATCTCATTCACTTTGATTTTTATGTAATCCCAGAACCTTGTAACAATATATGTGCTCTTGTTTTCTTTCCTCTTGCCTTTAGCGTTGATTGAAGAGGGCTTACATGCTCTGAAAAAGTCTTTGGGACCTCTGAGGACTTTAGATTTAATTTTATTGGTAGAAATGCAACTGGATGCTGAGTGTGGTATTCTCTTAATTTTCATTATTCTTTTTGCTTTAGCTGTTAGGCATTTTATCAGTTCTTTTTTACCTTCTTGTTTCAGTAGACTTGGATTGCATCTCTGAAGGGTCACGAAAAGTTTGCATTATGAAGTAGTTGCTTAGCAGAGAAAACTAATATTTTCTAGATTTTTGTGATGTTTTGATGCTTTGGAGAAATATGGGTTTGGTTTAGTTTATATGAAGTGTAGGAAATGTATTGGAGATGTGTTGGTATTGTAGTTGGATTACAGAAACAATGTATATGTATAAGGGGTAAACATGGTTCGGTGTTCTTTGGTTTCTTAGCTGGATGGTTTAAGGTGTGCTGCCCTCCAGCTGGTTTTCTGTGTTAACAAATTCTGAGGCTCTTTTTATTCATTAACAATTGTATTTTACTATACTGAGACCTTTTTTTGTGATGTGAGATACGGAATTTTTTCAGTATATGAAATCAGGAATTTATCTGTTTACATGTATGAGGTAGGATCTGGTTTCTTGTGGTAGTAAAAGTCCAGTGCAGAGAGCTGTGTGTAGAAGATGAGGAAATAACTTTCTTGCTCACTGGATTTAGTTCACAATTAGATTATGCTGCTGTGTCTTAATTTATTGCAAAAGTAGCGTGTTGCTGCTTTACTAAGCCTTTATCTCTCTTTTTCTATTCTTGACCTGGTCAAAGACTCTTAAAGTAATTGGGTGCCTGTTTCTCATTTAAAAACCAAACAACTGCCCCATGCAAGACATTCTGAAAATAATATTGAAATATTAGGCCTGGGAGTCCCTGGAGTATAACCATTTGTTTGTGTGGTATGTGCATTTTCTCTCAGGTTTGTTTTTGTCCTGAGGTTTCGGGAGTGTCTATGTACCTTCCACTTCCCAAGTAATTAGTGATTCGTGGATGATTGGGTTCAAGTTTAACTATATACTTGTAATCTCTAGAGATTAGAATTCCCAGATGTTTTAATACCAGGGACTGCTGTTTTGAAACTGTAGTGAATACTCAAGTACTGATTTATGTGCATTTAATCCTAGTGCCTGGGACTTGTTCCAGTAAACTCACACATCTGGGCCAGTGCCCAAGCTTTTCAATGTTCTTATAATTTGGGTATTGACTTTTGAGGGTTGGAAATTATAATCAGGGTATCATCCACATGAAATTTAGTTCTCCTGTGGGACCTATTTTGGTATTTGTTAGTAGGTCTCAGTCTATAGCTCTGGTTATGTTGAAGAGGGGCAAGGTGAGTAGACCAGACACTTTCGCTCTGATCTTGACTTTGAGAAGTATGATTCCCCCCCCCCTTTTTTTTTTTTTTTCTTTTGAGTGCATATTGAAAACAAGACTCCTCCACAGCAGTTCAATCCAATTGAGTTTGTGTCAGTGTATCTCTTTTTTCCTAAGGACTCTGATAGGATAATCCCAGGTAACCCCATCATAAGCTCTTTTCAGCATCTGGCAATACCACTGATGAGTTCTGTGATACTGCAGGTGACTTAATTTGGTTGCTTGAGGTTGCTTGGTCGAGGCTTGGATGCAATAAATCTAACTTGATGTATTTTTAATACTTTTTGAGTGCAAACTTATTCAACCTAAAAAGGGAGTGGAGGTGGGTGGTGAAGCTTTGGCATGGAATCTCTCTCTGGTGAGACATTAGCTGCATGCTGGAGGAGTGAAGTATTCCTGCTGAAGAGGAAGACTTCGGTAGGAAACAGTTAAACTGGACATACCAGTCCATGGAACTGTCACTGTGTGATAATTAAAGTTGTAATTTATTTGAAATATTCTCAACTGATGGCACCTATCCCTGGCTGGGCTATAATAGACATAGCTGTTTTTCATGGCTGTAGGAAGTAGGCATCCTTTAATTGAGTGCATTGTGGTGCTGATAAGAATCATAGGATAGTTAGGGTTGGAAAGGACCTTAAGATCATCTAGTTCCAACTCCCCTGCCATGGGCAGGGATATCTTGTGTTAAACCATGTAGCCTAAGACTCATTCAATCTGGCCTTGAATAAATGCTCTATCCCTGGCAGTATTCCTTCTTTGGGCAGCCTGTTCCAGTGCCTCACCAACCTCACAGTAGAGAACTTCCTTTGCTTTCAGCACTGCCTAGGCTTTCCTGTGTTGCTTTTGTAGTTGAATCCTTTTTCCTCTGGACTAAGAGGTGCTTCTAAAAATGTAGGGCAATAAGTCCCAAGAAGGACCCATCTGCACCAGTTTTGTCAGTTGGTATGGGAATGTCATTTGGGGATCTGTCTTATAGAGTATCTGGGTGGAGAGCATTACATTCCTCTTTGAGGTTTTTCTTTCTTGCCTCTCTGGTGGGAATTTGATTTCTTCCTTCGGTTCTGATTGTTTTGCTCTAAGAGGTAATAGACAGTCCTTTCTGGTGTATCATTTCTTTGTGGGAACTATTCAGTTGTTATATCAGGATTTTTAGTTTCGGGTTGAGTACTTTGGCAGGGTCTAGATAACAGCTTGTGAGCTCTGTAGTCAGGATTTCTGGGTGTTATGTGAGGTGGTTTTATTTGTTTGCTTTTCTGTAATATCATTGTTGGAACTGACATCTTTGAAGGTCTCTGGCTTGCTGTTAATGGAATCCACGAAGTCAGGGTAAAACAAGGTATCAGTTTTTCCTACTTTCCCTATCTGTTGGGAGAGAAAGTTTCAGTGAACATCTGTATTAGCTGGGGTTTATATTGTCTACTCCATGACAATCTTTACATGGTTATTTGTATCTATGACTGTTCTGACAGTGTGAATTTGAAAATTATCTTGCCTACCTATAAAAGGAAGTATTTATGGTATTGGTAAGGAGGGAGAAGAGCTCAGGGGCAGGAATGGTGATACTTGGTCAAGCTGAAGTTTTGTCCTTCTTGTGGGGAAGGAATAAATGCATTAGAACAGCACTGAGCTGTTATGGGTGCTTCAGGAAGAGTGTGAAGACAGGGCAGGTTTGTATTATGCTTTCACAGTTTGTAGTGATTTATGGCTTATGAGCCTTGGACTGGACTGAGTGAAAATGTCTGTGTAGTTAATAATAATCTGAGGATTTTTATTCCTACCACATTTTGAACCCATGGGAACTGGTAGTATTCACTGCACCCGGTGGCACTGAATTCGACAACGAAGAAATCTACTCTTCAGTTTGAACCTTTCAGAAGCTGGGTTCCTCTAATGTCCCTCTACTGTTGTAGCAGGAAAGGTAATTGTTACTTGCTTGCTTTTTTCTGCCAGCTAGGATCCTGCAAAAACCTGCATAGTCTGCCTTCAGGGATCCCTTTGAAGAAATTTAGGCTAAAAGAGCCACACATAGGATCCATCTCTTACCTTTGATTTTGCCTTTTGTTCTGTGTTTTCTAGTTCTGTTGTGTCCTGTTGAGAGAAGAAACCAGGTTTATGTAGTAATACAACTTCTTTGTTTTCTTCTGTATGCATTCCATGATAATAATTGATAGTATTCTATTTCCTGTTTGTTTTCGTTTTGGATTGTTACAGAGAATTAAACTAACTATTAAAATCTTTTGTTGCCACCCAAATTTGTTCCTTAATGGTATGACTCATGGCTGCTGATGTAAAAGGAATACTGGGTGTTCCTTGTCATCCTCCCACTCCACATATGCATCTTATTGGTTTTCCTTCCATTTCATTTAAAACTCAAACGCTGTAGCCACTAACGATGCTGAAAACTTTTTTTCCTTTTTTGAAGTTTGAAGGTTAAAGAAACACTTATCAGAACAAAGCTAAAAAGCTATAACTCTTCCAGGGCTGTCTCAGCTGACAATGCAGGCCAGAGAAGAGCTGGAAGGACTTATTTCACTGCAAGTCGGATAGTGAGCATAAGAATCAGGAGAGTATCAGGGGTCTGTCCTCATTGTAGGCTAAAAATACAAAAACTGCTTTTTACTTTCATATCTAGTATGACTAAATAGAAAAGAATATTGCTTACTACTTACATGTGTTGGTGGAACAGGGTTTTAAGTAAATCTTCTGATTGTTGAACCATTAGCATTTTGACAAGTATTTGTAGCAGAAACCTAGCATGTGGCTTTTTGTTTCCTGTTAAATTGCTATTTCAGGAAAAGTTAGTTCTGTGGCAGCCATAGATTTATTTTTGCTTCCTGATAGTTTTACAGAAAAAATGTAAATTAGCTCTCATGGTGCAACCAACATAGATCTTTCATATAGATTATATATCCTGAGGACAAGGAAGGAGGGAGATTAACTAGCTACTTTAAGTGCATTTGGAAAGAGCTGTCCTAAAACTGCGCCAAAGTCAATGAAAATAGCTTATTTCTTCACAGTTAATTGAGGAATATGTAGAGGTACAGCACAGTAAGATGGACGCTGCTGTCACCATGCCTGGATTACAGACATGAAGGGGTCTGTGGATTAATGGGAAATGCAATGTAGCAACTGTGAGGAGAGGTATTTGGAACAGGGAGCATCCCCTTGCGTGTTGCAGGTGTTAGAAGTGCTTTTATTGTTAGTGTTCAGTTTATGATTTCCAGATTTCCTGCAGACCCAGATGATGTCTTCTAGTCGGAGATGTATGCTCTGTAATTTATGACAAAGTAAACCAAACCAATCAGATGAGTTATGTGTTGCACGCTGTTTAAAAGAAAAATTAAAAATGCTCCTACAATTTGGTTAAATGTGGAGTTTAATCACTAGAGCTACTTCAGACAGTAATACAGAGGACAGCCAGACAATGTATTCCTATCCTGTATTACCAATTTAACAATTTCTGTCTTAGACAGGACTTCGATTAAAACTATTTTAAATGTGATTCTTTAGATATTAACCTTTTTGAAAAAGGGGTATCACAGTCACTTAGGAGCGAAAGGTAAGAGGAAGATCATGGCTCTTCTAAATTGGTCCCAGAAGAATGGGGTGGCTGAAGGAGCTATTAATTCTTCTTGTGTATCCCAGAACTAAAATACAAATCATGCCAAAGAGTCCATCTTAGTTGTACAGGGAAAAGTTGAGCTCTTTGAGTAGAGTAGACTTAAATTAGTTTCGGTTCCTAAAAATGTTTCTCCCCTGTGCAGATAATATCATTGATAGCACGTACAAATAGTCCTGTAGGTTCAGTGAACTTTAGTTTTTTGGCTTGATGGATTTAAATATGTAATAATGATCCTTTGGTAACCATATCTAATGGGTTGGCTGCATCTGTGTCAGAAATAGAAAGTACCTATTAAAACAGATGTGGAATCAGGATTGATGTCTATTACCTCTGTTAAATTAGTGAACAGCATCAGCTGGGTATGGTTTGTAACCAGCTGACACTCTCTTCCAGAAGCAGCAGGAGAAGAAACCTTCTGCACTGTTAGAAACTGAAGTCAGTCACCAGGAGCTTGTAGATGTGTAAAGAGAAAAGTAAGGTAAAACAAAAATATAGCTGTTGAGTGTTTCCATTCCATGATGAAAATGATACTGTGCCTGGCTATAAGTGGAAACTTTGTTTTCCAAGGATGAGTGTGAGTGTGTGTGTGTGTCTTTCAACGCAGTTTTATTAGATGTGTGTATCAATTTAGAAAAATAGGTATCACCTCTTCCAATCCTAAGACAGCATGGGAGAAAGAGTGCTCATGTGATTGACCTATTTTGCCCTAGAAGTCCTTGGGGAATAACTGTAACAAACTGGGAAGGGGAAAAGAGAGAACTAGCAGACTTCTGCTGTGTAGTACCAGGTGAGGCTGATCTCCTGTAGGAGATAAAGGGCTCTGCTTATTGCACAGGGCACCTCAAAACAAAACATTGGTTCTGGTTCTAGAAGTACCAGAAGTTGTCTGTCAGTGGTGATCATTGAATATTTGTGTTCAGCTTGAGAAGACTGATGCAGAGGACTATTCTGACTTTGGCAGAAACTTCTCAGGAATTTGTTTCGCAGTGCTAATGCAATAGTTATCCCTACCTCGAATGCTAACATAATTGGTTATGTTTTGCAGTGCTGGCATTTCTTTTCTGTCAAGCAGGTTCTTGAATTTCAAGTCCTTTGTCCTCTCTAGGGCATCCTTTAGTTTGGGTGAGTGAGGTTGCAGTGGCCCTGCAAGCATTATACTCTAGCGCCGGCTTTGCAAATTCCACATGCATGTTTATTTAGCGTGAGCTGCGAAACTGGGCTTATTTGTAAAGAATTGTGTTGAGTATCAGGAATCCTTTACACAGGTGTTTTAGTTTCTACATTTTCAGGTTGATGTTCTGTAGCCAGTGCCCTCAAGTAAAAAGGGCAGAACTCAGCAAGGGGAGCAAAATCTCTCTGGCTCAGGTTCCACTGGGGTTTGGGTTGCTAGAAAATGCCTCTGTTTTCAGTTGATGGCTTTGGAAGAACAGCTTACCTATGCTTGTTGTGCTTTTCTTTTTCTTCCTTCCCCGGCTGCACCTCCCCCCCTCGCCCCCTGATGATGTCAAAATGGAAGAGCAAGTAGAGAGCATGTGGCTCTTGGCTCTGAGTGTAAACAGCATACTCCAGGCTGCCTGTGATGGGAGTCTGCCTGAAAGAAGTGCCTGCATTCAAAATTCTCATTAGGGAAGGTGATGGATGGCTTTGCTGCAAGCTGCCCTTTCCCCTTCAGAGTCAGCCTGGGAAGGAGAGGGTTTCTGCGAAGTTGTCAGCACTTGATAGCTGTACAGAAACCTCTGTGCTGGATCACTGGAGCAATGCTGAAAGGAGAGAATGAGAATAATCCAGAGACCTGCCTGTTCAAACAGTACCTGCTAAACTTGCTGAAACGCAGGTGGTACCAAGTATGTCTGATAAATTGGATCTTGTCCATGGTGTCAGATGGGAGTGGAATAGCGCATAAATATTACATTTAAGAGCTCTTTTCTTATTCAGTGAATACTAAAGAATGATTCCTCTTGTGTTGAGTAAAGGATAATCTGTTGATAAGTCTTCTTGAATTCAGAGATATCAGGACTGCATTTTGAAAGGTGGTGTTTCCTAAGAAAAAGGTCTGTTGAGAGTATAATATTTTTTCCCTATTTCTTTTCAATGAAGGAATGGCGAGTTATTAGTTGAGCATTTTTAAAAAAGATATTTCTTGAGACAGTCATAGTTAATTTCTCTGTCCAGTTAAAAGGAAGTACACAGTGGAGATTTATTTAGGTGTTTCCTTTTACTTTTTTAATTACGTTTTTAAGTACTTTTTAAAGGAGTCCAAATAAATTTATTTTTTGATAGTCATGACACACTGGCTGACTGGTGTGTTCTGGTCCAGTACTTTAACACATGCATCGCTGTGCTGTAAGTGATCATACTTTCACCACTAACTCTGTCTTTTTGCATCTATACAATGTTTTATTTCTCAATTTTGTGGTTAATGCTTAAATAATCTCGTAGGATATTTCTACTTGTTATTCTGAGAAGTACAATATACTTTGCAAACAAGCCCATTACAATTGAAATGAAGTCTGCCCTCTGTTTCCAGCACTAGTCTGTATCTAGGTGGAGGCTTTACATATTGAAAAGTGTCTGAGATTAGAAATTATGACAAGATGTTAGGTTTACACCTCTACAGTTAGATATGACACTTAAAGCTGAGATCTTGCTTCTTGGCTATGTATGAAGAATAAAACGGACCTGGTACATAATAACTCTTGGGGGGAAAAATGTATTTCTGGGAAACTTAGGAATGTATTAATTGAGCTAAAAATAATGTAAATAGGGGCCAGTTAAGCTATTTAGAAGATAAGTTTGACTTCTCAGTTCTAAGTGCTGTCTAGCAAAATCACCTTGCTTAAACTGAGAAACTTTCTAAATTTAGAGGGTTTTTTTTTTTGTGGTGTTCTCATAAGATAGTCAAAAATCCTCAGTAGAAGGTGAAGAAATGCTTTGGATCAGAGTTTGAAGGAGGAGTTATTTCTTTTCTTAAAAATAGCTGTCATCTCATGTGGTTTCTACATGGCACAGTAATCCTGCTGTCACCTACTGCTCTGCCATAAAAGGAGAAGGTTTATTTTTTCTAAATCACAGGGTGATGATTTCAGTGCAAATAAATCATCTCCTAACTGTTTTTTAACCAGGTTAGGTATTGAATCTGAACTGAAAGAGACAGTAGTGGCTGGGCTTGATGAAGGAGAGGAGGTGCTGGGATATGTGGTGTAGGTAGGGGCTGCCCTTCCCCAGGGAGCACATGAGCCTTTATTGCTGGTGCCACCCCCAAAGCTGGCCCATGCCAGGCTCTCTGCTGTATGGTGGGAGTGGGGCTAGGATGCCAGCAATTCCTATGCTATCTCCTCTGTCCCCAAAGGCTCTAGTGTTGCTCTGCTCACCTTTTGAGTCCCATTTGCTGTATTATATTCTTCTGCAAGGTATGTTACAAGCTTTTAGTGAGAGGCTGGTCCAGGGAGAATAAAGAAGGGTGACTGCCTGAGCCTGCACTGGCTGGAGAAAAACAGACCCCAGTTCCACATTGTCTGCTTCCTCACTGAAATAAGAGCTAGAGGACCTAGAAACAAATGAACTTCTCATTCTATTTGGTGATTTTTGTTTGTGCAGACTTTGCAATGAAAATCTTGCAGAGCAGCACATGAAGCCTTTGAAGCCTTTCCTTGTTCCTTTCCAAGCTGTTGTCTGCAGGCCTTTGTGTGTTTGGGGCTTTTATGTGCTTTTTTTCCTTTTTTTTTTTTTTTTTTTTCTTTTTTCCCTTTGTTGATGGGGTAACCGAAAACTTAGTTTTACCATACCTACAAACAAATCAGGATACATACAGCATATACAATGTCTGTAGTGGAAATTGTTCCAATGGAGGATTTCAGTATTAGGAGTGAAGTCAAGATATTAAGCATGTTTGTGCTGTCATGGAGATATGGGTGGGATGGTGTTATCTATTCTGGGTTCACCTTCTGTATTATGTAAATACAGCTACTCTGCTTTTTCTGTTACTTCCATTAGTTTTGTGTGTTGCTGGGTTTTGTTTTCTGGTCTAAAAACCAGTGAAATAGCAGTTTTTTTCCAACTGCTGTCCACTTCGGAAAACTTTTTTGTATTAAAAGAAGGCTAAATTGGTGGAGGAGTAGGAAGAAATATACATAGAGAAACAGAATGAGGAATTGTTGGAAATTTGTTTCCAAGTTTTGGGTGGTTTTTTTGTGCAAAATGGTTGGGTAGGCTTAACTTCCTAATTCTTTTCAATATCCAAACAATCTAATAAAATCCTAACAGCTGATTGTATGAACTGGGAGAGAAAAGCTACAAAATAGATACTTACCAGTTTATTTAGAGAGAAAAAAGAAATCTATTAACTAGGCCTCTTTCTGAAAAACTGTTGATGAACTATATTTTTATTTTGAAAACACATGTAAGAGTTCAGTATTTTATTGATATAATATTGAGTTTAAAACTGACTGAAGGGTGAGGCATGAGCTTATTTAGGATTGAGGAAATTTCAGTAAGTTAAAAAAAATTGTAGATTCTCTGACCTTATAGAGAAAAATCAGCTTGCTGAATGGTGGGAGGCTGCTGGATTTATGCCTGTTGTGTAAGCATTTGACAAAGGCAGTCTGCTCATACAGAGGGGATATTTTCTTTCCATTTACTTCAGTATAGTAGCTATTCCATTCAAAACTAAGAGCAAATTGGAAGAGAAGACAGGCAAGCTTGTTTTTCATCTTCTGACGCAAAACAGCAGTGGGTGTAGTAGGTGAAGATCTACAAATTCTAAGCTCTGCAGGGTGTGGCCACCAGCAGAGTCTATCACATTCACTAAATATAAATAGAATTTCTGATAATGTGCTGGAGATATTGTGAGGATAATTAATTTCAAATAAAAATGTTTGAAGGTCACTAATATGAAAATTACTTTTTCTTTAAGGATAATAACAGTGCGTAAATAGATAGCAAGCTTGAATTTTTTTTATGTCCATGCAAATGGTGATTAAAATTTCTTAAGTCCCTTGACTTAAACTATCTGTATGTGATAAAGGTAAAAGTTCATGAAGAGCTTTTCCTGTTGTTTGTTTTTGTTGTTTTTTTTTCTCTTCCCCTCAATACTTATAAGGCTGTAGATAAGCACTATTTCACTGTCTTTGGCTGCATTTTATCATCCTCTCCTGGAAGTTAGAGACCTGTTTAAATGGGTCCAGAGATGAACAAAATGTGTGTCTTCAAGTCTGCATTTTGTAATTACTTGTGGAAGCTTGTGAACTTAGTGACATTAATAATAGGCTAGGAGTTAAGGATCTGTACAAATATTTGAAGCATACGAACATGAATTCTTTCTCTTTGCTTAGAAAGAAATTCTACTGTTGGGAAACAGTGATGAATCTGGTGTCCAAGTTATCATCTGAGGAATGAATGCTTTCTATGTGTGGAGGTTTATTCCTTTACTTCTAGTTAATGAAAACCTTTTTTATTTAGCAGCATTTTCTCCATGATTTTCAAGTAATGGGGTGTTTTCTTTTGAGTAGTTGTTTAATTTTCCATAGTTGAAGAACAGAAACAGTAAATAGAGTTTGGTAGTTTTACAAATTTTTCTTTAAAAATGGGGGATTAAAAACTGGATTCTCCCAACAAAACCCCTAAATGGTCTCTTTTTCTGTCCTCTACTTTGCTCTATTTTCTTTCCCTTTGCAAAAAAGTTAAAATGAAATTAAACTCCCCTCCAAACAAGTGGAGAGAACCTATACATCTTAATTTCTGAATTTGTGCTGCATGCTGGTAGACCTGTTCATGCTGTGGGGATAAGTATTGAGACCTTAGTTTTAGCACAGTATTTAAGCATGTGGTTGCATTCATTCCTACTAAGGCAAACACTGAGGCCTTAGTAGGAACTGATTTTCTTCTGAATAAAAAAGCGCTTCCCTGAATTGGAGTAAGGCACGCAAAGTGTCTGGCATTAGTCGTTGCTGGTAGATGAATGTGTACTCTGTCCAGAGATTTCACTTCTAATATTCTACTGATTTTCAAATGTGATTTTAACAGCTAGATGTATATTTAGGTGTTCTGCACACTCCAAAGAAGAGTGCAAGGTAGTAATTTGAAGGAAAAAGTACTGAAAATAATATTTATTTTGCTTGGTAGAGACAGCAGCAAGTTTGAAGGCTGGCAAACTTAATGTTAATAATTAGGTATATTCTTATGTGTGAGTCTAGATGCTGTTAAAGTATTTTAATGTTGTTGAAGTATTAAAAATACTTGTTGCTGGGAAGTTAAACTGAAAATATAGAGTTGCTTTTTAGGTGTCAAATTATTCCTGAGTAGGTTTTATCACTAGAACTAGATTAGGTTTAATGAAGCACATGATAATCAACCGTGTGATCCTGCTTCTTGCATCTCTATTATATGGTGTGTAGTGAGCATAGATTCAAAATGTGGTGCAGTGTCATATCTAGGGCTTATTCTTGTGTGGAAGGGTTTCCCCTCTGTACTAGCAAGAAAGATGACTACATTTAGTTTTCGACAGCTAGTTGTTGCTTTGGGTTCTTGGCAAAATATCAGGTTGGGTGATGTCTGGATGTGTCTCTTTTGCAAGAAAATATTTTGGCATCATGTTTATATGTGGTTTGGTCCAGCGGAAGAGAATGTGGGATGTGTAGTCTTGAAATGGGAATGCTGTAGGTGTATTTATTTTAACCGGTTTTTAAATATGCATCAGAGAATGGCTAAAAATACCTGTCTACTTCAGTAGAGTGAATAAAAAATGCTGTAAATATAAATGTAGGTGGTGTGAATGGCTGAGAACTGGGTGGTGCTTGCTGTAGGCTTCTAGGGGCTGGTTTTTGAGAGAGAATAAAAGTTGCATGTGAAGAGCACACCATAAAACTTTTTTTTTAACTGATTATAAGTAGCTGGATTTAGAATGTAAAAAGATAACGAATCAACACTGTGTGTTATTCATTTACTTGGATAAGGTCATGAGTGCTAAGCACACTGTTCAGATCTGACTCATTCTGTTTGGCTGCACTGAATATGATGAAACTACAAAGGCAGTTTTAAAACAAGTGCCTACAAATAACTTGTCAGTGTTTGGTGATGCAAAGCCCACATAAATCTCTACATATGGAATGTGTGATCCCATGAGTATCTCCTGTTAATTACGCTGTTTGACATTTACAAAGCTAAGTAAGAATGATGGTTAGTTAAGGATCCTATCTTGCCATCCTGAAATGCCAAGCATCATTTTATTGCAATAGAGATTAAGGCCAGCAGAGTCGTAGCTGTTCTCAGCATTGGAATTTTTGCTGCTGTGATGCAGCATTTGCTTAATATAAATGAACCTTTACACCTCTATAAAGTGCTTTAAGTCTAGAAAAATTTATGCCTTATCAAAAGGTTAATCCTGACAAATTATTGTAAATTATCTCCTGTCTGCACAGTGCAGGTGCAATGAAACGAATTCTCTGCCTTACAGTCCAGTGCCTATTTCAGGAGATTGGAGAGCATTGTTATAGGTGTTGGTGGCATTGGGGTGATTGGCAGGAATAGCTGTGGGTTGGTCTTGCAGAATTCTTGATGGGTCAAGTCTTCAAGTATCAGATGTGCATGGGAGTAGCGAGCCTCATTTCTGCTGCTCACCATTTTGGATGGACTGTGTACCACGTTTGTTTCAGCAAAGTATGGAAAATTTGTGCTTAAATAATATCAGACTTCACTGGTGTTGAAATGATTTCAGTGAATCAGGGCTTTGGCGGGTGTGTGCGTGTGTGTGGAATTGGTTTTTTTTTTTTTTTGTTGTGCAGTGGTTTTTCCTTTTTTCTTTTCTTTTTTTTTTTTTTTAAATTCGGATAACATCCATTTTCTGTCTGGAGTACTGCATTTAGTCCCACTGTTAAAGCAGTGTCAGGGGGAAATAGATATTGTCTCTGAAGCAGTAAGTGCTGGGTAACCTTCAACCACCACAAAAAAAAATCCAATTTCAGACATTTGAGCACTGTCTGTTTATCCCACCTCACAGCCCAGATTTAAGGAAGTTCCTAAGCTCCAATACCTGTCACTTCCTTTTATTTCTGTTTCAGCCAAGAAATATGAAGAAGTGTAACTGAAAACTAAGTTGTTAATCACAGCATGAAGTTACACAAAGGTGCAAGCTAGTATCTGTATAATTACTGCATATGCATTAACATTTTATTATTTCTGTTAGAACGTATAGATTAAAATATTTTGTGTAAGTGCATGATGAGGTACCTCACATGAAGTAAACTTGCGAAAATTGTTGTGTTTATGGTAGTTCCAGTGTAGCTATAGGGGTGTACAAGCCTCCTGTGCAGGATGCTGCGCTTCCTCCCTGTCGTGTAAGCAGCTGCCCGAGCCCCTGGGAAATGAAATGGTTTAATAAGTGAAGTACCTTTCACCCAGGTATTGTCCTGCATCTGATGTTGATAAGTGTTAAATAACCCTTAAACAAGGGTACCCACTCAAGAGCATTGCAACACAGGCTTTTTTGGTGTTGTTTGCTAATAACACCTTTTGAAAGTGTGAGACCTGCTTGTTGCATAGCTCAAATACTGGTATTCACTGTCTGAGAGCTACTTTTCTTCTTCTATATATATATTTTTTTTAATCTTTCTGAGGCAAGAAAGATGCATGTACGAGGCACGTGTGATGTTTTGACAAAAGCTTTGTTTTAAATCTTGCAGTTGACGGAACCCAGAGTGAGTCTGCAATACTGGACCACATAAACTGAGCCATAGACTGTTTTCCTTTAAAATAGGCTTTTCTGAAGAGAATGCAGGCTTCAGTGCCCTTTTTCACTGCAGAAATAGTCAAGCCTTCATTTCTCACCTTCCCAGAGAGGGCCTTACACTCCCATTCACAGAGTTCGTACTCAGGGTGGTGGTGTCACTTTTGCTGAGGTGGTATCAGCCCAAAGAAGAGAAAGCAAAAGGGAGCCCCTGCCATGGTGCAGGCCGAGGCTATTGTGAATTCCTCCTCTCCTTCGTCCAGCAACTGTTTATATATTTTTATCAAAAAAACTGTTTCAGCTCTTTGCTGCCTGCTTGTCTAGCTGGTGATGTCTCCCTTTTCTTTTGCAGTACCTTTTTCTTTTTTTCCCTCCCTTCCTCTTGACTGAAGATCTCTCTTCAGCCTCCTATTGTATCTACCCAATTCCATAAATTCTTTTTCTTAATTTCTATTCCTTCCCCACAAAAACTCCTTATTCTCAGAAGGGAGTGCATTTTTGCCTGGCCTCTGGACAGCTGTTCTATTCAAAACCTCTCCCCCAGAGTAAGAGGCATCCCACAATTCATTGCTTTTTTCTTTGCCATGGTAAAAGCTAATAGAATGTTTAACAAAGGCCTACAATTGTAAGGGGGGGTGAGAAATGTGAATATAACTTAATAGTTTCAGAAAACTGCTGAATAATATAACCCTTTAAAGAACCTTTTTGAAAGCTTTATCCCTGTTTGCAACCAGATGAAAAAGCAATAAACTCGCAGAATTTAGTACAAACATTTTGTTTGGACCTCAGCAATGAGTCATGTATTTTAATTATTTAATATTTCAAAGAATTTATTCTTTTTTTTTACCAGTACAAGGTGGTATGAAATTAAAGTGTGCATTATGTGTTGAGGGTTGATAATAGTTAAGCAATTAATGGGTTGTGTTGTGTTTTGAAGATTTTGGAGTCAGTACTGTTATGCAAATGAAAATTGAAGGCAACACATTTGTAAAAGGATGGGTTTTTTTTAGTTGCATTTATCCCTTAGAGCCATTACTTTTCCTTTTAAGGATTTGTGCATGTTTGATAAACACTATTTTGAGCATGGGGAGCTTTTGTGGTATGGATTTAGATCATAATCTGAACAAGTTTGTTACAGAAAGTGGTATTTTAAAGGAATGCAATCAAGTTAAAATTACGGTTCTGCCTCTGTTTGCATAACAAGACATTTTAAACTCCTCTCCCTTGCAGCGTTGTTGTTATCCCAAAGCAAGATGAGGTATAAAATAGTTTAAATTTTTTGCTAGTGTAACCGGCACCTTTGACAGTCTTTCTTACATGTTGGGTCCTACTGTGTTCACACACTGGCATTGTTTTTTGTCTGAGAGGCCTCTTTGCAGCATCTGGGAGCTGAGCGAGAAAGCTCCTGGTTTTGAGTGTATTTAATTTGAAGTATTTAATTTCAAGTGCAAACTTGCCTTATTGCTGCTGTCCTGGTCAAATTGTACAGGGGATGAGACTGCCAGTATTGAAATGTGTTTCTCAGCTCACAGTGGCTGCATCTCCATCCCTGTGTCATGGCGCACGGGTTCACAAATACACTTTAATTGACATGAAGATCCTGGAGTTCCCTGCATTTCACATCTGAAGGACACAATCCCTGTTTTATGAAGTATCTTCTTCCCTCACACATGTATAAAGCTTATTGGGGTCCTGTACAGATGCCTGGCCTGAACTTTTTGGATGCGCTTTAACAAGAGCCATTGTTTCAATTTCAATTTCATTGCATTGCTTCAACCCTCTGCTTGCAGAGGGATGAGTCAGTGGACAAAGGGTCCCCCTAAGCAGCTGGGGGCTGTGATAGCTCCAGCTGCACCCCTGTTGTAAGCAGGACCTTATCTATAAGAAAGAGCCCTTAAATATGCATTTATACCAGCCATTACTCTCTTGTCACAGATTCATGTAATGAAGAGTCCCTAGGTATTCATTAATGTGTGTGGTTTTGTAAACACTTCTTGTGCAGAGCTGTCAGCCACTGCTATTTCCATTGAAAAAGTGGTACGCTAAGAACAGTATTTTTTAATTTAAAAAACAGTTAATGCATAGAAAATCCTTAAGTCAGAGTGGGCAGAATCATGCAAAATATTCAATGCAAAGTTATGCATAATTAAAACTGTCCTGTAGTGTTTTGGCAGTGATTATTTTTTCACTGGTGATAAAGCAAACATTTAAAAGAGAGACTGTTCTGGTCATGAGTCCTGTTTGCTTTGCTGATCTCTAATGTATTTGCAGGTACATGGCTCACATCACATAATTCGTTTGAGTAAGCTTGTTCAGCAATTTCGCAAATCCAGCCCAAGGTATCTTGTTTTCTTATTGCAAGGTAGTATGAGAAACCGTGTTTTAACTGTTGCTAAGGTTTTAAGTGAGTTAGAGCTCCATAGTGTGATGTTTACGAGGAGGCTTGCATTGTGTCAGTTGTAGCTTGAAGAGTCACACCAATGGCCTCTGTCTGAGACCGTGAAGGAGCTTTGTGAAAGATGACATTTGGCTACCAGATGCATTCAAAACCAGGGCTGCCGAGCATTGCCCCATCTGCTTTGAGTATAGCAGCAGGGGTTTTTAATGCCTGTGTATTCATTATGTAGAGGGAGTGGCTACATGTTTAATACAAGTCCTCATTAATTTTGTGTAGTCCATTGGAGTTCTCTAGTGTAAGTATGAAGAAATAGAACTCATCTTTTCTGTTCCCTTAGCTTGTTTCTGTTCCACAGGATCCTCACCAGGATTTTCTGTTACCTTTTTCTTAGGC
This sequence comes from Myiopsitta monachus, assembly GCA_017639245.1. NCBI lineage: Eukaryota > Metazoa > Chordata > Aves > Psittaciformes > Psittacidae > Myiopsitta > Myiopsitta monachus. The sequence continues at coordinate 45,247,235 of CM029918.1, forward strand.
TGTAATAGGAAGCCTCAGGAATCACATGAATGCTACTGTACCTGTGCAACAAGGACCTGGACATCAGGCAGGGGACTAGAGGCAGGAGGCAACTCAGTGAAATTATATTCCTGCTGTGCTTCATGTGAATGCATGGCCAGCTGGTGCCAGGTGGCCTGCTGCTGGAGTAGCAGGAGATGTGAAAAACAAGACCTTGCTTTCTATGGCAAGTATCTATCCTTGTGGGCTTGCAGTCTGCAGGGAAGCTGTCTTCTCTCCAGTGGGTGCCAGATTTCCATGGTTTGAAGGAGTTGCCAGCAGTAAGTTCCTAGTACTCATAGAGGGATTTAGATTTTTGTGTGAACAGCCCCCAGAGACTTGGTAGCAGCCTCTGACATGCAAATGTAATTCTCACCACCTCATTTTCTGCTCAGTGCCAAAGTCTTTCAGGTCCCAGCATGTAGGCACTGGTCATGCTGTAGTGTGGCATTTGCATGCTTATGGTGTTAGTCACATCTAGAGTCCCTGGAATGAAAGAAACAGCCACAGAGCCTGATGCAAGAAGAAAGGCACTGTGAATTTTCTAACATATTGCAATAATAGTAAGAGTTTGAAATGTAGCCAGAGATACTCTTCCATCTCTGCTTATCTTTAAAAGTTGCTTTTTTTTTTTTGATTCACAACTCCATGATGTATATCTCAAATATTAATTTTAAAGTCCTAAATAATTTGTATGATAGCTGAAGACCTTGTAGCTATTTATCACAGCACTTTTTGCTTCTTGTTGTTCAGTGTCTGTGGAGATTGCTGCCATTGAAGCAGCAAAATTATTTCTGCTGTGGAAGAGCCTGAGTTTGAAGCCTTTGGGTAGGACACCAGTGTCAGGTTGTGAATTCTTTTTTAATCTTCATTTCTGACCTCTAATAGTAGCCAAGGAGGAGAGGTGTGCTGGCTCCCAGAGCTCACAGTACCAAGACCCTTTTAATGCATTTCCCTATAAAATGCAGACTTGCTCCTATTTTGTACGTATTCTGGTTTGGATTTATGATATACCAGTGTTGCAAAACCTAGATGTTGAAAAATTCTTGATTTCTGTTTTACCTCCCGCTTTGGATAGCACCCGAATAAGAGAGGCAGTTTTTCAGTAGCATGCCTACTGACATATTCTCATTTATAAGTGCAGACTGGCATGGCAAAAAATACCCTGTAGATTACCAGCTTTTAAAGTGAGGTACAAAAGCACCCTTGTCTTTAATGCGCTGTTACACTAAAAATGCCATTGCCAGTCACTGTTTTTTATTAGGTGAATCAATACAAAATCCAGGCAGTTATTATCCCTCCTAGGATTTAACATTTTGATGTCATTATTGTGGGTGTAGTCATGCTGAGGGTGAACTGTGGTGAGGGTATCAAGGACACTCATTTCTCTTCTGTTCCCTCAGCTATACAGATAGCAGTCCTTGGGCAGGAGTGGGATGGGAAAGGATGGTGTCATACCCACTGGCAGAAAACTGCTGCAGCTTCCTTGTCAAAGGCACCATTTGCTGCTATAAACCTCTTCCTCTCCTCTCGTTTATAGGGAGAGACAAGCTTTCAGGCTTTGTCTGCTGAATGATCCAACAGATTTTTTTTTTTAGTAAGACAACTTATGTGAGTAGTGCTACTTGTATGCAGATGTCACAAAATATATGATGAAAGAGAGGAAAACCCCCAGGAAAATAGCATGAGTTGAAGTTATTTTACACACAAGCAGTGTACAAAGGTGCTAAAGAAAATTGTACCAAAGCAACTTTAAAGTGCTAGCAAATGGTGCAGGCTGTGATATTTATCAGCCCTTGTCAGGGGCTGATCTAGAAATTAGTCATAGTATGAGCTCATCCCAAAGTGAGCCTTTTGATTTCTGTGCATACAGTGGAATTGGTATTTATATTTCATCATTCCTTTGTTATTCCTTTGTTTACATTTACATTCCCTTGTTTTGTTAATATAGATCACAACCATAAACTATTTTGCTCTGCTTTTAATCCTAAAAAATTCATGACAAACCTGGAGAAGAATGTCTCCCTGTGTAGTAAGTAAAAAGTAATAAGTAAATTGTAATAAGTAAAAATACTTCTCCCTGTAGAAAAGGAGTTGAAGTTATCCTTCTATACTGGGAGGAAAACAGAGAATTAGGTGAACTTTATACAATCTTTAAAATGTCTGACATCTTTAAATCTATGATGCTGGAGTACAAGTCAGTCCATTAAAGAAATGTCAAGTGTAATTTTGGAAGATATATGTTTCAAAACAATAGATGCATAAAAAAATAGCATAAGGAATTTGCCTCTGGGCTGCTGTGAGGGTGACACATTAATTGTCACAGATGAAGAGGTAGACCCCCCTTGGAGCTCATGATTTCACTGTTCATGATTTATTAGTCTTGCCATTCATTAGAGGGGAACACATGTGCTATTCTCATAACATTTAAAAGATGATCTGTCTTGTCTAAATATTTTAGCAACAAACCTGTAAATTTCAAAGATGAACTGGTGCCTCCATATTACTTCCCCTAAATGTGCTTTCATTTTCAAGTACAACTTGGTTTTTGCTTCTCTTTTTTAATTAAAGTACTGTTGCTTTATGGTAAATATTGATTTTTTTTTTTTTTCCTTTCTGTCAGGATGTACAGAAAGGCAGACAGTTAAACCAGTGGTTCTTGTGTAGTACATAATAAATCATATCTTGTCTATTTTTTCCTTCATACTTCCTGTTCAGTTTATTCAATTCAGCTCTGTAGTGAAATCAGCTAGATGATGCTGTTGCAGCAGAAGCACGATGATGATGCTGTGACAATACTCCCCTCCCCCTCCAAGTGTTTATTGCAGCTCATTTGGTTTCCCTGCCACTGTTCATCTTGGTCTGCACATTTTTTTTCTCTTACACACAAGCATGCTTTGCTTTTCAGCTGAAAAATTCCACTATTGTCCGGATGACGATGACACTCACCTGTGAGTTTAAATATAGGAACAAGTGATGTTGTACAAGGAACAGAAATTCCCTCCAAGCCTTGAAAATGACTGCCTGGGGATATTTCCCTGCCTCTTGCAGGCATTTCTGTTCCAGTTCTACCATTATAGCAGAATGCATTGAATTTTAGACCTGTAGGGCACTGAGAAAACACAGCAGAAGAACATATGCATAAGAATCTGTTACCCATGCATGGCTTCATTCATAACGCTGCCTTCAAAACAAAACTGAGTTTTTCTTGTTGCAATAAGGCATTCTTGTTTGGAAATGTGTTGAACAGGGAGGCCACAAAATTTTTTTCCTTGTAAGATCAACTGTGATTGAAATGCCTTTATCAACCTCTTACATGAATTCTTTTCCCTACATCATCAGACTTGGAGTCCATCAAGATTGCAACAGTTTTTCAGGAATTACTGACCTCTGAAAAATGTCATACTTTGTTCCTTCTGAAGGAACTGAAGTAATCTGAAATATCCTTCTATATCATATATTGATTTTTATATGTATTGAATGACAAGGCAATTCATCAGCTTCAAAAGCAGACCTTACACTTATTTTATTTTGTCTAATTTTTCATTTTATTTTAATCAGATAAAGCATGAATGAGTTTGGTTTATAAAACCTTATAGCAAAGGACTCGTATATTCTAGGAGCTTTGAAAAAATACTGAGAAGTGATGCTACTGTTCTCTGTTGCTGAAGCTCAAACTTTTTCCTTCTTGAAGTCACTAGAGAGACTGGATGATGGACTTGGTGGCTATTTGAATGGGAGTTTCCTTTCTTCTATCTTTCAAGGATTTTTGTGGTTGTTTTTTTTTTTTTCAGACTACTTTGCATATGGTTACTGTATTTCTTTCTCTAAGTAAATCAGAAATGATTCATTGTCACAAACACTGCATTAGCGTAAGGTGAGGAAGCTAACTAGAAAACACCAAAACCCATTTTGAACATGGTAAGTGTAACCCATTAGCATTCGCTTAATGATGTAAGAAAAATTGCTTTCTGTAAAGCTGCCCTAAAATCCAAGCTATTAATCTGTTAAACCAGGCTGGATCAGATTGCCAGCTTAGAGGAGGCTTGTCATTGACTGTCAGAAAAAAACCCAGAACAACCCACAAATATTTTGAAGATTATGAAGGTGCTTCCAGTGTGCAGAAAGTTGAGAGGTACTTGGAAAGTTCCTTCAAAGTATGAAACTGAATAAAACCATGAAATAAAATCTAGTCAATTGTGAGACAGATTGAATAGCCAGAAAAGACAATCTGTCTTCAGAAGCATATGAAATACATGAGGTAACTCACTCTGTATCTAGCTAATGCCCTTGCCACGATTGCATACCAGGATGACACTAACCACTTCAGTTTACCTTGATTTCTAAGGCAACATCACAGAACACAGCACCTCATGATATGTGAGTGCTTATGCTTTTAATAAGTCTTGCTTACATTGTCCATTAGGAGTTAAATTGACTAAAACTGATTCTGTTACAAAGCCTTTTCCAATCTAAATAAAACTCAGTTAATGCCACATTTAGCATAAGGTGTTTTCTCAGTTTGTAGAACAAACTAAAGTACTTGTTTACTCACAAGAGCATACGTGTAGAGAACATACTTTAGTACTACTGCAGCCTCCTTTTGACCTTGGATTAATCACAAGGTATAGTTTTCATTGCAAGTGGCAAAATGTGGTGACCCATAACAGCGGCAGAGCTCGAGGCTTGTTTCTGTGTTTTATGCCAGGTTAATGTAGTGATAACTGAACTATTCAGGAAATCTGCTCTGGCCAAAGTGAGTAGGACCCTGATCTTCACTTAAATGCTTAATTTTAATGCTACATGTGTTTGGCTTTACTGCTATGCAGATGTTCCTTTAGTGAACTGAAATCTTTGAATAGTTAAACCCAAACTTGTTTACAGTCTTGGGTATTGTTATTTTTAGGCATTGAGAGTCTTTTTGTGGGCAGAGATGTAGTTTTGCTAGAACTTTACAAGCTTTAAAGGTAACTCTTGCCCCACGGAGTTTACAGTATAAATACTGTTGCTGCATTTGCAACTGTTTGGGACCTTGCCAGGAAGGGGTTATTTTGTGTTTATTCAGAGGGGCTTCTTGGAAAGTGTAGCTTTCTGCAAATACCATACTCTGCCGCAAGTGCTTCTGTGAAAGTCAGTGTTACTATAATGTTGCCCACTTCCCCCCTTCTTCCCTGAGTATCCCAGTTTGCAACAGGGCAGCTGTACTGCCCAGGCAGCTTTTCCTGCTGTGCTCATTTCTTGGCCAGAGAAAGTCAGTGCTTTCTCTGACTTGGAACAGGTGTGGGAATTGTGGTTTCTTGTCCTTTTAAGTTCCCGGTGCTGCTCTCTTTTACTGCAGCTTCAGGAAGAGAGCTCTCTTGGGGAGAGTTGGCAGAAGTTTGCAGGGTGGCAGAAACACAGGTTTTGTCTGTCAGAATTGCTGCCTTAAGGCAAGTGTGTGATGGGTATTTGTGACACTGCAGAACTTGTGTATCAAGCTAGAAACAGAGACCAAAACACTACTTTTCTATCTAAAGGTACATGTAACTTATCTGTTCTGCTTCTGGTCATCCTGGGGTAATGGCTGGACTTGATGATCTTAGAGGTCTTTTCCAACCTGGTTGATTCAAAGTGGGGGACAAAGTCTTCAGTTTTATCTGTTTTTCTCTGAGTTCAGTAAGACTCATATAAAAACTATTTTAAAACTTTATTTTTCACTTTGGATCATATGTGGTTTATGTGCACTAAACATGTTTTGAAAGGGCTCTCCTGCAGTTGTGGAGGTGAGAGCTGAGGACAGAGCGTAGCTGTGTCTGTCTGAGTGCATGATGTTTTCATAGAGGTTTGGCAACCCTTGCTGCAATCTTGGATCCGCACCTTTTTACCTGGAGCGAGGAAATTAAATAGCTTGAATATGTTTTTGCTTTGAGACTTGGCTGCGCTTTATTCAGCTTTTTTTTTCTACCTCTACTCTCGACTTCTGGAGCAAGCACAGCACCAGTGTTAACCAGTCTGAATTCTTGTATGTTCTGTTCCCCATTACAATTTCTGAGTATCAAATCCCTTTGCTTTCTTTGTAAATTCGATCAGTGCAAAGCTCTTTCTATTGAAAAATAAAAGCAATGCTCAACAGATGATATGGACTCACATTCTTGTGGTAGGCTGGACCTGTGGTTCAAAGGCCTTCAAAATGACACACACACACACACACACACACACACACACGTACATACATGTATGTATGTATGTATGTATTTTTTTCCCTTCTCCAAGCATGCTTTTGTTTTCCTCTTATTTTACCAAACAGTTGACACTCTAGTTTCAATGTAGTATAAGATGTCTTTCATTTCCAAATATTTGACAGTGTTTCCATATCTCAGCTGTGGTGTACCTGCAGCCTTTCATATTGACAGCTCACTGTTTTGTATAAATTAATGGAGGGAACATACATACCCTGGCACTCAGAAAAAGGTAAATTGTGTTTTGACAGTTGTAGCGACTTTGAAAGACACTTCAGAGCATGGTGAATTTTAATGACTGAGATGGTTAAGGCAGCTCGTACCTCAGCTGATTGCTTCAGACTGCGCCAGCAGCCCTAGGAATACAACTTTATTGGTTTCCAGTTATGTGTTACTTCAAAGCAACTGAGGCTCAGAGTACAAAGTACAAACTAAGACTTTTCTGCCTGGGAAAGTAGAAGTCAGCAGATGTCAAAGTTACTTATATCACTGTAAAGATAAATGAGTAACTTAGTGTGAGATTTTCATGGTCTTTCATGATTGTGAGTCTGTATGCATATCGTGGGTGTGTAATTGGAAGTATCAGAGTTGTGGCCCTGTTTCTTTTTGGATCTACACCTTGCTGCGGAATTCTTTGTACTGCCAATCTGAAAATCAATATCTTGAGGTTTTGTTGTGTTCAAGGAAAGGTGGTTGACATAAGGGTGTAATTCATCTCGTGAGAATTTAGTGTATAGCCATCCTGCTTTTAATCTAGTCTTATTTTTATACCTTTCATATCTTACTGCTTGGAAAAGACACTAATTTGTTACTTGCTATTTTGTGGTTGATGGGTTTTCTTCTTCCCCCCCCCTCCCCCGTCATGAGTTCAGCAGTAGCAGTCATTTTTCTCCTTCTTGGTAGCTGGTGCAGCACTGTGTTTTTAATTTCGTGCCCGGGAGCAGAACTGATAACACCAGTGTTTTCAGTTACTGCTTGGTAATGTTTTGGTCTGGCCAAGGACTTTCTGAGCCTCATGCTATGCCAGGGAGGAGGGGAAGCTGGGAGGAAGCAGAGGCAGGACACCTGACCCAAACTGACCAAAGGGGTTATTCCATACCACTAGCACGTCATGTCCAGGATGTGAAAAAGGAGAGCAGAGACCTGGAAGGGTGTGGTGGTGCACTGGGGGGTTTGCTGCTGGGGGGTGCACTGGCTGGGTCAGGCTCGGTGAGCAGTTGTATTCTCTTTCTTTGTACTTCTCTTGTCATTATTATTATTGGTGGTAGCAGTAGTGATTTGTGTTATACCTTAGTTACTAAACTGTTCTTATCTCAACCTGTGGAAGTTGAATTCTTTTGATTCTCCTTCCCATTCCCCCGGGTTTGGGGGAAGAAAGAGAGGGAAGTGAGTGAGCGAGCGAGCAAGCGACTGCATGAGTTATTGAGGGGCTTAAACCATGACACCCCTCAATATGAAAAAGGAGCATTTCCATTTTTCATGGTCTAGTTAATGAAGGAAACATGTTCTTTCCTACTAAAATAATAGCTAAATATCCTTAGTGTACCTAACATCAGGTCAGGATGCTTAGTTGACTATGAGAGCAGGGGAGAACTTGGCACCCCTATTTGAGCTTCAACAATCATCTCTGTGGAGGTCTCAAAAGAAGCTGCTAAACTCTATTGGCTAAACTTTTCTTTAGCTGTATTACACAGTGAAATGGTTACTTATGATTTCTTAAAAATAAATATGCAAGACTATAATATATGTGATTTCTAGCTAAAGAGAAAAAAACCCACATGTATTCTTCTAAGCCTCCAAGCATAAAGTATTGTGTAGGCTGATGCTCCTAAATGTGGAAAATAAAGTCAGAGTGAAAACTAGACCAGTTCCCAATAGTTTGCTCATGCTTTTACCAACCTTTTTTAACATCTTCAAACCCTATGTGTGAACATATTTTATTTAACAATGTGCAACAGAAGGCATAGGCTTTTCTTTCTGTTTTCTAGCAACCCACACTTTTCATATGCTTGTGGATATTAGTATGAAGTGTGTTTTCTGCCACAGAAATATAGTTCCCAGCAGTGCTATAAGAGGAGGAGGGAAGAAATGATCCAGATTTACATATTCAGTTTTATTTGAGGCACTGAGTATTTAGTTTTCCTTCATGTGTTTGGGAAAATTGTGTCTTTTCAATTCATCAAAATATCTTTGATTTATCCCATAAAGATGCATAGTAGGTACAATGCTTCGTGGTTGAAGTTGCATGGTACAGCAGCCATTGCCTTATTAGTGTTTTAGTTTGGCTCATGGAGCTCAACTTTGTAGTGCAGTTAGGGCAATGTGCATCAGGGCTGCTCATGCTCACATCGGTCCCTGTTGTGGTGCAATCCTGAAAGCACAAGTTGGATTAATTTCAGGTAACACCAGTCTACCAGATTCACACCCAGAGTGTACTTACAACACCTCACCTTCCAGGTCCCTCTCCATTATGGGGACATTTTTGAGCTTATCAGAAATAAAAATCCTGAAACATGCACTGTGCTAAATGCCTAGTCCTTACCAACTGTGCCGCTCTACTCATCTGCTTCTAATGGGCAGCCTGAAGTGGTAATGTAGGTGTAGCCAGGTGGCCTTCTGAGTGGCCTAGAAACCGAGTAAGAGGAACAGAATAGGTTGGGAGTTCTTATCCACCTGGGATGAACCTTCTGGGAAAGTTTTTGTTTTGTGGTTTCTCCCCTCACTGTCCATGTTGTTTGGTGTGTGTGTGTGATGTCTGTTCCTTCCACCCCCAACTTTATTGAGATTTTTGTCAAGTTGTATCAATGCCTCACTTTTACTTAAAACCACAGGAGTATTCCAATATTTAAATTAGACCACACATTAATTTTATTCAGCCTGGAGAAGAGAAGGCTGCGTGGAGACCTCATAGCAGCCTTCCAGTATCTGAAGGGGGCCTGTAGGGATGCTGGGGAGGGACTCTTCATTAGGGACTGTAGGGAGAGGACAAGGGGTAACGGGTTGAAACTTAAACAGGGGAAGTTTAGATTGGATATAAGGAGGAAGTTCTTTACTGTGAGGGTGGTGAGGCACTGGAATGGGTTGCCCAGGGAAGTTGTGAGTGCTCCATCCCTGGTGGTGCTCAAGGCCAGGCTGGACAGAGCCTTGGGTGGCATGGTTTAGTGTGAGGTGTCGCTGCCCATGGCAGGGGATTTGGAACTTATGATCTTAAGGTCCTTTCCAACCCTAACTATTCTATGATTCTATGATTAGATTGTGGGGTTTCTGGAGCTTCTTTCTGTGAATTCTGGCAGATGCCAGCTGGCTTCTCTTTTGGGATGGCGGATATAATGTGTTTTACTTCTGACTTGTTTGAAGCTCATTACTAAATTAGGTATTTTAAAATTTAACACCATAGCTGCTACAGTAATGCAGATAAAGCACAAAATATTAATTATTATTGACCACTTAAGCAAAGTTAACATTTCTCTTACTTTGGTGTCAGGTAAGACTGTCACGCAAAGTCTGCCTTGAATATTTTCTTACACTGGCTGTTTCAAAGCTTTGCGGTTATTAGATTTTTTTTCTTGGTCTTGTGACTCCAGATACCATTATAAACAACTGTATTTCTGTTGGTTGCATGACCTCAGTCATAACTGCTGTGACCTTACTTGGGGATCATGACCCCTTGTTTGGGGCTTGCTGCATTAGAACAATATGAAAGAATTGCCTTATGCTAATGCATTAGGAGACAAATGCAAGTAACTGTCAAGAAAGCAGTGAAACAGATTAATCATTCAAAGGGCTCTCATCTTGCAAAACAAAACTGGGAGAAAACCCCATAGCTTCTGCATGTTCAGTGTCTTAGGAATAACTTCTGTTCTACTACCCATTGATTGTGTCCCTCTCATTTAAAAATAAAATACCAAAACCCCAGCCATCTTTAACATATTTATGAAAATCAACCAGCACTAATTTCATGCAAATGCTTGTATTTTCTTTGAAAAGTAAATTAAAGGCTTTAAAGTGAACAACACATGACAAAACCATCCCTCTCAATCTTGTCCAACTCCACTAACCTTTCAAAGATAGAGATGCTATCTCGCATTGAACTCGTGTCAGAGTTCAGCCTCAAAAGGCTTGCTTTATAGTTCCTTGACCAGTGGTTTGTAATGCAGATAGAGATGACATTGTCTTTTAATGTCACAAGTGTAATTATTCTGTCTTTTTTGAAGGAAGAAGCTATATTATACTGTTTTAATGTCTTATTTCTTTCATAATTTCTGTATCACAGTCAGGATTCATGAAGTCTAGTTCTCATGGTCTCTGGGTGCAGTTTAACCATTTTTTGGATTAATTTATTCCATATGTACTCAGCTGTGTTGTTTGTTGGTTTTGGATTGTGGGGGTGATTGTTTATTTGTTTGTTTTAATTCATAAAGCTTTGTTACTTGAGAAAGGTGACTGTGTCATTGTCTAGGCAAAAAACGTTCTTCCATTTCAGGAGAATTGTCACCGATTCAGGTTGGTGATGCTGCCTGTGTTATTTAATCTCTCTGGTCTTTAAAAGTGGCTTGAGACTTCTAACTAGTGAAACCTAGAAGTTAAGAATCACAAACTAATCTTGAAAATACAGAGGGCCTTTATAGCTCTTCATAATTCTAAGCACCTTACTGTGATGGTAGTAGTTTTAAGGAGGCAAAGAACCTATATCAACCTCCTACTTGACATATAGTCATATTTACAAGCAGTCTAGGATGGTGTCGTTTGTCTTTACCAATAGCAGTCCTTGTGGTCTATGGATAAGTAGAATTCACACATTGACATGACTTGGTTCATAGGAATTGTGGCTGAATTCCAGTCAACAGCAGCGTCCTCTGCAGAGGGTGCTTCCAGACCATCTAGATGGCAAACAGAATGTGGACTGGAGGTCTGCAGTTCTGTGAACATGCCTGAGACTCCTGGGTTAAGTGCCAGTCTGTATTAGATACAGTGCTGAGCAGGCATTGCCTTAGCTCTTACAGATGTGGATTCATCCTTCCTTTTCCAGAGATGCAGGCAACTGTGTTCAGTCACCCCTCTCCCCACTGAACCCTTTGGACTGACAAAGTATCTTAGAACTGGAGGCAAGGAGTGCACCCCAGTCCTTGGACATTACACCTGATAGCTTGGGTGCAGATTGATTGACTGCCATCAACAGTGGCTTAACGCTGTTGAGTGAAGCCATTTAAACCGTGAAATCCATCCCATTAAATCAGAAGAGGCTTTGTAGAAGGCTATTTGGGACAGTGTTGAGTGGCTCTGTTTCTGAAACTCTGAATGTCTGCTGCATGGATGCATGGCTAGAGTATTTTAATGCTCTTGAGGATCACAGCTGTCATGCTGCATTGCTGTAGTTTCTGTTTAGTCTATTAAAGCATTCAGCAATATCAGTGTTCACCAAAGCTCTCCTTTCGTGCTAGTTACTCTGTTAAAGATACGATTCTTAGATGAGACCTCTCTTTCATCTTTATGTAACTTAATAGGCTTCTCTAAGCCAGCTGTTGTAGTGCGTATGTCCTTCTGTAGCTGTTGTCTCACCACAAAGATCCTTTGAATACCAGGCCCATTGGCTGGTGTTGGTTCGCTTTATATCTTTTATCTAAGGACAAGGCCATGCTGAAGAGGCATCTTGAATTCCTTCTAGGGTGACCTTACAACCCACTCTACTGCGCACAACTGACAGACCATCTTGCTTACCCAAAAAAAAATTCAGCCATTCAAGGTTTTTCCTGTTGCACACAGATTCTCAATCTGCTCTTTGATCTTGCTTTTAAACTCTTTAACCAAAGTTTGAATTGCAACAGGGAGGGAGGAACATGTTCTTTATTCCCATGTGAAACAGTATGAAGGAAGGTGGTCAGTGGTCAGGCACTGAGAAAACAGGACCCAAGCTTGTGCCACATGGGAGCTGAATGTATTGTTTAGTAAGTGACTGTCATTTGAGTTCAGAATTGAGAGATTTCATTTTAATGATTCCAAATACGTCAGGTTTATAGGACCCTGGAGTAATTAAAATATCTCCTAAGAAAAATATTAACACTTAAGGGCTTGCAGTCTCAAGCACTATGAAGCAGTGTCTGCCACAATGCATGAGGTGTAGGGTGATATTTGCTGAGTGTCTTCATGATTATCAAATGCTTTGTCTTGGTGCTTGCTTGTTCTGTCACTCTCTGGTTTTTTAACATGTTCTAATTTAGATTTGAATTTGTTTGCTAGACTGCCTTTGCAAATCTCCAGTAATTTTCAATGTTACCTGTTAAAATTAGGGGACAATTATAGCTGTGGGGAGAAAAAAAAGGTACATTATTGGGCTGCTGATCTCATAATGTAATCCTACTAATAAGTTAACTTTAATGAAAATAAGTACTTTAGTTGTTGAATGCCGTTAACCACTGTTTGAAGAGAGTAAACAAGCCTGCTGAAATGCCATATTGACTTTACTGGCTTTGTCTTGGCTTTATGATGTAATGTTACTCTTGGAAGTGTATTTCTTGTTTCTTTTTTTTCATCAACCAGAAAACAATTAGTCAAATATCCTTTTCTGCTTTGACAAATGTTTTATCATAGCCTCGGATTTCTGTGGTTGGAGGCAAATAGCCTCCATTCTGAGATATATCTGCTGAAGGAGGCAACAAGCTTCCTTGCGGAAGTCTCATAAGTACTTTGCTATGTAAATGTTCTTGCTCATAGTGGGAGGTGTCTTTGGTAGAGGTTAAAAAGAAACTGTAAATAAATCAGTACATTGTAGTAATAAGAAATGGATGACATTAGTTTCTTCCATGTCTGGAAGACTACAAGCATTACATCTTTGACACACTGAAATATAACACCAATGTGGTGACAGGGAACAGTGTAATTAGCATTTTGAATAGCTAATGAATGAACACTTAACTTTTAAAGGCTGTGGGTAAGTTGACCTTATGTGTTTGTTTCCTAATTTGTTTTCCATGCATTCTCTAAAATTGTAAATAGTAGTATTTTCCCATTTTATTTAATTAAATATCTCAATTTAATGAAAGGAAAGTCTAAGTATTCTGAATTTGAGAAGAAATGCCTTTAATTAATTAATTTCTACTACCTGCATGACTGGTAGGCAATTTTTTTCATTGTGCACTAAGCTTCTGAGTAGGCTTTTGGGGTTTAAAGACTGCAGTGTTCTGTGAAAATATTTAAGAAACATTTTGCTTAGTTCAAGCTAGTTTGATTTTCTAATAGGCATCTATAGTTGTTAGGTCTACAAAGCTATTTAAGCAGGGAGCCCTCCTTTTAAAATTTCAAGACTTCTAATGGTCCTCTGGCATTCATATAGGTCTCCTAAAAAACAGAAATAACAGTTTAATGGCTTTGTAGTTTCTGACAAGTGATTTGTGTAGACAGTTATAAAGAAAGGTGCTGCTAATAGCCTAATGAAATACTGGTAACATTTCTTTTCATTCACAAGAAAGATCAGAGTGTTTATCAAAATAAATTTTATCTGAGGCTGTAATGACAACTTGATCCACTACCTGAAATTATTTAAGATGACGGTATATATTGGTCACACAGCCTGCACATGAATAGGGGATTGCTTTTCTTTGTTAGGAAGCAGCAGCAGCAAAAAAATAATGGTATGTGTTATGTTCATAAACACTGTAGAATCATAGAAGGGTTTGGGTTGGAAGGGACATTAGAGATCATCTAGTTCCACTGCCTTGGGCAGGGATACCTTCCACTAGACCAGGTTGCCCAAAGGCCCATCCAACTTGGCCTTGAACACTTCCATGTATGGATAGTTGCAGCTTCTCTGGGCAACCTGTGCCAGGGTCTCATCACTCACGGCGAAGATACTTTTTATTAATATCTAATCTAAATCTACCCTTAAGAGATGCCAATTAAGTATAAAATTGACTATAGCATCTGTAAGTCTTTCCTGGCAGAGTATTAAGAGGATGAAAAAGATTCCTTTACGGACTTGAAGTTCATATTCCATCTTCTGAGAGCAATTAACTTCTTAATAGTGAGAAATGAAGCATATGGCACTTAATTCTGATAAAAGCATGCTCCTGTTTTAAGTAATTTTGTTAATGGTTATTTGAAGTAGACCTGATATATAACTTGAGATAGGCCAAAAACTTCTTCCATTGTACCATCAGTTGTCTTGACAAAATAAAATCCTGTAGAGATACTAAAATAATTAAAAATGAAGCTTGACTTTTTTGCTTGTATTTCCAGAAAAGCTAGATAATGCAAGTAATAAAGTTTGTGAGCATAAAGCTTGTGTTTTCCAGCTCTAATTTTGTTTCTCTCTTTTGATGCTGCTGCATGGCTCATTGTTTGCTGGCTATCATTACCTACAGTGGTAATAGCTGCAATTTCCCAGGAGTACCTATGTGGCCTATGAAGGGATGGAGATTTTGATGTGTTTAATGTCAAACCTCTATAAACCCCTGAAGGATGAGACTGGATCATTTGAGCTAGTCTGGGAGCCAATGGAGTGTATATTGCACCTACTGCTCTTTGTGGGGATTCCTACTTGGTGCGTATTCACACGTAAGCCAGAGCTCCTGCTGCTTTTGCAACCCTAGGGGCTCCTCTTTTTCCTAGCAGGCAGGAGAAACTTATAATTGTTGCTAGGAGATGATTAGCATTGCCAGGAACTCTAATCAAACAGGGTTCAAAGTTTCATACTCACGTGATGAAATCAGTACATGTGGCTTAGATTGAGGGGGAAGGTTGATTTTTGGGGCTTGGTTCTCCAAATGTTTCCTGTGTTCATATCAGCATAGCTTCTCTTGCGCCAGTTTCTTTCCATGTGAACACAGATCTCTTGCTGCTCTTCTGACATTTCTTGTGATGGCTTGGGTGTGCTCGCTAGCAAGGGGAGATACAGCTGGGTGGTATATGTTAGTATATTTCTACCAGATGTGACATTCAACAGCTGCACAATAGCATTCAGAAATGAGGGTGTAGTACAGTATCAGAGACTCCTCCTTCCCTCTGCATTTCCTCTGCAAATCAGCAGTTGGTGGTGTTTGGTGGAGTTGTGTGCATACACGTTATTCTTTTTGTATTTTTCCTTCCATTCTGGGATGCTGAGCCTCTGGAAATACGTTCTCTTGCTTTCTTGATCAGCACCCAGCTAACAGGCATTAATGTAACCCCTCAACTTCAGCTTGTCTTTATTTATGTTTTTATTTTTTCTTCCACCTATTCATTTTGGTTTGTGGGGTAGTTGGCAGCCATTCTGTATCCTTATTTCTCAAACTAGCTTTTTGAAGGCTGCGGTGTGTACATGTAGATGGTTTTGGGTTTTCTTTTTTTCCTCCATTTGAGTTAGCTAAGGTGTTGGGGTGGGAATGGGCAAGTGCTCAGGACCACAGGCATCAAAAAAATCATGGAAAGAAAAGCACAGAACAATTAATGTGCCTTTAGCTCTAAGTTGTCATCTAAATTAAAGCACCAGATGCCCTTAATTCTAAGTGATGGAGATCAGAAACTGTAACTCACAGTGATCTGTGCAAGTGACACTTCCTTATGAACTCTTTAAACTTCACAAAATCTTTGTCATCCTTACAGTAGCAGAGATCCTGAGTTTCTTTCACTTTCCTTAAAAGGGCATGGATGTTGCCTTGCTGGCCAAATTTAATCAGAGTAGTGGAATCAGCTTGTGTGTGTTAGTGTTATGATGTAAACTTATAGCAGATGATTAAGACAGTTTTGTTTGAGGATTTTAGACTGCAGAAGTCAGCAGTTGGTCTATTTCCATTAACAGCAAATCAGTTTTCTGTGGCTCATCTGGGTTTTAATAAAAATCATATTGCAGTGTTAGCAAATGGATAGCTATGGTTTTCATATAAATGTCATGATGTTAGGTAAGGAAAAAAGTTTACTCTTTTGTTATAGCTGATTTGAGCAGTGGTGAATAATTAGCATCATTAGAGAGGCACACAGGGCCTTCTATAACACGATGGGAAAGGCAATGTAAATTTGAAATGCCTTTAATTGCACAGCATGCGCAACATGTAGTGTGGTGTCAAAGCAGGAGTCTTAACTGTCAGAGTTATGACATTGCAATGAAAAAAGCAGAGGTGATCACTGTTTTGCTAGCCATAGGAGAGTGTCAGTCTGTGTTAAGTGATATGTATTCATGACTAGTTTATCCACCACCTGGGTTTCTGTGTATTAACTTTATATAGTGTTTTGTTTTGGAATTTACACCTAAAATTATTTTAACATAAATGTCAACTCTTAAAAGTAACCATACAACAATCCCTTCTTCATGTCATAATTTTAACTCAGATAATTGGGTAACAAGTTTGTACTTCTGATGAAATGTAGACAAGTTTAGGTTAAAAACCCCCACAACACTCCAGAAATGAAAAGCTTCTGTGCTGCAGGAACTCACAAGAACTTAACTCTGATCTGCAGTGACATCAGACAGTGATCAGTATGGGATGAATGCATTTCATTATTTGTGCTATTCAGCTAAACATTCTTTCCTAACAAGTGGTTATAAGTGTTTAGTTGCTGTAGGAGAGTGAATGGTGGTTTGGTGCATTCCTGCCTTAAATTGAAATAGCAAGAAGTGATTTTTTTGTTTTGTTTTGTTTTTGTGTACTCTGGACTTTGGGAGCTACTGAAAGAACATGTTTTAGATGTACTCAACAAGGCGGCAGTGTCAAAACACACTCTTTAAATGGGAAACGCATTGTGGAGTTGATTTTATTTTATTCTTTTCTAATTTCCTTGAGGAAGGATCTTCCTAAATGGTAGTTGATTGTATGCAGTAAGAGTTGTGAAAAGAATCAACAGCTAAGCATCACGTTTTGCTACATTTCTCTTCAATGAAATTGAATCATAGAATCATAGAGTAGTTAGGGTTGGAAAGGACCTTAAGATCATCTAGTTCCAAATCCCCTGCCATGGGCAGCGACACCTCACGCTAAACCATGCCACCCAAGGCTCTGTCCAGCCTGGTCTTGAACACCACCAGGGATGGAGCATTCACAACTTCCCTGGGCAACCCATTCCAGTGCCTCACCACCCTCACAGTAAAGAACTTCCTCCTTATATCCAATCTAAACTTCCCCTGTTTAAGTTTGAACCCGTTACCCCTTGTCCTCTCCCTACAGTCCCTAATGAAGAGTCCCTCCCCAGCATCCTTATAAGCCCCCTTCAGATACTGGAAGGCTGCTATGAGGTCTCCACGCAGCCTTCTCTTCTCCAGGCTGAACAGCCCCAACTTTCTCTGCCCATCTTCATACGGGAGGTGCTCCAATCCCCTGATCATCCTCGTGGCCCTCCTGAACTTGTTCCAACACTTCCATATCCTTTTTATGTTGAGGACACCAGAACTGCACACAATACTCCAAGTGAGGTCTCAGAGCAAAATAGAGGGGCAGGATCAGCTCCTTCAACCTGCTGGTCATGCTCTTTTTGATGCATCCCAGGATACAGTTGGCTTTCTGGGCTGCGAGCACACACTGCTGGCTCGTGTTCATTTTTTCATCAACCAACACCCCCAACTCCTGCTCCATAGGTCTGTTCTGGGTCTCTTCCCTGCCCAACCTGGAGCTGTGCCTGGCATTGCTCCCACCCAGGTGTAGTACCTTGCACTTGGCATGGTTAAACTTCATCAGGTTGGCATCAGCCCACCTCTCAAGCGTGTCAAGGTCCCTCTGGATGATATTCCTTCCCTCCAGCGTTATCAACCGAAACACACAGCTTGGTGTCATTGTCAAACTTGCTGAGGGCGCACTCAATTCCACTGTCCATGTCACCAACAAAGATGTTGAACAAGACCGGTCCCAGCACCCATCCCTGAGGGACACCACTCCTTACTGGTCTCCAGCTGGACACTGAGCCATTGAGCCCTACTCTTTGCGTGTGGCCATCCAGCCAGTTCTTTATCCACCCAGTGGTCAGCCTATCAAATTGATTTCTCTCCAACTTAAAGACAAGGATGTCATGTGAGACAGTGTCAAATGCTTTGTGCAAGTCCAGATAGATGATGTCAACTGCTCTACCCCTGACCATCAGTTCCATAGCCCCATCATAGAAGGCCACCAAATTGGTCAGGCAGGATTTCCCCTTAGTGAAGCCATGCTGGCTGTCACCAACTACCTTGTTGTTTTTCATGTGCCTCGGCATGCCTTCCAGGAGAATCTGCTCCAAGATTTTGCCAGGCACAGAGGGGAGGCTGACTGCTCTGTAGGTCCCCAGCTCCTCTATTTTCCCCTTCTTGAAAATGGGGCTTATATTTCCCTTTTTCCAGTCATTGGGAACTTCACCTGATTGCCATGATTTTTCAAATTTGATGAACCGTGGCTTAGCAACTTCATTTGCCAGCTCTTGCAGGACCTGTGGATGGATTTCATTAGGTCCCATGGACTTGTGTACATTCGGGTTCTTAAGATGGTCTTGAACCAGATCTTCTCCAACAGTGGGCCCAAGTTGAAGGGAATTGAGGTGAAGGGAATTTTGTCGCATACTTCCTGCACCAACTCGAGGCAGTGTATTTAATTGTATCACACCTGGGAATGTCAGCAAACTAATGCAGATTTAGAAGCTGCTTTCCCAGGGTCACTGCAGAGAGTCCAGGGCTCCATGAATGCATCTGCACTACTTCATTCCCATGTCCAGTGTCTTCAGCTTGAACACCAGCTGGTGGTGATGAAGCACACATGCAGCTGCTTCCAGTGTTTGGCTTTCTGGTCTGGCAAATGATAACAAGCAAGAAAGGAAGGCTAGGGTGGGAGAGGTATTAAAGCCTTA
This sequence comes from Myiopsitta monachus, assembly GCA_017639245.1. Lineage (NCBI taxonomy): Eukaryota > Metazoa > Chordata > Aves > Psittaciformes > Psittacidae > Myiopsitta > Myiopsitta monachus. The sequence goes on from CM029918.1 coordinate 45,266,245, forward strand.
AACCACTGCAGCTGTTTAAGTGAGTGCATGTCAAAAGCTCTTAGAATTAAAAACACAGGCCACTGAAGTGGGTGGTGTGCCTATGAGTTGTTGGCTTGTGCTGTGGGTTTTCCCCACAATGAATCACCTCTCACTGTACAGTGATTGGTAAGAGCATCCTCTGCATGGAGCTAAAGCTGGATGTCTTATGTGTATGATATCCAATGTGGCTACTCCACGCTTCTTTGTTACCAAACAAAGACCACAGCTGGATGTGGGATGAATGTTAAAGGAGGTGACCAGAAGGGGTTAAAGCAGGCAGAGCAAAGCTCATTTAGAAAGTGGGGGTGGTAAATACTCCTCAGCCCCCTCAAAACCACCATGTGCAATCACAGATTGTTAGACAGTTACGTCACAAGGAGAAAGAACAGTTTTGTATTGGGTTTGTGTGGCAAGGTTTTGGTAGCAGTGGGGCTGCTGGGGTGGCTTCTGTGAGAAGCTTGCTAGAAGCTTCTCCCATGTCAGACAGAGCTAGTGCCAGATGGCTCTAAGGTGGACCCACTGCTGGCGAAGGCCGAGCCCATCAGCGACTGTGATAGTGCCTCTGGGATGGTATATATAAGAAGGGGAGAACTTAATGTACATGCTTCTGTTTCCCCTTATAAAGCAGAGCGATGATACTTCTCCCTTTCCTTGCCTGTTTTGCCAGCTCTCTGACCCAGGGAGTGTTTGTTGCAGTTTTTAGTAAAAGAGGCTTGGTGTTGTATTCCTACCGGACAACATTGGCAAAAATGTACCTTTAAGCCTGGTAAGAAAAATGGTCATATAAGAAAGGGAAATGTCACCATCAGTGTGTGTACAGAAACACATGCAGTCTGGGATACAGTCAGGAGCTAGCACTGAATGTGCAGTAACAGCTGTGACAGCTGGAGGAACAGCAACAGGATGGGACATGCATGACTGCTGTCTCTACACTTTGAGGTTTTTCAAGACCAGCTGGATAAGGACCTGAACAAACTGATCCCATGGCTGGCCCTGCTTTGAGTAGGAGGCTGAACCTGATCTTTGAAGGTACCTTCCAGTCTGAACATGCCTGTGGTTCTTTATGTAATTGGAAGGCTTGTCTTGGAGCCATTTGTCTTGCCTCTTTATTTTGAGGTATATGATGTAATGCTGTATGTACGGGATAAATTGGCTATTTGTATAGGAGGAAGATAATTTCTTATCGTGTTTGGCCTTCCCTTACAGCAGCTGTGTCACAGTGTGTGAAGTGAAGCACAGTTGGAGTACTCTGTCCTTTAGAGGGGTATGTACCCTGCTCTTCTGAGTGTTATCTTTACTTCAGTAGGAGACTGTTCCATGCAGTCATCAATGACTTTGAAACCCATTATGACTCTGAGGTGAACTCCATGTGGAGCCTCTCCACTTGTGTTCATGACCAGTTATCAATAAAAGATTGCTTGAAGCTGCCAGCTGCTATTAGTCTGCCCAGATCTTGTTTGATGGAATCAGCTCCAGAATCAGGAGAGGAGTGCTGCCCCTCTAGTCTCTCTTGAGACTCACCTGCGTGATGCCGTAGTAATCTCACTTCTTTTCCTTAACTTATCAATTATTCCTCTGTGTGGCTGAGAAGCTTCTGACTATTGTCACAAAGGACTGTGTCTCAGTGATGAATGGGGTTTGTGCTGTAGCTTGCTTATAAAATGCTTTGGTAGTCTTCCCAATGAGAGGCTCTGTTTCAGGATGCGAGAAGCTGAAGTGTGAATCACCGCTCTGCCTCCTCTTGCCAAGCTGAGACTGCGGGGCTTAAATTCCAAATTGTTCCAGTTTTTATCAATGGGCTTGTGAAGAACTGCTGCTATTTCACTTGTGAGTAGCTGTGAGGCAATTCCAAGCGTCAGGCCATAGTTAAGGCCCTGTCCTGATTTCGGGATAGTTTTAGAAAGCTATTTTTAAATTGAAAGGCCTCTAAAGACTTTTTGTAGGATTGTGTGGTAATGAGCAGCTCTCCCTTCCCCCAAAGGAGGGATGGAAGAGGGAGAATGGGTCTCCCTTGGGATGACAGCAATCCTGCCCATATACAATCTGCAACAGAAAACTTAATTGGAAGTACATTTTCCTGGTGCCCCCGTTCTCCATGTGCTGAATTTTATTTTATTTTAATGCTGTTCTTTTGTCTGTGGTGTTCTCTTCCACCAGTGTTTCCTGATACATTTGAAGCCATTGTATCTGTTAATATATTTTTAAATGTTTCTTTCCTCATATGTGTGATTATAGTCTTGGGAATTTTCTTCCAGTGTTCTGCCAATGCCTTTAACATTTTTTTTGCTCTAGAAAAAAAAAAGATATTAATAATGGATATATTTCCTCCTTTTAAAACCTGTAATAGGAAAAAGGAACCACAGTTTTCCCATCTCAGTGATAGCCTGAAGCAGGGTGTGTAGCATACAGGCATACAACAGACTTTCAACAAGAGGAGGAAATTAATGGGCTACAAAGTAGGGAGAGTTCACCAGAGGTCATAGTTCATTTATTTTTAAACAAAGCTTTAAATATCTAAGCAAAAGGATAAATTATATAATAAAGTCTCCCTGCATATTAAGCATAGTGTTTAGATACCTGTTTTGACTGCGATTGTGAAGAGATTATGCAGACTCATACATTAACAGTATTGTCATTGAGCTCTGTTTCTTCGCCTTGCCCCTTTATTTATTTATTTTTAAGAAAGGATGTTTTAATGTTATTAAACGAAGTACTGATACATGTTTCCATGGCCGAATTCTGCTGTTTTCCAAGTGGTGTGTGGTGGGAGTGTTCATAATTTACCCAGATATGTCCTGTCAGCTTTTTGTTCCTCATTCTTTTCAATGCCTGGAAAAGTGAGATAAACCAGCTTATCTTCTTTCAGACCTGTGCAGCATTCAAAGCTGCTTCATAAATGAAAAGGAACCTTGAACAGTTTTTCTAAAGTTAATATAGACTAATAGCTAAAAAACGTGGTCGGAAGTGTTATTGTTAATGAGGCTTGAAATATACTTTACTCTGAAGAATTTGCAGACCAGCAGAGGGAGGGAAAAGGTGTAACCACTAGAATAGCCTAGCACTTTGGAAAAAACAAGTTTTCTTTTTAAGTGAACTTCAGTTGCAACATTTCTTTTCCACAATTTGCTGATTCTGTGGTGCTGAGTGCCTATAGGAAACACATTGAAATCTGTATGGATGAAAAAAATCTTGTTCAGCTGCTATTTTCATAAAAGAATGTAGTAGGAGTGAGGCTCCTTGAACCTCCTTAAGTTTATAGTTGAACTTACTGTAACTTTTCAGTGTAGTAATGCTTACCGTAAGTGATATATTTTGGTTTTGTTTTAATGTATTTTATTTTATAGTCTGTAGCACAGATTTTGTCCATGCGATGCTATAGCTAGAGATAAATAGCTGAGATTCATGATAATTTTCGCTGTTGCACTATATGCAACCAAGAGATCTTCAAAAGTAAGATATTTGTATTTTAAAAATGGTTTTGTCCATTTTCTGCTGCATTTTACCTTGCTGTTTATTCTAATTTCATTTAATGTATGTTTTATGAGGCCTTCATACCTTCTTTTTCAATGTTTTGTATCTTAATTTCTTGCTTGTAAAATGGTACTAATATTTCCTATTCCTTCCTTGCTATCTTTCCTCCTTGTTTTTGCTGTGCTACCCTTTTCTGTATTGAAGATGCAATGTTGACCCCACCCCCAGATTAAAATTTTCATTACATATTAGCTAGGAACACAGCAGGTGCTCTCCTCACAGGCTGTATTTAAATGATGGTTGAACATTAATTTCAATATTGTTCTAGAAGTGGCAAAATTCTCACAAAGTTATGTGAAGGATGGGTTTGCAGTGAGAATAGCTCAGGAAACTATTCTCAGTTCTTTTTAACAAGTCTGTCCATGGTTTTTCTTGGGTCAGCTGTATAGCTTGGGTTGGGTGACACTTCATGGCAATAGAGACTTTTGTACACGTTAGTATTTTGAAATATGTCAACTGCAGCTATTCCTTCCAGCAATTCTAAGTAACAGAAAATTGATGGTGTAGAAATCTCAATATGTTTATGATTTACTAAAATTTTGTGATGTCCCCTTAGTAATATTAGGGAAAATTCATATTACTGAGATATCGATTGTGTAGGAGACAACTTACCTCTGCAAGTAATAGAGCCAACAAGGAGAGGTGCCATGCTTGACCTCGTGCTCACCAACAGGGAAGGGCTAGTTGGAAATGTGATGCTCCAGGGCAGCCTTGACTGCAGCGATCATGAGTTGGTTGAATTCTAGATCCTCAGGACAGTAAGAAGAGCACGCAGTAAGCTCACTGCCCTGGACTTCAAGAGAGCACACTTTGGCCTCTTCAGGAACCTGCTCAGTAAGTTTCCATGGGGTATAGCCCTAGAGGGCAGGGGGGCCCAAGACTCTTGGTTCATATTCAAGGATCACCTGCTGCAAGCTCAGGAGTGATACATCCCTACTAGAAGAAAGTGCAGCAGAAGGGCCAGGAGACCTCCTTGGATGGATAAGGAGCTGCTGAGGAAAATTCAAAGGAAAAAAGAGGCTTAGAAAAGGTGGAAGCAAGGACAGGTGGCCTGGGAAGAATACAGGGATGCTGTCTGGGAACCTAGAGACCAGGTTAGGAAAGCTAAGGCCCACTTAGAATTAATACTTGGCTAGGGATGTTAAAGATAGGAGGAAGGGATTCTCTAGGTACATTGCAAATAAAAGACAGACTGGGGACAATGTGGGCCCCCTCCGGAAGCTATTGGGAGAACTGGCTACCCTGGATTTGGAGAAGGCTGAGGTTCTTGATGACTTCTTTGCCTCAGGCTTCACCAGCAAATGTTCTGACCATACCACCCAAGTCTTGGAAGACAGATGCAGGAACAGTGAGAATGAAGACATTGGGCCTACTGTAGGAGAGGATCTGGCTCGTGATCACCTCAAGAACCTGAACATATACAAGCTTATGGGATCTGTTGAAATCCATCGGCGGATCCTGAAGTAGCTGCAAATGAAGTTGCTAAGCCATCATATAAGTTCATCATATTTGAAAAATCATGGCAGTCAGGTGAAGCGCCCAATGACTGGAAAAAGGGAAATATAAGCCCCATTTTCAAGAAGGGGAAAATAGAGGAGCTGGGGACCTACAGAGCAGTCAGCCTCCCCTCTGTGCCTGGCAAAATCTTGGAGCAGATTCTCCTGGAAGGCATGCCGAGGCACATGAAAAACAACAAGGTAGTTGGTGACAGCCAGCATGGCTTCACTAAGGGGAAATCCTGCCTGACCAATTTGGTGGCCTTCTATGATGGGGCTATGGAACTGATGGTCAGGGGTAGAGCAGTTGACATCATCTATCTGGACTTGCACAAAGCATTTGACACTGTCTCACATGACATCCTTGTCTTTAAGTTGGAGAGAAATCAATTTGATAGGCTGACCACTGGGTGGATAAAGAACTGGCTGGATGGCCACACGCAAAGAGTAGGGCTCAATGGCTCAGTGTCCAGCTGGAGACCAGTAAGGAGTGGTGTCCCTCAGGGATGGGTGCTGGGACCGGTCTTGTTCAACATCTTTGTTGGTGACATGGACAGTGGAATTGAGTGTGCCCTCAGCAAGTTTGACAATGACACCAAGCTGTGTGTTTCGTTTGATATGCTGGAGGGAACATGGTGACATGGTTTAGTGTGAGGTGTCCTTGCCCATGGCAGGGAGGTTGTAACTAGATGAGCTTAAGGTCCTTTCCTGCCCTAACTATTCTATGATTCTATGATCTATAGAGACATATATATGTAGACTAAATGAAATCATGGAGGTCTTATTCAAGATGAGAGAAAATATTTAGAGCAGTAGGATTTCTGTTTGAGGGTCTTGGCTTGTTTGCCCTGTGTGCAGCATAAACTAAAAAAACAAACCTTCTTTTGCTTGTATGTGTTCCTCCTCTACCATGCAGCATCAAGCGTGCATGATACACTTCTGCCATCTCCATGGGAAATCCTGGAGAGCAACTGGGAATGCCCTGAGGATGCCAGCTGATGCCAGTATTGATTTATTTCCCAATATTTTCCTCCTTTAAAAGTGAAGTACATCTGATAAACATGAGAGAATTAATTCGTGTAGTCTTCTTGTCAGCTGAAAAGAACATTAGAAGAGTAAAATTTCAACAAATCTCTCATGTACAGAACTTGGCCTGTCAAAGCTTACAAATGAGAGGAACTGGGAAAGCTGTTGCCAAATTCACGTTTGAATGTTTTCAGTCTGGGAGGTTGCAACTGATGTATACCATTGTCTCAACCATAGTTGTGGCTGTTTTGGTCTTGGTTTTGTGACTACATTTTTTTTTTGGGGGCGGGGGGGTTGTATCATTATAGCAAAATTATGTAGTCAAAATGATGATATTTTTACTAATTGATGCAGCAAGACTTGTTAGTGAAAAAAATGAATTGTTAATAGAAGTGTGTGTACATGTATACAACACATTTAAATATTTATATATGTATTTAAAAAATCAAGAACACAATGTTACTTTAAATTGACTTCTAATCTTTGCTGTTTAGTGGGCACCTGGGTGGAGCAAGTAAGTCTGAGTAATATCACACTAATGCATGGCTTCATCTTTAACTCTTTTAACTTCCTGTGGCCTGACATAAGGACATGATTTCATGTGAAACTTGTTTCCTACCCAATGTGGGTTGGCTGTCACGGTGGTTGGTTGTGAAGTGGATGTGAAGCTGCTAGAGTGCCAGTTTTACATTTAGCAGAGACATGCAGTGAAGAAGTACTTGCCCCGAGGGCTTTGTTACTTCCATCAGATTAGTTTCTATATTTTTACATTTAACCACCACTGGATTAAAATCCATAAGCAGTTTGTTAGTGGAAACCACGTTGTCTTCCTCCTAGGGAATGTCCTGACCTGATAAACCAGAGTGGTTTTCTCTGATAGAGTTAATCCTGGGCGCTATTCCATAAAATGGAACAATATCAAAAAGTTCTGCTGTTGCATATTTTTGTGGGGCTAATGTCTCTCGGTGAGGGGAGAACTGGGGGGCTGAGAAGCTAATGTGGCATCTGTGAACCACATTTGGCCTACAGTGCACACCCAGCCTCTCTCCCTGTTGGTGGGACTGCTTGTGTGGGTTTTTCAGGGGTTTGTTTTGTTTTGGGGTTGTTTCTAGTGGAAATGACTCAAGTTGCTGCTGTGTTTTCCCTGAAGCTCCAGGTATTGCTCAACAGCACATGTTGAACAGTTTTACAGCTTGATGTTGACAAGGGGTTTCCATTTTCCCCTTTCCTGGTCCTTTAGCTTCCCTTTGTCTGGTTCTCCTCAAGCTATCTGCCTTGCAGTATGAAAAATTTGGAAAGAAAAATAGCTCAGTGTTTCTTCTGTTGGTCTAGTGAGTTGGTGTTTTGTGGAGCAGGTGGGCAGTGAGAGGGCAGAGGGAGCCTGTGGTAGGAGATGGGGGCAATGGGGGCTGGCAGAGCAGTCATCACAGATGCCAGTTGGTAGGGAGGAAGCAAAAGGGAAGGGAGCAGTCAGCAGTGGGTCTGTGGCCATATTGGTTATCAGTCCTCCTGTCTTCTTGGTGGGTGTTGAGTGGAAGTAAATGGTGAAAGCACCTCATGGGCTTCCTCTGGGTGGGAGGTACGTGGTATACACATTAGGCCTTTGAAATCTGCCTAACCAGAATTCAAAGTGCATGAGCCCATCATTTGTGGATTTCCAAAGGGTTTTTTTTTTTTTCAGTGCCTTGGTTTAAGAGGCTTGTACAAAGCATTCAAGAAAACCTGTGGGCAGAAGAGAATGTAACTGTAGGCTTTCCTGAGTCTTGGAGATGAATAACCAACAGCTAGACCATCTTGAAATGTTTTCTTTGATAAGAGCATGAGCTCAGCTTGGCAGAGGTGCCGAACAGACACAAAGGCTGTTTGTAGCTGGATGGCTGTGAAAGGAGGAAGTGTGACTGGAAAGGATGCAAATACGCAAGTGGCAGAGGTCAAAAACTGACACATACTGCACTCTCTTTGTTCTGTGGTCATAACCTGTAGCTGTGACTGGCCGTTTTCAGGCCATTCTTTGATAAGTTTTTTTTTTTTTTTTTTTTTCATTCCCCTGAGTCATCTCTCAGCTTCTGGAATAGGAAGAATGGGTGAATTTTGGTATTACTGCACACTGCCACTATTCCCCACTGAGTTTTGCAGTAGGATGTGATCAGTGCCTGTACTCTCTGCCGTAGTGATGTTCCCAAGAACTTGGTGTTGGGGACAGTTCTGTTTAATATCTTTGTCAATTATCTGGACAAGGGGATCAAATGAACCCTCAGGAAGTTTGCAGACATTGCCAAGTTGGGTGGAAGTGTTGATCTGCTTGAGGGTGAGAAGGTTTTAAAGATGGATCTGGAAAAGTTTGGATCACTGAGCCGAGGCCAATTGCATGAGGTTCAGCAGGGCTCAGTGCTGAGTCCCGCTCTTGTGTCACAGCATCTCCATGCAATTCTACAGGCTTGGGGAGAGAGTGCCTGGAAAACTGCTTGGTGGAAAAAGAACCTGAGGGTGTTGGTTAACAGCCAGCCAAAATGAGCCAGCTTGTGGCCAAGTGGGCAAGGTGGCCAATGGCATCCTAACTTGTATCAGAAATAGTGTGGCCAGCAGTACTAGCAAACGGATTATCCTCCTGTACTGAGCATTGGTGAGGCCTCACCTCAAATCCTGTGCTCAGGACCCTTGCTTACAAGAAAGACATTGAGGTGCTGGAGCAGGTCTTATGAGGAGCAGCTGAGGTAACTGGGGTTGTTCAGTCAAGGGAAAAAGAGGCTAAGGGAAGACCTTACTGTTTTCTACAAGTACCTGAAAGGAGGCTGTAGTGAGGTAAGTGTTCTTATTTCCAAGTAACAGAACAAGAGAAAACAGCCTCAAGTTGTGCCAGGGGAGGTTTAGATTGGATATTAGGAAAAATTTTTACACTGAAAGTGTTGTCAAGCTTTGGACCAGGCTGCCCTAGGAAGTGGTTGAGTCACCATCCTTGGAGGGCATTTAAAAGATATGTTGACTTGGCACTTATGGACATGGTTTAGTGGTGGACTCGGCAGTGCTATGTTAACAGCTGGACCCAATGGTCTTTTCCAATCTAAATGATTCTACAGAGTTTTAGAGTTCAGATTAAGGGAAGAAAGCAGTATGTCCAATCCAACCATGAAAATACTGTGTTTCTTCATAAAAATACTGCATCTCTTCATCTGTGTTAACATAGTGGCTTGCTGAACACAAATGGTATCAGGCTTTAGAGGTACAGGAGACACAGTACAAATAATGTAACATGGTCGTGAACACCACGAGGGCTTTCTCTGTGTCTTCTTTTAATGATTTTTTTTTTTTTGTTTAAAATGTCTTTCTCTAAAATAGCTGTTCAGGTTCCCTGTGTTGTGGTTTGAGCTGTAACTCATGCAGTTTGCTCACTCACTTCCCCTCTTTCATCCCCCCACTCCCGGAGGGATGAGAAGGAGAATCGAAAGAATGCAACTCCCACAGGTTGAGATAAGAACAGTTCAGTAACTAAGGTATAACACAAACCACTGCTGCCACCACCGATAATAATGAAAAGTGAAATACAAGGAAAGAGAATACAACCATTCACCACCCGATACCCAACAGTGATCCCCACCCTTCTGGGTCCCTGCACCTTGGTTTTACATCGTGGGCATGATGTGCTGTGGTATGGAATACCTCTTTGGTCAGTTTCGGTCAGGTATCTCTGCTTCTTCCTGGCTTCCCCGCCTCCCTAGCAGAGCATGAGGCTCAGAAAGTCCTTGGTCAGACCAAACATTCTAAGCAGTAACTGAAAACATCGGTGTTATCAGTGCTGTTCCCAGGCCAAAAATCAAAAACACAGTGCTGCACCCCCTACTAAGGAGGAGAAAAATGACTGCTACTGCTGAACCCAGGACAGTTTTGACACAGCTGTGCTCAGCTGGAGAAATATACTTTCTTTCAACAGTGTGGGCTTCTTAAAGCCTAAGATACCAGAAGAATAAAAAAATAAATAATGAAGCAAACAAACAAACAAGAAAGGTGATGGATGCAATCCAGGAAAAAAACATGTTAAAAAGATAGGTAAGAGGGGAAAACCAAAACAGTCCATGTGTCTGCTCTGATTTGATGGATTTCTTCCTTTCCCTCTTCCCACTATGGTGTGGCTGTTGTCTTTCAACATTAACCTTCAGTCTTTGTCATGTGTTACTGCTCCATGAGTCCTGCTTCTGCCCTTGCTTCTCTGCTGTATCACTGCTGAGCTCAGGGCTAGCAGCTGAGGGCAATTTGGTGTGATTTGGAACTGTGAAGTGCTGTATCAGCGCAAGGGGGATTAAGGTTTTTAGTGTATTTTTCTCTTACTTGGAGAGGGAATTAGTGAGCTCCCAAATTCACTGGGTTTATTGGAAATCTGTCCCTGCCGAATGTATTTATTACCCTTGTGTTGTTAGCTGTACTCTTGACAGGTGCTGAGAGGAGATTTATAGAAACAGCAAATATTTGCTACAGTGGCTGAAATATCTGAGGATTATTTAGATGTGACTGTTTATCATAATCTCTCTTAGTTCTAGTTCAATAATTTAAATGCATAGGCTTGAGTCTTCAGAAATTTTTAATCTACTTCTCTGTTGGATTTTAAACAGGTTTCAAGACTAAATCCTACTGCAAATGGACTAGTACAGGTCTGATACATAGACTTTGAGAGTAAGGTTTTTCTGGGTTTTAGTTTTGATTAAGTAAAATTATGGGGGAAGCAGAACATGACTACAGATGGATTCTGCTCATCACGGCAGAAAAACTTAAGTTCTGTTCAGCTGACGCAAACTAATCCTGAAAAAAATCCTCAAGAAGATTTTTCTGTATTAGTTTTTCTGTCATCATTTCTGAAGGATTCCTTTTTGCAAAATTTTTTTTTTTTTAAATATCTGTTTGTAGACAAGTTGTACACCACTAGCTTTTAGAGGAGGTACAAGAGGTACCTACAAGCTTGGTAGTTATTTGAGAGATTAACAAGTCTGGAAGAGGGGTCTAGAAGAACTGGTGTTTGGTATGGAAAAGTCTGCTCTAATGTCATTTCCATGGTTGTGCTCATCTGTTGGCAAGCTCTTCAGCCTTTATCACTGTCCCTGACCCTAATGTTTGCTGTTTAGGGAAGAAGGTGAATTCTCATGTAGCAAAGTCCAGAACTGGTAAAACCATCTTTGCAATTTGACAGTTGTACTCAGCAGAGAGTCAAGGCTGCTGGGACTCTATGCCACCTGTCCTGTGTTTCTTAGCACAGGAACAGCTGCTCTTGCAGCTGTTTGGTCTTTCTTGCAGCCTGGGCAGAGCTAGAGTTTGTCAGAGTCAAGTAGCTGAACTTCATTTGCTTAAGATGAAGATGATAATGGCTGACTCATAGGAAATTATGCAGAAAAATGACAACTTCATATTTCTGATTGTTGTGCATCTTCTCTTCCTGCCCCACAGTTTTCCATCTACAATTGCAGTCTTTGGTACATTTAACTGCCAAGTGTTTCAATAGCACAGGGACTCTTACAATGTTTTTCTAGTCCTTCCTTGGTGAAGGGGCTGAGCTGATTTTGCTTGTTTATGTGCCTTGATGCAGTTGTCAGCTCCTGCCATTTGATATTGCATTAATGTGCTCTAGGGTTACTTACCATGTTTTCCACAGGGGCTGATGCTATGGTGAAATGTGTGTTTATTTACAAGTGTATGTTTATTTACAAGGGTAGTTTTTTAATTTGTTTTTGTTTAGTTTTGTCTTCTAATTTACTTTTCTCTTAGGTTTGGGAAGAGCATAAATTCATTGACCTTTATGCCAGTTGCAAATCCCATTTCCTGAAGGGCATAGAATGTGCCTGCAGCTTTGAGTTTCTGGGAGCAGCAGTTGCATTGGTTCAGTTGGTGCATGGATTTGTTTTTGCAGTAATTATTATACATGATCCTTGGTCATGGCAGGCATACTCTTGCGCCCTGAAGGAATGAAGATCTGTAAATGAATGTTTCTCAAAATGTTTTTAATTAACTTATCACCAACTTGTTGTTCTAGGAAAACCTGAGAATATCAAATTGGAGCTGAAAGTAGTAAAAGGAGATTCTGTTTGATCAGAGGTCACAGACCTGAAGAGTTGACTTACACCCACAGCAACATTGGGCTTTATTTTCAGTTTTGTATTCACATAGCAGCATTCAAATGCGTTAAAGAAATGACATGCATTTTTTTTCTTGAATCAGGATATTGCAATTCTCTTAGGTCTTCATGTTCGTCTGCAGCTTCCACTTTAATCCTTGAAGCTTGCGTAACCATACAGAGTGAATATGGAAATGTATCTCTTTACTTTGGGCCCTGTTGACCTGATCAAACTAGCACTGGTAAAAAGCACTCTCTTTTTAAGCAAAAAAAAAAAAAAAAAAAGAAAAAAATCCATGTTAACTTCTGCCAGCTAGCAGTTAGACTTCTATTGTGCTCTGTGTTAGGTCTTAGTGCAGAAGGATTACAGGATAAGGATTACTTGGTTAGTGACAAGGAACTGTTCATAATTGTAAGTCTCAAAAACTGAATCAAGACTGTTTAATTTTAAATTTGAATAATTGTAATGTCATGTGCTTCTGTGTTCGTAGCATCATAGAAACAAAAAAAAAATAAAAAATAAAAGTTCCTAACATCTGCAAGTTGATCTAACTACTGGCTTTAGTCTCACTTTTTTTTTTTTTAATAAAAAAACCCCAAAACTGAAACAAAACCCTCCCCCAAACAAACAAAAAAACCTCACCCCAAAAAATACCAAAAATCAACCAAAAAAATCCCAACCCCCCAAACAAAAAAAATAAACACAGTAAAGCAAAAAAATCTGTCAGGCTGCTCCATCCTCCAGTATATGTGCACATTTAGAGAGCTTGGCAAAACAGGAATTTCTATGGAACGTAGTTTCGTATGTGTATGTATAGGTGGAAAATGAAATGACCATGTTGTTAAATTTAGATTTGTTTAATAAACCATTGAGTTCTGGTTATGGAGTGAAAGTGTAGGGATAAACGTTATGGGTACTGCAACTATTATAAGATACAGAAGCTAGTAGAAAAAGCTGTTGTTCCAGAGGTCATTAGTGAATTTTTGCTTCCCTTATTTCATAGTACTCTGTGAAGAAGAGATGCTATGATTTATGTTTATGGAATAATCTATCCAGAGTAACTCTCCCTGGGCTCTGTGCTCTCATACATGGCAGGAAATGCATGGGAGAAGATGCAGCAGATTATTTTGTTCAGAGTAGTAAGTAGAGCCCACTGCTAGCATCAGAAATACTCTGGCAGTCGCCACACTGAGCCTGTGACCTGCTGAGGCTTTCAGCTTGACTGCCTTGGCCTGCATCGTTTGTGTGATGATAGAAATGGATAGGCAGTGGTTGTCTTTCACTTTTCCATTTCTAAAATAGTCTGTGTCATTTATAGCACTTCAGCCTGCTTGACTGTTAACCACCTTGTGAAACACTTCAGTCCAGTGCAAGTGGGCTTCCCTCTCCTTTCTTTTTACATAATGGTATCAAAATACATCCAGAGTAATTGCTTTAGTTGAATTAGTAGGCTGTGTAGATATAAATCTAAATTACTGTGGGCTGGGAGCTGCTCGGAAGAGGGTTTCTCCCCCTGGTTGTGCTGACTCTGTGCCTGGCTGCTTGCACTCCCAAGCCAAAGTGAAATTCCAAAAGTCATACTTGTACATGTGGCAAACTCGTTTTTGGTTGCCTGGGCCATGTTCCCTTTGGCTGAGCTTCTGTCCTCTTTTACAGTTTCAACACTTCTTACCCCTGAGACACTGTCTTCTTTCCTAATTAATCTTTTCATTCTTTGTAGAGTCTGGACTTCCTCTCAATATCCTGTTTAAAGTGTTTATTCATCCAAGCAAATCTCCAATCTTTCCTTACATTTTTTCCCCCTCCTGCTTGGAATGGGAGTGTGAATAGCATTTGTATTTTTCAGATGAGATATTTCTGTGTTTGAGAAAAAGTGATCACAAATTTCCTTGGTTTCTCAAAATTTGCCATTCTGAAATCCTGAAGTCCCTATTTCACTTACCTTTGTATATTTGATTCTTCCCATTAATTGGTGGCATATGCAGTAACTTTTGACCGTCACCTTTTCTATCCAGTCTTCACTTCTCACTATGGCAATGGCTAGAATAGATTCATGTCTTTTGTTGTTGTTTATAAAAGTAATCTCATACATAACAGGGAGAAAAAAAGGCTTCCAAACATTTGGTTTTGAGCAACATTTATCAAAGAAGGTGAAAAAACCAACCTACTGTAGTGTCAGAAAGGGAGAAAGAGAGAATTTGTCCCATGCAGATGTAATTGTTCCATAAATTTCCAATCTGCATGTATCCATCTTACCAGCTGCAGCATGGGTGAACTTGCTCGATCTTAAAAGGGGCTACAGGTTAGCCTAAACCTCTGTGCACCTTTAGATGCATTATAGGGATCTCCAGTACAGTTGCCATCAGGCTTTTGCATTTTAAATTGGCAGCCTGCCTGAGAACTGCAGAATACTCTTCCCAATTTTTAGGCTGAAGAGTTGAAGAGAGAAATGTTATCATACAGAGGATATATGCTATGGAATAATTTTTTGCTTCCTTAGTGAGTACCACCTTCTTTCTCATGTGGACAAAATCCATGCCTTAAATGCATTATTTCTCAGGAAAGCCAATATCCTGTATTTATTTTAACCAAGTAATTTGAGGGCTAAGCTTAATACACTGACAACATTGGAAACAGAACATGTGTGGCTTGAATCTGGGGCACAATGGCTTGTTAAAAAGAACTATGACCATAAACTTTCCCCAATGTACATTTTCATTATCATTGTGTATACACTGAAACCTGAGCACATATTTCCTCTATGAAGATGTTTCTTACGTGCCAAGCATGTAGACTCATCAAGGGATAATAAGAGAGAACAATAAAAGCAGTATGTAAAATCAGTAAGAGTAATACTATTAAGTGCATAGAGTTGGTGAAGCAAAAAAGTTGAAGAAATTAGAAATTTGGCCCATGACATGCCTCAAATGTCTTTGTGTGGGTTTTTTCCCCTTTCTTTCCTTGAAGATGCAAATTCTTGTGTGGAAAACCTCCTTCTACTTGAATGCCATTTCTTTCCATTACTGAAAGAAATCCAAGTTCTCATAGTTCACATAAAATGGATTCAGTCCAGGGAGATCATTGTCCTGCTCTCGTTATTAATCTATAAAGCTTCATACTTGCAGCATGTCGCTGTGCTGTGAAGAATATGGAGAGAGCAGGCAGAAGCATCTGCTTGGGGGATGGGGGAAGAGGCGGCATGCCTTCCCCCGGTACCGAGGACCCTTTTCAGTGGTGATTTCATGCTGATTTGAGCATGAGCTATCGTGAAGCCAGGCCAGTCCAAACTGTTCTCACGGGCTGAGGGAGTGATGTGGGAAGGAGAGGCTCTGGCCGCGGCTCCGGCACTGGGCTGTCTCCGCCATGGGATTCTCCGCCAAACTCGGCCGTTCCCATCGCTGATCCCTGACCTGGCTGCCAGCAGGGAATTGCTGTCAGACCTCCCCAAAACTGAGTCACCCCGTATTTAAATTAAAATAAATATTTAGTGTGTGTTTTTCTTTAGGATCCTTTTATGCTAGACTTATTAAATGTCAGTGTTTAACTGGAGTGCAAACACTGCTTTAATTAGAAAGGAAGTTTTTGCTTAAAGCTGTTTGCTATCGCTGGCTGGGGTTTGTAACTCCTTTAGTAATGGCTTTTCCTAATGACCTGGTCTGAAGATTCCCAAACCACGATCCCATAGATCACCCAGGTCTGTGGGGAGCTGACACACTGTGGCAGCTGCTGTTAGGCTTCTTGCCAGAGATCAAATCATGCAAAAAGCAGCTAGAGACACACTGAAGGCTTTTTTTTTTCTTTTTTTTTCCCCCCTTTTTTAATTCCAAGTCAGCAAGTGCTGTCTGTTATAGTCCTACTACTTATATGTGAAAGGGAGGAAGAATTCCCAAGGACATAAAGTCTGTGGAGAAGTGCTCCCTGGTAGCTCTTTCAGGAGGAGCCATTGGCACTTTTTTCCTTTTAATAAATGATGCTTTATGTGCTTTTGTATTGGATTAATGCTTACTCCTGCCCTCCAGTATTAATAGGTAGGTGACTCCTGGTGGTCAGAACACATGAAATGTTCCATATCTGGTCTTTTCTTTTTTTAAAATCCTGCATGCGTTACAGAAGACGAATGGTTTTACCTGACAAAGAAGTTTACTATTTTGTGAATCTCAAGTATGACAGTTCCTATTTTTTCTTTCAATATCACAGTGTTAAGTACCTCACAGGACAAGTTCTGGTCAACTTCTTTCAATTTCAGTCAGGTTTTTGGAAATACCAGAGACATAGCACTGTTTTTTGGTGTGTTTTTTTTCTCCTTTTTAATTTAATCCCTATTAACTTTCTGGTGTTTTATAAATTTTTCTTATTGCTATCCTAGTATCTAAGAGCAGAGAAGGCTTTCTTGCAAATAAAAGGTTAATTCTTCTTCTGTGACTGAGAAAGGGAGTAGACTCTTTCAAATTGTGAGAATATTTATTTTTATCCTATTGATGAGGATGTTGGGATGAAGCAAATAAGCAAATTTTTTTTTTTTTAGTTTTTTTTTTTTTTTTTTTTTTAAGACAACAGCTGGTACCAGCCTTCAGGTTTGAAGTATTTTTAGTCTCATCTGCTTACAAGCAGCTGGGAGCAACCCTATATGGGTTGCTTATTTAAGAAATTGATGCACTTTTCTATGGGGAATGCAGAACTGGATCTCAGAGAAAGGAATATATTAATGTTGTCAGTGATGAGTTTCAATACACTGAGCTTGCACCAAGGGCCTTTGAAAGTCCTTTACTCTGAAAGTCCTTTTGATCCTTGCAAATAAAAATACCAAATGTCTGACCATGGCCAGATTGCATTTGTAAATGTTAGTTTAGCTGTTTTAGATTTGTTGGTTGGTTGATTCATTTTGGATGAATTTGAAGCAAATATCCCAGTAAAAGAAAATTTTCAGGGGAGGAGGATTACTTTACATTCCAGTTACTGGTAGGGGATGTCTTTGAATAGCCAAAACCTAACATAAGGGCTTCCTTATTCATGGAGTATATATGGTAATTTTTCATACCCCATACAAGTGGTATCTAGCACCATATAAATCAGTAGCAGAAAAAAAGATTCAGTTTGAAAGATGGCCATCAAATACCCTCCTTGAGATGATGTGTGTTGTTCAGCTGATGTATTGCTTTATAGAGAATATGTAGTGAATGAGGAGAGAGTATTTTCACTTCAACTGTTCACATGATAGAGAGAAGATGGAGCAGCAGCAAAATGGGTCAGGCTGAATCTCCCATTCTTTGTACAGAATTAAAAAAAGAGATTTAGCAAGAAATGGACAAGTTTAGCCCCTTCTTTCCATGTTGTGTGCACATTCTATGTTTTCTGGTTTTAATAAAACTGGTAATTTTGTTGGGCATCGTCTTAAATTTGCAGCAGTTAACATATACTCAAGATGTTTCCTGTAGGAGAATCCACATGAGCTGTTAGCAGCACTGCCTGGTATCATGAGAATGGCAGTCATACACAGTGTGGGGGAATAAAGATGGCAGTAATGTTTTCCTAGTACCATGTCTGCTCACACAATGAGTTACTGTGTGTTATAATGACCTGTGTTTACAAAAATATATCTAATTATAAAAGGTCATAAAAATATAAATTAAAAAAAGCCTAAGCAGAATTAAATAAATTTAGAATCTATTTATATTTAAAATGTATACAAGTTTTATTTATTTTTCTAATAATTATTTGAATATTAGTGTTCAAGGACAGTTGGACAGTGTCTTGGGCGATATGGCCTGGCATGATGTGTTCTTGCCCATGGCAGGGACACTGGAACTAGATGATCTTAAGGTCCTTTCTAACCTTAAGCATTCTATGATTCTGTGCTTGAATAAGTTCTATCAAGTGATCTAATAACAGCACTGATTGATGGTAGCTGAGGAGATAGTGTTGTGCCAGTTTGCCTTGTACCCTATTGCAAACCTAGTTGCACCATGCAGAGATCTGTTCCTTTAGGTGGTATTTTGAGTAGCATGTACAAGTGGTCCCAGATTTATTTTTGCATATGCATACCATTTCCTACCTTTGGCTCATTTAACATCCAGAACTTTCTTACATGAAATACCATTATTGTTGTTCTCACACTTTTTAAAGAAATAATATAGGGTTGTCACTGAGTCAAATATTCATTGCCCTGATTTGCAAAACATGTTCTTTGACTATAGCATTCATTTCTGTGTAACTATTTCACATCACTACTTTCTCCCACTTTTGACATGACCTATTTTGTATGTGCATACCATACTTTTTCAGTGCAGAAGTGGTAAGTCTTACAGTCTATTTCTCCTCTATTAAAGGACCTTGGTTTTCTTAAGAGATCACATGGGCACTTTGCAATTATTTTGGCTATATGTTGCCACTATACCTTCTGATATGAGACATAGATTTGCTTTCACAGCAGACCTTTGGTGCTTTTAAGCATGTGTAAGACTCTGCTTGTGCAGATGAGCTCCTAGTTAGCAAGATTTAAGCAAAACAGAGTGGGCAACTGAGCTTTCTCAACAATAATGCTCTGCTTGTGACCTCTGGGGGAGAGGATTTGTGTGTCTGTGGTATTTATTTATTTTTTTTTTTAAGAATGTGAGGGAAAACCCAGCCCTGGGATGCAGGTGCTGCAGTAAATAAATGGAGAGCAAAGGATTTCAAATTGTCGAGAGATGCTACCAAATCAGAAGGCATAAGAAAAGGAGAATGTTTTTAAAAAGCCTCCACCTAAGTTGTTCCCTCTCTGGACATGCCACTTTTCCTCATCTTTATTATATTGGCAGTTTGAGCTGCCACTATGGCTGATATATATCCATATGTCTGGATCAGTGTTTCTTCCTGTTTATTTTATGAGAGGACTTCAGCTTGAGCGTTATTTCAGTATCTGCGTTTGCAGTTAATGACTAGAATTAACATTAAGCTGTTGTTGCTATGATATAACATAGTAGTGCACTTTTGAGGGTTCTTTTAAAAATGATTTTGAAAAAGAGCTGTAGGATGATAAATATAGATGTTGATAAATTACTGGAACTGCATGTGAGAGTTTGAAATACCTACAAGTTATGGGTTGTTTTTAATAAGGAAGCCCATGAAAGTATAATTTTTGTGTTTGAAGGATTTCCTAGGGTTGCATAAAGTTGTATTAAAGAGAAATTAAACTGGAATTATGTCTAGGTTTCCTCTCAAAATAACCTATACCGTGCTTTAGGATCTTTCTGAATGAAATCTTCCTGGCAAACTAGAAATTAAAATGCCCACAGAAATGTCATTGAAGGGGAGGTAAAAAGGGTTTGTGAAGTTGTACATCATGATCATGTGAGATAAATAGGATCACATCATCCAACTGGATCATGGTAAGACAACATCTTTTTAACTGTACTGCTAAATCTATGACTGATCTAGAGTGAAGGTGTTTAAAGCTGTGGGAGGCATATGCTATTACAGGATGGAAGTATCTTTCTGGCACCGAACTATGCCACCTGTACAATGGCACTTCCTATACTGTTCCGCTTGCAGCAGAAACAGTGCCTGGGGTGGAAAGAACTTCCCAAAACATGTTTCTGGGATTCCAGAAACTTTGGCAGCCACTTCTTGATGCTTGGTCCTACTTCTTTGGGTTTCAGCACTCTGGCCCTGTATATAGCATGCTCTCGGTAACAGTGCTTGGTTGCCTTTAAAAACAGTTATGATACTTGCAGGTGTGTATGTCTCCAATGAACGTCCTTTTAGGAGAGGTGTTGAAATTAGGATAGTACTGCCCACTTATCTGAAAGATTTTTTAGAATCCTTGTTTAAATAGTGAAAAAGATTTTCAGCTTCTCTTGGTTTTATTCTGCTAAATTAATGAATATTGCCTGTTCTGCAAAACTGATTTATCAAGACCTTATCATATTGTTTAGATTAAAGCAGCTTTATATTTCATTAGGAAAATATTATGTTATAATTATATTTAGACCGCATCTTCTTTTTCTTTTCCCCTGCTAGTCTTAATCTGTGTTGGCCTTCAAACAAGAGATCCTGTTAGATTCTCACTGGGTGGCCAAAAATCAGAAGATTGCAAGTGTTATAAAGACTCATGTTTGTTTTGGGTGGAGGCTTCAAAGGCTCACGGGCTTCCTTACACAAGGATGCAGTCAGGAAATGGGAAGGCAGAGGAAAAAAAGTCTGAATCTGTTTTATATAAAAAAGGGATCATAGAACCACTATCCTTGCTCAGCTTCAATTGGAAGGTAGTATAGTCATGGGTTTCTTTGCACTATGTGTCTTTGATGTTTCCATTAGTTGCTGTTAATAAAGTTTCCTTTTTTTTCCTTACATTTATACTTTAATAATGTGAAATACAGCTATGCATTCATAAAGCAATTTGTAAATAATGTGCTAAAGCTTAGCAACTTAATGTGCATAGCTTGAAGTGCTGGGTGATGGGATGTATTCTAGTCCATATGTTCTGCAGATTCCAATTAGCAAGACCGTCCTGCTGCCATGTAGGATAAAGTGTGAGTTAGGGTTTAATGTTGTATATTTTCTTGGTAAGTTATAGAAGGTATTACCTCATCAGTTCCTTCCAGTATTAAACATAACTCACTCATGTGGCTTGCCCAGGCTGGTCTGTATCTGGAGGGCTTGTGATTTTGTTGTATATCACCCATGTTAGTTATTTTATTAGGTGATGTTAAGATATGGCTGTAAATCAGATTTCTAACACAATATTATGGATGTCTGCAGGAACACAGGTCTTTACATACACAATGTCAGACAAGTGGCACTTAAAGAACTGTGCAGTGATATGTACTAAGGATGGATGAAAATAAAAGGGAGAAATTATTTCTTGTCTTATTCAATCAGTTGAATCCTTGCATGAAGAAAGGAAGGAAATGTTTAGTATTAATGTGCATAGCTTACATATGTTGTTTGTGGTTCTGTCTCTTAAAGTAGAAACATCTGGTGGTCTTGGTCAAGAAAAAGAAATCTTATCTGTGTGACTTCTAGCTGTAATTTTCTTTTTTTTTAAGATTCCCATCAACACCTTTTTCTTTTTTTTTTTCTTTTTTTTTTTTTTTTTTTTTTTAGGAGGCTTCCAGTTAATAAAGTTGCACACAGGAAGTGATTCAGATTTTAGAATGGACACAGACAGCATACATATGCATAAGGAGATGCTGTGGGATAGTCAGGACTTTCTTCCAGAGTCTCCATGGGGTGGAAATCCCTTAGATGAATGACTCAGGAGGACTCAGTGTCATTGAGTCACTTTGAAATTGTTACCCTTTGTCAATATTTGCCTGCATAGGCATTATTACTTGTGTTCTTCATGTTCATTCATAGGCTGAACTTTACATTACTTTTGAGGTGAAGGAGCTTTTTGTTTAAGTGGTGAACTGAAGATGCAGGACATCCAAGCAGGGTCTGATATTGCCATCAGGGGCATGCTGCAGAACACCCCAGTCCCCTAACCCTGTTAGCAATAGTTTAAACTCCATCTGGGTCTGTGGAAACAGGGATGTATGGAAAAGTTGGGGGTCTTGTCCTGTCTTGATGTTGCGATGTAGCTAAGTGTTCCTCTAGGTGAAGAGATGGTGTGAAGCTGAGCTCAGTAATGACGTAGCTTAGAGCTGAATTGCTAAGGCTGCCTGAGCAGCCAGGATGCAGACAGCTGAGGTCTCACCTGTGCTGCTGCTTGAACACATGACTGTGACAGAAGCTAACCAATCTAGGAAAATTCTTTTTAGATAGTAACTTGCAGTCACTCACCCACTGATTTTATGAAACTGAAACTGAGGAATGGCAGCAGACACTGCAGTGTTACAAATGAGTCAGAACCCAAGTTGGTTAACCGGGCATTAAACAGCAGTACAAGTGAAAAATCAAGCAAGCTTAGTTTTCTTGGCAAACGTTAACCTTGTTTTCTATTTCAGGAAGGATCTATGGCTCTGTGAAATATAACTAGAGATTGTCATTGAAAGTCTTACTCTAGTCAGCTTCCCAAGACCTCTTATGCTCAGCTCTGACTCTAAAGTTGTCTCCAAAAATGCTGTATATTACCAAAAATAGCTCAAGTCTTTGATTGTTGCGAGACTAATGCTGTGGACTCTGTGAATATAGATTACGGTTCCATTTGGGAAGGTCTGCTTATCTAAATGCTACATAAATACCTTCAAGGAAATGTTAAAAGACTGGAGGAAATTTTGTTTGGTTTGCATTTTTATTAGAGTTCCAAGAACTGACTTCAGTTGTATTATAGTGGAAAAAATAAAATATGATATAATTTCCACTAAGAGATGAGAAGGTCAGATCAGTTTTGGAAACCAAACCTAAGAATTTGCTAGTCTAAAGGTGTTCCATTAATTCAGTGAGCATCCTTACAACAATACATTCAGCAACAAGAAGTCTGACAAATGGAAGCTGTGATGGCTGTTGCACTAGCAAAAATCAGTTTAGTCTCTGGAGTGATAGGTGTTTCATCAGCCTTTCTGTCCTGCTGCCCTGCATGAGAGTTGCTGTTGCAAAACCAAGAAAGACACCCTGATTATTATTTATGCTTAGACATCCTTATGCTGCTGTGACTGTACTAAGAGACTCTTATCTGATGATGCTTGCTATAGTACAAACTATGGTAATACAATAATGTTGTTCCTAGTTCTTCGCTGAAGTAACTGATTTTACTGGAGAATAGAATGCTATCTTTTTTTAAAAAAGGCAATAATTCTCCCTTCTGACTTTGCTACCAACATAATTTAATTGAGCCTATATATTCTTAGCGTTAATATGACTAAAAGATTATGTTCTAGAAATGCATCCTAAACCTTTTAGAGAAGGTGGTTAAAATTGAGTAACTATCCAAAGATACATAGACAAAAAAGAGCAACAATTACTGTTGTCATCTTATTTACCATTTCTTGTGGTGTCCTTTTAGGAGCTTGAATTTAACGTTTTCTTTTCTTATGTGCTTTTCTATTTGTTTCTGCATCAAGATAATAGACACATTAAACAAAAAAACCCAAAACCAAACCCCAGAAACCCAAATGAAAAAAAAAAAAAAAACAAACAACAAAAAACCCAAGAAACCCAAAAATATAAACAAAACCCCAAACAACACACAAACCCCCCAAAAAGAAAGTAGAAACGAAGTTGTAACTCTTGTGTTGCTCACTGGTCATGGGAATTTTTTCTCAAGTCTAAGCTCTTCAATTATTTTGTAGTGAATGTTGCAACATGATTGAGTAGTTACAGTTATTTACAGGAACTGTAACCCATAGGAGAAAAAAGTCTATGTTTGCATTGCTATTATTTTTTGGAAAAAATATTTTTGGCAGTGTAGAATATGTATATGTAATAAACTCTGGAATTTGAGTATAGTGAGAAGGGTAGAAGAGGAAAATGCCTGCATTTTTCATCAGTGTGACTCATAAGGAATGTGTTTGCTATGGTTAATATCCAGTGGTTTTGCCTCCCTGAAATATAGTCTGTGCACAAGACTCCTTCACTGGGCTGATCTCTGGCCTTGACTTGGTTTTGGTTGATTTTGGTTAATCTTCCCTGTCTTCAGTCAGACACAGCTGCATTTGCTTAGTATGCCAGGGGTAAATGCTGCCTCAGCGCACTTGGGCTTGATGCCCTCGCTGTTCTATGTCTGCAGTGCACCATGCCCTGTAGAAATGGATACTTGCAAGGTTTCTTCTCTGCCTCTCAGCACTAGGTTGACTTCAGCTTCAGAGGAGAAGCCAGTGTGAAGATGGTGTGCCTGTCAGCAAAACAGAAAGCTGGCATGACTTTGGAGAGTCAGATAAGAAAGGAAGATGTGAAAGATACCTGCCATCTTAAGAGGCTTTGTTACCTTAGTGGAAGAATGCAGTGTTTGCATGTTTCTATTCTTCTGGTATCTGAGGTATTGGTGCTGGTACTGGTATTATTTCTGTTCTGTGTCACTGTAGAAATTTTCTAATATGCAAATGTCACTACTTCCTGAAGACTAAAAGCAAGTTAACTATAGAACTAAAGCCATCTGGTAGTTCAGACAGAGAAGTTAGATAATTAGCTGTTCTTGTCAAGGGACTGTGATTAAAATAGGCCATCTTCATAATAGTGACTAGTTTGCAGGGACTTCCTGAAAGCCACCTGGGATAATGATAATGAAAAGAACAAAATTAAAAAGGAGGGGGAGGTGGTGCCATTAGAGCTTATGATGACTTCTGTCAGTGAATTAAGTCAGCTTTTAATTTGAGGACTGTTATTTTGGTACTTTGGAAAGAAACATAGGTTTAGCTTTCTGACTTTGTTTGGCAATATGAGGATACTAGGTCAGATGGGTTACTGCTGGGGTTCCTTAATATTTTTGTGTAAAGTTCTGGTTTCATTGCTCACATCCTTACTTGTGAGTGCTGTTGGCATGGTTCATCTTCAAAGACCGCTCTAATCTGCGTGTAACCTGCTAGGTTCTGCTTGGGGAATTATTCCTTTGTGGAATTATTACTATTGAGGAAAACCTAGATGAGAAAAAGCATCTGAATATCATTATTTCATAATTCTTTATAAGGTGATGATTGTAACATGCATAGCAATATTAATTTAATATGAATTCATATTGACATATCTTTTAGGGAAAAAGCTGGTTAGCAAAGTAGTATTTAAAAGTAATCTAATTGTATAGTGGTGGGAAAGATCTGTGTAGTTTTGCCAGGCTCCAGCCTCCTCTCCAGCGCCAGTGCGGAGGGTCTCTCTACTCTCTTTGGTCTTTCCTACTTAAATCTTGTCCTTCTCATCCAGAAAACCAGCAGCAGGGAAATCTCCAAAGGCTGAACAGTGCTTGCTCTTTCCTGCATATGAATTCCTTAGTGGATGCCCTATGCCAGTGTGAAAAAGAAATTTTAATCAGTGAAGTCTGACCTGAATCATCTTGAAGTTGGGTCTCTGTGGGAACACAGTTTTAAGGGGAGTTACGCTAAATGGACTAGTAGTGTAAAATAAATATTGGTATGATTTAATAATTTTTTTTAGTCAGTTGTCACTTATTTAACAGCTCTAGTAAAATAATGTGCTGCAAATGTCTTTTGAAAATGCAAGCAAGTTGAAGAGTGAAAATGTGGGCAAGAATTAAAAGTACGCCAATTTTTCTGTGCTAAAACTCTTTGGAAAAAAAAACAACCTTGCTTCTAAATTATTTTCATTAAATGAAGTTTTTATGTCCCTTTATTCCTTGATTAAGAATGCAATGATCTGAGACCTCAATATCTTGAATTTTTCAAAAGTGTCAGGGATGCTCAGCTTTTAGAAAACATAAGTAAATATTTCAGTGCCATACATTCAAAAGAAATTGCTGCGAATGTTTGTGGATATGCAAATATTTCTGATAAATTTAATGAACCAAACTTTCATGTTACTAAAAAGATAAGAAATGTACGCATGCATGATGAAGGTAATATAAGTCTCTAAATACATTCTGCGTAAAACAGGTATGTGATGCATCTAGGGAGCAGTTATCTAAAGCTTGTTGTAAGAACTGTTGAGTCTGAACATTACCTTAGCAGATTTGTTTCTTAATATTGAGAAAAAGATTAAAATCTGTTTCTGAAGCATTTTCTTGAAAACTGTCAAAAGTGGAAGGTCCAGAGTTTAGCTTCCAAGTGCAGGTTGTCACTCATGCTTTAAATTCTACCTACTCTGTCATTGTTTCAATATCTTTTTACACTCATTGACCTGATGGCTTCCTTCTGTTTTGTAGTTTTGTTGGTTTTTTGTTTGTGGCAAAATTTACACATTATGCCTGGACTCTGTATTATGCAGAGTCATATGGCCTCTGACTTCCCAGCATTCTTCGCATTTTTATTGTCACTTAGATGGGAGAAAATGGGCTGAGAAGTTGATAACCCAGCTGAAGCAAGAACAGGTTCTGTTATAACTGGCTTTAGGTAAATCTTGCAGGGGAGCAAGTGACTGTCAAAGGTACTAGGTAACAGAAAAGCTGGGTGGCTGAGGTTGAGACCAGTTAAGTCTGAGAGGTCTAGGGCTCTCTTAGTGGCAGTTCATTGGAGGTAAATTTCACCTGGTTTTAAAATTCAGATTTTTTTTTAATAACTAAACATCATTTTATGTTTATCATTATTTATTTTATCACTATAGCAGACTTTCAGATTCACTTCCTCCCTGGTTGTATTTTTTGATATGCCCAAGTTTTTTTACATCTGCTTTTTGATGAGGTGTCTGATTACATGGTTTTATTTCATCCTGTTCTTTGTGTAAGTTGGTGAAATTCAGATTTTCCTGTAGATAAGCATTTGGCCTTTCAGTTGCTTCTGCCTTGTGAGGAAATTAATTCCTTCAAGCCGGCGAGTCTACACCTCCAGCTGTGACTGTAGATGAATGTTCTTGCAGGGTCATGTACTGCAGCTCTGAACCTAAATAAAAGGATTAACAAGGGTTCACTTGGAGGAAAAATGCTTAATTTCACTATAATAAGTATGAGAACCCATAGGGAAAACCAATAAAGCTTTACTATTAAAATTGTTAACAAATGATTATTCCACCCTGACCCCCCTTCCTGCTGTTATTGTACTTTTGGAACAGTAACAAAGGATGGTATTGACCTAGTTCATGGTAGTACTTTAGTCTCTGGCCTACAAATAATATTTTTCTTAAAAAATAATTCCTAGTCTAGTTCTGTTAGGAGGCAATGACTGTATTTATGAAGGAAGTGATGTTTTTCTGATACATTTTACGGAATCTTCTTCCCCAAAACTTTGTTTGGTGTGAAGGGAAAAGGGACATCATGTTAAGAGGTAGTTATGCTGGGACTAAGCCTGACAGCCAGCAATACCCAGATGATATATCTCATTGCTCTGGAAGAGCATGTACATTTTCCACAACAAGCACATACTGATTTTAATGATTCCTGGCAGAAAGAGAGGATTTCCAGGATGACTCTCTTAAGCTGCATACATAAACCTCATTGTCATGTCTTCATTGGCAAGACTGCCCAGGAATTAGGAAGAGCAGAGAGGCTAGCAAGGGGCTTCCTCACTCTGTATTATTTCTGTTGGCTGCTGATGGCTGGGATACATCCTTTCCGCTCAAGCAAGCAGTGGAAGGGTTGAGATGCTATTCAGGGCAATACTCTGATCCTTGAGGGCTCTCCTGTCTTTAACAGAGAGTATGAGGAGAGGGTAGAAGTCTGATCACAGTGATCTTGACTCTTTCCCCATCATTTTAGGACTGACAACCTCAGGCAGCACTATTATCTGAGTAGTCAAAGGGATAGTTTCATCAATTTCTTTGGAAGGAAAACAAGTAACTAAAATTGACAAATGCAACTGCCCTGCTTGGTATAAGAAATCAAACAGAAAAAAATCATCTTATTTTAATATTAAAGTTTGATATTGGCTTTGTTTTTTGCTTTATTTGGGCTTTGGAAGTGGTCAGTGAGTCCTGGTTGATAAGCTGGTGATGTTCTTGAACTGCAGGCTAGAAAATACCAGCCTATCTGCATTGCTTGCCAGAAGCTCCTGGTATTGAAACCAAGGCATATGGAGGCTGGTACATGAGCAAGTCTTCTCAAAAACAGTCAAAGATGCTGCTTGAGCATGTGCTTAGGGTGAAGAATAGGGAAGCACTTTTGGTTCTGTCATGTGGTTTTCTATTCCTTATTTTTACTTCAAAGATTTTGCCCCTTTGCAAAATGTTTGTGCCTGGTATATATTTTCAAATAAACATAACTTACTTATTGATTTAAAATATTATTAAAAATATTTATTAATAGTTTGTAAAATTATTTCTCAATCTTTTTTTCATCAAAAATCCACTTTTTTCAGAGAAAACAGAACTAAACAAAAGTCTATGGACAGCATTGTGCTGTGTTTCAAAAATGGTTTTCATTTGTGACCAGATGAACATCATACTGAACTTTGAATGTTGACCCACTTTTTTTATTTCCCTCCTGTTGTTTTCTTGTCTGCATTTTTGGGAATGTGGTTTCAATTTTTCCTCTTCATGATCATTTTATGGACCACCTTCTGAAACTGTAGGGACCACCAGCAGTCCATAGGGGTGGCTGAGGACCCACAGTCTGCACAAAATTCCACATAAGCTTTTGCTATTTGCTATAACCTTGTTCCAGCACCCTGAGTCAAATGTTTCTGATGATTTCTTGTTTGCCACCTAATGTGGCTTTAATTTGTCACAAGTGCCAAGTATCTTCTAAAGGCAGAAACTAATTGCAGTTAAATAGATTAAGCATGCTCCTTCATCAACTTCATTTTCTCATTGGTTGGTATAATTTTTGTGGCTGCCTGTTCAGGTAAGCAGCCTGTGCTTTAGAAGTATTCTCTGATTGTCCTGCATTTTTCAATGACCTTAAGAAAAAGGTCACCTTTTGCAGAGACTCTAGCTATTTTATGATTTCTCTACCTCTATTGGAAGAAACTTGAGGTTTAAAAGCATGTTTTGCAGAAACAGTTGGCATGGTATTCCTAAGTGGCCTGGTCTTGGTTTAATCTGGCTGGAATTCCAGGAAGTTAGTGTTGTAAGGTGAAAATTTTAGACCAAAGCTACTGCGGGTAATAGCACAACTCTCAGGTCTTCATTCATATATGTTAGATTTGAATAAGATAATATTATAATGTGTACAGAGGAGGAAATATGCGATACATGTGTAATTCACAATAAATATTACATCCTTCATAAAGGCAGAGCTGTTAGCATACTCTTAAGAAGGTCTTTTCCTGTGTCCTTGAAAGCCCATTTTACCCATGATGTTTATGGTGATATGCTTGCAGACATGGGAGTTGGTTGCACTACATGAAATCTGAAAGGTTAATTTCCTAGCTTACTGCATAGTTACTCTGTTAATCAAGCAGATGCATGCAACATTTGCAGTACATGTTTTTGCCATTTTAGTACTTAATTTAGAAAGAGAGGACTTTGCAGAGATACAGTATACCTACTATAAGTAGCAGGGCCTTTTAATGTACTCATGTTGTAGCTATGAAGTCAAAATGCAGCTCTGAAGAATGCTGTATTCAGGATTTTTAAAGTAATCTTTGTACCTGGACACCTAAGGAATATAGAGCTTTCCAACAGAAATTGAAAATAAAAGAAAATGTATAAGAAAAGGCATGTTTCACATTTAGCATAAGTCTTTCTTTCTGTAAAATATAATGATAATTTGGAAATGCAATTTCCTTTCATGTGGGAACTGAAACTTCTCTGTATATACAGTGTGAAATAATATCAACAAGTCAATATGTGGATACAGCACAGTTGCTAAATCATTAAACCAACTAGGGATGACTGCTTCTTTTTTGATGCTTTCATTTTTGCATATCATGTTGATTTTCCATCCATAATTAGCCTTCTTAATAATTGTGTTTCTTGTGGTTCTAGTCATGCCACAGATGAATGTACCACAACTTTATCTGAATGCATGAGAAAAAGTCTAAGTAAAAAATTAGATTAAATTTTGGATTAAAAAAAGAATCATCTGAACAATAGCAAAAGTCCTTGCAAGTGCAGCTTAAGTCTGCACTCCGAAGTATTATTGTTTTAGTTGTTGTGGATTTGGTGACTTTTGTATTGTGTAACATGCTTATAATTATTTTTAAACATTTAGGAATTCACCAGATCTTTTTGTTATGTGGTTGCTGAAGCATTATCCTGGGACAGCAGTAATGATTGATGAACACCCTTCAGGTAAGAAATGAGATGTACGTCATTTGGTATGGTTGTTCATTAACTTTCCCCACATTGTTTTGGTTAAGCTTCAATAGCAGCATCAAAATTCACTGAATATAAAATATAAATCTCTTGTCTACATGAATGTTTACATATGTCTCTCTGTAAATCACTGTGAGCAGGTTTTTGGTTTTTCTCCTAGATTTGGTAATTCTGACAACAGATGACATTGCATGTTAAATTGTGCTTTAATGATCAAAAGATTATTGCAAAATATGGTCCATCATTTCTAATTCTTCCATCAACCCACCTGCTTCTGCAGGAATTAGTTCCATCTACTTTAAGTTATACCAGATTGGAGCATTCATTCCATCAGGCTTTACATCTCTAAGCCGCACTTGGCTTGCTAAAAAATTTTTAAGGTTTGCCCCTTAGTAAACCTTTTACTAGTTAGTCTGCTAATACTTTGGTAAAATATCTCCATGAAGAGGAAAACAAAACATGTGGTTTTGTGTATTTGTAGTGAATTCCAAGCTCTAGCTGTCCAGTGTAGCCTGTTCTGCTTCTTGTGATCCATTTTCACTCACTCACATTTAGCACTTGGATCCGTAGTGGTCATGACTAATCTGATACAGGTTTTGCTGCATCTCCATAGGTCTTGGTTTGTTAGACAGGGACTTCATAAGATTCATTTTTCTCAATAAATCCACTTCTAGCAAACATATCTATGTGGCGGAAGTGCAGTAAAAAGAGAATGTATGCCAGTCAACGGGTGTTTCTTTGCACAAAGCAGCAAAACCCCATCCTCAGTCATCTTGCATGACGTTGATGAACTATGATTATTAGTGTTACATAATTATCCGATGTAATAAATCAGAATGGTGGGAACAAACAAGCTGCTGCTATTGTAGTCTTTACTCTTGGCACTGTGTAAAAGCATTTCCTTAACTACTTTTTAAATTTCATTTCACATTAGCTGTTACAACTGTAAGGCCTGAATATATGGACAATTTCAGCATTTCTTGAGTGGTTTAAGTAACTCGTTCTTTGAGGCTGGGCCAATTCAGGATATAGTTGTCAAGTTGCTGATACCCTTGGAAGTTAATCCAAACTTGTTAAAGCCTACACAAATACAAGCAAAGGGTGGTCTTGATTCAATTTGTGCTCTGTCACAAGCTTCCTGGGAAACTATGAACAAATTTTTTAGTCCCCATATTAGTGGGATATAAGTGCCTTACATGCCTATGTGCTTGCATTTCTGGTAGAGAAGATAGTGTGTCCAAAGTACTTTTTTGCAAAGCTTTGGTATGCCCTTGGCTACATTGAGCTTTTGGTGCACACCTCATCTAGTGCAGGTCAAGTAGAGCTGTTAAGCAGTCAGTATGCAGAAGTGAAGGTGGGTACTGGTTCTGTGGCTCTCTCAGTGCTGGTGTCTTTGTAATGTATAGGTTTGAGACAGCTGCTTGGACCTGTGTTACTTTTCTTCTTGAGCTCATTTCCCCTTTTTTAGTGATAATTTGGGGGTTGTGTGGCCTTTATGTTCTGTACCTCCTTGAGTTCCACAAACAGGGAAGATGCTCTGTCTCCTGAGCTGTGAGGCAGTCATTCTGGTCATTTTTTTTCCTGACAAAATTCAAGATTGTGTGGAAGAAATGATCGTAAATTTCAACTATCCTGAGGACACACACTTAATGGGCTGAGCCTCCCAGCAACACATTAAAGTATAGGACCATTAATCTGAATTGAACTATATTTTTTCTTGTTGTTTTTCTTTTGTACATTTAAAACATTGTTTTTGTGTTCACAGAAACTTTAGATAGGTTAAAGAGGAAAAAGTTATTACACAATAGTGCCTTTGCAGCTAAATCATTGCACTGAGGACCTGAGTGCACACATCCCAACTAATGTGTTAAGGCTATGGAAGGAAGTGTGAATATTGCATAAATCCTGCTGTCTCTCTTAGGTGGAGACACAGAAATACACTATGCTTTATATATGATGTTAACTGTTGTGATAGGATTGCCAAGCTTAAAAAAGTTATGGCTTTGCTGAAGGTGGGCCCCATTGAAAAGATAAAATTAGATACTGATACTGTGAGAGTGCCAAGTACTACACTTTTTAAGCATAAAGGCTATTAAAATTCTGTAAAAGCAAGCAGAACCAAAACCAACTTTCAGCTAAACTCTTAAAGCTAGTTAAAGGAGCATAATTTCATTATACTGATTCTCCTTCTTGGCAAATAATATTTAGGAGACAGAATTTATGCAGCTGGATATGTTTGACTCATTTTTGCTCTCCACTTTTCTTCAAAAGACATAATAATCTTAGACTTAATATCTGCTCCTGATTACAGAACCAACTTAATGTTGTACACTTATTTCTATCCCATCTGCCCTCATTTTTCCTTCTGCATTTATATTTGGGGCAGAAGGTAGTAAGGCAGCTCTTTAGAAAGGATTGCCTTGGTATACAAGGCCTTCAGCTGAATGCATATGAGATAAAAGGCAAGTTGAATGTAGCATATCATTTAAGGCTTTTTCAGTTGAAGATGATTCCACTGTGTTTGTTCTGATGGTTCATGGAAAAGCATGTAAAAGACTGCCAAGTCAGCCTTCTCACTAGAGGAAACTGTTGAGCACCTTTTTCCCCAAGTCCCCAGAAAAAGGGCAAAGTCTTTATTTTCCCTGAATACCTTCTGGGAGGCTGCTGGACACTGAACTTGTCTGTGGTACAAAATGTCCAGCTATTTAATGGAGAAGCAAGATGGGGTACTTCAAATGAAATAGCTTTGCAGTACTAGAACTGCAATTGAACTGTTTGCTCATTGTTTCAAGCCTTCAAAAAGGGGCGGTGGTGGGGAGGAGAGCAAACCTGCTGCTTTGCTTGCTAGTGCAGGAAGGAGTGGCTGAGAAAAATGTGTTGTGGGTGTTTGAAAGTGAGTTGGCCTGTTTGATTAGACTAAAGAGAGTAAGGTTTATCCACAGATCATCTGAATGCATGTGAATATATGGAGGTGGATTGTTTCTTGCCAGAGACTTGTATAGAATTGAAAAAACAGAGCAGGCTTTCTTTTTTTTTTTTTTAACTGTAGCAGGATATAACTAGATTGTAAACTTTGGCAGGACTCTTAACATCTGAATGCTTCTTGAAACTCTGGCAGTGTTTTTGTAAAACTGATTCTGGAACTGGAATAAATGAGAGAGTTTTCTGCATTCTTCCTCATGTTAATTAGGTGACACAGTAAGTTTTATATTTGTCCAGAAAGAGGTCAAAGCTAACAAGTAATGGAGAATGGAAGAGCCAAACAAGGATAAGTAACGAGCCAGTTTCTCAAACTGGCAACAACATACCAAGAGTTTGGAAAAGTATGCTTGCAGGCTTCCTTTATTATTATAACCTCTTGAACAGAATAATCCAGTCCAAAGAGCTATAAACGCTTTCCAATAGAGAAGTTTATGACCTAGTTTCTGACTGAAACACAGTATCACAGTGTGTTGAAAGAACTTAAATGAAGATGCTGATGGCAGTGCCTCTGGTGTTTTGTATTAGAAACTCCGATAGTTAAGCATTCCTGCTCTTTGCAAATAATTGTTAATTGGAGTCAAGTGGACTGCACTTGAAACATTGGGGGTTTTTTTTTGCAGGAGATGTAGACATTTAAATGCCTGCGTTGGCATGGAGAATTTTCATAGGATGTCTGAGTTTTTTTAGCACAGCATTGTTTGGAAAAATAATTGTTCTACAATTATTTTAACAGGAACTCAGAAATTATAGGAAGCCTTTCTAGACCTTGTGTTCCTTTAGAGCAGTGAAGGGAAGAAAAAAAGTGCATTTAGTCTGTTCAAAATTATAAATCTCTTGGAGAGAGGCATGGAAATTTTGATTAAGCCTTATTCAATCTATAGCCTTCCTGTGAGGAGCAGGGCAAAGAGTTGAGGGAGAATGTGCTAGGAAAGGGTGACAACAAAAATGCTGACCTTCTGATTTGAGAAGCAAATTCTCTGAAATTGGATAAGCATTTCTCTTTGTTTCTGTAAACCCTTGCGGAAGGCATCAGAACAGGCCATGTTTCAATTAACTGCCCTGGTGAGAGGCTGGCTGGCATGACATTTCTGTGACGGGGAGGAAGCAACACAGAAGTAAACTAGATAGCTGTTACAAGTTGGTGGATTCAGTTTTTGCTCCCTTTTACTGTTTTTCCTGTAATTCATGGATGCTGATGAAAGCAAGGCAGCTGTACTGATATCCATCATCTGCAGCTGTGACCAACACCATCTATTCCTTTCTTATGCCTCTTCAAGGAGGTAGGGAGTGATTTTTGAAAGCACAGACCATTCATGTCTCAGCCAAGGAGAATTTCTGAATGCCATTGAAATACATTAAAAAAGACTTGGTTGGCATAGCAAGAGGTATAGTTAAAATTCTTGCAGTGTTTCAGTTATAATTCCTTTGTTATTCCAGTTGCTTATAACTTCCTGAAATGCTCATGTCTCAAGTTGAAATTTTCCAGACTTGATCTTGGCCTGACAGTGACCTTTCTTCCCTTTTCTTCTTTGTTTCTCTTTTCTCTGCGGTATTAAGTGAATATGGCTTGGGCGTTTCATTTATAATGAGAAGAAAATAGTAGAAAAATACACTTCAGCTATTATTTTAAAACTCTGAGGCTGAATAGCTAGAGTGTTGCAGGTGTTGGAGAAATGGTGGTGAAAATCATCAAAAGTACTTCTTGAATCTTACCAGAACATGTGGGAAGGGACACTCAAAGGGCCATGAACTTTAGGTCTTAAATTTTAACATTCTCTCCATCATGCACTTATATTACACTCCTTCATAATTATCACATGCAGTTATTTTGGCCTTATCAGTGATCAGCTGATTTGAAGCAGTAATTGTTGGTGAAAGAACAGATCTGTTTTTTGCTGTTTGCCATGACCCTGGCAAGGCACTGCTCATAATTCAGGAACAGAGTAGCAGAGCTGGCAAGTGCTGTGCTGGGATGTGAAATTGGAGCTCTCTGGGGCACGCTTGTTCCACAGTTCAGGTTGAAAATGTTGAAGTTGTCAAAAACTCTTCACCCAAGAAAACATTTAAACAAAACATAAATTTTAAATAAATTTTCTGACCAGCTCTATTCAAGGTGTAGTTTACAGTAGTTTAAACCAGAAACCAATTGTCTTAGGGGATGGGATTTATTCCTGGGATGGAAAGGGTAGAATAAGTTGTCAAGTGGTTTCCTTTAGATTAATGCTGTTATGTCAATTAATTTACGTAAAGACTATTGATGATGATGATGTTGCTGAAGACCAGACTGTGGGGCTTTACTTCTTGACTCATAAGACCTATTTCAAGAGAGAGAGTCATGTGCTTGCCTGTTGGCTGGCACACAGGCATGCTTTGCCTTAAAGACTGTGGTTTTTGAAAAGGACAATCAATATGAGTGTTTCTATAAAACATTATCAGAAACATAATTTCTAGATTTGTTTTCTCTTGGGCTCTTCTGTTCTGTGGGAAATACCAATTCATGTGCATTCATGAATCATCTTTGTTTCTGTTATTAAACGGATGTGCCTTCCCATTGATGAAGACAAGTGTCTGACTCTGAAAGCTGCAGTGCAGCAGCAGACAAAAAGCAAGAATAGAATTGCCAGCAGATCTGGCAGAGGTTCCCATTGTGTTCCACTGCCCTTTAACAACTTTTAAGTGAATTCCCAAACTTTGAACCTCCTGTGTAACATTGCAACTCTCCAACCTTCTAGAGGACTGTAGTAACTTTCTTCATTGCCTGTCATAACTTGCCATGGTCACCTACAAGATTGTCCCTTGCAGTAGCTCTTTAGTGCTATTCAGACACTACCTCAACAGTACTGGTAGTTGGTGGGTAAAAAGTGCCTGTGGCATAAGCCCAGCTTTTCATAATACCAGAGAATACTTATTTTTTTGTTGATGAATAGTACTATGTTTATAGTTTTCTTGAGATTTAAGGCTCTCAGGATTTAAGATTTAGTCAATAAGTACAGAAGTCCCATCACAATCATTTTCACCTCTAGAAGTTAATCAGGATATATCTGCTGTATCACAGAGTGGAACTACTATCTTAAAGTTGCATTGATCTGCCATAAAAAGCAGAGTCAAATACTAGGACTTTAAAGAAAATTGTTCTGTATTGCCAGTTTATGCCCTCAGAACAGGAGGGACTGTTTTCATTAAATCAGCCATGAGATTTCAGTCTGACTTGTTGTTTTCTCAACGGGAGTCTTGTCAAGTATGGCATCTTTCTGACCTGTCCCTGAGTGAGTCACAAACTTCGTAACAGTGACAAGAAAATCTGTCATTGAGATTTTTTTGGGGTCTGTTTTCTAGGGAGCCCATGGATTCTGTATTCTTTCAGGCTTCCTGATACATGGTAAGTTACTAAAATGCGATTGCTTGAAACAGGTGCAGTAAACTTCAGATTCAGAAATTAAAATACGGCCTCATCTTTAAATCTAACCTTGTCCATCCTGATGGGAATGAGCAACGCACATTTTGGTACTGGCAGCAGGGGTAGTAAGTACCACTGCAAATGTTGTGGGTGCATGACAGTCAATGTGCAAGAAGTTTTTAGTGAGATGAACTTAACAAAATTTCTTGAAAATGACAAACTTCTTTTTCTGTGATGCTTTCCTTGTCATTTCAATCTGTCACTGAAGTTATTGGTTTAGGTTGGCTCTGTTCCATGCTGTCTTTGGGCTCACACTTTCAGTTAAATTTTCAAATGTCAAATTTTTGAATGATAAGCATCTATTTCCATCACAGATATTTAAATGAAGGCTCAGTTGTTGGAGTATCCAGAAATTTGTTATTTTGAGACTTTTGGACCAATCTGCCTAAACTCTATACTTGAATAGGTGTGTTTTTGCAGAGTTACAGATAGATGTTGGTGGTTCTGTCAGACATTTAGGGTGGATTTGTAATAGGAGCATGGAACTAATTTTATCTTATCAATTTTATGTTCAATGCTTTCTGGATTGGTTTTTCATTGTAATCTGCATTTTCACTATAAATGTAATTATTCTGCCATCCAGACAGAATGGGCTTTGGTGTTTGAAATTTTGGTCTCAAAAGTCTTTCTGTCCTGGAGTATTTAAAAACTGACTGGTCATCCTGTAACCTGTTGAAACAGGTTTAATGGGGAGTGATAGTTTTGGTTGGTTGGTTGTGTTTTTAATTTTTCCATTCCTCCCCTCCTCCCCCACCCCCAGTTGTTTTATTATTAATGTATGGTGATGAGTACTTCAGAA
The DNA here is from genome assembly GCA_017639245.1 of Myiopsitta monachus. NCBI lineage: Eukaryota > Metazoa > Chordata > Aves > Psittaciformes > Psittacidae > Myiopsitta > Myiopsitta monachus. The sequence continues at coordinate 45,303,364 of CM029918.1, forward strand.
GAATTCAGTTTTACTCCTGAAATGCCAATCAGCTAATCACCCTTGCTTTGTCACTTCCCCAGCCCCCATGTGCCTCCTCTTACGTATGTACTCTGTATGCTAACAAGATATACCAGACATCTAACCCAGTATAGGCATAAAAACTCCCTGAGATTGCTGAAGGAACTACCATGCAGTAAATCCACTTTTTTTGAAGGCTGCTGCTGTTCTGCTGAAGGAGGGATCAGAAGAGCACTTTCTTGGTGCCTGGATAGTTGTGTGAATGCACCCCTGGTGTCTCACCTCCCTCCCCCACCTTCCCAGGGCCCTCCAATGTAACTGCAATCCTCCTGGCTCCTGTTTCCTCCGCAAGAAAAACACATCAGCTCACTAAGCTTGGAAAACATCCTGCTTTGCAGATGTGCTCTGTCCCAGAGAGGACGGCTCTCTTCCAGGCTGAGTGCTCACTGGGTCAGCTAAGTGGTGGTGTCTCTTCTCAGTCCTCTTGGAAATGATTAATTATGGTTATGTTGCTGCTCTGTATGCAGTTGGGGTGGTTTCTTTTATTTTGGGGGTCAGTGTAGGAGGGTTGTGTAGCATTGTTTTTGGACATTGAGTACATATAGTGATTCATTGTTTTAGTTTATACATCAACTGAAAATTCAACTTGAAAGTTTACACTTGCTTTGAGATGCTTACAACTTACAAGTTTTTAATTACTTTTTTTTGGGGGGTCACAATTAACATGTAGACTCTGTTGCAGGGAGAGGTTAAGCTGAGGTGGAAATACTTGTATTTTGCAAAGAAGCAAAGGGTATGGTGGCTTATTTCTGCAGTGCAGATAAGTGGGGATCTGTTGGAAGTGAGGGAAGAAGAACTCTTACGTATCACTGCCCTGAGTAGGCTGATTGGAAAAGCTGAGCCTCTGCTGTGTGCGCCTGTGCTGATAAGAGTTGCATTTAGCTGATGGGGAAATGAATTAGAAAACATTGTGTCTCTGTGGAAAAGTAACAGTATATCTGTGGTCTGGGAATAGCGGTGCAGCGCTGTCCAGTCAGGAAATCTTCAGGCATGGAGGCACCAGTTAGATGGCTGACCTGAGGAAACTGACAGCGTGGAATCCAAGAAGTAGTTTTGCCATGATCAAAGCAGGACTGAGCAGGAATATTGTTCTGTTAGTAGGCTTGAGCTGCTTTCATCTGATGAAGATGGTGCCTGCCTGGCTTGTGCTGGCACCCAGCCTTGCCAGCCTTGCTGTACTTTTCCCAGGAAGTATCGGTGTAAGAAACTTCTGTGTGCAATTCAATTGCTCTGGCTGGACCACCCTTGAGTAGGCAGATTACAGTCAGTCGAAGGTGTGATGGTGCCAGTGCTGTATCTCTGCCATCTGCAGGTTCAGATATGCTGGAGATTAGGCCTGTTTCAAGCTGTTTCTTTCATGGCCATACCCTTATCTCATCTCGATCATTAAGAGATTAGGTTTCTTGAAATATCAGCATTTGTCGGCCCCTGGCTGGAGCAAACCACTTAGCCCACAGATACTGGAAGGCTTGAACAGTTTTTCAGTGTGAAAGGAATGATGACTTCCTAAGATGTATAATTTATATGGAAGAATAGTCTTTCACCTGCAGTGTTGGTAAATGGCATTTTTTGTACTGTGGTCAAGGGCATGCACTGATAAGCTGGTGGAAAAAGAGCGCAGTGAGAGTAGATATTTCTTCTAGGGAATGAATATGATAAAAATAGGAATATGCATTGGAGCTGGAATGTTGACTTCTTAGAGTTTCCTGAATGCACACCAGTTTAAAACTCTCTTCTTATTTTCTACGAGTACTGTGTTGCAGGTTTTGAGCCCTCTGTTTTTCAAAATAGAGCCTTTGTCAGAATGAAAATTTGAGTACTTACTACTCAGAGATCTATTAAATTCCTAAATGGCAGGTGAAGTGGGGAGGTTTAGGTTCACATGCTGTACTTTCTGAGGAAGAGTCTGAAAACAAGCAAAAATTTGGTTTTTTTTTTTTATGCTTTGGCAATCAAGGATTTGGCCAACTCTTTGGGAAAGGCATGCAAAACATAGTGCACATGCTTTCATTTATTTTGAGGGGACCTCTGCCCAGCTTGATTGATTTGTATTGGCAAACACTGAATTTCAGTAGATAAACTCTGTAATGTTTTGCAACCATAAAGAAAAAAGGCCAAGGTCTGGGTCTTATACTTGAAACCATTTTCCATATTTGTGGGCATCAGTCCTTCCTGCAGTGCTAGTTTGATTTCATAGTCCAAGCCAAGATCTAGACCTGGATGTGTTGGAATCTGTAAAGCAAAGTTGCAAGCATTCATGGTAAAGCTTAGTGTGAGCTGAATATGTGTGTGACTTGTTTATTAGAGAAATGTCTGAGAACTTCAGGCCTGTGTTGAATAGCTGACACAATCTAATTAACCCTTTGCTTTTCCTGTTTTGTCAGTTCTTACTGAAAAATTCCCACAAAGTGGCATATCTGTTTTTTTTTTTTTTTTTTTTTTTTTTTTTAATAGAGACTATTCATAAGGAACACTGTAATCTATACTCTGAGTGCAAAGATTCATTCTACTGTTTATTCATAGATTCATAGAATGGTTTTGGTTGGGATAGACCCTTAAAGATCATTTAGTCCAAGCTTCCTGCCATGGGCAGAGTCATTTTTCACTAAATCAGGTTGCTCAAAGCCCTGTCTTTCTGTCCTTTCATAGGACAACAACTAGGCTGGATTAAGGCCTTTGGATATTCTCTGCCTTGAGGTAATAATAAAGTAATTTGTGTTATTGTATGCAGTTCTGAGTATTATTGATATGAAGATAATATGTCCCATGTAAATGATGGTAGGATGGATGTGAAGTTTTTTTTTTTTTATGTATAGGTTGTCTTATTTTCACCAGTTAACATGCAAAAGTACATTTTCTTCTTAGAAGAATTTTTAGCCACATTGTACTCTCTCAAATCCAGAGGTGCAACAAACAGTTCTGCTGATTTCTCTGCAAGGAGTTCAAATTTCTGCTTACACAACTGAGAAGACTGATCCGTACCTATGCAGAAGTATACATTTTATTCTTGTTCCCAATATCTCCAACTTTCAATACTCATAAATTACTATTTTAAATACACTTTATCTTTTCTATCTGCAAATCTTCCCACATAATTTACTCTAAGTTTTAAGACAGCTGTGTTTGCCTTTTCCTGCGTGCAGCTGTTCCCTTTCTTGAAATTCAGACTGAGTGAAGCAGTTGGTCTAGGCATTGTTAGTTTAATTCAAGGGGAACTTGCTGCTCACTGATCTGTTAACCACAGACAATGTGTGTGTACACACATACCTATAGTATGTGATACATACATTTAGAAATGACTTAATTGTGTAGCTTGGTCTACAAAGGCAAGGAGGAGAACCAGGCTGTTTTTTCAGGAAGATCTCGCCAAATGCAATTGTGTAAAACTTTAGTTCCACTCACAGCTTGCATCTGGCTGCTTGGGAAGGTAATTCAGCAGTTAAGCCGAGCAAAACAGGGACTGGATTGCAGCAGTAAACATTTTTTTTTTCTCTTCACTTGGAATTCCCCCTGTTTAACTTTTTAAGTGGCCTGGAAACTTAAAACTTGCCCTAGAAAGGTGAATCTCCAAACCTTGTTGTCTGACATGGATTCTTGAACTTAAAGAATAACTGCTATCAAGTGTCTGAAATTCAACCCGTAAATTAGGAGGCTGGGATTCTCTGGGGATGCGGGTACAGGACTATGCTGTATGAACTGGGTTCTTAGCAAGGTTGCCTTTTGTGCATTTGCACAGGAGGGATGGAGATGCAAGGAATTTAACCCCAAACAAATCATTCTTTTTGAGAAGAATACGTTTATTGAAGCTGGTTTTAACATAGGTAGCATAGCAGGAGAAGTGCAATGATATTTAAGTATAACATTGGCTTGAATGAGATTTTGTGTAGTTTGTCTTCCATTTGTAAGGTTGTTCTGGATGTGCAATGTGTTGCTGCAGCCAGGGTCAGATGCAGGTTACAGGATGTGTGTGTGTACAGACTATCTATAGTAGTATATAACAGAAGCAGCTGTGAGGTATAGATCTTTGCCACTCTCACATTATGACTTGAAACACCACTAAGCTTAAAAAAAGGTGTACATTTTCTCATAGCTTTGGCTGTTCAAGTGTGTAATGGATATTAACTGCAACAGGAAAGCATATACAGTAATTAAAACAGAGCAGAAGTATTAGTCAAATTTGGCACAAATCACTGAGAAAGTGTCTGCTTTAGCTGTAGATATAAATGAAGCACTAGCCAAAATTACTTTCAAGGTTTTAATTACATCTGTTTTAATTTAGGATGTAAAATGCAGGATATTATTTTTATTATGAGTTTAATTCATGTTTAATCTGCAGATTGCAATATTGTTCCAGTAGGAATTATATATTCTGGAGTGGGATAATTGAAAACTTCCCTTTTGAGCTGTTTATTGCAGGGCATGGTGTCCAGAACCGCTTCTTCCCTGTATACATGCAGCTGGTGGTGGTGTATAATCTAACAAAAATACCCCCCCCAACACTCTTGATTTTAATGGAAGTGCATTATTTTACAACAAGTTGTTCACGCTGCAGATATGTAAGCCAGTCATCAAAACATAGTATCTTCTCTATAGTCCTTTTTTTTTATTTTATTTTTTTTTATTTTTTTTCCCTAGATATGCATGCAGTAGGACTGGAGATTAGTGCTGCTCGAAGTATTCTAAAGCTGACTGCTCATGAATGAGGAAAAATAACATGCTTGAGCTAGTCAGTGTTTTTTCTCTAGTTAAAGTATCCCGAATAAGAAAGGGACCTTGTGTGTGCATGCATACGTTAGTTAACATGTTCTGTACTGTTTGATGGTTGTGGGAGTCATTCGCCAATAAAGAGTGAGTTCAAAATGCTCCCAGGGAGAATGCAAGATATGGGTGAGGGAGGGATTGGTGGTCTTGCAAACCTGGCTGCTCATAGAAAGGATTTTGAGTGCCATTTGAAAGATTAGAGCTGCTGTATAAATCAGCAGGTTCAAACGACCTAGATCTGAAGGATTTGGGAAGATTATCTGAATGAATTTCAAATGCTAGTGTCACTGTATTGAATAAACTGTGAAACAGGCAGTGAGTTGGGCAAAGGAAGCAAGAAGAAAAGGACATCTCCTATCCTTCCACTCAAACAGAGAGAGGAAGGGCAATCAGGAACTGCTGCTCAGTGAGCCTTGGTTTTAGTCCTTATGTAAACACATACACTGGTGAATAAAGTTACAGATTTAAAAATAGAAACTGTGTATATAACAGAAACATGAGTTAGAAACTATGTATATGGGGTAACAATCATGGGTCTTAAATAGCTTAGCTACATAAACACAGAAATAGGGCCAGACAAACTGAAACACCTTTCTTTGTTGCAATTATACTGTTGGTAGTAGTAAGAGACTGCAGTTCATATAGTGTGATTTGTTTTCTGTAGGGGTAACATAGAATATTTTCTTGTGAAAGCTCACTTAATGCCATTTTAATGGACTAGTTTGTAAAAGCTGGCACACTGACTGAAATTGAAAACTGGCAAAAAAGAAGAAAACCCCTCTCAAATCCAGAAACAGATGGCACTAACAATATACAAGGTTAGGGAGCGTCATCAAGCAGGCATTGTAATGGTTTTTCCATCTTATTTTAACATATCTTGCTGTAGGGATGTGGCATGTGGATGAATGATGACAAACTAGCTCTCTTTTGCTTTGTTGTATTTTCCCCTCCACACAAGGAGAATCAGCTATGCACGAATGGCTTATCTTGCTGTGAGCAGGATCTGAGGCTGTACGTTTTTAGCAGTGTATTTTTTTTTTTGGTCAAAGGAGTGTCTGAGCCATCGGTTTCAGGATCATGTCTTTGAGAATTCTGGTCCGTTTTGTGAGTGTACATGTTAGGAGTATCTCTTCTTAAATACCTTTAGGAAAATTTTGATCTAATGGCGATGTGGTCCTGGAAATCTTTATTGTAAGAACTCTTCTCTACAAATAAGAGCTTTGGGAAAGCTTTTTCTCATGTAATTACTTCATGTAATTGCTGAGCTAGGGTTTATTCTCATTAAATTATGAAACTAAGATACTATTGGATGAATGCTTCAGTTTTTCTGTTGCATCTTGGGAACTCTGGGTTCATTTTTATTAGCTGATGGAGGTTTAGAAACCTGGAAGCTTCTACTACTTGGGAAGATGCTGTTTGGGAAAGATACAGTGATGGTAGAAAACCAAGTTATTCTAACTCTGTCAAACACATCTTTGATTTAAAACTAGTTGCTAAGTCTAATAGCAATGAAAGAACAAAAGCTCCCTACCTTTTCTTATTCTTATGCCTAAATCCTTAGTAGACTGCCTTGGTCCAGTCCCTGGAAACTGAATGCCATTGTAATACTACTACAACTTCAGGTGGGACACTCTGCAAGGCATAGCTTGGAGAAGAGAATATACTTCAACCATTGTTTTAAAGGCAGTTCCCTCCAAAAGCTGACAAATAAAACCCGTGCTGTGTTTGAAGGTAACTAGAAAAAAATGTTGCCAGAGAAGACTCAAAGGAATATAGACAAAGAACATTTAAAAAGAAATAAACACTTCTTCAACATAAACAGATAAATGCAATCCAGTCAGTGTCTCCTCTCCCTCCCCCAGAAAGGAAGTTATCAAGAAATTTAAAGTAATAGGTGATGCAGAAAAAGTAATCTGGCTAGAAATTTTAACCTCTGCCAATAAAATTGTAGGTACTTTCTGTTGTCTAGTGTGCAGAAAATATCCTTGCTGAAATGGGAATGAGGGAGCTCTGGCCTGTGCCATGCACGGTGTTTACGGCACTGGCATTCTGCTGCCAGTGATGAGCTCTTCATAGCAGACAAGGGATGGATTTTGGTTATGGCTGGCCCTAGCATTTTCCTGCGGACACCTAGATGGTGTGCACTGGTGTATGTGGCCTCAGAGTTTTCACTTCCTGCCAGGTATTTGCTTCTCGCTCAATCTCTACCTCTCACTCCATACACCCCCATCTAGAACAGCACAGGAAGTATTTGAATGATGGTGTCTCTCTTGTCTTACAAGGAAATCGGTTTTGTGACAGAGGAAGGGAAGGGGATGTCCCAAGACTTGACAGCTTTTGAACAAGCAACATGCAGTTAAGTACATTTAAATAGGCAGAAAGTTTATTAAAAATATCATGCCTACTCAGGCACCATTTTATTATTACTGCAGTGGTCTGCGTGTGTGCAGATTGGAAATCAGGGTCCCTTTTGTTAAATACTGTGTATGAAACACAACCACAGACCATGGCTAAACAAGCCTAAACTTTCAGTTACCAAATATAGTAAGTCACTGGGGGGTCTACTAAACTTTTTTGTATGTTAACGTGTACTATGAGTTTCCTTCATCCTTTTCATCTAAGAAGCCTTACAACTTAAAAAGCCCTAACAAAACAAAACTAAATGTCATCGGCAGTCACCTTCCTCCTCCCTCTTTGCCCCATTGCCTTGAAAGGGTGATCTGCCATTGTTGTAAACAATAATGAAAAATATGGGGTAATCTGCTGCAACGCTGGAATATTTAATATTGCATGAAACTCAAAGGTCCTGAAACTGAAAGGTTTTATTGTAGTGATGTTTTTGTCTTTACCTTGTTTTATGTATTGTACAGCAAGTGATAATGCAACATCTCTATCCACCTCTTCCCCTCCGCCCCCAAATGAGGCTTTTTTTTAGTAAAAGCAAGTAACTTTGTAATGATTATTAGCTGTGCCTTATATTTATATTTATGTTTAATTATATATATATATGTATATTTAAAAATTACAATCTCTTATTACAGTAAGAATGTTGTGGAAGAATGTGTTAGAAAAGTTCCTGAGCACACATGAACTGCTGAGGCAATCTTGGAACTCTGGATCTGAATGTCCCCAAAAGTGGGGAAGATGTTAATGGTGTGGAGCAATGTTCAGTTGTACTCATGTCTAACTGCTACTTTTCTATATTTATCTTGTTGAATAAATAATTAGGTGAGATAATGGTTGGCATAAATCCTGTTGCCTCTGTGTTGCCTTCTGAATGCAGTTGTCATTACAGTAAGCTCTGCGTTTGCTGTGTCCCTCAAGTCCATTCAGGATCACAGCAGAATTAAGCTTAGGTGGCTGAAATGGTTAACTCCTGTTGTTGTTAGCCTTCCTCTCCCCTGGGGAAGTCTTCCTTTTCAGCTGAAACCCCCACTGTGAAACTTCTCCTTCATCACAGTAGCTCACAGCTCAGCACAAGGAACACAAAACAGTGGTTTTATGTTCAGAGAAGCCTTATATTCAGGCTAACCCAGCCTGCTGCTGGGTGAACAGTTGCTGGGAGTCAGGATGAGTCTGTCAAGGGAATAACCAAGGCAGCCGTCTGCATGGGTGTTGCTCACATTCAGCTGTGACTGCCTTCAACATCTCCTCACAGGAATACAATATTTTGAAACTTCTCAGTTGCCCTGAAAGAAGAAAACACAAACAAACCACAGCTGCACTGCATGTTTTGAAAGTCATGGAAATGCCCAGACTTTACAAGTACAGTATGAGATTTTTTTTTGTGTGACACTTTTAATGCTTTTTGCAAAGAATCATATAAAATACTTATTTGGGCATAAGCAAACAGGTTTTGCTGAAGTAAGAAGCAATCCAGGTTTTTTCACACTTTTTGAACTGACTGAGATTTATGGTTTTGGGATTTGTTGTCTGTTGTTAGGAAGAGACCGGAATTGAAATCTTATTCTTTCTGAAATATTTCAGCATTTCCCTCATTACTTATTTCTCAATAGAAAATCTTGAGCTTGATGGCCTCAGTTTCTAGCTTACACAGAAGAACTGCAGATTGCTCTCAGGTCTTGTGAATTAGTTTAGAAAGTTTTGTGAACTTTAGAATCCTTATTTGGTGTTGGAATGGATTTTGTCGATCAACGGAACTGAGAAAGGGGTCACAAACACAGCACCCAGGATTTGTTTAATCTTGTGCCTTTTTTTTCTTTTTTTTTTTTTTGCAGTAAAGTGTTAGAAAAATAAGTAACTTGTTAAAGAAGAAGCTTAAACTGTTTTCTTCCTAGTTTCTTGTAGAAGAGAGAATGTATGTTATAATAATTTAATAGGTTGCATTAGTAATCTAAAGTGATTTTAAGTGCTGTCAAGTCAAAAGTATTGTTTAAGGAATGGAAAGAAGGGAAGAAGGATTTTTTTTTTCCTTACAGTATTCATTAGGTTGTTTTTGGTTTCTTTCCGTGTAGTTTGGCAATCACTTTCCTTTTCTCTCTCACAGAAACCTGTTTAATTGGTAGAATGAAGCATAAGTTTTATAAAACTCTCCTGTCTGTCTGTAAAGTTCTGGCTTTGTTTCATTTATGTTTTCTCATCTGTTGAGTCTACTGAGCAGAGACTAATACAGGCGAGACGCAGCCTTTGCTTGCAGTAACTCTGTCAGTGCAAGCCGCTTGCTTATTCCGTATTTATCTGTTAATTTCTCTTAGAGCTCATTAATCTGTCAGCATGACACAATCCTTCCAATGAGATTGTGCCAAACGTTACAGTAGCACACCAGCAGAAACCTGCGTGACATTTGTTTTTCCAGAGATTAAATAAGATCATTTTCCTGTCATCTAATATTTATACCCTGTGCAGTCAAAATTCACCAGTTGTTTAAGAGGAAATAGCATAGCCATTCAAGAGTATTGCCTGAAAACTTAGTTCAGGCTTTACATACATACTGCCTGACCCACTACCCTGCGACCCTTTGCTTCGAAGCAGAAGGCTAATGGTGGAGGGAGCATAGAATAAGCCTGACTCTGAGAGAGAGCTCAGCCCACAGGACTCCAGTGGCATTTAAGACTGAGCTTTAGAGCTGCTCAAGAATTACTGCTCCTTAGACTGTTAGGCCTGACAGACTGTCAGAGCTATTAACTTCAGAATAACGTATCTGTAAAGAGAATAGAGTGGCTGGGGAGGAGGAAAGGGAAGGGGCTGTTTTCTTTTTCTTGAAATAATGCTTCATTAACCTATGGAAAGAGAAAAGGCTTCTGCTTGATGTATGAGGCTCCCACAGTTCTGGGTGGTGTATAAAAATAGCTGGGAATGTGGAGCATCCAGGAGAACCTCAGGATCAAGTTTTGCCTTCTCAAAGCTTTCAAAGCCTCACAGTTCAGTAGGAGGAGCTTGCTTTGTGCTGGTCCTTTGCAGCTCAGATCTGTTTGAATTCCTACAGATCACTTAAAGGTGCTTCCCCTCTCCCCCTCTCCAATGTACCTGTTGTTTGTTTGTTCACATGTTGTTTGTTAAACAACAACAAAAAATAAAACAAACCTCTTCCTGCACTGCTTGAAACATTATGCTTACCTGGAGCGGGAGCTTCAGTTTCTTCTGCTGTATTTTATTTTTTTTTTGAGCATATAGTTCGGAAAATGAGTCATGCTAAGTATTTTGATTAGTTGTGAATCTCTCCATCTTGCTTTGAAAGCACCTTAGCATTGCTTACATGGTGATTTTGGATGGTGGTGGCATTTATTAACAGAGTCTGAAATACAAGCAACGTTTTCTTGCAATTAAGAATAGCAGATTAAAAAAGTCCTTTATTAATTTCATTTACTCCCAAATGAACAAACAAGCAGCTGCTTAACTTCAGCTGAAAGTGTGAAATGTTTTGGTCACTCCTTTCCTAGCATTGACAGAATTTTTGGACCTCTGCCACAGAAACAGAGCACAATTGAACTAATGAAGAAGGATCCAGTAAAAAAACAGCCCAGCGAAAGAAACACCACTAATAGGCTTTTATGAGTCTGATTCTTTGCTTTTTTTTGCTGCTTGTCCTCTCGTTTTTGTTTAAGCAATGAGTCTGCTAGGTTTGTTATTGTTTATTATTAAATATACTTTTTCTTCCTTCTCTTTTCAAATTCTTTGGGTTTGTCTGTTCTTTTTCTTCTGTGATCTTGTTCTCTTGTGCGCTTTTTCTGTTCTTTCATTAACATGGATTTTTCTTTTCAACCTCCTGCTCACAGCTACAATACTTAATCTCATGAAAAACATTTTGCTTTTTTGTGTTTCTCCTCTCCAGCCATTTCTTACATTCTTCAAGCTATATATTCACTGTTTTCTCCTTCCCTGCACGTGCCCTCGTTAGATCCTCCTCTTCCCCGTACTTTTCCAAAACAATTGGTGTGCTAAAAAACCCCAAACCAAAATAAAACTACCCCAACAAATGAAAACAACACCGAAACCTGGGGCATCCTACTGATCAGGTGCTTCATATCCATGACAAAGTGGGAACTGGCAGTACATATGTAAATCCTTTGGCTTCCAACCTGAATGAATACAATTAGAGAAATCCTTTTTGTCAGGCTTCTAAATGCACAAAATCTTAAGCTCCTAGAATAGGTTAACGGGAGAATCAATATATTAGAGGAGTGTCACCTGTGCTGCTGGCTATAGCTGTTACTGTGTCAGCATTTCCATTATAAATTTTTGCTTTCAAGGGTTTATAACTCCGCTATTAAAATTCACTCCTGACTGAAATTTGGCATACAAGGACTAAGCCTGGAGCAACCCCCACCCCCACCTTTGACTTTTTAAGCCAAAGGAATGCAATGAAAACTATTAGTCTAATGATTAGAAAGGCAGCATTATTGCAATCAAAAACCTAATTAATTTACTTATTTTATATGTTTTCAGTATGGACATATACTCTAGGTATTTTGGAACAGGAGATACAGTAGACTAATGAAAAAGTTAAGGTAAGAAAACAAAACTTCTCCTTGATAACACTTCCAGGATATTTCTTGGAATGGATTTCAGTACCCATTTATTGCACAGCCCTACTGCTTCAAAATAAATGCTTTAAAAATTTTTATTCAGTAAGCCAAGTGAATGTAGATCATTATATGCCTTAAGAAAAATAAAATTGTATAGAAATCAGGAGACTGAATATTCCAGGCTCTTGGGTGCAGGACACTGAATGCTTCAAGCTTATACCAGTTAGTACTGTGAGCAGGTTGGGGCATCCTTGGGTGAGCTGCAGGCAGGGGGGCTCTGTCTGCTGTCTCTGAAGAGGTGTTTTCAGCTGGTGACCTGCCCCAGACAGACTGCCTAGCTCATCTGTCATTGCTGGAGAGATGCCTCATTTCTGGGCAGATGAGGTTGAGAGAAGCAGGATCCTGTTCTTAATGAGGTAATTTAGGTCATCCAGCAATCACCTGATGTGGGGCAAATTTCTCCTCTCTAATTGCCCGTGGGCAAGTATCTATCCACACAGCCTGCTGCCAAAGCACTTGGTGTTAATTGGCACCTTTTCTTGTCATCCTTGCAGGGAAGTCTTAATAGGAAGATAACCCTTTCCTCATCGTGAAAGTAGATGGCAGGATTTAGGCTGCTGCAGTGTCTGGGAATTAACTGTGCTCTTGAGTAAGCCTGTATCTGTGAGGCTCATCTTGCACATCTCACCAACTCTGATGTCACATGTGAAATAAAAGATGCAAACAGAAAAGATGATGGGAAAGAAAGAGACTTTCCCTTCTTTCTTATTTTTCTTTTAAAGAGATTTTTTAGTGGCCAAAGCAGGTGTTTCAATCAGTCGTAATAATCTGCCTTTTAAGATATGCTAAATAATGTTCAATCTTGGAAGTCAGAGGTTTAAATATTTGGTACCCAACATAGGTAACTGTTTATAATAACAAAGCATTGATTTGAATGGGAACAGGGAGTTAAACTGCCCAGCAGAATTACCAGTGTGTCCTCTTATAGGATTGTATTACAATAACTAAAATATAACAGCAAATTTTTATTTTGAGTTTATTTTGGCTCATATGACAGGACACTGTCTTACTGAGAATGAACTGTATTAGAGGTGTCTTTGTCAATACTTTGTCATTTGACTTTTTTGGGGGGGGAGATGGGTGGTAGAAAGGGGCTTATAGGATGAAAAGCTAGTTATTATTCTATCAGAAGCCAGCTCTGTGGCTGCTTATCACAGCAAATGAGCCAGGCCAGACACTGACTCACTTATTCCACTGTGTCCGGGCTGAAGGCAGTGTAAATGAGTGGGCTTGTGGTGGGTCAGTCAGGTGTCAGGGAGTGATGGGAGGTTCTGTGCATCTGTCCTTGTCAGTCTGAGGCCAGAGGGAGCTGCTGGAGGCTTCCTCCTTCCTCTGGAGCATCTGCCAAAGTCATGCTGCTGCTTTTTCAGTGCCAGCTGTGGTGCAGTCAGCCTGGTGAGAAACCATGCGAGGAGCGTGTGTGTCACCATTTTCTGCAAAGTAGTGCCAGTCCATGCATGTGCTACTGAACTTTTGGCATGGTGGAGAGGTTGTGGCTACTGGTGTGCCTCCAGGAGGGCTTGCCAGAGCTTGTGCTGTAGCTGACCTCCTGGGAGCAGTTATGGATAAACAGCTGGATAAATTGCTACTTTTTTTCCTGTCTCTGAATGCTGATACAGTAATGTATGCCCTCAAATTGGCCTAACTAATATTAGAAAATGATTGGGTGAAAGGATGATAAGATTTATTAATGCTTTTAAATGACCTCAGACATATTTTTGTAAGAATGGGAATACCCTTCCTACCTTTCATTTTGCTTTCTGGTTTAGAGTGAGTGTTTATGATATAACCCAGAACTTCTGTCATGCAGTCTTGCCCTTCTTTCTTGATCACAGCAAGCATTTGAAGCTATGCTCACTCCCTTCCTGATGTGTTGGTGTGTCTCGGGGGTGTGTGCGTGTGAGAGGGGGAAAAAACAGGCTTGCTGGCAGAGTCTTATCTTGTCATGTGATTTAAATCCAAGGCATTTTCAACAAAAGTTTATAGGAGCTGGTTCAAATCATTACAAGTAAAAGAACTGAGATTCTGCTCTCGTATTATAAGCTAAAATAATAGTGACTGTGATTCTTAATTCTTTCCAGTGTCAGAGGAACTGCTCAGCCTTATGACCAGGCTTCCTGTCTCTTCTGAAGGCTTGCTCAGGAAATGGCAAAATGCACAAAAAGGGTCTTTGTCATTGAAAAAGTTTGTTATTGTGCAGTTGAAGTGCAGCTGTTACATATTTCCTTACTTAAATTTGGTCCTTCCTGAGGTTTCAGTCCTCTTAATTTTTCTGCTCAGGTCACTGGTCTGTGGTGCCTATATTTAGCATATTACAAAAACTTTTCTGGTCATTCAAAGGCTGAAGAACCTTTCTATAAAACTCTGCTCCAGCAATATTAACTGCCGATTTTCTGTTGGAACAAATAATATGAAAGGTGGAAACTGGAGGGTTTTACAGAGAAGTTTGAATGCATAAGCTGCATCACTATTTTCATATTTTGGAGATCTCTGCAGGTTCTAAGAACTGCAGAACATGCATGTGAGAGGGTGTGCTCTCATAAAGAACCAAAATGCTTGCTCCCATAAGTCAGGAAATCCATCCCCTTTTTATAGGAGCTGTCTTGTCAATTGGCTGTAGTGACTATATTAGTCAGAAGTTGTGGATTTCAGTTAGTAAAGTTTATTTTACCCTTAAAGAATGGTAGGCTAAACATTCTATACTTAACTTACTGGATGTATTTGTGATTTGTTGATGTTTCAACAGCTCTGTAAGAGACATAAGCGACGAGTGCATGACTGGGTCCTTCTGGTGGAATCTGTTCTGATCAGTAAGGCAGCAAATAAGTATGTCTGTTTCTTTTTCTTTGTTCAAGGGTCTTACCTGTTCCTCTCCAAGAGTTATAGCTAAGCATTCTTTCTACTCAGCTTTTGGACAATGGTGTTTGTAGATCACTTAACCATAAGAAAATCCTGGACTGGGACATAGTGGTACATACTATGTGAGAGATATTTTGAGATTTTATATACTAACATTTCTAAGGTAGTCTAAAATATGAAGAAGGATAAGACATTGAGGTAAAAGGCATTTGACTTGGGTTTTAAACTGTTTTTAACCATAAGCGTGTACTGAGCACATTTCAGATTACTGAAAGTATTTGTTTGTATTGTGAAAAAACCACACAAGCTGGATAATTATTGGCTAGTGGTAGTCAATGACAAACAAAACAGGGGTTTTTTTTTGTTTGTATTTTTTTTTTTTTTTACATTTTCACGGTTTAGTTTTAGATTTTTACATGCTGAGAACAAGAATGGACAGAGTAGCCCTCTGAGCGTGGTAAAAATAGTATCTTTAGAATATGTTCTCTAGTCGATCTTGTACATCACCTTGGTTGTTCAGATTTAGCTCTCCTTGTATAAGTGGACCTTGTTGCTAATACATCCTCTTGGAGATGAGCTGGTAACTTCTGAGAAAGTATCCGTATCCTTTGGAAGCAGAGCCCATGACAGAAAGCAGGCTTATACTATATGTCAGTGTACCTTTAGAAACAAATTCCCTTCTTCCATCAAATTTCCGTGCTGTGTCGGATGCTTAGAATTCCCTCATAGGGTTTAGGCTGTAACTGTAGGCTACCACTTGACATGCATTTCAACCCCCACCAGCTTCTTTTGCAAATGCATTCGTATTTATTCTGTAATACTCTATGTATGGTGCTGAGCGGCTATCTGAGTTGCAGACACAGTTAGATACAGTTTCTGTGCCTTTATAGATGAAAAGTTCCTACAAAGGGTATATAGAGGAAGCCTAGTAAGAGGCTGGAGTTTTCCTTGCTGCAGCAATAAAGCTATCTTGATGGGCTATAGAGCAGGCTCCTGGACTTCAAGAGAATGTCTTGGAGGAAACAACGCAGATACATCTTTGGCACTAATACATAATTATAACATGATGCTATGCAGTTGTATTTGGTTATGATGTAGTGCTATTTATGTGTAATGAATAAGTGTATTATCATAGCTGGGAAATAGAAGTAGCTGAACAAAAAAGTAGTTAAACAGAGCCAGCTCACCAGGCCTTAGCTCTGAGCAATATAGTACAAGTAGAATGAGCTGGGTTTGATTAAGTGGCACCGGGATACATTACTGGCCAATAAACCTCTGTTTTTGCATTATATGTTCTGCCTTTTAAGTCAGCTCATTAGCTTTATATTTATGTTTTGCCCTCTGCTTCTTTAAGCCATGTGAATTATAAGGTGGTACATAACATAATCAGAATACTTGCACATGGATTTTGCATGAAGAGAGTAGTAGTATGTTTCAAAGTACCTGGCAGAGATATATTTGAAGGCAGCTTTGATCCTCTCGTTTTTCTTTTGTAGATTTGAGAAGTCTGTATTGAGAATGGGACATTGGTGTAAGAGGCTCTTGTTCACCTCAAAGTTGGTGTGCTGCACTCAGCCTTATGTTTGCTTCCAGCCAAGACTGCTGCATCAGAAATCCTGTTGTTGCAGTGAAGGTTTGAAAGTTGAAAAAGGAGTCCATTACTAGGCTGGAGAGTGTGTGTTTGTGTGTTGAAGCATATGCCTTCATACAAGCACATGCCTTAGGCCAGTCAGTTCGTGGGCTAAACTGTATTTAAAGGAAATGGTGGCATGTTGGTTTTGATTTTGCTTGGTGCTACAAGAAGCTTCACAGATTTTTCTCCTAGGAAGTTTACTGCTGCTGATCAGTGAGGAAAAACCTCTGCATCACCCCTGCTATGCTGCTGGCTTTGCCAGAGCAGCAAGCCGTCAAAAGCCTAACCTTTTGTGACACACAGCTTGGGTTCATGTAGGTTCTGGCAATTACAGATGTGCTTATCTACTACAGATGTGCAGATCTCTCACCTTTTGCTTTGCTTCCAGGGCTAGCTGTGAAAGCCTGGATATTGTTGTGCGGAGCTGTAGCCTTTTGTAATCTGCCTGAACCTCTCATGGCTCACCTGCCTGGGACTGCAGGTTATGACCACGAGCAATAGCCTTCACTTCTTACCTTAAAAAAGCTCTTCCACTCCCAGAAAGAAGATGTCAGGGAGACAGTGATGTTGGAGGAAGAGGAAAAGTGCTTCACTTGTTCGGAGGACCTAAAATACCTTAGATGGAAATAACAGTTGCATTTGTTTTTTCAGTGACTACAATAGCCTTGACCCAGTGTTTGATTCTATGTGCTTTTTAATTCCTGTTTCTGTACCTTCTAGCCAAGGAAGAGCTGAGCTGAAGCTCTGGGCTGCCTACAGGTTTTCAGGAAATGGTGATACATAGCTCCAGCCTCTCTCCCCCGCTTTCCTCATATTGTTTCTGTATTTGACAGAGAACATGCTGAGATGAGAGGCTGCCTTTTTATTTTTTCTTTTTTGTCAGGTCTGATGCTGAATGGAAGCAGCTGCTTTATTTAGAATATGATGGAGAAGAAAAAACACAGCTTAGGGTTAACACCCTCTTGGTGTTTATCCATAAATACAAAGTAGTGCAAGAATACCAGATACATATGGAGCACTGTGATTGGCTGCTGTTGATGTCATACTGATGTCACTCTACCTAATAAGTGAGCAGATCAGTTTTCCTTATTTGTTTGTATTAATTCCAGTTCATAGCAGCACATTTTTAGGGCATTATTGCACTTGTTAGGTGGAGGGCATCTTGGTCTTTTCTTGAGCCTGGCAATCTTTTGTCTCTCCATACATGTGTGTATGGTGCCATACACATGCACAAATATGTGTTCTCCCTCTTTGCTTTTTTTCTTTTAACCATTGTGTGTGAGGAATTGTTTTTTCTCTGAACTGAATGCTAATGAAAAAGGTGGGAGATTCAAGTTAGCTCTTAAGCCTCACGTACGATGCAAATTTAGGGAACTGGAGTGTATATCTAGGAGGATGGATAGACACAGATGAGTGGAATGCGGGCTGCATGCGGAATAAAAGGTAGCTTTGTGGAAATGATCAGGTTTCCATCCACCTCTTCTTAAATCTAGGTCAACATTTGAGTACTACAGTGTTTTTCTACCCCATACTGGTGTATTGCGAGATAATCAATACATTTCAAGGTTGTTTAATTAGCGTTCTAATATTCTGTGACATGCATGCCAAAACAATCAGTGTTTCTAATACTCTTAAGTAGAAATAGAATTCTTAAGAAGTCATAGTCTGCTTTTAATAAAGGGTGGAAAAGGCACAAAACCAGAAAGACCTCTTACAGTTTGAGATTACGAGGATGATCAGGGGCCTATAGCACCTCTGTATGAAGATAGGATGAGAAAGTTGGGGCTCTTCAGCCTGGAGAAGAGAAGGCTGCGTGGAGACCTCATAGCAGCCTTCCAGTATCTGAAGGGGGCCTATAGGAATGCTGGGGAGGGACTCTTCAGTAGAGACTGTAGGGAGAGGACAAGGGGTAACGGGTTCAAACTTAAACAGGGGAAGTTTAGATTGGATATGAGGAAGAAACTCTTTCCTGTAAGGATGGTGAGGCACTGGAATGTGTTGCCCAGGGAAGTTGTGAATGCTCCATTGTTGGCAGTGTTCAAGGCCGGGTTGGACAGAGCCTTGGGTGGCATGGTTTAGTGTGAGGTGTTGCTGCCCATGGCAGGGGGGTTGGAACTAGATGATCTTAAGGTCCTTTCCAATCCTAACGATTCTATGATTCTATGATTCGTCGGACTTTCTCACATTCTAAAGCTCTTGCTGTAATCTGGCAATAACACAGTTTTGTTTGTTTTTTCTTTTTTTTTTTTTTTTCTGAAAGTTGGGACACACTACTTCCAAACAAAGCTTTTAAGTAGAATGAATTTGCTTTTTTAAGTGAAAACATATTAGAAAATGGTCATTGTAATATTTGTCTTCCATTTATTCTTATTAAACACTCCCTTTCTCTAGTCCATCTCCCTCAGTTAACCAGAAGTGACTCTTAAAATGGTGTGGTAGCCACTTGCATAGTTGTAGGAGCTGTATTCCCAAGGGACTAAAAAAATCATTACTATATCAACTTGTGTGACTCACGAATATTTTGAATGATACAATGTTACAGATTCATTTTAGGATTAGTAAAATTTGAAGCAAACTTGGAAACTTTCTTAGTGCTAGATCTCCTCTGCCCATATACTTCTGAACTTCTAATGGCCAGTGACCATAAATTTCAAAAGGAGGCAAAAAATTCATTACAAATCGCAATGGGCTCTTTTAGGGTATTTCTGACTTCCAGGCTAGATCCATGTCTCTGACAGGCTGTATTTATGGGTGAGCTGCAACCAACACTGACCCAAACATAGATAAGAAATTTCATGAGCAGATTTTTGCAGGTGGTGCCTTGGACAAGTCTAGCAACCTTAATCAATACAATTGCTTATTTTGTGCAGGCAGGAGAGCATTGCTCTGCTGATCCTTCTGCTGCTTTTTCTTCTTTCTCCTGCTCCTGCTGTTTGATCTGGTGAAAGCTGTTTCTGACCAAGCTGGCAAGGCTATCACTCACTATCAGGATACTTAATCCCATGCAGGTGCAGTTTGAGCAACTATAGAGGGCCTCAAGGTCATGTTGATGGCAAAGCTGGGCAGAGCTGGGTTCTTGCAGATGGCCCGTGTAGGAGGTGTGACAGTCAATAACGTTTCACATCTGGAGCTTCCATGCTCCTCTGCCATTTCCTCCTCTCCTCCCCCCCGCCCTTTCATAGCTTTTCACTGGCTGTTCTACAGCACTGCAGCAACTCTGGGGACCTGCAGAGGTGAATATTGCTTTTCAAACAAGCAGTTAAGTAAGGGTTGTTTATACTTTTTATGTAAGAAATGCAGGCAACTGAAAGGAAGCTGCAGACAAGTAGACACCTTTCACTGATGTTGGTGGTCTAACCTTTAAGCCAGTTCTTTTATTTGCTTCCTCTCTCTACCCTGTGATTTTAAGCTTACTAAAGAAAAAAAAGGCAGGATGTTGCCGCTGGCTGCGTCTCTGCTCCAAATACAGGCCTTCCCCTTTTGAAGGGTTGAGTTTGCCAGACCCCTCTACCTCATTCCAGTTCTAGCTATCCATTCTTGCCCTATCCTTTCATTAAAAGCTGCTTATGTTTTTTCCTGAAACGTCCTTGCTCTTGTTGTGCCGTTACAGCTCTGTAAATGGTTTAAACTGCCATGTCTTCTTTACTTTACCTCCCCTGAAGAATACACCAGAGACGGCCTTCACAGGAGTGTCTTAGGAGAGAAGACATGAGAGAGAATTTAGGAAGTGCTGGTGAGGGAAGCAGATGAGCTGTGATTAAAGTGAATCTGGGCACTGAATAAAGGATCCTTAAAACCCTTTAAGGTTTACTTTAATACAAGTCTCCAAGAAAGTTGGATGGGGTTTTTGGGGGAGGATATCTAACCTCAGAGTCATTGCTGCTAAGAACTGCTGCTTCCCTTGTGGCTTCAGACTGGAGCATGGATTTCCACAATTATACTGTGAACAGGAGCACAAGCCTATATTTAGGATGCAACACTTTGTGGTAAAAAGCTACATATGGCATATGAGCACCCACTTATGAGCTAAAAATACACATTGCAGCCCAGTTTGTGTTTGAATGAAGTCATGCTTAGGACTGCAGTGCTTAAGCATAGTTCGATTTCTCACTTCCCCTCCACCACCCATTATTTTTATTACTACATTTTAAAGTACTTTTTTTGGTGAAAAATTGCCTGCTTGGATTTTCAGCATGTGGCTTCCTCCGCACTAGGCCATATGCACCCTGTACATCAGTCTGGGAAGGTTTTATGTGAATTTCTTTGTGGCAGTTTTTTTGTTTATTTTCAGGCCAAAGATGCCCCCCTGCTCTGTTTTTTTTGTGTGTTTTTTTTTTTTTTTCTCCCCAGTCTTCACAGGTTTTGCATGTTTAAAAAGGGAGGTGGTTAAAAAAACCCAAAGGCACTGTACTACAGTGCTGTCCTTAAGCAATTCTATGTGTTACTGTGGGTGGAGGAGGGTGATGCTTGCTGCAGTTGCCAGTTTTCATTTATTTTTGAAATGTTCCTCAGCTGGTGACAAAAATTAAAAGAAGTACTAAATATCTTCCTTTTAAAGAGGAAGAAATATTGCCAGTGGCTCAGGATATCATGTACAATTCAATGAAAGCTCTTAAATCTGCCCCTCAGCCAAGGGGCTTTCTGTGCCTCCACCACCCCTCTGTATGGTGACATTGGCAGTGTTTGCTCAGTCAGGGTCAGGAGATAGTTAGGTATTCCACAAGCGCAGGTAACTTGTAGGAAAGGCTAAGACATAAATTGAAGTCTCTGGTTACTGTGACGTATTGTGCATTGATGTCTTGAAGGTGCAGTGTGAACAGGTATTGCATGCACTGAATCTTATTTTGTAATACCTCACTGAATGCTGTTACCTTATTCTGCCAGCTCTTGTCCTTCAGAGAATTTTTTCCTTCAAGAATGGAGAAAGCAGTCTCTTATACACAGAACACTTAGGATATTAAATGAACTATCTTATTTCTTTCTTGCTTCAAAGCATCCTTGTTTAGATTCAGAGGGGGAATAATGGAATCTTAATTCATTCAATTTGAAAATGTTAGGATTAAAAAAGAAGATATGCTGTTTGTTGAAGTTTTTCATTCTTTCAGAGCTGCTGCCTGCAGCATCTCTCCCACTTGATCACTTTTCAAGAGAAAGCTGCAAATGAAATATCTGCAGGCTTTCTAAAATGAAGCTAGATTAAAGGAAGAAGGTGTTTTTGTTCAATCGCTCTCTCTTTATCCATAAAGCAGAATGTTCTGCCTTTTCTTTGAAACACTCATTCCAGTGATAAAAACATAATTATCTAGCCCCCTGGTGCTTATGTAAATGTACTCAGCAACAAATTTTGGAAGCTGGACTTGCGCTCTGTCAGTCTTCATTCTTCTCATGCATTCTGTTTAAACTAGAGATGCTCTTTCAATTTTTGCTCTTCAGAAAGAGCAGGGAAGGAAAGCTGCTGTTTTTCATAAACAGTATCATGTGTTCATGATGCTGATAGATTTAAAAATATTGGGGGGGGGGGGAAGATGGAAAACTGCCAAAACATTGTGGCAATACTGGGGTGGAGTGCACTCTCAGAACTGTATATATGGATTTTTTTGAGGTTAGAACAGAAGTTTCCAGGCACATTGGGGTGTGGATTAGAGTGACATAATCAGAAACATTACTTTTTCTTTTTCTGCTTCTTGCAAGGAGTGAGACATAGATCTTATTCTTGCAGAGGCCTGAGGTTAGTCGCACGCAGCCCCCAGTTCTGCGCATTGAGACAGCAGCTCCAGTCTCTTTTCTGGAAAGAACAAAAGTGATGTGAAGTTCTTACTCTGCATATACATTTGAAGTATTTGGGGGTTGGAACTAGATGATCTTAAGGTCCTTTCCAACCCTGACTATTCTATGATTCTAAGTAGCTCGTGTACTGCATTTTGGGAATTCTTTGGATACAAAAAAACAGAGGAAAGAAAATATTTAGACTTTAAATAGAATTCAGTTTTTCAAGAGATATCTGGTGCTTTTTCTCAGCATTTAAATATGTTGCAATTTTACAAAAGCTTTCCATGTATCCCTTCCTGCTTTTGAAACCAGCTTTAAGTATCCTTTCTAAGGCTTCAGGGATCTCTTGACATGGCTGTTTTGAGCTCATCATTTGCTACAGTGCCAAGTTATCCTCAGGTACCCCATCTTGTTTTCTTGAATTACACTTTGTTAGTTTCTCTTCTGGATTCACAAATTCCTTGTCCCAGTCAACTTTTGGCAGCTGATCATCTTATTTAAAGGGTTTCCATATTTTTAGAAGAGATGCCATTTTGTAGATTGTAAATTGAGGTTACACAATACCAGAATACCTGTTTTGGAGATGGGTATATCACCATGTAGAAAAATTAACTTATTCCAGTTATGAACTTGAGGTTGCAATGTGAGAAGGTTTAGCTAAGAAAAAAACATCCTGACTTTAAGTGCTGTTATAGTCATTGTGAGTCAGCTTGCAGAATTATATGCTCTGTTATTTGGACACATTCAAACTGTCAATAGTACCAAGGGGTCTAAAATGCCTTTTGTATTTGAATTTAGGTTCAAATTTTTGTAATTTCTTGGAGGTTGACAAAAACAATGAAAAAATCAATGTTCAGCTCATTGGTGAGCTGAGTTGACAAAGGAATTTGAAATCCAGTTCCATCTGTTTTACTAGATCTTGCCTTAAAAGAACACCAACAGGCTGTGTGACTCTCAAAGAACTGCTTGACATATTTTTAGTTGCCACAGAACAATCCATTCTTGAATCCTTCTATCTGTATTTTCTGGGAAATACATTCTCATCCAAGACAAAGGACAATGTTATACATGGAATAAAACTATTCTGCGATGTGCTAGGTCTTTCAATTTTCAAACATAATATTTTTGAAGATGTGATAGTATATGAAAGAGGAGATTAATTATGTAGTGATTTTTCCTAACACCTGGAGCTCATGCTGTTGCTGCTTCTGCTGCTGACTAGCTGTTGTTTTTCATAAATCACTCTGTAGGAAAAAAATTAAATCCAGTGAAATGATGGAAACAAGAAGTCATGGCTAGGAAGGAGGAAAGCAACATGTAAATATTTAACTACCACCCAACAATTTCAGAATCTTCAGGAATTTCCATTTTGCTTGGCTTGTTTCCTTGGCTTATAGCTTGGAAAAGAAACCTGTCTAGATATATGGGGTTAAAAAATAATAATCTCAGCCTATGTTCTGGATACCTAAAAATACGTGTGTGCCCTTCCCCCTCCCCCTGGAAAATAACAACTAATAAATGAATTAAACCAGAAATTTCTCCAATTATGTGTTTGATGATTTCAGCTTCGACCTTAATAAAGGCCTTTTATCCATTACAGGGACCTTCACTGGTGCATGTAAACAAGGCCATTCAGTGAGATCTGGGATCAGGATTTTTTCTCTCCATTGTGTCTTGATCCTGCCAGCTTTCATTTTGAGATGCACAAATGTACGTGCATTTGGTTTGCACATAAAGATTCTGGAGAGTTTGGGTATGTAGCACCTTTTTGAACAATGGGGGGGATTGAAAAGGATGGAAGGGATCTTAATTCCTAAACACTGCTTCTTTCAGTCAGATTCATGAGATGTGAAATAAGTGGTGGCATTATTTTCTTCCAAGTCAGAGACCGCAGAGTTTTGAGCTGGGGTGCTGTCAGCTTTTGTGCCCATAATAACCACTATTTACAAATGATTTTTACATGCTGTGCTATTTGACTTCTGAAAGTGCTGAAGAATCAAGGTATAAAAAAGTAACAAAATAAAGCTTCTAATACTACACGTTTGTTTCTCTGCTTGTTTTTCATCAGACATAAGCCTATTTATTAGGATAGCAATGGTGCCTCTTAACATATTTTTGTGTCGGTGCTGACTGGGTGATTATTTGTTCTTGCTTCCAAATATCTTTCAAAGAAGTTAGTGCAAACTTCAGGGACTGTGATAGCTTTTCTAAGAGGTTCTTCTCATCTTTTCTGTGACATTTTCCACAATTAAATGTATTGTTTGACTTTGAACATCACCAAAAAAGGTAAATAATGATCCTTGATTTTACCATGTACATTTTAGGTCCCTGGGAGAGTACCACCATAAAGTACATTAATTTCAATGAGTTAAGTGTAGTCTTTGCTTGTATATAGCAGGAGAATTCTCACAAATTTCTTTATTGAGTGGAGCACGAGAGGTTTTTTAAATTTGTTATAGTAGAGAGTGAAGAGGGAATGTTATGATTGTCACTCCCTACTGCTAGAATAAACACCTGGATTTACCAAAGCATTTGTTCTAATCAGGAGATGTTTATCTGTGAAAAAGTTCTCTTGTCTTATTTACTGTCAATGAATTGTGTATCTCTAACTTGTGTATAGGAAACACTGTTCTTTTCCACTGCCTGAGACAAATGCTCTGTGTTTCACCCCCAGATTCCTGTATAGGGATTATTCTGTGGTCATGCGGGAGACAAGTCAAAAAAAAGGTATTAGTTTGGTGGTTTTCTGTCTGGGCTAACTCCTTTTCTTCCTCTATTTATATGGTATTAGATTTGCCGCCTTATGTTAACTGTGAAATTTTTCATGCTGGTATTAAATAGCATCCTTCCTTCATTGCTCCAATCCATTTGCTACCAATGGATGCCATTCCATGAAGTTAGTTTTGTAGAAATGTTTTGATAAGAAAATCGGGTTCTTTAGCGCAAGGCCAGTATAAGATGATATGAAACACAGTTAAGCTGTATTCAAACAATTTATAAATCATAAATCATGCATTAGGTGCCATTAGAAAAAAACTAAAGTAGTAAAATCTAGAATATTACATTTCTGTTTGCAATCATTGCAATTATATGTTAGTTTCACTAATCATAAACTGATGGCTTTAATTTTTGACAGAAAACCCCTTCATCCTAAGCTCTAGGATGCTTTTCTTGCACTTCAAGTAGGAGATCATAGAATCATAGAGTAGTTAGGGTTGGGAAGGACCTTAAGATCATCTAGTTCCAGCCCCCCTGTCATGGCCAGCGACACCTCACACTAAACCATGTCACCCAAGGCTCTGTCCAACCCAGCCTTGAACACTGCCAGCGATGGAGCATTCACAACTTCCCTGGGCAACACATTCCAGCTGCCTCACCACCCTCACAGTAAAGAACTTCCTCCTCATGTCCAATTCCCCTGTTTAAGTTTGAACCCGTTACCCCTTGTCCTATCACTACAGTCCCTAATGAAGAGTCCCTCCCCAGCATCCCTATAGGCCCCCTTCAGATACTGGAAGGCTGCTATGAGGTCTCCACGCAGCCTTCTCTTGTCCAGGCTGAACAGCCCCAACTTTCTCATCCTATCTTCATACAGGAGGTGCTCCAGTCCCCTGATTGTCCTCATGGCCCTCCTCTGGACTTGTTCCAACAGTTCCATATCCTTTTTATGTTGAGGACACCAGAACTGCACACAATACTCCAAGTGAGGTCTCACGAGAGCATAGTAGAGGGGCAGGATCAGCTCCTTCGACCTGCTGGTCATGCTCCTCTTGATGCAGCCCAGGATACAGTTGGCTTTCTGGGCTGCGAGCACACACCTGCTGGCTCGTGTTCATTTTTTCATCAACCAACACCCCCAAGTCCTGCTCCATAGGTCTGTTCTGGGTCTCTTCCCTGCCCAACCTGGAGCTGTGCCTGGGATTGCTCCCAGCCAGGTGTAGGACCTTGCACTTGGCATGGTTAAACTTCATCAGGTTGGCATCAGCCCACCTCTCAAGCGTGTCAAGGTCCCTCTGGATGGCATTCTTTCCCTCCAGTGTATCAACTGAACCTCATAGCTTGGTGTCATCAGCAAAATTGCTGAGGGCACACTCAATCCCACTGTCCATGTCACTGACAAAGGTATTGAACAAGACCGGTCCCAGCACCCATCCCTGAGGGACACCACTCCTTACTGGTCTCCAGCTGGACATTGAGCCATTGAGCCCTACTCTTTGCGTGCTGGCCATCCAGCCAGTTCTTTATCCACCCAGTGGTTCACCTATCAAATTGATGTCACTCCAATTTAGAGACAAGGATGTCACTGTGAGACAGTGTCAAATGCTTTGCACAAGTCCAGGTGGATGGCATCAACTGCTCTACCTCTGTCCATCAGTTCAGTAGCCCCATCATAGAAGGCCACACGATTGATCAGGCAGGATTTCCCCTTAGTGAAGCCATGCTGGCTGTCACCAACTACCTTGTTGTTTTTCATGTGCCTCGGCATGCCTTCCAGGAGAATCTGCTCCAAGATTCTGCCAGGCGCAGAGGTGAGGCTGACTGCTCTGTAGTTCCCTGGCTCATCCATTTTCCCCTTCTTGAAAATGGGGCTTATATTTCCCTTTTTCCAGTCATTGGGAACTTCACCTGACTGTCATGATTTTTCAAATATGATGAACTGTGCCTTATCAACTTCATTTGCCAGTTCCTTCAGGACCCGTGGATGGATTTCATGAGGTCCCATGGACTTGTATACATTCAGGTTCCTAAGATGGTCTCGAACCAGATCCTCTCCTACAGTGGTCCCAATGTCTTCATTCTCACTGTCCCTGCATCTGTCCTTCCAAGACTTGGGTGGTGTGGTCAGAGCAGTTGCCGGTGAAGCCTGAGGCAAAGAAGTCATTAAGAACCTCAGCCTTCTCCAAATCCAGGGTAGCCAGTTCTCCCAATAGCTTCCAGAGGGGGCCCACATTGTCCCTAGCCTGTCTTTTATTTGCAGTGTACCTATAGAATCCCTTCCTGTTATCTTTAACATCCCTAGCCAAGTTTAATTCTAAGTGGGCCTTAGCTTTCCTAACCTGGTCCTTAGGTTCCCGGAAAACATCCCTGTATTCTTCCCAGGCCACCTGTCCTCACTTCCACCTTTTCTAAGCCTCTTTTTTCCTTTGAATTTTCTTCAGCAGCTCTTTATCCATCCAAGGAGGTCCCCTGGCCCTCCTGCAGCACTTTCTTCTAGTTGGGATACATCGCTCCTGAGCTTGCAGCAGGTGATCCTTGAATATCAACCAACAGTCTTGGAATCCCCAGCAATTACTTAGAATTGTCTTGAAATTTGTGTCAGCCTTCCTGTCTGCTCTCCTTATTCTTCACACGTTGCCTTCCCTGGTGTGGTGTTGCTGCTAAGGTGCTCTCTTGCTTCTCTTTGAGGCTGAACAGACCTAGGTCTCTTGATCTCTCCTCATACGACAGACGTGCCTGGAACTATTCCTGCAAAATGACAGGACTTGACATTTCCTTTTGTACTTCTAGGCTTCCATCACCCCATTCTCCAGCCTGCTGACATCCTTCTGAAATATTTTTCAGGGTCATTTGCCACATCACCTTCCCAGGGATTCAAGTGTGGGCTGTTTGACTTGTAGCTGCCTAGATCATAGAATTGTAGAATGATTTGAGTTGGAAGACCCCTTAAAGGTTATCTAGTTCCAATCCCCCTGCCATGGGCAGGGACACTTCCCACCAGACCAGGTTATCTAAAGCCCCATCCAACCTGGCCTTGAACACTGCCAGGAACGGGGCATCCATAACTTCTCAGGGCAACCTCTTTTTAGTGACTTACTACCTTCACAATAAAGAATTTTTTCCTAATATCTCATCTAAATAGCAGCCTTCCAGCATCTGAAGGGGGTCTATAAGGATATTGGGGGAGGGACTCTTCATTAGGGACTGTAGTGATAGGACTAAGTGGCAACAGGTTATAACTCCAAGAGAAGTGTGCATTTATTTTTGAAGAAATTCTTTACTGTAAGGGTGGTGAGGCACTGGAATGGGTTGTCCAGGGATGTTGCGAATGCTGCATCCCTGGTGGTGTTTAAGGCTGGATTGGACAGAGCCTTGGGTGACCTGGTTTAGTGTGAGGTGTCCCTGCCCATGGCAGGGGTTGGAACTAGATGATCTTAAGGTCCTTTCCAACCCTGTTCTATGATTCTGTGATAAATCTACTCTCTTTCAGTTTAAGGCTATTCCCCATTGTCCTATCATTACATGTCTTTGTAAAATTTACATGCCCTGTAAAAAGTCTTTCAGATTTCTTTGGGATAAAAGATGCTTTAATACCTACTGGCAGAGGACCTTGCTTACTGTGGAATGAAAACCACAGGCTGTTGTGTAGAGAATTCTGATATGCTACTGTTTCTCCTGGAGCTTGAATTACATCTTTGAAAATATACTAGCTGTATAAGCAGAGGCAGTGTATCACAGTGTAGAGATGGAGGTTTTTCCTGGGAGTCTCTCTGATAGGAGGAAGGACTTGAAACACCAAACCGCCATTTTTGTAAGGTTCATCGTAAATGCTCTCAACTTTGGAATGCTATCCTCTTGTCAGGAAGACCCTACAGCACTCCCTACATGCCAGAACTGTATTATTGGAAGCCTGTTGTAAAATGGTTCAGAAGGACAGATGATTTAAAAGTGTACGATGGCTTAACCTGCAAAAAGGTGGCTTAGAGTACTTCAACTGTGTGCTACAGGTTTTGTTGTGAGAAGGTATACTTCACTGAATTGGTTATTAGAGTGACCAGCATCAAACGCTATCTATTCCTTACATAAGAGACTTTGTATGTAGTTATTAGGCATCATTATCTGGGTTTTAAGTAGATGTTTAGGACATTTGGATCAGTTGTCACTGTCTAAGAAAACTCTTAAGATGAAGGCAAGTAATTTGTGCTTAATGTAGCAGAAAAAGGGGGAGCCAGTAGGAGGCTAGGCAGGATGAAATAGGGAGAATGTGCTTGAGGCAGTAATCCAGAAAGATGATTTTTGCATTTTGAATTATTTTCAGGGGACAGGATTGCTTCTGTCACAGCCAGAAGGAAGCAAATTATCTCGCATCTCAGCATTAGTAACGAGTGAGGGCCTGGATAGGCGTTTTGGCTTCGTGAATAGAAAGGGAAGGCAAGGCACTAAAGATGTTAAAACAGGCAGGATTTTGAGACAGTCCTGAGTGCATGGAGGTGACAAAGGACTAAGCCAAAGGCGACATGCTGACATTACAAGAAAGAAATGATTGAAAAAGGAGAAGGTGAAGGGCAGCTGCATGTTCCCCTCTGTATCAGGGTGCATTTGGGTGATCTGCAGGAAGTTCCCTTGGGGAATTCAGCATTCAAATGTCTTTAACTTGACATTGTTTGTAGCATTGTGTTTATATTGTTTAAATTCTGCTCTATGTTTGCAAACTCAAATTTGTAACTTGCTGCAGCTGTGCCCCATGGGAGCATAGCTCACTCTCTCTGTAGATTAGGAAGCTGATCAGACTACACCTTTGATGAAGCATTGCATTTCATCCCCCACCTCCGCCCTCCCTGTAAGGGAAATGGTGTGTATGAAAATCTAATATACTAGAGCGAAGCCTAGGCTGTGAAAAAGAATGGGTTGCTAGTTGGCAGAAGGAGAAAAACATGAACTTCTAAATGCAAACAGTTTGGGTTCTGGTTAAAATACTGTGTTTTTTTCAATGTCTAAAAAAAGACCCAAGACAAAACCCCTCAAAACTTTCGTAGAAATCAAATGTACTTTGTGAAAAACATTGCTTACAAAGAAGCTAATTTTTCTGTTAGAGTAAAAAATCTTTTTCTGCCCATCCTATTTTAATCTCTATTTCCTGTTTGTTTTCACTATTTGTAGACTGGGAAGGAAGCTACTGTGTCTTATGGATTTTCCACACTACCGTTTCTATTTTGCTGTGAGAAATTAGTCTTTGAAGCAATGTAACAAAAGACCTTTTTGCAGTGTTTTTGGTGAGCTGCAAATAAGTTGAAACCAATAAAGAAAACAAAGATCAGAACAGTAATTTTTTCATGAGGTTCATGACAAGTAGGAAGTGGAATAGAAATTGTGTGTTCTAGAAGGCTTTTCATTGTGTTGCAATTATGATAAGCCCTGGACAAACACATGGTAAAGATGATGCCTTTGAAGGAATATTTACACTGAAGCTGGTACTTGTCTTGGGCAGGATGCTTACACTGATATAGCTTTAAATCTGTACATATATATTCATTATTAAAATTCTTTGCTGAAAATTCTTTTGGCTTATTTAGAGGAAATACTTTCCAGTAATGTACTTAATCATTTTACCTGCTGGGTTACCTTTACCCTGTAAAGGCAGCTTGGATTAAGAAATTCAACTGTTTCGGCTTTATGGCTTTTTTCCCCCACCCTTGAAGAACAGTGCTTTTTTATTTGTGCTCTTAGCACTGCGGGTGAAAGGTTTCAAACTCCTGCAAACCTGTCTTCCCACTTATTGAAGTTGCTTGTGAAAATATTACTTTTTATAGTAAGATTTTGTAATTACAGTGTATTTGCTTTTTCCATTCCCACTTTCTCTAGTATTTGTTTCTTCTGTAGGGGAATACTTTGTGACAGATGTGTTGGGTTTTTCTGTGGGGTAGCTGGTCTTTGATCACCTTGACTATATGAGGAGCAGCTAGAGCAGCGTGTAGCCCAGGGCTGAAATCTGCATGTAGCAGGCCTGCTACAATGTTTTCCAATTTAGGGCTTAGTTAGGGCCTGTGAGCTAGCTGAAAATCTGGGTGCCATCTGGACTTATCCTCTCTGCTGAGGCGAGGTCTGGGAGGCTGGGAATCCTACATCACTCCTTGAGGGAATGTTGCCTTTTTTTAGATTGTGCTGTGGGACAATCCCAAGTTTTTCCCAGGATTGTGAAAATGCAGTGTCTGCCTTTCCCAAATCTTTTGAGGTTGCCTTCCTTTTTTTTCTTTTTTTTTTTTTTTTTTTTTTTCCTGAAGAAGGTCATGAAAATCATTGCATATTGGGCTTGGTTAAAACATTAATTTTAGTTGTGACTTGAATAAGCCCTGGAGCTAACCTCACATGAAGCCTACTTATTTACTTAAACTGAATGAAGAATTAAGAAAAAGATAAGTTGATTTCACTGAGGTTTTCTAATCAGGTGAAAATATTTCTTTATTCCTGAAATAATAATGAATAATTACAGAGAACCATTCTGAACATATTAGTATTTTCTCCTCCCGAAATACAAAATTACAAATACAAGGATAGCACATATAGAAAAGAGACAGTGTCCAAGTATGTAATTACTGAGGGGTGGAAGGGGAAGTATTATGGAAAGCTAATATTCACCTTTTCCTGAATGCTTTGCTTCAGGATTGCAGTAGATCCTGTCATATATGTATAGCAATTGATTTTGTTGCAGGCAGGAATATACTAAATACCCTCGTTTCACCCAATGCAGCTGAGGACTTCACTTCCTTGAGAAAATGATGGTAGAATTGTGCTCCTTTTCTGTTGAAAGCAGTTGGCATTTGTCATTATGTATGGAGATAGTTATTCCAAACACTTTCAGTCATATCCATTTTCTGCAGAAGACTAAATAGCAGAGGTGGAATGTGTTAATTGAGAAAACACACAATGAAAGCTGCCTTGTCTCTCCTTTCTTGTCCTCTCAACCCCTCCCCAAAGCATCAAGAATTGATGAACCTCTATTAATTATTGACTTAAAAACCCGGTGTTGATACCAAGCACTTATGTTTTACTGTAAGATAAATGAAGTGTGGGTAGCAATGGGTACACTAGACTTCATTGTACTACCTTATTACCATAAGTGCCTTGTGTAACATAGATTTACCATGGATTTTTAACTGATGACCCCTCATGATAATCTGAATAACAGAAAAGCAAATTACATTTCTATTACTGAGGACAAAGCTGGAGAATTCCCGCCTCACCCTTACTTGAATATGTTTTGCTTTACTTTCCCTGAACCTGAGGCATGGGGATGATCAAAGCTTGGAGCAGCTGCTCTGGTAATGGCAGTGCCGTTTCTTCTTACTTAGATTGGAAGCAGTGGTTGCAGGACTGGATTTTGTATTTGAAAATTCAGCAAAACCAGTTTTGGAAATAACCTTATGGAAATATTTTGTACAGTCAAGGCATTGACACTAGACTTTTGATACTATGCTATAATTTATGATGATGAAGTTTAAACGTGTTGACTATTAGAACATTCAAGACATGATAATTGTTTCTGGTGTTAAATTTCAACATTAGAGGTCTGGGAGAGAACTGTTCAAGTGTCCACTTCCAGAGTGCTAATGTAGCACGATCATTCTGGTATGATAATCTTACACTGATGTGTGAAGTGTCACACTGCTGGGTGAAGGTTTTCCTGTATTCTGAACGGTTGTGTTTGGGTTTTAATACGTATTTTAAAGAGGTTCCTCTGTCTTTCAGATGTCTGACACTGTTTTTAGTGAGGCAGTACTGCTGGCGTCCTTTGTAGCAGAAAAGCTTTGTACATTGCCACCATTGACAGATTCCACCGGGCAAAGTGGCAAGCACCAAGTTATGATCTGCTAATGTGCCCAGGCAGAAGGCTCTTCCTTACATAGAATACTAATTGTCAGAACAAAGGCCAATGTTTTTTGTTTCCAATTTCCTAACACTAAGTGGAATCTTTTGTGACCCTGACTATGCAATTACACCCAAAGGAGAGATGTCCCAATTTGCCATTGAGGTAGCTTTGGCAAAGGTGGCTGGTGCAGAAATTGTGAAGGAAAAGTGAGCATGCTGTAGTATCAAAGCTCGCTTGGTAAGGTTTAAGCGCTGAGTTTTAGGGATCCACCAGTTTCTTACTTGGAAAGTTTTGCAACATTGTAGCTTTACATCAGCTTTCTCCTTTACTAAGCCCTGAGGTGGAAGAGTTGTCCATTTGCCAAACCCTGGCGCTCTTAGGAGACTCTGGCCTAAAACTCTGTTTAGTGTTTTTTTGCCTTTTTTTTTTTCCCCTTTTCCCCTCCCTCCCCTCTTGCTGCAGGCCAAGGAGCGGCATTGATGATTTCAAGTAGGTGATTATTCAGTATTCAAAGCTGTTAATTTGGAGTTGATGAGGCGTTAATAAAGGTAAATACTGATATCAGCACCTGATGATAAGCTAGCAACGAGGTAAAAAGGAATATAGATCAGCCAAGCTTCCTCTGGCTTTTATTTTTAGGACTTGAATTTTCATCTGTTTTAAAAGCTTATGTTGTTGCTCTGAATTTTATTGACTTGCAAGTTTACGCTTCCATGCCCATGAGTTAATTTCTCTTCCTTTACATTCTTCAGGTACTTAAAGATGGAGTGAGTCAGTGTTTTGCAGGTGAAGGTTTAGACAAGTTATGGATCAAATAATAATAAAGGCTCTGTCTAGATTTTTATCTCAGTGCAGCAGAGGCAGATGGCTGAGAGACAAAGATGAATCTGGGTGGTCTTGATGTCAGAGACTGCCATGAGGATGGATGTTCACAGCTGGGGGACAGGGAGAGGAAAAAGATCCTGAAATTCTGAATGAAGTGTATTTGCCCTTAGTTTTGCAGTGCAAGAAACTTCTTTTAAAACTAATCCAGCTAGCTATTTTGGCATTGCTTATCTTAAAAGCAGCAGCAGTGATGCAGTCAGGCGTGCCTCATTTACTGTGGGGGTAGAAAAACTGTGATACAAGATTAAAGACCTGCTGGAAGTTGAGCCACATCCCCCCACTCATATATTTGATATTTTTTTTTTTTTTTTTTTTTTTTAAAGGAATCAGGTCTTTAACAAAGGAGATTTGGGGTATTTCACTGATATGGAGAAGTTTACGGAAAAGTGCATTACTATAGCTGTAACTGAAGTGATTTCATAGTTTATTTTTAGAAGCTTAGGATTGAAGCTTGCTAATTGAGGGCGGGGGTGAGAAAGGAAGGTTTGCTTGGAGTTGGGTTAAGCTGAGGTTATCTGTATTTGCCTCAAGCCTCCAGGAGTTGGCAGGAGAATTGACTAAACTTTGTGAACTTGCATAGGCCTGGCCTTCAGCATGCTCACATATGCACACATACATGTGCCCTCGAACGCTTTCTCAGCTTTCCACTTCAGCCAACTTCTTTAACAAGCATACTGCAATCCTTTCCAGCCCACGCTGGGAGGATATTAAATACTTTTTAGCCTAAAACTCCTGCTCCCTCCTCCTCTTTAACCTTCCCATCCACCCCCTGTACACTCCAGCTGCTGGGAAGGATGGGTGCTGTTTTCTCTTATCTCCTTGGCTATGAATGTAGTTTCACAACTGCTCTGTGTTTCAGTTTTTCACCTACCACAGACTTAATGTATTAAAGTGGGCCAAATCTGGCACTCCTTATCCCAGACAAAGGTCTTATTGAAGTCTTTGGGAACTGAGCCTGAGACTTAGTGAGATTGCAGGCAGTGGTATTTAAAAGAGGCTTCCACAGTCATTTGATTGAAGTAACTTCTTTATTTCAGTGGAGGTAGTTTAATCAAGACAGTGCTTTCAAGTCTGAAATGATCTTTCATGAAGTTACCTGGGAAGAGGTTTGAAATATCTCACTTAATGTTTTCACATCTTGGTGCATCAGTTCCCAGCCGTTTCACTCTTTATCATCTCTTTGAAGGAAAATCCTAACAGGGGTGCCATTTGTTTTACCTTCCACCTTTAAGGTTAGGTTGGACAGGATCGGAAAAGGTAGTTACAAGGTGAACCAGTATCCTTCTGAAAGGAGAAGTTATGACAGCTTGTTATTGGGTATAACTGTTTTTTTGCAAGCGATGTGATCAAAGAAACATCCTAGCTGATATTCTGACTTCACAGCACTAATAAAAGACACAAGAGTGGGAGGAGGAGATTTAAACCTCCTTTGCATGCACACACATACTTGTGCATTTTCTCACTGTGTGGTTGAAGAAACATAAGCAGGGTAAAAATTACTTTTTTTTTGGGAGGGAGGAGGGAAGGAGGGCATGAAAGGAGGAGCTTATACAGTTGCTGATCTACTAGAAGCAAAATAATATGAAGGTGAATTGCCAGTAAAGAGAGAATTGGTCTCTTGGATTTAGCACTGATAACTCCATGTGGATTTGAGCAGGAAATATTCTGCTGACCATAGAGCATCAAGTTGGCTAGAAAACACATAGCTGGGAGTCAATGTATTACCTGTAGAACTTTTTTATATTTGTGGTAAGAAGATAATAGATGTATTTCTTTTAAGACTTCAAAGGAAGAAAAGGAAAGAGGAAAAAGTTCAACTTTGTCAAAACCCACCAAAATACCAACATGTCAGCTCCTGAATACAGTGTGCAGTGTATCCTGCACAGGGATGGTAACCAGGGGAAGCTTAGAGAATTGAAGTATAGCAGACA
This sequence comes from Myiopsitta monachus, assembly GCA_017639245.1. NCBI lineage: Eukaryota > Metazoa > Chordata > Aves > Psittaciformes > Psittacidae > Myiopsitta > Myiopsitta monachus. Next base: position 45,338,893 of record CM029918.1, read on the forward strand.
TACTGGTTTCCCATTAAACAGTTAAAAAAGAATATTAAAGCCTTCTCTGACACAAAGAAAATTGCAAGTGGTGCCTCTGCTGACAAGACATCCATTTCTGTCTGAAGCACTGTTTGTTATAAGGTTATAGGAAAGGCCGTGATAGTGGCATGTTCTTTCACCCTCTGCTTTTTCACTGATGCTGAGGTCCCAGCTGTCTTTGTAAGAGCCTTGCCCTTGGTTCAGAGCTGCAGGTCTGGACCTCCTGATCTGTTCCAGCTTGTGAATTGCAGCAGGAGATTTGCCATCTAGGATGGGAGCTCCTTTTCTTCTCAAACTCAAAGGTAATCTAAAAATCTGGTGTATTACTTGCATCTGAAGAGGAGCTGGAGAGCAAAGCACTTCTAGTTGGACTGTGGTAAGGCCACATACTCATCTAGTATTAAGTGAAAGGATTTTGTGGTGGAAGGAGGTGGAGGCAGAAGCTGAGGAGTCAGCCCAGTAAAGAGGCCGCAATATTTCAGCTGTGGCAGGTTGGTTTAATGGCTTCTGTAATTTACTGGTGCTGTATGCATGTGTCTTTTCCACTGAGCTTAAAAAAGGTTTGCCTCTAACTACTGGGTCTCCCAGAAGAAACTGCTTTGGTACTTGTTGTTTTTTCCTGTGGAAACCTTGGTGAGCCTCTCTGTCTTGTTTGCTGACTCCACCAGTCCTTTTGGCATTGCTGCCTTGTCTTCGACTACTTGGTGACTTGTTCCTGGTAGTGCCTGTCCTCACAACTTGTGCAATGAGTGTATGACTAGAATAGCATTCCTGGCCACTTACATGTGTGTTTAACTAAAGTTCATGAAGGTCCATTGAATGAGGTTACCAGAACTATACTATAAAAATGTACTTTTCCCTTTCTTTTCACATGGAGGCACATTTTAATTATTGAGTCATGTCTGGACATGTTTTTTGTTTGTTTTCATTAATGTGTCTTTCCATGGTTTGTACATGCAAGAAGGAGCTGGGGCAAATGTTTTATAACACAATAAGGAAAAAGAAACATCTTGTGTTAAGATGGACCACTTTTTTTTTTTTTAAACAATCATGTCTTTTGAAGTTTAATCTGTGCCAAGATTTCTGTTTGTGGTTTCCTTGCGTACTTGCATTGTGCCATTTTTGCTTCAGTTGTGTTACTTTTTTCCTACCTGAAAACAAAGCCTCTGTTTTGATTTGTCTTTTATATGTTTTCAGTGATGGAAATGGACCTGAATGTGTTGGACTAGTTGTTGAGTTTATGTTGTTCAGTTATTTATTTTTTATGACATAGATTTTTACTGTGTAATTCTACGACAATTAACATTCCTCCAGGCTGAGAATAGCTCTAATGAAAGCCTGTCTGTGAACTGAGAGTAGCAGAAGTGGTCTGGGAGTAGAAGCTTAAATAGTGAGGTTAACAGGTCAAATGAGAAGAAGCAGTCAGTTGAAAGAAGTGAATAATACAGGGGATTAGAAGAAGGGATGAAGCTGAATGGCCAGGCTTTGCAGTGAGGTTGTTACTTATGTGTAGGTAAATTCTCTTTGACATCAGTATTCAGAAGTTTGGTTTTGTCTCCAAAACTCAAAATGTTACTTTGTAGAAATATAAAAAGTCTGATTTCGTGCATATTATCTTTCCCATGTACCTGTGACTTGGTGAGAATCTACCTTTCTACACAGAGGTAGTTCTTTTCAGATTTTCGTTCACTGAGAAGAATGTACCTTCAGTTTATAAAGATGGGTAGACCTTTGCAATCTCTGTTGTTCTCTCGCAGGTGCACACAAGCTTGATTTTGGTAGTAAGACATTACAAAGCTTATCAGCTTGTTTTTCCTTTGCCATTTACAAGCAGAGTCCATGATCAGATAGAGGGAATGTCATGTTGACCTGTGGTTGTCTCTGAAAAATTTTTGAATCTTGACTACATGAGTTAGCTGTCTTTATCTACTGAGGCATATTTCTAGTCTGTCATGATAAAACCAATTTTTCCATCAGGCATTAGTACAAATGAATACTATGGAAGACCCCTACAACTCTGACTAAGAATTGCTCTGTCTGTGGTTTGAAAAAAGGGCAATAAGCTAAATGTTTCTGGTATACTTTGTGGCTGAAATACATTAGCAGTGGATTCTAGGAAGTAGCCAAGTTCAAATATGTGTTACACAATTTCTTTTATTCTTTGTAGCCGGCTTCCCCATATTTAAATGTAACAGGGCAAAGTGTGAGAGTATAAATGTGTAATGTGTGTGACACAAGACTGAGAACTGAAAGGTGCAGGCTGGATGGGTATCTTTGGTTTCCTTCTGAAAGGAGCTCTGTCAAGACCAGTGTTCAGGATTGTTGCCACAGATCACTTTCAGTGGGAGGTAATGTTATTTCTTTCCCCTAGTGACCAGAAGCAAGAATTGGTTTCTTTTGTAAAATTCATTGAACTCTTCCTGATTTGTGATGCTATGCTAATGGTTTTCCATTATGTACAGAAACATCTTTCTTTGTCTTGTAATATGTAATGATGATGAGTAATGAGGAAATGGCTTCATAGGTGATAAAGGACACCATGAAAGTCCTGCTGCTAGTTAAATGTAAGCTAAACTGTGTTCAAATCATCAGCTTTGGGCACAAGTTCTCCTGCTGTGTTTCATCCTTCCTTCCTCCATCCTCTGCTTTCTGATAGGCTTTGCAGCATGGTCCTTGCCAAGAAAGCATAAAGCATTGGAAGGAAAATGGGAGTTAATTATCTTTAATGGTGGGTCAGGAATGGGGAAGGGAGATAAGGCTCTAATATAAAGAGCAAGTGTTGATTCCTAGTGTACACATGCTTTTAAATAAGTTTCATTAAAATGATCTCAAAAACAACCCCTTTCAGAAATATTGGTCATCTTGGCAAAGTACCATGACGTTTTGTTTTGAAATGTGAACTCTGGAGGAACTAACACTGCTACCAATAAAAACCCCCAGCTTTCTTTCACCTTCCTTATATCTCTCTTCTCCCTTTGCCCCCTAAACAACTGACCTATAAGCAAAAACCTCAGAACTAGCTGTTCTGGCCTTGGTGGTTGGAATGGCTTTTCCTCCTCTAGTAGATAAGCTCTGCCTACACTGACCTCTGAAGTGGGACATCTCTTGTGGATCTTCCTCTCTCCTGTAGCTCTGAAGTGGTGGCAGTTCCACATGGGTCCTAGTGGGGTGCTAATATGCTCCCTCGGCATTTTTGCAAGGCTGGTGTGCTCCTGTCTGGCCTCCATGCACTTTTGGGACTATGGTGCAGGGTGCCTACACGGTCTTATAAGCACTCCCAAACTGCAGATGCATGTATCTAGTGGTGTGTCAGGGTCTGCAAGGAAAGGTTTATGGAGAATTTAGGACCCGTCTTCCCAGTACCTTCTTGCTTCAGAGCTTGCCAGGCCATCTCAGAAAAAATCGCTACTTTTATGCAGTGTAAGGTAGAAATATCAACTCAGGTCCCAAAAATGGGACTGTACCACAGGAGGCAGTGCAGGGTTGATGTGGTTGTGAGCCAAGTGGCTGGGGCCAAGTCGCTTACTGCTCACTCAAAAATCAAGTCACGTTTGATACTAACTTCTAACCTGCCAATGCAGAGCTGCAAACACACTGATTCTCCACCACTCAGTTTATGGGCAGTTTATTGGCACATCCCCAGGAGATGCCTGCTGCTGCCCATGCCACCTTTGCTGAAACAAGCTGCTTGGCACACAATTCTTGTTTGTAACACTCGCTGTATCTCACAAACTAGAGGTGTCTGTCTCTAACTGCCTGTGGTTGTATTATCCCTGGATCATACACCAGTCTGATTTGGGGAGATGCATTCTGTAGAGCCAAGAGTTGATGCAGGCCTTACAGGCCAGGAAGGTTGGGTCCCTACTTGGCTTGCCAGGGAAGCTGGTGGGAATTAGAGCATTAGGGTCTATGTTTCCTCACCAGCTATTTGAATCTGTTTTCATGAAGCATTTTTGTTCAGCTGAAGAGGACTTTTTTTTTTTTTTTTAATGAATAAGATTCTTTTCAGAAAATTCCAGTCAGCTGGGAAAGGAGTTAAATAGAAATATATTTTTATAATAAAACCAGAGAAAATTCCCAAGCATTATCTGAATGCAAGTCTTGATTTGTTTTGCTATGGGTCAGAGGAGTGCAAACTGCCCCTTTCATCTGTGTAGTGCTGGATTCTGAGACAGAAATGTTTGGTATTTAAAATTTGATATCTTATTTAAAAGATTTCTTTGATAAGTAATAAAGGTTCAAATAGTGTCCATTTTTGTAATAATATAGTGGTTAGTCCAGTCTCAGAAGTTACAAGGCTCTTGGCAGTTAAAGGCTGCAAACTTTTATCTCTGGAAACTTCTACTCTAGCTATGTAACTTATAGCAGAAGGTGAGATTCATGATGGTATAGGCTAAATATAATTTAATACATGAAGTAATGTAAGAGGTATTTGCTTCAATTACAGAAACATTTTTAGAGAATTTGTTTCGATTGATATGGTTTTCCATGGGAAGAATAAGAAATTTACTTAGTTATAAGTCCACAGGGCACAAGGCTGGACTTGGTATCCTAAGACTTTACTGAATGTTTTATATCAAATATTATGCATAAATGATCTACTAAAAACATTGGATAAGAAATTTTGAGTAGTGCAAGGCAATCTCTCTAAAAGTGTCAGAATGTGGAATGTATTCTTACTTGTATGTTGTTAAATTCTACCCCATATAATAGGTTGTTTGTGGTAAAACCTTATACCCCAAACTCATTTGCTTTTCTGAAGCTGATGATATCTTCCTGAATTCAGTATTTTAAATATTTTCGCACTTTATATTTTAAAAGAATGATAAGCCAGATTTATTCTTCTTCCCTAAATGAGTGTAATTCATCCTTCTGGCTTTTTTCTGAGTAGTTAGTTCTTTCTTTGAGGGCTATGTGTAAAAATAATCATAATATAAATGTATATATATCAAAGTTTTTCCTTGCATTAAACATATGGGCTTATTTGTTGCCAGAATTAATTACACCTACAAGGAAAGTATGTAGCTGAAAGGAAGTGGTGGAAGCATGGGAAGCCATTACGTTTTTGAAATCTGACCACTTGAAACCACCCACAGTGTCTGGAAACCTGGCAGCTGATGTGCTGTAGTTTTGTTCCTATGGTCATTATATTTCTAGGTGCACGTAATTAATTTTTTTTAAAAGAAAGTACAATAGATTATTCTCATAATTAATTTTTAATTGAGTTTTATTTCAGTGTTAAAAATGAATGTAAAATATATTATCTATATTGTAAACAAGGCTCCTTCTCTGAGCATTTTGAAGCAAAATGTTCTAGGACCCTGTGCTCAGAGTTAGGGTTCGGCTACGATTTGAGGGAATAAGGCAGATTCAAGTAGCACCAGATTTGATGCCAATTTTACACTTGTTGATCACTGGAAGGATTTAGGAGTGTGGGCATTCCTGGATGTGTGGTGCTATCATCAGCAAAGATGAAAGAATATTTCCTTTATCATGTGCTTCGTTAATTGATAGACGTTATTCAGATTATACCTAGAATATCTTATAAAATATCTAAAAACTGAGCAAAAAAAAAAAAAAAGGGGGGGAAGTTTAGCTGGGAAGTTGTGGAGGCTGTGGAACCCTTCCCCAGACAGACGTTATCTTTTAGTTTGAAAGGAACAAACTTTCAAGTTCTACTCCTAAATTTCTGTTCTGATAGATTTAGTGGCTTGCACTTGGTGAACTTTCATGTGAAGGTACCTTTAAATATTTTTCAGTCTTTGCGTAATTTAAACAAAAATTCAGATGGCAGGCTTGCTTTACAGTTAATGACTAGCTTTACAGTTAATTTTCAGGGAATGTGTGTGTTTTAGTGTGTGTTTTCATGTGTATTGTGGTTATCTTATGTAAAATGAGATTTTCATATCAAGAAGAAAATCAGCAAAAAGAAAATAAATCACCTTTTTCCATTTTGAGTTGGTTCTCATGAAAAGCTAATTAATGAAAAGGTTTTGTCCTAAGAGGTCAGATTGGCTGTAAGTCAGGGCTATGAGCAGCAATTAAGGGTCAGATAACTCAAGTTCTGTGCTTATATCTTCATTACAAGCCAACTTTAAAAGTACTGAGCTGCTAAGAAATAATTTCTTCAACCTGCTGGGCATGGATGCCTTTCTTTCAGCCTTAAGCTTCCTGTGAAGCAGCACAGGAGAAGCAAAATGCCTCCTGCAGCAGTGCACCAGAGTAAGTAAGTGGGACTGTAGCTGCTTTAGACAGGAGGTCCAGAGGCTCCTGTTTGGGGTGGGGGGAAAGCCCGAGTAGGGGATCACCTCAGTGTTGGGTTTTGCATACAGATGTTTGCAAGGTGGCCGCCTGAGTATCTGCCCCAGCTCCTTTAGCAGCTGTGGCCTGTGTGCTTTGGGCTAGGTTAGGGTACAGCATGTGTGTAGGAAAGTGCTTTTGAAATATATGAAGTGTTGTTGGAATATACACTTCTTTCCCCCCTCCCTGCTTTGAAAATGAGGAGTTGGGGGGAGGGCAGGGTGTGAGAGAGTAATGTTTTGGGGTCCTATGCTAAAAACCTGAGGCTAGTCAGGTGTAATGTAGTTTAGGATGTCTGCCTGAAGATATTTACAACCTACAGTGGCAGTTGTGAGGGGCAAATTACAGCTTTTATCTTGCCTGCATGCAGGAGATGAGTTCAGTGGGCGACTTGCTTGCCAAGGCAGAGGTGGGCTCCTATGCTTTATCATTCTCTCAGCCTTAACTCTCTCACTTTGACCAGATTCTCCAGTCATAACCCAGCTGAGGACCCACTCCTTGTGGGCCCTTAGCCTTTCTCATTCATCCTGAACCTTAATTTATGCTGACCTTTGAGCTAAGTGCGTAAATCATAGGCATCTTCTCTTTGCTCCTATAGGAGATGGCACCACAAGGTACTCTTGATGTTACTTTTTCTCTGTGATGGGGGATGAAGGGATTCCTACTGTTCCTTCTCCTCTTTCTCTCCAGTGGGGGATGATAGGGGTTATAGCATGAAATAGGCCAGTGGGAATGACTGTCACAGTGTATATGGGCTTTGGATTGACGTGACCCAGATTTGTATGGTTTGCCTCCTCCCCTATTGTATTTCCTTTGATGGTGAGGTGAGAGGAGAGATTCAGACTGTGTTCTCTTCTGAGATGCCCATGGGTCACATTTCATTTGGTCTTTATTAGAAAGCAAGCCCCAAAACCTCCCTCTTTTCACCCCTCCCAAAACAAGCTGTGGCTTGCGGATAGGATTGAAATAGGTATAAGCAAATATGAATTACTCTTCAGAGGTCCCGAGGCTCAGTTTGCCAGCTTTGATAATATCTTTGGAAGCAACACAGCCAAACTCCGGGTCATATTGGCAGTGTGTTGACAAAGTGATATGATTTTATTTGTTAAAATAACAGTCAAAAGATTGTCAGTGGTAGTGATGGTTGTGAAAGAAATCTTTCAGGAAGCCTCCCGGTTGCACGAACAGACATTACAGTTTTTGGAGAGAAGAATATCAAGACTGGCTTTTAAAGTTTACTTGCATTTCTAAGACAATCTCATAATCAGTTCATCTTTAACCTTATTTCACAGTGGCTTTAGAGTATAGATGGTCCTCTGCACCATTCTCCCCTTTTTTGTGTGTGTGCGCATGCACATGGGTGCTTCTGCAAGGGTGTTGTATCATAAAGCAGTTGTCATTTACTGACTTTCTGCATCTGAAGCTGTCATGGGTTCAGCAGCAGCAGTCATTTTTCTCCTTCTTGGTAGCTGGTGCAGCACTGTGTTTTTAATTTCGTGCCTGGGAGCAGAACTGATAACACCAGTGTTTTCAGTTACTGCTTGGTAATGTTTTGGTCTGGCCAAGGACTTTCTGAGCCTCATGGTCTGCTGGGGAGGAGGGGAGCTGGGAGGAAGCAGAGACAGGATGCCTGACCCAAACTGACCAAAGAGGTTATTCCATACCACAGCATGTCATGTCCAGGATGTAAAAACGGAAGGCAGAGACCCGAAAGGGTGTGGTGGTGGACTGGGGGTGCACAGCATAGTCAGGTTTTTGGTGCTGGGGGGTTTGCTGCTGGGGGGTGCACTGGCTGGGTCCGGCTTGGTGAGCAGTTGTATTCTCTTTCCTTGTATTTCTCTTGTATTATTACTGGTGGTAGCAGTAGTGATTTGTGTTATACCTTAGTTACTAAACTGTTCTTATCTCAACCTGTGCGAGTTGCATTCTTTTGATTCTCCTCCCCATCCCCCCAGGACTAGGGGAAGAAAGAGGGGGAGGGAGGGAGTGAGTGAGCGACTTTCGTGAGTTTTAGAGACTTAAACCACGACAGAAGCTGATTCCTTTGGGCGTTTGAGCTGATTTCATGCATCCTGGCCCGTGCAGATCTCTAGCCTGGTCCTGACCAACCCTTCATGTGGGAGCACCTTGCAGCTCTGCATGCCCATGGTGTGAAGGCAGCACCAATGTCAAATGCAGTGCCATGGGAGAGGGGTGATTATGGAAGTTCCCCCTTGCTGGCACTCCTGTCTTGCTCATGTGTGAAGGCATTCCATGTGACCCTAACTGCATCCTGCCCATCAGTTGCTCACTGCCTTCAGCTGTGGGCCCATGGTTGGCAACATCATTACTTTCTTTGGTTTGTTTGTATTAAAAGCAGGGGAAAAGAGGAATATTACCATCCTGTCTGGCCAGTGGTGTGATCAGTAGCCAGGTCTGTTTTGATAGGGCTGGATCTCAGCTTTTCACAGGTACACATCTCTGTGTGTACACACAGTCTTAGATGGACGTTTTGCAGGAAGATCCTGCGGATGAAGAAGTATACATGTATGCATTTAAGTGGTCTGATTAATTCTGTTTTATTTGGTCCATTTCTCTCCTCTTCCTTTTCTTCCAAATGCTGGGAAAGTCCTGCATTTTTCTTTGCTATGCTTGACAAACGTGTTTCACATGAATTTGGCAGGCTTTTGAAAAGAAGGATTGAGCTTCTGTGACTATTTTTTTAATTTTTTTTCCCTTATACATAAAACTATTAAAAGATACTGTTGGTTGCCTAGATAGAAAAGCTAATACAGAGAAGAGGATTTACTCATCACTATCTCAGTCATGTATCTTATGTCTTAACCATTCAGTTATCTCCTTCATGAAATATAAACATGTGGTTGCATAAAAAAGTCAACTATTCTATCTGGCCATCTTGAATCTTTAACAAAGATGGTATTGTTTTGAATGTGTTAAAAAAAACTCCCATTTTTTTTTTCCTATTTTCAGAGATTATGGTAAACCTTAAATTCATAATTAGATACCTGAAACCAGGCAGATTTTCAGACCCAAATCTTTAAATGAATGGAAGATATATTGCAACTGTCTAATATATTTTCATGAACACTTATGTTCTCCCTGTCTTGTAAAAGTATATAAGAAAAGGTAGTAGTGTTGATTTGTGTGTGAAGGTTTGCTTGCACAAAAATGCAACAAGTACTGTGGCATGTAGTTTGCTGTTAAAGTTTAGGGCCAATTCAAGAAATCCAGGTACCCTTTGGTTTTGGGGGGTCCAAGCTTGAGAATGAACCTAAAGGTCTACCCATTAAACAGCTCATCACTATTTTGGTGCCCATTCACTTTTATTTTTATCTCTTGAGCAACAAAGCATGCATTTCAGGTGATTCTTCCAGAGCTGTCTGAGAATTCTGGCTTTCCTTGTTCACACCAGCTGCCAGCAGATTTTAAGGTGTGTGTCTCCTTGTGCTTGAAGGAGCTATCATAGATATTGGTGACAGCTGAGCTTTGAAATGTTCTTTGCAGCCAGCACAAAGTGCATGGGGAGAGAGTCATTACAAACACTTACAGACCATACCTGCTTCATATGTTAGTCTTCTAATAATGACCCCTTCTCTTTGAGCTGGGGAAGCTAAAGGACTTCCTCATGGTCCACAAAAAGATCTGAGCAACATTTTTGTGCTGCCAGGTTTTGTTAATCAATCAAATTTAGGTTTCATCTTTTCTGTTGCTACCAGAGGTATCCAAACTCATGTGATTTCTACTCCCCAGAGGCTTCCATGGGCATCTTTCCTTTTTTTGCAGTTTAGTGGCTTAAATTAAAAAATGTGAGACTGTGTGTTCTGAAGATAAGACTTTCCAGTTATGTAGCTCAGTGTTTTTTTTTTTTTTTCTCCATTACTAGTTTAATGTGCAGTACATTCCTCAGCAAGGTAATTAAATGCAGCAGTTTGTTTAGATACATAAAATCAGATAAGTTTGTAATAGGAAGAGATTTGTGTTTGTAGATGCTATATCAGCTCCAGGTGTAAACTGAACAACCAGAAGTCTGTGAAAGCAAAGCTCTAAGCCTTGTGCGGTTATTCTGGACACATTTCCAACATGTGTGGAGAACATTACACCGTACATACATCATGATTATACAAAAACTGATTGCAAGTTCCTGAGGCAGCTATTTGCATAAAACTCCCACTGATAGATTGTCAGACTAGTGACCTCAGCTGTAACCCTCACAGCATTGTAAGTGAAAGTGTAGCATAGGATCATTTTGATATACCATGGTGGTATCTTTTGAGGGTGTTTCTTCATATGTGCTACAGAACTTCCCCATATGAGCTGGTGACTATTGACTACCTTGGCTGTGAAGTCTTAACTGAAACTAGGTGCTAATCACCCTTTCCTCCTCCCACTTTATTTTTACATGAAGGCTCATAATGTCTTTTATTTTAATTCTTAAGTTTTTAATTTGGATGAGAATCTTGCTGTCTGGGTGGTTAAGACTTGAAATTTTCCCAACTTCAATCAGCTCCAATGTGTTTTATTCATAGTGCCAAAAAAAGTGAAGATGCACTTAACATTCTTACATATAACAAAAGGTTGCTGCTGACAAAATGTCCTTTCTTTTATCCTCCTTAGGATTTTCAGAATGTTTTGTAGAACTGAGCTTTTATTTGACTCTGGGAGTGCTGAAGAATCTCTAGTGCTGTTCATGGGATAGATTTCTGGATGCCATGCATTTGTTAGGCCTCAGTGTATTTAGTACACGCTGCATGGTTCAGTGTTACAGATGTGTACTTTAAAACTGTGATTTCAGACTGGAATGTCTGCGTGTGTTGATTTTCTGTCAAGGTTATACAAGCGGATGCTACATGTGCATGCATATTTACATGCACATGTGTAAACTGGTATTTATAAAAATGCTGTATAAAAATTAATTATGAATGTAGGGATAAGAAATAAATGGCATGAGAACATATTTTCACAACAGTATACTTGCATGAGTGATGTGAAAATATGGAATTTTCTTGTAGTTTATGTTAGCTACTGTGTTAGATCTTTTATTACTATTTACTGAATAAAACTTAAGGCTTGGTCTTACCTTTTGGCTGTTAAACTGCAGTTGCCATTCTGCTGTAGTCTGTGTTTCCAAGATGGGCAGGAGTTACTGTGTGTGCCTCAGGTAGTTGCAGAAGGCGTGATGTGAAGGGTGTGCTAGAAAGTTGCCCACAGGATTCTGCAGTAGTACAGTGACATCACCCACTGCCACTGCTCAGCACCTTTGTCCTGCCTTTGGAGCTGATTTGGTAAAATAAATAAATAAAAGCCACTGAAAACTAGAGGCTGAAAAGAATGAGAAAACACATTTTTGAAGGTGGATTTGTCTTCTGTTGACACAATTTGTCTTCCTTTTTGTAACATGAAAGTTTAATAATTTTATTTCTCAAGGCTGGGTTTTAAAAGTGCATTCCAGTTGTGTTTCTGCTCAAGAAAGTTTTCAGTAAGGAAGCACTCTTACAGAAATTTTGGATTTCTTCCAGTAACCGAAGAGCTTATGGTGCCTAACTGGGATTTATTGTAACTGAACAGGAAAAATCCTGAAATGCAGGACTGTGTAGTTGTATAAAACCATTGTTTCCTGTGGTTTTACAGTTGCTTGACCTTGAATTAGAGCAATGTCTCTGAGTGTCTGCAAGACACAATATAGTATGAGCTAATTGTTTTAAACGCTTGTTATATCTTTGGGTTTTGTCTTTATTTATTTTTTTTTTAAATCAGTGCATTACATAAAGTTACTAAATTTTCCTATCCTGTTTTCTGTATTTCAGGCTTGAGTCATAGAGCAACATGAGGATTTACACTTTTGAAGTAGGAATGTGAATGGGATTGAAGGATTTATATGGAAGATTCTGTTCCTTCTTGCTCCAGGAAAGACAGGTGAGTGAATTGTGAGACAATTTGTAATGAGCTCAGTCCTTACTTCTGAAGGTCTTTAGTCAAAACAGGAAGATACAATTCAGATAGCTGTATGTAAAACTAAAGTAATGCACTTCTTAATTACAAATGTCAGTCTTCAGAATTTTCCATTCCTGTTCAGTAATAAGAAGGTTTCCATAAAACATAAAAACATGGTTTTCTATAAGTTCCCTTACCCTCCCATCTCTTTTTGATGTAGAACTTTTTATATTTGGAAGCTTTTTGCCCAATGCCAAAGACATCTGAACTGTCAAAATTGACTTAGCCTTTTTTAAAGCAGTTCTGAAGGAGGCTGCAACCAGAGGAGGTGGAGCTTTATTAGATCCCTGTATGTAGTTGTTAGTGAAACAGACAGGTCACCATCAGCACCAGATATGTCTGTACTGCATCTCAGCTACTTGTGAAATGTTAGAGTGGAGGTGATGTGTGAATTAATTCTAGTGGCTGCAAATCCAGGTTTGGTATCTCCCTGCTGCCCTCCCTCACTGCTTCCTTGCCCTTGGATGGGAAGAGAAAAACTAGGGGCTAAATGCAGTAGGAGATAGATGGGAGTTCACTTCAGGTTGACTTTGACTGTAGATAAGTGGGGCCATCATTAGAAAATGGCACACATCATTATTTCTTTGATTTGTTTTTATGGAAATTAAATCTTGACAATCTTATCTCTTCCAACTTTGGGAGTACCGAGCATATACCACCCTTAGGTACCCAAGGTGTTGGAACACTGGCTTTTGTCAAGTGATTCTCAGTTCTGCATCTATACAGGCCCATCAGGAATGTGTATGTGATTCTGTGTAGTTATCAATGCTGAGCAGTGTATAACAGGATGAGCTTTTGACTTCAGGTATTGCTAACCAGACAGATCTTGCACCCAGCTATGACACAGCAAGAAATAGTTAAAAACTAGTAAGAATGAGCTCTAACACTGTCAGAGTAGCAGCAGTATCTTTGTATTGAGTTAAACCTTCTTGTAGATTAGATTAATTTTGTCTATTTAAGCTGTGTGCAGTGCCATAAATGGAGGCTGCACCATCCAGGGCAGCTTGGGATGACCTCCTCAGTTTTCCCATTGTGCACATTTGGGCAGGCAATGCCATAAAAAAAAAAAAAAAAAAAAAAAAAAAAAAGGTGGATCTGGATAGGACTCTCTCAGCTTCAGAGGCCAGAACTGAGATGCTGCCATGCTGCCTACAACCCTGCAGCCCAAGGACAATGCCTTGGATGGTGTAGGAAGAAAAGACAACATAATGGTGTTGAGGTGTCAGGGACTAAGTCTGAGGTTTTGACTGAAGTAGAAATCTGGAGGCGGTGCAAGTGTGTGCTGGAGGGGTATGGGAGGTATATAGTAAGGTGAAGTAGGGTGCAGTGAGGTAGGGGAGTGTCCCAGCACTTGGAGGGGGAGAAGAGTAGGCAGCAGAGCAAAGGGGGTGTCAGTGGTGTGTCAAAGCATCTGGAGCTCAGTGGGTGAAGGAGGGAAGCAAATGGGAGTAGTAACTTATATGGCTTCTCCAGAACAAAGAGCAGGATGAAAAGATGCAGTAGAGTGTGAAGTGGGTGGGAATATTTTTGTTGAACCATGTACACCAAGCATTATTATTTTTTTTTTTTCCTCCAGAGATGTTTCTTGGTGGGCTGTACTTGAGAGCAGGTACAAAAGTCTCTCTGCAGTTGGTGAGAGAGAAAAGGTGAAGAAAAAGTTGGGGAACCAGAAATAAGTCCTTTCTTAATAAGAGGATAAGAACAAAGGGTTAAAACTTTGCAGGCAATAATGAGAAAACAAGTGTTTTGAGGGGGGTTTGGAAGCTAACTGGAAAGCAGGGATCTGCATCAGGAAAGACGCAGTGGTAAGAGTTGATTTCCAGGTTTCTAATTTTTGTCTACTGTTATCATGAGAATGGCAGCTCCTATCAGAGGGAGGAAAAAATTAACTTTCTTCAGAAAGAACAGGAAAAGGCTACTAGATCTGCTTGCTTAGAGGAAGAATGCTTTAATGTACGTGTGAGAAAGCAACAGAAACATTTTATATTTTCTGTAAAACTGAAACTTTCTGTATTTTGTGTTTTTTGAAGAGAGGGCTGCCTGTGTTCACACAACTTAATAACCGTGAGCTTACAAACCCACATCTGTCTTGTGGTGCTTTCAAAAAACGTGCTCTATGTTATCCTATCTTTCATATACTGGCTTACTTTGAAAAAACAATGTCTTAAAACTTTAGTTTGAAGTCAGTCATGAGGAAATCTAGTTATATGCTGGTCTGCATATTCACTGCTGAGGGTAAGATTAAAATGGTTGTGAATACTTTAAAGATTTGAGCTTTGCACGAATAGCATTTGTCCTGTAGTTGGTAGATGGGCTGTCACTTGGTGAAATGTGGCTCCTGCCTGAAGCAAGAGCATGTCTGAAGCTGCCTTAATAGATCATAAATTGGCATATTGTCTCAAAACAGTGAACAGCTTGGCAAAGTATAGAGTACTCTGTGCTTGTGGTTGTATTCAGTTTTACCTTGTGCCTGCTTTTTTCTTTGGCTACAACTGTGCTTATGAAGTGTTTGTCACTTTATCAGGATGAGTCTGGAGGTGCCAAATATATGCCAGGAAAGTACTTGTTACCGTGATCTGTCTTCATGCAGTCTCTGTGTCATATGGTGTCATATGAGGCTGGTTGTCTCCTATTTTAGCAATTGCTTAAATATGTTGATAATGTTTGCTTTCAGCAGGGCGCTGTATTCTCCTGGACATCTTGCCATGGTCTTCAGCCTTGGTCTAGGTCAGTCTCAGGGCTCTGTGAACTTGTCCTATTTTCCTAGGCACTTTGTAGTGGTAAGAGGGAGGTGCTGATGACTGTACTGTAGCATGGGCAAGCCTGGGATCTCCAGCGCTATGGTACAATGGAGGGTAGAGCTTCTCTACGTGTAGCACTCTTGACCTTTCAGGGAACATTGTACTTACCTCGTATGTGCTTGCCTGATTACTGTCTCCTATGTATAGCAGAGCTGGTGC
Organism: Myiopsitta monachus; assembly: GCA_017639245.1. NCBI lineage: Eukaryota > Metazoa > Chordata > Aves > Psittaciformes > Psittacidae > Myiopsitta > Myiopsitta monachus. The sequence goes on from CM029918.1 coordinate 45,354,165, forward strand.
TCGTGAGGCTGACACCAGAGCAACGTGGCTGTGTATTTACAGCTTTCCACCACTGGAAGCAAGTATTCAAAACCTTTCTTTATGCCTAGGAGCTTTTCCATTCCTGGCTGTACTAGCTAAGGAGCTTGTCTTCCATATGGCCATGTTGTTCTGTGCCTGTTTCTAACCCTGCACATTGATTAATTTTCTTTTCCTTTTCTTTCCCCAGAACCTTTCAAAATTTAGGTGTAGCAAGCATTCCATTGTATCTATAAGGATGCTGACCTAGCATCAAATGGAAGAGTATGATGAAGTGATAAATGTTTCAAGCCCCTGGCCTTTTATCTCTGGTCTTTTTTTTCCTTAATGCTTCTCAAAGTTAAGTGATTGAAAAGCTTTCCAGATCTGATAACTGTAAAGATTTCAAGTGAAACTTTTGGCTTCTATCCTGGCATGAGATCATACAAAGTGATATTAGCTGAATTTGTACCAGAATTTGAAAAGAAAATGAAAACACGCTACTTTAAATCTCTCTCTGCTGTTTTTCACCACTGCTGGGCAAATGCTCTCTCATTGGTTAACATCTATGTACCATTTTAAAGGTTTCCAAAAACATGTGTGTATATGCACATTTTCTCCGCTAATAATGTATTTAATTTATACTCTTTTGATCTTTTATTCTTGCTAGCAGGACTCCTTGGATTTTTTGTTTGTTTTTTTTTTTTTTAAAAAAATAGAAGTTTTAAAATTTAGTGTTGCTGAGAAAACTCATTATGAGAGAGGGGATGTACTAAAGCCCTATTTCTATTCCAGAATTATCTTAAACCAAAATAGAGCTGGGGTATCTCATTTTTAACCTGTCTTTTTGCCTGGTAGCTGTGATAGGCTTGGTGAAAGCAATGGTCTTGTACGTATGTGTGCGCTTATGAATGGTAATGATGTGTCAACTTCACGTGTTTTGTGAGTTTCCTGTACAGAAGCAAAATAAGATAAATAATGCCTTAAGTTAGGCCTTTATGTTACCAAACAGGGCTGAACTTCAAGGTTGCAAAACCAAGCAATCAGAGCCTAGAAAATTCTACAATTAAAGCTACTCATTCATTCTCTTGGTAAATATTCATTTTGATTGCCTTTAATTAGAGGATTGCATACTTCCTCCTCTCCCCCCACAAGGCCTGCATATCGTTCAGTGCACAGCATGGCTAATGCTTAATGAGTGGGTAGGTTGTTGATGTTTTGTTTCTCACCCTTTCTTGTATGGCCTTATTTACTTCATGGTTGGCAGATGGTGTGCTGAATACAGAACTAATAATTTCCTCATGGAGTTTTTAATGGTGTGAACACCATCAAGAGTTACTTCACTGCGTATTTTTCAGGGAATCTTTTTCAGGAGTGCCAAATAAGATATATATGTTTACAGATATATATATATATCTTACCAGACTCTGAGCCTTGATTGTTAATTTTCTGGAGGGAAGATGGTTAAAGCACAGTCGCATTGATGGAAATCTTTATTGGAGGAACTAAAAGGTGGTACTGACTCTGTCCCCCAGTACTCCTGTAGCAGCAGAAAACAGTGGGTCAAAGCTCATGCTGGGGCTTGTCTCCAAAACTGAAGGAATTTGGTGGAGATGTTATAAACAGCTATAGCTTCCCTCCACCACACCAATGTTTGTATCTTCCTGTTGTTGATTGTATGTAGGAACATAGTCTTGCCATACTGACAGTCATCTTCTGTAATCAAAAGTAACCATGCAGTAGATATTTTGTCCAGCAAGCTCAGAGTACTCATTCAGCAATCCGCTCTCCAGCATTCAGTGCGTATTTAAGACCTGATAGAAAAGAGCAAAGCTTCAAAACCTACAATAAGCTACAGGAAGAGAACACCCTTCATCTGGTTTCTGTCTTTGAGACTGTAAGCTCTTCAGGCTGGAGACTCTGCCTTTCCATATGTCGATAAAGCATTTCAAGCAGTACATCAGTATAAACACCAGTGGATGAGGTCATCATATATCAAACAACATAATTAAATCAGTGCTTTATTCACTGTCTGCGTGTCATTATGGCTGCCTCCTAGGTCACACTGCAGCCTTGAAGATCATGTAAGAACTCGAATGTTGTAACAGCCCTCACAGAAACATTTGCTTTGAAGTTGGTGTTATTTATTTAGAAACCAATCTTCAGAAAAATGTACTTTTGTAAAATGTGGTTCTATTTTGAAAAGCCATGTAAAAGGGAAAAGCTTATTATTGGTTTTTGTCATAAATTGCCATGCGTGACTGTTAGCTCTCTGCTGCTGATCACATGATTGTGATGAGATTTCTTGATTGATTAGAGGTCTGAAAGCAAGTGGGTGGGTTATTGGAAAAGACTCTGTTTCTCAGAGAGGAGCATAAGCTTGGAGTGTTACCTGTTAACTAACCAGACTTTGGACATTTTTATGAATACCTGTTAGTTTTAGAATTTAAGTGATGCTTATTTTGCCTGCTACTTTAAAGTGCACTTACTTTAAAACAATATAGGAAAATATTTTAAGCAAGATCCTCCTTCCCCCTTTCACAGTTCTGGTACCCACACTTTAAATCTTGTGTTTCGTCAGCACCTATGTATGTTTTATAGCAATAGGTACTTACGTGTGTTTTATAAGGAAGTAGGTTACCAATTTTGTCTAAGCAGTAAGGAACTTTGAAGTCTAAAGTCATAAACCTACATATGCATGTAAGCCTCGTGCCTCACCAAGTACGATGCCTTGGGCATGTGTTATTGCTTAGCTATGCCATAATTACTGTACACATGTAGCTACAGGAATATACCTATTTGGTTTTCCTACTGTAAACTTTCAGGTGACTTGCTAATCTAGGCCAGTACTCAGAAAGAAAGGCTAGTCTAAGATCTTAATAATTACAAAGCTGGCACACAAACTTCAATATTCAGACTCTCCCAGATCCACCTGAAATCAGGTTATATTCATTTTCTGTTTGTTTTTTTTTTTTTTAATATCAGCCCAACAGCATGCGAAGTTGTGATGATGTTGCTTGACCTGCTGTCTGCTAGTCTTGATGGCTAGGGAAAAAGAGGGAAAGATATTTAGGGTTCATAATCTCTTGGCTTTGCCATAAATGAAAGATTTCTTGTACCTTTATTTTTTTTTTTTTCCCCTCTGGGTGTTTCCTTAATTAATTCATATTAATAGATAGATTTACTGGAGTAATACATGTTCTTCCTTCCTAATATTTATCTGTCTTAATGCTTATCCTCATACCCGTAATGATGGCACAAAACAGTGAATTGATGCCATGTGTTACGGGCTGCTATTTGCTAAATTTGAGCCTGAAAGCAGGAGAGTGAAGAGAGATCAAAGGCAGCTCTTTAGTGTTCTGCAGGATAGGTGGGCTCCAGAAATCAGACATAAAAGCAAAGTTGTGCAGCTTACCCAAATAGCCACACTGTGGATGGAGGTCATCTGTCAGCTGGGGCTGCCTCTTGGACTAGTCTCCCCTCCAAAGCGCTTCCACAGACTCACTGCTGCAAAGATGGGTGGTGGTAGATGAGGATGAAGAAGGACTTGCTGGGTCCTGCTGGAGCTTGGAGTCAGTAGTTCCTGCTAGGTAGCTCCCCTGCTGGGAAAAGCAGGCCTCCTGGCAAGGCAGGAAAGCTGTGGGAGGGTAGAGAAGGCTATTTGCCCCCAGGTTAGAGCTGGAAATCACCTGGCTCCTGCTCAGCTAGTGAAATAAAAGCAAGGAGAAAAGTTTGTTATCCTGCCTGAAGATGGGTGCCTTCATGTGGTTCAGGGGTACTAGAGAGGACTCGGTTCTCCCTTCCTCAGCCTGCTCTTCAGAACTCTCTTGTTCTGATGCTTTTCTTGTTTCCCTCTTCAATAACAGAAACTGAGCAGGGGTTAAAAAAAGATTACTGGCTGGCAACAGAAGTATAGGATGCCCAAAGAAACATTTCCAGTGTCTTCAGAAAATTACTTTTATTTTATGATGTTATCTTAGTGGCTTGATTGTTGACTGGTTAGGCCCTTGGTGAAACTGCTAAGAAGAATAGATATTATGTTGCTTTTACACCCTTTTTTTTTTTATGTCTCTGCTCGCATTCCATTATTTTGCTGTGTTTTTTTTCTAAAATTGCTAGAGTAAAACAAATGTGGTAAACCCTAATTTAGAGGTCTTAGCAAGAGCTGGTTCACCCTGATAAGGGTCAGCCAGACTTCACTGGTTCTTTATTATAATCCACTACCCACTGTGGTTTATCCTCACTGAATATTATGCTTCTCTTATACTTGCTATCATCTCTGTGCAGATGATAGCTTAATACTTGCAAATGACCTAAGTACACTGAACAGCAAGCCAGCAAGCTCTAAAAACATACCCCGATGAGAAGACAAGGGCAATACTGGCAAACTCGTTTTTCTTAGGACAAGTGTGAACAAGTATTGGATGTAAAGAAAATTTATCTTTTTTTCCCTCCCCTTGCTACAGGGGTGTAATTCTCATTTCTGTTCACAGTCATCTAAGCAAGCTTAGGTGTGTTGAGCAGCAGGGCCTATTTGCTTGTGCATAGCGTACTATGCTTACAGTACAAAGTGATGTACAGCTTTCAACCAGGAGCCAGCTCAGAACACAGGCAGAGCAAGCTCAGGTCTGTCTGTACCTGCCTGCATAGAGGGATCCTTAGAAGAAAGCAGAGACACCCGTTTTCTCCTTATTACTGCATTACACCAGAGGCAAATGCTCTAATTAAAACTTGCAGTTAACAGTGGTTTGTTATAACTGCTGTAAATTTTAGTCATGTTAAGACTTTCTGGTGATGGGAGGAAAGGCACAGAGAAACCAGCTAGCACAAACAAGGGCTCTCCTGTAGTTGGCTATAGCAGCCATGCCCCATCTTCCGTACATTTCATTAAGGCATCCCTTATGGTACCTTGTACCGGGAAAATTACTAAATAGCTTAAGAGAAAATGTGAGTAACACTGTATAGTGGAGAAACTAACATCTATCTTGCTTTGCAAGAAGTTCTAGTCATGTCTTGCTGGGCAGGGAAGGGGAAAGCTGCTGGTCAAGGCTCAAAACAGCCTTGGTGTTACCTTTACCCTGGTTCATTGCTTCCATTGGTCTGACACAGTGGGGAAAAGCTGGGAACTTTGCTAACAATGATGGTAAGATTAAGGAGCATGCATTTTAATAAAGGCATTTGAGAATGGCTTTGCAGATCTTACAAGTAGAGAAACATAAACTTGGAAAACGAGTAGTTTTCTCAGTGGTTCTCAGGTTTTACCTCCTCAGTCACTGTATTCATTTACTTTGGCTATCCTGATAGCTGCTCAAGTGCTGTGCCAGGTTGCTGTCTTCTGCTTGCTTTTATGAGCTGGATGGCTGAAAATGTCTTCCTTCCAAATATTCATTTGTTATCCTACTCTGTGCTTTTTCTACTACTAGACCAAGGAAGAATGCCCAATTCATTTCCTTCTTGGGACAGGAGGACTTGATCATATGGGAGCTATCAAAAGAGGTGTATCTGGCATGTAACTACCTTTTCCCTTCTACAAGTGTGCTTTTCTCTTGAGCAGCCTTGGCAGAAAGCTGTGAATCTGGACGTGCTCTCTCCATAGAGCATTGTTTAGTACTCTGGGTTTGGGTTGGAGGAGTAGAATGGCATTGAGTTGATGGGGTTATATTCATGTAGAGCCTCTGCTTCCTGTCACACTGTATTTGACCTGACATAAGCAGCTGACATAACATCACTGTGGGGGTTGACAGTATTTTCTTCTTTTAATATTAAATTTGGGGAAAAAAGTAATAAATGTTTTCTTTCTAAAAGGGAAGAGAAAACCTCAAAGGATCTTGGCTGGCTCTATGTGCCCTATAGGTATGTCTGGTTGTTTTTTGATGAGCAAGGATGCTGTCCTCCTGTTTACCTCTCTCAAAGGAAGTGACTGTTGACATAGTCTGTGTTTCAGTCATCTTTATTATACAGTGCTCTGGGGAGCCTTTGGGGCAAGTTGAGCCAGCCTCTAAAAGCAGCTTCTGGGTCGCAAAGAGATGAGCCTGACCAGACACCTATAGTTTGTGTTCTTTTACTTGCAAAGATCTATGCCCTGATAACCCCCAACCCTGCAGCAGCTGAGGTCAGCTTAATTTGGAGTAGTGCAGGAGGGGTGTTGGGCAGGGTTTTCACTGCTTGTTATACCTACCCTTGCACAGCAGCCAGTATGGAGGCAGCTGTGCTGCTGGTGCTGTTGGGAGCTGGCGTTGGTGCCCAACTGGACAGAAGCTGGAGTTTTCCTTCAGCAGGAGTGCTGTTTGGGAGCTAACGGGCTTGAGGGCAGCCCACAGGCATCCTTCTCCCATCCCCTTCTTCAGCCCTGTGTGTTTTCTGTGCATGCTGTCACCATGGGGTGCTGTTTAGTGTTTGTTGCCCTTAGTGTGGCTCAAACATTGGCAAGACTTCATAAGCCATTACCTGTGCAAGGCTCATTCACTGAACCATGTCAAAAGCATTGCACAGGACAGGTTTGTGTCTGGATGGTTCCTCCCTACATTTGTTAGAGAGCTGCTGTTGTTAATGACTGGTCGTATCATCAAAGCTGTCTATTAATGTTTGCATGAGGAGTTTTACTTCAAGTTGAAGTTTGTGCATTATGGCTGAACCATTGTGGGTAAAAATGAACTGTGGATACTTTGCATGTTGTTATGTTAGTGTCTTGTATTACTTTGTGCTCTTGTAAGTCTTTCAAATAGGTGAAGTTAGCTTTTGAGTTTCTTCTATGATGAGTTCTGGATAGATGCTCATAAATATGATGTTATACAAAAAGTATCCATCTTCTTTGTAAAAGGTGGAACCCTGACTGGCTGTGATGTGCCCTCGAGGTCTCTTTCTCCAGATCTGCACAGCTGCCTGCCGTCACTGAGAGGCTAAATCCATCCATCTTTTGAAAGAAGAATGGTTTTATACTGTGCTAATAGGGAGTGAGTAAACCTTCCCCTCTCAAGATGTCTTCAGCCTCGATGTGTAGCTTTATTTTATCGTCAGTAGTTCATACCTTAAGATAGTGTCGTGGTTTAAGCCTCACCCAGGCTAATAACTCCCGAAGTTTTACTCACTCACTCACTCCCCTCTTTTTCTTCCCCCAGTCCCGGGGGGATGGGGAGGAGAATCGAAAAAAAATGCAACTCGTACAGGTTGAGATAAGAACAGTTTAGTAACTAAGGTATAACACAAATCACTACTGCTACCATCAATAATAATTCAAGAGAAATACAAGGAAAAAGAATACAACTGCTCACCAAGCCCGGCCCAGCCAGTGCACCCCCCAGCAGCGAATCCCCCAGTACCAAAAATCTGACCATGCCGTGCACCCCCAGTCCACCACCACACCCTTCCGGGTCTCTGCCCTCTCTTTTCACATCCTGGACATGACGTGCTGTGGTATTGAATAACCTCTTTGGTCAGTTTGGGTCAGGTGTCCTGTCTGCTTCCTCCCGGCTCCCCCTCCTCCCTGACATAACATGAGACTCAGAAAGTCCTTGGCCAGACAAAACATTACCAAGCAGTAACTGAAAACACTGGTGTTATCAGTTCTGCTCCCAGGCCCAAAATCAAAAACACAGTGCTGCACCAGCTACCGAGAAGGAGAAAAATGACTGCTGCTGCTGAACCCATGACAGATAGTTGCAGTCTCTATCAGAAATTGTTACCCAGGTAAGCTACAGATAGTTAAGGAACAGGGTATGAGTGACCCAGTTGCCAAGTAGAAGGCACTTCCTGTGGGACATGGGGAACTGCCCTAACAGATACATATTCAAATATCAGCTAAAATAACTTGAAGTCATGCATTGATGATGAAAGCAGCTTGTGCCTTCAGTGTAACCAAAGAGTTCAAGGGCCAAATTCACTGCAAATGTAAACAGTGCTGCAAATTACATGTTAGAGCACAACTGTTTCCCCGCAGGCTATAAATAACTCCTATTCTAAGTCACTGGGGTTATTTGTCCCCGGTGGGAGAGACGGTAGTCTGTGGTGTAGCTGACCAGAAAATGGTTGTTAGTGATAAAGTGGTGTAATTTGCATTGATTTATTATTCATTGGCTGTACAGATCAAGTGCAGCTTACCCAGTGAGAGGGATTGACAGCAAATTCTTTTGTCACTTTAAACAAATGTCCCTGCTGAGTATAACAGAGATGTTATTGTAACTCAGTGGAGTTTATCACACACCTTCTAGCTTGTAACTGTCTCAAATCTGTGTCATGCTGCAGTAAGAGTAGACTCCAAACTTAATTTTGGTCTGTCTGTGTAAACCAGGGTTGATAAGTACTAGAAGTAGATGTATATAAAAAAAAAAAGGACAGCTCCTTGAATTTGTCTAAATTCCCTGCATCTGGCAACATGTATGTCCTGCTTTAGAAGCTCTAGTGCTTGCTTCTAACATCATGCATCCAAAACAATAGGTATTTATTAGCTACAGAACAAATGAATTTGTGTTTGTTGTCATCAAAATTAAATTAAAAATAGCCCACAATAATTTTTGTGAGGTTTTCTTCTGAAAGTGTTAACTTCAGAGCTTCTAGGTATTGTAAGACATAGTATGTTTGATGTGATATTATCAGAGTATACTTTGTTGTTCCTCTGAAAACTGGCTCTTGGAAAAAGAAAACTGATAAAGACTGCTTCTTGGATTCTTTTCTCCTGCTCTTTGTCTTTTTAAGTCAGCTTTCTATGTCTGGTGGCTGTAGAAGAAAACCTAGCAATATGAATCAAATGATGCTTTAATCTCAAAAACAAGAAAGCAAAATAAAAAGGAAGAATATCTCCTTTAAGTGTTATTTTTAGGTTAGTCTTGGGAAGAAGAAGAGTGTTTTATACTCAGATTTAGTATATGTGTGTATGTGTGTATATGTATGTGTGTAAACTGCTGCAAGTGTTGAACAATGTCACTCCTTCCTAGGCTATTAACAGCACTGATTTTGACTGCTGGGCACATGTGCAGTTGGTGCCTTACAGATGATGGCACTGTGAAAACACAGGTACTAAACTTGTCTGTTTGACAGTGCAGCCACAGTGCTTGCTATACATTTACTTAATATCATCCTCCGTTGATGAGTTCCCAGCTACAATCTGCCTGTGAATAAATACTGTGTCCTGCCATGGGCAGTTGTTCACAGCCTCGAATGAACTTGTGGAGAGAGGTGCTGGGGGCTGGAGCACCTCCCATAAAAACAAGCTAATGAAATTGGGGCTGTTCAGCATGGAGAAGAGCAGGCTGTGAGGAGACCTCATAGCAGCGTTCCAGTACCTACAAGGGTGCTGGAGCGGGACTCCTCACCACAGACTAGTGAAGTGACAAGGTGCAATGGGTTTAAACTTAAACAGGGGAGACTTAGGGTAGATGTAAGGAAGAAGTTCTTTACTGTGAGGGTGGTGAGGCACTGGAAGGGGCTAGCCAAGGAATCTGTGAATGCTTCATTCCTGGCAGCGTTCATGGCCAGGTTAGACAGAGCCTTGGGTGACAGTGTCTAATGTGAGGCTTCCCTGTCCATGGGAGGGGGGTTGGAACTAAATGATCTTAAAGTCCTTTCCAACCCTAGCAATTCTATGATTAACTATAAATTGCTCTTTTTGGGTCAATTTTTCTGGCAAAATCTGAATAAAATCTTGGAACTTAACTCTTCTACTAAAAGGAACATGTCCTGTCCATTTAGAGCTGAACCATTTTGCAGCATATTTCTTCACATTTTTGTTAAAGGTTAACAAAATTGTTTAGACAGCTCTAGTGACTGCACATCAATCTGTTATAACCAGCTGATTAATGTGACTGATTTCTGCAGTGAATTTCTCTAATCACTTCTTATTTACAAACTGGGGTGGTTTTGTTTAAAGCAGCTATGCTGTGAGTGTTCATCAATCTTAAAAGTTCATTCCTTGACTGAAGTGAGTTTAGGAAACACAAGTCTAATGAACCTCTGTGACAAATGGTTCCCATAAAAGAAGAGATCATATGTGAAGTCTCTGGTACTGTTAATCCCTCTTGTCATCTCCTACAGATGTAGTGAAAAAATTAAATTTTTCTTAACGCAAAAAATAAAGGAAATCATAGTGAGTGCAGGCAAATAAGAGAGAAACCAGTACTATGAAGTCTGCAAGGAAGTGTGCAGGAAGCCAGGAAACTGGATTTCCATTATCAAGGCTATTGGCTGACAGTTGGTGATTTGAAATAATCTACAGCTTTTTTGGGGGCAACTTATTTAGACCTCATAGATGTACTCTACTGGGAAATACAGAGATTCTTTCTTCAGAATAAAGCAAAATTATCCATTCTTTTTTCAAGTGGATTAGGTACTGAGCTGATTTCTCTGCTGTGATACACTGTGCTTTGTTGTGGAATGCAAGTGCTGAATCCTTCTGTGTGTTTATTCTGTTGGTAAATCTATTTCTATCTGGTATTGCATGAACTGTTTCCAATATAAGAAATATTCAGCAGCTGTGTCCCTATAGGGAACTCAGATGGTCAGATGTCCACAGGTATTTGGATGCAAAGTCTATGTGCTTTATAAACAAATCAATATAATTCGTTGAATTGTAGCATGGCAGAAGAGAGTCACCAAGGAGGTTTCAAATGGTCCTATCTGTTATACAGGGTATCAGAAGAAAGTTGTGGCATACTAGGAGAGGTTGATTGGGGAAAAATAATCATATAAGTGGATACATGAATAGAACATAAAGGATCTGTTAGTAATCTTCAGCAGTCACCATGCTTTGTATTTTTAAAGCAGGTTTTTTTTCCCTACACTTGTGACTTTTATGTTTCCTTGTAACTCTGTATGTCTGGGAGGATATTCTATGCACGGCTTTCAGGTCAGGAATAATTCTGCAGGTTCCTCTCTCTTGGTACCTTCTTATTCTGGTGAGTCAGATATGTTTGTATTTGAGTCAAGTCTGAAGAAAATACGTGATATCTTCCAGTGGTGGTCTCACCATTTTTTCTCCATATTGCAGACTGGAATTTTGTTCATTCTTACCTTTGGTTTGACTTAACTTTTTGTGGGAGAAGCTAAAAGCAATCTGATTTTCAGATACTTATGGACTTTTCTAAAGAATAGGCATTTCTCATCTGTATGTACTGCTAAAGCTCTTACCCTACCTCTCATCACACTATAGTTCTCTCTCTGCCATGTTACTTTTTCTAGTTTTGACACGTATTGGTAATCATAGAATCATAGAATAGTTAGGGTTAGAAAAGACCTTAAGATCATCTAGTTCCAACCCCCCTGCCATGGGCAGGGACACCTCCCACTAAACCATGTCACCCAAGGCTCTGTCCATCCTGGCCTTGAACACCGCCAGGGATGGAGCCTTCACAACTTCCCTGGGCAACCCATTCCAGTGCCTCAGCACCCTTACAGTAAAGAATTTTTTCCTTATATCCAATCTAGACTTCCCCTTTCTTTCCCTAATCCTTTAGATTGTTCCAATGAAAGGTCTTCCAATCATCTTGCCTTTACCTTTATCCCTTTTCTCTCTAAATTCCCTTACTTTCCACTACCTTAAACAAAATCAACTTCATTTTCAAAGAACCTAACAACCTACCTCTATTCTACCTGTAATTCATGAAGGTTTTTTTTGTTTGTACATAATTACCAAGTTAACAGCATAGAGGAATCTAAAATACCAGTGAACAAACGTTGCAGAAGTCAACAGATGCAGAGCAGAGTAATAATCTTGATGGAAAAGTAGTACTTAGTCCCTGGGTTCAGGAAGAAGCAAAAAAGAATGTAGTCAGCTGTCCATCAGTGTAACAATGTGAAACATTATCACTTTACCCTGCTGTCACTCTTCCCTCCCCTACCAGAAAAAAAAACAACCCCACACAAAACCCAGAAAACACAACAGAAAAGGATACACTGAACAAAATCTATCCTGGTTTTAGCAGCTATGGATGCAATCATAGAAGAGCTAGCCATTGGAAGCAACTTCAGATCAAGTGATAAGCAATTGATATAATTAAAATGAAAGGAGGATTAAAAGTATGTCTTTAAGTAAAATTTTTCTTTGACGGATAGCAAACTTGAGTTTGCCAAATTGCTAGCAGGGCAAGTCAGGTGCACTGGAGAGATCAGGGACCAGAATATTTCAGCAATTAGGAGGTTTTGAAGTCTGGATTTTGTCCCCAGGAAGAAGAAAAAATTATAGGGAAAAAGTGAGAGTTGACAGAATTTAGGCTGACTGGAAGCTAGCAGGTAATGTCTAGACGCGTAGAAAAAGGACTTTGAGCTCTACAAATAACCTTGAAACAGCAGGAGAGCTACTATGTATTGGTGTTGCTTGTACAGGAATTAAGCATAATTTAGATGTGGCTTCAGCGTAAAAAGACCCAACCCCACCACACATCATGAGATGGTCGAATTCGAGATCCTCAGGACAGTGAGAAGAGTGTGCAGCAAGCTCACTGCCCTGGACCTCAAGAGAGCAGACTTGTGCTTCTTCAGGAACCTGCTAAGTAATGTTCCATGGGATATAGCCCTAGAGGGCAGGGGGGCCCAAGACTATTGGTTCATATTCAAGGATCACCTGCTGCAAGCTCAGTAGTGATGCATTCCAACTAGAAGGAAATGCAGCAGGGGGGCCAGGAGAGACCTCCTTGGATGGATAAGGAGCTTCTGAGGAAAATTCAAAGGAAAAAAGAGGCTTAGAAAAGGTGGAAGTGAGGACAGGCAGCCTGGGAAGAATACAGGGATGTTTTCCGGGAACCTAAGGACCAGGTTAGGAAAGCTAAGGCCCACTTAGAATTAAACTTGGCTAGGGATGTTAAAGATAACAGGAAGGGATTCTATAGGTACACTGCAAATAAAAGACAGGCTAGGGACAATGTGGGCCCCCTCTGGAAGCTATTGGGAGAACTGGCTCCCCTGGATTTGGAGAAGGCTGAGGTTCTTAATGACTTCTTTGCCTCAGGCTTCACCAGCAACTGCTCTGACCACACCACCCAAGTCTTGGAAGGCAGATGCAGGGACAGTGAGAATGAAGACCCTGGGCTCACTGTAGGAGAGAATCTGCCACAAGACCATCTTAGGAACCTGAATGTATACAAGTCCATGGGACCTGGTGAGATCCATCCACAGGTCCTGAAGGAACTGGCAAATGAAGTTGATAAGACACTGTCCACCATATTTGAAAAATCATGGCAGTCAGGTGAAGTTCCTGACAACTGGAAAAAGAGAAATATAGCCTCCATTTTCAAGAAGGGGAAAATGGATGAGCCGGGGAACTACAGACCAATCAGCCTCACCTCTCTGCCTGGTAAAATCTTGGAGCGGATTCTCCTGGAAGGCATGCTGAGGCACTTGAAAAACAACAAGGTGGTTGGTGACAGCCAGCATGGCTTCACTAAGGGGAAATCCTGCCTGACCAATCTGGTGGCTTTCTATGATGGGGCTACTGAACTGATGGACAGGGGTAGAGCAGTTGACGTCATCTACCTGGACTTGCACAAAGCATTTGACACTGTCTCACATGACATCCTTGTCTCTAAGTTGGAAAGACATCAATGTGATAGGTGGACCACTCAGTGGATAAAGAACTGGCTGGATGGCCACACGCAAAGAGTAGTGCTCAATGGCTCATTGTCCAGCTGGAGACCAGTAAGGAGTGGTGTCCCTCAGGGGTGGGTGCTGGGACCGGTCTTGTTCAACATCTTTGTCAGTGACATGGACAGTGGGATTGAGTGCACCCTCAGCAAGTTTGACAATGACACCAAGCTGTGTGGTTCGGCTGATATGTTGGAGGGAAGGAATGCCATCCAGAGGGACCTCGACACGCTTGAGAGGTGGGCTGATGCCAACCTGATGAAGTTTAACCATGCCAAGTGCAAGGTCCTACACCTGGGTCGGAGCAATCCCAGGCACAGTTACTGGGAAGAGAAGAAGACAGGGAAGAGATTCAGAGCAGCCCTTTGGAGCAGGACTTGGGAGTGTTGATTGATGAGAAAATGAACATGAACTGGTGATGTGCTCTTGCAGCCCAGAAAGCCAACTTTATCCTGGGCTGCATCAAGAGGAGCATGACCAGCAGGTCGATGGAGGTGATCCTGCCCATCTACTCTGCTCTCGTGAGACCTCACTTGGAGTATTGTGTGCAGTTCTGGTGTCCTCAACATAAAAAGGATATGGAAGTGTTGGAACAAGTCCAGAGGAGGGCCACGAGGATGATCAGGGGATCGGAGCACCTCCCGTATGAAGATGGGCTGAGCAAGTTGGGGCTGATCAGCCTGGAGAAGAGAAGGCTGCGTGGAGACCTCATAGCAGCCTTCCAGTATCTGAAGGGGGCCTATAAGGATGCTGGGGAGGGACTTTTCATGAGGGACTGTAGGGAGAGGACAAGGGGTAATGGGTTCAAACTTAAACAGGGGAAGTTTAGATTGGATATGAGGAGGAAGTTCTTTATCGTGAGGGTGGTGAGGCACTGGAATGTGTTGCCCAGGGAAGTTGTGAATGCTCCATCGCTGGCGGTGCTGAAAGCTGGGTTGGACAGAGCCTTGGGTGACATGGTTTAGTGTGAGGTGTCGCTGGCCATGGCAGGGGGTTTGGAACTAGATGATCTTAAGGTCTTTTCCAACCCTAACTATTCTATGAATCTGTATAAGCCTCAGAAAAAAGTCAAATAAGTGACTGTGAAAAGAATATGAAATGCAATGTCATACTAGGAAGCTGCTTCAAAGGTTTATTCAGGCAGTTCCTACTGAACAGAGAAAGGAAGATAAGTTCAGCAATTGAACCTTTTACGCCCTGGTAGAAGGCAGTTGCATTTTTGCGACATTCTAGGGGAGGATGTTATCAAACTCGTTAGGAGAAAGTACAGAGTGAGAGATTTAAGCTGCAGAGTCTGGAAGAAAGGGGCTGAAAGGAAGTAGCTGGACTTGATACTCAGGAGGAGGAAAAGAAATGTCACAAGTGACTTTGAATTTGCTGTTGTAAGCATTGAAATCCTAGTGCTGGCATTAGTTGTAGGGAAAGGAGGAAGCTTTTGTAGGGAAAGCATTTTTTATTAGGGAAAGTTAATTTATGTTGGTGACAGAAAGAAAGCCTGCAAATTTAGAAGGAAAAATGAGGCGTGTGCATAAGTGCAACACAGATGGCTTAGGGGAAAGATGGGGTTGACAACATGGTTTCATGAGCTGCTAGATTTGAACTCAGGCCTATACTCCTCTGCTGTCCCTTACCACGGATTCCCGCCATCTCCTTTGTTTGATCACCTTAGACTGCTTTGGCAACCTTGAAATGGCATCTGAACTGCCAATGCAGAGGTGAGTACTGAAGTCATAAGCTAGAGATCACCTAAGAGCAGCTTGCCAGACCTTTCAGAAATGACCATTGGTATGGTGGGCTGCCCAGAACAGAGAATAATCATTGACAGGAAAAATAGTGACTAATTTGAAACCTTGCTGAGGATGAGATATCAGAGCAAGGATGATGACTAGCAGTAACAAAAGATCCAAAAGAGCCAGGTAGTAGGGGTATAGGGGAAAGTCCTTGAGATATGCCTGGGAAGAGATAATGAATTATTGTGGTGAGAGCACTTTCATTCAAAGGGAAACAGCAGAAACTGGGCTGGATGTGATCCAGTGTAGAACTGGAAGAGAGGAGCCAGTGTGTTGGCTTCAGCATAAGCTCGCAACAATTTTGTAGATAAGGTAAAGAAAGAAAGGACCAAATGCTGAAATAGGTAGGGCTCTTGTGAATAGCAGAAAGCAAGGGAACAGTGGGAAGGTAGAGTGGTAAGTGAAAACTAAGCTTGGCTGAAAGAGAAATGTGCAGTGGAAAACAAATGGAAGAGGTTAAAGAATTTCAGAGGAAAGGTGAATATCATCTATACGGTGACATATTAGCAATTATTATTTTTTAGTAGGAATTAGGGAAGACCAGTGAGAGAATTTGGTTGGAAAAACAAGAAACTTGATTATTAAATGAAAAGGAAACGGGCCAAATGACCATTTTTTTTTTTTTTAGTTAGTTGTAACTGATTTGAAGCAGCAGTGTGCTGCTGCCAGCCTTTTCCTCTTTCCACCCAGACAGCAGGGCATATTGACAACGTGTGCCAGTGTTACAGTGGCTGGTACAGTGCTGGCTTGGCTCTGGGAGGAGGACGATGCACCCAGACTTCAGGGGCCACACAACCTAATTGTCTGGCTCTGGTCCAGCTGCTGATTGACCCAATAAACTCTAATGAATCTGGATTCCTGCAGTCTGATTTGCTTCCTCTCTCTGTTATGTGCCTTTCTCAGTCCATGAAGAGCTGAAACCTGAGTGCTGGCTTTGACAAAGGGAGTGACAGGAGGAGGAAGGAGGGGAAGAAAAGGGAGATAACAGCCGAATGTAATCAGTGTTTTATTACCATCCTCAGGAAGTGGGAATGGCTTTAAAAAAAAAAAATGTAGTAGGTTGGGGCAAAGTAAGTTAGTTATGGTGAGGTTATTTGACAGGAAATTACAGAATACAAACAGACAGAATAAACACATTTTAAAACAGGGTAGGAAATCTCAAGTTACTTCACTGTGTATATTCAAAACCCCCAAAGCAAAGGCTGAAAATAGCAGTTTAAACAAAAGCTATCTTATCTGATAAAGGCATTTCAAGCACAAAAGGAAATTTATATATTGGGTTGACAATCTTAAAGTAAACTGATTGTCTTGATAATACCATAGATTTAATTGTGGGAAAAAATGGGATTCATTTGTATGACCTGCAGACACTGTAAATTCCCATGTATATTCATTCCTTTTCTTTCTTTGTACATTTCTTGTCTCCTAAGCAGTGTTTATCAGTATTTTCCAGAAACTGTAAAGGTAGATTATGCATGTAGGACGAGACTGATAAATATGTGCATATTTTAGAGCCTCCCATGCAGACCAGATATGATTCATTTCCTATGCTACTGTATAGAAGCATATTAATGATACTTCAGTGATGTACTGCTTAGATTCACTATTTTGGCAGAAATATGTTGTTTTGGGATAAGGGTAGAATTTTCAGTGCTAGATATGAACATTGTTATTCATTTTACAGTTAGTATATTTGTGATGTATTCTTGAATAGTTGGTGTGTCTTTTCATTTTCTGTGGGGAAACCATTCTGTTAATCCATCACCTTTATTCTGAGTCTGTAAAGCATATTGAAGTGTAAGGAGAGCAGAACTCACTTGCTAGTGTGGTTCTGCCGTAGCCCTGATGTAGGTACTAAAGCTGCAAAGAACAGCAAGGAAGACTTTTCTGGTACCTGGACTGTCACTGTATTTTTTGTTGCAAACAAGATTATCTTCAAGGAAAGATGCCTTTTTATTTTATTTTATTTTTTTTTTTTAAGAAATGCTGTTAAACTGCCAGTATTCTCTTTTTACCATTTTTGTTTGAAGTTTGCTGCTGAGAGTTCGAAAAAAAATTGCATCTAGGTAGGTATGTGTCCTTCTAAGTGGGATAGGATATGTACTATAGGATTGATACAGTTTGATTTGCTGGGAGGGAAGGAGCAAGCAAAAGGGGAGGAAATAACTTAGTTGTGCAAATGATATATTATCTCTGTTCATATCAAAGACTTAGAACACTGTGGGACAAATACCTTGCTCTTGACTGAAGCAGTAAGAAGCAGCATTAAGAGGTTAGTAGGTACACTTGCCTGATTGCTGCGACTTGGAACTTTGTGTTCCTCCTCTCCTCTTCCTCATCAGGCTGCATATCTAACAGTATATTACATGCAGCAAGTGCATCTGTGACTCAGTGCCTTGTCATACTTGCTCAGTCCTGGGAGACATGTAACTTTGTTTTGTTTTGTTTTGGGTTTTTTTTATCCCAATTAGTTTGTCCACTGTGTCTCTGACTCCCTGTTGCTAACACTGTTGAACCTTCATAATCTATAAATGCAGCAAAAAAGTCTGGTAGGAGAGGACTTACTTACTGAGGGTTATGTTGGAAGTTAGTGGTAGGTGATGCTTCTCTTCGGCTGCAGTGCAACATGGCATCAAAATGGCTAAGTCGGGTAAGTGGTAGGTTTCATCTGCACTCAAATCTTTCCATTTTATAGGTGATCCAGGTATGCCTGGAGATCTCTTGGCAGCCACAGCTCTCAAAATTATCTGATCTCATTGAGGGTCAGAGAGTATCACTGAAGTATAGCACAAAAATGAGTTCACATCAAGTTGTATTGAAGAACACAAGACTACAAAGTCCAGTGGTGTTCTATTGCTGGAAAATCTTGCTAGGAGTCCTGTAAAACTGTCAAGATCTGATGGGTCTGTAAGTGTTTTTGCTCTATTTAACCAAAAAATATCAGTTGTCAATAGACCATGGGGATTGAGTTGCAGTATAAATATTCTGAACTTGGGATCACTGGGTTTTGCATGCAAAATAAATAAAAGTGACACCTGTGCGGGAAAGAAGTTGGTCTTTTTTCTATTGATTTATGTCTTATTTAAATGACCTCCTACTTTAACAGGATTTCATAACTCAAATGGGAGACTTCATAAGGGAAAATTGTGGGAGGAAAAGAGCTTCATCCTTAAAAGGGGAGAGTGTTGATATCAATAAGAATCATTAATCTAGAGAAAAAAGGAGAAAAAAAAAAGATCAAGAAACTGAAAACAAGAAATGGAGCTAAAATATCTTTCTAAGAAGCACATACTGAGTCTACGGAAAAACTGGGAATAGAGTCAAGAGAGTTGACTGACTCAAATTTTTTTTTCAACCCTTCTTCCCCCTCCTCCCAAAACCTTCTACAGTTACTCCCTGATAAAAATCTGAAATGTAGAGGTGGTACTGTTGTAAAAGGAGATCAATAAAACTTAGTGTGCTATAAGCCACTCTTCAGGATGCTGTTGCAAGTAGTGGGAACTTGCTTTTCCCATCTGTGTTATTTTTTTTTTTTTTAGCAACAATCAATACAAACTGGCACAGCTGATAGAAGTTTTCCTTAGGGTTAAATACCATGCTTCAAAATTAACATCTCTGAAGAACCCCAAGATCATTAAAAAAAAATAAATAATTGGCTCTTACTATGAAGTATCTTTTATAATCAACTTTGCTTTTTCTTTTTAAAATTGAGATGTATGAATGATATTTTAAGGAGATGCCTTTATCACAGGTGATCATTATGAGACATTGTTTTGGTTCTGTCTTACTGCTATTTTATAGCTATTATATTGCATATGCTGAAAATCTAAAACTAAGTTCTGGAGATGTAAATCTATGGCATTATAACAATCTTTAACACAGACTAATCCTGTGACTAGGTAGCAAGTATGTCCTTAGATGAGTATGGATTAATGTTAGAATCATAGACTCCATAGGTTGGAAGGGACCTCAAAGATCATCTGGTCCAACCTTTCATGGCAAAATGTGACCTAGACTAGATGGCCCAGCATCCTGTCCAGCCTAATCTTCAATGTCTCCTACACTGGGGATTCCACCACTTTGCTGGGAAGATTGTTCCAATGTCTGATTGTTCTCAGTGTGAAAAATTTTCCTCTTATGCCCAATTGAAATCACCTGAGAAGTAACTTGTACACATTACCCTTCATTTTTAACATGTGACTCCTTGAAAAAAGGAGTATCCATCTTCTTTGCAGCCACCCTTTAAATACTGGAACATGGTGATAAGGTCTCCCTGAGCCTCCTTTTCTTGAGTTTGAACAAACCCAGTTCTCTCAGCCCTTCCATCATGTGGCAGGCTTCCCAATCCTTTGATCATCTTTGTTGCCCTTCTCTGGACCGTCTCCAGCCTGTCCTCATTTTTTTCTTTTTTTTTTTTTGTATAGCTTCCACTTCCTAGCTAAAATAAAAAGTAGCCAAGGTTTAGGATATAAAACCATTTTGAAAGTTTAACACAGCGTTATTTCTTTCACCTTCATAATGCTGATAAAATAGATGGGCTCATTTTTTTTTCTGGGGGAAAAAAAGAAACAACTCAAAACCCAAAAGAAAACACTATTTTACATTAAACTAAAAAGTAGGGGAACTAGTTTGGGAAAATTCTGTTTGCTGATTATTAAAGGTGTGTACATGAAGCTCATTGTGACTACTGGGAACAAATAAAGGCTAGATCAAGAAGTACAATCAGCCTTGTCTTGTGATTTTGGCTATAGGGGTTAGGCAAGTCTGTACCATCAAGTGTGTTTTCCTTGTTACACAACTGATATTTTGCGTCTAGGTGAGTGACTTCAGGTAAGAGCACACTGATGAGAGCTGGGGTAAAGATCCAGCTCACCTGACGGTGTTGCTCTGCCTACTCCACTGAGAAGTGCTCCAAGCAAGAAAGGTGCTTCTGCAAAGGTGAAAGACCTGCCAGTTGGATTTGGGGATTCTTAGGTCTGCACAATGATCTAAAATACGGTTCATTTATTTCACTCATGTCCCTGCATCTTGAAACTCCACTGTGGTTAAAGTTTGAACTAATTAACCCGTAACAGATGAAAACCATGTTCACATCCAAACCATATGTTATCCTTGTAGTTTATCTGTACTTGTTTCCTTTGAAAACAATGAAAGCTGAGCATATATTTTGCATGTATATGGTTTTAGTTTTGCAACTTTTTTAATGGTTTCCAAATATAGACAGCAATGCAATTTGTTTCAAGGTGTTTTGAATAGAGCACCTGGCACATTTCCAGCTTTTTGTCTAATCAGTCCCTGGCTGGCTTAGAAAAAAAATTAATTTAAAATATGAAGCTAGTATTTTGCAGAGCCACTTAATACAGCTTCAGTCTAGTACTAGAGCCTCTAGAGATCGGGTGATAGTTGTGATCTTTGCTTCTGGAGAAGAATAATTCTGAGAAATCTTGTCACTCCTTGTTTCAAAAAATCAAAGTTTCTTTGAGCACTTCCAATTGTAGGGGAAGGGAGGAAGGTTGACAATAAAATTGAATTTTTTTTTGTAGCTTCAGAAGACAGAGAATTAAAAAAAATCCATAAATGTATTTTTACAAATGTAAGATATTCAGACCCATCTCATTCCTGTTTTCTTGGTGTGGCTTGAATGTTTTTGGATTAGCAGTGTTACTAGACAATCACAGTAATGTAAAGGGTCTTCCTCCAAGGGCTTACTCAATAGGGCCACAGTCTTGCAACTTGTGATGGGACAAGGAGGTGTTTTCCTCTACTGTGGGACAATGGCAATTCATTTTAGTTATTGTATAAGGCAGACATACTTCTAAAGTCTCCTTTTTTATGTGTGTGTCCCCACCCCCCCATATGAAAGCTCTGCAGTTTGGCCAGAGGGAAATAGTCTACAAAATAAAGTATCAAGTTTTGCAGCCCTTCCTATAGTATGTTGATGTTGCTCCTTGAACCCGGCCTAAGGGAGCCATTAGAGCAATCATCTCACAGCCGAAGAGGGGAAGGGGGAGAGTAAAGTTTCTGCAGTGCTCTCAGTCTCTAATAGCCATGGGACCTGTGTTCCATGTTAAAATGCAGTTTTAGGATTAGTGTATTCAAACTTAGTAACACTTAAGATATATATTTACATAGTATTATGTGAGAATTTTCCAAGTAGCTTACTTAAAATCATAGGATATTACTTATAATATTTTAATTGCCTAACATTTTTCAATTAATAACCCAGTATAGAAATTGTTTTCTTAGGGATCAGTTTAAATAAAAGAGTAGAAAAGAAATATTCAAATTTTTTTAAAATACAAATTTTTAATTGTAGTAGATACAAAGAAAAATTTTATGTTCCTATATCTATATAGTAGCTATCCCACTAAACACAAACTGATTTCTGTTACATGATGGTATAATACAAACCATAACCTAAACAATGCAAGCTTAAAAAACTCCAATTGAAGGGTAAATGTTATTTATGCAAGATACTTGTTTTAAATGGAATGAATGTTGTTGTCAGAGTAAGACTGCTTTAGGAAATGATTCTTTAAACGTTGAGCATCAGCATATAGTGGAACAGTGAACTATCCCCAGTATTTACAAAATTAAGAATTATCCCAGCATACCAGATATTTGGCTACTTTTAAGCAATCTTATTTTGTGTACAAATGTTGTGATGCAGGTGGTCATAAAAGAACAGCAAATGCAGGTTTCAGGTAATGTGTGTCAATTTTGTTCTGCTTCTGAAAGAGACAAACATAAAAAGCAACTAGTGTTCGAAATATCCCCATGGTCTCCTAATAAGGCCAAAAATTGAAGAGAGGTCAGACTTGTGCATTATGTTAAAATCAGGCTGAGCTGAATTTTTGAGATAAGTTTATTTCCCCAAGCATATATTCTTTTTTAGATCTATTAAAGTCAAACTGCCTTTTAGTTTAGTGTGATATGTAATAAGGAGAAACTGGGTAAAATATTGTATGTGAAGACACAGCAACTATGAGTGATATGAATTATTAGGACACAGGCATGAGTCAAGTCCTGAGCAGAAGGGACCATGTGGGTCTTTTCTGTTCCACAAGGTCTCTTCTTCAGCAGGTTTGGCACCAGTGTAATCTGACAACTGGCCTGTAAACTCAACAGCAGTTCGCATTTTAAACCCAATCTCTTTAAAAACGGTAACTGATAGAAATTGAAGCATTGAAGCCAAGCAAATGGTAACAAACAGACACCAGGAGCTGGCTTCTGTGCCTCCCTGCTCAGTTCCTTACAATCCTTTCTCACAGTCATTTTGCCTGCTCAGAACGGAAAACATCTGCCAGACCTTGGTTCAGGCTTATGCCATATATGCATTCACTGGCACTGCCAACTATATGACAAAATACTTCAGGTGGTTTCAGGAGTCTTCCTCAGAACACCACAAAGCAAAGTAGTCTTTTTCTGGTGTGGAAGTACCCTGGGAACAAGAAAGAAGACTGAGCTTCGCTACATCACTGTTGTTGGTGATGAGCCCCATTTTCCTGAACCTTATGTATGGGTAGTCCTGCAAAAACTAGATGAGCATGTGGGTCTGCAACCAACTCAAGAGAATTATTGAGTTCAGAGGGGCTTTGTCAGGCTGCCTGGAAAGCCAGGCATCAAGGAATGAAAGACCGCAACTCTGAATGAAGGAGGGAACCACTTGTCATAGAATCATAGAATAGTTAGGGTTGGAAAGGACCTTAAGATGATCTAGTTCCAGACCCCTTCCCATGGGCAGGGACACCTCACACTAACCTATGTCACCCAAGGCTCTGTCCAGCCTGGCCTTGAACACTGCCAGTGATGGAGCATTCACAATTCCCTGGGCAACACATTCCAGTGCCTCACCACCCTTACACTAAAGAATTTCTTCCTCACATCCAATCTAAACTTCCCCTGTTTAAGTTTGAACCCATTACCCCTTGTCCTCTCATTGCAGTCCCTAATGAAGAGTCCCTCCCCAGCATCCTTATAGGCCCCCTTCAGATACTGGAAGGTTGCTATTAGGTCTCCACGCAGCCTTCTCTTCTCCAGGCTGTTCAGCCCCAACTTGCTCAGCCCATCTTCATACGGGAGGGGCTCCGATCCCCTGATCATCCTCGTGGCCCTCCTCTGGACTTGTTCCAGCAGTTCCATGTGCTTTTTATGTTGAGGACACCAGAACTGCACACAATCCTTCAAGTGAGGTCTCACAAGAGCAGAGTAGATGGGCAGGATCACCTCCCTCAACCTGCTGGTCATGCTCCTCTTGATGCAGCCCAGGATATGGTTGGCTTTCTGGGCTGCAAGTGCACCTTGCTGTATAATTTGAATTGGGTTTCAGCAATGGAATCTGATTTTTGAAGGCATCTTCCAGTAATATGTTCACAGGCTCTAAGAGACCTTTTGCAGAACTGGGAACAGAATCTGGGTCACTTCCGAAAAATAGATCAGCGCTGGAATATAACAAGCAGCCTGTTCAGCTACAGCTGCTGAACATAACATGTGTGCTGCCCTGCATATGATAAGGTTATATCCAGCTGTATTTCTCATGGAAATACTGTGGATATTGGAATGGAAGCAGAACTCCCTTTATTTTTGTAGTACAGTAATCCTGAAAGGATTTTTTCCACCACAGTAGCTCTGTCTCCATGCCTGCCCCTTAGGAAAGTTTAACACACTTGGGAACTGTTTACTTGTAGTCAAGAAAGGCAAGCCCTGTGTAAGGATAGCTATTTATTGGAAGGCTAAGTAAGATGTCAGACAGTTTGCATGTATGATTTTTTTCAGGTTTAGATACTGGAGGCAGAATCAAATTATGGAAGAAGATGTTACAATAGAAACTGTATAAATACACACAACTAGCATGTAAAGTTTTCAGTTATTCTTAGATGAGTTCAGATGTATTTGAGTGAATTACATCAAACAGAAAGATTAAAGGTGGACCATATTGCTTTAAATACATACAGTCCCAAACCTTTTTTGATCCCTGATGGCATGCTTTCTTGGTGTACACCCAGTTTTGCAGTGAGGAGGGTCCCTGGAACATGCTCTCCTTCAGCCATCTACTGTCGCTTTCTGTTCTGCCCCTTCTGAGCTTCTGGCATCTTTCCCACTTAGATTGAGGTGTGAACTGAGCATGTGATGTTATTTCTTCTCCTTTCACCATACCAGTTCACTTAGCCAAGGAAGACGAAAAACATAAACCAAGAAGTCTTAGTGGTGTACTAGTGGTGGAGACAGCAAAACAAAGAATCATTTAGGTTGGAAAAGACCTGTAAGATTGAGTCCAGCTATTAACTTAATACTACCAAGTCCACCACTAAACCACTCCCTGAAGCGCCACATCTATGCATCTTTTAAAAACCTTCAAGGATGGTGACTCAAAAACCTCCTGGGGCAGCCTTTTACAGTGCTAAAAAACCCTTGTGTTAAGAATTTTTCCCTAATATGCGGGCTAAGCCTCCCCTGGCACAACTTGAGGCCATTTCCTCTTGTCCTATTGCTTATTACTTGGGAGAACAGACCAACACTCACCATGCTACAGCCTCCTTTGAGGTAGTTGTAGGGAGCGACAAGGTCTTCCCTGAGCCTTCTTTCCTCCAGGCTGAAAAACCCCAGTTCCTTCAGTTGCTCCTCATAAGAGCTGTGCTCTGGACCGTCCATAAGCTTCATCGCCCTTCTCTGGACCTGCTTCAGCACCTAGATGTCTTTCTTGTAGTGAGGAGCCCAAAGCTGAACATAGGATTTGAGGTGCGGCCTCAACAGGGATGACTGCAGATGGGTAATTACTTCCGTGGCCCTCCTGGCCACATTACTGATACAGGCCAGGATGCTTTTGGTCTTCTTGACCACCTGGGCACACTACCGTCTCATATGGGCTGGCTGTCACTATGTTTACCACCACATCCGATAAAGGATGGACATTTTCTGAAAGCAGCATGGCCCAAATCCTTATAGTTCTTTGGTGCCTTTGTTGCTGCTTGAGTTTTTGTTTACCTTTTTACACCTCTGCAACATAGTTGCTTGTTCTGAGAATTTCTTTTCTTCCACTGTCAACATTTTTGCTGTATCACATCTTATGTATAACACAGTTTAAAACAAAATGTTATCAGGTGATCAGGGCATCATGATTATACTAATTTTCTAGGGGCTTTCTCTGAGACCTGTGTGCTACTGAAGCTGACTCAAATAATGTGACAGATGTAAGTACTTTGGAGAAATTTGGCCCTGCAAGCCTCTGTTTGCATACTTGGAATTAACAGATGCTTTAATATCCCCATGTCATGCCCCCCCATCTGTAATGTGCGTACAATGATATCATTCACTTCACCACACAAGGATGATGTGAAAATGAATCACTTCATGTTTGTAATGCATTCAGATGTTGTTGTGATGAGCACTGTAGGAAAACCCACAAGCAAATGAATAATGCATTGTTCAAATCAGGCTCTGAATAGTACACAGTAAACAAGACATGGGACTTCACACTGAATAGAAGAGTAAGGCCAAATAATAAATTACCACTCGTTCAATTTTCACTGTCCATTCAAAGTATTGAAAGGGAATGGGATCCTGTGGAAAGAGTGTGATCATATCCTAAGGGATTGTATGTTATTGTGTGGTTGGAAAGGGAAATAAAGATAAAAGTTTCTTTTTTTCTTTGATTTTTTTTTTTTTTTGTTTTTTCTCCCACTGATCTTCAATATTAGGTATGATGTGTGTTTTGGAACAAAGTAGTGGTGTGTTAGGCTTTCTAAATTGCCTGATTTCAAGTCTCTCGGTCTCCCTTTAAAATGATGAGATAGTATTTGGGAATTCTAATATTTCTTTTAATTCTGTTTTCCACAGTTCCCTGCCATTCAGTGAATGCTTTTGGTCATTGGTGCTTAAGCATCAAATGAAGGGTGCAACACCCTCTCTGACCACTGCAGAACAGTCTCTGGATATAGTTTTTTAGTTTGGATTTTATCTTTTGATATGAAATGATCTTAAGAGAAGCTAATGGAAAAAGAGAGTTAAACTTTCCCCTGCATATCAGCTGCAAGATAAGAGTATGGTTTTGGTGAAGTTGTAGGCAGTGTTGTTCCTGAGTTCAACCTTGTGATGATATCTTTGGATGATATCTCTGAATGTCTACATTTTGAGTGTAAAAAAGACAACTGAAGGAGATATTTGAAGTTGCACTACACAAAAATATGTCAATAATTCAGATTGACTGATAGCTCCTTTAGCAACCAAAGTCACCTGAATTTTTTTATTGTCCTAGAACATAAGCCATCCATTAACATCTAATCAATATTATTCTGCAGATGAAACTGATGCGTTCTTTCCCAGGCATCCCCTTCCCACTTCTCTAAGCTGAATCTTCAAAAATCAATTCATGTAATTTGATCAACTTAAAATACTAAATGCATTGAGGTAATTATACAAAACTACTTTCATTTCAGTGCTTCTAGTAACAGTAAAGCTATTGGCAATGCAGCATTAAATATAAACCACAATTTCCATGAAACAATTGTGATTTACATTTGCTGTTTTCTAAACCTTTTAACTTTTTGAAGTAGCTTTTTCAGAATGGTGATTTATACTTAAAAATTGAAGTCTTCATCTTTTCCTCTTGAAGCAAATAGTCTTCAGTTTGTTTGTTGGTCCCTAAAGATGAAATTTGTTTTAGAAAAATACCAAGGTACTAAGCTGCTGGTTTGACTTAGCCAAAGTGTGTCTGAGAGCTTCCTGGTTTTTATCAGTGAAAATATTGTGATACATTTTAATGTACGTGTTTAACAAGATATGGTTAGGCATTCCATGGCAATGGGGTTGGAACTAGATGATCTTAAGGTCCTTTCCAACCCTAACTATTCTATGATTCTATGATTACAGTGGTTAATGACTCCAAAATGTGACTTGCGTGGTCAGTAACATCCATTGTCATTATGATAGCATTGGGTGCTTCCATAAAGCTGTTCATGAGATCATGACCAGTATTAAGGCATTTAGGGAAAAGTCTGTAGCTGGGAGAAAGTATGTCAGGGTCTAGTTTTTCAGAACTACTGAAGTCTGACCATGCCATAACGTCTTTGGGTCATGTCCATTTGGGTGCAGACTGAGTTTTAAAGCTTTTTCTTGAGACTACTGTCCGTTTAGA
Source organism: Myiopsitta monachus (assembly GCA_017639245.1). Lineage (NCBI taxonomy): Eukaryota > Metazoa > Chordata > Aves > Psittaciformes > Psittacidae > Myiopsitta > Myiopsitta monachus. The sequence goes on from CM029918.1 coordinate 45,381,651, forward strand.
ATTTTCTGGCATTTGCAATGAAGTTTCTAAATATATTTTTCTGTTTTAAGATATCCTTTCTATTTAGAGAAGCAAGCTGCCTGATAATTTAAAACAATTTGGAACGGTCATATGCTCATGTGTAGATGTGCTTTAAGAATGTTTTGTATTTGTGTGATATACGTGAATCAAGAATCACTTTTGTGACTTCACAAAATTGACAAGCAGATCATTTTTCTTCTTTTGTGTCTCCTGTCCCCATGGCCTTTCCCTCTTTGGCTTCAAAATGTAAGTGGAAAACCACTGATCACAAACATGTCCATGAGTTAGCCACAGCCCATCTTGATATGATACCACTGCTAAGTATGATAAAAAGCAGTTATGGGACATCCATGCTTAAAATCAAAAACAAATACTGTTTGAAAAGCAATTTTGTATCTGACACTTCTGGAAGAATTTGACAAAATGCTGGTGCATCAGAATGAAGGCAAATTTGGATCAAAAGCTCTGCAGAATACCTAAGTGATTGGAAACAAATGCAGGATCCAATATAAAGGGATAAATCTGCATTTTAGGATTGTGGAGAAATGTTGACCTTAAATACATTAGATAGCTTGTAATATAAATGTAATAAAAGGACGAGACTTTCTTGGATTCCAGAGCTGGTAAAGAATGCTTAACACATCTTTTCTGTGTTTTTATTCTGCATCAAATAGTAAACTTGCAAATGAGGAACTAACCTTTTGCCAAGATGGCCCAAACATCAAGGCTGATGTATCTTAGGGAGTTCCAAGTGTACTTTCACTGATCTTCTACAGGAGCTGAGTTTTGGACATTAACTGATATTTATTCATGTCTCTGCAGCATTTTCTTAGGGCCATGCATAATTTTTAACCTGAGTTCATAGCGAATCCAGTACTTCATCAGTCTTACAGCCAAAAGCTTGGAGGTGTTGGGCACATGATGGGATCTGAAACTCAGAGACAGAAGGGAGCAAATTTAGGTACCTGAAGTGGTGCATACATCTTTATCTTTTGATGCAAATCAGGGCCTGAGTTAGAAACCACTGACTTGCATTTTATACCCAGGGATCTCAAAGAACATTATAAATATATCTTAGCCGTAATGGGAAAGATGCATGTAAGCTACTATGCGTTTATTTTAGGCCTGCATGAACAGAAACATGTATCAACTTGGCTTGTATTACATGCAGAAGTGTTATCAGGAACAGAAACCAAAGGTCTCCTTTCTCCTCTTGCTTGGCTAACCCAAGAGTGTGAGAAAGCTCATTCACACATGCGAAATTCTGACTGCTCTCAAAAGCACTTCTGTGTTCTGTATTTAGCATACTTCACAGAAGAAAATATTTTCTTTCCCCCCTTTGCTTCCTCCCCCCTTTTTCTTTTACCCCATCTCCCCTGCCTCATCTCTTCACTCGATAATCTTTCATTGTCTTGGCTAATTACAGGAGGATTTGGCAGGCCTGGAAGTGGAAGTCCTAAAAATGTTATGATATAATGGACTGGCTACAGGATGAAGATTAATTAATCCTTTCTGAGAGACGTGACAGCCTATTGGGTCTTTGCTTTGGTTGGCCTGAGAGCTTGGCTGAATCTTGAACCTTGGCTCAGGACTTGCCATTGCAGGGACTGCCTCTGTGCCCAGCCAGGAGGTAGCTGACGGCAGAGAGATATGGGGACCATTTTCAAACTGGTGTCACTGGGGTAAGGGTGCCTGGGATTATAGTTGGCCATAAATTAGAATGATACTGGCACTGCATGCAGAAGAACTTGGAACTACTCTGTCTGTAATAATACACTTAGCCTACTTGGGAATGCATTGTTATAATATTCATCAGCTTGGCAATTAAAAATAATCTACATTTTATTTCCAACTAGAGTTAATAGATGCAGAAACTTATTTAAAATATTGAAGTCTAAGCCCCTTGAAGGCAGTGTTTCTTTAAATAAATACATAACAGCATCTCAAAATCCAAGAAGCCTTTTTTTTTTTTTTTTTTTTAATCTTCTAAGTAAGTGTCCTTTGCAGTTATGTCTTTCATCTCATGGGAACTGCTTGCGCCTTGTTTTAATCTCCAAACATCATCAAAGTCGATGGGAAAGAAGAAGAAAAAAAAAATCAGCAGCCTCCAAAATAAAAGCTCAGTGTATTGTGACTGAGCTGGGCAAAATCCTATCCTGTGCTTCTACATTTTGTATTAGAAAAGATAGAGTGTTAGAAGAAAAGAATTTTCAGGGCTGGAGGCTGTAACTGCATTTGTATATGGATCTAGAATTCTTGTTCTTCTCACTAAAAATCACATGAAATATGTACAGTATGTGTGAGGTGATGTCTGATTTTGTCCTCCATGGTAATGCAATGTTATAGCTCTTTGGTGCTGCAGGAAATCAGAAGTGCATATTAGAAACATCTTCCCAGTCTGTTTAGAGAAGAAAAATTAAGACTGTCTTTCCACTCCCTGAGAAAATCCACTAACCTCGTATTCTTTAGTCTGAGCAAGCTCTCAAGTTTATCAAAGTAATTTTTTTGAAGCTTGTGGCCTTCATACTCTTATAGGTGATAGCATCAGGCCCATTATCTCCTTTCAATTCCAACTCTTCAATTTTCTTTTGGCTTCCTGCAATTTACATCCCATTGTCCACTAATATTTTCTGCATTCTTTTAAAATAAATCAAATAACTTCCTACGTTGGCTCTGCGCTTAATAAAAATCAGATATGCAGCATTTGGGACTCTTAAAATAACACGTTTTAATACAAAGATGTGAGATATCTTTTGAAATCTGTGGTGGATGTTTGTTTCCTGCTGGGCTTAATTTAGGAATCTAGTGCTAGCATTAAACCAAGGGGAAAAATGTTTGCTCTTTCATCTGTGTGCCACATCCCATCCAAAATCACAAACAGCTCCTTTAAATTTCTGATCTTTGTCCCCTGCTGGATGTGCATAATACACATGTCTGACATATGAGAAGGTCTTTCAAACAAAACAAAAAAAAAAAAAAAGCCAAAACAAAAAAACCCACCAAAAAAAAAAAGTAAAAATTACGCCCTGCTTATGCTTCTTGTCTTTGGCCTCCTAATCATCTGCAGTTTGGGAGAATGACAAGTGTCTGAGTCTGCCTTGATTTACTAAAGACACGCTTTGCCTTTCTCTGAAGAAACCTCTTTCTTACCAAGTCAAAACTCCTGGTTTTATTGGTAAAGCAAAACAGTTAAAAATGACTGGGGAATAATTGCCTTCCTCATAGCAGGAGACCATTTCCCTTATATTCCTACTGCCTTTGAGTACAGATGTAAATATCTTCAGATATGTCACCTTAAAATTACAAAATTCACAAAGGTCAAAACCAAATGTAAAACTCAGTCTTCAACACCTGGCCATATAGCTCTCATAAACTGTGCCCTATAACATGCAGAAGAACTTCTGGTTCTGTACAAGCTTGTGCAAGCTTGAACAAGCTTCAGATGTTCAACTGCTTGGATCACATCATGCAGCTGGGATCAGAGTTTAAAGAAAATTTCTAATTTTTGCTGGATAAAAGTCCATCTCTGTTTAAACAATCATCTTGGGTGCATGAAAAGCATATTTTAAAAGAGTGTTATTACACTGTAAATATGTAACACTGAAAAGTTTGATGCTGGAATCAACATTGGCCTTGTAATCTTTGTTGGCATGTTGTATGTAGGCATTATGGTACAGATTTTAATTATATGCTTGCATCTTTTCTCTGCAGTTTCTTTGCCTCATCTACATAAACATCCCTTCTCACCTCTCCCTCCTTTTAAACATAGAGTACTCTTTAAACTGACAAGCTGTTTGATTTTTGTTTTCTCTTTATGCAGTATATAAGCAAGTTGCATTAACTGTATGCTGTTCCAGCCCTGATATGAGGGCAAAATAATTTTGTCTTGAAATTCTCTGTGGTACTTTACCCATTGAGGAGCAGAGAAATCCTGTATAACCTGACCTTTTCTACTGCAATTGCAAGAGAGTCCCTCTTAGCATAAACTTAGAGAACGTACGTATTGAAATTTAAGTTATTTTTGTAAGGTGTGTGCACAAAGTTTTTCTACCGGGTAGAGAGATCTGGGAAAAAGCTTAGTTTAAAAAAAATTAAAAAAAGATAAAGCAGGCATGTTAACAACTGACAGAACTTTCTTTGACACATTGCCAGTTCCAGATCGAAAGCAAGTGTGTTCTAGAACTTCCCAAAGGAAAGGCCACCAGGATTTTACAGTGTGTATTCTTCAATTCATTTTTTGTGAAAACTAAAGTTTATGTTTACAGGAAAGGAAAATTTCAGCCCAAGCAGTTTAACTTTGCTGGCAACTGGGTCTTGGTAACTAAAGATATCTGGCCCACTTGGTAATTGTGGTACGCTGTTTGGATAGAAGTATTGATTTTGTATGAGGCTAAGAAAGTGTATGAAGACTTTGATTTTCTTTAAAATGGCATGTTGTTAGCATGTTCAATGTTTTCTGCATGTAGTAGACAATAATCAGCTGTGTTATCCTAGCAAGAGTACGCTGGCCACAAACATCAGTTGTGGCAGGGGGTGGTAGAAGGAAAGACTCTGCTGGCTTGTGTTGTACTGGGTCCTGAGCTCTCCATCCTGACGGAAGGATTTACAGATATGCCTTGGGTCTGACCTGCCTTCTGTATTTCAGATTCCTGTGTTTGCCTTATGTAATCACTTATTTCTTTTTCATGGTGTTAAGTAACAGAAAGAAACTAGAAATTATTCTGAAGCAGTGGTAGAGTTCATTTTTAAAATGAGATTGTTTACATAGTGGTCTTCAAAGCTAGCTTTGTCAATAAGGATTTCAGTTTTTTAGAGCACTTTTCAAAGACCCTAAACTTTGACTAACACTTAAGATCAAAAGAAGAGATGGAGTATTACTTTAGAGGAGATATTTTGCTTTCTTGAGCTTTATCTGTCTTCCAAAGCCTTGATGTCAACCTTAAGCAAAGTGGCGAAGCTTGAAAGAAGCAGATATAACTCAGCCTCTGTTAGAAGAAACTGCTTCCAAGCATTTCCCCACCTGGCACTCTTCAATAATAAGCTGTTTTAATCATGATATACTTCAAAAAAAACCATCACTCAGACTCCTTTCTTTTTCCCTCATACTGGGCACATGTCATTACATGACTGAGAGGTGAGAGTATGTCACATCTGCAAGAGGGAGAGTTGTCTTTTTTCAATCTGTTCAGTAAATTAAAGAAAATAATGCAACAGAGAGGGCTCAGTTGTAAGCACGCAGAAAGACACAGGAGAAGAAACTCAGTGATGTGATATCGTATCTCCCAAACCATTTTGCTGATTTCATTTTTGTGTAATATGTTCATCGCTTCTGTTAAGTTGTAATTTCTCATGATACTAAATTTTATATTAAGCAATATGTCACGCATTCAGCAGCCGAGATGGAAAGGTAAGCATCAAGTAAGGGCTGTGCAAGAACCAGCTCACTTGCTTATCATAGTAGTAAATTGTCATAAGGTTAAATTACCCTGATGACGAGTTGTCATTAGTATATTCCCTCCAAAAGGTCTGTATTTGATCAGCTGTATCATCACTGGTACAAAAATGCCTGAAAGTCATGGCAAAGTGCTACACAGTGTCACTTACAGTAAGACAAACAATTCTGAACTTGGTTCTCTAGAAGGATCTTAAAAGCTAACAGGTATTGGGAATTTTGAAAATGCGACCTTCAATCTTTACATGTTATAATGGGACCAAATTTTAGGAAATGTGAACACGGGAATGTAGTCCTAGCTATGTGCATTCCTGCTCTTAGTTTTGTTGAAGGCTTGGAAACATGAATCTGAAGTGTGGGGAAAGCATCAGGCTTGTATTACATACACAAAATCAATGCAGACATCTTCACATAAAATAGTCTTAACTTGTTTATTTTATCTTGAGAATTATTGCAGCATGTAATGTGAATTATATATGGAATTATCATATAGTTTGATGTGAGTGCCACATGTGTAGTTGAAAATATGAGTGCTTGTGTGGCTTTAGTAGTTATTTTTACTGTAATATTTCTTCCACTTAGAATGGGAAATGTGCAGGCAAATTTAGCTGCTGCACATGAAAACTACTTAGTTTTTAATAAATGCTGTCTAGAATTTTGTTCATAGGTGACATTTTTTGGTTTATTGCATGTTTACTTAACCTAAAAGAAAAAACAAACCAAAAGACCACCAGCAAAAAAAGCACCACCATGAATTCTTAGCTTCAGTTTCTGAAATGCTTGTGTTTTTGTCCTTGGAAGTTATTTTCTTCTTTTGTGAACTTGTAGCTGTTATGACATACCTTCTCTGTTCCAACTTCACTGCTTGTTGCTTTGATGTGTCTTATAAAAGTCCAAAGAGACAAGAACATACTTGACTCTGATATAATGGTACATACAGCAAAATATGACCAAAATGAAACTGGAAATGGTTATGCTTCTGTATTTTACCATGGTATTTATATAACGTTTTGGGATACTGTACTAACATTTCAGATATTTCAGTTTCTCCTCATCACCAATGTCCTTAAAATTGTTTATGCAGATAGTGGGCCAGCAAGCAGGAGATGCAACAAAGCTTTTTATATAATCTGTGTAGAAGGGGTCTTCTGGATTAGGTCTCTAAAGAAAAAGGTGTTTTGCTTTCAGCCTTGTATTTCCTTTAAACCTGCAAGTACAGCTCATGTTACCTTTGTCTACAACGAAATATTCAATCCAAGTTTTACAGCTCATTTGCACAAACTGACCGTGTAGGTTTCTCTGATACTTGGCTGACTAGGTGTAGGTTTGTGTTTGATTGCTACCCAGATTGATAGTAATAAGGAAAGAGGCTCATAAAGATTGGCGTTTGTACAGCACAGTAAAAAAAAAAAATAATCCTGAATTGTAGTATGCAGAAGGTCACAGAGTAAGCCCCACAAGAAGAATGCATGTTTTGAGATTATATATTTTACATTTTACCTATGAATGTGTGCAACTTGAATTGCTTTTCAGTTGGATAAAGTCCCATAGGTTTGAAGAAAAGCACTGGTAACTTATATAAATTGGTAACTTCTTTCCCACCCACCCCAAATAAAAATACAATGCATCTTAAAAGGTTGTTGAAGAAGGATATGCAATTCCTCCTCTGATGTGCTAAAGAAGAAAAGGGTGGGAATCAGAAATGACTCTGCTTATCTAGGATGACTACAATCCTCTCAACTACCTCTTGACTTGATACAGCTGCTCCCATTCTTTTCTACATTAATGTGCTCTTATATTGTCCTTCAAGCAGTAGGGGGAAAAGAGTTTCCCAAAACATTGTTATTAAAGAATAACTGTTAGTATCCTTTTGCTTTCGGTATCTTTTTGTCCATAAAAAAAAAACTTGAACCAAAACAAAAAAATACCAGCTTTTTTTTTTATTTAATTTTTTTCCTAAGCCTTTATCTCTAAATATAATTTTCATGAAAATTTTGGAGAAATCCAAACTCATTTGTGATATTCCATGCTAAGAGTTCCTGGTAGTTTGGGTAGAATGTGCTACTAGAAGCGTCAGTGCCTATGCTGGCTTTTGTATGTGCTTTCCAGGATGTGACATTGGAGAACAAATAGTAATCTCAAAGTGTGAAGAATTACTGTCATGAGCAAAAGAATTAAATCTGTAGATTTTGGCACAGATTTTCACCCTGTGCATTGTCTGGTGCTTCTTAAGCCTTTGCTTTGAAAATACAGAGGTGAAATATTTTACAGATTTCTGTTTAAATATGAGTTAACGGGTGTTTGTTTTTCATTGCTATAAGTTTACCTTGTTTTGTTTTCCAAAGCATCATTCATTCTCTGTGGGTTTTTTTGCCTTTTCAATGGAAAAATAGATTAAAGGAAATAAAAAGTGATTGACATAAAGAAACAAAACCTAAGGAAAAAGCTGATTAAGTAATTTTTTGACCTACCTGTGTAAATAGTATTTTAAAAAGTACCATATAAATATAAAGTGAGCGAATCTGGCTGCAGTATATTTTTCAATGGATATGAGAGAGAATTTAGGTTCAGTATCATTAAATGGTTTCCTTAAATGGGGATGTGGTTTGGAATGGTTGTTTATAAATATGCAGATGTGCTAAAGCTCAATAACTGTCAAGCATTTGCATGTTAATGAAGTGTTACTGCAATAAGCAGTGGTGTAACTGCGGAGATAGGATTTATCTGGAGGATCTCTAGGAAACTGCTAAGCAATGTAAACAGAAGTACTTGTTCCTATTGACTGGCAGGGATGTTGATCACTATTGACACTTCTTTTTCTTGTATTCTATCAGATGCACAGTAAAACTAAGTTGCTCTTGTCTCTAACACTTCTATTTTTTTTTTCCCACCAAAATAGATCAATTTTGAGGACAGAAATGAATACCCTTCTTTCTCAGATAGACAACAGAACTCATAAGGGAATAATTACAAGTCTAATTCAGCTCTTTTAATGACATCAGCTGAACGATTTTTGGATTCAAAGTCCCGGATGAGTTCCTAAGCTTTTTAACTCTAAGCTTCTAGGCTGAAATAGTATGACTTTTAAATTTTGTTTTCATTGGAAGATCAAAGAAATTACTGCAGTATTAATTAACTGTGTGTACTTCTGTTTGCATAGCCTGCTGAAAGAAATTGGTGTATTTAATAGCATCCATTTGCTGTGTGAGATAAGGAAAGGCCTATAGGAGGAGTTGTCTGCAGGGCTAACAAAAGCTTCTAGAAGTTGGTCATCCATGTATGTATTTTCTAGATTTTCCTGTCATGACTAATTTGGTAATCCTGGCATAAGCTTTCCTAATGGGCTGGATTTCAGATGGATTACTTGGTGTTACTGCTTTATCTTGTGCAGATTTTGAGCACATGAAGTTTTCTTATTTTGTGCAAAACCTAAAATATGTAGTTGTGAATGTGAAGTGAATAGCATATTTCTACATTGTTTTCTTTTGGGTAATGTAATAGCATCCATGGCTTCTCTTTTTGTAGCCATACAATGAAGGTGTGCTGGTGCCCTCTTGTATGATTAAAAGCTGCACTCCTGCAATCAGGGCAGGCCAGCCATCCTTCTACCTGTTCTTCACTATCAAATAGATCATATGTAAACAGTAAATATAGCAAGCATCCAGGACCAGTTTAGTTCTTACCTTAATCCTTTATCTGTATTGAGGCTGCAAGATTTGAACGGTCTTCTCTTTAAGTTATTTATTCAACAGAAACATTCATTTCATCCTTGAAAAGTCCCAGTTAACAAAGACTGCAAGTAACAGATGTGTTTTAACACTGTATTTGGGAAAAGCAAGGAGAGGAAATGGATGTTGAATGTAAGAAGTAAGTGGACATCGTGTGCTTTGAGAGGAACAATCTCTCTTTCACTTCAGACCAACACACGTGAGGAAAGACTGCAGGAGTCTGCTGCGCAGAAGACTTGTGTTTAAATCTGGCGCAGTTTCACCAGGCTGAAGTTGCAGTAGATGGGTTCATTGCAACAGAAGGCATAGTTGCAGAACATGTAAATATATTTCATTTAGCAAGCAGGGGTTCTCATAGCAATACAGATGCATCAGTATGGGTTTTGGTGCAGCTAGTAACCTGGATGTGCAGGCTGTAAGAAAGTCTGCTATGCCAGGTCTCTGCCATGTGCACAACTGGAGTCAAGCTAGTGTTAACAACACAGCATTATTTGTTTGGCTTTTTGTTTGTTTGGTTTTTTTTTTTTTTTTTTTTTGTTTCTTTTTGTTTTTTAATTTCTAATCCAGGCAGACGTGAGAATGTTACAAAGTATTTCTACACCTTAAGGTACAATCTACGCCTGATTAGTTGTAACAGAGGTGCTTTTGAAGGGGTGACAGAAAGGAACCAAGTAGGTGCTTAGTTCTCAGTATGAGAAGGGATAACAGGTCCAGTGGCAGTCTGGTCTTGGTAGCCTGCTGCTGCGGGAATTTATGGCAAGGGACAATGGCATGATAAATCACAGGATCACTAGTCCATCTTTCTGCTCAAGGGACAGCTATGGGATCAAGCTTTTTTGCTAAGCACTTTATCCACCTGGGTCTCGAAAAACTTCAAGGCACCATATGTCTGGGCCCATATGATGCTGCCTCTCTGCCCTCATGGGGAAACAGTTTCTCCACATAGCTGGTCTGAAAACCTCTCCTTTCAACTTCTGCTCATTGTTCCTTATCCTACTGTGTGCCACTGTGAAGAGACTGGCTCATAACCACCTTGTCGGCACTGAGGAGCTGCTGTTACAGCCCTGAAGCTGTCAAGGTTAAACAAGCCTTTGTTCCTCAACTTCTTTTCACAGGGCAAGTGCTTCAGCCCCTGACCATCTTGGTGACCTTTCGCTGACTTGCTCCTGCTAACTGATGTCTTTTTTTTGCGTTAAATATGTGACCTAATAAGTAGAAGGATGACAATTGCTGTCTTTGAGCTCCTGACTGTCCTCCTGCTTATACAGTCCATGAAGCTGTGGCTCTGTCTCTGCTGTCAAAGTACACTGCTGGCTTGTGCTGAGCTCACTGACCTCCAGGATCCCAGGGCTTTTTCCACTTAGCTGCTCCCCAGCCAGATCGTGCTCAGCCTGGATGACTGTAAGGGCTCCCTCTGAGCCCAAATCACCCACCCAGTGATTTACTGATCCAGACGTCCACCCATTGAAACCATAATGTTCCAGCTTGAATTAAAGCTTATTGTGGTAGACAGTGTGGAAAGTCTTGCTAAAATTGAGGTAAGTGATGTCTGCTACTCTGCCTCATCCCCAGATCTAGTCATTTCATCACAGAGAGCACTTGGGTTGGTCACATATGATTTAACATTGGTCAATGTATGCTGACTTCTCAACCAGCTTCTCCATGTGCTTAGAGATGTGCTTTAAGAGGCCCCCCTTTTTGCGATGTGAGGCTGACCATCTGGCAGCTCCATGTGTTTTCCTTTTAACCTTTTCTGGAGATGGGTGTGATGCTTATCTTTCCCCAGGCGGGACGCATCTCTTCCGGTCTGTGTGATTTTTCAAAGAGCAGGTACACTATGACAGCAACCACTTCTCTTGGCACCCATGGATGTAGCCTATATTCTCACAGCAGCCAAGCTGCTGGTGTGGTAAAATGATGACTGCTTCTGCTACACTGCAGTTGAGAAGAACTTAACTGTTTGTCTCTGTACTATCAGAAAATTACCTTGGTTTTCTTTTTCCTTGATGTGCTGTTGTGGAAAGGAACCTCTGTGACAGTCACATACTAAGATGATACTTCTTGGTCTGGTTTCATCAGAAACAGAACAGAGGAGTGGTATAAAGCAGCTCTGCTGCATGCTGAGGAGAGAGCCCTGATATTTTGCTGAGTAGGAGAAGTGTTGAGGGCCGTGTGCCCCCTTCTACTAGCTCTTTTTTTAATGTAAAGATGTTGTTTGTTAATAAAAAAAAAAAAGGTAGATCTCTGCCTGCTTGCTGAAGGCAGTGTGCGTGTGTGCTGGCTCTGGGTGAGAGCCGGGCTCCAGGGGAAGCAGGCTGTGCTTGCCTGCTGGCTGCCGGCGGCCTCTCTGATACTGTTTCTGTGGGAACAAATGTTGGATCAGCAAATGGGATGTATGTGAGAATAATAACACGCAAATATTGATTTGCCGGATACCCGAGCTACTTCTGTGGCTGCAAGCTGCATGCCTTACGTTACACCCAAGGCATAGCTCTCCTGATCTGCCTACTTATTCTGGCCATTTGCAGAGGACTAAGAAGTGCTTTAATAAATGGCACGTGAGAGAGTGTACCAGTGGTGTGCTACTGTAGGAGATGCTGGTCAACCAGAGTTTAGTCCAGTCAGTTCCTTCTACTACTGACAGCGCCGTGACTGTGTTGCATTTGTTAACTCTTTGCAACCTCAGGCCAAGGGCTGGCAGTGTGCCTGGCATCTCCCAAAGGGGCGAGGAGGAGAAAGCAGAAAGCTTCTACAGAACTGGGGAAGGGGTTACATTGTAATTTTCTCTTTTCTATCCTTTTCTCTCTCCCTTCCAAAAAAAAATAATAATCCTTCATAATTAGTGCTGTGCGGAAGGTTGAATTCGGCCTGTCTCAGTTTGAGCAAAAAGAGGGGAAAAATCCTATGACAACAAAATTGTGTTCTGTGTAATTTTAGATGTCAGACTGAAAATCTGCTGATCAGCGATCATTTTCTAGTGTAAATACAGGCCTACAATTAGAGTGGCAATTGTGCTTAAAAATCCTGACTTCACTGCCCCACAAATGTAGGTTTAACTTTTATTACTACTTAGATAACACCAGAATTGTTGGTTTTGATCTTGTTATATGATATGCTAAGAAACAACCAGATTCTTTTTCTTTGACCCTTTACTAGATCAAAGACTTTTCTTTTTTTTTTTTTTTTTTAACCTAGGCAGGTTTTTGTTTTATATATCACTGGTTACTTTTGCATTATGTGTTTTGATTTTGTTATGAATAGAAAGGAATTTAACTTTCCAGGGGAAAGGATTAAAACAGGGTTTGCACCTGAGAAAAGAAACTTAATGTTATGCCTATCAAGCAGCAAAAGGATGAAAATCCCACAGTGCCTGGCAGTGATGTATTCTGTTGCCCTCACTGTCCCATTAGGAAGTCTTTCCATGTCTCAGCAAGCTCCCGGGAGCTATGCTTGTTTGCACAATCATTCATTCTGCCCTCCCTTCCCTTTCCATTTTTTTTATTTGTATCTTATTAATTTCTTTCTTGATCCTAAGGCTGTAAAATATAGCTTATTCAAGCTATTAAGTATATGCCAGAGAAGCTTCTGGCTTCTTCAATTTGGCTAGCTTCAAATTGCCCCCATTGTCCAAACCTGCAGTCAACTATTGATGTGGTATGGGAAAGCTTCCATGATGACTCCTCTTCTTGTGAACAGTGCAGAAACAGCAAGTGTCACAGAGACCTTTGAGCTGTTTCCACAAGCTGAAAGAGTTGCTTCCGCAGTCTGAGATCCCTCTACAGTTTGGTACCTTCTTTGTGTTGCCCTCCAGCTTCCGCTACAGTTTTATTGCAGTGTGCTACTGAAATTACTCTTGCTGGCAGAAATTGTTGCCTGTGGTTTTTTTAAGGTTCCTGGGAACTACCAAAATAGTCGTCAGACACTTGCTGTATTGAAAATCTTGCAAATATCAGAGATCATGTCTCTTGGGGAAGGTCTTCAGTTTAAAAAAGTTAGTGTAGTTTCCAGCATAAATTTTTTGAGAAAATTAGGTTCTGAATTATTTCTACATTTACCAACTCAAATCCTCTTCAGAGTAGCATTCATGGCCAGAACATAACTTCTGTAGTCAGAGCATATGGCTATGGTAGGCAGAGGAGAATGCCTCAGTTTTAGATTGTGTATTTTGAAAAAAATCTTGCCTTGACTCTTACTTCTTGTTGTCAGTTATAATCATGTTCCCATACCAAACAGTGATGGCTTCAGTTGTCTGCTTTACTTAAAAACCTGTTGTGTGTCAAAACTAAAAGAATCCTTTTTCCCCTCAGCAAGCTGATGCTTCCTGCCAATTGCAAGCAGTACATAAACTCATTCAAAGGCCCGAATTAGTTCTTAACCAGTGTTTATACAATAGCTCAATACAAATTATGTTTACACAATAACATAATGCAAAACTGTGCTATTTTCATTTCAACAGATTTGTATATGCTGTGGAAACCACAGGATCTGTGGGAGGAGAAGAATGCCTTGGAGAAGAACCCAGTATTAACTGGCCATTGGCTATTGAGATGGTACAGCAACCCTGGGGACAGATTGGCTTTGATTATTGCTCCAGGAGGCATGGGCTGCTGAATGTTCTTAAGGAATAATTCCCTCAGGTGTGGCCTCCTTCACCATAAGCATCTTATTCTTGCTAGTCAGCCCTTCAGGCTCAGTGTACTGGTATTAGGTGAAGTGAGCAAACACATCCTCAGGCCATGAGCACAGTGTGCTCCACCTGGCTGGCAATAGCCAGGGAACAAGTTTAAGCTAGCCCTAATTTGCAAAAAGCTTACCAAGTTAGGACTAGGTTCCTCAGGAAACAAGTTGCCTCTTTATTACTAACTGAAGCAATGAGATACACCAAGGGATGCTGCCCTAGATCAACTCAATGAGCTGATGCCCCAACACCCTTTGTGGACTCCGGATGTATTTAGTGCTTAGGGCACGTCTCCATATTGCTTTGCTTATCCTGGGCCTCCTGGAAACTGTATGTCAGAGTCACAGGGCATTGAGCCTGGGCTAATCAGCAATGTTGACAGGCAGGGTATATTTTTTTGGGCTTAATGCCACCTTAATGTGGTTGTGCAGTTTCCAGAATACTTTGTGTGGATATGCCCTTAATCAGAGGAGCTCGAAGTGACTCTGAATTTGTCTCTGTCCACTTCAGACTGCATGACCTTTAAAGAGACCATGAAGCAATATCTCTTCCTTTTTCCTCTGTGCCCAAAGGCCAATCCAGGACAAGGAGGTTTTGAAGGGACACAAGAAAAGTAGAGCCAAAGCAAGCACCAGGAAGGAAAGAGGAGAGGAGAGGAAGAAACAGAAATAGCAATGGAAATCTGTTAGATACAGAGAAGGCCCTTTTTGACATATTCTGTTTCTTATAACACTTAGCATATGTTAAGGTACAACAGTAAAAAGAGCCTTTCTGACCCCGAGAGATATTATGTTTGCATTTGCACTATGCTCCTGCTAGGAAGATTATATTCAGCATTTAAGCTATGGCAAACTGGAACTGTTTTGTAGGAATCATATTTAACAAAGGTGTTTTTAAACCCTGAAGCATTTTACTGCTTGTTATCACTTAGATTCATGCATTAAAAAAGGAAAAGTCAGTGTGAACATGCTGCAGGTGTGCAACAGGTTTGCCTGGGTGACTAACTCTCCCTATTTGGCTGGCTACTTTCTGAGAGCATATTGAACACATGCTGTGCTGGTGTTTGAAGGCCCCATGAGAGGCAGGAGCTGATTGAAAGCTCTCAGTTATGCTGAAGTGGGTGGCCAAAATGCTGGAATTGAACAGCTGTTATAAACCTGCTGAACTTTGTTTGTAAATTATTTTTCATGCCATCTGGAACAAGAAGGATGCCACAGTTTACAAAAGCTGTAGCTGAGGTTCATGTTGAGCAGTAAGTGTGAAATATTAAGTGACTGTCAGATTTTAGAGGCTTCTCTGAGTGTCTTAAAGACAAATTCTTATGTTACAGAGGTTTTAATTGAAACATGTTGACAGTTTTTCTTTCCTTGCAAAATACTTATCTAAGTTCCATTTGGGAATCCCATTAAGTTCTTAACAGTACCCAAGAGTTATGCTGTGATTGAGCCTAGGACAAAGAATCCATTAGATATGAGGTTCATTTGCTTCAGTTGCTGGATGTGATACTGCTGTCTCTGACAAAGTACTCCTCAGGAAACCTCCCCCATATGCATGGGTGATGTAAAATGTGACTGACCAGCAGATTATTTATGTTTCAGGTGGAATAAAGCTACTTTATACATGAGCCTGATTCTTGCTTACACAACCCAGTGGCTTCTGCTGGGACAACAATGCAATGGGATCAGGCTGTAGCCTTCAGGCTGCCTCCTGCCTGCTTGGCTTGCTCTGTCTCTTATGGACTTTTCCCTTGGTAGCAGAATGGTGTCCATAGGTGCTAGTGCAGCTTAACAAGTATGGGCTGCATAACGAGATGCAGTCATTTCTGAGAAACTTGGAGAAGTGTCTCTTCTGCATAAAGCCATAATTTCGCTGACTACAATGATGGCGTCACCTGGATCCATGAGACTGGGAATCCTGGAAATTTAGAACTATTTCTGCTATGAGTGGGATATTTTTGTCTTTTCTTGATGAATTCCTATTTAAAAGGCACAAAGTGAATGTGCTATGACAGTGGTTCCTACCTTTACTCTGTGAATAATCAGGGATGTCACTGAAATGGTTCAACATGCAGATGCTCAAAGTACACTGGCAGGGCATTTAATGGGAAATGTCACAGGAGAGAGGGAGAGAGACTTAACTCAAACCTTTGCTGTTTCTGTTTTGTGCATGAGCTTGTTGGTGTGCTGACAAATATCTTTTCAGTTAGGTGCACTGAAGCTTAAGCTCCTTTTGGAAAGTTGGTAGCGAAGGCAATGAGATGAAAGGTACAGGTGTCCCTCAGGGATTGGTGCTGGGACCGGTCTTGTTCAATACCTTTGTCAGTGACATGGACAGTGAGATTGAGTGCACCCTCAGGAAGTCTGACAATGACACCAAGCTGTGTGGTTCAGCTGATACGTTAGAGGGAAGGAATGTCATCCAGAGGGACCTTGACACGCTTGTGAGGTGGGCTGATGCCAACCTGATGAAGTTTAACCATGCCAAGTGCAAGGTCCTACAGCTGCGTGGGAGCAATCCCAGGCACACATACAGGTTGGGCAGAGAAGAGATTCAGAGCAGCCCCATGGAGCAGGACTTGGGGGTGTTGGTTGATGAGAAAATGAACACGAGCCAGCAGTGTGAGCTTGCAGCCCAGAAAGCCAACCATATCCTGGGCTGCATCAAAAGGAGTATGACCAGCAGGTTGAGGGAGGCGATCCTGCCCATCTACTCTGCTCTTGTGAGACCTCACTTGGAGTATTGTGTGCAGTTCTGGTGTCCTCAACAGAAAAAGCACATGGAACTGTTGGAACAAGTCCAGAGGAGGGCCACGAGGACAATCAGGGGACTGGAGCACCTCCTGTCTGAAGATAGGCTGAGAAAGTTGGGGCTGTTCATCCTGGAGAAGAGAAGGCTGCATGGAGACCTCATAGCAGCCTTCCAGTATCTGAAGGGGGCCTATAAGGATGCTGGGGAGGGACTCTTCATGAGGGACTGTAGGGAGAGGACAAGGGGTAACGGGTTCAAACTTAAACAGGGGAATTGGACATGAGGAGGAAGTTCTTTACTGTGAGGGTGGTGAGGCACTGGAATGTGTTGCCCAGGGAAGTTGTGAATGCTCCATCGCTGGTGGTGTTCAAGGCCGGGTTGGACAGAGCCTTGGGTGACATGGTTTAGTGTGAGGTGTCTCTGGCCATGGCAGGGGGCTTGGAAGGTCCTTTCCAACCCTAACTATTCTATGATTCTCTATAAAGTCAGGTATAAAGCATGGATTGACAAATGGAGTAGACATTAATAACAAAAATGATATGATAAACTATTGTCTGGTTGTTGTAGGAGTACTTTTCTGGTGAACTAGGTGGAAAGCTTATGCGGTTGTTAATGTGAAGCAGGTGGCTGTCACTGGAAAGCAGCAATAAAGAAAGCTTTCTGGTCAATTGTTTTATGATGCTGAACAGGCAGTTCTCTGATACAACTCTAAATCTCATTTGTTGGCATTATGTACAAGGAATTAAATATAACTTGCCTTGCCTTGTGCTAGCCACTTAAAATGCAGCCTCAAAATATGGTGCAGTTTCTTGGATTAATGGTATTTGTACTCTGGGTATGTGACAACTTCAATAATTTCTTATTGCAGCTTCAATGTGTTAACAGCCTATGAAAGTGTTGCTTAAGTAGTATAGCTCCCTTTCAGACTTAAGTTTGTACTTTTCTCCTAAAACTCAAATTTGTGTGTCGTGGTTTCTGTTCTGCATGAGATGCTAAAGAGAAGACAGGGACCTTAAACCTGGAACTGTTAAAACCAATGAAGCAAGGGGTAATGACTAAACTGAAAGAGGGTAGATTTTTATTAGATCACAAAAAAATCCTTCACTATGAGGGTAGTGAGACACCAGAACAGGTTGCCCAGATAAGCTGTGGATGCCCCATCCCTGGAAGTGCTCAAGACCAGGTTGGATGGGGCTTTGAGCAACCTGGTCTACTAGAATGTGTCCCTGCCTGTGGCAGGGGGATTGGAACTAGATGAGTTTTAAGGTCCCTTCCAACCCAAACCGTTCTATGATTCTATGAAACCTAGGTTTCTAAAAACAGATAACACTCACTTGGGGACCTGCAAAACTTTGTTCGCGTCTGCTTTCTAGGTGTGTGTGAGGGTGTGTGTGTGTGCCTGCTTTCTAGCCTCCTTGCTATCTTTTTCTTCCCCCACATGGGTTTAATTTCTAAGTACCTAATGCTGTGGAACTCATTCTGTAGCCTTCTGCTTTGCCAGGGCGCTAAATAGGTCTCTCTCTTGTGTATCCAGCTGCATGTTTTCACAAAATCTATAGAAACTTACTAGCTTTGAGACCTAATCCTCTGTCAAACTTTAGTTTATCAATAGATTCAAAAGTTTCTGGGAACATGGGTGGACAGACCACCTGTATACATGCGTGCACACAGGCCATGAACTCAAAGGCTTTGCATGGGTATGAACACATGTACCATGTGCTTTTTCCTCTGTATACCTGATGAAATTACACCAGGTCTGAAAATTAAATTCCACTTTAAGAAACAATTGATTTGTCTTGGGTTTTTTCCAGGCATGTTATTTATTTATATATTTTGCTTTTCTCTCATCCATCCTCATGAGTGGAATAAGAGAAATACACACTCTTACCTCTGCCATCACCAGGGGATGCTACTTTAAAAGGACCTAATGATTTTAATGAATTTTGTGGTGGAAAGTTGGACACTGAAGCTGATTTGAAAGCATTCACCAGTGGAAAAAGGATAGGCTTTTATTGATAGCTAGTCAAAAGTGAAAACTTAGCTGTAATTATTTACAAATCAATTAATGGACCTTTTCTCTAACACCCTATCAGTCAAAGACTGGCTAAGAGCAGAGGAGTGTATTGATAAGTATACACCATGAAACAAAATCAATTGTCTTTTGTCATTCTGACAGAAGTGAGCTGTACATGTGGATTAACCCAGAATGCAATAGGAAAATGTCCACAGGCTGGAAGATAACCCAATTTTGTAAAATCAAGGTTGTCATAAGAATCTTTCGTAACTGATAGAGAGATTAGAACTTATCTAGCATTCCTGGTGGTAAGAATCAAAACAGCTTTTGATGCAGCATTGTAATTCTTCAAGTCTAGATTAGTTTCCTCAGCCCTGGAGCTTGTTCTTTATGTCAGCTAATTTAAAGAAACTATGTATGTAGAATGTACTTTGAGGTCACACTTTTATGACTGAGGTTGTATGTTCATGACTGTTGCTGGCAGTTTCATTGTTAGCCATCATGCAGTTCTATAATATCTATTACAGAACTGTTATACAATGCACAGAAACAGTGCAAGTGTGTTTCTGATGCTGTAGGAGAGCTGTCAATATTTTGTCTCTTAGCTTTTTTAAACAAGTCTTATTGTTTCTCATGTACAAATTCTTTTGTTCAGATTTGTTTGCTGGAATATGATGATGTGATGATATTCAGATTGTAAACCTGTCTATAGTATGACTCTGCAAAAGAACAGTGAAAAAAACCCTTAATATTTCCTAAAACAGCCTATGTAAAAAGTCTGAAATACTTTTGTAATTATCAGTAGAGCCCTAAAATGCTATTGGGGTAATTTATTTAAATGTCAAAATTTAAGACTGTCAGTTTTAGCAAATACTAGTTCTTCATCTGATTATACTATATGAAACTCTCAAGAAATTTTCAAAATCATACCTACGTTTTTTCTTTGTACTCAAATCAGTAACAGCAGTGTCTTATTATTGCTTCCAGCTGGGCAGTACATATTTCACATCATTACGATTAGCATAACTTCATTCCACTTGAGCATTCCACAGCAGTGCAATCCAGCTTCATTTTCCCAAACTGGGCCTTCCCCAAGCTGCTTTTGGGAAAATCCTAGTGAAAGAGTCCACTATGCACACCCTCTCCCTTCTCTCCATTCCCCTTTTCTCTGCTCCCCAACGTTTCATTGGTCCTAGCTATAACATACTTTTCTGCATTTCTGCAGATTATTTTGTAAATCATCCAAGGAGTGTAGTGGTAGTTCTGCTTGTCTATTCTATTATTTTTTCAGTCTAAGGCAACTCTAAAGATTGCATCTACTCTGAGATATACGGCAATCACCAAACAGAATAAGTGAGCACTGGCGAGAGCATAAATACCCAAGAATTATTAAAATAAGCAGCAGGCCAAACGTAAAAGCAAAATCCAACCAAAAATATTAATCAAAATGAGGATTATCAGTAACGTTTTGTGACTGAGACCAAAGGTCACTGCAATAACCTTTCAGCAATATGTCGTGCAGTCATGCAAACCAAAAGACCTGGTTTCTGTTCCCAGGCTTGGTCTGAACAAACTTGCATGGTTTGCTTAACCTCCACAGGGAGAAAGCTTTGCATTGCTCATTGATTTCAAGGGTGATGGTATGGATGGAAGTATGTGCCCTTCTGACAGATTTTGAGTCCTGAAATGGGATGATTCTTGAGACAGCAAGTTTCTAGGGACTTTTCAAATGGCTGAAAGTATGCGATGAATGTTAGAAAGAAAGATATGGAGTTTTAGCTTTTAAAACATTTTAACACTGTAAACCCTGTGATAAAAGTATATGGAGTGAGTCTGACAGATCCATGCTGTAAACATAGGGATTCCCAAAGAAGACTTTTGTGCCTGAAGGTGTTCTGTCTGTACCTATAGAGATGCTTAAGTTTTTGAGGTAATAGAAAGAAAGAATTTTCATTGCAATAAAAAATTATATTAAAAGAACAAAAGTCAAGGGAGCTGCGGTTGCCATGGTAACCATAGCTCTGGTATTAATTAGTATGTCAGTGGGTTTTAGCTGCTGTCCTCTTAATGTTTGCCTCTACTTTCAGTAATAACTTTGAAATTCTATGTTCTTTGTTTCTACTTTATTCCATATATATTTATCTCTGGTAGCTTTGCTCCCACCCTCACAGAGTTGTTTAAAGAGATGTTTTTGCTTCTTTTCCCAACATGCTCCTCCCTCCTCAAGTAGGGGCAGATGAGGAATTATAGAACTGAAATCAACTTCCTAGCCTCTTCTCCATAATAAATTCTGTCTGAGAAAATTGTTGTCTTGTCTGCAATAAACCAAACTATTTATTTAAACTTCTTATACTTCTCATATATAAAAATGACACAATGATGTGACAGTGATGTAGACAAGTGGTAACATGAGAAAAATACAATAACTTGTTGTCAGGGCGTTTGATAAAAACTATTTTTTTATATATCAAAAGAATTTTACATACGTTTTCTGACATATGTCATAACCTTGACATTGGTTCAGGAGTACATTGACACTAGTGGGGATTGTGAGATGCTTTCTGTTCTTTCTCCTTATGATTTTGCTCATGGTCATGGACTGACGTACCCTTTTGAAAGCTTTTTAGAGTATGTTTTCTAGGCAAGAACCAATTTTCTTCCAGGAAAATCTGACTTTGGGTAAAAACAAGGTGAGTAGAGGGGAAGAAGGTGAAAGTACATAGCTAGCTTCAGATCAGTGCCTGCCACTGTCTTGAACTATTTTTTCGCTTACCTTTGGGACAGGAACAGTTGGAAGTAGCACAGCAGCGGTAATCAGCAGTGACTACTGTGTGTAGTAGAATTTTCCTCAGAGGTGTACATGTTCTAGGTGATTTACTTCTTGCAGCTTAAACCATGTTATTCTTCAAATATTTAATCATCTTTGCCTATTGCTCCATAGTAAATATTGTGGAAAACAACCTTGTGTCTGCAAAATAGTTCTTTGAAGTGTGTTTTCAGGTCTTTATACTTAAATACTGTACTGCTTTCTGGTGACTTCTAAAACACAAAACATTGTGAAGGGTGCTCTTACTGGCTGCTTTAGGTATTAGATGTAGCTGTTATTTCTGAAGTCCAAACTTAAAATCCTACGTGAAGAAAGCCTAGTATCACAAGTTTTAACTGTGGTTAAAATAACCGTGAAATAAATGGTATAAATAGTTAAGAAAGATTCCCACTAAAAGCAATTTCAAAGTACTAAAAGGCAGTCCCCTGGATGCACACGTATGGAATAGAGTGCTATTTAGGTAAGTGAAAAAGCCTTCTGAAGCAAATCTTTCTTACTGATGATTTTATTTAAATATTTTGATTTAAATATCTTTTGTGATTAAGATTTTCTATTTGCACTGTCCTTGTGCAGAATCACAGAACCATAGAACAACCCAGGTTGGAAGGGACCTCGAAAGATCACCTGGACCAGGTTTCTCTGGGAAAGGAAGCCTAGATGAGATTATCTAGCTGTCCGCTTGTATCTTGAAAGCCTCCAGTGATGGGGACACCATGTCCCTGTTAAGGTTGTTCCAGCAATGATTCTTTTTACTGTAAAAACCTATTTCTTACATCTAGGAGCAATACACTGATAGCTAATATTAAACTTGAAAAAAGGGGATTACATGACCTCTGTGTGTATGACAGAGAGATAGAGGAATTTCAGTGGAAGTAGATGGATGCATTTTAGCAAAGTTTTAAGGAGGTTGTATTGTTTTTTGAATGATCAATTAAAGATCAATTCCAAATCTAGCTTTGTTGCTTCAGAAATGGTTGGACAAAGATAATTTTGCCTTGGCCTCACTCTTTGTGAAATTAGTTCTTAAACTTTCAACCCAAAGCATTACATAATTAGTTGGACATCAAAGTCAGGTGTAGATTTGGCACATTTAGATTTGCCTCAGATCTGTATCCTCCTGGTGCATCAAGCTAAGCAGTCTAATAACTTCATAGCACATCATGACAACATGAAACACAGTTGACCAGATGGTTGTGGCTGCAAGAAGTACATTTGGCATCTGTGAGAGCACAGTCATTTACCCCAACGTAATTAAAATATTTTGGTATCCAAATTTGCAGATAAATTCAACATTTTTATTCTGGATAATTCTGACACAGAAGATACTGGGAATCCAGACACAGTTACTGCTCAGTTTAGCTTGCTGTTCACATAACAGGCCACCTGTTGAAAGACTGTAGTTTTGTGGTTTTAGATCTGTACTTGCTCAAACCCCTTGATTTGTCAAAAACCTTAAGCATTTTTATAAAGAATGGTATTTTCACATGGAATGCCCTAGAGTTCCAGTGTTTTGCTTTAAGAGCCCAAGGAAGAAATATTGCTGGCAACAGATCAAGAAATTGAAATATATACTTGCATCTTAAATTCTGTACAAGTACAAACTGATCTTAGGTGATGCAACACCTTACCTTTTCTAATAAACGAAGGAGGAAAAATGTTAACTATTACACAGCTAAAAAAAGTGAAACACATGATTAAGAATAGCTTGTTTTTTATGAAATATCTTTGAAATTGTATTGTTTAACATCTCAATATTCACTTAAAAGCTAGTCCAGCATAAGAACTTCCAACACAAAGGAAACCAACTCTTTTTTTCTCCTCTCAAACAAAATTCCTAAGTGTGTGTGTATTCCATACATTCTATGCTACTGGTGATAGAAAAATTGTTTTGCTTTAGCTGGAAACCATTTGGACAATGTTAACTCTAAATGTTAATTCCACTTTGATTGCTCAGCCTTGCTTAGTAAGAGGGACAGTGTTACACATGTGGGAGCTGGGAACAGAGCACAAGTTTCTGGAGTTAAAAAAAAAGGGGCAGGGGAAACAAAAATACCATGAGAGGAAAAACAAGAGTAGAAAGTAAAGGCAACATAGAAAATAAAGAGCGATTATGGAAAAGGTGTATGAAGGAATAAAGAAAAGGGCAAAACTTAAATTTAAAAGTTCTGATAAAGTATGATATAAGCTGCACTACCTCTGGTATTTGGGGTTGTCATGGTTTAAGCCTCTGTAACTCACGCAGTCGCTCTCTCATTCACTACCCCTCTTTCTTCCCCCAGTCCCAGGGGGATGGAGAAGGAGAATCAAAAGAATGCAACTCCCACAGGTTGAGATAAGAATAGTTTAGTAACTAAGGCATAATACAAATCACTACTGCTACCACCAATAATAATACAAGAGAAACACAAGGAAAGAAAATACAACTGCTCACCACCCAGTCTGACCAAACAGTGCACCCTCCAGTTCACCCCCACCATCAGTGAGCCCCCACCCTTCCAGGTCTCTGCCCTCTGTTTTTTCATCCTGGACATGACATGCTGTGGTGTGGAATAACCTCTCTGGTCAGTTTGGATCAGGTGTCCTGTCTCTGCTTCCTCCCAGCTTCCCCTCCTCCCTGGCAGAGCATGAGACTCAGAAAGTCCTTGGTCAGACCAAAACATTACCAAGCAGTAACTGAAAACACTGGTGTTATCAGCACTGCTCTCAGGCCCGAAATCAAAAAAACAGTGCTGCACCAGCTACCAAGAAGGAGAAAAATGACTGCTACTGCTGAATCCATGACAGGGGTAAAAATGTTTCTGTTGTACAATCATGTAAACTCTCATGCTTCAAAAAGTTGATTTGAAGAAAAGTAGAATAGATACTAATCTTTGAGTTCAGCAAAGTGTTACAAGTTTAAAACAGAGCTTAAGAATTACAGATCCTCAGACGTGCTGAGATGTATATAAATGTCACTTCACAGAGTTTGTATAGCAATCACAGTTGTCAATATTATAGGTTTGTTTGTTTATTGTTGGCTTAAACTTTAGGGAGCAACCTCATCAAGCAAGGGTGTTTTGTTTTCACTGTCATTCATTGTACTCTTGTATGAATGTTAGGATGCTGGCAGACCTCTGTGCAGTTAGTGCAGCGGTGGTATTTGATGTGTAGGATTATTCCATGTTGTTGCACTGTCAAAATATAGGAAGGCAAATGTGACAAAGTTTCCCTACGACTATGAAGTGTGTTTTCACCCCACAAGACAAATATGAACAGGTAGAAGGACATGAATTTTAAAATAACAGAAAGTAAGAAGCCTGCCCAGTTCTGGTACCCATAAGTATGGCTGTGGGTACACAAACAAATTACTGCAAGGTGAGTTCACTGTAAATTCATAGCATTGGTTACTGCCTCACTACATGCTTTTGACCTATGGTTAATGTGAAGTAGTGTGAGGTAGTGCACGTGCACCAGAAGTGAGTATCTGGGCAATTCCGAAGAGTACCTGGTGGTCTGTGAATACTCATGCTCCTCTACCTTGTGCATATGCTCTTATCATGGCAGATAGCATAATGAACCTGCAATCCTAATATGTTGCATGAAGAGATAAGTTTCAAAGTATGTTTGACCTGATAAAGGCCTAGGTCTGTCATGACTGCACTGTTTTACTTAAAAAAGAAAATTGGGAATCTACACTAAATTTCAAATGCAAAATAGACAGTAAGGCTGGTTGGTGTACACTCAGCTGTCAAAAACTGGTTAAGCTGGCTTTTGTAGAGCTCTTTGTGCCCAGAAGTAACTTTGTAGACATAAATTAAAGCATGCAAATGCCTGCTTGATCTAAGGCTGCAGTAGGCAATTAGGTACCTTCTCTAGAAAAAAGTCTGTAACTATTTCCTTGAGGAGAGGAATTTAAGAAGGAGAGGGGTTTAGAAAGTAAGCAGTTAATGTTTTATATTATGACATTGTGCCAATGCAACGAGTTTTATCATCAGTTCCTTCCTTCAGAAAATTGATTCACACTGGCAGTCTCACCGGCACAAGGGGCATGATCAGGAGATCTCGTTTCATCCCTGGGCAAGTAGGTAATGTTGCCTCATGACTTTCAGAGTTTTCTGTCCTTCCGACAGTTTTCCAAGGGGTTCCTTGGGAAGAACAAAGATATAACTGGTAGTGTGATCAAATTACCTGAAGCGAACAAAAAAGGTCTTAAATGCAATCTTTGTAAGTTTTTGACAAATGTCATTATTTAAATATAAAGGCATGAAGGAATAAATTTTCAAAGCATTGCCTGGAGGATTGAGTGTATTTCTTTCTTTGTACTGAGAGACTTTGTCCTGCATTTGAAAGAGCTCGGTAGATGATATCTGAGGGCTTGTGAGTTTAGAAAACTTTGCTTTAGGAGGTCCAGAATGAACCTGAAAGGCTGTGTATAGCCCACAAAGCCTGACCTGTGTATTCACTTTCCTTGCTATTTCAAGGTGAGTAGAATGTTGTTTGCTCTCAGGCTTTTCATTAATGTTGAAGGGAAATCATGAGAACAATCAGCTCTCATGATGGTTTGAATTTCTTTTTGTAGCAATTCATGTAAATATGTGTGCGTACGCAAGCTAGACATAGCTTTAGGGTTGCTGTTAAATTGCCAGTGTATATGCCAGTTGCATGAAAACCGGACAGCTCAGGCTTATGTGCAGCACATTTAGTTTTTAGTTATAGGAGTTAACATTTAGAAATGCCACTTACTCTTTCTGGAAGTAAGGGCTAGATGCCAAGTAAATGAACTATATTTTTGGATTAGGGGGTGGGGGATGGGATTTGTCGAAGCCATAGAAAACCTGTCCACTTTATTTCCTGTGAGCTGTTTTCACCTCAGGATTGCTCTTAAATTATTATGCAAACAACTTAGCAATGTCTTTTAGCCAGCTGTGTTAGCCATTCTCTTTGAAGCAGGTGTGCCATGCAAGTCTGTCAGCACTTTGCAGACATTGGCAAGCTCTCTTGGTGTGCCTTTGACTGATTAGGAGTGGTTTTCTACTGCCTCTTTTCATTCTGTTTAGAGCAGAGCTACTATAACACAGGTCCTTTTTCTTTGCTAAGCCAGGAACACAAAAATAAGCTAAGCCCTGTTCACCTGAATGGGGGGGGGCACAATAAAGCAGGATATTTCTTCACCCAGCATACCAAGTGCAAGAGCTGCTTGCAAATTCTTAAAGAGATCAAGGGCTTCCCAGGTGAATGCTATTGGGTATTAAGGAATCTCTGGTGAGTGGCCATGGCTGATGAGATAAAAGCTTCAGCTTTATTTGATCACTGTTAGCTACGAATGACTGACCTCAGACATCTTGTATAATGTGGTTACCCAGCTATGAGTCTGGCTGAGCTGGCTACATACCTACTCTGCTTACTAGCGCCCAGTGCAATGAACGGTGCTGATTCTGTTGCATTTTTGGCTGGCAGTGGAAGAAGTGACAAGTTAGCTGGAAACACAGTTCCTAATGGCAAGAATGCTTGGTTCATGGTGATAACTGGGGGTGCTAGGGCATTGCATCTAAGGAACCAGTAGCCTGGGAGCGACAGATTTCTGTTAAGCACTGGGGCAGAAACTGCTGCTACTTGGACAGCTGGGCTGCTATAAATCATGGTGCCTGGGTTAAAAAGTCAGTGGTAGCTGGGACATAAGGAAATCTTGGTTGTATGTCCTTTTCACCAGTAGAGCCACAAGGTGCTGCTGGCATGATGCAAACAATCCCTTATCTGTAGGTAGATGTCCACAGCGCAGGTACTGTGTGGAAAAACTGCTATTGAAATGAGGTGGCAAAAAACACATATTGTTTGCATAAAATGAGCATTCTAAGCAGTCAGGGTCATTTGTATCTGTTTACCATGATGATCTGGCTGTGGAAGTGTAAATTTCATCGCCTTTTAAGGAAAGAAGAGAAGATTTGTTCCCCCCCATCACATTTATACATTTAAGCTGTTTTAAAGGTCGTGTGTATGTGTGGAATTACATAGGCCAGTAATAAGCCTAAAACCTAAGCTAGGATAGGAAATGGATCTGATGCAGCAGGCTGTGGAGGAAGTGGAAGAGTCAGTGCTGCTCACAAAGCTCCAGAGCAGGACTGCTGCTGGGGAGTTTGGCAAGGCGGCAGGGCAGGAAAAGGGATGAGAAGGCAGGGACCTCTCCCTGAGAGTGTTACATAAGAGGGGAAGGTCAGTGTGGAGACAAGATAGAGCGCTGCAGCAGTTGGGAGGAGGAAGGAATCCTGTGAAAGCTGGAAGGTAGGAAAGAAGCAAAGCAGGGGATGCAAAGAAGTGTTGGGATAAGGTCCCCTGCCCAAAGGAGGGGCATGAAGGTATGCAGACACTTCCTGGGCAAACACCAGAGCCCTAGTGAAGTGTTGCATCACGCTCTTAAAACAAGTATACCCACTCATTCCCAGCAAAGGCTGTGAGAAGGTTAGCTCTGGGTGGGAATGTGGCAGATGCTTCTGCTAGGGAGTAAGATGGGTGAAGCTTGTGTCACTACAGCCAATAAGACTTGGCTTTTCTGCCACTGAGATGTATCATTCTACAGAGGAGTCTTCTGGCTCCTCTTTCAAGGTGTGGGTAGTAGGATTTTAAGAAAATGCGAATTAAAAAAGATCCTTTAACAGTGCTTTCAAACACATAAGGTCTTTGCGCTTATCTGCATAAAATCTGTGTTACAGCAAGTCAGGGTCATGGAGGTGTTGAAATCCTTGGGAGTAAATAAATAAAAGACTGTCTAGGCACATGTAGTCCTGTGTGTAAATCAAAGATTGTTTATTGCAAGGGTCTATCCTCAAAGTAGCTGTTCACAGTAGCTTGTTGCACCAGTTCTACAAGATTTTTCTGAAAGAAAATCAAGATACAAAGGTTGCTGTTTGCTTTCCAACTGTTTCTTTCACACAAGAGTCCTGCATCTTTGCACCCTGTGCTGGGAGTCCGTTTGCTTTGAGAAGGAGCTCTTTTTCTCTCTCTCTTGATCAAGAGTAAATTCAGCTCAAGTCCAAAATAAAAGGGGAAAATATTGATAGTTCTTTCCATTTTTGTTTTCCTTTCAGAAAATGGGAGTTAGGAGGAAGGGAAAAAATGTGAGAAATTGAGAGATGTTGAGTGGGCTTTAAAGCGCATGTTTAGCTGTAATCATTCTTATACACCCATATGTGTCTCTTCTTTTATTACCAGCCCTCCATGAAATGTGGAGATTAGCACTAGTCATGCGGAAGTGTTTAAAAATTCAAGCAGTGACAATAGGAAGTGTCAGACAGTAATGAAATAAGTACAGCAAAAATACATAGACAGCAGCTATTCATTAATAAATTAGAATCTAGTAGGGTTTTTTTTTTTTTTTTAACTGAAGCTGTCTAACTTGGAAATGATATTTTTCTGGATGCAGCTTTATAATTTTCCTTTTACCCCGTTGGGGAGGAGAGTCTCCTTTTAAACATTGACCAAATCATGCATTAGTACTTCTCATTACACATTTGGAAGTAAATTTAGTATGAGGAATTACAGCCACAGCTGTCTCCAAGGTGGGGAAGTGTGTGAAGTGCAACCCTGGACATGGAGATATGAAGATGGTGCGAGAAAGCGAACACAGAGCAAGCCCTGGCATGCAACACCTTTCTCATGCTCTCTGCTTACTGAAAACACTGGTGTAATATATGAGATAGCTAAAACATGATGTAAGAAAGGAATCACTAAAGCATGTGTTATGCTTGGATAATTTTGGTGGTGTTACAGGGAAGTTCAGAGTGGTGTTTTCCGGATGTGTGGCCCATCTCAGCTCTGCACCTCACTGTAGGTGCCTCTGCATGAGATTCCCTGGCACAGGGCTCTGACGGCAGGGGACAACCCCACCTCCCCCACTTTTCAGGCCACTGCACTCAGAACACCACCCAGATTTCTCTGCTCATGTTTTCCATTTAAAAGCATTCAGGGCAGCTGAAGCGAAGGGCCACCCAGTGCTTCAAGCAAGCAGCTGCAGTAGTGGCCAGAGCAGAGCATGTTCTCACTTATCTGCATTAAATATGGGTGGCCACGGGTCCCTCGGGAAAGCACGCCTTCTCACTATCTGGAGATGGCAACTATTGTCTGCCTTTCCAGCTTTGCTGCTCAAAATAGTTTTCTTCTGCTTCCTGTGTCTGTGCCGTTGTATGCTTTCAATGGTCTTGAAAAACATTGCATGGGAGAAAATCTTTTGAATCTGCTGTTCTGGCATAGAGGGACCGGCTTAATGACAAATGCTTCTCTTCAAAAAGTTTTTATTAAATAAAATCCCTCGTTCCTTTCTTCATCCCCTGCCCCTTTAGCTCCCTCCTCTTTGGAGGCTGAGGACTGTAAATGACTTTGGCATGTAAAATATTTTTCTGATCAGCCTTCTGAAGGCTACATCTCCAGATCTTCTGTACAAAAATGCCAGTTCTTATTAATTTTTGTTATGAACTGAGCTTATTAACCTGCCTTTCATTTTGCTCAAACTGTAATTAAAATATACTGAACAATTTGAGTTGCAGTTTGCTTTTCTAGGTCTGTTGTTGGGTCTACCTTAGCAACATGCATCCAAGAACACTCTGAACCATTGACTTTTTATTTTTTCAAAGGAAGACTCAGGTCATGTCCCAAGGGACAATTGGAGCCTTTGAATGAGGAACCCAGGAATACCTTTTCCTTTGGGCAAGATTTGTGCAGCATTGGCAGGTACCAGGGCAGACCTCTGGCTGGAAATGCAAAGAATGAGCTCAGATCACAGTCAGCTCTAGCAAAGTAAACACATTCTTGGCCTCCAAATAGCTGTTTTATTAGGTGATGTTTTCAGATTTCCTTCCCCTTTTTTGGGGGGAGATATTGGTGAAGATGGTAGAGGGGGTTTACATCATTTGTGACCCTACTTGAAACATTACTAGAGCAAAGTGAGAATTGTTGTTGTTGTTCTGGGTAACCCATGAAGACACATTTGGTGGGAGTCTGGACAGACTGCTGGACATTTGAAATTTGAGACAGCCCAGGTAGGGGCTGGTCACTGGTGCAGTTTTCTGTCTGGCTCTGCACTTTTAACAGTTTCCTCCACCTTTTGCATATTTTTTGCTATTATTCTTGGGTTGTTATTGTAATAGAGTGTGATTGAAGAGAAAGCTATGATAAAAGTATTTTTCTGCCTTTATGTGTGCCCAAATGCACAACTGATTATCAGGGAGTACCTACTTGGCATAGTGGGAAATGTTTCCCCCCTAAACTTACACCAGGATGGCCAACTTGTAAATTACTATTTGCTAGCAGTATTTCCAGGGAGCTGTACTTTTGGGAAGGAAAATACTGAAGGTACGATCTGTGTGTATTATATGGCTGAACCCTACTCCAGTACAAATAAGGAGTTGAGAGAATTATTTTAAACACCACAATTTTTAAGCAAACTTGATTGTTGATAACTGTAACTGACATACAGACAGATCAGAAGATGATAATCTCCATTTATTTTAATTTAATCATTCAGAAGTGTGGTGGGATCTTTCCCCTTTTTCTGGTGACATATCTTATTATTTCGGCTTCTGCCTTTTTACACTATTTTGCCCACAGTCTGCTTTTTGCAATCGCAGAATACTGAATGGAAAAACTCAGTGTAGTTGCCCCTGTAATCTGCCCATTGGCCTACTTTAATCTCCCCATTGCCAATGTTTTAAAAAAGAGGCTGATGTTGATTAGGGGGTGGAGGAGTGTATATATATGTATGTATGTATATGATTTGTAGACTTCAGTGTGGTCTATTCATATATGCAAAGTGCAAATTCAGTCATTTGGAGGTCGGAGTTAGAGGACACCTGGGTGGGGGCTGATTTCAGCATCCTTTGGTCTTCACTCACTCTGTGGCTATCATGGGGCAATGTAGAGTTTAATGGGAGATGATGTCTGATTTTTTCTGTAGCAGATTGAACACTGGCCTTTCATAGGGTGCTTGTTTTCCCAGATGCAACCAAACAGTCTGGTCAGGGGTGCTAGACCAGCCTGTTTCAGCCGAGTTGTGTCGGCGCTCAAATTTTTTCAGGTATGTGCCTTAATGAATTAAAAGGTATTATCTCTCCAAAGAAACCTCCTCTTTCCTCAGGTAGTGGCTTGCTCAGATGATTTCTCATTTAAAAACCCCAGTAAGACTGTTTCTTTTGATGCTATTCTATTTTTTTTCACTTGTGCGGGGGTAAGTCAGCTTCATTATAAAGCCAGTGTAGCTGGGCAGTTTCTTAGCTGTGGATAAATATCGGGACCTTTGAGCTGAGCCATTCCGGATGACCTAGGATGAATCAGGCTGCATTCCCAGCTAGAGCACCCCTCTTTCTAAACAGATGAAAAGCCACTTTTTAAGCACACCCACCTGTAACTTGCTTGGGGGCAGATGTTTTTCAGTGTTGCTTTTTGCTTTCTTGGGAATATAGGGTAAGGTTAGCAAAATATTTAAACACTAACATAGTCACAGGCTGAGTGCACAAAGTTTATTTAAGGGAGGAGAGCACTATTTATGGAAGGCATGTGGTTTACTTTCCCCCTCTCCCCCTCAAAGTGGGAATGTTTCTTTGGGGTTTGGCATGCTTTTCCATGCAGTATGTGAAAGGAAGAGAAGGAAGTTTCTGGAAACTTTCCATACATTCATGTCCACTTTCTCACCCCAGGTGTGAAAGTTTATTGATTACTGTATTTTGTGCATTCATATTTTATCTGCTAGGCAGTTGAGCAGTATTTTAATCTTTCCTTTTACAGTCAAACGACAAAGTTTTCTCCCCTTTACAGTAGTGATAAACTGATAATCTGAATTAAGTGCAAATTATGGATGTCGATTAGGAGCAAAATGAGAAAAAGGCATTATAGTTCTTGCAAGTGCTTCATTATACTAAACTGCCAATTATAAAGTTCATTTCATTGCATTTAAAGTGAAATGTTTAAAGGAAATGTGGATAGCTGGAAAAGTTGCCATGCTGCTTAAAAAAAAGATTATATGATGGTATGAGATACTTGGTTGTCATTGTGTCAATTATGGTTCGTCAGGCAACATTAGTCTTTGATGTCTGGCATTTGTGGAAGAAAGTTACATGAGAATGCTAAAAAGCCCTGAAAAATATGTTTGTTATTTGCAGTCTTGAGTAAGATGTTCAGCTCTGGCAGAGGGCCTTTAGGGTCCAGTATTGGTAAGACAGGAACATTTTTTTCGTACTCAAGAAAATGCATTAATTCTTTACCTGATCCTAGGGCAGTCTGCACTGGCCAGCCCAAAAATGGGACTTGAAGAACAGCACCTTTCTGTGCAGCATACAGGATCACAAGCTTTTGTACCAAGTATTTTATGCCCTGAATTTAGAAACCTGTGCTTGTCTCCAAGAGATGTCTGAAGTACATTGCGAAGAGCTGTGCATTCTTACCTGTTTGAAGAACATGGTTAGCTTTCTGCAGGAGTGAGGCAGGAAAGTGGTGGAACTGAGAAACATCCTGTGCAATGCTGGTTTTCTGCCCTTCCATGAGCTTAGGAAATGAGTAGCTATCAGATGTTATGCCCATGCTGGAGGTTTGACAGCCTTAGATTTTTGTTCAGATCATTAAGCACTTTCATCTAATGAAAATCACTTTCTTTTTAAAAGGAAAACATTAAAACAAACTATTTTTTTTTCCTAATGACTTTTTTGATCCAAGAGCTTTCAGAGTGCTTAGCCTTGCAAGTTCAGATTTATTATTTTTTTTTTTGTTTTCAAATTGCTTAACAAAATCACAGGATGTTTCTGTGGTGAACATACATCTGTTCTGGCTTTTGCTGAGCTTAGGAAATTGGTCAGGAATTAAAGCTCTGGCTTTGTGGTTCTGAGGAAAACCCTTAAGAAACTCTCAGACATGAGAGGGTAAAGAGGGGTCACTGGCAGTACTGTTTGACTATATATAGATGGTCTGTCTTGTGTGCTTGTATGTACAACTATACTCTATAGACCTTACATATGTATGAGCTGTTGAAACTGGTAATCTTCAATGCTTGCTTAGAAAGGATAGATTGCTGCAGGAAAAAATGTAGCCATAAGAAAACATTAAAAGAAACTCTCTGCCTTTACATGGCAGTGGTAACTTTTGTGCCTTAAGCTTACCTTTATGTCCTAAGCTTAGCTCTATTGTTTGTGGGCTTCTGTGAAAAACTCATATATGATGCATGCACTTACAGTGTGGTTGCATTGCCATGGAAACCAGCACCAAACCTCATTCCCACATCATGCCTGGCTACGGATGGATGGAGGTCATGTGCTGGCATCTGCTGTGTGCTGCCCTCAGGTCTTTTTCAAGCTCTCCTAAGAGGGAGGTAGTGAGAAAAGGGATGGTGGCTTGCAAAAGAAAAAAGGAAACAAATTGTGCAGGGAGTGAAACTGACCAAGCAAGCGTGAACCATCAGCTGTTTTTTGCCCTGCTCCCAAATATTACTGTTTTGCTGTAGTTTGATAATTTTCCTTTTTTGATCTTGGAACAATAATGGAAACGAATAATCACTGTAATATTAGTGGGAGTTTCTTGGGTCATTTCTTATTCCATTACCCTGGGTCTCAGTGGGCCGTTATGCAGGAGCTCTGAGTGAGTGAGGCATACACTGAAGGAGCAGGGCCTGAAACACAGAGGTGGAGATCTTTGACATAGAGATTAAACCTGGACAAGATTTCTATGGTTTTTCCTATAACATTTCTTTTTAATAAAAGTCAAACTATTCAAAGCTTACGGGAAAAAAAATCAAGCTCAAGAGACATGAAATAAAACAAAATTCAGCCTTTGGGGTAAATGGAATTCTCTTATACTTGTCGTTCCATTCCTGGTAGGAATATTATAGCAGGTTTACCAAATGTGAAGCTTTTTCTTTGCAGCAGAGCAGGAGGACAAAAGTAAAATGGGATGGGAGGAGACAGGGCTGGCTTTTTTCTTCCCCAGAACATGTTTTTCCTTTCCTTTGGCATAAGCAACTTCTTCCATCTCTCTCTAAGCCCCTTATTTGTTAGACCTGTGGGTGGCCTTTAGACAGCTTCCTAACAGTGTGGCCTTTAGTTATCCTAAAACATTAATTTCCAGGCATGCTGTGTAGGAAGTCTTCATTCATGGTGTGCATAATTGTTAATGTCTTGTGTGCCCAGGTTAGCTAGAGCAACTACTGCTTTCTGACCCCCCTTTCCTTCCCCCCATCCCCTCTCTGAGGCCTCTGTGTGTGCTGAGATACAGCACAGCTGCGAGAGCCCTCTGGCCCCCAAATACTTCCTTCAGATGAAGGAGGCAAATCACATTTACAGCTGCTATAAAAAGGTCTGGTTTCTTTGTTGGGGATAGTGCTGAGTGTGTTTAACTGGCAAAAGGTTAGCAAAGCTAAAGAACTAGAAATCTGAGTGTGGTGCAAACCATGGATAATACACCAAATCAGTACACTTTTAAATGTACTTCTCCCTTTCTCTACCTCCTGCTGTCTTTCTTGAGGTTGCTGAATCAAAGCAAACTGACCGGTAAGATGGACATGTTAGCAAAATCTTTGCTATACATTTGTCTCTCTTCCTTCTGTCTTCCAAGCAGCCTGTGGAGCTTGTGGGCAGTGTGTCATAGAGTCAAAACATTTTAAGCACTAAGCCATTTCTCTGGGAGTTGGTATTTATCTGTAACTACACATACGTAATCTCAAAGTGCTGTAAATTTCAGATACATTTTATTATACAAAAATACTTTCAAATCTGGGATCTGCCTTGCATAAATGTGCACTAACACACTTAGACGTGGTCCCTGAGTGGGGCTAGCTGTAGTCAGGCAGTTGTTTAACAACTTGCCAAAGGAAACTTGAGCGCCAGTGCAAGGTGAATCCCTGAGCTGTCTGGGGAGCTGCTCTGTGGCTGCTGCTGCATCTTTGCCGTATGTTTTCTTATAGTGACCCTGCTCCAGGCCTCTTCCTCTGGCGGACACGTCAAGGACACAGGTCATGGAAGCAGAAATGGGACAAGTGAAGCTTGGCCTGCTTGTGCTTTCTTTAGCAAGGAAACTGATGTTTTCAGGAGGCTTTGTGCTTGGTCTGTTTGAAGTCAGGTATGAGATGCTCATGGTCATGCTCATAACTGGGATCCCTGGCAGTGTCATTTCAAATCCTTTACCTCTCTGAGAAATAAGGTGCAAGCTACTCCTTTATATCAGCATCCTTGGATGCTTCTTATATGGATGAAGCATTGACATATGCACCTTGCTGTACCCCTTTGTGTGTTCTCTGCTTCCCCTCAGTTGTGTTAGTAACGTTAATACTAGGGTGATGACAGTCCTGCAAGATTGTTGGTTGTGTGTTTATGCCAAAGCTACCCATAATTATCCTTCCCCCCCTCCCCCCCCCCCGATCCCAGGCAGCAGGGTGAGATCATTGCCATGAAATCACTAAACTGTAATACTGTGTGGGTCAGGCTCCAGCATATTCAAGCCGCGTGTGGCTTATTGTCACGTACGTGTGCAATTGCTAACTGGGTCTTCATGTGGAGGTGCCCTAAAAATGAGTTGCTGGTACTTTCTCTTTGATTAGTCTCCTCTATAACTGGCAAGAAGTCTTCCCTTGAGGCTTCTCCTCATGTATTTTGTTAGTGTATACTTTTTTCTGAATTGTAAACTTATTTCCCTGTATAAGTCCTAGGAAAAAAAAAAAAAGGACTGACAAAGATTAAGTATTCCCTCTAAACAAGAGGCTGACAACATTCAAGTTTAAAAAAGAAATAAATCTGAAAGTCAACCTTGTTTCTGGTCTTTTCTTGCAGCTTTTAAGATGTCACTGCCAAGAGAAATGACTGCAGTGGTGAATGAAGCTATGGAAAAAAACTGAGCTCAAATCTCTGTTCATGTTGTTGTTATAGTATCTAGTCCCCTCTTTTGAAAATATAAGTCAGGGAAATGTGTGCACTGAAGTTCAGAAATAAACACCTGGGCTCATTTTAGCATTAGAGTACTTGTAATATAAAAAACTTACCTTGATAGACATGCTTTGTTTGTGACATGAATCAGTAAAATTTGGCATGGCTCTGAAAGAGGCCTTCTGCCAGTCTTTCTCCATATTCTTAGCTCATGCCTTTGCATAATGATGTGATCCATAGGTGGGCAGGAATAATTCAGCCTAACGATGAATAATGGTAGCATTTGTGGTCAATTGGTCATGACATTCTCTCTTGAGCATTTCTCTTTGGGAACTGCGTCTTCGAGTCATGAGACTCACAGTAATGTCAAGAGCAAGAGCAGCACAAGCACAGACTGGGTGAGGGAGAAAAGAGCCACTTGTTTTACAGGGTCCACTGTAGAGGAGAAAAAAAAGGAAACAAAAAAAGTCTTGCTTGAAATACTGGTGCCTTAACAATCATCTCTTTGTGACACTCCCTCCACCCCCAAGTACTTCTGTGTTTAAATCAACTTCTGTGCTCAAAATCTACTGGAGTCTCAGTGAGGGGAAAAATAATTGACCAGGAAGGAGCTGAGGCTAATAGAGAATAACTGGGAAAGAATCAAGGTGGGAAGAATTTATCTGAGGCCTAAAACAAGCAATTGCAAAAAAGAGCAGATGCTTTTAAACGTGTTGGAATCAGACATGTTACCCGAGATTTGGATCCTCCTGGGCAAAGGAAGAAGGGGAATATGATAAACCTGGGGATCATTTTTAAATAGGGGTGTGATGTAAACATTGTCATGCCAGAATGTGCTACCTCCAGCATGCCTCTTCTATGTCTATTGTTTCTAAGTCTTAGGTGTTGGGTATCTTTGAAGGTTAAATTTGTAGCGATAAATTACTCATTGCTAAGTAGAAAAGGATGTGTGAAAAATGCAGGCTCCCACACTGCAACTTAAAAAGGCAAAGGAGCCTCTGTGGGAACATACTTGTGGTAGTTGCATATAGGAATAGTTTGGACACTACAGTTTTGATTAAAGGCGGCTTTAAAGTACTGGGGTCATACTGATTAGATGTGTGAGATGCAACTGCTTTGTGTTGAAGCAAAAAAATGTGTTTACAGGAAGACAAATAAATGGGAAAAGAGTATCTGTGGTTCAAGGGAGAAGAATTATTAATGTTCTGATGACTTTTGCAAACTGAGAGTCTGGGCAGTTGGTTGTCTAAGAAAACCACGTACTCAGGCTTGGTTTAAATTCAGTCTCTCAAAATTTGTTTGAATGTGTGAGTAGGAATCCCAATATTGTGGTGATAGAAGAGCTGGCGCTCTTTTCATCCTTTAGATGTCATTTACAGGAGACAGGAGATGGTTGAAGAACCAGAAAGCTACACTGTTGTTCTGTAGTGTAAAGTACTACTGAAAATCATTCAGAACAAGAAACTTGATTTACAGATTTAAATAAAGTGACACCAAGAGAACATGTGTCATCTTGTCATGTGTTATTTAAGAGATTCTGCCAATGCACCCAAACTAACTCCATTCTCTAAAAGGACAAAAGAATATCAGTGTCAAATATTACAATCTTCTGATGTGTCCTCATTAGTTCTGAATATGTAGACGTATGTTTTTGAACACAAATTATTCTAAACAGCAATGGCCTTATTCAAGATGTCACAAATTAACACAGAGCATGTTAAAATTGTACAGTTTGTATTGAAGTCTGACTAATTTACAGCTGAAAGGGCTGAAGCTAACCTTGTGCACCAGAGATATATTAAGAATTATTAATAATAGCAACTCCAGAATTTGATCCACAGTTTTCAGAATAGTTTGGAAAAGTATTTTCACATAGTACATGCCCAGACTTTTTTTTAGCTATCCTTTGCATTATATCTATATTGTATAAGAATTTGTAACCAGAACCTTTGGACCAATTACCCATCCAAAATAAGCAGGAATGTTAGCTAGGGCAGAAGAAATAATTACCAGCTTAAACTGCTAAAATATTTTCTTTCATTTGTATGACAACTCTATATAAAAGTTCCAGCTGAAAGTGGGGCCCATGTTGTTTGATACTGTACAAAAGCAGAGTACAGCATATGGAGAGAGAGGAGAGAGAGTGCACAAAGTTATAATCTGACCTGAGAAAGTTCTATGAAGAATTTTAGGAAGGAGGAGAAGCAATAGTGATGATAAATCAGTCTTGCTACTGTTAAAATCATATGGAGGTTTGCTTAAATTCCTCTGATTTTGTTTTTTATTCAAGGAAAAGTGTGTAAGAAATGTGATTTTAAGCTGAAGTAACCTAAAGGAGCTGCATTATTACAAGTTTCTTTTACTTTAAGGCACTATAATACAGTAGTTTCTGAAAAGAATTTCATTCAATCACAGCCCACAAATAGCAAATATTCCCTTGACAGACACCATCAAAGTCTTTATTGACACCATGTCTTTTCTGAAGCGGACAGTTTTGCTTCTCAGAATATTATCTGTAATGTTGCACAGTAATATTTACATGCCCAAAATGGGTAACTGAGGGCCTGGGACAAAGTCAGAGCTGCTGTAGAGGGTTTGATTTCTCTGAAGTCAACTGATTTGCATATGCCTACATCATGGCAAAATGTGATCTCTTCAACATTACAAGGTTAGGTTGCTGAAGATACTAAGGCGACTTGGAAATGCATTTCCTAATTGTAGCATTCCTTTTCCACGAAGGAGGTAGCTTTGATCAATTATTTACTTACCCTCAAACAGATCTACACTTTTGAAAACTTTTCTTTGTTCAGTTTGTACTCAAACCGTATGTCCTTGGTATTGGCTTCTGCAGAAACTCTGAGGCAAGTGATGTCTGCAATTGCATGCTGTTCTGAAAGATGAAACAGCATGAAGAAAACAATCATAATGCCTGAATTTTTTTTATCTCCTTTTATTATGTGAATGCTCACTGCATTAGAATATCCTTGCCAGCAACCCCTCTGCAGGTATCAAGTGTCTCAGCTTTGTTTCACTGCTTAAGCAGCAGTAAATGACATTTTATGGCCTTGTATATTCTTCCACCATATAACTTATCATTTAAGTAAATTACTTCAGTATTAGTTTATAGATAACCCTAAAATGAATAGGGTTAAAAAAAAAAAAGAGAGAAAAAAAAAAAGGAAGAAAAAGTTATTAGCAGCCTGGTATGCACAGGAATCAGTACATTTGGAGCAAGAAGCAACCTCTACTGCAGTATGTGTTGGGGGGGCTTATCCCATGGATAATGCATGTCCATGCGCCCTGCTGCAGAAGACCAGCTGGCTGCTGTGTGATACCAGAGCTGCTTGCCAACAGGCATGGCTCATTAGGAGCCTAGTTGCAGGATATAACATCTTTGTAGTCAATTAACAATGCTGCTCTTTAAAAAGGTCCAGATCCTCCCTGATTCAGCAAAGCACTTCAATACGTGTTCAAAGTTAAATGCTTTATTAAAGTTTGGTGTAATAAAGATGTGAGGTCTTGTGCTTGAGGTTAAACAGGCAAGAGCATTCCCAAATCAGGGCCTGACACGTTACCATTCTTAGAGGTTTCCTGGAATCTTGAATATCCTGAAATACTGCCTTTGCTGATTACCAAGCTGAATATAGCCTACAACTGAAAACCAAAACCAAATCATGTTCCTGTTATGCATGTAGGAAAGACTTCTAAAGTCTGTTCCCTGGTCATCGCTGATGCTTGTCTAGTCAAAGAAATTCTAGCAGACTGTTTGCATTTTCATAACCTTAGCATAAATAAATTAAAATAAATTACACAACCGTAGTTTTTCGGAATTGGAGTTAAAAACTCAACCAACCAAACCCCAACAGCCCCACTCCTCCCCTCCCCCCCAAAAAAGCAACACAAAACCACCCCAGAAATACATGGTAAAATGGATTTATTCTGTGAAGAAAGAAGTAGTAAGAGTAATTGAATTGTTATATACCTCCTGACTGTAATATTTCTCACTGTACAAGGTGATATTTTGTAGCATTCTTCCTGTAGTCAAGTAAAGATGTGAGTATTAGAACCAAAATCCAAGCTTTTTCTTTGGTATTTTATGTAACAATGTGTGCAGTTTCCCACACTTGTTTTGTGCTTATAATATCAACTTACTTATTGTAATACCCTACTGATGAATCATTCCAGTATTTAATAGGAAAATGTCTTTGCTCCAGTTCAGTGGGTTAATAGTGGAATCAAAGCTATTATCTCACCGATTGCGAGTTACTTATAAGCATAACCACTGTGGGTCTAAACACATTGCTGAGAGCTAAACTTGGCATTTTCTGTAACAGTATATTTAATTGTGACAGCTCACTGCTTCGTCTTCTGTCATGTCTGAGTTTACGTTCCCACTGATACAGTGCAAAACTGCAGCTGACTGCAATGAGTGTGGACTCAAACCCCAAATAATATTTAAATGCAATTTGTTGTAAGTGATCAGTTGGTGAAGCATGCTATGAATGTAAACAGTTTCAGTCTTCCTCTTACTCTGTTCTGTTAGCAAGCTGAAATAAGTTTTGTGGTGTCTGAGATACCTTGCTTGTATGTTTTTAAGTTCTGTTTTCAGTCTGAATTAGGAGTGGAATTTTGGTTTTAATATATTATTTGGACCTGAAACTTAAAATCTAGATAGCCAAACCAAACGTGTTCCTTGCACAGAGACCATCTAGAAGCAGCCAGAATTCAGTCACAGCCTGCAAGGTGGGCATAGAAACTCTCATCAAGTTGCTGGGATGTCATGCATTCCCATAGGGCTGGCATTGGCTGCTCCGAGGGCCTCTGGGCCAGGGGTTGTGGCCTCTGGTAGCCCAAATGGTAAGGCAGGTGTTAGAGCCATGGGGTCTGTCTCCAGTTTCCACTCTCAGATTCACTAGATCTTTTCTGGGGTAAGGCTCTGAGGCTTCTTAGGTTACCATGTTTCAGATATGTTAGGGAAATTTTGGATTTAGTTGGTGCAATGCTTGAACACCCCAAGGGTGTGCAGGTGCTGGAAGCAATGAATCTAGAGAGCTGGGTCAACCTCTGCTACAAAATCAGCCCCCAAACTCCACTCTCACAGCCCACCAGAAAGCCTCACAAAAGTTCAGTGAGAGCCCTGCCTTTCTCAGCTTTGTCCCAAATTTCCGTGTATTTCAGGTGAAGCATTGCATGTTCAATGGTGCAAAATTCTGTAGATAAAAGCATCCACAGCAAAATGTCCGTCCTCTCCGAGACACAGGGGTGAGCCTGAGATTGGAGGTGGCATCAGAAAACAACCTAACTTTGGAAAAGTTTGGACATGTGAACTTTGCCACTGATCAAATATAAAGAATCCTGCTCAGATCCTAACAGCTGAGTTGGAGCAGAGTTTTTGAAAAGATTGAACTTGGATTACAGTTTTATGGCTATCTCTAAAATATTTTACTGCTGCTTTATGACACCAAAGTGTACATTATGGGGCTGTAAAGTCTAGCAGTTGTGAAGGTTTTACCCTTTGCTTATGTACAAAACATAAAGAGTGTCCTTCTATTTTTAGGTAAATATATACATATCTTAAAGTACAGCTTAGGGAGCCGTGTGTATTAGTAAGAACCACACTTTACTCAGTATTTTATTTTTTTTCTTAAGTTTGGGTACTTTATTAGTTGGTAGTGTGTGTCCATTGATGTAGGTCAAGCAATTAAAAGGAGGGGAGAATAGGTATGTGTTGTGTGTGTGTAAATACTGCTAGAATGTAAGTTGTGTCTTTAACACCAAGGGTTGGAGAGGAAATGTCTTTTCTTAGGTGAACTAATGGAGAAAAATATCTTTTGGAAGCAAAAGCCCTTTCTTAGGTCTGAAACAAAGCTTATGTAGTTTGTGCATGTATATAATGAATTGGCTTATACTGTATGCGTACACATACATATGCGCCTGCACAAATGCAGTTCTATAGATGGAACAACAGCTACAATATTGACACATTTGTACTAAAATCACATGGTTGTGTTCTCCATTTTTAGCATAGGAATGGTAACAAATTAAAATGTTTGGTCTCTTGTTACATTTTTAAAGCTAACATCAAACTATGTAATTCAAGAAATGTGGTATATTTTGGAGTCAGGGGGATCAAAGATCAATTCCCTTTGGTTGTGACTTCATTGGGATTCATCAGTAGCTTACCCTGGCCTTTATCTCTTGGGTTTTGTATCCTTCAGATTTTGCTCTCATCCCATGT
Organism: Myiopsitta monachus; assembly: GCA_017639245.1. Lineage (NCBI taxonomy): Eukaryota > Metazoa > Chordata > Aves > Psittaciformes > Psittacidae > Myiopsitta > Myiopsitta monachus. Next base: position 45,424,221 of record CM029918.1, read on the forward strand.
TTAGATGACTCACCATCATTTCCTTCCACTACCTCATGCTGAGTGACCAGGGGCAGAAAAATTGTTTTCATCTGCTCCTTTTAATTAACGTTTCTGTTCCAGTAGACTCAGATCAATTTTTTCACAAGTTATTAAACAGTTATTTTTTATCTGTGAACTCCATGTTATTTTGCTGCCCCCGACCTTGGCAAAAGTGTCCTTTCCAATCTTTGGGAAAAATGCTGGTTTATGCTGGGATTAAACTGATGTGTTAAGTGTCATTCTGATCTCCAGGACCGGAAGGACTGTGGTGAGACATGAGTGGCTATAGCGGTGTGAAATACGTATTTTTAGTGGTCCTAAATTATTATGGTTCATATTTCTTATAGGTGATGTCTCTATTGTCCTATGAGTTGCAGGCAGACCACTCTTTATCAGCTGTCAAGGCAAATACTGCTGTATAGTCCTTGCTGTCAGCAACATCTTCAGTGTCTGGTGAAGAGGTGCCTTGGAAGGATGGCACAGAACAAGCTTCATACTCCTCAGGCTTTCTGTGCTGTAAGTACACTGTGTAAGTTTGTGTGTCTACGACTGGGCATTTCCAAGTTGGTTAACTAGGGGTGTTTTGACTTAACATCTGGAAAATTTATTGTGATGTTGATGGTTTTATGCTTTTTAGGTGGATGAAACTTTGTATCTGGATCAAATAAACATGAAAGGTGCTTTTATATTGATATATTAGTCCCTGTGATCAGCAGAGGTTTCCATGATTGTTAAGAGGAAGGGGCATTTTTCCTGTAGTGCAATTACAAGCATGCTGGAAACAGCAAAAAGGCTGTAATTGACAGGCAGCTTCTGATGAAATTCATTCTTTTGCTGCTGTGCCTAACAAGAAAGGGAGGAGATGCTTTTGGTTATTTTGAAGATATAATCCCTAGGACCTATAATATATCTTGTGGTATCTCTGAATATATATATAGAGAGAGGGATGTTGAAACAAAGTCATGTATAGAGGTGTATGTTTTCCAACGGTAGGAGAGATGTGTCCACAACCTAACTGCACTCACTTTAGCCGAAATAAACGCTTTTGGGAAGAATTTAGCTGAATGGTTATTTTTGGTCTGGCAAAGGGGAAACCGACTGAGTGACTGTCATTACTCTGATGCTGATTACTGGAATTGGCCAGTTTAAGGGCAATTTGCTAACTCAGTTTAAAAACAAAACTGGTCTTTCTGGATACAGCTGTGATTTGGACAGGGAGGGGCTCTAAACCACCTTTTTTTTTCTTTCTTCAAAATAAATATATATTATTTTAAAAAAGAAGAGTTTCCTAGCAGAAAACATTATCTGAACCCCACATGCTGTGGGATTTAGGGAATTAGCAGGATGATTCAGACATAAAATCCTCACATTCATTCTTACTCCTGAGAATTTTCCTTAAGGAATAAAACTTCTTTCCTGCACTTGGTCAGAAACAAAACCAAACCAAACCCTCTTCTTTTTTTCTTTTTCTTTTCCATCTTTTTTTCTTTTGACTGGAAAGTAAGACAACTAATAAACCTAATATTAAGCTCTGGTGTCCATGCTGTAGTTCACTATCATCTCAGGATAGGAGTAGCATAACTTCAGCAGGCATTCACAGCTCTCCTCCCTGCGAGGTTTTGGCTGATATGTTGTCTGATTGCTCCTTCCTTTTCCTCTCCCCTGCTACTTATGGTGACATATGCCAGCAGGGGCTAAAGGGTGATTCAAAGTGTTCCCTTTTAATCTTTTTTCTTAGGGTGTGGGACAGAAGGCACTGGAAGCAGTGCCATATGTATTGGTTTGCATCTCTGTGAGAAGACGGACCATGGCACTGTCTGAACTATTCCCCCTGAGTAACGGAAAGTTGTGATCTTGCAGACCTGCTGCTCTCTTGATGTAACTCTGGTTTCCTTTTCCTTTATGGGGGGAAGGTGATATAATCTGCAGTGACTCTCTTTCTGCAGCAGGAATGAAAAGTAATCAGAACATGCAAAATTCCCAAGGTGCGTACAAAGAATCAGTTATGACTGATTGGTTTCACACTCTTTCCCCTTTTGTTGCTCCTTATCAAAACCAAACAAACTCAAACAAAATATATCCTTTCATTTATACAGGGAATAAAGCAAGTTAGCAAGGCTTGGTGCTTGTCCATACTGCCGTTTAGTTTAAATGCACACATGCATGTGTATTTTCTTGCTTTTCTCCTTCTTAGGACTGCTTCCCATGGTTCTTCTGCCAATTTGATTAAACAATTCCTCTGACGTGATCTTTAAGATTTTTAAATTTATACTCTGACTTCCTTCCTTCTCCCTCCCTCCCATAATTTTTCCTCAATACCCAGCAACTTCATCCATTCCCTTGGTGCCTCTTTTGCTCCTTGAATTGGGAAACATCTCTTAGCTCAGTCTTGTATTGTCTGGTCCCCAGTTGAATCAAATAGTACCAAGCTACCTGGGGGCTTTTTAAGACGTATCTGTCTAGATATAGATATATTTTTCTTTTTCTCCTAATTCCATTATTTTTATTGCTAGGCTCCCCTGCCAAATTCAGGTCATGCTGGTTGATCTGCCTTACCTGTCTCTCCTCCGTCTTAGTTCATAGAATCTCTGTGGGTTTCTCTTAAAATTCACCTGTGTTCATTTGGTTGTTTCAGGCTTCTACATTGTTCGAATCCTATTTCACAGCTTCCTTGTTCTTTTTTACTGTGTCTTCAGTCTGGGGATAATTCCAAAACAGAGCAATTTTACTAAGTACCTTGCAGGATTTTCCTTTTTACTGGCACAGTTCTAGGCAACTAGATTCACAGCTGCGCTACTGCATTCTAAAAGCAAATCCAGCCTTATAGGAGGATCAGAGGGGCTGCCTGTAGTATCTTGCCTTTCACTGCTGTCCTGATTCCATTGCTACACCAGATGTTGCCAACATCCTTGCTTCTGAGGCACTTCTGTAGTCCTGTGTCTCTCCTCCCTTTCCTCTAGCTGATGTTTCACCAGAGTCTACGTCCACATCCAGCTGTGTTTTTATTACACACAGAGATGGAAACTGTGCCCAATCATTGCTTGTCATTCTTCACCTTCCTTTTGTTTTGTCTTAAATATATTCAAGGGGGAAAACAGAGGAGGGATGGAAAAGGAAGGGTTTGGTCTAGACTTCCAAAGCAATTTCCTTTTCCCTATAGAGCACAGCTCATTTCCTTCCAGAGCAGTGTGGCCTAGGAAGCTGCACGTTTCTTCTCAGTGCTGACTTTCCTGAAATTTGTTGAGTCAAAGCACAGCTACTAGGAGTGGTCCAGGGGACCGTAACGTAAGTGTGTGAGTGTTCTTCCCTTTCTCACTGCTGAATAGAACAATAAACAGAGATTAATGTGCAAAGGAGAGCAAGGTCTAGATAAGCAGCCAGAGGGTGGAAATGTTGAAAGAAAATAGACAAATATCCATAGACGCACCTGTGCTTGGTTGTTCCTGCATCGTGGGGCCTCACAGGGCTTATTTTTGCCATAAATGTCTTGAGGGCAGAAAACTGAGCAGTGTGGAGGTTGATGATTTGCCTGAGAGTTAATTACAAGGTATAGCTTTAAAAAAAAATTAAAATAGTAGTGGTAGTAAATTGTTGTAACTTGAACTCTTCATACATAATATTAAGTTAAAGACAGGAGAGGATTTTTTTTTACTTTTTTTTTCTTTTTTCTTTAAAATGTATTTACATTTGCTGGTTTTGAATCGTATCCCATTTAGTGCTGTTGCATCCACTCTTTCCAAGTTCCTATTGTTTGTTTTAAATCAGATTAATAAATTGTTTTAAGTAAAATTAGAACCAGAAAGGGTAGTGTATTCATGACTGAGTGACTTTCCTCCTGTGAGTTCAAGATACTTTGCTTAAATTTTTCAAGTGAATTAAACTCATTTTGGAGAGAAAGTGATCCTATTCTGCCAGCTCCATGGAGTTTCTGATTTAGTTGGTGCCTTTAGATGTTTGTTTACTTAAAGAGATTTCTTCTGTGTTAGGAGCGTGTGGAGACATGAACAGGAAGATGAGCTCGAAATCTGACTGTGTGCTTGATTTCAACCATTCGGTTTGGCTTTTGCTTAGCAAGACAAATTACATGGTGTTTATTGTCCTGCCACTAGTAATTGCACGTTCGTGCCTGAATAACTGATACTTCTTTCTGAGTCTGAAAAAACTTATAACTGATTTCTTGTGTTAATTATCAGAAAATGGATGATGATATTTTAGAGGAGTACTTTCAAAGTACCAGTTACTGAACTCTGACAGGATCTTGAGTTGGTTGACCTTTCTTTTAGTAGAGTAATAGGTGAGGAAACTGCCTTTACATTTCATCTCAAAAACGGAAGTTCAGCAAACTTGATAGGCAGAGAAGCTTTAAAAGATCTCCCGCTTCCCAGACCCTTTGCCTTGAATTCCCAACTACAGAAAAACCTTCTGCTATTAGCCACAAGGTAAAACACCACAGTGTTCTCTCTTCTCCTGCTTGATGACTTTTTTTTATGTGCAGGAAAACACCTGGCTCAGAATAAGGTGGTGTATTGGCAGGCAAGCTGGCAGGGAGTGATTACTACATCCACTTGTTCATCCTATACTGGATAGTGCATTAAAATTTGGGAGTTGCTGTCTGGCATGGGAGTCTTTGTCAGGACAAGAAAAAGACACTACAATGTATAATGTAAAGACCCTGTTACTGAGCTCACGCTTCAAGGTGCAGACCATTTTTGTGAGGGTAGGGGATGGTACCTCTTGCTTGCTTCAGTCAGGTTACAGCTGGCTATTCCAGTAGAGGGAGGTACAGCTTTTCTATTTGTGGGGTACCTCTGGAGTGAACAGATGTGTAGCTGGTAGCTGAAGGTGCTGGAGTTATTATAATCCTTATTATAAACCATCCAGCTGTGTTTGACTAGTTGGCTCAAGTTTTTGACAGCTGTGGTTGGCAGGGAAATCTTTGCTCTGTTAAAGGGAGTTCTGGCAGTGCCAGGTATTCAAGATGAAATGAAGGTGATAGCAAGAAAGATGGCTATGATATTTCTGTGGATATTATCTGCCCATTAAGTGATCACTGTGGGCTTTTTTCTTCCTGAAATGTGTAATTGTGGTTTGCCTATTCTTTTTTTTTTTTTTGGTTTTTTTTTTTTTTTTGTTTTGTCTGTTCGCTGTCTATAGTAGGTGCTAAGGTTGTGTTTAGTAGATTAGGTGAGAGTGAGAGGTAAAGATGCTGTTTTCTAAAGAGGGAGAATGGATACACAACAAATAAGAGTAGCTGTGATCATGGCTGGAGGACAGTCATGGATCCCATGGCTAGGAGCTTTTAATTCTCAAAACAATGTCAGTGCCAAAAGACCAAGAGGAGAAACTGCAATCATAGGTAAAATTTTTACCCTGCCAGGGGAAGACCGGCCTGTATCCCATATATTCAAGTAATTTTTCATCTGATGTTTCCAAATACACACTCTACTGGTACTTGGGGTGGGGCAGAGGAGTTGTCTGACCTTTCTGATTCAGATTGAGATTGTGAGTGTTTTTGTACATGCAGTAGCACAGTCTTGTAGGAAACAGGGCAGTTCCAGAGAAAAAACAGTTGTGTCCCTGGAAAGCCAGGATTTAAAGCAATGTTATGCTAAATACTGAATGAGGCAGATCAAAATAAATGGAGGCACAGGTGAATATTAAAAGAATAAAAAAAAAACTTCTAGGTATCTAGTTTTGCTGCCTACCATCTGGTAGGAGTGCAGAGCCTGAGCTGTGCCGCAGTGTTTGTCAATAGCATGTTGAATGGCCTTAAGAAAGTAACTGCATCTCAAAGTCCCTGAGGTCCTATATTTGTGAAATAGGGATGATCTTAGAATGGTTAGGGTTGGAAAGTACCTTAAAAGTATCTGTTTCCAATCCCGTTGTCTTGGGCAGGGATGCTTCATGCTAGACTATGTCGCCCAAAGCTCTGTCCAACCTGGTTTGAACATTGCCAGGGATGGAGCATTTACCTCTTCTTTGGGCAACCTTATCCAGTGCCTCACCACCCTCACAATAAAGAACTTCTTCCTTATACCTAACCTGAATTTCACCTGTTTAATTTTAAACCCATTACCCCTTGTCCTATCGCTGCAGTCCCTGATGAAGAGTCCCTCTCCAGCGTCCTTGTAGGTGCCTTTCAGATAATGGAAGGCTGCTATGAGGTCTCCACACAGCCTTCTCTGCTCCAGGCTGAACATCTCCAGTGTTCCTAGCCTGTCTTTGTGTGGGAGGTACTCCAGCCCTCTTATGCTGGATCTCCTTGTGTCCCTTCTCTGGATTTGCTCCTATGTTCTATGTCCTTCTTATATTGAGTATACCAGAACTACAAGCAGGACAAGCAAGTTGCATTGAGTTCTAGGGATGAAAAGGTGGGATAGAAAATTTGAGATTTATCATTTTTAATAATACGATTATTGGTTTATTCTTACTGTAATTTTTACACCAGACATAATGGCTATTTTTTCTGTGAACAGTGTAATGTGCATAAAGGTGTAAAAATATGATTTCTTTGAAGGTATTATTTAGAAGCAACCTGTAAAGATCTATAGTTCTTTGCTTTGTCCTGGTAAGTAGCATAGTCCATATAGCAGTAAAGTCTTCTTATATCAATGTATTTCAGCAGAATTTTTAGTACCTTCCCTGTAAATGATCAAAAAATAAGACACACTCAAAAAGGAAATCAGCATTTGCTATTTTTTGAAATTGTCTTATGTTTGTAAAACAAGATGGAAGACACTAGATCTTGTGTATGATCTGCCATCTAAAGAACTGTGTGTGTTACTCTTAACTGATATTGGTAGCAATAAAAAGAAAAGAGTTACATTTCTTATTCTTACTTACTGCATCTTGATTGCAATTGTAACTACTTTTATGCAGAAGGTGCATAAGAATGCATGGCCAGCTCTTCACACCAGGAGTGGCAGCATTCAGGTCTTATCTCTAGACTAGGAATGCCTTTCCTGTCAAGTGTCTCCTTTTCTGTTCTGCTGGCTCAAAATGAAGTGCATTTACATTGAAAAATTTAAGCGTGCTTTTAGCAGTCTCCACGTTTGGAAAAAACTGGTAGCTGTCTTGTTTAGTGAACCACCTTTGATTGCAATCTCTAATCTCAGAACCAATTGCTTGCCTCACCTGCCTTCTTTCAATGCTGTTGCTGAGCAAAAAGAAGCTGGACTCAGGCAGGTATATGTGACACTGAGTGGAACTGGAAATGTGCATCTAAACATTATTTTTGACTTGCAATTTTTTATTTCTTCTTTGGTACAAATGTGATAACTAATCACTGTCACTAAACTTGTTGGAATCAGGTGGAATAACACTTTGTGAACAGAAAGCATTTTCAATGCAAAAGAAGTCTTGGAATATCCTAAATGCTTGAAGGGGGAATATTTTCTGTCTGAAACTTCATGAGGTGGATGAAGACTTACTGACTTTTGCTAATTTTAACTAAACATTTAATAGGTGCTACAGAAAAAGTGTGACTAGAGAACTATAATGTTTCTTAGGAAGTAGCTTTCTGAGATGTGGCAGTGTCCGATTTGCGCCACCCTAGTAGCCCTGCTAAAGCAGCTCAGAGCAAATTGCTCCTTCACAAATACATGAAATGGGTTGAGGATGGATTATAAAGGTACATCTCTCACATAATTAAATTCTTTTTCCTCTTTCTTAACCCACTGCCTTTTATATCAGAAACATTACTAGATATACATCTGGGAAATTAGCAGAATGTTTGTTTTACTTCTTTTCAAAGTATTTTCATGGTTTTAGGTGACTGACTTATGTTTGTTGGCCCTTGTGTAAGAGACTGTGAAAGCTATTTCCTTTTTCCTTAATTAGAGCATGTGGAATATCAGGTTTCTGACCAGTGAATTTCCTCTCAGGAGATAGATGAACATATATGGTAGGAGTCATTGTTTTTGTAGACTTAAGAAGTTGGTCTTTCTGTATTTTCCAGATACTTTCTTAAGCCAAACTTGTATTTTTCATACAGACATAAGTACAATCTTGAGTCAGCAGAGCTCCAGTAGAGATACAGCCAGCCCTCTGTTTTTATGCTGGTATTTTCCTGCGTGACTTATTTGCAGTGCTGGAGAAAGGGAAGAAAAAGGGAGAGATGTTTCCCTCCCTTTGCTCGTGTCCTGGTTTTTAAGGTCATGTGGTTTTATATCTGCTGTTTCGTGTGGGTGGGCCGGTATGAGTCTTGGTCTGACTTCTCCTTGTGCAGTGTCGGGGAAGTTCAGGTTGGTGTGCTGCTGGGGTCTGCCCACATCCTTCACCCACACAGCCCTGTGAAGCAGTTGCACACATCAATCAGGGAAAACCCTCAGCTCTTCTCGCCGTTGGAGCAGGTGTCTGAGATCATGATGACATCAGATGAAAGTCACATTACCATGGGGCACCCGCCAGTGCCCAGTGTATGTTCTGTGTACAGCAGGTCTACCTCCCAAAGTAAATTGCAGTCTTTGATGCAAGCCATATAGCTCTAAGACTCAGACCACCAACGCACATCCTTTCCTCTCACAGGTGCTCTGGGATAGAGTGAAGTGAAAGAAGAGTGAGGAGAATAATTGTGCAAAACATTTCAGATATCTGTACAAAAACCCCTCCCTACTCCTATGCTTTTAAAATTGTCAAGCAATTACAAGTATTATAAAGGAGGAAAGGAAGCCGAAGGCTGTATCCAGCAAAAGCAAAGCAGGCTAGGTCAGTTATGACCCAAGGAATGGGGAGTACTTGAAGCACAGACAGATGCTATGCTGTCTGGAGAAGTTCTTGCAAAGCTACTGCTTTCATGTCCATTTAGTAGTGGGTTTTTTTGTTTGTTTGTTTGTTCAGGGTTTTTTTTTGTGCTTTTTTTTTTTTGTTTGTTTTTTCTTTTTTTTTTTTTTCTTTTTTTTAAAGCATGATTGCTGCAGCTTGTTTTTTTTCCTTGAAAGATGAACCCAGAATAAACACACTCAGCCTACACAAACCTCTTTATTTTGATGTCTTAGAGTTTGTAGTATACCAACACCTATCTGTAAACAAACCGTATTAAGTGAAAGTACTCTGTGCGTCCCAAGGGGAGCTGTTGGCTTTTTCCAAGTCCTCTGTAATGGAGTGTGAGACAAACTCTGTCCCTCTGTACCCAGGTAAGTGTGGAAAGGCATCACTGGCTTAATTTGACCCTGGGAATTCAGTGAAGTGGCTCTGGGTTGTACGAGTACATGTGAGAGAGGAAACTTGGTCAGCTTCTGCCCTAACATATATGTACCTATATTTATTTTGCTACATGAATGTAAAACATTGGAACAAGTTATTCTTGGGATATATGGCAGTGGGTAGGTGCCTCCACTCCTAGACATGATCTTAGACAGGTGGCAGTGTGATGTCTCCACCATTTGGGGGTGTTTAATATCTCCAGGAATGGAATTATTATATTTCTATATAACAAGTGTATGAAGAAATTCAGATAATGTAACTTTTAAATGAAATGGCTTATCCAGTTATTTTATCTTTACATGTAAGCAAGAAAAAATGTTCTAAAAATGTGGTGCTAAGAATTACAGAAATCCTTTCTAAGAAAAAAGGCACTTTTTCATCCATTAAAATATTGGAACCTTCCTGATTCAGTGTATTCACAGACATGTAAAAATTATAGGGTTAGGGCCTAGGTTGGAACATATTCCCATTATATTGCCATGTCAACAGTGTTCGTGCTGCTCTGTTTCACCTACAGATAACAATAGGCATAGGTGCCTAAACTCAGGAAAAGAGGTGGCTTCGGTTTTGCTGTGCTCAGTTCTTAGATACACTAAAGCAATTCTGACTCTTACAAGATATTTCCAGCGTTGAAACACTGTTTTGTTTGGTGATGGAAAGTAATGACTTAGCAAGTGTATAATTGAATTAGTTTACATAGATAATGAGATCATCTTTAGCTATGTTACATAACTTCTTGAGTAACTTCTTGAAGGTGCAACTCCTGCAAAAGGGATCCGAGTCTTTCTGCTTTAGGATGTGAACTCACCACCACCAAAGAGTTGAGAAGAATCTTCCTGCAGGGAGAAGTCTCCTCTTTTCCCACCCCTTTGTTTTTCTTTTTTTACCAATAGCCTCTCTTGAAAACAAACTAGATCAGCTGTGTCAGTGTTATGTTTTTTTGCCTTTCCTATAGAAGTTGTTCCTAGCTTGTTTCGTGCTCAGAAGCCATACAGATAATGGTGGCCCTGTTTTAAGGTTCAGGAACTGCTTTCCATGTGCTTGGATGATATTGAATGGATTCTGATCTATAAGCTGAAGAACAGGAGAATAACCATGTGATGGTCATAGAGGGGTCACAACACTCTTGTCTTTACCAGCTCTGGTTTGCTATTTTATCATACAAATGAACTTGCTCTCCTAATCAGATTTTCACATAGTGAGGGTGGAACGGCCTGGTAAAGATGGAAGGAGAACTGAAGTGGAGTGGGGAGTGAGGGAGAAGAAAAGAGAAGAAAAATATTTGTCAGGCTTGATATTGTTAATGAAAACATAAAGAAAGAAAGGAGGAAAGCAATGTTTGGAGAGCAAAGAGTGACCTTACAAATGTGACCTCTTTTTTTCCCAAGGGCTTTTGACTTTGAAACCAAAGCTGGCTTTAATGTTCACCAGGTGCCATCAGAGTGTTTTTATTCCCTCTTAAGGAAGGGAATTAGCCTTACAGTTTCAGCATCTGCACTTCAGTGAACTTCAGTGGCAGGGCGTATTCTTGTTCAGATCATAACCTTTGAGGTTCAAAGGCCATGAACAGCTCAGCAATTAATTCTGTTACTTCCACAGGAGGTGATGAACACAGACCAGTACTTCATACAAGTTTTGCCACAGGTTTTTTCAGTCACTGCTCAAACAAAGTCCACCTGAGCTCCTCTAAACAGTCAGCCAGAGCAACCAAAAAACTTCACAGCAGCAGTACAGAAGCAATGCTCCTTGTAAGATTTAGCCTCATGCTAAATAATACTTTAAAGTTTGTAGTCTGTCAGCTGATATTATAGTTCAATTTCTTGGAAGAAGTGAGATGTTATTTTGCTCAAGTTATATGGTTCTTTGTCCCCTGTTGTTATATAAGCAAACTGTTGGTACTTATCATCCTCTTCCTGGCTGCTTCCTCTCCATGGGTAACTGTGTGCCTGATATTACCTAGGCATCACAGCCTTGCTTGTGACCTGAGTGCCACACATAGATTTTAGCTGTTTCAGATTACTGTCCTGTCCTGCAGAAGATGGAATTATAGGAAAGTTGTATATTGTCAGCCAGAGGAAATTACTGACTGATTGGTGAAGTCTTTGCTTCCTCCAGCTCTCTCCCCTTTCCTCTGAGAGGCCCAAGAGCCAGCCATTCCTGGAGGCTTCCCCCTTCCTTTTGTGAGGCTCAGGAAATTCAAGCAGCTCATCTAATCCCTTGGTGGACAGGCTGTTGGAGTGAGTCCAGAGGAGAGCCACAGTGATGCTCAGAGAGCTGGAGCACCTCTTCTATAAAGGCAGGCTGAGAGAGTTGGGGTTGTTCAGCCTGGAGAAGAGAAGGCTCTAGGGAGATGTTAGAGAAACTTCCAGTGCCTAAAGGGGCCAAAAAGAAAGCTGGAGAGGGTTTTTTTATGAGGCCTTTTAGTGGTAGGACAAGGGGAGATGGCTTTAAACTGACAGAGGGGAGATCTAGATTAGATATATTAGGAAGAAGTTCTCCACTGTGAGGGTGGTAAGGCACTGGCACAGGTTGCTCAGAGAAGTTGTGCCTGCACCATCCCTGGAAGTGTTCAAGGCCAGGTTGGATGGGGCTTTGAGCAGCCTGGTCTAGTGGAGAGTATCCCTGCCCATGGCAAGGGGTTTAGAAATAGATGATCTTTGAGGTCCCGTCCAACCCAAACCATTCTATGATTTGGGATGCTATTGTGCGCTAAAGATTCAAGACTGCATGATGGATGATGCTGTTAACAATTGTGTTTCATAATGTGGCAAAAATGCAGTTTGTCTTCATCTTTGTGTAGAAGTGTTCAGTTAATACTGTAGTAGCACTTCTTACTTAAAGTGGAAAATGACTGTGTTATATTTGTATCCAGAGGGAGCATGTTATTAATTAGTAAATAATGACATGATGAAATTGAAGCATAATGGCTTTTCTTTTTCAGTCTTACTTTGAGGAATGCATGCTATAAAAGCGTATCCACATATAAATAGTTCTCCCAGTGTCCCTAAACACTTAGACAGACATGTTGCAGTATAGTTAAATTCTAATGACGATGACAGTTTAGAAAGGAAATGCTGTCCAAAGATAGCAAGGGGTATAGCAATAAGAAGCTACTTTTATGAGTTTAAAATAGGCTATTGGAAGCATATTTTTATATACTGTAGTCACAATATTAACATGCAGATATATAGGTATGTATTAATATATTGCTAGCATTAAAGCATATTTGGAAATTGTATGGAAAATTTCCAACACAGGCACAAAATTGAGGTACTTGGTTTTTTTACTTCATGTTAGGATAGAAAGCTTGCAGTTGATGAGTGGGATTTACCAATGCTACAAACATTGCTGTGGGTTTTGGGGCCAATTATAATCACTAGGGAGGCTGAGGTGTATTAAAAACCAGAAACTCTCAACAAGCCTTGTAAATGAATTGTTGAAATCCTCTAAGAGGATTGTAGAATAAAGACATCTGAGTGAATTTACACATGTGGGGAAACCTGAGTGCATATGTGCATTCCTGGGCCCTAGTCTAATTTCATGTAATAGTACATGAGCTAAGCCTGTGTTACTGTAAAGCATGTGTTAACTTGGATAGTGACTTCTGAATCAATTCAGAGCCCTTATTATATAAGGGCCCTTCTGCTGAAGAATGTGGACCTTCTTCAGTTGCACTGAATGACTGTTAAGAATGCTTCACCACTGTAGACTGGATAATAGAGTCTGGAGGAGAATGCTTCAAAGTTGATTTGAATGGATAAGAACACCCAGTCCATGCTGGAAATGTTGACATTATTTTTCTTTCTGTATTTAAGTTGTTTTTCATGTAGTTAAAACCAGTATTTTTGTATTTCTGAAGTTTTCTGTAGTTCATGTTCAGTAGCAATTTCTAGAAAGTTCATAAGAAGCTGCAAAAATGACAGAAGACTAGTAATGCAGGAGAAAGCTGCCTTAATATTCACAGCTGGAAGGTTCTCCTGCTGCATTCCCAAATTTAAGCTTCAGCTTTACTTTGCATAGCAAAATTCTGATTATATTGTGTAATGAACATCTTTTTTTGCACAAAGAAAAACATTTTCTTGTTATGGTAGAAGGAAAGAAGTATTCTGAAGTTTTTCCACTATGGCACAACTAGAAAAAATAGAAGCTAGACAGCAATTTTCATTATTTAAATTAAAAAAGCATCAAATAATTCAAATATACACACAAAGAATCATTTTTCTGAAACTTCAGTAGTGCTTCTAGTTTTCAGTTGTATCAGTTATTGGTGATGAATCTTTCTATGCTTGTGTGAGTGAAGAGAGGAATGCTTACACTGAGATAACATGAAGTCCTGGATGTGTTTTTCCTGGTTGTTTTTACATTTCTTTTACTGTTCTTGCAAATCTCAGTAGCTGCAAATGAACCCGCAAGTTTATGAACACCTAAGTAAGCCAATGAGTTCATGAGTTTGAAATATTATACCCATAGTTCTCTATGTAGTTTTTTTCATGTCATAAAGTGGATATGAATTGCCAATGAGTGCTACAGTAGGTGAAGCTTACATCATCAATTATGACTTTGAGATATTTTTAGTATCACATATTTAATATATATAAATATATTTTTAAGAGGTCTTGTGGTTTTCTGTGCCCATATCTGGTATGAAAACTTTACAAACAGCATCTCCTTCTCTTGTTGTACAGCCATCACAAATAAAAAGCATAATAGGAGAGAGTGCTAGTCATTATTATTTATTAAATTCATCATGTTTACTGCATGTACCCATTTGTCCATGTTAGCAATCCATTGCTAGGAACAACCTGCTCCCTAAATAGTAATTCCACCTACAGTTTTAAGTGTGAGAAAGAAGATACTGGGCTAAATTTCAAAACCCAGAACAGTTGCTCATTTTAGTGACTGCTACCTTGGAAAATTTCTTTAATGTGGGATGTTAAGACACAGGGAAATGTAAATGCATTTGATGACCCTGGGGACAAGAGAAGACAGGCATGGTACTGCAGTGGTTACAGAAGAGACAGGTGATGTAGGAGATGACAAAGCTCTTGGGGAGATATCCATGCCACAATTGCTGTGTTCCAGGTGCAGCAGCTTAAAAAACCCAATAAATAACCTGAAACTCTCCTTTTGATCATTCCTTAAAAAAAAAAAAAAAAAGTTGAAGACCAGAATGATTTTTCTTTTTCTTTTTTTTTTTTTTTTAAGTTGGCTATTGACCTGTGAGTTCTTACAGCAGGAGACAAAAAAGGCTGGATAGTGAAATGTCAGCATACCTTTGTCTAGAGAGTGCTGATGGGCTTAGATGGAATAATGTTATGACATGGTGCATGAAGAAGAGGTAGAGTAGATGGGTACATCTGCTGACAATCTTTCTTTTTAATTTGGAGCCACCTGAAGGCAGTAAGTAGCTGAATAATGACCTGATCCCCATATGGCTTCCATTCTTTCTGAGTAATAGCGTGTGGGAGGGGGAATGAAATAAGTCTACTTTTAGCTCTGGCTTCTGTTTGCCTCTTTGTGAGCCTGAGAATGTTTCCTCTCTGCTTGGTGATGGGGAATGTAACCAAAGCAGACGTCAGTGAGTGACATTTCTCTTGCCTGGCTTTCTGCACTGGGTTTTCTTTACCACCTTAGAGATGTTGCAACATGTATGAAGGGGGAAGGAGGTATCTTTAGCATGCTTTGTAGCTAGCTCACTGTAATATTTTGCCTTGTTGGCTTTTCAGCATACATTGTACTGTATCTAAAATGCATTTCCCAATTATAATTCCTTGCAATCTGATATTGCAAAAAGCAGGCGAATATTGTCCTTTAAAATACATATAGTTTTGGGAGTGGAATATTTTGACATAAGCAGCTTTACTTTAGTCTGGAATTTATGCATAAACTTACTACTTAGTTTTCTCATTCTTGCTTTTTTATCTCCCCATACTTTCCTTCCTGTCTGTGTTCTCCCATTTCCTCTCAAAATTATAGATATAAGGGAACAATCATTTTTATTGAAAAAAGGGCTTCACTTTTGGGGATAGTCTAGAGGCATTTCAAGAAAGGTCAGCAGGTTCACAAGGGTGTTGCTGAAGATGGGATTTTACGAAATGTGGCTTTAGGAAAAACAAAACAAAATCAGCAGCCCTCAGCACCCAGCAATCTTGAGATGAATAGTACTAGGAAGAAATGCCTATCCTGCTTGCTCTTCTAATAAGGTTTTTTACCAGATTACTGCCCTTGACTTTGTCATGACAAATTTTGCGATGCAAATTCACCCACAATGTAAAGGGTAAGGTGAGAAAAGGAGAATGATTGAGTGCAGAAAGGAACAACAGTGAGAGAATTTGGGCTTTGCCTGTGTTCAGTATTGATGTTACACTGAATCACTGTAAACACAGGTTAGGATAGTAGATTGGGAAGCAATATCAGTATTGGCATCTTTACTAGTATCTATTGCCCTATTGAATTTTTTAATTACTTTAATGAGAGAATGTAAAGATATGCAATTCTTTGGGAAGGAGTCAGTCAAGCCACCTCCTTTTTTGAACCTGTGTAAAGAGATATCCATGTATTTATTGGAGATGAGAAGTCAAAGTTATGGATTCAAATGAAAACAGGCATGGAGTATTTAGGGTTGCACTCCTGTGAGAAATTATACTGATTTTTTTTTTTTTTCCTACTTGGAAAAATGTGAAATTCTGAAGCATACTTCACTCCCCATTTTTCACTCCTTTTGCTTACCTCTAGGACATAAAGTCTAGGCTGTTCTCTACCTAATTCCTATAATTTCCGTCTCTGGCTTGCTGTGTCTTCTGTTTCAGCAGTGCATAGGAGACATAGTCATGTTGCAAAACTCCAGCTTCTCCTCAACTGGGTGTCATCAGGGGAAATGTGCACTGTGGGTGAACCTGTTCCAGAAATCCCAAACACTGCACGAAAGCAGCCTGGAACTGCCTCCTCTGGAAGCTGCTTTAAGACCTTGAAAATTAATCTTCCTTTCCCTAGTGGGAGTTGGGGCCCTGCAGAAGTCTTATTGTCTGTCCCTTCATAGACATGAACAACTTAGAAGTTTCTACAACGTTGTGAGTACTAAGTTGCGTGTGTATTCCTAATTAACTGAGAAGGACATAGGCTTAGTATTATGCCTTTCACATATTTGCATTCCTCTACATGTTGTTTTCATGGATCAGTTTTGCTGTTAATAATCCATCTTTTAAGAATGTTGGGCAAAGAAATACACTGAATATAGCAAATTCCTGCTTTTCTGCATACTGTCCTGTTGGATGTTCCTCACCAGGACTATATGATGAAGCTAAGACATAGTTTGTTTCACCTGTGTCGTGGTTTAAGCCTCACCCAGGCTAATAACTCACAAAGTTTTACTCACTCACTCCCTCCTTCCCTCCTCTCTTTCTTCCCCTAGTCCCGGGCGGATGAGAAGGAGAATCAAAAGAATTCAGCTCACACAGGCTGAGATAAGAACAGTTTAGTAACTAAGGTATAATACAAATCACTACTGCTACCACCAGTAATAATACAAGAGAAATACAAAGAAAGAGAATACAACTGCTCACCGAGCCTGATCTAGCCAGTGCACCCCCCAGCAGCAAACCCCCCACTGCTCCACCAGTAATAATACAAGAGAAATACAAAGAAAGAGAATACAACTGCTCACCAAGCCTGACCCAGCCAGTGCACCCCCCGGCAGCGAACCCCATAATGCACCACCACACCCTTCCGGATCTCTGCTCTCCGTCTTCACATCCTGGACATGATGTGCTGAGGTATGGAGTAATCTCTTTGGTCAGTTTGGGTCAGGCTCCCTGTCTCTGCTTCCTCCTGGCTCCCCCTCCTCCCTGGCATAGCATGAGACTCAGAAAGTCCTTGGCCAGACAAAACACTACGAAGCAGTAACTGAAAACACTGGTGTTGTCAGCGCAGTTCCAAGGCCCAAAATCAAAAAAACCAGCGCTGCACCAGCTACCAAGAAGGAGAAAAACGACTGCTACTGCTGAACCCATGACAACCTGGTAGGAAAAGTTGAGAAATTCTAATCAGAAATAATGATACTGTGATGTTATTCAGTTTTTGAGAGAGTTCCGGTGCACGTATGAAATTGAATGCCTGCTTTGACAGTGCACAGAAAGGCTGTGTTAAGAAGTTAAATGTGCCTGGGAATATCCTCTAGCACCTGGGCACTGGCCCATGACAGTATCATACAACTCTTAACTCTCCAAAAGAAGCTGGCCACATCCAAAGTGTCTCATAGACTGTGTTTTCCCCTGTGGTGCCAGGGAGAGCGCTGGCAAGCCTGTGCCAAGGACTTGTCTAATAACTGAACTGCAGAGGCAATTAAAGTCTACTGTCTGGGACTGCTTCTTGGCGTTGTTTAATTTACTGGCGTAGAAGTGGCCAAAGAAGAATATTTGTCTGTTTATCTTTGGTTATCCAGTTTAATGAGAATCAGCACTCCAAATGGTGTATCTTATGCATTTGGGAACTCATTTGGTCTTATCATTGCTGAAGACTTTTTGTTACGGTTTGCGTTAAAGTGATACCCATGCTACTTCTACCTGTCTCTTAGGAAAAAAAGCCCAGCATAAAAATGTAAGAAGCAGCCTTAAGCAAGTGTAACACTGGCCACTGTATATAAGGTTCTGGGATGATGGGGCTGAAAGAACTTGCTTTTCCCCTGAGGTATTTTTTGCCCTTTCTTTAAGACTTTAGGGGATTATAGTGATTTCTCTCTGCCATAATATATAGTGCACTTCTGCTGTGTGCTTCGAATGCGTGCCTCTGTGCGTGTTTATATGCACAGACAGACACACATACACACGAGTTGTCCATATATAGAGGAGATCTGTAGTTTCTGTGTATGATCTTTGATGGCTGGTGTTAAGTGGTAGTGACAGGTCACGTGAACACTGAGGCTTGGACCCAGCAGGCGGCAGTGCGTATGCATCTTCAGCATTAACACAATCGACATCCGCTCAACAGAAGGGTGGCTGGGCCTTTCCTTAGGAAACATACGCCAAAACTATTATTGGAGACTACGTCATGGCCTGCGGCAAAGTGGACAGGATGTTAATGAGGAGGGAATTGTAGAAGGAATCAGAGTGCATCCCATACAATCAAAACAGAATGCTGAATAAACAGATTATTTCCATTACCATGCCCTGTCAGCAATCTCAGTATTTTGATCTTTATCAGATTTTTGCTGATAAAGGTTGATTTTTTATTACTTATTTGATACAGGTTTGGGAGTGTTTTAAGTGTGTATGTGGGGGGAGATAATGCAAGCTACTGAGAGGCTATAAGAAACCCAAGACAGCTCATTATTTCTCCTTGACAAAGAAATCTCTGGTGCATCTTGTGATGTCTGTGACAGTGTGTAATGAGGCACTCTATTATGTCAAGCCCAGAGTCGTAATTCTGTCTTATCTGCAGCCATAATGAGACTTTTTGAACTACTGAACTCAGCAGAAGTTATAGGTAAAAGAAAATGGTTTGTGTTTTGCAACTATTTACAACAGGTGGAGACCAGGGAATTTGAATCAGTTATTTTTCAGTTGAGAACCATGTATGAGAACCTGAACTTAGAATTTGTGTTGATGATTCCAACAGTGTCTACCACTGATTTAATTTTATATTTGGCAATTTTCTTTTTGTACTTCTGGATTAGAGGTACAATATTTTACTGCTTGCTTTGCTTCTAGTTGGTTTTTTTTTCTTTCACTCCTTTCATCCTGTCCCTCTGTCCCTCTCAGAAGGCTTGCCAGAGTAGAAAGAGTGAAATAAGTAAAATAAATACCTTTGGGGATAATAGCTGTCCATATAAAGTATTTTTGTGGGTGTGCTTTAGAAAGCAAAATACCAATGCAATATCAAACTCTATTTTTTCCAAGATGCCAGCTGTTAAGAGGTTGCATTTTGATGGATTGATCAGAATTTCAACAATTATATTAGCTTGATGTTCCTTGAAATGTTAGGTTAATTCCTCTGTTTATTTATAAAATTAATTAAATATGGCCAATGTCATAACAAGTTCATCTTGTAGTTAATTTTCAGCTGCCTTATCTTCACCAGACAATGAATGTATTTTTTCCTGCATCTTAGCTCACATGCACTAACTACCATGAGGTAAGCTGTAGCTGTAATATGAGTTATCAAGATGACGTGGCTCTTCCCCTCTTGGCAAAGTATCCACAAACTCCCTTGTTTTGTTACGTTTTTACCAAATGTCAGCTAACATGCCCTAAGAATAGGTCTTGCTGCCTGCTGTCCCCACAGGAATGACCTCAGCTGTGACCTGGAACTTCCTTGTCTCAGGCTGCAGAGATGGCTCCTGTGCCAGAGATGTTCCAGCCTCGGCCCTTGAGCCCTGAGATTCAAATCCATGCCCTGGTGTGCTAGAAATGAGATGTTTGGTGCTCAAAACCCATTGAACAGCCCTTGACTGGAAGTCATTGTAGCTCATTATCAAGCTGAGCTCGATTTGAGGAACATCTAAAACCTATGTTGTTTGTTCTAAAGCTTTTATTTGCAGGGATAATACCTCTAAATATCAAGTACTTCAGAAAGACTGAAGTTGGATCAGATCTATTTGTTTATGTACCGTACTGTCATTCCACGTGACCTAGTTTAGGATTGTGATGAGATCTGAAGAGCAGATATTGAAAATGTTATTTGTGGGAGCCTGTGTGCCAGAACAATGTGGGGTAAAATCATCTTAATGAGAAGCTAGATCATCGGCAGAATGTGCATCTCAGTAAATACAGTGGTTTTATTTTCCTTAAGGGGAACATAAAGAACCTCTTGCAGGAATGCATTTTCATAATGCTGAAAGAAAATAAGTAAAGGTTTTAGTTCTTTTAAAGCTTGAGCAGAAGCAATTTTCTGCAGTACCCCACAGTTGTGGCCACTATGATTAAATAGTTGTTATCATCAGCCTGCTCTAGATACATACACAGTGATGGAACATTGATCAAAAATATTCTGTTGTACTGTGGAAATAAAGTAAGTGGTTTTAGTTTGTTTGGCAAAATAACATGGAGATATTTTAGGTTCTGGATCTTGGTTTGTAATAATAAGAGTCCAAAATAGTACTGTAGCTTCCAGCTAGAAATCAAAGCCTGTCAGGTGGTATCACGTCCACTTCCTTTTCAGCTTTTTTCGACCCAAGATGAAATTTGTTGAAATGCTTGCTAACCTTTACAGAACAAGAGGAGCTACTTAATAAACATGATTTTCCCCTGGGGAGTTTTACTGCCTGGCCTAGGTTTAGGCAAGTTTTCCCTCTTGACATTTTTCTACCCATGTTCAGAGTCTTCCAAGGAACACAGCAGTAGCTCTCATGGAGACTAGTTGCACTGGTGTTCCTCTGGAAGAAGCATACTATTTACTGACTGGAGCATTAGGAAAAAAAATAGCAATAAAAATGCTATGTATAAGCCAATAAAAAAGGCAGATTCTTACTGTTCCAAATTTGCAAGGGGAATCTCATAAACCTCACGAGTTTTCATTATCTCATCCTTTATAGGGAAAAGGTAAAGTTATGGACAATATGTAGGAAATAGAATGTATTTTGATCTTCCTGAATGCATTCTGCTAGTACTTGTGCTGACTGCAGGTCATGTTATAAATGAATGAATAAAAGATGAATGAAGAAAGGCTATGTACAGAAGGGAAGTTGTCTTATTACATGTTTTCCCATCCTGGTGTTGGTTGTTCACATCCTTTAGTTAATAGGCTTACTTCAGTGAGTAAAACTCATAATAACTTTTTACTTTTATTCAAAATAATATTAATTAAAAAAATCGAGGTTTTCTCACTTTCACATCTTTGTTCAGAGTAAAATCCACATCAGTCAAATTGAATACATGCAAGACTATTGATTTTCCTCCTCGTGGTCTACATCCATCAACCACAATAAATTCCATATTGAAATAATAAATAAGCGTTCCCACCAAGAGAATGGTATTGCATTCCCTTTTACTTCCAGACGTGAAGAATTGTTTGGGTTTGTTTGTTTTCTATGTCATCACTGAAGAACCTGATGACATTTCTTTGCAACTCCTGTGCCCCCCAAAAGGCTTTTTTCTTAATAGAAGTCCCCTACTTTTTGCTTGTTCTACTGCTGCTTAAGTCATTGTGAACAAATGTCTCACTCCAAGAGCGTGTACTGGAAATGCATCTGATAGATTATTTAATAGACTTGAAGGGTGTGAGTAACACACCTGCACCAGTAAGAGGTGAAAATTCAGCCACAATTTTAAAGATGCATTGGTTTGGCTGGTGGGAATGTTTTTCTTATTTTTTAAGCCAGTGTTTTGAGACACGTATGCATGTACATATACCTGTGTAGATGTATGTGTGTGTAACAGAAAATAATTGGTTTTGATTGGTTGAATAACTAATTTTCTACAGAAAACAACAGTAATGAACATAATTTTTTTTGTCAAATAATTAGTTAAATAATTTTAGAAATAATTTGTCAAATAATTTAATTTAGTTTTGTATTATACCCAGATTTAACTCTGTTCTGTGTTCTTATGTGTACACCATATATTTTACTTATTATTGCTTAACTATCATGCAAGTAATATCCATTTTTGTACTATTATTGGATAGGAAGTTTATCAGGCACAGGCCACTGTTATCCAAATAAACTCCTCTTCGGGATTTTCACAGGAAAGTGAAATATGATGAATATGTATTTTTAAAAGATTCCTTTGGCTTTCAAATTTTCCTTATATTTCATAGTCTGATAAATAATTTTGTTCATGTGTCAACCAGAAGAACCGAATCTGGTCTTTTAGAGCTATGTTGGTATGTCTAAAGTCGTAAAAGTGAAACTTGTGCGGGTGCATTACCACTGTCAGTGTACTGACTGAGGCTCAAATGAAAAAAAAAAAAAAGGAATTTACTTGCCTGAAAAAGAGGTACAGCAGCCATTGCCATATTAGTGTTTTGGTTTGGCTCAGGAGCTCAGCTTTGTAGTGCAGTTAGGGCACTGGTCATCAGGGCTGCTCATGCTCACATCGGTCCCTGTTGTGGTGCAGTCCTGAAAGCACAAGTTGGATTAATTTCAGGTAACACCAGTCCATCAGATTCACACCCAAAGTGTACTTACAACACCTCACCTTCCAGGTCCCTCTCCATTATGGGGACATTTTTGAGCTTATCAGAAATAAAAATCCTGAAACATGCACTGTGCTAAATGCCTAGTCCTTACCAACTGTGCCGCTCTACTCATCTGCTTCTAATGGGCAGCCTGAAGTGGTAATGTAGGTGTAGCCAGAAGGCCTTCTGAGTGGCCTAGAAACCGAGTAAGAGGAACAGAATAGGTTGGGAGTTCTTATCCACCTGGGGTGAACCTTCTGGGAAAGTTTTTGTTTTGTGGTTTCTCCCCTCACTGTCCATGTTGTTTGGTGTGTGTGTGTGATGTCTGTTCCTTCCACCCCCAACTTTATTGAGATTTTTATCAAGTTGTATCAATGCCTCACTTGGAATACTCCTGTGGTTTTAAGTAACAATATTTAAATTAGACCACACTTTTATTTTATTCAGCCTGGAGAAGAGAAGACTACATGGAGACCTCATAGCAGCCTTCCAGTATCTGAAGGGGGCCTGTAGGGATGCTGGGGAGGGACCCTTCATTTTAGGGACTGTGGTGATAGGACAAGGGGTAACGGGTTGAAACTTAAACAGGGGAAGTTTAGATTGGATATGAGGAAGAAATTCTTTACTGTAAGAGTGGTGAATCACTGGAATGAGTTGCCCAGGGACGTTGTGAATGCTCCATTGCTGGCAGTGTTCAAGGCTGGGTTGGACAGAGCCTTGGGTGACATGGTTTAGTGGGAGGTGTCCCTGGCCATGGCAGGGGGTTTGGAACTAGATGATCTTGAGGTCCTTTCCAACCCTAACTATTCTATGATTCTATATTGTTATGAATTTTTTCTGGAAAACTGTTCTTTGCTTATTGTGTTTTAACTGTACTATTCACAATGGACAGTCTGTTTTCATTAACTATACATATCTAGCATTTACATTATATTTATTGTGGAAGAGTGTACTACTATATAAACTACACAGAATCTGTGTTCTTACCATAGTTGGCATGGCAATAATGTATTCTGCAGTATTTTGTGGCAATTTTACAATGGTACGAAATTCTGCTACTTCAACCTAGAATTCATTTCTTACAGAGGACATTTCTTTTGTTCCTTTGCATGATACTTAAAGGCCTCCATTGTTATATGGGGATACAAAATAGACATTAGAAGAGAAAATGAAGCAGATGACACTGGCTCTTACCAAGGGCTGCTTATGCTTCTGAAAGCTGGATCTTGCAGTAAAATACCTTAAGCTCTGAGGGGACTTAGGAAACAGTTGTTGATTTATAATATTTGATAGATTGAAAAGAAGGAACCCTGCCTAGTATAGTGTATGTCATGCTGATAGCCCTTTACAAAAATAAATGTTTGTTAATATCTGAAAATTTGGCTATTTTTACCAATAGTAGCACAATGCATTGTTACTGAATAGCAGTAATAACCAACAAAACAGGATCAAGAGAAGCTGAAGAAAAAAATATCTTTTTCTCTTGAAATAACACTATTTGAATAGACTTACTGCTCATGGAGCATGATTGACATGATTTTTATTACTTCTGAAAATCGCGTCTTGCTCTGGTCCTAGAAGAACATGTCTAATAGCCCTTTCTGCTTCCAGATTCCTGAAGAAAGAACGAATTCAGAGGTGATACATGGCCCTAGAAAAGTTCTGATTTCTAGGGTGAAGAAGAGCTCTCCTACACACACATAACCTGTTAAACTGGGTAAGAGATTTTTGTCAGCTAAATTGCTGCTGGCTTTTCCATCATGCTGAGTTACTTAGTTAATATCAGGAAAGAAAAAGAATGAGATAGAAATGTAAGAAACAGCAATTAAGTAAGTCTGACTTTGTTTGCTGTGACTGTAGAAAACTGAAGTGCTTAGTGGTTTTCCACTGAATAAAGTACTTAAAGTCTTATAGGAGCAAACCCAAAGACTATATGGGTCAATGATAAACCATATGGTTATCCATGTTTGAGAGACTGTCCTGTCCCTGGAAGCAATCCAGTAATTTGAGCTGAGCCCTAGTGCCTAATAACAATATATTTTCAGTGGCTGGTCAGTGCTCTGAGAAAATGCAGGATACACGCATGTAAGTGTCACTGCAAGAGAAAATAAGACAGGAAACCTATATAATATTCTTAATCCCTCAGATAAGTTTTTCATCAAATATGCCATTCCCTCATGTTCTGTTCTTTATATCCAGGCCTGGTTTACATCTTTATTTTCTTATTGACAAGATTAAGGAATTAATTTCTACTTGTTTTTATGCATGTTTTGAAACAAGTGTGATTAAAACAAGTGCTTAAGTAAAATTACTGAGGAAACATTTTGAATTCACTTAGGAAAATACACAAAATAAAATTTATTACAGCACTCCTCTCTCATACAACTGACCGTGTCTTGAGCTTATTTAATCTTCCATTACTGAGACTCATCGTAAAACCTTTAAACTATGCACCCCATAGAAGTCTGAGGATATTTGAATTAAGGCTGGAGAAGCTTGTCTTACTGTGAATTGAAATGGAAGGACAAATCAGTGTTCTGATAAACATAGTTGGAGGTGGGTGGAGAAGGTTGGAGGAACCCTTGCCTCTTCAGTTTGTTTTTCTCTCCAGCCTATAATAGGTGCTAAAACTTAGCACTGGAGCTGTTTGTGAGCAGGACTCTGTATCTGACCAAATGACATAAACATATAAATAAAGTAGCAGCTCTCACTTAATTTGGGGTAGAAGGACAATAATGTGGCTTCCTACTAATTTTTATTGCCGAAGTATGTTTTATTGGTTAGAAGGAGCATCCTTTATGAGCTGATGCTGTGCTGACTGGAGCTTTGCATCCAAGATTTATACTGGGTATCATGGCTCTTTGATTTGTATCTATTCCACCTTTGCTTTAAAAGAAAGTGGACTTGAAACTCCTGGATCATTAGACATTCTAAAATGAGAATAAAAAAAAAAAAAGATTTCACCTCTGTTGTCAGGATTATTTTTTACTGCTTGTAGCCCATGTTGGTATTATAATCAGGAAAGGGAAGTTTGGGTTTTGTGGATTTCAAGCACTGTCTTGAATAAGCATGGATTTTAACACATGCTTAAGTGTGTGTCAAGGTGCACAGCTGAATGAAGACTGTAATCTAAAATTTTATGCATATATGAGTTCATTAAGCAAATAAAATTTGAGCTATTTGTAAAGTTGCTGTGGACATATAAAATTTATAAACAGGTTAAAATACACTCTAGTAAATGAAGAGTAGAAAAATAACCTCAACTTCCAAATAATCTTAAACTGAATGTGGTACTGCCATATAGGCACCTAGGAACTGTAAGTCAATTATCTAAGCAATTTCTTCTCAACTTTCAGTTAAAAATAAAGCCCTTGCCTCTCTCTTCAATGACAATTAATCTCAGTCACAACAGCACAATAACATCTGTAATCTTTAGAAATTTACATGTTGGTAAGGTAAATGGAAAGCATTTTCAGCAATATTGCGTATTATTATTATTATTTATTTATACTATAAACCTTATATAAGGAAAGTGTTATGGTTTAGGGTTTGGAATTCTTTTTCCTCCCCACTCTGAATTTGATGTTGGTGTCCTTGGAAGTCAAGACCCTGTTACCTGGAGAGAAGATCTTAGGACTGGGGTTCCAGTGTGCATTTATGTTGCACCGCTGCTCCTGACAGTCCCCAGCACGGGGTTGGCAGAACTTACCTTCCTTTCCAGTGTTTTCCCTGTTCATTCTGATAGTAATGTCCTGATATCTTCACTGTCAGCCTCAAGTGAATTCCCTCGTTACTCTGGAAGATTTCTTTAAATATTGATGGCCAGTACACGTTGCACTCTGTTGGCAGTCCAGTAGGCCCAACAACAAGTACTTTAAAATTGAGGGCATTGTACTCTGTCTTGCACAGTATTTTGCTGTGGGTTTTTTTTCAAGCCACAACTGAAGTGTTTGTTGTTTCTAAAACCAATTTGCAACTGTTCATATTAACAAATTAAAGAAGAAGGCGAGAGACGAGTGCTTACAAGATTGCTTTCATGGTCACAGGAATGAGTCGTCTGCAGACACTCAGTTTTGCAGTGAGCTTACTGGACAGCTATCTGACCAGAGACTAAATTCGCAAAAGTGTATACATGATGTTGGGTGGCAGGTATCAAAATTAGTCAGTAGAATCGAGTAGCTTTTGAAATGGGATTTGAGGGTTTTTTGACACATTTAACCTTTTATCTTTCAACGTGGCTGAAAGCTTGGGTATAGCTGAGTATGGCTTAGAATTGGGTTTAGATACAGCTATTTAACTTTATCAGACTATCCTGGGGAACTTTACAGCTCTTGGCTTCACGAATTATGATGATCTGCTGGGGAATGACTGTTTTATAAGTGAAAAGGTGAAAGTGGTTGTAGTTCTGTTTGTCCAGCCTTCAGTGGGTAATACATTATTGGACTGATTCCAGTTTCCTGTTTATATAGGCTCTGGCTTTGATGCGAGTACAAGAGATTAAGAAGCAGAAGCAGAGTTCCTGTTTTAGAAGTTTCTCATTAAGATGTATGGAAGGCCAGTGACACTCTGCTGACAATTATTAAAAACATCAGACTGGAGAGCACATACTTTTATATCAGCACCAAAGATTTAAAGGCGTACCACCTCAGTAACAGCCCCACTACTTTATCTTTGATTAAAGCCACAGATTAGGAGGTAATTTTACATGTTGTTTCACACATGTTTTAAGCTAAGGAAGATCATTCTGAATAGGTTGTTTGTCTATACAAGAGAATTAAGTAAATAATTGCTGCATTAAATAAAATCCCACAGTTTTTGTCTGAAGTTCATTTGTCAATCAAAGTGATGTGGAAACTGTTGATGGCAATTTGTTAGCTGCATTTTACATTAAGAAGTCATGCTTTGCTTGCAGTTTCAATGTCTTTAGCAAAGTTTCATGCCATTATCTCTTACTATGCCTCTGTCTGATTAATTATAGTTCTTCTTAGTATGGAGCTCCACCTCCCAGGGATTGATATAGGGTAACCTATTGCCCTGACTCTTGCCATTGCAGTAATGATGTTTGGCAGCCCAAACTTTTTTGTTTTGTGTTGTTAATGAGTTACAAACCCCTATTATTTTGTTTGTTATCTTTCATCAAGAAATGATAAATGTCTATGCATAGGTATTCTGTTACATACAATGTAACTCTGGTAACCGCATATATGATAACTGTAGCAGTTATATGCAATACAATTCTGGTAACAGTATCTATGATAACTGGAGCATGATAACCAATAACAGAAAGCTTATACTTACAGCTATGTGAAGTATCACTGCCTTTATACATTTGAAATATAGAACTGGTTAGATTTAATTTCTGCTCTGGTGTGTGTTTATACTGACTTTTTGTTCTTTTTTGTTACTTATGGTTGTGTAATTTACATTTACTTAATAATCCAGAATGTTTAGAAAATAGAAAAAGGACCATCTGCTGTAAAAGTAGTCCCATCAGCAGAGGGGTAGTTGTCAAATATTAAACCTAAATAAGATCCAACTGGCATAATTAAATCAGGACTTCCACTTAAGGTGCATACATGTATATTGGAACTGCTGAATTCAGAGGTGGACTGGATTATTCTCATATTAGTTTTGAAGTTATTAACTCTTGAAAAAAGAACTTAAAAATGAAGAAAGCTTATTAAGCTCTGCTCTGCTATCTTCAGTGAGACACCATGAGACTTCTTTCATGGAAGCTTCTTTCTCCTCTTCCATCCCCCCCAAAATCAGGGCAATTTAGCTTTCTTTAGAAAGGGTCCACAATTGATTTTTTGAAAATAATATTTACTTAATTTGCCTGCAGAACAACAGACCTTGAATAGGGTTTTTTTTTTTTTTTGCAGGTCTGTGATGTGAAAGCAGAGCTCGCCATCTTAAATTCAGTTGAAATCTTATGTCCTTTTATATAATCACTCTACCCATGGAGTATTCAGTATGACTAAGGAATCCCTGTGAACACATCAGGTTATTGTGGTATTCATGTGTTATCAGTCAATAGGTGTAAGAAAACAATGTATCAGTCAGTATAATTCCTAAATTTCTTGCTTCTTAAATAGCAGGATTTTGATTTTACTCTTCTTTGGATGTAACATTCTAAAGTGACTTGTAGGGAACTTGCAAGGTGACTAAAGAACCAAATTTCTTTTCAAGACAAATCCTGTATCTTCTCTGCATTGCACAAGCATATTCATGGGGATAAATTCCTCGGAGGGGCTCTAAACTGTGTAAGGGAGCCTAATAGGATTTGAAAGCTGTAAAGTTGGTTAACACAGTTGATAGTCTGGGTAGGTCTGGTAAGGTAGGTATGATCTGTATTGTTTTTCAGTGGTGCAAAGGGTGCTACAAAAACTGCCTGTGAATACTTACAAAACACACTTGCTGACTGAGGCAAGACACTTTTGACAACCATTTGTATTTGTAAAGTGAATTTTTAGAGCTGGGGCAGAAAAGTGGAAGACAGCTTTTGTCAGAGCTAGACCATTGCTCTTGAGTTTGGGTTGGTGTTTTTGTTGGTTCTGTTTGGGTTTGAGTTTTTTTGTTTGTTTGTTGGGTGTTTCATTGTTTGTTTGTATTTTTTTTTTTAATCTGCTTTCTCATGACCTTTTCAAGATTTCTTCCCCCCCCCCCCCCCCCCAGTCTGTGAACTATAGCTGGTGATGAAACGAGGACATTTGATTTCCTGGATTGTTTGGGCTAATGTCCCTGGGTGCAAAGTGGGATGCATTTTTCTGAAGTGGGTTATATTAAAATTTCTACTTGCGACTGCTTACTGCTATAGTCATGATGCCACTTAAAACAGTCTGCAGCCAACTGCTTTTGGAAGGAATGGAAATGGCATGAGCCAATTGTTGCAATGTCTAAATGACACGTTGAGACAAGACCACACCTGCTTTCCATGACTGCAGCTAGGTGGAAGCTTGAGTTTTGAAACCCTCTGGTTACCTTGTTTAATTACCTGTTGTCCACCTTCTGCAAGTGGAGCCGTGAGTCTTGGCTTGTCCTCATGAGATGCCTGCAGGAAGCTGCTGGCAGCAGGCATTGCAAACAGTGTTTAGAAACTATTGTACTGCTACTTGGGACTTGGTAAAATGAGTCTTCAGTTACATATCTGAGCACTGCAGACATCTAACCCTGCTTCTTAGGTCCTCTCATCCTCTTAACACAAGTGCATGCTGAATTTTAGTCAGCCAGGAAATGCCGACCTGTGAGGCCAAGGCGTGTTTGGCATGCTGTAACGTCAGGCTGTTATAGGGGTGACCTCAGCTGATGGGGAGTGGCTGCAATGGTAAGCATGCATGCCTTTGTTAAATATAATCCTCATATCAGTAGTGTTTGTACCTGGCTTGATTTATTTCCACTGGGACAGTGTTTTATTCTGCTTTAGATCTAACATGGAAGAGATCTGGCATGTCTTTGTTAACGCAGGATACATAAAGTGCTCAAGAAAACATTAAAATCGAAGCTTTGCTCATATTCATATTTCTATTCTGGGTGTGATGTTGGAAGCAAAGCTGAATCTTACAATTAAACAGAATGTCTCTGAAGTCTTCCTCCTCAGAGCTGCAAAGATAGGCCACCACAGCAGCTGGCCAACCTGCTTTTTGCAGTGTAGAGTGATGTTGGTGTCCCAACACAGTCTCCACAGAGAATCTCCAGTATTACTATCTTCTCCCTGATATTTGTAAGAGATTGTCTAAAGAAGCTCTGGTGGTGTCCAGGCTGGTACATTATCATAGTCATCACAAGAGGAGGTTAGTACAGCTGCCTTTTCCTTACGAGAGACGTACTCCTGCTCCTAACTTATGGCCATGTACCACGTTTACTGTGCTCCCTCTTGTCATGCCACATTTAATATCATGGCAATGGGCATGTAATAAAACTTGAAGATCACTGAATATTTTCTATGGCATTAAATACATAGAAATAGAGCAGACAGCACCTAGGAAGCATAACTATATCAGCAGCAGCACTACTACCATCATTATCAGTACTTAAACTGGATGCTCTAGGTCTACCTAGCTGCTGTTGCCTGAATGTATTTTAGCAACATGCAACACAAGTTCTTCCTGCACCAGTGAGGCATTATCTCTTAAACACAACAATAGAAATATAAATAAAATAACAATTTAAAAAGCCCAACCACAACAACATACCACCTCTGGTTTTAACAGTGAGACAGCAAGAGCTTAAAAAGATGTTTTTCTAGCTGGCTGTTGCAGTTACTCAAGGAAATTTTAAAGAAATCGCAATTTTACTGTTTCAGGCAGGAGGAAAAAACCCCAAATCAAACAGTCCAAACAAAATGTTCATAAAAGAAGAAAAAAATAATTTAAAGTTTAAAATAGCACTTTAAAAACAGAAAAACAGAAAAACAAATCCTAAGGCTTATCATTCCCTTGCATAATATATCTAAGCAGAACTAAGGCCTTTTTTCCATACACAGGCTTCTTTCCAAGTAGAGAGGGCCAGAATAGCACGCAGAGTTTTGAAAACTATCCCATTACTTTGGAACAAAATTAGCTTTCAGTTTTGTATGCATCATGGGCAGCTTCAGTTTCAACCTTCAAGCTATTGTATATGTAATGGTATTTTAGAAATATATATGACAAATAGGATATATTTTATTGGTGGTAGTTACTGGAATTTTTTATTGTGCAAAGGTATAATTGTAGAGATACAGCTTTGCTTGCTATTAAGTAATCAAAGCCTGAGTTGCATGGGATAGTTGGCATATAAAGCAGGGCTTTTTTTTTTTGGGGGGTTTTTTTTTGGGGTTTTTTTTTGTGTCTCTGCTGACTTTTACTGTAGGCCAATTAAAGAACTTGGCAGTGGGGTTTTTTATCATTTCTGGAACGTGTCAAAACTTCCTAACGCACATGTGTTCCAGATGCTGAAATGAACGCACCTAAGTTTTGTGGGGTTTATTTTGATCCGTCAGTGACAGTCTTGGAACAAGTGACATTCCATCAATAAGCTACGTTTTCTTTTTTCAAGATAGCTATAAGAGTATGATATAGAGAAAAAAACTGTAACACTGTGAACTGCAGTTCATACAAGAAATTATTTTTACAGCTCCTAATGCCAAGTGCACTGAACTGGAATAAGCAGAGCTGGAATGAAATGGAAAATAAAAAACAAAAGTTGGCTCCCTGACTTTAATCAGTGAGCAGTACTGTGACCTCTGTAAGTATCAAATAACCCATAAAAGAGCTCATGTTGGAACAACTGTTTGGAAAACTACATGGAATTAAGGTATTTGAATCTCTCAAGAGACTGTTCATTTATAAGGTGTATGTTTTGCCCTACTTGAAGGTACATATGCTGTCTTAAGCTGAGTATTATTGTGCTGCACAATATTTGGCCTGTTTGTTGGGAAAGTTTAATTTAGCAAGTTTTAACCATGGACAAATATAAAATGTTTTCTGTGATTAAGCTTTGGGTTTGTCTTAGACACCAGTATTTCAAGTTCTAGACATAAAACTATGTAAAGCTCTCTAATGGCCCTTAAAGGAAACCACAAGCTGTTCCTTGAGTTGGTTATACAAGGAGTCACTCCAAGGGCCTTGGTCCTGCAGCCCTTGAAGTCAATAGCTGCGCTCCCATAGATTTTTGTGGTACAGGCACGGCGCTCTTTGCCTTGCGCAGGAGCCAGCTGAAGTCAGCCCTCATGTTCTGTCAGATAGTTCAAAGCTAGCAAAGCTGTCATCATCGCTGGCAAGCCCTAAGGGTAAAGTGAGGACAGGGTGAGGCTGCCAGAGCAGTTCCCAGCGATGAACTCTCTCAGGTCACTCCTCCAGCAGAGCTGCAGGCAGCAGCAGGGAAGATCACCCAGCAGCCACCCCGGCCTCTGGCCAGCGGCTTTAGGATAGCGCTGGCCTTTTGGGCTAGTGTGCTGCCATCTGTGGCTTTCATTTCCAAAGACCACCTTCTCTTATGTGTGTACTTCATTCAAACTCTGAAAATTTTAAGGCTGTTCATAAGTGTTGGAGTGTGCAGACACCACCACAGGCAGTACAAGCCTGCAGAGCTGTTGCCTGCCAAAGAGTGCTTGTATGTGCAGATGCAGGGATTGAAATTGTAGTACCATTTTTGCAAGACCTTGTACCTGCATTTGAAGTGAAAGGTCATGCACATCCTTTGTGCATGCAGGCTCAAAAGAATCACTGCAGGAAATATACCTTTGCTGCAGTCACACAAAATAACTAAAAACTGAGCACATACATTTTCAGTTAAATATAATTTTTCTTGCCTCCCATGTGTTATTCAAAGGAAACTTAGTTTATGTAGAGGCCCATCATTCAACTGATTGCATTAGACATTGATATAAACCTTTAAGTAAAAAAATAGTCTTTCTTTCACCATGTCTGTGCTGTTTGATCATATATGTAAAAACAAGTGTGTGTACATGCATGAATGGGTGCATGTGCTCTCATGGCCGATGTTATATCTTGAGGCATTCACTAGTGGTTCCATTATAGCTAGGTTCACTCATGATGTGCTTTTTCCTTGACAGTGACATGTAGTATTGCCTTGATTAATATTATTACTCTAGGGAATATAAAGAAAGAAAGTGGAGCAAGAAAATTATTGTTACAGTAAAAGCCATTCAAATGAATGTGCTTATTAACATGCCTCTCAATTGCACAGAGACTAAAAGACAGGGAGTGCATTCTCCTCTCCCACATTGCTCTGCATATTTTGCCATTATGCTGCAGAGCTGTCGCGACTGCTGTCTCCTGGTTATGATTTTCAAATCCCAGTTGATGATTAATACCTTTGGCTCAGACAATTGCAAAAGGCCGGTGCTGTTGCTGCCTATGTTTTCGCACTGCTCTTGCAGTGGTGATGTGCATCACAATGTGGAGGGGCATGGAGGGTGGAAGGGAGCCAAGAGAGAGAAAGAAAAAGTGTGTCACGCAAGAAGTAATTTTTTCATATGTTTTCCCCATTTACCAGGTCAGCACTCAGACAGGTTCAACTACAAAGCACATTGCATGAATGCCTTGCATTTCTGTAGCACCGTTTATTTACAAATAACCTAAAGCCTCCCATGAGGAGATCAAAAATCTAGGACTCATGGATAAACTCGGTCTCCTCAGGTAAAGAGGAAGACTGGACAAGGTGTGGCATTTTATCCAGGTTTTGCTGGAAACTGTACCTTTTCCAGGGAAAGAGTGTCCCTGAGCTGACTGTAGGGTCGCACAAAAGCTTAGAGGGAAGGCAGCAGGTATGCTTTGTGGCAATGACAAAGTTAAATCAGCAAAACTACTGATGAACACTCAAGGTACATAAATGTAATCATGAGGAGAAAATGAATGAGAAATTTGTAAAAGTATTATGGGATTCCTGATGTTCCTCATTCTGTTTTCTAGGACTGCTCTGGCTGTCTCCCGTCTTTATCTGCGCTCTTGCATATTCACTTTTCCTTTTGGTGTTTTCTGTCCCACTATAACATATACCTGTCTCTTCTCAAGTTCCTTTTCCTCTCAGTCCTAGTGCCCCTCACCTGGCTATTTGGGCCCCTCTCTCAAAAGTAGGCATGGGCATTTACAAAATTTTAGTGCTTTGGTAATGGTCCAAAACAAGTCTAATGCACATAAAAAATTAGGAGAACCTGTATACACACTGGTGTGCAGCATGGTGTATGCTGGTGAGTGTGCAATACCTGGTGCTTGTATTATTTATTATGTAAATGTATCTGTCTGTGAAAGATAGTGTCAGCCTCTTTCAGACTGGGATGCTGAGTGCGCTAGACATTTGTGAACAATACTGCTGTGAGTCGTACCCTTCCCGTTTGTCACTGATTTAAGTACTGTTTTTGTTTTGGCAGAGGCCAAAAGCTGGGAGCAGGAAGCGGCTGCACCCTGATGGCTGTCATTTCCCCTGCTCGCAACTCCTGTTTACTGCCAGCTGCTTTCTTACAGACACACTGCCTGGGATTTGACACGACTGGGCCCATTGCTGACTCAGAACTAGTAAACTTTGTGTGGCTATCAGCTTGTTTGTGCTGTTCTTTACAAATGACAAGATCAGCCCGGGGAAAGAAAAATAAAATCAAAAATAGTCATGGGATCTTTCACAATCCTCTGCTTGGATTAAGGTACGTGTGTTCCCACTGAGTCAGTAAATGACAGCAGCCGGGAACGTCTCAAGTGGACAGTGGGGAGCTGGGCAGACCTCTGATGCAGAATCCGCTTTTCCAGCAGGATGTGGAGGAGATCCTGGTAGACTGATGGCTGGCTGCCCGGTTTGCAATGTGTCCTGTCAGGCCTCCATCTGAATTCCTCCCCCTGTGAAAGCTTTCATTACATTTGTCACTTGATACATTAGTTTGTTTTAATGCACTGGAACCCCATGTACATTTAACAACCTCTTTCTTCTTGTTTTATGGGGCTTCACTGTGTTTGGAAAGGAATTAAAGCATCTGAAAGGCTTGGCAGTTTCATTAGAGATGGACATCCAATCCAAATTAATATAACTCACTTAAAATTGAAGTAAAATG
Organism: Myiopsitta monachus; assembly: GCA_017639245.1. NCBI lineage: Eukaryota > Metazoa > Chordata > Aves > Psittaciformes > Psittacidae > Myiopsitta > Myiopsitta monachus. The sequence continues at coordinate 45,459,097 of CM029918.1, forward strand.
TTTTCAGGAAGGTGATCTGATAAATATTGGCTTAAACTAATTGGATTTTCAATAGACAAATTACTGCATTTTTCTCATTACTTAGTGCTCTGTAAGACTTTCACGTTGTATGGGAGAATACAGTTCCCTGCTATTGAGTTGAGGAGGAGAGAAATCACTGATTGAAGATGCTTTCTGAGTTACTAGCTGCTGCAGAGACTGGGTGGCTGAGGGATGCTCAGCCTTCCAGGCTGCTTGCTTACTGTTGAAGGGGTGTTGTCCTTTTCCAGTGTTTTCCCACAGGTTTCCACATCCTCATGCTCATTGTATGGGTGAGATGATTGTCAGGCTGCCACTGACCTCTCCAAAAGAAGGCTCTCACCTGGAGAAGCAAAGCACATAGCCTCTTGTGTTACATATAAAGTAACAATTTTTTTTTTTTAAATAAGCAAAACCAGTGCATATTTCCAGGTAAGGGGGACAGGAAACAATGTGTCTCCCTTCAAAGTCAACTTCTGTATTCTAATAAGCTATTAGAGCTAAATAGGATCTAAATAAATGTTAATTTGTTAGGGGTTTTGTTTAAAGTATTATTATCCCCAACAGAAAAAGAAAACACACAGTGATTCTTAAAACCTTACCTAATGTTGGAAGCACCATCATTTGATTCCTTCTAAAACATGTTTTCTGAAAAGAGCTGGTGTGCATTTATTTTATTGCCAGCGTTCTTCCAAAATTCCCCCATTCATTGAATATCAGAGTGGATATCACATGGAGAAAGGAGCTGCTCCTGAAAAGGTACAAGACCATGTGGCCTTGAGAGGGGGTTGGTTGGCGCAGAGAACTGAAATAGCTTCTTTTTCATTGTACTGAAATGTTTGTATGAGCAGCAGTAGTAAGAGCATATTTTAGTGTCCATGCAGTAAAATTGAAATTGCATGTGGATGCAATTAGATAATATTGAGTTGCAATGGTTAGTATGCAAATACAATCATGATATTGTTCCATCTAGCTTCCTGTGCAGGGAGTAGTAGACGTGGAAAATGGAGTAGCGGCGTGTAGAATTACTGAACCATTTATTTTTCTAATGCAAAATAACCTAAAGCAAGGTTTGTCTGTGGGATATTTTTTCTCTCAGTTTAGGAGAGTCAGTAGTTGACTGCACTGCTGAAGCATGCAGTTATGTATTTTTTCAGGGCAGATTTGGAGTATCTCATGCAGTCTTGACCATCCCAAGTCCAGTATCCCAGCTGAAAAAAATTTCAGTAATTGCACTGCATTTCCATGTGATTATGCTGGTGTGGTTATTTTTTTTTGTTACTTTTTAAATAGATAATTTAAAATTGTTTTCTGTAGGGATGTACTCTATTCCTGTCTGCCTATCAGTCTTTCTATCTGAATGCAGAAGTATTTGATTAGTGTATTTAAAGTAATAAAGATGTCAACAGTAGTGTCACATTGATTGATGCTAATTATAAGTCTTTAATGGCTCCTCTGGTTTGGCCACTCTCCTTTCAGATTGTGATTTTATGGTTAAAATAATGCCCTGCTCTCCGCAGACTCAGTCATAAATTGTGGTCTATCTTTCTTTAATGACTCCTCATGCAGTGGTATAATTGCAATAACATAAATTATTTTGGTAAAGGGAAGGCAGTGACTTTCGTAGAAGCGATGGATGGATTTATAAGGACTAGCTAACAGACTGGCTGGGCTTTCACCATAGGCAAAGCTGACTGCTCTGCTTGTGCATTGCCATAAGCCGAAACATTCAGTTGGCAGTTTGAGATAACTGATGATTTTCGTTCAGTCCTCCTCTTTCCACACCATACCATTAGAAAAAGTTAAAGAAAATGCTGAGGTGTGAATCAAAGACCCCTATCAAAAGGCTATTTACTTAGTAAGATGTAAAAAAATCTTATGTAGGCTTCTGTAAGCTATGCTGAATAAAAAGCAATGCAGACTTTTGCTTGGTGAGCATTCACTTTAAGTCATGCAATGAATGGTCAATGAATGCATGTTCACCTTACAAAAGGACATTGCTATCATGAGGAAAATGCTACAGCTCTGAAAGGCCTCACCATTTCTGGTGGAATTTAATAATTTTGTGTGTATATGAAAGTGAAGTTTCAGAGGCCCACACAGGGATGTGTGCGCTCAGAGATGCCCACATATATATAGAAGTGTATTAAGTTACATGCTATGGTGATTCTGAAACACCACCTTGCTACTTCTGCATTCATAACTGTCACTCTGGAGCTGCAGCACAGCACAGAAAATCCTATAATGCCATGTGTGCGTAGCAGCAGGTGCACACAGATGCTTTCAGAGTGGTCTGTGCCCTACAAGGCCTGTAATATAACTGTTGAACCTGGCTGAAAAGCAGGATGTTTCCTTAGAGCTAAAAAGTTAGGAAAATATATTCACTTGAAAAGATACAGTTACAGAAAGTTGTTTCTTGGCATCCTAATCCTGGCTTTTGCTGCTTGGTTGGTCACTGCAGTTCTACTGTGGTGTGTGATTGACAGCAATGAATTCCAAGGAAATTACTACTGAGGGGTGTCTTGTGTTGTTTTGTTTTTGTTATTTTTGGTGAAGATGGGACTCATAAAATGAATCCAGTGCAGAATTATAGCATAAACAACGGTAAAATATATCACAAGTTTGAAGCATTTGAATCCCATTGCAGACTGCTAGTTCTCGTACTGCTTTCTGTGAGCAGACATCTTACACAGCTACTGCTGTACCAGTTGCTTTCTAAAAAAACCTGGTTAGTATTTGTTTATTGAGTCATAAAGCTGTGTCACTTCTTCACAGAACAGAAATATGGGTATGCTTAAATGTACCAAGAAAGCCAACAAATAAAAGAAATTCCCCCAAGCCCAAGATGGAGCAGTATTTGCATAAAGGGGTTTTAGTCTCTTGCTACCAAATCTTACCAGTAATAATTTTTCTGACTCTATCAAAGCAACAGTATTCCTTTGCCATGTTGTGAAGTGTATGCTTCCAGAAGTCACATCAGCTGGACAGCATCTGGCTGGCTGATGAACTTGGCAGGCAGCTATCCTTGCAGGTTTGGGGTTACTTCTAGTTCTGTCATCAGAAGTCCTGCTGGTGGGGTGTATGGAGCCCATTGCCAGTGTGAATGATTTGTGTTAGTCTTGTTTTGGGGTAGTGGTGTGTTCAAGTTAGTTGCTGTTAGGTTTTTGTTTGTTTGCTTGGTTGGTTTTTTTTGTTTTGTTTTGTTGTTGTTTTTGTTGTTGTTTTTGGTTTTTTGAGGGGGGTGAGTGTTTTTATTTTTTATTTTTATTCTTTTATCTTTAATTGATCAGAGTTTTTTCTTTTGCCGTGTGTACTGGAGCTGGGCTGTGCATCCACATGAAATATTCTCCTAGGCCCCCAAAGGACAGATTTCCCTTTGTCCCAATCCTTGCCTCTTCATCCTGCTCCTGTCCTGCACCCAGCTCATTCACATCACTGGCAATGCTCTGAGAGTCAAGATGAATGTGCCCTGTGCTGGGGCATTATCAGAAACTTATGCTTCATATAAGCACGTTGTTTGCTTTCCAGGTGGAGAAGCCCCTCAAGTTGCATATGTGACTGTACACAGGGGGGATCAGCCTACACACATAAACTTGCGCTGACCGGAGGAGATGGCAACAGGGTTATTTATTCTCTCTAAGCTTGATTATTTCACTCTTGTGTTTATTATAAGTTAGCACTAGTTTATGTGTTGGACATGAAATGGAAACAAGAAAAATAAAAAAAAAACAACCCTAAGGCTTCTGTTTAAAAATGCAGGTTAATCCTACGTGGCTTTCAAAAGCATTTCTGTAGCATGCTACTAATTAAGATAAGGTTATCATTTTAAGTTATACCAGGAACACAATTAGAGTTCTTAGTAAGAACTGGAGCAATCAATTTTATGCAAATTATTCAGACCTGGTAAGGTAGAATGCAGTTTTAATAGGACAAGAGAACACACTGTGGTTTTATTAAAAATAATATAGATTAAAATTATAGCTGAATCATAGATTCATAGAGTAGTTAGGGTTGGAAAGGACCTTAAGATCACTTAGTTCCAACCCCCCTGCCACGGGCAGGGACACCTCCCACTAAACCATGTCACCCAATGAATGCTGTACTGCATTTCATTCAGCTGAAATCTTGTATACCTTTCTAAAATCTTTTCTTAGGTAGGATTAATCCAAGTATTTTTTCCTCTCCTTTTCCATGCGCAATTTTAATTGATTTTTGATCTTGTAAAAGAGCCCTTTAAATGGATATACTGTTAAAGCAAAAATAAATGTAGAGAAGTATTTGCTATGCTTACTAAATCATATGAATTTTACAGGTACAAATAGGTACAAGTTAATGTTAGATGTCAATTTAGGACCTATACAGCTTGTAGATGTATGTATTTTCTGCAGGTACTGTAGAAGAGTGATCAAGTTCAGCCCCTATTCAAGTGAAAAAAGCAAAGTGGGCTGTCCTACCAGTGCACCAGACAGGCTGGGTTGCTGGATGTGTCCATATCTTTGAAATTCGGCCAAACCTCAAAATAGAGAAGGGAAAAAAACACCAAAACCCAAACCCCATTGCGTGTGTTAGTGGAAGAGCTATACTTACCCACTTTTACATTGGTTTATTCATTAAGATATACCCATTACTAAGAAATAGTGTGCACTATAGACATGCAAACTATAAAAGTATGTTTCTGTGGAAGGGCTTCACAGTCACTTGCATACAATGTAACATTTTTATCTCTGTGTAGTGTCCTTCTCAGTATACTTCTGTCACAAGGGTGACTCTGTTTTCCAAGCAGAAAACGCTTGTCCTTTAGGTTTTCCTGTAACAGTAATTTTTAACATAATCACTTCTTGTTATCTTGCTCTGGTCGCTTCTTTCCTTTGGAGCTGTGCAAAATAATATTCCTTGATTCATGCTCATGTTTTGTAGATGCCCTTTCCTACATGCTTAAAAGGGGATGGCATTAAACTGCAGTTTATATTGAGTGTATGTGTGAGCTTAATCAATAATTTAAAAGTTGAACCACTATAATAATGACTGTTCCTTGTGTAATTAAAAACTTAGCAAATTCAGAAGAAAACCTTTATCTAAAAGGAAACAAAATGTGAAATGTGGTTGAATGCACACTCTACCAGCTTTAATTGCCCAATGTAAAAACCTGGTGACCATTGAATAAAATAGTCTGTAAGTACGTGTTAGAGAAAGTTATTTATAGAAATGCATTAGATTTCTAGGTTTACCTTTTGTCAAAGTCACGTTGAAATAGTTTAGTTTTCGATTTCAGATGCCTTTTGTAACAGAAAATTTTCCCTTAAGATTTGTAACTTTTTCTCTTGAAACGCACACTACAAGTGTTTGGGTGAGAGTTATTTTACAGGGTGGGAAATGAAAGTCCCTAGCTTGTTCTGCCAGTTTTTTGCACCAGGCTGTCCATTTTAAAAAGAGCAGTGTCTAATTAACTCTTTGCTAAGATGTTCAGTAGATGGGTGAAGGGGAAATGCATTCAAATATCTGTTCTTATTTATGTCACTGTACTGTGCTTTCCAGAGCCTGTTATCTACATTTTTTCATTATCTGGGCTGTACTTACCAGCCCCTCTGACCTTGTGTTAAGATATTGCTGCGCTGCATTTTAGCAAGGGTGGTGCAGATGGCACTCTTCTGTTTTGGGGCAGGTTTTCCTTTTGATATGATGCGGTAATCCATGGGAAAAAAAATTGCTATTTAATCAGGAGTCTTGTTAAGTCTGAAGGAATACTTCATGAAAAGACTGGTCATCATGTTTTTGCAGTTAATTTGATTATTAATATGTGTTGTTGTTTAACCCCAGCCAGCAACTAAGAAGTTTTGTGTTGATTTAAGAATAGCAAAGGCAGTAGGTAACTTGCGTGTGCTTTGTTGGAAAAGTGTACCTATTAATAATGTGCCTGTTTTATTTAGGTAATGTGGTGAAGATTGTTGGATTAAGAAAGCATAGTATAGAAAAAACCACAACCCTGCTTTCATGGAGAGCATCCTCTATAGTTAGAAAGAATTAATTTAGAACTTTTGGCAATTAGATAATAATTGCCATTAGTAGTGTACAAAACAAATGACATTCTACAGGTGTTTTGTATTGTTCTCATTTCATTCTTATGGGAAGTTACTTTTATGTTTGCTTTCAATCAGAGTTATGAGTAGGGTTAGGTTGTGGGATGTATGTTGTTGGGGGTGCTCACTGCAGAGCAGAAGCCACCATTATACCTGCTCGGTGTAACCAGGCTGTCACAAGGACCCTGTGGCTGTTGGAAACTTTCTCACCTGCACTGCTGTCTATACGGATACTATATTGCAGTCTACAAAGCTTGTCAGGCTTATTAAGGCGAGGTTCATTAACAGCGGTCACAGGCCTTGTAGTTGTGACTGTAAGCTTACAGGTGAAGGTTATTTTGTCATACTCAGAGGTAAGGAGAGTTCGTGTTTACAGAAGGAATTCGCCTATGCTAAATCTCGATGGTTGGCCTTCATTAGCAATAAAAAGGTATGTGGACTGATAGCATGGGTGGGTATCAGCTTCATTTATTATTAAACTGACAGTAAAGGCTAGTTTGGTCAAAATGTCTTTTAACAATGTCTTGTGGAATTTAACATTGTAAGTATTTAACAATACCAGTGAAGCACAGCCTGTTTGTTGGATCCAAATCTGTGGAATAGCAAGTTTTTCTGGACTGGTTTAGAGTGGTGGGTTATGTTTTCATATATCATATTTCAGTGTCGTAATTCGGAAGGTTTTGTTTTGAGATGTTTTGAAATTCTTTAAAACACAGGATGGGATGTTAATGATGAGTAAAAGAAAATATTCCAAAGCTGAATCTAGTTTATAGATGTCAGAGCTAGGAAAAAAAAATCAACTTTGAAATGGCAATTGAATACAGAAGACATTTTTCAAATGACTTCTTGATGTTGGATGTATGACCAGGAAACATTCACCCTGCTGTCCATAATTATTTTTAGAGCTCCTCAAAGTTTTTCACAGTTTGTTTACAGTTAAACATATCTGCAGTTCACAAATGAATAACATGCATCTGAGGCTTTTATGTTGCTCAGCCAGTATAAGATCTGCACTCTGGATGCTGTAATCCCGACTCAGAAAACAGTCTTCACCATCGAAGACCAGTTAGGTATGTGCTTCTATCATACTGAGGATTGTAGAATGTAAGTAAGTGTTTAGTACATGAGCTTAAATAGATCTAATCTTAGGGCTTTTGAACAAATTTGAGATGTTGCTTTTCTTCTTCAATTTGTTCTTCTGACTGTTTTCATTCCTGATGATACCCTATCTTCTAACCTTCCTTCCTCTCTCCTGTTAACCTAGGGCTGTAGTGTTGTGGTGAATACTGTTTGATTAGCACAGTAGCAGAGGAGGCAGACTGCCATTAAGAAGCATTTGTTAAAGTAATTGAAAAGTTAAGGTTTACAGTTCAGCAGAAATATGGACACTGCTACTTCTTATGGCACAAATAATGACCAAAAGTACACCATTTATAATATTACACACAGAGGTAAGTTAGAAGAATTGTTTATAAGGTTTCAGACACAAATAAACATGAAGAAACACCAGCAGTAAAACTGTCCCTCGGTAATGTGTACATTTGTATATGACCATTTGCTCTCTGCATGCCTGATCATACACGCTTTCTTTTCATGGAAGTTGCCATCTCTTTCCCTGAGCAGGATGGATATAGCATATTGTTGTACATTTGCCTTTTTGTTTTAAGTCTGTCTGTTTACTGTGCTCAGAGATCTCTGTTCCAAAGAGGTGGGTATTTTTTGCCATCAGTTAATATATGCATTATCTTACTGATCCACAAAATGATTAATCTTTCTCACATCCCCATGACATGAAGGGCTGAAATTATCCTTGTTTTACAGACACAAAACTGGAGTATAGATGTGGTAGTGCAGAGTCTCACCAGTTCAGGGTATTTAGTTTGGGATGCTCATTGTTGTACTATCAGAGCAAAACTTCTACTGACTCCAGTTATGGTTGTAAACAACTTGGGGGCCTGGAGAGGAAAATATGCATACAGAACTTCTGTGTAGTTAGGTAATGTTACAAGTCCCATGCAAGGGCAGAAGGGGGTGAATTCTGCTCACTAAAATAGTATTCATCTTTCCAAAAGAGGTTTAGACGTAAAAAAAAATCCAAGCAAACAAAAAAACTATAGTGTTGTCAAATTTGGGCTCTTATCTGGGAAGCAGCAAAAGTAATACTACCATGAACAAGATATATGCTTGCAAAATTCTGGCTACAGCTCTTGGAATTTTGGATGCTTCACAAAGAATATGTCAAAATAAATATTGTTTGGGGAGAAGGACTTAGAAATATCTAATGCTATTTTATTGTAAGTTTACAAATTGAGATAAAATAAAACCAAGCACAGGCAGGATTGAGGTTTGACAGAGTTAAAAGCACAAATTAAAAAGTGAGCAGGAGACAATGTTAGTAATAAGTGATGCTATTGCCTCTTCTCTTTACTTGATCACTCAGCATTTTGGCCAGATATGTACACTTTTATATGTACATATATATATACATTAAAAATATGTCTAAAAATATATATATAAGGAGATATATGGATACATGTATAATAAAAAAGTCTGCAAACTTGTATTTGCATGTGTTCATTGTGCTGCCTCAACTCCTGTGTAATGAGAGCATGAAACGGGGTTTAAATGTGTGACTATTCTCACTTCTGTATTGTGCCTGTGGTTTCTGGAAGCAGTCTGCTGCTGTTGCAGTTTGTTCCTTGACCTTCTATCACTTTTGGAGATGTGCCATGCACTCTTTGTTTACAGTAACAAGCATGGAAAAACTGACTTCCTGACAGTAATGCTGAAGTCTAAGTTGAAACCACTCACAGGTGAAAAAACATAGTTCTTCCACTTTGAACTTGTAATGTGTTTGATGTAAAATACCCATCTAAAACTGGGCAGCTAATAAAAGGAAACCAGTCCTTTGCCCAAGACCAGCTATTAACTGCTTTGTCAGCAGTTTCACAGTTGGTTGTAATGTGTTTCAGAATGGTTTTCCTTGAATATAGTATAATTTAAAAAAAACCCAATCTATTGGTTATTTATTTTTTGTGTAGGCATGATATTAATTGGCAGAGCAGTTCATGACCCTTCATGGATTCTAGCTATTGCACATGCAAGTCTTTCCATGTAATTTCTTCATCGCACAGCTTTCTCACAGGCTGGTAAAATACATTAGCATTTGCAGATTGTTTTATATGAAGAACTGATATATTGCACAATTTCCTTTTTTTCTGGCATTTGCATCACTTTTCCTAATGTTCTGTGTTCACCAACCTGTACTAATGACTGCAAGACTTTTAAAGGAAATTAGAGTATTTACATAAGGAATTTCTGTGTTCAGTCTAGATTGTCTTGTTAAGCTACAGGTTTACTAAACAAAGCAGTGCTTGAGTTTGGAAGTCAAAATCAAAGTAGTGATGCAAATTGAATGCAAATCTAATGGAAGATTTGTGGCCCAGATCAGTGGTCATGTTTTTGGTGATGTAACTTAGGTGATGTGTTTTGTAGCAATTAACTATTCAGTAATTACATTAAAAGACTGTTATCTTACACTTTCAGGAATTTGCAAGGGCATGATAATAAGAGTGAAAGAAGTGGGCTAATGAAGCACCACTATATTCCTGCAAGTCGTGTGTTCAAGTGATATATGTTTTAATGCACACTAACAAATCCTCTGCACAAATCTTATTTGCTTTTTACATCATTACAATAATTACAGTACTCTAAATTAACTTATGGCCTGACTCCTTTTGCACAGGCATATGTGTCATATCAGTTGGTTTTGAACCATGAGAAGAATTTGGCCCCAAGGGCTAACTTAACTGAAGGAAACAGTTTTTAGTAAGTGAGAATAATAATGGGGATATTAACCTTAGGAAGCTTCCACAAATACAGAGAAACTTATCTATTTTTTCAGTGTTGATTATCACTTAGTTGCATTTACACTGATGTATCACATTCTGCTCTGTTGAATTCCTATGTTTTTGTTCCCCTCCAGGACTGTTTCTGAAGTCTTCTTTCTCCCACAAACAGTTCGCAGGAATCCAGTAGCACAGGGCTTAAGATACGTAAACTCAGGCCTTTAAAGAGAATAGACATTTTCTAGCATTCAATGAACAAACATGGGTAAATATTGAGAAACTGTCACTCAATTTTTAAGCACAGTATTTGTACTCACACTGGAAACAGAATCTCATATTAGGATTAAAGAGCTGAAAAATACAAACGTATGCGGTCAGTGCTATCATCTTGAATAGCTGAAAATTTGGCAGGCTAATTGCAATAAACTATCCATCATGCATCCATAGAACTTAGAATTAAAGTGAGAAATTTTTCAAAGAGTGTTATTGAATAATCAATGAATTCAAATAAATTGATTTGTTCCAGATGACTGCAAAAAAGAAGTGCAGAACTGTGCTTCACCAGTTTCTTGTGACAAAGATCTCTGTGCTGAAGATGCAAAAGCAGCATTTCCCAATTTTTTTTACATGCTCTCACTAAGCTGGTCTAGACATATTCTACTAAAAATTGCCAAAAGGTGGAGTTGTGGCTATTTTTGAATTGGATGGACAACCAAAGCATACCTTTTGTGTGAGACCAAGTTAGACCTTCATTCCAGGTGCCATACAAATAGTAGCAATATCAGGAGATGGCTTCAAAGAAGCCTGTAAGTACCAAAGCAGCTTAGCTGTGGTCACACAAAACTCCTTACAGGGTATTTTACCTTAATGAATAGCTCTGTATACTGAAAAGAAACTGCTTCAGGGTTTTTAACTCTCAGATAAAGTTGATCTGAGTGTCTCTAAACTAGGGCATTGTGTGTCTGGACATACCCTGTGGTCACTAAACTTCTACTGGCATTTTGTGGGAAGCATCGGGCACTTCATGCCTTGGCCAGTAGCCAGCCTGGCTCAGTACTTAGACCCATGTACAACTCTGTGGTTTTTGTTCACTGACATATGTTTGTTTTGATTTGAGTCCATAAGGTTTGCACACTTGAGGTTCACTTTGAGGTTTCAAGTTCAGTGAAACATCAAGTTTTTCCTGGCTTTTGGGTTGAAACGTCAAGCCTAATGATAATGTTTTCTGTATTTGTAAATTACAAAAAGAAAGGTAATTGAAAAGCAAACCCCAAAGCCTGATACTGGCTGAAACTCATCAAGCATAGAAATGGAAAATTCCCTGCAGAATTTTGCAATTGCATGTTTCCACCAGAATTAGCAACTCTGCATTTTTCTGATAAGCACAAGTGTATTAGTGGAATTCTGCTTTAGTTGAAACTACAGCATTACTCCAAGTTTCTGTTGTTTTTCTCTTCCTACTTCCTGCATGGCACTGTTTATCGCTACACAAGGGTGGCAGTTTTTGGATGTCATAAGCAAAATACTAAATTCATGTTAAACCACTGACCAGGCACTTGTTTGGTTTAAGTTCTATTACTTCTGACCAGTCTCTACAGTGCCTATGTTATGTTTAACCAACTGCTTCTGCTTTCTATGACTTCAGGAAGTAAGACCCAAAAGGGACTATTCCCAAAAGGAAAAGCTGCTGTGCTAAAGGTGGTAGGGTATCTTTCCTCTTTTGAGTCCTAATTCTTGCCCAATGTTGAAAGGATTTAAGTCTTGTTCCCTGTGATAGTGCAACTATCTCACACCTGGGATCCAAAGTTTCGTTTTCGGTGATGTTTGATGAATCTTAGACTCATAGAGATCATCTTGCAGTAGAGTTGCAGTGGAATACTGTACCAAGCAGATAATTAGCCATATGAAGAAGTATACTGAATCTGGTTTAAAAGCGCCTGAAAATCACTCCACAGAAATTGAGTAGCATTTAAGCAGTCATGAATTATGCTTAGTTTGGGCTGTCTGTATATTGCTGTAATTCTTCGTGTTGATCTAGAATCTACTCTGCTGCTGAATCTTCTACTCTATGCCTGTTCCCTGTGGACAGTTACATCAAATCCAAAGTAGTTAGTGTATTCCTAAGGTAGCACGAAGCTGCACTAATACAGAGCAGGATTTATGATCAAATGTTTGAGAACAGATCGTCAAACGCCAGCACTAAAATGGTGTTGGGAAAATTTCTATTCATAACCTGTCAAGGCAACATTCCAAAACAAGCCCAGTCCTTCCCACATCTTCCAGTCCAAAAGCTTTCATGTGAACTCAGGCAGAAATTATGTCAACCAGAAACTCATACCTGTACCCTCAGCTGTTTGGTTTGGACAACTTCCTACTTCTCCATTCACTGTAAGGAGAGAGAGAAAATGTGCTATGGAGTTCAACTGAGAGAGTCATTTTAGGCAGGCAATTTTAGAGTCTGCAAATGAATTACTTTGAGAGTTAACAGTACCTACAGGCCAAAGTACCTATGTTGGAGATTTGGAGAGGGAAGAAAGAGTTAGTTACCCATACTGGTATCAAAGAATTCAGTGGAGAGGTTATCTGAAGGAATCTCAGTGTAAGAATTAGATTTTTAAGCTCTGTGTCTGTAGGGCTATCTTTCACAAGGAGCTTTCATTCACTGAAGTATTTTACATTACTGAAGAAATTATAACTGGTCTTTCTCTTTGTAATTCTTGTCTCCCTCCCCCGTTGTTTACATCTAACATGACTCTGTATTTCTGGGTCATACTTAAAGGTATGTGCTTTGTGTACCTACATTGGAGATTTTTCACAAGCTTCCCAAAGCATTTGTAAATACTGTAGGGTCCCCTTTTCAGGTCTGTCTGAAAAACATGTCCTGTATTGCGTACTCTGAATAAACCAGCATCCTCAAGCTCCATGTAGGTTCAGCCATAATTCTGGCTTCCTAGAGTAGTTGAGGTTTCATATGCACCTGGTCTTTGATCTTTCTCCTGTTTCTCATGGGTAACACATGGCAGAACATTGGAATCGTTATCAGGGTGTTCACTGGGGTTTTAGTGGTTTGGTTAATAGTTGAACTGGAAGCACTTAAATATCAAAACGCTCATCAGATGGTGTCAATTTGAAGATGCTTAAATGAGTATGAGATGTCTCTTCATTTCTGGACTCCTTACTTTGTTTTTAGTGTTAGATCTAGAAAAGCATATGCAATCCAGTATTTCTCATTAGCAGTGTATTGAAGGCTGTGTATGCAAGAATTACACAGGTTATGGAAACTCTATCTCTGGGTGTTTTCAGGATGAAGTTGCAGCTGACCTGATAATGGTGATGATAGACAGGGGGTTCACCAAGTAACCTGCAGAGGACACTTCCAACCAACGTATAGGATCATAGAATGGTTTGGGTTGGAAGGGACATTAAAGATCATCTAGTTGCAAACTTCCTGTCATGGGCATGGGCATCTTCCATTAGATGAGGTTATTCAAACCCCTATCCGTCCTGTCCTTTAATACTTCCAGGGATGGGGCATCCACAGCTTTGTGGCTGTACGTGAGAACAGATAAATGAGCTACGAGTATCTAGTGGGAAGGATCATCAACTTCTTAGAGAGTCAAGAACTCCTGCAGCTCAGTCTAGGAAACTAATGAGAATGAATGAGAAGCCATTCTGAACCATGTTATTGTAATTGTTATAGGTTAAGAACAATGAGATAGGTGACTAGGACAGCTCTTTTTGCCTTGTAATCCAAAGCCCTGAAGATACTTATTTTGGTGCACTGGGTCTCTGCCTCAGTAATGTTTATCTTTTGGACTTTATCTTTTGGGGTGTACCAATATCATTTTCCAGCAAAAACTTGCCAGTGCTGAAATTATAAATTCCACAGGTGAAAATGCCCTCAGATGACTGCGGTTATCTTGTGATTTCTGTACATGCAGTCCTGTGGCTCTTCTGAACACTAACTGCATGCTGAGGGTGAATGCTACAACTGGATTTTACGTGGAATTAGGCAACTCCTAGGTGAAGCCCATTGCAAAACCTCTTTCTGATAGGAGCCAATGAGAACAAGCTATAACCTGCCTTGTGCAAAATTTTGCAATCTGCTATTGCATGAACAGTTGGGGAGGTTGAAATCGTCACAAAAGAGCACCTGGGTTCTGCTCCAATTGCGCTTCCCTGTGTGAGTGCTAGATAGCTCTCTCTTTTCTGTGGAATTCTGTGCTTGATCCCTATCATATAACTTTGGAGCTTGCAATGGGATCCTGTGCAAAGCAGCTGTGCAGATTCACGGCAGCTATCTTCTTACATTTCCCTGACACCGTGTACAGTTTCAGCGTAAAGAACCAGGGAGCGCAGCACTGAGAGGTGGTGCCCGGATTTGCAAACAAAGGAGATGGAGGACTCTGTGCCACCTGCTCTATCACTTGAACAAATGTTAGGCATAAAACAAACTACAAACCACTAATTGTTTGTTGGATGATAACTTTATAAAGCTGCAGTTACATCGATCATCAAGGTCAGCTTTTCTGCTTTTGTTTCTTCAGGGAGCCAGTCCCTCTGTTCCATGCTCCTATAGGCAAGATGGTAAAACAGCCAAGGATATTAACTGCTTGGTTCCCTGACAGTGAACAACATTGCGGAACTGCATGCCCTTATTCGGGGACTGCCAGGGCTGTCCAGATGTTTCTGTGTTAAACAATGTGGCACAACACCTCTGCAGGAATTAGCAGGCATGAGTTTGCGTATTTATTTGGATTGAAAGATTTTGAGTCAGCAATGTCAGGAAAACATTGCCACCGTCTGCAAACCAGAAACCCCTGTAATGTCCATGCGTGAGGAAAAAAGACTTCTGCTCATTTTTTTCCCAATTATTTGTGGGACAGTGTGTTTACTAAAATGGCCAGTTATGAAGACAGTGAACACCCTTCTGTTTCCTGTTGTAGTCGCTCATGAGTATGGGCTTGAGTGGGAAAAGGAGTGGCCTTGGTAAATAGCTTATGAGGCTCAAGTAAATTATTCAGAACACAGATTCAGATACAGATTGCAGGGAACGATAATGGAGTTGGTTTTCTGAGCCTGTTCGTGTTATGAAGACATGGAGTACGCTTTTCAGGAATTCACTTAAGTGGAATCAGCTTTGAATAATGTAGCCTGGAAGTAATATTGCTGCCATCCAGCTAGTGTCTGTGGAACAGCATTCTCCTGCCTCTTGAAGCACTGGTGTTGAAAATGGATAGATAGTGAGATACCTATTTTTTGGCCTTTTTTTTAATTTTTCTTTTTTTTTTTTTTTTTTTTTTTAAATTGGAAAAGTCTCTCTAACCGCTAGAGACGGGCATGTTTTTGTAGAGATTTTTTTTTCTCCCTGAGTGAAACAGTGGACCACATCAGCATCCGATTTGGGTGCGTCATGTGGTTTCTCATGTGATGCTGGTCTCACTGCGCTTTGGAGAGTGAGCCTTTGTGACTCCGCACTCTTGGACAGTAGCATCCAGCATCATAGGAGACTTTGGGAAGGGAGAGGAAAAGGCACCTCCTAGAAACCTCCAAAAGCCCAGAAAAATAAAGTTACAATAATTTACTATAGTTATTGTTTCTTCTTAGCTGTTCTGGCTTTTATTTTTAATTCTGGGTCTTCCCTTTTTTCCGTTCCTGCAGGCATAAAGCTATACCGCTCAGAAGAAGCAAGATTGTCTTTCCCTACAGCTACGACACTGCACTCATCTCGACACAGCCTGCTTTTCCCTCCATTTACCTGGGCGGCTGCTGCTGTTTCTGCTGCTGCTGAGGCTGCCACAGTCTCGCTGCCTGCGCTTCACCCCGGCTTGGCTGGCTCAAAACTCACTCGTCTGCACATTGCTACGAAGAGCGATGGAGCTGCTTTTTTTCTGTTGGTTCTGGAAGCAAAGGGTTGTAATATGTGATGACTTTGGGATTTTCTTGGGGAGGGATGTGGAGGGAGGAGAAAGGAGGGGTGTTATTCTAGGTTGGGGTGGGTGAAAGCTTAAAGAAATATTATATAAAGTAATCCAGTGCTTGACAAGGGCATCAGCAGCAAGAATCCAGCCTCTGCTGCTCCAGAGGATTAACATGGGGAAGCCACAGTGCTGCAGTCGGGTTTCACCTCAGCGTTGTGCTGGAGATGGATAAATAAGGTATTGGTTGTGTCTGCCTGTTAAGGCAAAGCCATGGGAGAAGGAGAGAGTGTGCGAATGCAAATGCAAAGGAAGAAGAAGTGCTACATGCCGTTTGTCTGATTCTGGGCATTCTTACTGCAGAGAGAATGGCTCAGTTAACAAAGCAATGTATGGACAGCAGGGACTGTAAATTGTAGCTTGAACACTCCCGATGCTGTCAGGGAGGGAACTGATTAGCTAGGTGGTTGCAGCAATATCCCCAGGGAAAACAGCAGCCACGCACTCTGTGAATATATATATATATGTATGCAAGTGCTTTTGTGTGTGTGTGAGCATGTATAGACATGAAAGAAAGACATTTCTGACCAATTTACAGAGGAAGTTTGTCACTTCGCTAGGTCGGACTTGATTGCAGCTTGTATTTTCAGCTATAGCTCTACACCCATTTCCTGACTGAGGCGGCACTTTGTGAAAACAGATGGTAGGCAGAATTCTTTTAAGAAATGTGAAAGCAGATCCTTTCTGCTTAACACCTTGAAGCACTGATCTTCTGTGCTGTGCTGTGAGAAACTGTAGGGTTTCGTTTCTCCATCTTAAAATCTTTATAAACACAGCTGTATTCAGTATGGTGAAAAATTCTATACTGTAAATAGAAACATGATCAATCTAATCAAAATAAATGCATCCCAGATGACTTCTAAACCAGCTGGCTAACACAGTCATCAGAAGCCTAAATGCTCAACTGAGCATTTATATTCAGTGTCATATTTATATCTTTCTTCTTTTCCTTTTTAGAATTTCAAAATCAGCCTTTAATTAAAAAGAATTCTTCATCTATTGAGAAAAGGCAATACTCGCATTTGACAATAGATTTTTCTGAAATGTTACCTGAGTGTATTTTTATATTGCCAAATATGCATGGGGAGGGAGACCATGTGTTCAGAGCAGGTAGATTTGTCACAGTACAGGCATGTTTAGGTTGGTAGACAGCTCTTCTAGGCCATGTCTGAACAATCTAGAAATGGGGGAAACAAGTGCTGCACTCAGCTAGGGGCTTGGCATGGCTTCTAGCAGCTGCCTGTCGAGAAGGAGGTGGTTTGGTTCTCTTTTCCTTTTTTCCTTTTATACAAATCCATAGACCATAATGTCATTCTAAAATGTGTACAAGGGGATTTCCCAATAGTCATGGTGAGCTACCCTGCAAGACGCCTGTCTGGCCCTTCCACTATTTGTTACCCAGCCTACAAAGGCAGCCCTGTGTGTTGGATTATATTTAGCCAGCTGTTGGATAACATTCTTGTGCTGGGGGCAAAGGAGTCTTATTACTTCCAAAATGAAATTTTCTGTTTGCTTAAAGAAAAATAACCTTGGCAATACAGCAGGCTCTAGAAATGAGTTTATGTCACTCCTATACCTTTCTGAAACTGTCGTGTGCTTCTAACTGAGGCAGTTTAAAGCAAGTAAGGAGGAGGGAGAGACTTAACTCACAGCTTCAAAGCTGCAGAGACAAGCAAAATGTCAGCAGCTTTTAATTAGGAGTCCACGGTTACGTCAGTGACTGTATCGCTCCAAGAATAGCTATTTGATGTGTGCCACAAAGCAAAGGAAGACAGTCATAACCTGGTTACCGAGCCGGGTTCAAACACGAAAAAGCAAAATGGATTAATGAATCTGCTGTGTTCCTAACTCAGATGTGGATGGATTTACATGTGCAAGGCTTGCTGAATTCTGCAGCAGTGAAGACTGAATTATCAGTTTGTCAGAGGGCATGCGTTCACCAAGTGGAAGCGTGAATCCTTCAGAAAAGAATGCAGATGAACCATCTTTCCTAGAAAATGCCTTTCCCATCTCCATCCTGCACAAACAGCTGCTTGTCATGGAGGCATGTTCTGAAGGGAGACACAAGAGAGGCGCACAGAGGTGTTTATAAGCAAGGGTGTAACTAAACACAAAACAAGCATGCTAAAATTCTGTTCTTGCATTATGGATTTGATACTGAAATACCACCCCAGAGAAGGCTGACTGGGGTCTAGTGTGGTTTATATTAAGGCTTCTCTGGCGAAGAGTAGAGGGGGAGGGAAAGGGCATTGTGCAGCATCTCGAAGCCCAGTGGAAGTCCCCGGGGCTGTGGCTGCGCACGCTTAAAGGCGCCGGTCCACGCCCCGCTGGCAGCTTTCTGACCTCCACAATTATTTTTAGGTCTGCACAGGCAACTCGACAGCGTTTAAGTAGTGAAATTGCAGGGGGTGCTTAATCTGCTCTGACTGGCCTTTCTCCGTGTTGTGGCTGGCAGATGTTTAGAGGGCTTTCATTGGTACCCCTCTGCAGTATTCCATGTGCACGTCTTTCGGTGCTCATGCTGCCCAGTTGCTAGAAGCCTGGTGTGGTTCCCTGCTTCCCACAGTAGCCAGTTTCAGTTCAGCTCTGTTTATGTCACATTTTAATTTACCAGGATAGGTAGACTGCATTATGCAAACAGTGGGGTGGGGTTTTTGTAAGGTTTTCTTTTTTTGGACTGCAAACACAAATTTGCAGTAGGAGATGACTGTGTATATTAAACCAATAACTTTTTCAATTGTGTGTAGTATAATTTAAATATACTTACTTTAATTAATAGAAGGTTACAAAAGCTGGTATTGTCTGTGGCTGTTTAATTTACATCTTAGGTTTAGTCAATGAGTATAACCTGCCTGATTAGAATAGTGCATTCTGCACAGCCACCAGGGTGGAAGACATTATTTTGTTTGTGTTGGTTCAAACAGCTGGTCATTAATGCAGGCTCCATCTCCAGAGTGAAGTGCTAGTGGACATGAATGGCTGCCTGATTAATGCTGTCCCTCGACGGGTCCTTCATCCAGCAGCGATGCTCGCAGCAGAATAATGCAGTGTGATTTGATTGCGCTCTAACAGGGTAGTATGTCATTGTGGCACCGAGCAATCGAGGTTATTATGGGGCAGGGCAGACAGACGGGATAGTGGGGTTACTAGACCGTGGCATTTTTAGAAATGCAGGCCTGACCTACTTAGAGTTATTCTTGCTGGCTGGCAGCTGCCTGGTGCAGGGCTCCCTCTGATAGGCTGCGGCTGTTGCTAGGGGGAATTAGCATGAATTTTTCCACATACAGACTCAGTGATTGAATGATAAAAGCTGACTAGAATTAAAGAGATTTGGTTCAGTATTATGCAGATTTATCTCCCTCATTTTTTTTTTACTCTCTCAAATGCATGAAAAGGAGAAGAAGACAGTTTGTTTCTATTTTTTTCTGACCTATTTTTCTTTTCCAGGGGAGGGCAGAAGTGTTATGAATTCTTGATCATCATTTACTATTTAAACCATTGAAATGATAGGACAGTGGGCATGCATCTTTAATGTATGGGAGATACAAATGCTGTCTCTCTGGAAGGGAATGAAATTAATATATTTTGTGTTCTGGTCAGACTGCCACCTCTTTCTATTTGAAGCCATGTCAGATTCCCTTGTCTGGAAAGGGGAAATATATACCAGGTTTTATTGCATAATATTACTCTTGGTTATTTTTAGCTATCTGTATTTCACAAAATTAGTCCTATGTTTATGTTGGTGGATGGAATTAATCCCTGGACTGTGTCTCCAATATGCCGAGACAGGCGCCTCGGGTATGTTGTAGTGCTGTGTGTCATGTCCATCTGAAATGGTGTTTACATATTACAGACATATCAGCACTGCATACCTAGCAGAGAACCAATGCCTGGCCTGAAATTGAATCAGTTGGAGAACCTCTTCTGGATTTTGGAGTCTTTTTTGGGCTTTAGTTTGAAGCTGGATTCTGTAGATGGCCCTTTGTTATTTACCTACATCTGGCTAAAATAGTGTTATCTTTTAAGAGAACTCTGCTCCCTCAGGAAGCAAATAAAACAATACTCAGTGAAGAATCCTTTGATGTAATTATGAATATTTTCTTTGTTATTATGGCTAATTATAGAAGATCTTTGTTTAAACCACAAATCCCCTCTGTGTTACCCTTTATGATATAGAGAAGTTACAATTTGGTGCTTATAATTTAAAACTAATATTTCATGGCAAACCATCATGATGTCACATGCAAAGAATTGGCAATTTTCAAAGTAAGAGGCAGCTTGGAGTGGGGGAGAGGAAACAAATGTATTCAGAATTGCAGAATAAAAAAACATGGCTTGGTGTGTCTGAAACGGTTTCATTTGAAATAGTTGGAAGAACAAGAGATACCTTTTAGAGGGCTGTGAGAAACCTGCACATCTGCCTGGAGAGCCAACAGCCTCCCTGGATGACAAACTCCCCTGCCTTGGACCCTGGAGTTTCTTGGGAAGGTATGAAGAGGAAGCAACTGGAAATGGACACATGCATTTGAATGCATTTTGTGGCTGAGACAAAGCAGTCAGTTCCTACAGATTTGAATTTCCTATGTCTCTTTCCTGGCCTTGATTTGTTACTGAACTCACACCACTTCTTTCTCTGCTCCTTCCCAATGGTCCCATGGAATGACAGTTTTTTAGAGAAGTGAAGAAAGGCACTATTTGATGCCCTGTAATTGTGTTCTCCTTGGCTGTCCCTAGAGGTGACTCCAGAAAGTGAAATAGCAGCTTTGCTCCCACTCCCCTCCACACTATTCTTTAGATCCAAGCCTGATATCTTGATCAGCTTTCCTATGGGATTCTGCCAGTGGCTGTGGCTTTCCATCTGGACTGTGTCACGATTCAGCTCATCTCAGTGCCTCCTCAGCGGTTCATATGCAGGTGGGCAGCCTTTTTTGCTAAAAGAAGGGAAGAACTGGCATGGAAGTCAGTTCCTGATGGGAGAGAATGCCAACTTTGCTTTTAGGATGGTAAGCAGCAGTCAGCCTTTGTGTACAATTGTCTGTTGAGGTTCTTGCCCTCATTGGTTGTAGCCATTTGTGGTTTCATCCAGTTCACCTGGGATATTAGCTAACTTGGACTTCAGCAAATCAAAATGAGTGTGCAATATTATATGAATTTCAGCAGAAACTAATTTTCTAGAAAAACTGAGTGCCATCTTTCTGAATGTCATCTTATTTTGGTATATTCCTTTAAGAAAGATGAAGTCCAAGGAAAAGCAGCAACCAATATGAAGCGTATACTCTGTGGAAAAGAGTGGTATCCTTGATGTTTGGGACTTCAACAAAGTGAACATTTGTAACAAACATCAAATCAGACAGTTTAACAAACCATCAAGTGACATATTGAATATGAGAACATTTGGTGCACCAGAAACTGTATTCAACATAAAGTTACTTTTCTGAAAGTCCCTGTAATAGGAATTATTCTAAATAAACTAATGTAAATAATCTGATCATAATACTTTAGGTAATTAGAAGTAGCAAAAGTATGGAGTTAATGAAACAATCAAAATATGAGCTCTCTACATATTAAGCATAAGAAAAAGGAGGCCAGAGGAGTTCAAAAAACATCTGAGTTGAAAATATTGTCAGTTGTGCACATTCCTTTGAAAAAACATGTTAATCATTTTCTGATGATCTCCTCTGAGGTTTCTATTGTTGCAACAACTTACACCTCCTACCTTGAAGTTGCTTACCTACAAAATATTGTGTTGTGTTGTATTTTTCAACATTCTTGTACCATGACCTCTCCAGTGAGCTATGAAAGATCTATTATGCTGAGTTTCATGCTTTAGGGTAACTAAGCTACTGCTGATTTACTGGTAGCATATGCAGGCAATAATTTTTTTCTTCCCAGCAAAAGACCCAGAATTCTGCCTCCCTTTGCAGCTGTGAGAAGGCTGTGCTGTTTGGTGTATTCATGACCTTGAAGTTTTGGCCAGTCAAGGATTTGCTGGTCATTTTGTGATGTCATTGCAACTGTGTTTTTCCTGAAAATTATCAGAGGATATAGTATATAAAGTGACACATCTAGATTCTCATTAAGGGATTACAGCTGCAAGGAGTGAGTTGACTCCTAGCCTTCACCTTCTGCCAGGGCCATAAATATCAGCTCTTCTGCAGCAAATGTGTTTCAGTTCTGATTTCAAACCAAAAGAATGAGGAATTGTATCTTGTTTCTTAAAGGCCTGACAGTTGGCACATTCCTTTTATTGCAGTACAGTAGGGAATACAAATGTTTTGCAAATTAAAATAATCCTTACAAGACTTTTTCTGTGATCCATTAACATGGAAACAAATTCTGTAACATACTGCTATCAGCCAGGAGCCGCCTTATTGCGGCTCCACATGCAGGCTTTTCCAGCATCCATGGATGTGTGTGCCTATAAGCTCAGAAGTGCTGTATGCATGTAGTATGTGTGAATGTGTATACAAGACACAAGCATAACTTATACAAACACAACACTGAAGCATGTAGCATATGATATCAGTTGTCTTAGGGTAGGAGTAAAACCTGTGCCTCTGGATGTACAATGCTGTTTTGTATATGATGAGAAGTGGCTTGTCATAAATTCATACAATTCTGATATGTAGCATAACCATTGCATTTATGCTGTCACCCCATTCACTGCCAGCAACAGCAACAAAAAAAATCATGATGTTATGTAATACCAAGATAAAAAAAAAGGATGGGGTGATGAAAGTAGAGTGTACCACTTGTGCTCTTTTTGCAGTTAATAGCAGTGTAAAATGAAATGCGTGATGGGCTGTTTAAGAGGGAGAGATATATTTTATATTATTGTTAATTCTTCCCTCCTGCTCTTAGGCCACACCTACTTCAAAAGTGGATCCAGGCTCAGATCTTGACAGAGATCGTGACCCTGTTGAAACCAATGGCTGTTTCATCCTGGAATTCAGCGGGGCCACACTTTCATCTCTAGTACTTTACCCTGAACATGTCTTTTTTTGTGCTTTTGTTCCAAAGTGTGGTGTTTCTATTTCTACTTAAAAAAAAACCAAAAAAACAACAAAAAAACAACCAAACAAAAAAAGTGTTACCAAACCTGCAAACCGCTGTTCCTCTGAAAACGCTTCGAAAGCTCACTTTTTTGAGCAATAGACTACAAATTTGCTCGAGTATGAGAAAATGAGGGGAAATATTACTTCACTGACAAGCAGATTAAGGTTGAGTTGTGGTCAGCCTCCATATTTATGTTGTTCCAAATACTTCTGCATTCATCATGAAATATATTTAGTTTTGAATTAAATGGAACAAGTGAAAAAAAAAAAAATGCCAATGAAAATCCGATCTCTAACAGGCTGCAGAAACTCAGGTAATGAGATGGCTGGTGTCTTGACCTACAAAGCCAGGGCTCATAGAAATGTAAAGAGAGGCAGAATACAACAACTTCTTAAAAGAAATGCTTTCTAGCTCTCTGGCAACTTGCACTGTTGTCATCTCTGAAGTTAATGGTGCATTCCTTTTTCTTTTTTTTCTTTTTTTTTTTTTTTGTTACTTAAGTGTTGCATAAATAGCGTTTGCATCAACGTTTAATGAAGTTACTCATTTGGAGGTAGATATACCACAGTTGTCTGTCTGCCATATTCTTCCTTGGTACATACAGACACAGTAATTGTTTCTGAGTTCAAAATTTATTTAATATTGCAAGGTTGGTGGCTTTTGAAAAAATAGCAGTCAATAGACTAGATGGGCGATAGATATTGTGCAATATCTATATCATTCAGAAAACCGTATGGAATCATGGAATCATAGAATAGTTAGGGTTGGAAAGGACCTTAAGATGATCTAGTTCCAACCCCCCTGCCATGGCCAGGGACACCTCACACTAAACCATGCCACCCTGGCCTTGAACACTGCCAGGGTTGGAGCATTCACAGCTTCCCGGGGCAACACATTCCAGTGCCTCACCATCCTCACAGTAAAGAACTTCCTCCTTATATCCAGTCTAAACTTCCCCTGTTTAAGTTTGAACCCATTACCCCTTGTCCTCTCACTACGGTCCCTCATGAAGAGTCCCTCCCCAGCATCCTTATAGGCCCCCTTCAGATACTGGAAGGCTGCTATGAGGTCTCCACGCAGCCTTCTCTTGTCCAGGCTGAACAGCCCCAACTTTCTCAGCCTATCTTCATACGGGAGGTGCTCCAATCCCCTGATCATCCTCGTGGCACTCCTCTGGACTTCTTCCAACAGTTCCATGTCCTTTTGATGTTGAGGACACCAGAACTGCACACAATCCTCCAAGTGAGGTCTCAGAGAGCAAAATAGAGGGGCAGGATCACCTCCCTTGACCTGCTGGTCATGCTCTGTTTGATGCAGCCCAGGATACGGTTGGCTTTCTGGGCTGTGAGCACACACTGCTGGCTCGTGTTCATTTTTTCATCAACGAACACCACCAAGTCCTGCTCCATAGGTCTGCTCTGAATCTCTTCTCTGCCCAACCTGGAGCTGTGCCTGGTATTGCTCCGACCCAGGTGTAGGACCTTGCACTTGGCATGGTAAAACTTCATCAGGTTGTCATCAGCCCACCTCACAAGTGTGTCAAGGTCCCTCTGGATGGCATTCCTTCCCTCCAGCGTATCAACTGAACCACACAGCTTGGTGTCATTGTCAAACTTGCTGAGGGTGCACTCAATCCCACTGTCCATGTCACTGACAAAGACGTTGAACAAGACCGGTCCCAGCACCCATCCCTGAGGGACACCACTAGTTACTGGCCTCCAGCTGGATATTGAGCCATTGAGCACAGCTCTTTGGGTGTGGCCATCCAAACAGTCCTTAATCTACTGAGTGGTCCACCTATCAAATTGATGTCTCTTCAACTTAGAGACAAGGATGTCATGTGAGACAGTGTGTAACGCTTTGCACAAGTCCAGGTAGATGATGTCAATTGCTCTACCCCTGTCCATCAGTTCCATAGCCCCATCATAGAAGGCCACCAAATTGGTCAGGCAGGATTTCCCCTTAGTGAAGCCATGCTGGCTGTCACCAACCACCTTGTTGTTTTTCATGTGCCTCAGCATGCCTTCCAGGAGAATCTGCTCCAAGAGTTTTCCCAGGCACAGAGGTGAGACTGACTGCTCTGTAGTTCCCTGGCTCATCCATTTTCCACTTCTTGAAAATGGGGCTTATATTTCCCTTTTTCCAGTCATCAGGAACTTCACCTGACTGCCATGATTTTTCAAATATGAAATGAATGGAGAAGGTGGTGCATTGTGCTGCATACTTTGTTTGGTTAATGTTGAATAACATGATTGTTGAACTTTTTTTAAAATCTCCTGTTGATGACCTCTAATTATGATAAGGTATTATACATCTCCTGTGTTTTTCCTGCACAGGCATGTACCCACAGCATTTTAGCTGAGCTAAAATTGCTAGTGATGTCATCTCCAGCAGCTCTTCACATTGCTCCTCTGAAACTCAAACCTACTGTTGTTTACAACTTAAAGCTGAGACCACAAGTTCTGTTTCTCAGGTTGATAAGATTCTGTCCCTTCATAAGTTTTATTGACACATACTTTTTATAAAAAAGCAGAAATTCTAATGCATTTCAGTGCCCTATTTGCTCTCTCACAACCAGCTGATCTTGTTTCCATCAAGTCTTTTCTGTTAACAGCCAGCAAGTAGCTCACTTGTCTGTAATGGACTTTGATTTCTTGGCATTGTTCTCACTGTTCTCACATCTTTTGGTGGTGAAGAGATAATGCAAACATGGAAGATAGTCTCCTCTGGTGCCTATATTTGTAGTGTCAGTTCACATTTGATATAAATTTAGCTGAAACACGAGGCATGAATATTAAGCGCTGCCCTCTGAAATGTTTTTTCCTTGTTTTAGGGGAGTAATCTTATTTCTTTTAGAAGAAGCAAGTAAATGGCAAGCCAAGGAGCCCAAGCAGGCAGATTGTGTTTGATTTCACAAACTAGGTATTCATGTTATGATACGTTCCAAAGAAGCAGGACAGGGAACTAATTCTGTGCATGTCAACTCAGTAGTGTGTTTTCAAACAGTAGATCATCTGAAATTGGAGCTATGAGACTGAGTGAAATCCTGGCACTGCTGGAGCAGCTGGGAGAGCAGGGCTAACTGGGGCATGGAGCCTGCATGCACAACTCATCAAAGGGACTCTCTAAAGCTTCAAGTGCTGATGACTGTTGGTTGTCATCTTTGCTCAGCTTAGCTTGACACCTTTTTCTGTTCAGTGGTGGCTGCAAGGAAAGGTAATACCCTTTATTTAAACCAGTTCTCTTCAACACACCTTGACTTCTTGATAGCCTTAGGTAGTCCTGGTGGCCTCATATTAATGTTGAGTTTGGAGCATGCAAAAAAATCAGAAGGCAGACAGGTTTTTGGATGAGCAGTGCTCTGTTGTTGAAGATTTCTAGATGGCTTGGTCATTTCTGTTGCAGAGAAAGTTAGAAGAAATGCAAGGCAATGAAGTTTTGGCTGCGCTCTAGTACTTCATAATGATGGAGACCAATAAATTCAATCAAAACTCTGAAATTATCTTACTCTGGGGATCTACAACTAGAACTATTCACCTTCTCCTACTCCTCCCCCCAGTTCATCCACTACATTCAGATCTGCACAGGCCTCAAACAATTTACACCATACATTGTCACGTCTATTGTGTGCAAGTATCTTTAAACATTTGGTTCCCCTTGAGCTATAAGGACTTAACATACACGCTGGTTTTTATGAGGTCTGTAATTACTTCTAGATTCTGGATGGTACCTATGCCTTCCTGATAGCCACTAAAATATAAGATATTCAGGCATGTACATAAGCATTTTTTTTTTTTTAGAAAGGATGAAATGGCTTTTTGTCCCCCCTTAATCCTAAGTCAAAGGGTATAAAATGCAAAGTTTTTTTTTTTCTTTTCTGTGAGCTGAATGGACATCAGATATTCTTCTCTCTCTTTGGGTCACACAATCCTGCTTTGAAATGTCTCTAAGAGAGATGAAAAGGATATAGCTGTGGACTTGAAACCATGAGCTTTGAAAATTACTGAAATAAATGGTGGTTCCTTTTATTCTGGGATCCAGGATGAGACAATACATAGAAGTAAAAAAAATACATATGCCGTCTATTTTATTGTCTCCTGATTCCCCCTAACCCCCCTTTAACTCATTTTTGGATCTAGAAAGAAAAGCGTGCCGAATAGGCCCAGGGTATTGATGTGTGAAACTGAAGGAGTTGCTCATTCCCATGATGCACACGCTGTGCCCTTTGACAGAGTTAACATAAAAAGAAACATACTGGAAAATGCTCGCCTAAGTATGAAAAATTCCTTAAATTCAGGGTGTGTTCATACAAAGTGAAATTTCTACAGTGTGGAAATCATTAAACCTGATCCAGAAAAAATGCGAGGTGCCCCAGCCATTGAGATGTGAATCTCTTTAATCCGCACAAGCATTAGAAAAATCTGAAACATGTGAAAGTTCAAAAGCTGCAAAGCCGTTACATGACTTCTTATTCAGTTCTCAAATATTGTAACTTTCTATTGAACTGTGAAAAGACTTCTATTTTTTTTCTTTTCTTTTCATAAGCAATAGATCAGTCACTAATGTTTTATTGCACATTGTGAAGATAAAAGTGAGCTTCACTTGATTACATCTACTTGGATGTAAATTCTTGATTTGTTTTAGAGCATTTATGTAGCATTTCAACAGTTGGTAACTTGCATCTTTTCATGAGTTGCTGTTAGGGAGAGGGAAAAGAGCAAGGCAGTGCAAGTTTTAATATTTTTTTTTTTAAGAACCCAGCCAATTTCAGAAGTTTAGAGGTAGTTTTAATAACTGGATCTAACATTGCGTGAAGGCTTTTTAGCTGTATGTGTGCTAATTAACAAAGGGAAAAGGAAAACCCAAACAAGCCAAATCAACATGAAGTACCTTTTTTTTTTAGCTTAACTTTACAGCCCTGAAATACATCAAGAGGACCTTGAAATTTGTGAAAACTTACTTCTGAGAAAACAGTAAGTTACTTTTTGTAAAGGGACAGATGTGGTTGGTAATAGAAATGCTCAGGATTTCCCACTATCAACAACACTCTGAAGTGCAATATGCCTAACTCCAAGGGCCTGAGCCTCCATGCCTGGCCCCTGGCTGTCCTCATGCTGGTGCAGCAGTCAAACCTCCTGTGGAGGCTTGGGCAGCCTGACAGGTCCGGCTTTTCTCTATGGGAGTATTAATTTGCTATGCATCTGCAATTGTAACACTAGTCTTATTTTTGATACCTTTGCCCTTGCTGTGGTCAATTATAGCAGCCCTCAAGTTTTCAAGCAGTTGCCTTTCACTGGGGTATGAGTCATGCTTTAGGCTGTTTAGGCTTAAATGAAGTACTTATTTTTGAGATAAATTTGCTGGGGAGAGGGGTCCCACGTGTCTAATGGTTTTGTTCTAGGGGCTGCCAGGGACGTAGTGTTATTCTGCAATGTCTGAAAAATAATAGATCTTAACATATAGGCTAACAGGCTTTCTTAAGGGCAGGAAGAATAGAAAGTTTCGTATTGATTTGACAGCTGAAAATGAGCCACAAACTTTTGTCAGTAAAAATTCTGTGAGAAGATATCATAGTCACAAAAAACATTTGGAGTTATTTTTTAAAATGATGGGCAACTGCAGAATCTGAAAAAGAGACCTTTAGAGTTCTCTCCCCACAAAAAATGTCTTCTATCACTTAAAAAGACAGGGAGAAGCCTGTTTTCCACACGAAAATATTGGCAACCTGACTTTCATTGACTTGCCAGAGATGTATCAGAAAAGCTGAGGTAATCCACTAATTTTGAGGTGGTAAAGCAGAAAAGTGCAAGTGGGCTAGACATGGGAGTGACTGCAGGAGCAGAGGGGAATGTCAGCAGAGAACTCTGGGATCTCTGGAGGAGACCAGGTTCTCCAGCAATGTTCATCATTTAGTTATAAAACCTAAACAAAGCAAATGTCTCAAACCTGTGCCAAAACCCAAAGAGTTTAAAGATAAACTTTAGATAAGGATTAGCTGTATTCTTTCTGTCCTCTGCTGCCAAGGCCTTGCAGCCCAACAAAGGACTATTGACCAAAAAGGTCGTGTAGAAGAGGGCATGGTTTGAAGAAACTGAATTAAAGAAAAAAAACCCCAAAACCTAAATGAGACAAATGCAAAAATCGTAACTCAGACATGAATGGAGTTCTTTATGCCAGGCATTTCTTACATGCATTCTTTTATATGCCTCAGATACAGTGAATATAATTTGCTTGGTTTGTGACGTCTATCTATAGTCTCAAGAGCTTGAAATGGCAAGTAATTACATAATTACATGTGTCCCCCTAAACAAAGTGGAAAAGGTGGTAAAAGAAAATATGGTGCTGTGATTGGGTTTTCCGCTTGTTGCCATTTTACTTTATATGTCATTCAGGGGTACTTAAGGTTGTTCTCATGCATGGTGGTAGCCAGTGGCTACTGACCTATTACTTTAGTATTTAGGCCTTCATGTGGTAGCAGCTGTTAAGGGGTATTATGTGAAAAGCCTGCTCTTATCTTGATCTTCTTGATCAAAAAGGTTTCCCTCACCCTTGAGTTTGTGGGACAGGGGAGTAATACTTTGTAGCTGGGATCCACAAGTTGCAAGCCTCTCATATCCTGAAAAACACTAATAAAGGGCAATTTTCTCTTGTGAGCCTGCTCTAAAAGGATTCTAAAATACAGAGATTCTAGTGTCATCCACAGACGACAATCTGCTAAGTGTGTTTGTATTTTGGGGGCAAGTGGAAAAAGAGCATTCCCTGTGAATGACAAGTGCCAATCTCATAATGTCATATTACCATTGCGGATGAATGAAGAAAAAGGCCCATTATGTTATATCTAACTAGAAAGAAACTTAACAAAGAAATACACTGTGGTGTTAGTGAGAGGAAGAATAGACTTGTAGTTAGGGCACAGGATATATTGATTCAAATTTCTGCCTCTGCAAGAGACTTCCTCTATGACCTTGGGTGACACGGGTACTGCCATCCTTCAAAATGGTAGTAGCACCCAGACTGGGGGAGAGATTTCCTAGAGAGATAACTTCCCATTTAGGCACTCAAATGAGGGCCTAAGTGACCAGATCTTCAAGATGTGCAAAAAGGTCTTTTGAAAATCTACAAGAAAAGTGGGATCTGCAAGGTTTGGAGCCTTTTTTCTTCTTATTTACATTCTTTCCCCCCTCCCCTCCCCTTTTTTCCTCTCCCCTCCTTCTCCATTTTCTTTTTTCTTCTCTTTTTTTTGCTATGAAAGCCTGGCTCTGATGCTGCTTATTGAGCAGTTGAGAACCCGATCCTTGACCTCCCTTGGGATTCTGACTCTTAGTCATCTTAAGGCATGGTTTCCCAGCTGAAAATGGGGATAACAATGTGTCCTTTATCTTTCTGTCAATTTTGTCTGTTTAGTCATTGAGTCTTTGGGGAAAGGGATTGCATTGTACAATATACAGGTATTTGACCCTGATGTTTGAGAGGTATTGGGAGAAACGGGGACCTTAGACATCAGTGTGATGAAAAGGAACCCATAAGTGATGGTTAAAGCAGTGATTCTGAATAAGTGATGAATTCAACCCAATGGTATCGAGACTGGCTTTGCTTGATACAAAAAGAAAAGACAATTTGTGTCAGAGTCAGGATTTCTTCTAGACTTGGGAATGTTAAGATCCAGACTTGTGGGTTAAACACATCTCTACGCAGAGCTAGATTAGAGTCTGTGTTCAAGTATGTTTTCAATTATATTCCATTAAAAAGTAATGCTGAAATTTATCTTAAGTTGTCACAGTGCTTCAAAGCATGGACTTTTCCTCTCTCTAAGTCCTTGAACAAACGCAGGATGTGTTGAGGCAAAACTGTTTCCAATTAAGTTGATGCATTCTGTTTTTTAATATTGTAGGACTTCAAGTTTATGTTAAAGAAAAATCCTGTAGTCAGAGTTCAGAAGGATGATTCAGATAAAATTGCCTGGAAAGTGGCGATTTGCCTGAATTTCTGTGGCTGCACCATGACGGCTTCTCAGATAGCACATGGTGACACAGCCATGAACTTCACTGAAACTCTTCTGACTAACATTGACTGGGGATCCAGCTCTCTGTGTGCCGGGTTCCTGAACATAAGGGGTGCTTGAAGCACATGGGTTAAAGGAATAAAAGTGATCCCAAGAAATTCTCTGTTTTCTTGTATCTGCTGTAAATTTTTGCTGTAGTAAGTGTGCCTTTTGGAGTTCCAGGGTTTTTTTCCCTGCTTGACTAAGCATTCCTGTTCATTCCCCATCATTTTGTGGAGTACTATCCTGAAAAATTCTGTTATGCTGCAGATTAAAAAGGGATTAAATGTGTGTAATGAGTTTTTCAGATAAATTTTTGTACACATGCAGCACGTTAATTGGCAGGTTCAGTTCTCCAGCTCAAGACTTGCATCTTTACGTCCGATACTCTTATTTGTTAATTCTTGGATCTCTTGCTGCAAGGACCCCTGAACAAACCACTTTAGCAGCCTCCTGTATGTTCCTTCTTATATGTGCCACCTCCATCCCTGCTCCCCCTGCACAAAGACTTCCCTACTGAACCCTAGCCAGCAAGGTGATGCCGGAACTTAATTTGACTCACTGGTGTTGATGGCTTTGCAATGCCTGGCCTCTCAATTTTGCTTTCCTACAAGGTCAGTTTAAGACTACTCAGAATTCATACTCAAGCTGGCTTTGGGAAAGGTAAAATATATATGGAAATTATGATAAAAGTAAATCCTTGCATCTTCCAGGACACTAAATAAGGAACAAAAATAATGTGTCATGGACAAATGGTTTGTTTCCCACTGGACAATATTATGTTGCAAGAATTTGTGTGACTGGCAGTCGGTGCTGAATGAGTTTTGTTTTTTTTTTTTTTTTAAACTTCACAAGAAAACACATTTTTTGGCTTTTGAAGAGTAAGGTTTATTGTGAATAAATGTGATACTGAAATAATTCTGGCATTGTCCACTTGGAAGTAGTTTGCGCAGGTATTCAGTAATGCATTAACCACATGTAGGGAGCTATAAGGAAAATATCTTCATAAATTACTCAGTACATTTACTGAATATCAGAATGTTTCTTCAACTTCTCTTCAGAAAAAGAATCTTATCTGTGGGATCCTGGATAGTCTTTTCACCATTAATGCAATTTGTCATGCATTGTTTGTGGTACTGTGCAGTGACAGGGGTTGTAAGAAGAAACGTGGACTTCAGTTTTCTACTTGGTTTTGGTGTATTTAGTACACATGTTAAAGTAGGCCATTTAGAAGTTGAAACATCAAGTTGGGTTATGGATCCAAGTTACCTAGTTGCCTGTCTGTAACTGTGAGCCTACTTGTTCTTGGTTCTATTAAAACTAAGTACAACTTATTCTAGTACTCTTAAAAAAGTACTTTGAAATCTGGCCCGTAAAAATAAGAGAAAATATTTAGCATAAAGTTAAACCTCACTGAAATTCAGAAGCAGTGTCCTTTTTTAGGCTTTTTCTTGAAAATTCATGTCAAACCTCTCTTCTGCCTAAACATTTCAATTTTTTTAATTGCAAGCCATTTTAAATAAACTTCCTGGACTCAGAAGATGCTAGAATTTTGATGTATACACCATGGGGTAATTGTTCTATTTAAGGATGATAGTTGCTTGTATTATCCATGACAAGTATGCCATTTCCCTTGTCTGTGTTTGTAATCTTAGCTAAGTGTTCTTTTCATAGAAAGAGAGTATGCTCTTCTCTTAGTGCAAATAAGAAAACCCAAGAAAAATAACCATAGTGTGTGTGACATGGGTCCCTTTAGAGCTGGGGATAATATTCTCAAAGCCCTCTTAATGAGGGATAAAAAGAGACATTTATATTGCCTTGGAAAAATATGGAATGTTGGATCTCATTCTGAAAATCTGGGCTTGACTACTTTCTGCCTAATGCAAATTTTGTTCTGTATAGAACTGTGTGCTGATCACCACTTTGAATTCATTCTTGACTGGCTGGCTGAGTCCTGTCCGCTTTCTAAGCCATAGCAGAAATATATTGCAGTGAGACATCAACCTGAGGCTATTCAATGAACAGATTTTAAAAAAAGAAAAAAGCCTACTTACTGACAGTAGCAAAATCATTTGCTATAAATGAACAAGTGCTCAACTTAAGAAGAACCAAGAAATCTGAACCAATGAGTCTAAGACAGTTTTATTTAAAGTCTAACATATATTGAAGAGTTTAATTGACATGCCTTATTATTTAGTCTTGGAATCTATTCTGAAATTATTGTGGTGCTCCTGTTAATATACAAGCTTCCTCCAAAGGACTAAATGTCTTCCACAACAAACTATATGCATTGTCTGGTAGTTGCTTCATGGAAGAATGTGATATATTTATATCATCATGTTCTTCAGAAATCCTTAAAACAGAGGAGAAATCACTGCTGCCTTTGATCAAAGAACATCAGTGTTTTTCATGACTGGCAAATATGACTGGCAACATGACTCAGCTTTAACAGCAGTGACCTAGATCTTGCTATAATGGAGATTATCTCTCTAGTCACAGTGGAGACATTTGAATGGTTCAGTTTTGCATAAGTGAGAATGTATGCAGATGGAATATACCATAGCAAGCAGATCCGTAATAGAACTGCTGTGCTGTATTGACATATGGTTTGAGAGAGACAGTTTAAATATTATCAGTAGCTTTTCAAGCTTTGAGTAAATAGGACGTATCAGTAAGTAGCATGCATGAGATAATGAAGCTATGGATTTTACAATGGTTTAACTTAAGAATCTTTCCAGCAGTGATTGATAGGTGTTTATAATAAGACAAAAGACAGCTAGGAAATTACAGACATTGCCTGGTCCACCTTTTGACAGAAGGATAGCATTTTGAACCATCCCTTGCTGACCAGCATCCTACACTTTTACCTGCCTACTGATTGCTGCTTATGGTACTAATCTGATCTCAAGCTGATTATGACAGAAAAACATGTCTGTTGTGACAAAAGCACCCTTGCACAAGGTATTTGTGGCCAACACATTAACAGTTTGAGTGTGGAGATTCCCTGGTGACTCTGGTTTCAACCAGCAAACACTGAATGCGCTACCTTCAGATTATTACAGTTATGTATGCATAAGAAAAGCTTTCATGGGTCAGGGATTAAATTACTTTCCTTCGTTTTTCATTCTTCTTTTTGTCCCTTCCCTTCTCCACCTTTTGTCTGGCTTTTCAAAGAATATATATCGACTTTTGGCACTGAATTTTTTTCTGAAACAATGATGAACAAATTATTTTCAGTGTGACGTTGTACACTACTCAGTTTTATATATATATATATTTGTCTAATAACACTACTGTTGTCAGGTTTTGATCATTTAAGCTAAGGACATTCAGAGATAGATAACCTCAATATTTAAAGGTGCTTGAATAGTTGAATTAACCTAATGATATTTAAATGTACTACGTTGCATCAAAAATGCCCACCTTTTGGCTGAGTTAAGACTGCATCTAAAGCACTGAAAGGAGATCCATCAATGCCTAAGGGCTTGAAGTAGTGTCTTTACGTGAATTCATGGGTGAGTTTACTTGGAAAACATTGACTGGCACTGGAAATCAGAAGCTGGACGAAATTAAGAGCAAATCCTCTCAGCAAAGTAGATCTGTTGGCTGTCAGCTGCCCTAGATTTTAAAGTGCAAAACTGCTCAGGCACTTGCTGAGCATCAGTGGCTCAGAGAGTTGGGAAAATTAGCCTCTGGTGGTGAGAATAATTGGATTCCATTTGGGGAACTTTTAAACTTTTAATATTTTAAATATTTGATTGAAGGAAAAGTGGTTTGTTTTCATTACTGCACTTGAAAGGCTGGAGGGTATTTTCTTTTGCTGGTTTTAATGCTTAATTTTCCTCAGAATATCTTAGCATACATACTGCTATATAATGGCCACCTTTAAAGGTCCTTGCTGAAGCACCTGCCTTGCTCTTCCACTTCTCCCTAGAACACCCTGCAAGTGTGTCAGTAAAATCTGTCACAGTGAGAGCAATGGCTCTAAATGGAAAAACAGGTATCACCTCTAAACATCCCCAAAGTGCATGTCCCACTTCAACATGCCTCTCTTTTACCATAGGTAAGGTTTCTGTGGGCCTTAAAAATATCAGAAAAATAAAATGACTGCTAAAAAAAAAAAAAGTCATAAAATACTCCCGCTACATCCTCTTGAGGATTTCTAATGTCTCCTGCATGTCTGTAGAGCGGCTGTATTTGCAGCAGTAAGTCTATTCCTTTTTATCTCAGATACAGTGCTAAATAAAGAGGATTTTCTTTTCCTTTTCTCTTTCTAAACTAAGTTTATAGGAGGTGTCTCTATTTTTCTCATTCCCAAACCAATACAGATGATCATTCACATCTTCTTTGATGTTTCTCTCCTAGACTTCATGAATAGCTGTTAATCTTAATGATGCTTCAATACTATATTTGAATGGACCACTACCCATTCCCCATACACTCTGGAGGTTGTATATCAGGGCACACATATTCGTTAGGCAGAATTGTGTAAACAGTTTTCCAAAACCACCAGGGCCAGTTACTCATCCAGACATTACATAGTAGAAGTTCATAAGTTGAAAAGAATGTTCTCAGTCATGTGCGCTCAGTAAAAGAAAGGGGTTAATGGTAGAAATGGAAATTAGATTTCCTGAAATTCAGAACTGAAACATTCCCCTTAGAAGTAGCACAGATTACGGCAATTAATAATGTATCTTAAAAGGCTCATATACGTGTGGATATACATGCATGTGTATGCATATTTATCTATCTCTGCTTTTCCTAGAAGCTGGTTTAGGAGCTTGGACTGGAAAAAAATCTGCCTCCTAGAGAGAGCTCCCCTGCATTTGGTAAGGCGTTACAAGGCCACAAATACTAACCAGCACAGCTGAGACAGCATCAACACTTCATTGACCACAAAAGAATTCAGTTTCAATGTGGGATGTGAAGGTAGAAGAACTGCATGCACTTGGGTGTTACTGAGGCTACAGAATCCACAGCATAATGCACTGCAAGGGAGAAGAGATGAAAAATCGCTTGCAGATGTAACATTCACAGGGAGAAAGTGAAGGATCCAGAAGGAAATATGAAGGAGAGAACTATGGAAAACACAGCCCTGAAAGAAGCCTAAATGAATGTTCACAAGAATGCATTTTTCTACTTATCTAATATAAACAACAGAGGAAATTTTGAAAACTGGGTCCCACGTATCTGGATACCTGACCAGTTATTCCTAATTACCTTGATATAACTCATGCTATGTGGCTTAAATGGAGCCATGATAGATATGCAGGTTCTGTCAGAAAGAGAACATTTAATTATGTGAATCTGATTAAAAGCTGTTGCATTTTTACAAAGAAGATAAAGCATCAGTTAAAAATTATAAGGAATAATTTTAAAGAGCTGAAGATGTCAGGTTCATTACTTAAAGGTCGAATTCTGAGTGCACTCTGTCACTCATCTTCCCCTTTATAGAGCGTTCATTGAAGAAAAATGGGGAGGAAGAATGATGAGGGGGAGAAAATGGTGATTCCAGGAGATCCCATGAAATTATGCACATTTTTTCCTCAGAGATTGAGGTCAATCTTTTCTAATTATACTTGAACTTAATCTGCCTTGATTTATAAAAGGTATTAATTTTTTTTTTTTCTGAACTTATTCGTGGTTTTCCAGTATAAAATTTTACATTCAGTATTCTCTCCAGGATCGGGTAATTTAATTTCCCTTTACCTAGCTCCATACATTGAACAAGCAGCAATGATTAGACTGATGGAGCATCACTGTTTGCTCAGCAATAATGCCTATTCACCCTAAACTTTCTGCTGCAAAATCTGAAACCTTTGCATTAGATACTTCTGCTTTGTATCATCTTCCCTCTTGTACAGGATAGTGCCACTTTCTAAAAAGCGAGTTGTATGAAGAGTTTTTGCTTCAATTAAGTATTTAGGCTTGCCATTAAAGAGTAATTCTTGAGTCAAAATTCTTAGGGAGAAAAAGTGAAGAATCCACTCATAGGCGTTTGTGAGGCAGATTGCCTTCATAACGAAGCTGTAAATGCTGTAGAAAAATTGCCTGCTGGCAGAAATGCACCTAAGTAATTCTTTCAAAAGTCTACAGTCGTCTTAGCTTCTGTTGATAAAACCAAGCTTCTCCAATGTTACTAGATTTCAGTGACAGTGGGTTATTTTTTGGTTGGTTGGTTGGTTGGGGGGGGGGGGTGTTGGGTTTTGTTTGTTTGATTTTTCTTGTTTTTTCTTTTTTTTTATTTTTTGTCAGATAAATATACTTATTTCTTGAAGCTACGTGTCAGTAATAACATATGAGAATGAAATATGCTTCTACACACATATCAAGAAACGTAAATTGGTATTTTAGCAAAGATTTTACTGGTATTAATAGAATCCTATAGGAGAATTTGTGCTATGCGTAACCTTGACACAAATGCCTTTCTCACTGTCTTTTTGAATAATTTTTACTGCTTTTGCATCTCATTCTCCATTCCTCATTGCTATCAGGTAGACAGTTCCTTCTTCACCATCTTTAACTTTAAAGAACACAAATCCCTCTTTAGCAGACTTTTTTCCTGATCCTTCCAGCCAAGGAAGGGTCTAAAGCAAACAGAAAAAGATCATTGTCACACAAGCTGTGGAACTCACTGCAGGTGACAGTTTAGAAGACAGAAGCTTAAGTGTTTTAGAGTAAGAATACCTATGTTTGTGCAGAGCAAGCCTACAGTAATGTTTAATCTGATGGTTGCATCCCATATCTGTTCCAGAGGGTCCATCACCTCCTGCCTACAGAGGAACTAAAAGAAAGAGAGCTGCCTGTCTTTAATGATCTTTTCCTGAATATTTCACGCTTGACATTGTTAGAAACATGATGAGGGCCCAGGTAGATCTTGACATTGTTAGGAACATGATGAGGGCCCAGGTAGTTCTTTAAAGCGAACCAATACTTTAGTTCCTGTGTATTCTTTCTCCACTTCAAGGCCCCTTTTCTTTTTTTATGATTTACATCTGTGGTTGTCTATGATATACGATATATGTTTTTATAGTTGTTTTAATTTTTTTCATGGTAAACTGAAATGGAAGGTTGTTCTGTGATAGTGTGAGATTCTCTTACATAGTTGACTTCTTCAAATCTAATGGTTAATTCTTGAATGGAAAGTGGTTTCTGCAGATTTGATAATTCCAAAGGGAAGGTAGTGTCTCAGGAATAGAGAAGAAGGAAAGCATTTATGATCAACAAACTCAAGGACTGTATCCCAGAAAATTCTTTGGTTTTTAATGTGTTCGACTTGTAAGGAAATGTCTTACTGGTAGAGAGCAAAACCAGAATGATGTTAAACTGGAATAACTTTTAGTAAACAAATCTAGTGGTAATTTATCTAAACATTAATTATTAAATGTTTGCAGAGCTCTTAGACTATATATGCATTTCAATATAACCACTCATGGATGTTATCTTAGGGGCTGGCAGAGTAACACTGCAGACTGAAACCTTTTGAGCTCAGCAGCATGACATCAGCAAGTAAAACCTCTGCAGTGCTTAGATCAGAGAATGGTTTCATTGTAGCTTGTGAAACCAGTTGTACAACACTGGCTTTGAGTCCAGGTGGAGGAGGATGGCAAACTGGTAAACTACACATTAGACAACAGATACATAGAGAGGAGGGCGACCATGCAGGAAAACACTAAAATCTTTTCCTGAAAAACTGTCAAACAGGGGTCCCTTAATGTCAGTGGAAGTTTTGGAGATGGGTATTACTGGTATTAATCTAGTATGTTCAACTATTTCTAGCTTACAAAGGCATTATCTGGCTTTTACCTGTGAGATTTGTCAAATATTATTCTGCCACCTATGTGCTTGAGTTATTTCATTGCCAAGTGTAATACTGTGCAACACAGGGCCAGGAATTACTGACAAAGTGCCAGAGTCTATCTGTGCTGCTTGTAGCACCACGACTTGCAACATGCTGAACTACCGCTCTTTTGTAAGTGAGAAGCATCATCAAATGTGGTGAGCCAATTTCCCTCCTATAGATCCTTGGAGCTGCAGCTACAAATCCTGTTCTTGTGCAGCCTGGGTGTGTAAAAGGGAATAATGTTCTTATCAATACCAAATGTATCTGTGCTTACTGAAGGCTATATAGAGGCTTCTTTTTGACTTAGAAGTCTATTGCAGAACTTCAGCCTGGGTTACTTGAAATAATAGAGCTGTCAGTAATGTGATATTTTTTGAAAGACAGTGCAAATTACACCCTTTTGCAAGAGCCTGCTGGGTGATAGCAGAAACAAACAATAGAAATGAGGCAGACCAGTAAGAGGAAGCAAACATTAATCTAAGATGCTGAATCCTAGGGAAACAAAAGTAGCTTCCAGTATGAATAATTCTGCTTCTCTTAATTTATTTCTTGTCTCCATCCACCAGCATTTCTATTATTCCGTAGGGTATCCCACTATTGATTAGAAATCAGTACTAAACTTCCAAAGGTACGTTATTTTTCAGTCGATTTTTCATGTAGAATAGTTTGAAGGTGTGGACACTAAAGAGAAACAAACAGCAATGCTAATTTCAGTATTCATTTGTACATCAAACTTTATTTTGCACCTGTCTCTTTATATTCAGTCTTTGCCAACACAATAACATACTATTTAAATAACATACAATAACATACTATTTTAAATGTGCATTTTAATTGACTATGATTTGACTGCAAATATTGTCCTAATGAGTTCTGGGTATAAAGTGAAGAACTAAATGATGGAGCCTTGTTTTGGAAAGCCTGTCGTATTTAGTTCTGGTTTAGTAAATGAAGCAAGAATTCACAAAATATTTACTAGCTTCAGGAAAACTATATATGGTTCTGTACATAGCTAGAAGGATTACTGATAGGTTTTCAGACAACGTTATGGGTCATAAAACCACTGTTTCAAAGTGCAGGGTTTAGTTTAGATAATTCTGAAGAAAGAGTGCTGTTAGGAATTCTTGGTGTACAATAGGCCTTAAGTAATATAATCCCAGCCCTTCTGAATGTCATAGAATATTGGTTCCTGTCTTTTTTCTTTTTTAAATAACTTTTAGGAACATTTTAAATAACATTCAGGAAATTATAAGTCTTAGACTTGTTCTTTAATCACTTCACAGCATGTAGAGCTGATGGGTAGAGGTCTAGAATATTTCCCCATCCCCACAGGCATTTTCACAGTGCAGCTGTTGATCATGTGAACATATTCATGTTTCCTTCGCAGCTGACACTGTGCAAATGTCTGACGTGCCTGAAGATGGTAAACGTGTGTTCAGAGCAAAAGGAGCTTTCTTCTCATAAGGACGGCATGTCAATTTTCTAAGAAATGGAATTTGAAGCTGAAAATATGGGTTTCTTTCAATTGCGTTAAGACAATACAGACCATCACTGAATGAGAAGAAAGTGTGTCATGCTGGGGTATGGATTGGATAATCTAGACACCAGGAAAACAAATAATTTCTTTATTTTTACTTCCTTAGAAGTGAAGGGTTTCACTGGTTTAGATGTTTAGCTTGTGTCACCTCACTTGTTTTTTTAAGAGATTTTCCTTTGCTGGCTCTTTAAAACTCTCTTTTCCTGTGAAGTTTATTAAAATTTTGACAGCTGTCAGACTAGGGATGTGCTGAGAGTGCTGCCTATCACACTGACCAACTGTATCACTG
The DNA here is from genome assembly GCA_017639245.1 of Myiopsitta monachus. Lineage (NCBI taxonomy): Eukaryota > Metazoa > Chordata > Aves > Psittaciformes > Psittacidae > Myiopsitta > Myiopsitta monachus. Next base: position 45,499,784 of record CM029918.1, read on the forward strand.
CTTCTTTGTTCTTCCATCTGTCTTCTTTTTTCATTTGTCATTTTTTGTCCCAGTCGTAAGTGCCTTTGCAACAAGTAACATTTGTGCAAGGTGTTTTGTACAGCATGTATGCAGTTGCTCCTGATGCATATCATCCACTTGTGTTTTGTTCCATTTATTTGGTTCCCTTTTCTAGCTGAAAAACACTCTACCAGGTGAAATAAGATCAACCCCCTGTTATACCAAATGCAGGAAATCTCATGAATGCAGTTAGAATTTTGACAAGAGCCTAAAATGTTTAAAGAAGACTGTCCAAGGCATTAAATTCTGTCAGTGCTTGCTTCTTCACTAAAGCAGAGCTCATGCCTTTATGCAAAGATTGAATAATCCAATAAACTAATTAACTATACCTTCTGTCATTTTTTTGAACTGTTTCATTTGAGAGTGCATGAATGTTTCCCACTGTAACCTAGTGAACCTAATATAAGACAGTGAATTGTCATTTGAGCTAATCTAACCATATTCTTTTCTCTAAGGGAGTAATAAGGCTACAAGGACACATTTATTGCATATCAAAATATTCAGGTCTTTTGTGTTCAGTGAAGCTCATTTAAACAAAAATCTGATAAAGGAATAAATATGTAATGATGAGTAAAATAATGCATACTGGGTTTAGATCACATATCTAATACTAATGTTAACAGACTTAGATTATTTACGATTCAGTATTCTACATTGCATAAATCACCTCACTGAGTATGGTAGGCTTATATGCCAGCAAAATGCACAGCTGTATTCAAGGTTAACCCTTAGAACACGTATCTGTTCCCACAATCTTCTTTTCTTCTGGTAGTGCATGCTCCATAAGTGCCTCTGAACTGCTGATCTTTCTCATTTTTTTTCAACAGGAAGGATCCAGGCTACTGCTGACTTTCTGCTTGCCCACCACCTTGCTGAAGTCTATGCTTCTTAGTACTTCTCACAACAGCCCTCTCCAGCTGCTCCAGGCAGTGAGCCAACTGGCTGCTTTGTAATCACACCATCTACCTGCTTGAATCATGAAGATATGTCAACTTTTCTACTACTGCTGTATGCATAAATCCTTATCCTGTCCTGATGGTGTTATTTCAGATGAGGAATATTTTCTAGAGTCATATGAGGCACATAGATACATGGACAGATGCATTGCCACTCCAGGGGATGTCTCGTCCTCAGAGCTATTTATTGTCTTGAAACAGTCCTTGATATTTCAAGTGATATTTTGCCATTTCTTAGATATATTCTATTTGTCCGACATAGCCCAGCTACAGAATGGCCAGCTACTAGGTACTCTGCTATATTGTATGCCACTCAAGCTGTAGGGAAATGGATTTTTACCATTTACCAAAGTTTTTATTTTGCCAATTTGTTTAAAAAACCCAACAAAACAAACCCACAAACAATCGAAAACCCCTAACACTCCCAGCTCCCACCACATTTCACTATTAGAAATAAAGCAAACCTCTTCTTTTATTCCTTGAGAGATTTTATGTGTCTTTCTTGCAGGTTGCATTTTTAGAGGGGGAGGGAAAGGAATGGAAGAGGTGTCAGTCTCTGAATAACAAGTGCTCTTTTTATTGTGTAAAAGCTCTTCAAGAATGAAACAGATATATTTTACCAAGTCACTATGAAGCATAAGAAAACCTGCGAAGTAGCTTTACTGTAAATGCTAACATATAAGGACTTACCTGTCTGTCACTTGGCAGAGCAGCAAAACCTACTACAGGAACTCCCAGTATAGTTTGGTACCTTCTTACATATTTTAATAAGAAAAGATATATTTATTTAAGAAAAAAATATTTTATACCTTCTTATATGCATTTCAAGGCATGAGACTTGGTCTTACTCACATAAACCTTTATTTGTGTGTCCAATCCCATCTTTCTTAAGTCATGTCATAGAATTGAGGGAAAAATTATATGCATACAACTGAGAGTTTGGAGGCTTGGCTACGTTAGCAAGAATATGATAATTTAACATTATGCATTAATGAAATAGAATGAAAATAAATGTCAGCTGAAGGCAAGTCCCATCTACACACCAGTGCAGCAAAATGAACGAAGCAGAGAGGACAGCAGTGACCACAGTGACATCCAGCAAGATGTTACAGCTTCACACTACATTCTGTCTCCAAGAAGACATTTGATAACACTGTCTTCACCATTTCTGTGAGCCAGAAACATAATCATTCCTGTCTGTATACTACCATGGCATGATCTGGTAAACTTTTAAAGCAGCTTTTTCGTAATGATTTTTGCCCACTTTATTTTCTATTTTGTATCAATAAGGGTAGAACATTTTATACAGATTCATCAAGGAAAGAACTTTTTTTGGGGGGTGGGGTTGTTCACGACTTTTTATGACAGTAACAGGACTTGTAAGCTTATGTCTGCATGAGATGAACTGCATTTTCAATCGTTGTCTTCACCTTCACGCTTGGGGTTGTTACCTTCACCTTCCTCTGTGATTAGCCTCAGGGCACAGGTCATCTCATATCCACACACATTCTGTCATGTCTCATTCTTTGACTGAATAAAAACTATTTGGAAGATGGAAAATAAAGGGCTGGATTGAATTCTGTAGGTACATGAAAGAGGCAGTCTTCATGCAGATTTCCCCATTCCTGCATCCAGGGGTAGCTGTGGGAAGAAGCTACCTTGATTTTTTCCATCTTTGCTTTGGGGAAACCATATGAGGCTTTGTGCAAGTCTCTATTTATACATCACCTCTTATATACAACACCACTTTCAGCCCCAGCTTTATGGGAGCAGGTTCTATCTACCATGGCAGACATAGCATGGATCCAACAACAGGACACCATGAAGTACCTTGGAAGGACTTCAGCTGGGTGCTCCAAAATCAGCAGTTCAGTAAGAGGTGGGACTTTGGCTCCGAAACTTTTCTGTCTTCCCTCTGGGGGTGCTATGGTGATAATTTGCTACTCTGGAAGAATTTGAATGAATCTTTACATGTCCTTTATTTGGAAAAAGCCAATAAACAATTCTAATGACATTAGTGCAAATCAGTATTTTCACACAAAGACATTTCCAGAAAAGGTGTGTTTATCATTTGAACTACCAGTTAGGAAATCTCTTCAATATCTATTAGCAATGATATGGGCAGATCTAGAGTCAAAACCTGAATTTTTATAATTTGAATCTTGAGTATGTTGGTTAACATTTATTTCAACATAAAAGACTTCTGCAGGGACCTACTCTCAAGGATTGTGTTTTTTAAGGCTTGATTTGCATATCAACATAAACCTGTCTTTGCCTGCTTTTACTTAAGAGAAGGATATGTTTGCACTGTAGTTCTGTTCTTGGCAATTTTACAGACTATGGCAAGTTAATATCATTGCCACTAGCCCAAAGGAGTTGCACAAGGTGAATGAAGGCAATCTTATGTTGGCGACTTGTTCATTGGACAGACATTGATGGAGAACAATCTCAGTGTAGAGCCTCATATAGCTAATGCATCCAGATTTCTTTGTGAGTTTGCTGTGAACTTTCAGTGGAGCCAGACAATCTTTGGGTTTTCTGTAGAGTCCACTGAGAGAGAGAATATTAGTTAGTCTGGGGGGACAGTTCTGCTACCTGCTTTACTCAGTTTTGTACTGACTCATGAATTATTTACTCTGTATTATGTCGGTTTTTTTACTTAGCACATGTTGGTCTGGCCTCTCTCTCTCTCTGTTTCTTGCTGAAACATGTGACCCACTAGCTGATACAATGCAATTGGGGACTCAAAGAACAAAACATTCCTAATTTCTGTTTTTAAGTCAGTCAGATCAGTGTTACTGCCAATGATATTCTCTTCTCTATCTTTTATAGACACAAATATCATGCACCTATGTTGGTATTCTTTGGGGATTAAACTATAGCACTGATTGTTTATGCTATATTACATTAGCCATCTCACTGAAGTCAACGGGAGTATCCACACCAGGGAGGAATGTAGGTCTGAGCTTTTGATTCCTGTAGCGGTCTTCTTTAACCAAACCAAAATATTACTCTGTGTTTGGATTATGCTTAGTTGCAGCTGAGAGATGATTGTTTGTCTTTCAAATTCCATTCACATGACTATCTTTTCATAACTAATATATGATAATTTATACTACATGTTCTCAGGACTATGTCATGTGAAAAGTAATATTTAGGTAGCCAAATATCTGACACAGAAAGTATCCGACAATCACACACACATGTGCTTAGAAGTCCAAGAAATCACATCTCCCAAGTTGCTCATGTCTTTCATTGTTTGTGTTTGTTTCCTTTCAGTAAATACAACTGCAGATCTTTGGCCTGTGCCACATGTCAAATAAGGATAAGAATCCTCTGCATGGAAGTCAGTTTTCAAATGTAAATGGAACAGATATGGAAAACTCAACAGTTTCTCTATATATCTTTGAACTGCCAGGTTATGCAAGTGTACCTGCAGGGGGTGACTTGCACATGCAAGAACCCATTTATGTAGATTAAAAAATCTGTGTGTGTAAAATAAAATATGTTTATAGCATAAACTTTGGCATATGCATGCTTTGCTAGAGTAATTGATGGAATGAATATTGAATACCTCATCTAAGGACATGAAAACCAGAACTGCCTGAAGTCACTAAAAAAGGAGAAGAGAGCAAAGCATTTTCGTATGTTTTCCTCTTACAATATTTTGCCAGGTTCTGAATATGTTATTCTGTGCACTCTCTCACTTAAACATAATACATTGATAGGAAAGTTGCTTTTCTTTCTTTTTTTTTTTTTTTTTGGTGCATGTGTGTGGTTTTGTGTTTGCTTTTTTGTCTGTTTGTTTGTTTGTTATTATTATTACTTTGCCGAGGAGATTGTAAGTAAGTACCTAGAGTTTAGATTTGGAAGTATTTAGCTACTTCATTCCAATTGAATTAACATACAATACCATCTTTAATTCTGTATTTATCACAGGAAAATTTTTGCTAGAAAGATATGCTTCTGGGAATTTGCTAATTGTCCTGTGCCATAATATTACTTCTGAAAGGATTAAGTTTTAAATATTGGAGTTCAGCAGGACTGCTCTTAATCTTTGCTATAATAATAAATACTGAATGTCAGACCTTTATAAAGATCCAAATTGGAAATGTCTTTTATCTCACTAAAATGAGTGGAAGCTCCACATGTGTAAGTATGAAAGTAGGGAATTGTTACCCCAAATATAGCTTGCTAGGATAATTGGAAAGGATTAATTTGCTTCATGTGGCTTTGTGGGAGATGAGTCGTTTTCTGTGTTTCCAGCTAATAGTTCAGAATTCTTTAATTTTGCTGATGCAGAATTGTCTGCAAAGTTTGCATGCTCAAGTAGTCTTAGGTATAACTTCTTGAAGAAGTAATCCAAAACAAAACCTCAGATTTCCTCTGTATGAAGCTTATTCATATTGCTAGAGCCTTTTTACATGAAATTTTGAATATTGAAAATATTTTGTCCATGTGTTTTAATATCCATGCAATAGAATTTCTTTCAAGTGTTGAAGTGGAATAAGTTATACGTGTGTATATTCAACAAGATTTAGAAGACTGAGTCAGCAGAATTAGCTCATATAAAGGCAGGTTTAGCTGTGTGCTAGCAGTACAGCTTGAGATAGAGAGCCTCAGACTGAGAGGCTTTTCTCAGTCCTGGGTCGGAAGCTGGTTAGTCAAGCTCTTGTACTTCTCATCTGCTCCCAGAGTTTTACCTGAGTTGCATTTTCCTTGCTTAGCTCCCTTCTTCCTACGCAAAGTCACTTGCTCAGCAGTCTAACTTTGACCTACTTAACCTTGCCTGTTTCCTTTCTGCTGCATGGTAGTTCAATAAAGGTAGTGTGCAAGCAATCCTCTAATGTTGCTAGCTGGGCAGAAGCTGACATGAACCTTCTAGGAAAGCTGAGATGTGGAGTAATGTCCAAATTGACCGGCAGTCAGCAATTTTAAGGCGTTATCACTGAAAAGCAGAGGGGAATTGATTGGATGTGCTGTGAAAGAATTAATGGAATATCCATTTTAATGCTCTCCTAAGAATGAAGGCATGTTCTGCAGAAATCCAGTCCAGCATGTGGGCTAACACAGCAGCATGTGTTTCAGCTGGACCTCCTACAGGGTGAAACTCTGCAGTCTCTGTGGTCTCTGGTGTCTTTGGGCTAGTCCCTCCTTAACAAGGTGGTTCTTTAGAAACAAAATCTTTAGGGGCTGTATTTAGACATAAGACCTGAGGGGGAAAGAAGTCCCAGAATCCCAATAGCAAACTGTTCAGCTCTAGGGCTGCAAGAGTACCTAATGATGTGGGCATATCTTGCTGTGCTGGTGGGTACTAAGGTTCCAACATTCAACTTTTACAGATGCAGATCAGAAGTCTGCATTTCTCCCTTTATTGTAGCTGCATGGGAATCTGCTTGAATGTAGAGAGTAGGTTGCTTATCAGCTGGTATGGTGAGATAGAGAGTCAGCCTCAGCTGCAGACTCAATAAACCATGAAATAGATGAGCTTTATAAGGTATATAATTTTGTATTATACAGTGTAAAAAACAAGTGACAGCTACTCAAGAGTGTCTATAGGGCTGTAGAAGAAAGTCTTTCCATCTATGAAACACCTACAAAGCATCAGTAGGTGATTAATAACATTCTTCAGTCAGAAAAGATACTTTGGGTAGGACCTATGATCCTTAACGCTGTCATATAAAAGGCATTCACTGTTTTAATTGTGCAGATGTCATCTTAGTCAATGGATCTGTGTAATGCAAAGCCCTATCTTGAGCTAAAACCTCAAGAATGAAAAAAATTCTTTTTACTCATTCGAACACACAAGGTTGTTAGCTTATTTTGAAGAAATACAGGTAACTGTGCAGAAAACTTTAGGTGATGCAAAGCCTAAACTTACTCACAAAAATGGTTTCATTAAAGGATAAGAATCCTCAGATCCTCAGAAATCAAAATAACCAATTGCTATTCAGATGCCAGGCTTGTGTTTTACCGTGCCATCAGCAAGTCAGACTATTTATTTTGTGGAAAACTGACTGCTGTCTCTTGTTCAAAGCAGGGTTTAAACCTTTTCTTCACTTCTGTGGCAGTTCCTGGTATTCTTTAAGTGCTGCTTTATGAGTCTGGACCTCCTACATTTCCATGTTTGTCAGCAAAGTGTATGACTAAACCGGTATTTTCATATTTCAGTGCAGTCTAGGCCCCTTAAAGCAGAGGGTTGCAAGTGTGAAAGAGAGATATGTTGTTCCCTAATGGCTTATTACCATTCCATTTGCAATTCAGATCAGTTTTAAATTGACTGAAATTTTTAAACACATAGCAGGCAGTTTAAACTAATGATTGTCTGGAGGTTCACATCTGACATGAACTAAGCTTCTGCTCAAAACAAATTGCAGACAATTCCTCCCTTAGAGTCAAAATGTCACTTTTTACACTGTGCATTGTTGCCAGATTTTGTCAGTTGAATTAAAAGGAAAAAAAAAAACCACACCAAAACCCACAAAAAATCTGCTACCCGCTGAATGTTCTGAGTTAGAAAGCAGAGTGACATTGTAGTTGTTTCCACCCTCCCCCCTATTTACAATAATGTATATGTGTGCCTGGCACTCAGTAATCTGATGAAAAATACTTCTCCTGCCCAGTTTCCAGGGCATGCTTAAGGCCCCGGGGGCAGCCTTGATGAGCTGTGCTGAGCGTTTTGCTCTTGGGTGAACAATGGCCAGTGCTGGCACACAGTTTTGGAGCTGCCTTTTCTTCTGGCCATGGAGGTGTAGTAAAATGAGCTTAATACTTTGATGTTTCTATTTTTCAACACCCTACCTTGTAACAGCTGCTTCAAGAAGTTACACAGAGTCTGGGTTCCATTCCATCAGGATTTCGAATTCCTTAGGTTTGATGATGATAAAAAGGGAAGCTCTTTAAAAATGTGCAGTGTGGTGGAAAGGATATGTTTAGTATATGATTAAAATTGGGTTTCCCTTGAAAGAAATAGCACAAGAAAGACATGGACATGTTAGAGTGGGTTCAGGGGATGGTCACAAAGATACTTGAAAGGCTGGAGCACCTCTCCTGTGAGGAAAGGCTGAGAAAGTTAGGGTTGTTCAGCCTGGAGAAGGCTCCAGGGGGACCTTATTGCAGCCTTTCCAGTGTATAAAAGGAGGAGTCTTGTCCTGCCGTGAGAAGAGGTGACATTTTTAAACTGAAAGAGAATAGGCTTAGATTGGATAAAAACAAGAAAAAATTACAGTGAAGTTGCAGACGGCATGTTGCCTGGTGAAGTTGTGAATGCCTCATGATCACAAGCATTCAAGGTCAGGTTGGACAAGGTTTTGAGCAACCTGAATGATTTGCCTAGAGAATGATGTCCCTGGCCACTGCAGGTGGGTTGGACTACATAATTTTTAAAGGTTCATTCCAAACCAAACCATTCTATGATTCAGTGCATGTTTCGGAGGAGAGCGCAAGGTTTCTTGACCATCCCTACAAAATGCATTTTGCATGTTCAAGACTGTAGCACTATCACTCTACAGCTTTGCTCTGCTGTTTTGTCCCCAGTAAGATTTGTGCCATGACACTAGATATATAATATTGCTTTTAATTTAGGCCAAGATAGAATTCATAATCCCTTTGATAAAGAGGCTCTATCAGGTATGTCATGCTTTGATACTGAGGTGATGTGTACGATATTAATAATTAAACAGTTACCTTTTCCCTCTCAGAGCAATAGCCTTTTTTTTTTTTCCTTTTTTTGTGAGTTATGACATGGACAAGGAGGCTTGTCTGGAGACAGAAAGCATCTTTTTCAGAACAGTGCTATTATCCACTACTGTATTAAAAGCTTCGAGATTTGTTTTTGTGTGAATCTCTTCATGTCTTATATTCGCCTAAGCCTTACTTCAACCTAGATGGAATCTCTAGTGAAAATAAAAATAAATGGGTATCCTAAACTTCTTGCAAACTATTCCTGATGCTTTTGCTTTACATTTTTCATGATACCATCCATCAAAAGCTAATCTCTCAATAAACTCAGGCTGTGCATTGCACTTTCTTCCTTATGTGGCCCTTGAGAGAGCATGAGAGAGTTTTCTAATACAATGAAGTATTTTTTAGTACAAGATGATAAAGAACAGAATCTTTTTTATTTTCTCACTTTGATGCAACAGGGAAACAGAACAGTTTCCTTGCAAATATCACAAAAGCCGCTTTAAAGAATTGCTGAGCTGCTTACTGCATTAGCTTTGACATGAGAACCCATGGTCTCTGTTGCACGGTTCTTATGAAGTTACCATGCAAATCAAATTAATTAAGTAGTTTTTGTTATATTAAGTTATAGCACATGTGCTGTAGGTCCAGAATGTTAGAACATCCAAAAGGTTCTGAGGCTTTAGTTAGGCTTGGAAAATCATGAAAAGGCTTAGAAACCTTTCTGAGCTATATGAACTATTTTTGTCCATGACATCAGGCTGGAAATCTCTCAAGAAGGGCTCCTGGGAAGATTATTGTTATTTCAATCATCTGCCTAAAGAAAGGGCCTATTGTCATGGATGGTTATTGACATAATCCTGCAAGCCATGCACAATGCTTTCTAACATGAATTCAGTAAAGATAAGCACAGTAATATCTATATATGTTTCAGGAATTATTTCTAATTAGTGATAGAGCGAAAAGAATGACAAAGGGACAAGCTATGTTATGTACCACACTTTGCATACTTCCAATTTCTACTTGAATTATAAGCAAACAGAGCTGGGAAGGGACCCTTTCTTGTTCTGTGTTAGTGTACAGTAACAGTGCCTTGGTTGATAAATGTGGTTCTAGTTTTTCTGATAATACTGCAAAAGCCATAATATTCTTCATTAACTTGTGACTTATTTGACACTGAAAGATGGAGAGAGGTAGCTAGCTTGATTGGTGAAAAAACTCCATCAGTAAATGGGAACATTTTTATAATTAGTCATTTGGTGCACAAATTAGCATTTTTGATGATTCACACTGTCACTCGTGAATTAATAAGTGATCTGAACTCTTCAGTGTAATGAACCCTATCATTTATTAAGAAGGGGAAAGTGTTCCCTTTTTATTAGTGTGGTGATGTTTGGCAGGAAAAGTGAATTTTTGAGGGACTACTACTCTTACATACTGTCAGTAAATACTATTCCTTTTTTATACTTGGCAAAGCATTTTCTGATAGCAGGCTGGATAAAATGTAAATAACTGTTTGTTGTAAAGGTGTCCTTTAATTAACTTTGGCAATATTTTTTTAAAAGGTTGTGAAATTTAGGCATTTCCAGTTAAGGGCTCTGACTAAGACATGTCTTTAAAACTTTTAGTGGGACCAGTGTCAATACTAAATAGGAAATGAACATTCGTCTACCTATACATTAGTACTTCCTGAGCCAGAGACCAAGTGTTTCTGTGACCCTGAAAGCCTTTCTATAACCTCCTTTCTCTTAGCTTTTTACCACTTGCAATGTGTACAGGGGAAGAAAAATAAGATATGGTTGGACTTGATCTTAAAAGACTTTTCCAACATAGGTGATTCTATGATGAGAACTGGCCAAAAAATGTTACCACTCAACTTCAGAACTCCTTTGTAAGAAAAGGAAGAAGAAGTGATTATATTCTGCAATTCTCTTTTGGACACATGAATTAGAAGGCATTATGCCATGACAGCTCATTCTTCCCACAATAAGTAGGATGTTAGTGTGAGATTCTAGTGCTTCCTGGATGACTAAAAGAGCATAAACACGATGGCACAAAAGAGAATTAGTGACAATGTAAGCAGTGGGGTTTTCCCTCAATACACAATACAAGCATAGATTAAAAGATAGGCTCTGCATTTTCCTTTAAAATGGCATTGCATTTTCTTTCTGTTCCATAGAATCTGTACATGGGAGCTTAAAAAAAAATAAATCAAAAAAATCAAAGAAAATGGAAGAACTCTCTGAACCCTTCTTTCCACCAAAGATAAGGACAGCATGTACTGTTTTCACCTGTGTGGAAAAAAGATATAGTTCAGGGGACATTAGGCACCACTACTCATCTGTTTTAATTTCCTCCTCATAGCTGAATACATGAAAGGAAATGAGAAATCACTTTGAGAAAATGTACATGTTTAAAGTGTTCAATTATGGGGGAATATATCTAAATAAAAACTTAAAATCCCAATGATAGATATTGTTGAAATGTTATCTGATAGTGATTGATTATTTTTTTTTTGAAAAAATACTGGAAAACAGTGGCTGACCTACTATTTTCCAAGAGTGATGCTTCTTTGAATGTAGCTTCATTCCTGAAAATGGATACAAGCATAAGGAACTTAATAAAGGTGTAATTATGTTCTAAATCTATTTTAAAAATTCATTTTTGCACATAGCATAAACCTATGGTTAGTTAGCCTTAAATTTCAATTGAATAGAACATTGAGGCTAAGCTTCAGTCTTCAAGATATACCAAAGTAATTTGCAGATGGGTGTTGGTCTCTTCTCCCAACTAAGAAGTGATAGAACAAGATGTAGCAGCCTCAAGCTGCACCAGGGAAGGTTTAGACTGGATATTAGAAAATTTTTTTTCACAGAGAGGGTGATCAGGTATTGAAACAGACTTTCCAGGGAAGCAGTAGATTCACCCTCTCTGGAAGTGTTCAAAAACCATGTAGATGGGGCCCTCAGTCATAAGGTTTAGTCGTGGTCTTGGCAGCCTTGGGGTAAAGGTCGTACATGAGATCCAGCCTTAAAGATCTTTTCCAACCTAGTTGATTCTGTGATTCTATGATTTTAAATTTAGTGCCATCCTTGTAAGCTTGAATATAATTTTCAAAGGGAACAGAACTGAGCCTGTACTTCAGTCATGTGGTGGACTTTTCCTTTCCATTCCTGAAAGTAAGTAATCTTAAATGAACAGAAGCAAAAAAAACCAGCAGAGATTTAAATAAGGAAAACTTGGGTATTGAATAAATAATTTGAGAAGCAGGCATTTCAAATGCTAGAAACCAGAAGTAGCCAGAAGTTAATACACTTGGAAGAAAACTCTTACTGATAACAGTTTCTTTCATTTTGAAAGATCATGCTTGTTCTAAATTCTATTCTGTATAAGAGATTAGCTATGTAACTATTTTTATTGGATAAAAGACAATACTTTTTATATCTAATGAGCATGCACTAATTAACAAAATATTAGTGAGATAAGAATGCATTGTTCCTATTAGCAACTGAAAAAAAGGAGAAATGCCAATTTGCCTATATTGTGGCTTGAACATTCAGAGTCTGAAGGCATTGTCTGTGCCAGGGCACTTGACAATGAAGGTGTAGCTTTGAATGTGCTCATGGGGTTTGACGTCTTTCTGTCTCTGTGACAGCTGTGATGACTCAGAATATTAACCAGATCACTTTTAAATACCCCTTTAACTAAACAGCTGCAAAACAGATAGCTTTTCAGTTGTTGAGAATCTTTTAAAGCCATTCTTTTTTATCTTTTTTATGAAATTAAAACCTCATAATTGTACTAAACCAGGCTATAATAAAGCCAGTGCATGCAAGTTTTAAGCAATTGTTTTAGCACTGTAATTTTTAAGCACATAATGAAAGTAATTGTTTCAGATCTAGTCATGTAAATGTAAAATTATGAATGTCTGCCCTATTAATCAAGTTGCTTTTGAATTCTAAAGAGATTCTGAGGTAGGAGTTTACTCAGTTAGACATAGTCATTTTTCTAGCTCAATACTGAGTAGTCCCATTATTCTTGTTTTCTTTTGAATAAGAACTCACACTGTAATTCTAAGTACTTGTGATAATTACAAAGGATATTTTTTCTCCTTTTTGTTTTTAAAATGCCTTTTTTTTTTTTCCATTGGCATGATAACAGAAAATAGAATATTGTGATCATATTAAATTCTAGTTTGAGCACTTGCATTTTGCCTGGCAAATTTTATCTATTTTTCTTCCTTGACTGTGATGTTATACAGCTGTGTGTTGCTAAATTGCTGTTGCATATGCCTGAAGATTTGTGCATTTCAGACCTCATGAAAGATGTCAGTTATGACTGCCCAACAAGAAATCTCTTTGCTGTACAGGTAATTTTATATATATTAAAAATGAGCTTAGTATATACATATAAAGCCTGAGGCAGTCAATAACTGAAAACACGAAGAGATTTAAAGACCATTATATATATACACATAATTAGAAATGCAATTATTGTTGCATCCTTATAGAGATGGCTAAAATTAGACCTTTCTAGGAGTTTGAATTATCTAATACCTTACATAAATACCCATCATGGTTGTGCTTATTTTGTTATGGTAATGAGCCGTTTAAGCCCTCAAACCCATCTCCTCTGGTGTTTCCCTCTTCCTACGAACTGGCTCAATTCTGGAGGAATGCAACAGGCTTGTTTAGTGGGAAGCCAGACCCATGAGAAGCTAATTTGAATTTAAGCTCCTCTTTGCTGAAGCTGTGTAATGAAGCCAAGGTTGAGTTTGTTTATAGCTTACAAAGACAGAATATAGATATGGTCAATGACTCCAGCTGCTCTTTAGCTTCTTATTTGCTGTGTGATTGCAAGCCAGACTTTTAAAAAAACTTTCAATTGTTGTGATCTTTCCTATTTTCCAGTGTTTAACTGTAATGTTTTGAAATGGGTGCCCTAAAAACTTTGAGTGTGACTAAACCCAAAGACACCATGGGTTAGGACAGCAGATACCTTAGCTCAGCTAGTACCTTTTTGTAGCTTGAAAGTTTTCCGAGCAACTGCCACCACCACACTTCTGAGGAATGGGATGGGTAAGTGGATATGATATAGATGCCCAGCATTTCCTTTTGGAACTTACTTAAATCCTTTGCCCTCAGATAGTCACCTCAAACATAATGAACTTTCGTTTGGAAATACTTCTTTTCCAAATAGTCAGAAGAGATGTAGATATACCTGATCTCTGTTCTTAAAATTCCAGATGTGTCTTCTCTCTCCATGGACCGCATGGGTAATCAATGCCTATGTTAGCCAAGATAGATTTCTTACACGTCTCTCGCTTACTCAGACAATTTTTGTACATAATAAAAGCATCAATCTAAGTAGACTGGATTTCAGACCATACTTTTAGTGTAAGGTAGTTCGATGTAACAGGTGACTAATCTTCTTATCTGTGTTCCTCAGGGGTTTTTTCCCTCTTTTTTTTGGAGAGAGAGTGAAGAGCAATGGGAGCAAGACTGTCCTTTCATCAATAACTGGAGACTGAGATCCAAAAAGAGGAGACACCGCTAAAGGTATAAACCATATCAAATACTTTTCATTCACTGATACCACTCAGTGTGATGCACTTTTGGATTTAATAATATTTTTATTTTTATCTACATTGTCTGATTACCACTGAAATTCTACCAGGTGAGGAGATTAGACAAAAAAGTGTATTCTTGTCATACAAGTATTTATAACATTTTAAACACCAAGATAAATGATCCTAATTGTTGCAGCCAGAATTCACACTAACATGCCTGAAAAGTACTGATGATCCTGACACTGTGAAGTGTGACTTTTCATAAAGTTTGCAATGAAAAATGGCAAAGCAACAAGAACACCACGATGAATGATTTTAGTAAGTGATCAGGCCCATCAGTAATTAACAATTGCTATCATGGATTAGGCGGCACTTCAGAACTTTGAGATAGTTGTCGATTTTGTGGGAATCTCGGCGGAGGCAATGCAGCAGGTTGTAAAAAGCAAAGAGCCTGGAGTCCTCATCATCGAGTTGCAGGGAAGGAAGGCCTTCCCATGGAGAGTAAATTTCATTTCCAATCTCACCAGAATGAACCTAAAGACATGAAATGATACTGCAATAAATGATAGTGAATCTGGCTGGATGTAGAACAGAGCATCTAAAATACTGACCTTAGGGAATGCTAGTTGCTAGTGTATGGCTTGGAAAGTGTTTCCTGTCATGGTTCCCACTATTCTGTATAATGTTTTATATCTTCATGAAGATTTTGAATGAATTTGTCAGATTTTCCAGTTTATTTCCCTAATATATGTAAAAAGCTTAACTGTATCAACAGTGTTTTAAGAGAACTAGTGTGTTAACGAATGTCCAGAGGAATCTGCAAAGAAACCAAACCTCTCTTCATGCATGAACTCATCAGTGACATCTCTTTTTGGTTCCTTCCACCTTGAAATCCTTGTTAACACTTGCTCCTAAACCTCTTTCTGTCTATCATCTCCACATTTATCTCAGCCCATGTCTTAGGCGATTTCTCTGTGATACAGGTAGCTACAGAAGCATGTTACCAGACAAATGTCTCAACAGTACATCTCCAGATGTACTGTACTTCAGATTCTGCAAAAAAGATAAGTGATACAGTGACCTCTAAAGCTAGGGAGCTATGTGTAGGAGCTCACGTAGCAAGTCAGTATCTGGGGTAAAGATTAGTTTAGGCCTCCTTACTTGAAAGAAACAATAATCGATTTTTGTCAAATCGGAAAAATCTGCCTTTCATATTTCGTAGCTGGAAGGATATCTACGGCTATTGGTGCTTGTGTATCTTCCTTATTTCTTACCAGCTGTACTTCGTAAAATCACAAAGGAGAATATCTGTGGAGCTTCTATCACTGTTTAAGCAAAACACAAAAAAAAAAAAAAAAAAAAAAGCGACCTACTATCTAAACCACTAAATGTGGTTTGACACTAATGAATTTGCCAGCCTTGTCTTCAACCTCCTTCTGTAAATAACGTGAATGAGGTGGTGATGACAGTGCAACTGTATTAGCACCTGACTTCAACTGCTATCTTGGATCCTTGCCTGCACCATTTTTACTTGTGGATATGGGGCAGAGATGTATTTGATTACACTGATAAATGCATTTGTGTCCTGGATGGGCTAAGGTTTCTGAGAAAAGTGACACCTAACTTAAAGAAAGAGACCATGAGTGATGGAAAGTGATGGATTCAGTGATGGTAGCACTCTTAATGCTGTTCAACTGTTCAAAGCCTCAGTAAAAGCCAGTAAAGTCAGAACCCCTTGTTAACATCTAGCTCACTGACAGAATGATATATTCAGGGACTAACAGAGGCACCTTTAAAAAATAAACATGCTAGAGCTGATTTTATTCAGTAAAGCTTTCAATCAGTTACTGATAACAAGGGGTATTCAAGTATGTGTTTTGTCAGAAAATAGCCTTGCTTTCTAACCTTACAAGTGTGGGGGGAACCAAGTCAGAGCCAGAGTTCAGAGAAGCCAATATGGTGGGAAAAGAGAAATGAAAGATACCGTGATTAACTTTGCTGTATGCCACAATTTTGCAATAGCCCAGACTTCCAGAACAGTTTTAAACACAGCATCTGCTTCTGGAAACTCTACACAATACCTGTATGTATACAGATGTGTATAAACATGCTAAAACGTAAATAGTACCTGTGAAAAAACACACATTCATCCTTAAAAAATCAGGATTACAAATTCTAAATAGTCAAAGATGGAATGGCAATTACCAGTGTTAATGATGACACCTTCCCTTGAAGCAGGACTAGGAATACACTGCTATGCCAGTCACATCACGTTGTTTCTTTAGAAATTTCTAGATATCAGCAGAAAGGAAAGCTGAAAGAAGAAAGCTGAAAAGTTCTCAGATGCAGCTAAGCTGGCTCATATTTTTTCCTAAACGTTGTCTACTTTCTTTCCAATTCCAGGCAGGGAGGTCCTATCTCCACATGAGTCTTCCTTGCAGCAGGAGGCTGGAAAGATGTTAAGGACCTAATACTTACCCGCCCTACTATTTTCTCCATTCCTTCTAGAAGCCGCTTGTTTTGCTCTTCGATCTCTACAGCCTTCCAGAGTATAGTATCTGGAGCTTCTTTGATTCTTTGTACTTCAGAAGCCAGATGGATCAGGGGATCATTCCAGGAGCGCAGCACTCCCAGTATTAAATTCAGCAGGTCTTCATGCTGCTTACCCACATTAAGAAAAGATAGTTAAAATAGGAAGGCTAAATGGCGGCAACATTAGGAGGCATTTAGAGCAACGTCCACAGGTACAGTGATTTCAGCAATTTATTGAAGCACCTACAACTGAATGTTCCCTATAGTCCTGTCTTAGATACTTCCATGCAACTGCATTTTTGAAGTTTATCATTGTTGTCATCCTGCTTTAAAATATTAGCACAAGTAGCTGCAATACTATAATGGAAAATATCATTAAACATCCTCTACATTAACAACTAGCAAACATAACCCTGGTTCAACTCTGACAAAAAAAGAAAAACAACAAAAAAAAAAACCCAAAAAAACAAACAACCCAGAACTCCTTATCTGATTTTGATGAGCACTTTAAAATCCAATGATTTTTTTTGTTTGTTTGTTTTTAAGTTTAGTACTGAGTGGATGGTTCACATTGTGGTAGACCACTAAATAGTTTTTATTGCCTCTACGTAACTCATCTGTCCTTCCCTTTGAACAATGGTGTTTCCAGCAATATCTTTCTTGCTTTTAAAAATTGTCCTTTCTTGTGGGCAATAAAAATTCATAATGCTTACTGTCACTGGAGTATTCAATCTTTTCTTCTTTGCTAGATCTACTGGATCTGAACACTACCAGACCTCTTACATACCCAGAGCTGTGAATTCTATTGCTCCAAATAGAATTTCAGAGTGACATACTGAGAGGATGGTGACACTGAGATTGCAGGGATTTCATCACCACGAACTTGGTAAAGATTTCTCACTGGCACACGCACATTCATATACTTGTGTTTATTTTTTCTCTAGAGTATTTTCCATTTGTACATGTGAGCACAGGCTGAACAAGATATCTTCACCTTCATTTAAGTTTATAATTATTAAATTGACTTGTGCAGCATGTTTCTCTTTACAAGTATTTGCAGTATTTCACACTAAAGTCTTTGTATTTGGATGATGATATGACCACTTTTGCTTACTGGTAATATCAAAGATATCTATTTAGCATTTGTTTAGTAATATCAGTGTTTTCAGTTATTGAAAAACGGTTTACCTCTGCCTACATATAGTATTCACTCTACAGCAAATGTATTTTTATGTTTGTTAATATAATAATTGTCTATAAAGTATTTTTAGATAATGTTCAAGGATTTTAGTGTTCTCAGTATGGTACAAGCATGGTAACAGGCATTGCTCTGTGAGTTCATATTGTAATTGGAAATGAGATGCAATGACTGATTTTAATATGCAGGAAACAGAAGGAAAGATGAAAGTTACCGGTACTTACATATTCTATGTAGTTTGTAACTCAGTATCAGCAAATGTTAAATTAAGTTTTCTTGGCTTTTTGGTGCTTTCCTCTTCCTAGATTTTTACTCTGGTTGAGCTGATTTCCTTCTCTTTCTGTTTGCTGCCTCTCTATTCCTTTGCCCTCCCTCTTCTCCCACTGCCCCTGCTCTATCTCATGCTGAATGACATTAGAAATGGGACTTACATGAATCTGCTGAGCTTGCTCCTTATCTTCAGGGGTGGTTAAGGAGGAAGTGTGGCAGCCATTAACAGCTTTTGTAATAAAATCCCTGCCCTGAGCATAGCGTTCATCCTGCAGATCAGCAAGCGCGGGCAATATTGAAACAGATAAGTAAGAAGAGTTTCAATTCAAAGACTGTATTAACTAATTATTGTTCCATTGCTTTTATCACTGCTTTTATGCTGTAAACGTCAAAAGTTTCTGGTGAGTCTTTAGTGTGAAACTGGTACCCAGCAAACACTACCTTGTCTCACAGATAAAGAATGATGGGAAAATGGTATCTTTTAATAGAAGTGTTGGAGTTCTTAGCTATGGTTAACACTATACACAGATTTGGTCACCACTGGGATTATCACTGTCTGTGCAGCAGTCGTGTTTGTTTACTAATTGAATTATTTCATATGTTAACATATGTTTGTGCTTAAATGTATTGAATCTATTTATGCTATTTTCTTGCTCTCAAGGAAAGGCAGAGTACTTACAAATTCATTGAACATTTCTGAAGAGAGGAAGTGAATGTAGTGTGAAAGTTTAACTGCTCGGTCAAAAAGTTCCCCAAGGGAAACTTGGCAATTGACAGATCCATTGGGGCAGATCGGTAAGGAAGTCACTCCTTCTTTTGTCAGGAGCATGTTGGACACCAGAAGGGCCACCAGCAACAAACCTGTTCACATTTAAAATAAATAAAAATGGAATCACATTGATTTGTATGTGCACTTAGAAGCAGCTGTCAGAGCCAGAAGCAGGGTGATTTTGTCTGTGCTCTCATGTAGCTTAGAGTAGCCCATGGAATGGCTGCTGAAAATTAATGGAGGAGGAAAGCACTGTAATTCTGTTATCCTTTCCCCCCATTGTCATCCTGACTATAGCAGAGCTTTGAGGAGACAGGATAACTTGTGTTGCAGTGTACATGTATTCCAAAGTCTCTTACTACTATGCCTGACTTTATTACATAGTGATAAATGGGAGAAGCAACAAATCAGACTTCTTCACAGTGTAAACATAGATACGTAATTATATTTGAACACATATATAAGTTTGGAAAATAGATTGGTTTGGTTGTTTTGTTTGTTTGCTTGCTTGCTTTTTTTCTTTTTGGTTCTTTTTCCTCACTCACATGTCCTTTTCTTCTCTGCAAACATTTGGTGCTTAAATTAATTTTGTGGGAGGATGGTTAGGTCACTCTCTTAAGGTTTTGATTGTCCTGGGAGCTCCTTCAGAAGATTTCCAACAGCTGTGCTGCTTTGCTATTTAGAGTTTAACCCTAAATTGCTCACTGCTAAGAAATCAGAGAAAACTTTTGACTTTTCTCCTGAGCTTCTGAAGCTGATATAGAGGACATTTTATTATCTAAACCACAAAACCCCATCTGTTCAAAATTTTTAACCTTTACTTAACAGAGACAAGTCTTTTATTCAGTGAAATAAAATATGCACAGAAAAAACAATGGAAAAATTAAAAGCAATTATTTGGTAAATGAATGAACTTATTCAAAGAACACTGTTCTGTTGCTCTGACAATTTTAGTTCTGGAAATTGTCCTGCCACCTATATTCATCCACTAGACTTGTTTTAAATGCTAAATGAAAGTGTACTCTGCAAATAGACAGCAGAGCTGTCATCAATATTATCATCTGGTAGGTTTCTCTCTAGCTTTAAATTCAAGAAAAGTGCATTTACACAGTATCGAAGTAAGTCTTCCTCCCCCATGAACAAGGTACATGCCGGCCCACACTGCAGTTAGGAAAGTTTGCTGGGGAATAGTTCTATGAATGAGAAAACCTGAGACTTCTTGGCCCAGGAATTTGAAAGTAGTTATGAAAACATTCACTTCAAAATTACTACATCACCTCTAGACTTGCGGACAATGACTTCTAGTCATTGCCTTCTGAATGGTGTAGCAAAGCAGTCTGGATCCAATCTTTCCTGTGGAGGGGTTACATCTCTCAAGCCAATTATCTTTGACAATGTCCAATGCAAATGTAATTTTAGGAGGAACAAATTAAGCAAAAAAGAGATCAAGCTGCTTTCTAATTCCAGGCTTTGGACACTAAATATCTGAGGTGGAGACATCTTAGTGTGGGGTGTCCCTTCCCATGGCAGAGGAGCTGGAACTAGATGATCTTTAAGGTGCTTTCCAACCAGAACTATTCTATGACTCTATGTTTCACTGGAAGACCTCAGTTTCTAGAGCTGTTGCATTTCAGTTAATTCTTAATTCAATGTAAATTTAAGAAATATAAAGGTTGCCACCAAGTGAATGGCAGAAGTCTTACCTTTCAGTGAAGCCTCCTTACTGCCCATGGTAGAGATCCTGTATGATGACTCGCTCTGCCAGAAAGAAGTCTCAATACTTGCTCTTATTCTCTGCACATGACACTTTTATATACACCATCCAGGGTCCATTTTGCATACATTCATCAGGTCATGGAGTTTGCCTCGATAATTACAAACATCAAATTGCCTTTCTTCCACATTCATATTCAGTATTTTTTGTTTTGTTATTTTTAACTGTGAGAGGGAATTTCATTAACAAGTTCAGCTGTGGGATTCCAAGTATGATTAGATAAAAAGAGTGCCAAATTTTTGTCCTGAATGAGGTGTAAATGCCATTGATCCTAGAAAGCTTCAGTTGTACCTAAGACAGGTATTCCCAGTGTTTCTAGCCTGCTGTTCCCTTCTCCATAGCTGTCTTCTCATGCTTACTTGTTTCTTAGGGCATCCAAGCTGGCTTATACTAAAATTCGGGCTATCTGTGGGAGGAAAACAGTATTTTACAATGTCCACAGTGTTGCACTGTTATTTACAGTATATTATACTATTATAAACAGCATAAGTATATTATAAACAGCATAAGATATACTGAAATTTGTCCAGAAAAAGGGAACAAAGGCTCCTGGGAAGACAGGTCTCTCTCTGTAAAATTATAGATATGACATTCTGAGTGTATCTCTCCATACAGTTGGGAAAGATTTTATATAACTGATTCTCAATATAAGAAATATTTAGAGAAATGGGGGCAGTTCTTATATTAAAAACCAGCAATGTGCAACAATTAAAGAGGAAAAAGTTTTATTTACTGTTGAATCACGAATGTGTCATGATTAAACCCCCCTCAACCTCTACAAAACAATATGATTGTTTCCTATACTAGAAAACCTTGTGTAAAAGATAGGTATTTCCACCAAATGCAAAACATATGCTGCCATAATCGGTGGGATTTGTTTCCAGATCTGATGGGTCTGTGGTAATCTACAAACTAGCCTCAGCAGGTTGGTCCTGTTTTCTTGTTGTATAAGGCTCATCTGTATGAATATGGATAATCTCTCATCTGTTTCTCAGGTCCATTTACCCATGAAAAGATTTTCCAAATTAGATTATTAAAATGAATAAGGTATGCAGTGTTAATGAATTTTCTTGCCTTTCGACAACTTGCTCCATACTTGTGGAACAGGTTTGTATGGAAAACTGAACCTTTCATTATTTCATAACTATGGGTACAATTCCTGAAGCACAATGATAAACATAGAGGAATGGTAGAATGTTACAGGGTAAACCATGGAAGATATCCCTTGGGAAGGAATAAAAGGAGATGGTTCAGCAATAAGCCAGAACTGGTAGCAAGTGGTCTACATCTGTTAAATTCTAGGATGATTTCTAGAACAGTTTGTTCTGCTTAGAGACTGGATCTTGTTTGAATATTGAAGTCCTGCTGAGTAAATGAAGCAGTTGTTGCATGCAGCAGGGAAAAGTTGCAATCTGATGAAGGCAGTAAAATTATAAAAGGGCCACAGCCAACATTCTAGAACAGAAGATAAAAAACCCCAGCTGTCTTCTAAGCCACATTCACATGGCTTTTGATCTTGATTTAACACAGCTTCATTTGAAAATCTTCTGCAATAAGATTACAGGTTAGCTTGAAAAATCCTGGTATCTTATAAGATTAGAAAAGTCCTGTGAATAAGAGGAATGAATGTTTCTTAACCCTTAACCCTTCATTTACTAGTTTGCTTTTCTTGGTATTTTGAGAGGTTAACAGCAATGCCAAAGTAAGGCACACAGTATCCAGGATTAGAAAATAAAGGAAGATATTCACATATTCCTTTGGCAGTGGAGTGCAGGCCACAGTTTGCTTTTACTTGGAGGGGGGTCCAGTACACTTGGAACCGACTGCCCCAGGGATGGAAACACAGCTCTACCATCTGCCATGGACTGATCCAGACTGCACTGGAACAGGGGCAAGCTCTAGAACACCTGCAATACATTGATGACATTATCATGTGAGGTGGCACAGCGGAAGAAGTCTTTGAGAAAGGGAAGAAAATAATTCAAAATCCTGCTGAAAGCCGGTTTTGCCATAAAACGAAGTAAGGTCAAGGGACCTGCACAGCAGATTCAATTTTTGGGAATAAAATGGCAAGATGGACGTTGTCAGATCCCCACAGATATGATCAGCAAGATAACAGCAATGTCTCCACCAACTAATAAGAAAGAAACACAAGGTTTCTTGGGTGCTGTGGGTTTTGGAGAATGCACATCCCGAATTACAGTTTGATTGTAAGCCCTCTCTATATTGTGATCCGGAAGAAGAACGATTTTAAATGGGGCCCTGAGCAACAACAAGCCTTTGAGCAAATTGAATGAAAGATAATTCATGCAGTAGCCCTTGGACCAGTTCGGACCGGGCCAGATGTAAAAAATGTCCTCTACACCGCCGCCGGGGAGAATGGTCCTACCTGGAGCCTCTGGCAGAAAACTCCAGGGAAGGCTCAAGGCCGACCCCTCTGCTTTTGGAGTCGGGGATACAGAGGATCTGAGGCCAGCTATTCCCCAACTGAAAAAGAGATACTGGCAGCCTATGAAGGTGTTCGAGCTGCTTCAGAAGTGATTGGCACTGAAGCACAGCTCCTCCTGGCACCCGGGTTGCCCATGCTGGGCTGGATGTTCAAAGGCAGGGTCTCCTCTACACATCATGCAATCAATGCTACATGGAGTAAGTGGGCTGCACTAATTACACAACGAGCTTGAATAGGAAATCCCAGTTGTCCGGGAATTTTAGAAGTCATCATGGACTGGCCAGAGGGCAAAGATTTTGGAATGTCACAAGAGGAAGAAGAGATGTGTGCTGAAGAGGCCCCACCATATAATAAACTGTCAGAAAGGGAAAACCAATGTGCCTTCCTTACTGATGGGTCCTGACGTATCGTGGGAAAGCATCGGAGATGGAAGGCAGCTGTATGGAGTCTTTGATGACAAGTTGCAGTAACTGCTGAAGGAGAGGGTGAATCAAGTCAGTTTGCTGAGGTGAAAGCCATCCAGCTGGCCTTGGACATTGCTGAATGAGAAAAGTGGCCAGTACTTTATCTTTATACTGACTCATGGATGGTGGCAAATGCCCTTTGGGGTGATTGCAGCAATGGAAGTAGAGCAACTGGCAATGCAGAGGTAAACCCATCTGGGCTGCTGCACTGTGGCAAGATATCGCTGCCTGGGTGCAGAACCTGGTGGTGAAGGTAAGCCATGTAGATGTTCATGTAGAATCATAGAATCATAGAATAGTTAGGGTTGGAAAGGACCTTAAGATTATCTAGTTCCAAACCCCCTGCCATGGGCAGGGACACCTCCAGTAAACCATGCCACCCAAGGCTCTGTCCAACCCAGCCTTGAACACTGCCAGTGATGGAGCATTCACAACTTCCCTGGGCAACACATTCCACTGCCTCACCACCATCACAGTAAAGAATTTCTTCCTCATATCCAATCTAAACTTCCCCTGTTTAAGTTTGAACCCATTACCCCTTGTCCTCTCACTACAGTCCACCATGAAGAGTCCCTCCCCAGCATCCCTATAGGCCCCCTTCAGATACTGGAAGGCTGCTATGAGGTCTCCACGCAGCCTTCTCTTCTCCAGGCTGAAGAGCCCCAACTTTCTCAGCCTATATTCATACAGGAGGTGCTCCAGTCCCCTGATCATCCTCGGGGCATTCCTCTGGACTTGTTCCAAAAGTCCCATGTCCTTTTCCTGTTGAGGACACCAGAACTGCACACAGTCCTCCAAGTGAGGTCTCACAAGAGCAGAGTAGAGGGGCAGGATCAGCTCCCTCGATCCGCTGGTCATACTCCTTTTGATGCAGCCCAGGATACAGTTGGCTTTCTGGGCTGCGAGTGCACACTTCCAGCTCATGTTCATTTTCTCATCAACGAACACTCCCAAGTCCTTCTGCGCAAGGCTGCTCTGAATCTCTTCTCTGCGCAACCTGGAGCTGTGCCTGGGATTGCTCCCACCCAGGTGTAGGACTTTGTACTTGGCTTGGTTAAACTTCATCAGGTTGGCATCAGCCCACCTCTCAAGTGTGTCAAGGTCCCTCTGGATGGCATCCCTTCTCTCCAATGTATCAACCAAACCACACAGTTTGCTGTCATTGGCAGACTTGCTGAGGGTGCACTCAATCCCACTGTCCATGTCACTGGCAAAGATGTTGAACAAGACCAGTCCCAACACCTATCCCTGAGGGACACCACTCATTACTGGTCTCCAGCTGGACACTGAGCCATTGAGCACAACTCTTTGCGTGTGGCCACCCAGACAGTTCTTTATCCACCAAGTGGTCCATCTATCAAATTGATGTCTCTCTAATTTAGAGAGAAGGTTGTCATGCGGGACAGTGTCAAACGCTTTGCACAAGTCCAAGTCCAGGTAGATGATGTCAACTGCTTTGCCCCTGTCCATCTATTCTGTGGTCCATCATAGAAGAACCACCAAATTGGTCATGCAGGATTTCCCCTTAGTGAAGCTATGCTGGCTGTCACCAGCCACCTTGTTGTTTTTCCCATGCCTTAGTATGTTTTCCAGAAGAATCTGCTTCAAGATTTTGCCAGGAGCAGAAGTGAGAATGACTGTGTCATCCATCTTCCCCTTCTTGAAAACGGGAATTATATTTCCCTTTTTCCAGTTGTCGGGAACTTCACCTGACTGCCATGATTTTTCAAATATGATGGACAGTGGCTTAGCAACTTCATTTGCCAGCTCCTTCAGGACCCGCAGATGGATTTCGTGAGGTCCCATGGACTTGTGCACATTCAGGTTCTTCAGGTGATCTCAAACCTTATCCTCTCCTACAGTGGGCCTAAGGTCTTCACTCTCACAGCCTCTGCATAAAGGCAAAGTTCTTTTATCAAGTGTGAGAACTGATGTAGAAGTTAAAATGTTCATTTGTGGCTGCATAGGAAGTCTTTGGGGGAAAAAAAAAAATAAAAATTCCTGATTCCCAGACCTGCACTTTATGTGAAGACCACCATTGCTTACTTGTGCCTAAAAGAAAATAAAGGTGAGAGAAACAAAAGGAGGGGAAAAGTTACAATAATCAGAAATATATCGGTCCAAATATTAACTTTCTTTTACAAATAAGGACAATATTTTGTCTTTTCTGATGGCCCCCTACAATCTCCATGAAAAGTTTGTGCAAAAGTCAAGTGATTTTCTAGGATTCTGTAAGACAAGGGCTCTTTCTCTCCATCTTCTTCATGTAGGAAACAGGAGAATTTAAAAAACATTCTCTCCAAATGTTTTTCTCAGCAAAACCAGCAAAAAGGGGGTTGAATGTTTTCTTAGTGTGATCTCTGCATGAAGGCTGGTCAAAAATAGACAAGAACATAAGGGAAAATTATTCCATATGGAGGAAAAAAAAAAAAAAAAGATATCTTTGGGAGATTTTCAGCTGAAGTTTAAGTACCAGTGTGATTTCATGCAATTTCAAAAGTAGATGTAAAAATAAAATGGCAGAACGTGTTTCAAAAATCATTTATCAGCATTGTCACTGTGATGACATATGCCCAAGTGCACCATGGAATATTAAGTGTGAATACCAATTAGAATTCGGGCTAATAATAGCAAAAAACTCAGGGGAATTTGGACAAAGAATGAAGTAAAAGCTAGCTAGTATATATTTGTCCTGATACTTGAGGTTGCCTGAAGCCTTTGTCTCTGTGTTCACTTATACTGTATCTGTGTATTATCAAATAACTTGGCAGTATAAATTTTATCTGGTTCACACATAACTGACTTATGGCACTTCAGCTGAATTATTGAGAGACCTCATTATAGTGCTTATCTTGCCTTGATACTTGATACCAGATATGTCTGACTGGTGAAGGTTGGATGGTAGTGATCCAACATCTGCTAAGACAAAGATACCCTGCAAAACTTTTTGCATAAATGTGAAGTAGCGGGGTCATCCTCTGCTGGTTCATCATTTCATGTCATATGACGGCAATATTATTTATCCCATACCTTTAATCCAGTTTTCAGAGCCTGAAAGCTAGTGATTTTAAAAGTGAAGACAAAAAAGGGAGATCTCCACCCTACAATACCAAAAAAAAAAAAAAAAAAATAGAATCGATTCCCAGGAGTATTACTATACAGTTCAGGATTTGAGCAGTTATGACAACTTCTTCTGTTGATCCAGTGTATTATTCTTCTTCTGGGATGATGGAAGTACATACAGGGCCATAATTGGCCTGATTTCCAAAGCTGTAAGTTACAATCCAGTCCAAATGGAGTATTACAAGCATAAAAGTATTTGCCCACTTTGACCTATAAGATACACTTACTGTCTTAACTACAGAAAAAAGCCAAGCTTGATTCTGAGGCATATGAACATCACGACTCCAAAGGCTGAAGACTTACAGATTTTTTTGCTTATTTCCCCATACGTTTGCTTTTATCTTTGATTTATTTCACTTGACCATGTTCTGCTACAACCAGGAAGTTATTCTTCTTAAGATCCTGATTTCAGCTGATCATTCTTCAGGATAAAATAGAATGAGGTCCAAGGATTTTCTTAGGGTAGGCATGCCACAGTGAAATTTACTAGTGGACTTGGTAATTACTTGTTTTAGTTTAAGTATTACACTTGTGTAACACAATTTTAATAAAAGGTAGTAAATAGTAAAATTGTCATCAGAAGGCTGCAATTTTCCTGCTAACAAGTGCAGAATAGGAGAAATAGGAATCTGGTTTAAATATTTGCATATTTTTAATTCTATGGGTAAATGCATCACTGGAAAAACATTTCCTTAAGTGCTTTGTGGAACTAGAGTCTGTAAAAGTAAGAGGATTTTTTTTTTTTTTTTAAATTGCAAATATATTGAAAAGAGCACTGAAGTGTGCACAGAGATTTTGAACACATTTCAAGAGGTAGGTATTTCCAAGTGCTGTGGTAAATGTTCTGTTTTAGTATGCATTGTTTGATTTTACTAATGGATAGTATCTCAAAATGGCAAATGGGGATTTTGGCCTCTGCTTTAGAAGAAGTGTATTTTCTTGAAGACATGTTTTTCCTCATGATGGGAAATACATTTTGGTAAAATAATTTCTGATATGTATGTAAGGATTAAATGGAGAGGAAAAGATGAGTAGAAAATTTTTTTTGAGGGTTAGGTGTTAGCTGAAACCAAAAGAGCAAGCAAATATTAATGCTGATACTGCGATTCTCTGGGAAGACCTCACTTTTTAATTGTGCAGTTATCAGAGGGAGGACTGTATATTGCTGTTCAAAATTCTTAATTTCATAATGGGATAGAAATGATACTGAAACAATGTGACATTTAGTTAACTGTCTTTAAGGAAGTTTTCCATGTCAGGAGTTTCTCTTGCTGATTCCAAAACTTAACACATTTTCTTTTCTTCATGTGTTTGTTATTGCCTCTAAACCTAATACATAAATAAAAAAAAATAATTAAAAATACTGAAGGGATAAGGTGTATGTGTATTGGTCATCTTCTGACTCATAGAAAATTTGGAACCTCAAATCTTGTCCAGTGTTTCATCAGAACTATTTTCCCAATCTTAAACATTTTGAAGATATTTTAATTAAATCCTTCATATTTACTGAACCCAGACTAGAAATTAATATTGATATAGATTTTCTGAAGACACCTGAAATTGCTTTAATAAAATGCATTCATCTCCTTTTTAAAGCTAAAATGATTTCTTTGGGGAACAAAATGACTATATATTCTGTGCCGTGTAAAATGTGTGTAAATGCATACAGATACATACAGCAGGCAGAGGCCATGATATGCTCTGTGCAGAGGCTGTCAGCTGTCCCAGGGTATCTGGTTGGATTCTCTTATACCTAAAATACTTACAAATGATAGCTATATTGGACAGCCAGTAATATAAATTAGGAAGAAATAAATTATAACAAAAATTTTAACTGCTGAAAAGATTGAAGTATTTTTAAGGAGAAATAGAAAAACCTATATTGTCAAGAAAACTTTTGGGCAGCAAACATCGCTAACCACTCCTTAGAAGGTCAAATACACTAAATTGCACACCTGCAGCACATTTGTATGTTTAAAAATTCATTAAAAAATATTGAAGGTACATTTCTGTTCAATCTCTAATGAATATATTTGCATGTAATCACAGCTTTTCTTCTTTAGGGCTTCCTTACTCATTTCCTAAATCCTCAATCTGTAACCTGATCCTGTGGGATTTATAAAGCTGAGGCCAAAGTCATCATGGAAATGTCATGACATTGCCATTATTGGAAGTGCCTAGTCATTATAAATGGCCGATACAATGTAGCTTCACAACTGAATGAGAGCGATAACGTCAGATAGACTGTGTCACTTGTTACAATAGCCATAGATTTTGCGTAGACAGGAAGAGCTGAAGGGATGGTTGTCTATTTTTCTACAGATCTTTCATTAGTGCCATCCAGTGCAGTGTGCTCACTAAACTTGAAGACATGGGAGACACTGCACTGTCTGGCAGCCTCCACATGTCCCTCCCTGATGTCTTTATGCTTTCTCATTGTCATCTATGTATTTTACTTTATTTTTTTTGAAGTGGATTATAATATTATTTGAGCTACTTCAAACACAGCTCTTCCGAAGGAATGAAGGCTTTGATATTTTACAATGTTCTTTGAAAAAAAAAATATTACCCCAAAACGCAACTACAAATCAATAGCAGGGAGTGCAGCACAATCTTTGCAGCACTTTCTCCTGATAGCTTTTCTATTTCGGCTCCAGCTTCAACTCTTGAGGCAAATATTCCCTGTGGAGCGTATTTCAAGGGTGTTTGGTTTATACCTGTGAAATGTATCAATACCATCCTACCTCATAGACACCAGTGTTCATGGTGAATAAAATTAACTAGCTTGTGTCATTCATAAAAATGAATATGTTTGAGCTAGGTAATTTTTTTTTTACATTATAGCCTAGTAATTCTTATTACTGTATTACTATAGTAACTCTTATTAAAGGACTTAAGTTTTACTTAGCTTATGACATTCTTTCCTTTAAATTCTTTCCTTTTCCCAAAAAAAGATCCACAACCTGCCATAAATTTTGTACAAAAATTCTGCTTTTCTCAGCATGCATCCTGTCAACCTCCTCAACCTTATGAATCTTTAAACTGGTCTTTAGAGAGTGGAAGAGACATCTGTATTAAAAAGTAATATATTTTTACATTCACATTTGTTGTGAGGGATGCAATCATAATGTTAAATATTTCTAATCTGTAATATTACTTTAAATCTTATAATTAAAAAGTACCTCATATGTCTGTGGGAGAAAGAGAGCCAGGTTACAATTAAAGATGATAATAGAACAGAAGCTCTCAGTTTTTGATGTTTTTTTCTGGTCTTTATAATAGTGGAGCAAAAAGTTATTGCATGTTGGCTTGCAAAATTTTGTGAGAGACTGTGTGTTGTATCAGATTGCAGCACATTTTGCTGTTATGGCTCTTGAGTTCATGTGTAAACAGATCCTGTAGCTGGATCTATTATTTGCAGATGGCTCTGAGATGTGGATTCCAAATGATTGAAATAGGATGACCAAGTAGGAGGAGGTTGTTTTATTCTTCTGTTTACAACAGACTTCTTCTGGAGATAAACCATCTTCAGGTAAATCAGACAATGTAATCTCCAAAATCTTCTTCCCTACATGGTTTGATGCAAGCCAGAAATCTATGGCTGTTTAAAAACCCAAATAACTTTCATTTTAAACAGTGTCAGTAGAAATCCATTTCCTTATTAGAAACAGTGATGATCACAAAAATGAAAAGGGAAAGTAGCCAGTAATTTTTGCTGTACTCCAGTTTTACTCTCTATCATGTACGGACAAGTGTCAATGTTTTGCAGCTACTTTGGCAATAATAGAAACTGCAGGTTTCATTAATCCCATAAAACCTTAGTGTGAGGCAAAGCTGTTGCTAACCATTCTCACTGAGCTAGATGTGAAGAACCTTCAAAGCCTGTAAATATGCCAGCAGTAACTGAGTATTCTTGCACATTCCCTCCAGCCACCTTTCACTTCACAAGGGTTTTTACAAGGGTTTTTATTTAGATCGCTCATATCTTTTTTTTTTCTCTCTCTCTTATTTTTGTCTCTATTTTTTTCTATTCAGAACATGAATCTGTGAGGGGGAAAGAAAGCAACAAAAAGCCTTGACATCTGGAGAGAATTTCAAATTGTCTTTTGCCTTCTGAAATGAAATCTGCAAGTTTTTTTAAAAGGAAGGATAAAAAGATCAAGAGAGACACCTAACTTACCTGGCAAGCCCATGACAGCATTCAGTGCTCTCCACTGAAGATTTTGTGGAGGTATATGATTAGTCTGAAGGTTTTTTCTTAAGAACAACAGGTCATAAAGGCCTGATGAATAAAAGCAGAGACAATTGTTCTCACATTGTCCAGGACTGCATTACACATACATGTCTTCAAGTGACAGTGGAACTAAGAAGTCCATGGTTACTATGAATCCTTTCAGAGAAATATACTGGTAGTGCTTCTATTTGTTGTTTTCTTTAGGGAGATGGCCCTAATATTTCTGTTTTGTGATAAACCTAAATAATTAAGGAACTGATTATAGAGGTTTTGCATAAAATCAATGCATATATCACTATTTTTTCAGAAAGAATTTTAATATCATATCTTTTAATACTTTTGGAAACGGGACTATTTCGGTAACCTTAATGGGGTATAACTTTCCTGTATCCAAAGGCAAAGGTCATGTGGTTAAACTCTGCACATAAATCATATGCTCTGTTCTAAATCTCTATTTTAAATCCTGCAGAATCATCCACAGATCATAAAACCTGTTTAATTTGTACTGGTTTTGTTTTTTCTTTCTCAACTCTATATACCTTCTGTTCCTTCACTAGCATGACACCACATAAGAAACATAATACTTTCTGCTAAAAGACAAAGATTGTTTACCCTCTCGAAATCCATTAGTCTGGCACCTGTGTTCATGTATGTGGGTGTAATAATGCAAGCACTTGCATGCAACTCATACACCTCATTTGCTGCTGGACATACAGTCTTGATCAGTTCAGAAATTTGCTGCATGAGCACATCTAGCCATATGCACACCTAGAAACATCACATCCAAGCATGTGTGCATGCAAATCCAGTTCAGAAGCTTCCTCCACATAATGGCTCTCTGACTCAGTTAAAAGTACAGGGAAAATTAGTAGGCCATTCCGTGCTGATTTGTAATGCTTTTGATGGAATAAGGTTCCCCGCAAACAATTAAATGAGTAATCTAGCTGGTTTTATCTGAATCACTTGGACTCTTGTTACTTTCATACTGTATTTTGTGTTAGTGGAAGACCAGCTAACCTTTAGCATATTGTGATCAGTTTTTTCAGTAGGTTATGATACACTTAGGCTACAAATCCTACAGCCAGTGTTAGAAAAATGCAATGGTCTTATCTAGGAGAGTCTTGATATGACACTGAGTTAGTGGAATCTGCAGAATGTAGCTTGGTACATCTCCCCTTCCAAAGTGTACTCCTGTTGATTTAGGAAAGAATACTTTCAGATCCTTACTATGAAATGGTAGTGAAATCTACTGTTTTGAAGAACACTGACAGGGTTTGGCAAAGAAATTATAGAAAGAATTATGAGAGATAAGTATTTTTTTGCCATGTTTATAATCTTGGTGCTAATGAATGTTGCCTGCAGGAACATGGCAGGTAATAGGGAAATAATTTACCTGTCACTTTGATCCACTATTCGAGAGCCTGAAATATACTTGTTTCTCTGGCAAAGCCTTCTTGATTAATTTTAAATTTTGGGTTTAGTTCAGAATTTTAACTATTAGAAGTATTGTGTTGCCTTAGCCTATTGTTTTAATCTTGGCAAAATCAACATAAGGATATAGCAAAACTAGAATAGCAATCTATCTCACTGCTAATAACTCTGAAAATGTTATCAGTCAAATAAAACTTTAATATTAATAATGTATATATTTTCTTGGCAGGTTAAGAACTACATGTCACATTCCCTTGAAGCTGTTTCTTACATGTTATTCTGATGTTTTTTGAAGCAGGCTTCGTAAAAAAAAAGAAGAGGCATGCATCATTCCCTCAGGGCGTCAGCTCTCTTGGTTGCTGGATGACTCTGGAAACAATGAGTTCCATATCCTAGCTTAGTCCCACCAAGATCCAGCCTGCATACTGTCAAGTTTGAGATCCTGCTCAGGTGTTTTATCACAGCATATGGTGGAAAGAGAGGGGACTCTTTATATATCTGTGACTAGATGAGTCTATTTAAGGCTGAAAAGATAAGGACTAGATATTTTTATGAACTTAAAAGAAATAGTGGATATAAAATATGGGTCCAATGTTTTGCTCAGAGGAGACTCTAGCCTGGGAGCTGGCTTGCTGCAGCTGGAGCCCACAAGTATTTTTCAGATAGTCTTAAGGACAATGTGAGCTAGAGGTATTTAAGATACTAACACAGCCATGGACACCTACTGCCAAATCCAGATCTGGCAGTCACTTTAGAATTTGGCCAGTCAAAGAAACTAAAAATTGTATCTGACAGTTGCTTTTAACAGTGTGGGAGTAATAAAGAATCCAGAGAAACCTGATGGTCAGGCACTACAATGAAAGCTGGAGCATGAATTTTATTACTGAGCTTTCAACTTATTCAGGATAATGTTGCCTTTATCTCATGAGCCCCAGATCACCTCTTCTGTTTAGCATGGAGCTGTTTCTCAATAAGGTCCATAATTTTCAGAGATACACGATGAAGAGAGCAATGCTCTAATACTTTTGATTTAAGGGAAGACTAGGATCCAGGTTTTGTAGGAGCTATGGTAGAAAAAAAACAGCTTTGTTGTCATGCTGACCACTAAGATGGAACATTTTAGTCTCTGAGTTTGCTGTTGCTAACAGCTTTAAGCCTGTTGTTTGCAAAATGCCTACTCTCCTGTTTCTTTTCCTGCAGTTCAACATAAAATCAGTGCTAGCTCTGGAGAGCCAGTGAGGAGAGGCTGAATCTCTTTATTACTTTGATGTCTGTAGACAGCAAATAGTCGCAGTGTTTCAATTTTATGTCCATCAACTGTCACCTAATTTAGTGGATACTCATTGATCTCCAGCAGAGAGTTTTGAAATTGTAATCAATATGAAGATGCCACAGAGGAATAATAATAAACCTCTTAGGAGCTGGAAATACATTTAATGAATCAGAAGGTTGAGTAAATAATACCATATGTATGTGGTGAGAGCTGTCTGGATAACTGTGGTTACAGCTCCAAATGGCTCCTAAATAGCCTACAAAATAAAAGAAAGGGAGTTTTAGTAATTATTACTGGAGGGTCTGCTCATGTGACTATATCAAATACATTTAGAACAGCATGAAACTTTAGAAAAATTTAAGCTCTTCTTGTTTCCTTTTAAAAAACTAAGTGATCATTTTATTTGATTTTCTGGCAAAGCATGTACATGTTTGCATATGTGAGGTGGATAAAGACATGGGTTGAAAGTAGGCAAAAGAAAGCTCCAACAAAAACTAAGGCACACTCATTCTGAAGGGAAGAGTACTGCCCAGTTTAAGGATTGGCAACAAATGCTTGGGTGACTGAATCTCGCTAGTATCTAAACCATTGTCTCACCCTACTTCCTGTATCTGGGCCAGTGCCATACCTTACCAGTTAGCCTCTAGCTCAGGCCATAGAGGTGGGCAGTTGAATAATCTGCACTACAGAAGGGGCTAGAGCACTTGGACCAAGCATGTGTTGTGTAATCCCAGCTCTGACACTGATCTAGGCTTCTTGTGTGGCCTTGTCACATTCCACATTTTTGCCTTGTTAGCTTCATCAGCAAAAAGGGATGATATTTATCTGAGGGCTTCATAAGAATGTTGCGATTAACTAAGTCATGCTTAAGGAGATGTAATGAATTTCTGTACTGAATCTGACCAGACAACACCCTCACACATCATGCGGCTGGGGATTTAATAACCTACCCACTCCCAGACCTGCAACATAGTTCAGCAGTTGTGTGTGATCAGTCGTTACCAAGCCATACGTGGGTCTTTCTGTGTTGGGTACAATTTCTAAAGAAGAGAGGTGATAATGGGGAGAAGATTCCCATCTATCTGTCTTAGGTGAAGAAAGTGAGTTAGCGGTTCCATACCCTTTTTGGTAACCCTCTATCCATGTTGCCTTTCTGCTGTGTGGACCAGGGAGCGCAGACTGCTGCGAGGGGTTTGACTAGGCGACCTCTGAGGCCCTTCCAGACTGAATGATTTTGTGATTGTATGATTTGAGGCATGTGTGAAAGTGAGCTATTTTTAGAGGTGTAATTAGGAAATGAAGAAAGAAGCCAGAAGTCTCTAACAATTTCTTCCACCCTTGCTGCTTTATTTTCTGACAGTTTCAGAACATTAGAAGACCATGTCTATGCATGGTCTATGTCTCTGGCAGAGAGTAGCATCTAAATGAGAAGTATCCAGCCATTTTGGTTGATTGCTTTTTATGTTGGAGAAGGATTGCATACGGTAGTGCTGCTCTTCTCACATCACAGAAACTCCAGCTTCCTGGGAGTGAAGCTTACATGCTTCACTGTATACATGCACAGGTAAAACCCTATATGCTCCTGCAAACCGAAGAGCTACCAGCAGCTTCTGGCTGCAAGAAGAGCTCAGACTACTCCTGACAGCTGCCTGTCTCAGTGGCAATTCACATACAGCAAAAGCAAAGGTGCAGGACAGGTGATTTGTCCTGGTTAAAACAGAAGTTTATTCCCAGCTGCCACCTTTCCTGTAGGCTCCTTGGCCCACGTCAAACAAAACCTACCAGTGATTCATCCCACCTCGATCCCCCTGCCTGTGCCTGGTAATCTCCCAGATTACCCCACAAGGCAGGTAAATTGCCATGGTGGACTTGTATGTGGCTCATAGGCTGCAGATTGAGGAGAATGATGGCAATTCTGCCTTGTTTATTACTATTATTTTAAAGGCCCAACCAGTGGAGGGAACAGATTCACGGAGCGCTTGAACTCTTCGCACTCTTTTGAGCTATGCGACAGGCAGCGTTTAAAAATAGAAATGGCAGCTTCCCTGCGCAGCCCCTTTCTCAGTGACTCCTCCCAGTGGATGAAGTCATGCCCACAACCCGCTACCCTGTGAACGGGCAGCCTGTCTTCGGCAGCAGGAGCCAGCACAGTGAGCTTAAAAGGCTGTCAGGGTCTGGCAGGTCGTCCGCCCAAAGGCAGGAAAGAAGGAGGGGGAAGGAGAAAAATTGAAAAATAACCGCAAAGAAAACAAGCTCTTTTTTGAAACTGGAAACTTTAAAGAAAAGATTTATGAACCTTTGGGTTTATGAAACCACCTGGTGCTTTGGAGTTTGCTGCTGGTTAAATTTGGAGGTTCAAAGTTTGGTAGTTGTTTCACTCCATTAAAAAAGAAAAAGGCATTTAGAATGGTCTAATTCCACACGTGCATTAATGTTTTAAAACTCAAGCCCCCTTAACTTTGCGCTCAACTTGTAAAAATCAGAAAGATTTAGGAGGAAAAGCCTGTTATATCTTAAGCGTGGCTTTACCATTTGTGGCACACATTACTAAGTGCAGCCCCTGCACTCTGCCTTTGCTGTCTGCTTAGTTTCCTTACCGGTGCACAGTGTGATTTGTGCTGTGTTTTGACAGTTGGTGACCTCTGATCCCCCCACTCCATAAAATGTTTAGGCTGAAGGAGCCCAAGAGGAGCTCTCAGATGTGATGGTTGGCGGCTCTCTTGAGACAGGCTCATCATCTTTTCCCCCAGCCCATATATAGCAGCTGCTTTTAGCCTGAAGAATTTGATTATGCAAAAGTTCAGGTCAGAGACTTCCCCCACGCCTCTGGTTCTGGGTTTTTAAATGGAAGGGGGGAAAAAAAAGAGAAAAAGGAATACCAAGTGTCTCATGCTGCCTTTAGGATCAAAAGACAATTGAGCTGTGTTGGTATCAGCCATGATGCACTGGCAGCAAAACGCAGTTCAAACTCTGCTCTTGCAGGGGCATCTGCAGGTAGGAATAGTTTCCAGGGAGCTATGAAGTCTGCCCGTTGGTCATGAAACTTCAGTTATAGTACTTAATTCTTCTATGGCTTGTTTCTATCTGGTGTTATATACCAGCTGGGTGTGTTTTATGACAATATTTGTAGAGACAGATAGTTGTTAGGTCTGGATGAATCATTCAAAATGAACAATTTATTCAGCATGTTGCTTATTTTTCCCTTCATAAATTTGCAATTAAAAATGGTATTACTCAGATGTGTTCATTATTTGAAATTAATTGTCAGGTACATGAGTGAATATTCTTGTTCTAAGTTAATTCGCAGTCCTTTCCATGAAAAATTTTTGTAATTTCAACTC
The DNA here is from genome assembly GCA_017639245.1 of Myiopsitta monachus. Taxonomy (NCBI): domain Eukaryota; kingdom Metazoa; phylum Chordata; class Aves; order Psittaciformes; family Psittacidae; genus Myiopsitta; species Myiopsitta monachus. Next base: position 45,536,910 of record CM029918.1, read on the forward strand.
CTCTGGTTAGTTTCAGGAGTTAGGTGAGGCCGTCTCTGTTCCCTTGTGGGTGATGCAAGTATTTAAGCAGCAATAATGGTATTCTAGAACTGTGCTGGACTCTCAAATTCAAACTTAAATTCAGGTTATTAAGTCTTAATTGCATACTTGAAAACATGCTACAGAAATATTTAGACATAATCAGGTATTTCAACATAACATTATTCTTGTCCAGAGCTTTCACGAAGGTGTTTATAGAAAGTGAAGGATGCTGGCCTTTAAGAATAGCTGACGAAGAAAATGTATGAATGTGTGAAAGCCTCAGTTTTATAACTGGTAAAACATAGCATCTATTTAATCTTTCTTCTGTCAATTCTGCTTTGACATAACCAGCCTGGCAGCATAAATAACAGCTTTCTTATCATGGGCTAATGTCAGCTTATGGCAGCAGCTGAAGCAGCCATTATGGCTTTAGTGAAACTGAAGATTATTTTTGTTTCCAAATGAATAGAGCAGGTAGAAGTCACTCCTCTAGCCTAGCAATAAGGCTTAAAGAGCCAGTGTGTTTCTGGATATGCCCTGTGACTTCTCACCCTCCTGTCAAAGGTCACGCTTGGCAGTGTTAGCTTGTCCTTTGGTCTTATTAACTCCTACCATCACCTCATATACCTTGCTCTGCACAGCTTAGATTTCACTGGTTTGGAGTTTACTAACTCAGACCCTAATTACCAAGATCCTTATGTAAGAAACAAAAATGTGACTGTGAAAAAAAGCTTTAAATGGCATGGGATTAATTTATTTTTTTTTAGTACATTATTAATTCATATGTTAATTCTGCATTTTGCTCTTTGCTTGGCAGCTTACAGCTCTTGAAAGAGAGTATTATATGTTCTGCCTTTCTTTTTTTAGAACAAATGTGAGTTATTCTGCTTTTTTAGTCTTATGCCAGAAGTCTGTGACAGAGAAAAATGTTATTCCTCCACAGTAATATACTCCACAGTGAAAGAACTGGACTGATTTCCTGGAGATCTAGGTTAAATTCCTGACTCTTCCGCAAACTCCTTTATGTTCCTATGCAGGTGACTTAACAAGTTTCTGCTACAGTTCTCTATGTGCAGAGAAACTGAAATTTTTTCTCTTCCTTATCACTGTTTATATTGCTAATTAAAACTGCAAAATATTTAATCTGAGGATCACAGACACTGTATGATGGTGTAGTGCTTAGCACATGAAGATTATGACTCTCTTTGGGGTCATGCTCTAAATATTCCTAGGAAATGGACAGATTTATTTCCAGTTTTCTGGTAGGGAAGACGAAAAAAAGCAAAAGTAAGAGATCATTAGGTGTAAGAAGGTAGAAAGTTAGAAAAAGGTCTGGGTATATCCTCTTCTGTTTCTTTGCGTTACCTACACCTCAGGCCATCTTTAGGCACAAGGAAAAAGTAGGCACTCAAGTTGGAGACCTGACTATAGGTGGACAGCCCTGTGAACCTTCTTTCCTCTGTTAAGAATAGCTAGCTCCTTACTGTGGGACAGCAGAAGTTAATTATACCCAAACTGCTAATCCCTTGATCCAGTTCTGCTCACCTTGTTAGTTTAAGAGCAAAGATACCCTTCTCGTAAAAGTACATGGCATCAAAGAATCATAGAATAGTTAGGGTTGCAAAGGACCTTAAGATCATCTAGTTCCAACCCCCCTGCCATGGGCAGGGACACCTCCAGTAAACCATGCCACCCAAGGCTCTGTCCAACCCAGCCTTGAACACCGCCGGCGATGGAGCATTCACAACTTCCCTGGGCAACACATTCCAGTGTCTCACCACCCTTACACTAAAGAATTTCTTCCTCATATCCAATCTAAACTTCCCCTGTTTAAGTTTGAACCCGTTACCCCTTGTCCTCTCACTACAGTCCCTCATGAAGAGTCCCTCCCCAGCATCCCTATAGGCCCCCTTCAGATACTGGAAGGCTGCTATGAGGTCTCCACGCAGCCTTCTCTTGTCCAGGCTGAAGAGCCCCAACTTTCTCAGCCTGTCTTCATATGGGAGGTGCTCCGGTCCCCTGATCATCCTCGTGGCCCTCCTCTGGACTTGTTCCAAAAGTCCCATGTCCTTTTTATGATGAGGACACCAGAACTGCACACAATCCTCCAAGTGAGGTCTCAGAGAGCAAAATAGAGGGGCAGGATCACCTCCCTTGACCTGCTGGTCACACTGCGTTTGATGCAGCCCAGGATACGGTTGGCTTTCTGGGCTGCAAGCTCACACTGCCGGCTCATGTTCATTTTCTCATCAGCCAACACCCCAAGACCTTCTCCACAGAGCTTCTCTGAATCTCTTCTCTGCCCAACCTGTATGTGTGCCTGGGATTGCTCCCACCCAGGTGCAGGACCTTGCACTTGGCATGGTTAAACTTCATCAGATTGGCATCACCCCACCTCTCAAGCATGTCAGGGTCCCTCTGGATGGCATTCCTTCCCTCCAATGTATCAACCGAACCACACGGCTTGGTGTCATTGTCAAACTTCCTGAGGGCACACTCAATCCCACTGTCCATGTCACTGACAAAGATGTTGAACAAGACCGGTCCCAACACCTATCCCTGAGGGACACCACTTGTTACTGGTCTCCAGCTGGACAATGAGCCATTGAGCACAGCTCTTTGCGTGTGGCCATCCAGCCAGTCCTTAATCTACTGAGCTGTTCACCTATCAAATTGATGTCACTCCAATTTAGAGACAAGGATGTCATGTGAGACAGTGTGTAACACTTTGCACAAGTCCAGGTGGATGACATCAACTGCTCTACCTCTGTCCATCAGTTCGGTAGCCCCATCATAGAAGGCCACCAGATTGGTCAGGCAGGATTTCCCCTTAGTGAAGCCATGCTGGCTGTCACCAACCATGTGCCTCAGCATGCCTTCCAGGAGAATCTGCTCCAAGATTTTGCCAGGCGCAGAGGGGAGGCTGACTGCTCTGTAGTTCCCTGGGTCATCCATTTTCCCCTTCGTGAAAATGGGGGTTATATTTCCCTTTTTCCAGTCATTGAGAACTTCACCTGACTGCCATGATTTTTCAAATATGATGGACAGTGGCTTAGCAACTTCATTTGCCAGCTCCTTCAGGACCCGCGGATGGATTTCTTCAGGTCCCATGGGCTTGTATATGTTCAGGTTCCTAAGATGGTCTCGAACCAGATCCTCTTCTACAGTGGTCCCAGGGTCTTCATTCTCACAGTCCCCAGTCACTCACCTTCCAAGACTTGGGTGATGTGGTCAGAGCATTTGCTGGTGAAACCTGAGACAAAGAAGTAATTAAGAACCTCAGCCTTCTCCAAATCCAGGGTAGCCAGTTCTCCCAATAGCTTCTGGAGAGGGCCCACATTGTCCCTAGCCTGCCTTTTATTTGCAATGTACCTATAGAATCCCTCCCTGTTATTCTAACATTCCTAGCCAAGTTTAATTCTAAGTGGGCCTTAGCTTTCCTAACCTGGTCCCTAGCTTCCCGGAAAACATCCCTGTATTCTTCCCAGGCTGCCTGTCTTTGCTTCCACCTTTTATAAGCCTCTTTTATTCCCTATGAGCATGTATTTTCTGCAACATAAAAGTTAGGTGGTTATACCTTTTCACATTCACTTCCAGGACAGAATTGTATATACCACTGCTTGGAAATTTGGACGCTTTTTGTGGATCCTTTTGGTATAATATTTTCATATGTAAATCTTGATGCCACAGAAAGAAATATTTCTGCTCCACAAAATTCTAAGAAATTTAGTGGAAGAAGCCAGAGAAAAGTGAAAGGGGAAAAACTGATTGGTGTTGGAGAAACTGCTCACACCTTCTGTGCTGTCCTGGAAGCCTAAACTAAAGTTTCTGGCTATTTGGAGTCAATGACAACTTTGTCATTAATTTCCACAGGCCCAAGCTACCATCCCCTTGTTATTCAGTTTCAGTCTCCTTGTATAAGACAATCAGAAGCCAACTGTGGAAACAAATCTCTCAGCTGCTGGAGCTATCAAGTAATCAAGGTGTTGCCCAAGACGCTAAAGCTCTTTTGACTTTCAGCCTGGGGTCTGTGGGAATAGTGTGAATAGATACTTGCTCACCTGTGTCTAATTATCAAAGCCAAAGGGAAACAGAACCTAAGACCTGTAATAATTTATTTCCATTGCAAAAGAATGCCCTGCCTTGCCTCCCCTCCCAGGAAGACTGGAGAAAAAAAGAGATGCACCAGGCAATAGCGTTGTTGGGGAGCACAGTGGCATTGTGGTGTACAGTATAAATTCCCCACACACTGCTGAAGACTCAGCTCAGAAGTGCAAGTGCATGGGAAGAGCAGTGGGAGGAGAAGTCTGGAATGAAAAAACATGTGGATCCTGCCTTGATGTTAAGATCTGCGTGTCCCTGTTACTCCCTGAAAGGCTACTCCTGTGTGGTTCCTGGGGCAGCTATGTGCTGCAGGCCCCTGACAGGATTCTCTTTTTATCTAGAAGTGGTTTACTCTAAAGGCAGTAAAATACGTACCACATAGCTATAACATATTATAGGAGTAATGCGACCACAGTATAAAGGAAAATATTTTTATATTACTGTTTATCTAAATATCTGTATAGTTTCTGTTACTTTGCTTTATAGAAGCAATGAGTTCTTCAATGTTTACAAACTGAAATTCGGATATTACAAAACACTTGACAATTCAAGTTTAATGTGCTGTATGCGTATACACAATAGATACAATAATATGGATAATGAAACTGTGTATGGCTTTACTTTGCGCACAACCATACCTACAGATATATGTGAAAACGAGTCAGAGCTTTGCTAGGAAGATTCTGGTATATGGACCTAGTAAAGACCTTACAAAATTGCAAATGAGAAGTTAGAAGACACAGATTTCATTGTCTCTTGGTATAATATATAAGGAGAATGATGTGAAACTATACGAAGAACACTGTACTATGGACTAAACAAATTATGATGGGTATCTAGGAGGATTTCCCAAGTGATTCTTATCTCTTTCTCGCAGCTATGCTGATTACCATCAGTTTGTTTGAATTATTTGCCATTTAAAATTATTTTTATTGAGGTTCAACTAGTGCCTTTCCCTTCTGGTCTCTTCACCTAATGCTAGATCAGCATGCAGAGGCTGTTTTGTGGAATCTTTGAACTTGAGCTCATGGGATTTGACCTCGAGAAATATGGGTTCTTTTTTATTGCCAGCACTGATATCTTCTGGAAATTTGCTCTGCCTGTTTTTTAATATAGTGCACAGGCGCTGGGTTTTGTGGGCTTTGGTTTTATTGCTCTTTGTGCATCATGGGTATCTATGGGCACCTGTGGCTGATGCAAATTACATGTATGTACATACATACAATAAATGAAGCATAGATTTTAATGTACAGTGGTTAATAAAAGGGAATGTTTATGAACATGTACTGTAGTGAAACAACTGAACACAAATTAAAACATCTTTTTTTTTTTTTCCTTTTGAGAATAATTTTGGTGACACAGATAGAAGAACCATTTATCTCTGACTTCAATGCCTAGCTTGTCCATGATAATACAACGCCTAGCTTGGCCATGAACAAAGCAGTACGGTTTTGGCCAAACCATTTTCATGCATGAGCAAGTGCAACTCTTATTCAAGACAGCTGAGCATTGTACAGTATATGGTGGGAATATGGCACCTTAATTTTGCTTTGTTCTAAGATTTGCCAGATTAAGAAAAATATTTTCTTTTCTTTCAGCAGGTACATTTGGAATGTTTTTGCAAAACTATACAGAGAAAACCTGTATAGGTGTTACTTCAGGGATTGTGAAGATTTATGCCTATACATCTTGACTCAACAAGGAACTGATTGTGAATGCCGTTAAGTTCTTCAATAAATGGCAGAGGGTCCATGTAACAAATGGGAACACCTCTTCCAGTTAAAAACATGCTCTTGCACAATTGATTTCTTTTGATCAATTCAGAAGACCTTTCACCCAACTGATACATATTAATAAAAAGACCCAGTAAAATTCAACAGTGACTGGTATAAACAATTTATATAATAATAAGTATAATATTATAATATTATTATAATAATAATATAAAAATAAGTATAAGACATGCTCACGTCATATAAATCCTAATAGGATCATGGTAAATATTATTTGCCATCTGCTTTTGTTTGTATCAGGTAAGCAGAACTGAAATTTTTAAACTGTAATTTGTGACTGAAGGAGAAATATTTAGTCACATCATGCTGGCTCTTATTCTGTTTCTCACTGAGAAGACCTGTGTAGAAAGAGTAGATTAAGTGCAGAGAAAAATTAAGCTGCCTTAATCCTTTGGAAAAAAACCCCAACAATATATTTAAAGCAAAAAAAAAAAATTCTTCATCAAAACATCAGCACATAAATACTTTCCTGTCAGCAATTCTTGGTGGAAACAGTTGCTGTAAACTGCAAGCATATTGCTGGTTTATGTGTTGTTATAAAAGAGGTGTGTTTGTAACAAGAGTTTGTCAAGGTGATTATAAACAGTATTTGCAAACCATTTTTTCTGGAAGTGTTCATTCTATTAAAAGTTATGAAAGGCCCTGAGCTGATCAATTTGGGCAACATGGCGTCTCTGTTAGAGTGTGTTTTCTTCTACAGTTTTTTCTGACTACAAGGCTTTGGGAAATGATGGTACATCACTGCAGTTAAATGAGGTTTAGCCAGCCACCGCTAGAGCTGTGAAAGTGTAATGTTTGGCTGTGAATTGGCCATGATTGGACTGAACTAGGACCTGGTGTTTTCTTTGAGCCATGATATGGCAACACAACATAAGCTTTTGATGTACAATAGCAGCAACAGTAAATTTTGTGGGGCAAACATGATGCACTCCATCAGGAAATTGTGACTGCTTCATGTTCTACTCATTCCAGGAAGCCAGGGTCTGACATGCATTTGCACAGACAAGCGAGGAATATTTTCTCTTTGAGGTGATGTAATCTAAGTCACAAGGCATCAAGTCTCTTTTTCTGTTTTAATGTAGCAACCAAATGTTCTTATTCCTCCAGGGAATAAAGTAGAACACATCTTAGAATGATACAAATCTGTCCTAGTTCTCACTGAGAAAAAAACCTGATTTTTGTTTTCTTTCATGGCCTGACCTGTTACTTTCCTTGTAATCTTCATCTGTGTAAATTTACCAATGTAGTCTGTGAATTGATTACATTTTCTCATGATTTTTTAGTAATAACTACTACTAATGCTGTGTGGTTGGGCTCAGAATAACTTAATCTGATTTCTGGGAAGTTGTCCCTGATTTGCATCATTTCAATTGAGAATATGATGAGTCTGTCTGAGTAATGATGCAATTTAAATATTTCTCAAATTAGTTACTGGTATTTGAAAACTCTGCATAGCTGGAGTTGATGGAAGAGGTTTTAATCCGTTATTTGTTATCAATACAAAAATACAATTTTTCACCTGCTGAATATGGTCTTTTGTCTTCCCCTTTTCTTTTTTTTCCATGTTCTTTGGAAAAGTATGCTAAGTAGCCATTGTAGCTGATGATATTGTTTCATCAAATTTATTAAGAGGTAATAACGAACATTACTTATTCACTTACCTCTGAAGTGCTCATGCAAACCTGCTGTTCAGCCTGGAGAAGAGAAGGCTGCATGGAGACCTCATAGCAGCCTTCCAGTAACTGAAGGGGGCCTATAGGGATGCTGGGGAGGGACTCTTCATGAGGGACTGTAGTGAGAGGACAAGGGGTAATGGGTTCAAACTTAAACAGGGGAAATTTAGATTGGATATGAGGAAGAAATTCTTTAGTGTAAGGGTGGTGAGGCACTGGAATGGGTTGCCCAGGGAAGTTGTGAATGCTCCATCACTGGCAGTGTTCAAGGGCAGGTTGGACAGAGCCTTGGGTGGCATGGTTTAGTGTGAGGTGTCCCTGGCCATGGCAGGGGGTTTGGAACTAGATGATCTTAAGGTCCTTTCTAACCCTAACTATTCTATGACTCTATGATTCTATGATTATTATGCTAGTTGCATTCATTTCTTAATACAAATTATTGACCCACAACTGCTCAAAAGAAACAAAATCCTTCTAATGACTTACAAAAATACTGAAGTCTGCTCTTAAAGTAGAGGATTAACTGGCTGGGATTGACTTTGCATATGGAATGGCAGGAGGAAAAGGGCAGCCTGAGTCATGTATCTAGCCTTGTTTATCTCAGTAAGAGAGAGAGGACAATTTAATTTAGTGCATGCAATTTAGCATGAAAAAGGTCAAACTGGTGCATGCCTGCAGGTAGTTAATCAGAAATCTGCTATGATTCCCAACCCAAATAATGAAATAATGTTAAGCAACAGAAATGCAAATATTGGCCCTTGCTCTGTGAAGCTGATTTCAGCTGAAATTCATAAATCCCTCTTGCTTCTGTCCTGAGTACTTTACATGATTCAAATTATTTTAATTAGAAAAAAGGTTGCCTTTTCACCATCAGTTCTTGTCTCCAAAAGAGTCAGAACAGAGTGTACATCCGGGCAGAAGTGCAGCTGGGGCAGGACGCCCCTTAGGTGAACTCAGGTTTGTTTTAATTGAGTCTAAAAAAAAAAATAAAATTAAATTGTCTGCCGCGTGGCATGTGCCATCTGACAGTGGACAAAAAGACTCGAATCGGTGACACCTCAGGTGGAAGAAAGACTGTGCCTGGATCAGCTGAAGGCAGCTCTTACACTAGGTGAGGGAAATGTGTGTGTGCAGGAGTTATTGGGAAGTCTTTTGCAACAGAACAGCTTCTCTCCTTTCCTCTCTTTTTCCCTTCTCCCCTGTATTTCCCATTCTCTATCACTTTAAAGTTCCAGTCAGCACTTTCAACCCAGTGCAGACCATCATGGAGCAGTGTAGCATCTGAGTTCATTACTGTGCCTGCTTTTTTGGTTTATAGGGTAGTAACCTGGAAAACATAATGCTTTGGTTTTTTAAGAAGCTGAACATCTTTAGTTCTTTTCAATTCCCCAGAAGTATGCTGCAATTAGCCAAAAGATGCCATTCTTCTGTCCCATTTTTTTCCTTTTGTAAGTATACACTGAGTAGCTTTTTTTTTTCCCCCTAAAAGGTCTCATAGGAAAACTAATTTCTCTCCAACCCTAATTTACATATGCATTTCTATTCATTTTTTGTGCTGCTCTCTGATACTCGGTTGAGTCCTTTTCAAAATAATAAAACCCAATCCCCAAATAAATTGGACTTAAAACAAATATTGCTGTTAAATTTTAGATCTGATTGGGACCCTATCTGTGGTGAGCTTGGAATTCACATTTCCCTCCCAGATGTCAGAAAGTGGTGTTTGCCTGCAAACCCCATAAGTCCTAGAATCAGTTGTACAAATGCATCTGCTTTCTTATTTAGTGGAGCTAGTCACAGGCAGCATATTATCCTTGCTTTCCAAAGTCTGTCCTGGCTTTCAGAGTTGCTTCAGGGCATAAAGTATTGATTTTGATCTGTAAACTCACATGTGGTTTAGGTGCTGACTGTCTATGGGCATCATCCTTTCACATATTGAGTGCCTTGTGGGAGGTACAGAGTTCTTTCATCTCACATTATATTTAAGGTAAGTGCAAGGTAAATGGAAATAGACAATAGAAACCTTGAGAAATCCTCCCTTCTCTGTGCAGTATCATAATATACTTGAACTTTGCTAGGCACTTGTGGTCTCCAAACATTTGCCAACTGAACTAGTCAGACATAATCTAATGTCAACCTCATTTATTTCTGTTCCCAGAAGGGAACAGATGAGGAGGCTGGAGTGGTTTTAATGATCTTGTATTGCACATGGATGTCAAGGAGACAATACCATTGTTCACTGTGGCACGTTTTAATTTTTAAACAATAAAGATGTACCCAGACAGGGCACATTCAGAGCTGCTTCATGACTGTAGTGAGTGAGTGCTAGTAAAAAGCCAGCACAAGTGCCATTTCTCTTTTTTCTCACTCTGTGCCAGTGGCAGGGCTGAGCAGTTGAAGTCTTATATCTTGACTGAGCTGTGGGGCAGAAGAACACCACTCAAGGGAGCTCTGCAGTGACTCAGCTGATGAGTGGGAGCCCGGGCTGCAAAATGCAGCTGGCTATTTCTTGCCTGACTGGCTGATTTTGCTTATTGGCATATGTAGCAGAAAGAGCTGTACACCCACCTCTTCCCCTGCCCTTCCTGTATTTTCCTGCTGGTGAAGTAACCAGTGGGAGGTGGGAAAATGAAAATTTCCATTTCCTTTTCAGAAATGTGGAGGAAATCCATCAGATTTGACCCAAAATGTCTACCAAGTACCGACTCTTATTTCCTGCACCCTGCTTAGTAAAAAAAAAAAATAAATTTAATGGAAAATACAAGTGCAATTTCTTGATGGCATTTCCACTGTTGTTGTCTAGGTATCTACTGTTCCATAAACAAATAAAGACTCTTGTCCTGCATCAAGAAGGTCCACTCCAAATTCCACAGAGGATGACAACAGAGCCCTGGACTGAGGAAAGGAGAAGCTGGAAAGGTAAAGTGGCAGTAGAAGACTTCTATTTGGTCCTATACATAGTCAAGAGCTTAAAACTAAGTCCACAAATAGCTGCTTTGATTTAACTTCAGTGAAGAAACTTCCATGAGAAAGTTGCTATGTGCAAAATTAACCACATACATACATCTGCAGAACTAGGGCTTAAGCCACAATCAATAGTCTGTCATGATTTTTGAGTTACTTTTTTTGGTGCCACTTTCTGTAGGCTTAAAGGCAGACTATGAAGTCTGAATAAGAAAATGGTAACTCTGTCTAGTGTTTCTCAATTTAATTTTTTTTAATGCTGTAGGTTTTATAAACAGGAGAGTCCTTTTGAAGGCTCTAACAAGTTACATTGGTGAAAGCAGATTTCAGTCCACACAGCCAAATTTCCTCATGAAGGTGCTCATTGTATTCCTAAACCCGTAACTCTTATAATAAGCTTGAGTCATTCTGCCCAAGAAAGAAAAAGAGAATTGTGAGTCACTTGCATAGATGTTATGAAGTCTTGTTATGTGAAGCACAGAATTGTCACTTAGGAGTGTCACCTTCTTAGCAGGGTTGAAGTTGAGGGTGTGCTGCGCTGTTTAGGTTCTAGACAATCAGGCAAAGCTATGACTGTTGGAGGACATTGTATCAGGATCACATGAATAGATCAAAAGATTAATATATTTAGGAAGCAGCTTTTGAAAAAGCCTCCTTTTCCTAGTATTTTTCATCTTTCCAAAGAATGTCAGTTGCATAGGGATCAGCACTAAGATAGAGTGCAATGTGTGGTTTTGGTTGTGTTTATGGAAAATTGCAGAAGAATCGAACAGTGGATTCATTCACAAAAACTTTCTGTTAATGGGAATACTAAGGAGCAAAACTAAAACCAAAAAGAACACGAACCACCTCCCCTTAAGCAAAGCACCATGGATGTGGTATTCTTTCTGGTAGCTTGTCATTAAGGTCTGACAAAATTCACATACACAGATATATATACAAAACCTGCATGTGCACTGTTCCAACTTTGACTGCAACAGTGATTTTGATGACTGAATTACAGGGTTAAATATGTTGGCAGTGAAGGCTGGAAAACTGGACTGGGTACTGAGAAGCTGCATGGTGGGGAATGAGGAAGATGCTCTCCTCTGTAGGTCCAGGGAATGTTTCCAGGTGCCTGGTGTGACTTCAGACTGTTATGTAAGGTAGCAATGAGCACATATCAAGTTTGGGCTTCTCATAGATAAGTGGGTAGTGTGGTAGGAAGACACACACAGCTGTGGATCCCTAGCTTTGTACCTTTATTTATACCTTTATACCTTTATTTCAGCTACTGCTGAACCCAAAACAACCTTTCAAATGAATCATGACAGTGTCTGCCTCTGATATAGTCCAGTGCAAAAAGTAATGCCAAACAGACTCAAGAAACGTGAGATTCATGAGGATTTGCTCATCATGGCAAGTTCTTTTAAAACGTGCACAACTTGGCTCCTAGAGAGCTGTTTTTCTGGTATATGTTTACCTCAGTACTGCTAGAGAAAGAAGCACACATCTAGAGAGAAGAGACAGGAATAGTTGTGTGACTGTGATAGAGTGTACTTGCCTTAAGTGCTTTTGCCAAATTTACACCACCAAGCTTCCCAGATTGAAGGTCTCACTAATTATAACAAGTACACCAGCGGCTTTAACCATGCTCTAGGAAATAGTTCCCTAACTATTACTCAGATCTGTGCTGTGGCTAATGGGCATATAAATGCCACAAGCATTTCATCTTCATGCTTTGAAAGAGAATGTGTTGCTCTGTAGTTTGACTGCCCAAAGAGATGTTTATAAAATAAGCAGCCTGCTTACCATCATTCTGATTATATTGTCAGTTGTTTGTCCAGATGCTTGGAAATCTTAGTGACTTGGAAAAATGCTAAGCAAAATGGTCATTTTGATCAAATTATGAGGATACTTAATTTTATTATTAGCTTAGTTTTTAATAGCGTGCATGCGAATACTGCTTTGCACTCTCTCTTCTATAGGAAGATAAGAATTTTGATTAATTTCACATTCTGACTCATTTATCTGTGCCATATATATTAGGATTAAAAATTGCTCATCAGAGGGCAGAGAATTTGTGTACTTTTATTGTCCTTTGGCATATTGTCTTTAGAAAATACTTTCTACTACAGTTTTCTGTTACTACTAGAATTGTGGAAAATAGATGAATAGATTAGGATGTGTGACACAAAAAAACAGTTTGTCAAAGGAGCTTCAGGAAAGGAAATAAAACTATTCATTGTGGAACAAACAGGATGCTACTATACAGCATACTTGGGACAAAAAGTCCCGAAACTACACTGTGTACTTGGGACAAACTGTCAACAGAAAGCAGACAGGCCCAGGTGTTGCTTGAGTGGTGCATCCTGCTTCTTTTGAAGTTTTTGTTTTTCCTGGTTATATAGAGAAAGAACTGTGAGCCCTGTGTACTGCAGGTCTCAAGCCAGAATTTTAGGAGTTACTCAAAGAAGTTACTGCTCCCACAGCAGTGTTAACACCAGTGTTTGCTGTTTATTTGTTACACGCTGTACTTGAACAGACTATGCACATGTTGCCTTATTACAGAGCACTTGATTTTATAGAATATCATGGGAACCCAGACTGAATTTCATAGGTGGAATTGTTTATGAGCATTGCATATAAGGATTAGGCATGTTTTGCAAGTTATTGAAGATAGTGAAAATTGGCCTGTTAATCATAGCATGTTTCTGTGATTTTAAATATAAGAATGCTGTTATGTATGGGTCCTCTGAAGCTTAAACTCCAACTTCATCTTGGAGAGCCTTGAAGCAAAAATCTAAATTCTATCCTAAGCCTAATGTAGAAGTAGTTCCTGATCTAAACTGTATTTACGTAGCTGAGTTAAGGTTGGTCAAAAACAAAGAGGAAAACACAAACATAAACTCTCTCTGAAGACAGAGAGAATGCAGTGGGTGTGCTTATGGAGCCCTTCTGAGAGGAAAGTAATGGAAACTGGTGGAGGATGAAGTCCATGATGTTCTCAGTTTTTTTCTTTTTAAACTCATTGCTAATGCTGAAAGGCTATTTTTCTTTTTAATTCTGCAGGAAGTTGAGGGATTTGGTCTGTAAGCAAGGAGAAGGAATCAGAAATAGTGTATAGCCTGAATTTAGAAGGTGCTAGAGTATTTCACAAGATTCCAAGGCTGCAATGAGATCATAAGAAATGAAGACATTATTTTATTACTCTGAGGTAGAAGTAAGCTACACCTAACTGAAAAATAATGCTAATAGTTCCACAGCAGAATAAACGTTTGAATCAGAATCCAGACATCAGTTGACTCTTATCCAATATTAAATGGAAACACATGCTTTGTACTAGGAGCTAGATCAGGGTGGGAGGAGGAGGTGGCAAAAAACCCCAAGCTCCTTTTAATTTCAAGTGTTATACGCAATTATGGCCACTGCCAAAATAGCCCACAAAGTTGAGCCAATTCAAAACCATTCAGTTCAAGGCTGAAACACGTCTTTCTCTCCCTCCCTAACTTTGTTCATAAACATGCTTCTGTCAGGTGTTAATTACAATCCCCAGTAAAGCCTCAGAGCTGCGCAGATTCTCCTGGGGAAAATGACTGGACTCAGCACTTTGCAGATCTGTTTATTTTACTTTCCTGCACGTTAGTTACCCCAGCTGGCTTGCTACAGACAGAGAAATGAGGGGAAAGCCCAGCATACAGAAGAATCCTGGGAAAGACTAGCACTTTTCCAAACTGAGCAGTTTGCATGAGAATTATTGCCTGCAGTGTTCTGTTTGGGTGTTGAAGTGTCCTTTCTCTGGAGACCTAACCTTTTGATATCCTAGAGAATCATCTTGCCAGGTCATCCCAAGCCATCTTGCCTTGTGCCATGATTCACAGGCAAAAAACAAGTGTGAGAACATCTTCCCACGTATTGTTTATTATTGTTAATAGTAACAATAATTTGCTAATCTCTGATGACGTGATCAGCACTGAACAAGACACAGACAAGGAGAGATGAGGCAACATGCACTTGGAAGACCCTGAAACGGATGTTGACCTACTAAGAATTTAGAATGCATCAAGTGGGAGATGATTTCTTTCTGATGCAGTCTGTACTGAAGTACAGATTTTTTAATTTGGGCTCTAGGAAGAAAATGTCGCCATGAAAATAGTGCGTGTCTTACCCTATGATGCCCCCTGTGTAACAAATTAGGTCATGCTCTTACTTGTCTGAATTGGTAGACTGTTGCTGAAGCAGAGGCAACTCTGTTAAGTTACTTCAGGCGGTCACCTGACCACAGAGGTACACAGGCACCTTCATGGCTCAAGATATGCCAATGAGATAATTGTTCTTAGCTCACAGAGGGCTGAATATGAGTTTGAGAACTTGTGTGTCAGCTTCCTTGCTAATTCTTGGAACGTGTACTTTCCTTAGGTAGAGAAATACTACTGTACAAGAGAGGAGAAATCCCAGAAATTTTTATACTGCCTAGAGTGTGCAAGCCAGGACAATTGATTCTTAAGTAAAACTTGTCTAGATGGCAAATTCACTTCACTTCTAACAGTGGCTACCTAGGTACATGTATAACAACAAAAATATCGTTTTTAACTAAGGGAAGCAATAATTCTTTTGGGTAACCTTTAGTCCTGTCAAGGTTTCACAGAAACTTGACTGTTTTAACTGTTGGCCATTGCTTTCTGGAAATCAGGCAATTTCACAACACAAAGGCTTGTCTACATGGGGAAATTAACAGTAGTAAGCTAAAAAGGTAGAATGACATTGCATTAGCTGCTCTTGCACTAAAACCCCTTATGGACATTGAGAGTACACTCTAAGAGGTCCTTTGTATGCAGTTGCTTCTTCAACTGCATGTGAAAGTACACATGCAAGGAGCAGCCAGCATGGTGCAAATTCATACTGTAGCTTGTAAATTCACACCTTGCTTTCCTTGTATAAGCAAAACCATAATCAAGGCCTTGCATTCATTCCACTGGCATAAACCTGAAAGAATATATGAACCTTATACTTTGCTCTGAAGGTAAACACATTTGGGTTAATGTGATGTGTAATGGAGGGAATGCTGTCAGGAGCCAGGGCACCGCCACAGACAATCTTGGGAGAGTTTTTAGAAGTACATCAGAAACTCTCAATTGCCATGAGTGAGGGAGGACATTATCAATGTCAGAGGGAGATCACCTAGCAATCCTGAAGAACATAAACATGACTTAAAATGCAGCTACAGATGTCTTGCTCTGTGTGTCATTCCTTAGTTTTTGAAGGAAGTCTCATTGTTGAATAGTAGATTTCTCCTACCATATTAGGCAGAATGAATATTATTTATGTATTATCTTTGGCAGTGAAAGTTGTAGGAGTGTAGCTGAGCTCAGACTTGCCAAGTCTCATGCAGCTGAAAAGGAGACTTTCTAATAGCAATCTCTGGGCCTTTCCTAAAAGCCTCCCTCTCTAACGAGTATTTGTCAAGGTGTTTCAATGGGACATTTAAACTATTTTTAAAGGACTTTGAACCGCCTTTGCCAACTGCCACTGCTTGACAGCCCTGCAAGACACAGTCATCCCAGGCTGAGCTGATTCCCATCTGCAGTAGAAGAGCACCCGTGATCTCATCTTCTCAAATTTCACTGAAGGTCAAAAGCAGCCTAAAGATCAGGGGGCCCTCCCTGAGAGGAGTGAGCATCTCTCTTCATGCCACTGTTACTTTTGCGGGAATATACACAGAGCTGCCTTTCACATTTTATTGAATTCTTATGTGAAAAGAGTATCTTTGTCCAAACATGCATGATCTATCAGGCTGTTTTTCCAACCTCTGTTATTTGATGGCCTCAGGAGCCCACTTGCAGAATGCGATTTTACCTAAACATAAATATTTTCCTGTGAAGTATTTATCTTTGATTAATAGCCAAAGAAACTGCACATGCTCAAAAATCCACTTAGTTCTCAACAACTGAGGCTACCACAGTTTTGTTAAAAATACTTGCTTGCATTTTGACCGTAAAGCTTAAGAAAGCTGTGGAAAAAGCATTATGACTAAAACCTTCTACCTTGAATTGCGGTACACACATTTGCCTACGATGCGAAGTGGTGTTGATTGCAGGTGATACACTTGAACTAGCTTGTACAGTAGTGGAGTCAGAGTGCTGCTATAGGCTTCAGAATGGACAAAGCACAAGAACTACTGAAACCTGTATATATGGTTACTAGCTCACTCCAAAGGCCACAATACTATAGCTGGCCAAGTGAGACAGAGTAATTCTTGCACAGATTTATGATTCTCTATTTTGCAGTCACATTTTCACTTTGCTGTCTACACATTCAGTTTGTCAACTTTGGAACTGGGTATCTCTTCTGAGGGAGTTTTAGTTATTTTCTCTAGTGTTTATGAGGCACACTAAGGGGAAAATGCATCCTACTTGTCTCAGACAGCTCTCATGATGGGTTGAGCTCTGTGGTGATTTCTTTAGCTTCCTCCCTTCTTCTGATAGAGTAATATCTTAGATAACTAGCTTGAACTGGATGGCCAGCTCTTATCCAGTCAATTTTAGAAGAGATCAAACCAGCAAGAGAGCACAGACTCTAAGATCATACACCTGTGAAAATTGGTGGGCAAGAAATAATCATAGACTGCCATACTTATTCATGACTGGGCTGAATTCTGCTCATTTTATGTACCTGGAAATTTATTGTTACTATTGGGCTCTAACCTGTGTGTTATATAAAGAAAAGCCACAACATTTTAGTAGAATCTAAATAAAGCAATCATATTGGTGATGGCTTGCCAGAATTGAAACGCTTCCCTGATCTTCAGGTTAGCCTCATGAGCCTTTAGTGCCACCTGCTCCAGAGGTGTGTTTTATGTCTTTCAAAGGATAACCTAGGCAATATGACAGTATTTATCAACATATGCTGAAAATGAACTCAGAATAATATAAGTTTAGGCTACTGACCATTCAATTGCCATTCAATTATGCCCCCAGCACAGGATCTTAGAATTTACGACTGGCTGCAGAGATGATTCTTCAGCAAGGATCTGCCGATGAAGCCGCACTATTGTGTGAAGACAATATGAACGAAGCTGTACTATTGTGTGAATCAAAGCAGACAAAAACCTGCTTTGACCTTTGTAAGTGTAGGATCTGTGACAATTTCTGTTTTAACCATTTGTCCCCTGTCTCATGCTGCCAAACACATGAAACTATCTGGCAAAAAAAAAAACCAAACCAAAACAAAACGTAAATAAGGCAATGCTGCAACCACCTTGTGAGAGCACTTTGGTTTGCATAGACATGCAGGATACCACAGTCCGAGCTTAGGTTTTCCTCTTGAGACATCTCTTCACATGTCAACTGCATATGCACTGCTTAAGTTTCACAGCAACCTGCAGTCCAGCTCTTATTGTCCTTGCCTTGTACACTCGTATTGTGGAGTTCTGAGGTTGTTTTAAATCAGAATACAGGCACCATGAAACTGTTGTCTATTCTGTTTTGGCATCTGGCAGAAGTGATCTGATGGTGGTGCAGAGAGGGCCATGGTCAGCCTTGAAAATGATGCAACAGTTCAAGGGAACTCCAGTAACCCATGTAATCATTTCTTTGTTTTGATCTTTGTGAGTGAGCCGGTTGTGCCTGAGGGTTACATTAGCAAGGCATTTAAGATAGGAGTTTGTATTCCAAGCCAATTTTAGGTAATTGCAACTTAATCCTAATTTTCTTCAGTTCTATTAAATATTGTTGTTAAATTGCTTATTATATGAATAAGTTAATAAAATAATTTACTACATTGGATCACAATGGACAGAGGCCATCATGGCATGGTCCAGAACCTGGCCAAAGCCTTCAGAGAGCCTGGCCACTGGGACACCTACTGAGAAAGGAAATATTTGGCTGAAATGCCAGCATTATTTCTCACTCTTTCTGTATATGCTACAGTATCTGTAACTGGTTGGCTATGGAGTACCTGAGAGATGTCAGTTTTAGCATGTCAGGTGTTCGGGCTCCCAGAAATTTGTATTGTTAAACTTTCTGGGCAGTAAAATGCAGACATATTGAACTCATTAGTCACATGCAAATGGTTTGAACAGAGAATAGACCACATTAGTATTACTTTTAAGGAAAGATGAAGTAATGTAATACAATTATAAGAGCCTGAAATATGGCTGATTTATTGAGAAACTCCATATTGGCTTCAGTGATACAGCTGAAAAAAACATGGAAGTAATAAACACAACCGAGACACTTTTGGTTTAGAAACTACTTAAAGTGAAATGCAGGTTTTGGAAATATTGACACAAATTCTGTTTTCATTTAAACATATGTGACTTAGTTAATTACCTATGGGCAGTATCTGACCCTCTTATTTATTTCTGTTATTTTTTTCAGCTCAGGGGCAGTTCTCAATTATACTGCTAGAAGCTGGGTAAAGATAGATTCCCCATACTAAAGCTTAAGTTGACATCAGTGGAAAGGGTTGAAAGGTCTTGTTTTTTAATTCGTCATTTTTTCACTTGAGCACTCTGGATTCTAGCTGAAAAAGAAATGGAAAAGGTGTAATGTGTCCTAAAAGAAAAGCTGCTTCTGTGACACCTCCAGACCACAAAAGCTTAGACCACAGTTTTGGAGCACTTACGCAAACTCAAACTGCCTTGTGCGCAGTTTGCTGTTCCTCAGATTTTTAAAGTCACTGAAAAATAACTACAATGAACTAGTTGGGCCTTGGGAATATTTACATCCTTCTGGTTTACCTAATTCTTCCTGTGTTAAGCTCATACCTTTCAACTAAACTTTCATATATATATTTAAAAAATGCTTCTATAAGTCCAGCTTTTCATTTTGCTTCTAAGAATTTTTAGTAACAGTAAAAGGCTTCCTAACCAAAGAAGAGATGATGTTTCAATTTCTTCTCTTCTAAAATCCAAGGGTTAAGAAAGCAGGTTGTATTGTGAAGGTCTGGGTTCAGTCCTTTCTGCCACTGGCCTAGAATGCGAGTTTGAAAGTGGGACTCTCCTGTAAGAGTACCTTGATGCTAGGCTGGCAGATATAGCTGTATTACCATGTAAAAATTCATTTAGAGGTTAATATAATGTGGGTGCTCAGCTGAAAGGTGTGATACCCTTGCTGGTTAATATTTTAATGGATATTTTTAAAAACTGTCTCAGAATGGCCCATGACAGAGTATCTAAGGTGCTCTGCTGGGGATCGTTTTAGGAGTGAGGCATTGAATTTAGATCTTTTGTTTCTCTGCAGAGTATTTTATCATTTTGGAAAAAAAAGGTACATCATCACACTATCTCTTCACTAAATATTTTTTTCCATCAGCTAAAGCCTTTAAAAAAATTAATTAGACAGCTTCCATCACATTCTTTTCTTCTGCTTCGAACCCTGCAGATATAGTAGGCATGTTTTAGATTTATCTTCCTATCTTACTTCACGTTCCTACACTGCGAAAATAGATTTCCGGGTAGAATAAAGGGGGGGGTTTGTGAGTTGATCTTGGACAAATCCTGTGAGTTTGCTATCCAGTATGATGTCAGATAAATACTGAAGGCATAAAATTTTAAGATGTATCTGCAGTGCAGTCAGAGAGAAGAGCTGGTATTCTGGGTACTTTCTGAAATGGCTGCTGTGAACTGAAATCCGTGCCACCAATACTCAATCCTGGCTGTTATAGCTGATCCAGAAATCACCCTTTCTACTATGACAGGGTTATGCCTTCCTAGGCTAAAAGACATCAGATTAGTTGCAAGGTTTTCTGAGTATTTAATTGATATATTTCAAACCTACTACTTGCTTCCTTCTTAAGGAGTCTTGTGTTTACTAAGTGATTTTATGAAATTCTCTAGCTAGATCATCCCTATTTCTTTCTATCCCCTAAGTTCAACAAAGACACTGTGTTAAAAGCCCAGGTGCTCTGGGATCTTTTTATTTCCAGTGGAGAGTGATATCTCAAAAGCCCATCTAAGAGCGGTAACAGAGAACGGCATGTAGTTTAGCCTACAAGCTTAGGTGCATCATCCATTGTCTAAAACTAAGTAGAGTGACTCAAGGCTCCTTGTGTTACAGTAAATAACACAGCACTGACAAACAGTCCCTCAATAAAGTCTGTTTAGATGCTTTTCACACAAAAATGTGCCAACAACTACAACCTGCCCTTCTGTTGAAGGGTGTAAATGGGGCAGAATGGAGGATGTGGAGACAGCACATTTTAAACATTGCAAGACCTCTTAATGCAAAAAAAAAAAACGCACTTGCCTGTAGAACTTGTGGTCCCGTTTTATTCTGCTTACTGATAATTTTTCTTCTCTTTACCTACCTATTTCCTCTTTTGTGGCTTCTTTCTTTTTAAAAAAATGATGTCTAAGCAGCACCGATTTCCAATCTGTGAGCAGAACTCCTCCGCTGCATTGTCCCCTTTCTAATGGCTGTTTTTGCAGAATTACATATGAAATCCTGATACTTGAGGAAGGTAGAAAAAAAGAGAAGAAGAAAGCATGTGTGTGAAGACTATACCCAGAAATCAGAACCATGCCATGTAAAATTGCTACAGCTGTTTCTGTTTTTATTGATTGTTTCTTTTGGATTCACTTCTCTGACAACTGCTGCCCATGTGAGCAGGAAGGCATGCAGAATGACATTGCTGTGGGCCATGGGGTCCTAGGGCCAGGAGTAGGTGGAGAGTGGAGAGAAAGGAAGAGGGTGTGGTGGTGAGGACATTTATGTGGGACACATCAAAGCACATCCTTGTAATATGTTGCAGTAACCCAGGAAATACAGTACAGATGCACTGAATAACCTCATGGCAATTCAGGGTCTGCAATATTGTTACAGCAGCAGCTATCACAGTACACTGTGGTTTTTTGAATTTCAGACAGCCATTTCTCCCCCTGCTCTCTCATATGAATCCACTCGCTATTTTATTTTTCTCTTCTGAGCAGTCTTGCCACACAGTGTGTCATGCAAACAAATGCAAGTGTGGTAAAAATGAGTTAAGTCATGCCTTTTACAAGCTGGGAAGGACTAAAGAATGATTGCTATAGCTTTTTTTATTTGCTTGGTTATGACATTAAAGGGGCTGTTCAAACACAGAAACAGTGAATTATGTAGTTCTGTACATGGATGGAAACAGCAAAAGAGAAATTTTTCTATATGAGTAGATATTAATTTTTTTTTTTTTTTGGACAATGTTAAGTATTTTCCTCCTTTGATAGAAACACTAGGTAGAAGCTGAAAAATAGGAAAGGCTATTTCAGATGCTCAAATCAGTTCACTGGCCAAAGAGGGAAAAATCTAGACAGAAGTCCAAAAAGTACAGTTGACTTTTTTTTCCTGTTCTCTTTCCCTTGGAGTTGCTCCAATGGCCAATCCAAAAGGGGTAGGTCTTGATATATTTTGTTTCATACTCAAATTATACATTTACCTATATATTCATATAAATGGTTTGGAATATAGACATGCCCTTCATATATCTTACTCAGCTACTATGACGTCATATCTCATGAATGCGTAGATCAGTGACTAAGGTTAACAACAAGGCTGCCTTTCTAAAAAACACCCACAATAACAACATTAAGTTGTTGTTTTACTATCCGGTGTAGAGAAACAAAACTGCAAATGAAGAGAAAATTATAAAATGCATCTTGTGATGTGTATTAAATTGAGATGAAAATAAAAAATATAGCATTATAGATAAATACATTATAATTTATTAAGCATTACTTCTTGCTCAGCACTTTGTACTGGAACTCCTTCTCCCATCTGTCCCTGGTTTACATCCATATGTGGAGCCTCAGTGTGTCCCTGATATTTGTCAATGTGTCAAAACTTTGGCACAAGGAGGAGGAAAATAGACCAAAAAATAGACTCTTTAGTCAGAACACACTGAAATAATGTGGACTGGATTCAAATCCTGGAGCCAGTCATAGCTCTTTGGCTTTTGATTAGAAGTTAAACTCGAAACTGAAAGGCACACAGCTCTAAGGTTCACTGTAGCTTTAGCTAAAATGAAGGCCAGAACCATAGACCTGCTTTGAAAGGGGCTGTACTTGATCTAAAAGTGAAGAATTGACATGTCATCATTAACAGCAGCAGCATCTAAGCGCGAAGATCAGGTATGTTCATTCACACTGTGAGAACACCAGAGTAGTACAAAAATCCATGATTTTTACATGCAGATCATACCAATTTTGCTTTAACTAGGCACTGACTTTCTGAACCAGGGTCTATGCATATAATGATAGCTTTTCCCAAAACACACCTCTTTGCATGTACAAAGTATGTTTCTGCCTAGCAAAATACCCCATAATGTGCACTTAACTGCTTTTACCTGTTTTTCACCTGCAACTTTTATTCATGGAGGGTTTGTAACCAATGGGTCAGTATGAAGAACTGGTGCTCTATGAGAAACAGAGATGCAGGGTGAAATGCCTGTGAGTCCCTATGCTCTATACTAATGCCCAGAGCAAACTGTTAAGGAAACATAGGCATTCTTTTAAAATCTGGGAGCAGAACTAAGCTATGAAAACAACTAGTGATGTATCTTTTCTAACTATGCCTATCCAGGCCATTGCCTTATCTGTTAGATGTTCTCCATACAGCTGATTGAAAAAAGTAGGTGGGGCATGATAGGAGAAAATCATTTTTGCTTTTAAATGAGATTTCTAGCAATTCTTGGCTATGGATGAGTCAGAAATACTAGTATAATAGGGTTTTTTGCAGAATAGGGGGATGTTAGTTTTAGGTCACAGAAAAATGTTTGAACAAACAAGTGAAAAGTTTGAATAAACAAATCAGATCCCCACCAGACATGAAATAACGGCATCTTCTGAAGTTCAAAACTACTTGACAGCCATTGAGGTAACTTTCAAGTTGCCTTTATATAAACTGAATTTGATTGTTCATTCTTAGCAATAAGTGCTGCAGCTCTGGAGATCCTCAAAATGATTAGATAAAAATATTAGAACTGTGAGGGTAAAATATAAATGAGTACATATGAGAATCCTCTGCCTTTTCTTTACTCATTCGTGAACTTACTGGGACAGAATACGTTCTCATACATTCTTGCAGATCCAAAGCCCAGACTGCTGCATGCATACTGCTACTAGCATACAGGCACTCGTGTTGTTTTTTGCTGATCAGGAAAAATCTTTCTCTGGCTTCTCTTCTTGTCTGGCTTTTGAACATGACAAATGTCCAAAAGTGATAAAGAACTTAAAAGATGTTATTTTGGGTTTTGCTTGAAAAAAATTTCAAAGCAGAAAAGTTTTTGATCATTCAAGTACGCTGGGGTTCCTTTTTGTTCCTAACAGGGTTATGTCATATTCTCCACTTGCTTTTCTGCATTCTCTGACTTTTATTTCTCCCTTTACGGAATATACCAGGAAAATAATTTCTTCTGTGCTTACAAATTCTAGAATTTTAATAACTAGGCCAAAGGCTTTTTTTTCTCTGACTTATTTTTCAGTATTTCCTCTCAGATTGTTATGACTTAGCTTTTGGTCTTCAGAATATTGTTATTTCCTCACCTGCTATTTTTTCCTAAGTTCCTTAAGTTTCTAACTTATGATGAGTTATATACAATCTGTGCCTAGCTTTGGCTGAGTTGCTTGAAATTTTACTATTTGGCTCATTGCTGCTGATTATTATGTGACAATTTTATGCCACTGGAGTGACTTACAAACCTAATTAAACCAACCTTGTGTTGGGAGTGAGACTATTACAAAATGAGCAAGCACTTCTAAAAGTCCCATTTTAGTAGAAATAAAACTCACATACCCAAATACCTTGGAAAATTTGAGGTGGAAGCTTCAGCTTCCACCTTTTCTCAAATCAGGTACTGCAGGTCAAAAAAAAAAAAACAACAAAAGACTTGCTGAGAAAGAGGCGTTTTATCTTATCTGCTTTTTTCTGGGTCAGGTAGAGTTTTAAGGGAAATAGGACAGCTTAATGGGCATATGAAAACAGTCACCGTGGATGGAGAACAATGGTAAGGGTCTGGTAGGATTATATTAAAGTCTGTGGGAAGAGCCAAGTGGAAGATGTCAAATAGGCAGGTAGTGTTGGACCTAGAAAACACTGAAGCAAGATTTTTTTGGGAACTAAAGCCAATCGCTATATTGACCTTTGTTGAAATTATGGATGCCTGCTGATAAAAGAACTTGGCACTTCCCGTCATGTGGGGGGATATCAGGAACTAGTAAGGGCAGGGACTGACTTTGCACATGGCAGGCTTGTTTCTTTGATCATCTAAACTAGTGTCTCTGGTGTGCAAATTTCTAAATTATATCCATTTGATGATTTCTTTATTAAATCAAACAAAATTACTGAATATAAAAAGGGCATGGAACTGTTGGAACAAGTCCAGAGGAGGGCCATGAGGATGATCAGGGGACTGGAGCACCTCCCACATGAAGATAGGCTGAGAAAGTTGGGGCTGTTGAGCCTGGACAAGAGAAGGCTGTGTGGAGACCTCATAGCAGCCTTCCAGTATCTGAAGGGGGCCTATAAGGATGCTGGGGAGAGACACTTCATGAGGGACTGTAGTGATAGGACAAGGGGTAACGAGTTCAAACTTCAACAGGGGAAGTTTAGATTGGGTATGAGGAAGCAATTCTTTACTGTGAGGGTGGTGAGGCAGTGGAATGGGTTGCCCAGGGAAGTTGTGAATGCTCGATCGCTGGCGGTGTTCAAGGGCAGGTTGGACAGAGCCTTGGGTGGCATGGTTTAGTGGGAGGTGTCCCTGGCCATGGCAGGGGGTTTGGAACTAGATGGTCTTAAGGTCCTTTCCAACCCTAACTATTCTATGATTCTATGATTCTATGAATATGGGGCAAAATATTTCTTGGTGTCTAATATTTAAATGCTCCTGCTTTACCCTGACACATGAATACTTGCATAGCAATGCTGTTGTTTGTTCAAAACCCATTCCCAACTGTACATTATTTTCCACAGGGAAGGGGGAAAACGGGACCAATCTACAAATTGTCCCATGCTTTCACAAATCCTGGAAGCTGTTACCTCTTTGCTGCTTATTATTTTGAAAAGTCTTGCCCACAGAAATCTGCTACCTCTGATATAAAGTCAGAATGTCTGTATCTTGGGATTGCCGCAACAGTAACTCTAGCTACCTCTAGCTGCTTCACTAGCACTGTGAAGTCACTGCAATCTTGATGAAACTGAGCAAGGTTAACCGTAAATCTGACCTTGAGCAGATTTGTGTTTTATTTTCTGAAAACTTCATTGCCAGGAAAACTGCTTAGCAACTATTGAATGAAATTGCAAAACAGGGAATATGTTAGACCTGGTAGCTTCTCTGTGTCAGACAAAAAGCCACACAAAAACCAAACAAACAAAAACCCAACCACCAAAGCAAGAACAACCCCCTCCAAAAAAAAAAACAAACCCAAACAAAAAACCCATACATAAATTAGTTTTTCTGGGGTTTTGTGTTCTTTTGGGTTTTGGGTGTTTTTTACATTTTAAAAAATCTAATTAATACTATGGCTGTGGATTAGTCTTGTGGGGTAAACATTTACGAGCTGGCTTCAGATTAGCCAAGGGATAAGTATCTTTTTGATGGAAAAAAACCCAACTTTGATCTAACTGGAGGAGCAGTGCACAGAAGGTATAAACTGCACATTGAAGCAGAGAGATTTGTGACTGATGCTAATCAATCAACGACACATAAATTTGGGGTGAAATAAACTAACCAAAGTTAGGAACAATAAAGTAAAGGTGCACTTTAATTAGAATACAATATTGATATTCTGGAATGAAGGAGGTCAGTTTTCTTTCAAGGCCTCTGTAAGTTTTTGTTTCTACTCTCTAGTGGTTTATTTCTTTTTTATTCACTTCTAACTGCTAGTCTCTGTTTGAATGGAGTTGCGGCTTTTACTGCTGCCTTTTATAGTGTGTTCCACAAGTTAACCCTTTCAAAATGCACTTTTTTCAGCCAACCTCAGGGTACAACAAAACCTCAAAGCTATAGTGGAATAATTCTTCTAACCAGAAAGGCTTAAAACCTCTGTAACGAATTAGGAGCAAGAACCTGACATTCTATTTATTAAAGTAGGGTGTGATGAAAGGGAAGAGAATAATGATTTATGTTCTTTTATTATTTCTTTTTCAGTTTGCTAATATAATGCAAGTTCTAGAATTGAATTAGTTCCTGGCACTCCTCCATACTTATATTTTCAACAATATCACAGCCAGACAATGACAGGGTAAAATAATCCAGATGTCGTTATTTCATGCATGAAAGAGTGAATGTTCTCTTTCAGATTTGCAACAAACTGTATATAAATAAGCTTAAATTTCTCTAAAATAATAACTATATGATTTTTAGTTAGAGCTGCTTTTAAAATCTGAAGATAAAGAGATGAGCCTTAACAATAACTTTCAGTATGCCAGTACGTGGCTAGTATAGACATACATTTTTTTTTATTCATTTTTGTGTCACATTCAGGTGTGAAGTAGTATGTCGTGAAGAAACACATACACAACTGACATAAAAAACAATATTTTTTTTTCCCTTTTAATCAATACCCATGCATTTCTCCAAACTTCTTGCCAATAAAATTATTTCCCTCTATTTATGGATACACCTATTGTGAGTTTTATGTGAACCAGCTGATTTCTTCTAGTGCTCCTATTAATATTGGTATCTAAGACAAAGTTGAGTGTAGAACTTAGTTGAAACTTTAGTTGTTCTTTTAATTTTCAGGGATTTTTTTTTGGTTGGTTGGTTTTGTTGTTTGTTTTCTTTTTTTCTTTCTTTTTTGGAGGTTTCAGAACTAGTGTTTGCTCTTCTCTTTGCCTTCAGAGAGGCAAGAGGCTCAAGGCCCTTCTCTCAGCTATGTGGAGGTACAGAATGCATTGCAGAGGTGCCTCTTTTGTCTGTACATAGTAAACGCATTTCTTGACTACAGGCTGGAGCTGGGACTGTGTTTCCTTGTGTTCTTGGTAGTCTTCTTAGACCAGATCTTCTACTGATGTCTCTTCTCCATTATAAGGCAATTACGAACACTGCTGTGCTACAGATCAAAAGCAATTCTATGAGTCTGCCTTATCAAACATGTGAGCAATATGTGAACTTGAATATTTTGACTTATTCAACATAAATGACACAGCATGCCAACTAGCCAATAGGGAATTTGCTCTGCATTTTTATTCCTGATGCACAGAACACTGACCATGACATTCCTGGATCAGCAGTTATTTATCAGCCTCTGTGGTGCTGGAAGGACTAGTGGGTTTTGCCGATTTATTATCGCTGTCTGAAACAGTTCTCATAAGCACTTTTTCTATATTTGCATGTACATGTAAGAGAAGCAGGCAGAGGAGGGAGAGGTGACTTTAGTCATCATCTGTCCACCTGTGGAGGAATGGATATTTCCTGACAACTCCAGTTACCATCTGAATCAGGTTCTGATTCTTGCTGGCTAGACTTGTGATACACTTTTTTATGCAGAAAACATATTGCTCTGCATTTCTAAACCAGGTTGTAGGCATGATATAAAATTCTCTTGGGGCATTTTAAGGTAATAGTGTTTCTTTTTGTTGCAAGACTCATGGTGAAAGAGTGGGTAATCATACCACAGGAATAGCTGTGTTACAGAATTTCTTCATGATATTGCACTGTACTGAACTTCAAGTCATAAATTATACCACACCTAAAATCAGTAAGTATAGGTACAAATTACTTCACAGAAGCAAGTCTTTTCTTACTGGATTTTTCATCTTCATGTCAGTGTTCTCTTTCTCATACGTGGAAAAATATCTAGAATTACTATTTGAAAGTGATTCAGTCGGCTTGGTTTGAGAAACCTCCAGACTCATATGTTATAACCAAATTTCTGAGGTAAATTATAGTCCTGTGGAGCTACTAGTAGAGAAAACAGCAGCTTTCAGATGACATTTTGAGAGTTAAAGGGCCTATTGCTATTGTATTACTTGCACCACTGATATTTCTGTTTCTCTATTTACAACTGCGAAATTGTTAGCTTTACAAAGGGGAACCTGCCTCAGGTGAAACATAATGATTCTTGGTTAAGGCTAGACCCAGAAGGATTGAGAATTTCTCAGAGGGCACATAACCACATTTCGTGCTTCAGTGTCCCACAGATCCAATCGAGCATGCAGACAAATGGAGCTAAATACACTGCTAAGATGTGCATACAAAACCCTTGCCAGAAGCTACAGTTATGAAATAATACCAGGATCTCCCCCAGTCTTCTACTAAAACAGTTGGAGCTGACTGCCAGGCTCATGTTTTCTGGACAGATTATTACAATCCTGTGGGAAATGGAGAGCCACTCTAAGACTCTAAGAGGTTATACCTCTGTGACAGTATATTGGAAAGCTTCATTTGATCTTCTCTGATGTTTATGACAGTATCTCATTTTCAAGTTGAAAAAGTCCCAACTATGGGTTATGCCACCACCAACATGCATAAATAAGGTGCCAAGAAGAAAAAGGAGAGTGATGGGATATTGAAATGAGTGGCAAATGTTATCTGAAGCTCTTATTTGAAAAATTAAAAAACACGCTGACAAAGATGTCTAAGATAACTGTGGTACTCTGCTGCCTTATTCATGCTGTTTGGCTGGGTGGACGCTAATTGTCAGCACAGGGATGGTGTCATTAATCAAGGAGTAGTAGCCTCTTAAACCTCTCTGGCCAGATCTGTAAAAGGACAGCTCACTGAGATCATAGTCCTCTCCATCGATTAACTACGTCTCGCAATTCATCAGTGTGAAACAACTGATTTTGTTGTGGTCCAATGTATGGAAAATAAACTGTTTCTTCCAAGGACCACCGGGGAAGCTGTTGTATAAGCCTAGTGATAGAGAAATAAAACAATGGAGTTGTAGAAAGAAAGAAGCTCCTTCTACAGTACACGTCATCCATTAAGAGGTTTTATTGAAAGCTGCTGCAGATATCCTCTGGGTGCCAGGGCTATGCTGGAGAATGGCTGCTGCACAATAGGTTAGGCAAATTGAGGTACAGAGGCAGATGGGGGCAATGACTTACAAATTCTTGACTGCCTTGGACTTCTGGTCCTCCTGGAGAAAGATATTTCCACACATGTTTTTTATTAGTAAGACAGAATTCCTGGGCTATACTGTTGATTCCAATTACAATACTCTGTTTTAAAAAGCCTTTAAAAGCAGCACCTACTTCTCTCTATTTCTTCAATATTCTAAATCTTTCTGATGCTGTTGGCTCTGAAATAGGTTGAATTGGGCAGTTGGAAATAGCATTTCAAAGTCATTTATTGTGCAACATCTTCTGCATTTTTTGAGTTTTTTTTTTTTGTTGTTGTTGTGTTTTTCTTTTATTTATATTTTTTTCATATTTTCTATTGCAAATAACAGCTATGAGATTCTGCCTTCTTGAGAGTGTAAAAGCTGGTTCAAACTGAAATGAGAAAATTGGGACCATTAGGCCAAAAGTCGACAAACATTTGCAATCCATGATGCAGATTTCTTATAAGTAGTGGGGACAAGATATTCCTGACTTATTCTTCACTGAATGAAATCATAGAATCATAGAATAGTTAGGGTTGGAAAGGACCTTAAGATCATCTAGTTCCAACGCCCCTGCCATGGCAGCGACACCTCCCACTAAACCATGCAACCCAAGGCTATGTCCAGCCTGGCCTTGAACACTGCCAGTGATTGAACATTCACAACTTCCCTGGGCAACCCATTCCACTGCCTCACCACCCTCACAGTAAAGAATTTCTTCCTCATATCCAATCTAAACTTCCCCTGTTTAAGTTTGAACCTGTTACCCCTTGTCCTATCTCTACAATCCTCATGAAGTGTCTCTCCCCAGCATCCTTATAGGCCCCCTTCAGATACTGGAAGGCTGCTATGAGGTCTCCACGCAGCCTTCTCTTGTCCAGGCTCAACAACCCCAACTTTCTCAGCCTATCTTCATGCGGGATGAGCTCCAGTCCCCTGATCAGCCTCATGGCCCTCCTCTGGACTTATTCCAACAGTTCCATGTCCTTTTTCTGTTGAGGACACCAGAACTGCACACAGTACTCCAAGTGAGGTCTCACAAGAGCAGAGTAGAGGGGTAGGATCACCTCCCTCAACAGGTCATGCTCCTTTTGATGCAGCACAGGATACGGTTGGCTTTCTGGGCTGCGAGTGCACACTGCTGGCTTATGTATATTTTCTCATCAACCAACACGTCCAAGCCCTTCTCTGCAACACCACTCGTTACTGGTCTCCAGCTGGACAATGAGCCATTGAGCACAGCTCTTTGCGTGCGGCCATCCAGCCAGTCCTTAATCCACTGAGCTGTTCACCTATCAAATTGATGTCACTCTAGCTTAGAGACAAGGATGTCATGTGAGACAGTGTATAACACTTTGCACAAGTCCAGGTGGATGACGTCAACTGCTCTACCGCTGTCCATCAGTTCAGTAGCCCCATCATAGAAGGCCACCAGATTGGTCAGGCAGGATTTCCCCTTAGTGAAGCCATGCTGGCTGTCACCAAGCACTTTGTTGTTTTTCATGTGCCTCAGCATGCCTTCCAGGAGAATCTGCTCCAAAATTTTGCCAGGTGCAGAGGTGAGGCTGACTGCTCTATAGTTCCCCGGTTCATCCATTTTCCCCTTCTTGAAAATGGGGGTTATATTTCCCTTTTTCCAGTTATCGGGAACTTCACCTGACTGCCATGATTCTTCAAATATGATGGACAGATATAAATAGAATTCCAAGATGGACATGCCTTTTAAAGGCTGGTATTCTTTCCTAATTCTTAATCCACAAAGATCCCTATTTCTAGGAAGGAGGGCCTTTTCAGAACTGTTTTCTTGCTTTTCCTAGAGCAGCATCAGAAGATAGTTTCTGTGTTCACAGACTGGAAGTTGTGGGTTTTGCCAGCGCTGCTATGGCCCCTTGGACTTTGGGAAAACCATTTT
Organism: Myiopsitta monachus; assembly: GCA_017639245.1. Lineage (NCBI taxonomy): Eukaryota > Metazoa > Chordata > Aves > Psittaciformes > Psittacidae > Myiopsitta > Myiopsitta monachus. The sequence continues at coordinate 45,568,371 of CM029918.1, forward strand.
CCCTTAGTTACCCATTGTGAAACAGGAGCAACAGTGAATCTGCTTTCCATGCCTCTTGAAAGTCTTGGTTGATGACTATAAAGAGCTTATAGTTCCTCAACTGGAAGGCAAGGAAGGACTGGTGCATTACGGCGGTACCAGTTCAGGGATCAGAGTGTGAGTTTCTCTTCTTCCAGAGTGAAGGAAAAATCTATTGCTAAAACTTCAACCTTATCTGACCAGTATGCTCACTGTATTGCTGATTTAACTGGTCAGGCAGACCTTCATTAGAAAAGAGCAGAATTTACAGCTGTTAGTGTTAAAATGTTCTCTCTGTAGAATGGGTTTTAGAAAGTCACTGGCTTTCAGTTTATCACTGGGATGGGGAGGGTCAACAGAGCTACTGATATGAACTGGTGAAGATCCATTATGAACTGGCAAAGCTGCAATTCAGCCAATGGTGCAAGGAAAAATTTGGTGAAACTTACCCCAAATCTTTCAAGGCTTGCATCCCAAAATTGAGTCAGAAAGAGAGAATTATAAAAACTTATTAAAAAAATAATGAAAAGACCTTCAGAAAGCTACATGTCTGTACTGGGTAATATTATTACACAGTTACATTGCTAATATAATAACAAATCAATGAAAGGAACATTACATATTTTAAAGAATGAATAATGTAGTAAAATAGCATGTAGCTTTAAAGCGTATTGACCTGGATATATCAAGCTTAAGCAGTCACGGGCTTTTGTGAGATCATTTCTTGACTCTGAAATTAGAATCATTTCATGAGTGTGTGGAAACAAGAATGAGGTCACCTCCATCTTAATTAGAAAAGAATAGATCAAATATCCAAGACATACTTTCTTGTTTGTTGTTGACTGACTTGGAAGGGTCAGTATTTGCCAGCAGTATTTGCTAGCCTATTTTGTTATCATATGTATTATACTTATTTTTGCCTTTCTGATGAAAATATAGAGTTAATCATGCTTAAAAAATTCTAACATTCATTCTGTTTCTATCTGAAAAATGGAATAAGGTGAGCGAATCATTCAGATGAATTACACATTTAATGTAGGCATTTTGCAAGCCAGAGGTCTCAGTAAAATTTAGTCAGCTATTCTTCGAATTATGTTTTATTTCTCCTCTGCTGGAAGAGCTTTCAGGCTGTGTACAACGGATGTGTGGATCTTTATTTCACATTAATGTGTTCAATAAAATAAAATGATGCAGTTGAGTAATATGGATCACAAACAAATTTCTATAAACATTGATTGTTTCAGAGTGCCATGGAACTTCTTTGTCTTGGTCTGCATGTCTGCATTTGAGTAAGCTTGAAATATACTCAGGTTTTGTGACTTTTTTTTTCTGTTAATTTTTAAAAACCCTGACATGGAAGAAATTGATTGAGAATTGATTCCTCCTTCCTAGACTAATGAAATAATAGCCTCAAAATGAGATACATAATTGTCATCTTTCCTATTTTGTTCACCAAATGCCTGTGTCAGTACTCTGATATCCAAAGATGATCTCTTGGTGACAGCGGTACCATATGAGTAATGCGGGATTTAAAAACCATACACAAATACTTTTAAATTAAAAATAAAAAATAATAGAAGAACATTCTTTATATTAATCAAGAGGCTGGGTCTTTGCACTTTGATGCTTCTTATGAACCTGTAAGACATGCTGAACTGTTATGCCTCTAGGTCACCCTGAAATATAAAGTGAGACGAAAAGCCATGGTTTCAGTTTTGCTATTGATGTCAGTGTGGACCAGGGAGTCTTGACAATTGCTAATAAGTTGTACTTACATTTGGACTTAGGTTATCTGTCTTCAAAGATGTGTGCATATCTGGGATTTCAGCTTTGTTTAGAGACAGTCATTAGAAGCCTTAATCCTAGGCCACAAAACTTAGCTCAAACAGAATATTAAGCCCCTAGATTTCCAAGTATAAGATATTAGTTTGACAACAGGTCAACACTGAAATTTAGTAGGCTATGCAGGGCTATGATGAGAGCACAATTATTTAGGTCCAGAATCATAGGCAAGCCAATCTCACTAATAACAATAATTCAATGTGGTCATTGTCTCCATTAAGCTAGGGCTTAGTCAAACATTCAGTTAAAAAAGATTTCCTGCTGCATGGGAAATAAACTGTATGAGAGCCAAGACCCTTATCATCAACAAGCAGCAATTCTATCAGGTGAGGTATTGTGAGAAGAAATCTTGCAGGTGCTAGGGCAAGCTTTTCTTGGCCGGGAGCTGATCAAAACTTTTGTTGCTGAATGCAGTGTCAGCCAACTCACTGAGATTTATCCAAGTACATGTGAAGTTGCTTATACATCCACCACGTGACACTTCCAGTATGCTTCCAGGTGTCTGTGATTTTTAATACTCAAAGATGCAAGACGAATAGAACAGAAAGCTCAGCCGGAATCTCCATTAAACAGGCAGCAATAAACTGTTTGCAAACAGGTGTGACTTAAGAGGAGATCAAAAATATTTAATATTATGCATTTGCATCAATAGATTTCTTGATTTCAGTGAATGGACAAGACCAGCACCCCCTGTAAAATACACCGATTCTCACCAAGCTGGGCATCTGCATCTTGCAGGTGGAAACACAGAAAGGTAACAGTAACTAAACTCCACAAATGGCGGCAGGCTGGATAGCAGATAGATGAGGGGTGGGGAGGTGGGGAACTGAACCCAGTCTTTGGAAATGTGTCTTTTGCTTAGGAATATGCTACATCAGGTCCACCACTAATTAGTTCCTGTGGGATATATAGAAGTTGGCTGGGGAAAGGATACCTGTAACAATAAGGTAGCTGATTTGGGGGCGTTTTGTCATTGGGTTTGTTGGGGGTTTTTTTTTGCAGAAGGAAGTGTTGCCTTGAGTGTGGGTGCACAGATCTTACATGATTTGTGTGAACAGATTTTTTTTTTTCCTCTAATTTAAATGGCATAAAGTGACAAGACTCACAGGGCATAAGTATAAAGAGAAAATAAAAGCTTTCATATAGCTTTCTGGGAATGTAAATTGCCCTAAAATGGAGTTTAATATTTGATTCAGACATGCAGTCACTTGGAATAATAAGCTGGATTACAGCAGTGTATTTAACAATCTTATAGGCTGAAGTGATGTCTTATGAAAGTGTTGAAACATAAGTCAGGTAGAGAATGATTCTAAGAAAGGAGATCTGGGCTGAGCAAATCTAAACTTGCACAAACCTGTCAAAAATATGCCTTATTGTCCAATGTATTATCCTACTACAGTTAATGTGAATTGGAAATACATTATGGTCTGTGATATGTATGCATGCTGCAAACACATTAAGAATAAGCCTTATATGATTTATTTGTATTGATATATTAAAGGCTAAATATGATGATGATTAAGTGCTAAAAATGGAGTTGAAGTGAAATCCAATAAAAACAAGGACAATTTGAGTTAGGACAACCTTACATCAATTTTACTCACTCCCAGCAGATCAGAATTGTAGCACCTACACTGTGAACAACCCTAGGCGTAGTAGTAGGCTGTTTTTCAAGTGTATACCCAGTGTAGGAACACTTTGGTATGACAAACCTTTCAGAGAATTTAGCATTCTGCAAATACACATTCAGAAATTAAATCCCATTTCCCCCTTTCTTTCTTTCTTTCTTTAGTTTAATCCATGTATATATGCAGCCCGCAACATAGATTTCTTAACACTGGATTTTTAAAGCTGATAAGAATCCCCTGTAAAATGTACCTGAATAGTTGAGCATGGAAAATCACTTGTTTAGGAAACGTGTTGCATTCCCAAGTGATCAAACCTATGCTTTCAAACTGAGCCTTCTTTTTAGTCAACCAGCAAAACAAGGCAAAAGAGAAAGACTGTTCTGAAATCATCATGCAAATACTAATGAATTTGTTCTCACAAGTCCCCTGAGAAGCATTACGGTCATTTCAGGCATTATATTAAATTCATATGTGGGCCACACTGTATTTGTAAAGCTCCTTTTGAGTGGGAGCTGACAAAATCTGTGCAGACTACTTTTTTGTGTAATGATCCTTGCTCATTTTAAAAGTCAGTTGCGTTGGTTTTTTCTTACTATGAGAGAGGATAATGGCCTTTTTTTTTTTTCTGTGAACCCGAGAAGCAGAATCAAAGCTGTTGTAGGACTGTATGAAAGCCTCAAATAAAAAGGAAGCTAGAAAAGCAGGCTATTAAATTAGGTGGTAGCTCCACAAGGAGTCCAGGCTGTAATCCAGCGAATTAAAGAGGTTTGTGCTTAAACCAAAATGTAAAATCATTACTAAGCACTTTTTCTAAGCAGTTTAATTTATGAGGGAGTATAACTTTGCAAAGCCACTATCCTGCAAGACTCAAAATATGACAGCAGTTTTAGAATGAACAAAGCAAGTACTAAACCAGTAAATCCTCAGCCTAAAATATTCTGAATCCCACAGCAACATGGTTTTAGTGTGTCATCTCTGTGACTTATAGTGTATGATTATAATCCTTTGGAATAAATTGACACTGACTGCTGCAACATCTTAAAGCTATTCAGGCAGTACATACAAATTGAGAAACTAAATTACAGCCTGTGTCCAAGATTTCACACAATATATTTTTTTGAGTGAACTATCTCCTTGGAGATAATAAATTCAGTTGTAGAAGACTTCTTTTAGGACAAGATTTAGGGGCACATTGAAAGACTGAACCTTTTTTTTTAAGATAATACAAAGTGTCTATCAAACCCATCTGTGGCAGCTCAGCCACTATAAACACCTCTAAAGCAGACCTGGATATCTTTTTAGCTCAAGAGGGTTAGAAGTGGGAGTTGTTCACTGAAGTTTTATGAACAGATCCTCAGCCTAAATGACAATAGTAGTCCAGGAAGTGTATTAGAGAACAATGCAGGTGCTGAAAAGTAGGTCTGAGTGCTGTTTTAGATGACCTTGAATGTCTTGTCCAGCCTCTGGACACCTGGTCATGAAGGTAGAGCCTTCTGTGCTTTATCTGCCTGATCTACATGAGTGTCTTAGATATCCAGCGATATCCAGTGTCTCAGCTGCTGAATACTAACGCTAGACAAACAAGGGCTGTTTATTAACGGCATTGAGACCAGTCTGCAAAAAGGCATTTAGGGGATTGAAATCTGGGCAAAAATATCAGTAGAGACAGAGCTTCAGGTACTACTTGGTGTCAGGCACTAAGTGTGTTTGCAGCAGATGCCATTGTGTTGTTGTGATTTTACTGTTCAGTATTTGTCCATGTACTCAGTTACCTGTGGTCAACTCTTGATTATCAATAGTAACTTCATAGCAGATATGACATATTTGTCCCAGACACGGAGTGTCTATTCAAATCTGACAGGAGAAACACTATTAAAATAAGAGCCTGTTTGCTAGGCTGCTTCAAGCCCAAGAGTAATTTGCTCTATTTTTGTACGGTTTGAAATACAAACTAATGTACTATACCAGAGGAAAGCAAGACAGAGCTTGTGTTCCACTCCAGGAACTGAGGTGCCAGGCAGTGCAGTACTGGAGTTTATCACTCCCTTGAATGAAGCATGGGATATTTGGACTTACTGGTTCATCTATGGCTTTATCACTGCCAGCCCCAAGTTGGTTGCATGTGGAGCTAGTTAGTAGCTGCAGTAGTGGGAGCTAGGAGGAGTTGAGAAGGAAGTGGAGAGCTGGATGTCATCTGCTTTCCTGACTGTGCAAGTGACATTTCTAAATGCAGCCAAAATGACCATATAGCTCTGAGTGATATTTTTTGCCATTGCCTGCAGAAAAGATGTTCATTTCTTAGTTCATAGTACACTTTTTATTTGAACTTGTGATGAAAAGTTCTTGATACCATGAATTCCTCATATATAGAATCATAGAATCATAGAATAGTTAGGGTTGGAAAGGACCTTGAGATCATCTAGTTCCAACATCCCTGCCATGGGCAGGGACACCTCTTACTAAACCATGTCACACAAATCATGATTTCCAATATGGAAATCATGACCTTCCAATGACATTAAACCAATCAAGATTTGCAATATTTCAAAGGAGAGGACTAATAAGTTATTGTAGTTTACTCAAAGCAAAGAAAAAGATGAGATAAAAAAAAATCCCTACAATAACACACCAAAACAATAATCTTATATGAAAAAAAAAAAAAACACCTCAGGAATTACTTCACTTTAGTTTGTTTTATACTGTAATTCTTCACAGCGTCCTGAGGCCATGTGCATGAATTTTGCCCTATACCCGATGACTAAGGCTTTCAGAATCTATCAGGTGACAATACATTTGTGATTTCAAATCTAAGGAAAGCTTCTGCTGACTGAATTTGTAGAGAAGCAATTAGGAGTTTGCCACTTCTGACAAGAAGGCTGTTTACCTCTCAGGAATAACCAAGATCTTTGGCTCCTAAATGTCATAAACTCCTGTTGTGTGAGAGAATATGTATGTTGCAGTTTGACCAGTGTGCCTTGTACGTAGGATGTTGGCTTTATGCTTTTAAATGCTAGAAAAATCTGAGTGGTTATTTTGCCAGGCAGCCTTGCCACTACTCTAGTGCAAAAAGTGCTTGTCCTGGACGTAATTAACTGGTGTATTATGACCTCAGACAGAAGGGAACTCTTTCCCAGATTATGAACACAGCAAAACCAACTCGTTTGCAGTAGAGAGAATTCAAAACAGAGTCATGCTCTGCCAAACCACCACTGTGAAGTCCAGCTTATCACATAAATGGCAGTAAATCCTGGGCTGCTCCAACTGTCTTTGAGGCTATGCTAGCTCATAATTTTGCTAATAACAATCCCTTCCCTTCCCACCCCTTTGGTCACGGAGAAGGGCCCAGGCTTGATCTCTGTTTGGGCACTCATACAGTTGAAATCAATGTTTGCTTGGAAAAAAACAGGCATTTTTTAACTTGAACATACGGATTAAAGTGCAGAAAGCTTATTGTGTGCAGGAAAGCCACTGAAGAGAGTGCTCTGGTATTCTTTTTGGAAAGAAACAAGTGAGCTGCCCTGCTCTGATTGCATCCTTTAACCAGAAAGTGTAGGAATGTGCTTTTCCTCCTCCCTCTCTTTATCTCCCTCTCCCTCTGTTTTAGTTTCATTCTTTTATTTTCTCTTTTCTTTTCTTTTCTTTTCTTTTCTTTTCTTTTCTTTTCTTTTCTTTTCTTTTCTTTTCTTCTTTTCTCCTTTCCTTTCCTTTCCTTTCCTTTCCTTTCCTTTCCTTTCCTTTCCTTTCCTTTCCTTTCCTTTCCTTTCCTTTCCTTTCCTTTCCTTTCCTTTCCTTTCCTTTCCTTTCCTTTCCTTTCCTTTCCTTTCCTTTCCTTTCCTTTCCTTTCCTTTTTTTCTCTATTTTTTTTTCTCTTTTTTTCTTCCAGTTCTGACAGGGTGTTAACTGATCTGATTCACCCATACTGCTGGACTCTGCTTCAGGTCACAAGTGGGCCACAGGATTTTTGGGAGCACTTTTCATACAGTTGGGGGCGTTCCAAAATCCTCCTGTATCAAGTGGAAAATGAAGCTGTCATCAGTCCAGGGTCAGCCCAGCATAAGGGCAGAGGATCTCTTTCCTCTTGTTTTATTTTCTTTTAGTCTGTGATCCATTTTTATTGCTGGAGAATGTTTTCAGGAGTAGTGGAACTCTTATGCATCACCTCTTGGTATTCAATCTCAAATCTATAAAGGAAACTTCTTATATTTGTGCGGTTGGCTTGAATTTATTCCTCCAAGGGAAAGACTATTATTAACTTCTTGGTGGTGATTTCACTTACACAAATTCTCCTGTGTTCACAGAGCTTTTATAGCAGAATTTTAGCAATATAAGCCTCCAGTTGATGTGGGGCTATGTTGGGAGATCCTGCCTTTAACTAAAGAGCTGTTCAAAGCTGCTGCTTTAGTCTTTCTTGCTTTTATTTTATTCAAAGACCACATTGGAGTAGGATGTGGTAGTAACTAGTTAGACATCAATTGTGTTGCCTTTATTTCCTAATTAGTAGTCCAGCTGTGCAAATAATTGACTTTTTTGTTTTTTTGTTTTGATGGTTTAATCAAGGGTGTGTGGGACTGTTCCAGGTTAAACATTTGGTTTCATTTTAAGTTGTTGTTGAATGAAAAGTAAAATGTTTTCAAAACCTTTTAAGACCAGAATCTTAATATCTTGTTTTGAACAATCTTGAAAAGAAATGGTTTGGCTTTTAGGGAATGCTTTTGGCTATGAGAATCTGATGAACTTGATGTGCATTTGTGATAAGTTTGGGTAATCCAAATTTATATTTCAGTCAAGCTGCAATACCTTCTTTAGCTCTAATTGCTAATTTACATTGTACAATACATTAAAATAAATCCATTGCCTATTGTCTTCTCTAAGAAACTTTATTAAAACTATACCTGCAACAGAATGTTTGTTAAAGCCTTCCTGCACACTGCCCTCCTGTTTTTTGTTTAACTATGTGAAAATACATCTGCTAATATTTTTCAGGTTGTTACTAAAGCTGAAACAGCTGGCTAGAAACACTCTGCTTGTTTTCCTGTTCATCCCTGCACCCTGTTACACAAGGCAGCTTGAGCAGCCAGTAGCTGAAAACCCGACCACTTGCTGAGATCCATCTTTCATTTATTTTATCTCCTTGCTTGCATTTACGTCTAGTGACGTGGTAGGCTGAAGAAAGTTGAGAAGGTCAGTCTATTGTGTTGCTTCTGAGCCTGTGTATTTGCCCTTCCTGAGTCTGTTTATTCTCTGAATCATTTGACATGCTGCACGTTCTGCTCTGACCTTCAGCCTATTGCTAACTTCATTGCCTCACCTAAAGGCCATGATTCTGCAATACAAGACACAAACTCCAGGGTGACTCATCCCAGATGAAAATCCCCACGATTCAAAGTTTTGGTCCAGTTTAACCTCATATTTCTTAATCAAAGTTGCTCAGAAAATTTTTGCAGCTGAACTGCATTTTGGCAAACTTCATGATCCCCTTGCCTTGCACCCCTACCAGCATCTGATTAAACCTCAGCTGTGACTGCAGTGGAAACTCTGACAGGGCAGGCAGCTGTGGTTGTGGTCAGTTCCACTCAGAGCTGAACCTGGTAAAGACAGGCACAACCCACTGCCCTTCTGGATTGCGCATCAAGTCCCAGCTGAACTGTTGCCTCCATTCTCTTTTTAAATAGTTCTAAACAGCACATTCTCCTTAGAAAAAACTCAAATGAATGTACATTATGGCTGCAGAGGCCATATACAGATCCCTGTAGCCAAGGTTACACAGCATAGCTCTTTAAAGTATTTTTTCTTTGTTTGTTTCTTTCAGATATTTTAGTCTATGTCAAAGATCTGGAGTAGAGAAATGAATGTTGCTGGCAGATAGATAATGAAACAGATCACCTCCCCATCATGTACATCTTGACTTAAAGTTCTTAGAAATGAAATGGCGCTGCTTCATGATAGCATAAAATGCTGTGCTAACACTATTATAAAATCTGTTGTTTGGAGCTTTTATTGTAGAATGATTTAAAATATTTGTTTATTTTAAATGGGGAAAATCTGTGAAGCATGCGTTTCCACACAACTGGTGGAAAAAAGAAAAACTCTTCCTATTTGTTATCTGGCTCTATTTGCTTGCAGGAAAAGCCTTTACTAAAGTTGCAGACCTTATCTTTTACATTGGGGAGATGTTTTCCATGCATAGTGATGTGCATTTCAATACATCTACTCTCCTGTAATTACTCTGTGGGAGGTGGCTCTCCCGGAAATGTTACACAGAAAAAGCCAAAAGATACTCTTCATATATCTTCTGAAAAGTGGGAAAAGTGGCAAGGATTGAATGATAAGCACAGGCACTTATTTTATGTTTTCACTTATATAGCCTGAAGATTGTATTGAATTATTCTGTGTCATATTACAATAACATGAATGAAATAAACATAGGCTGAGAAAGTTGGGGCTGTTCAGCCTGGACAAGAGAAGGCTGTGTGGAGGCCTCATAGCAGCCTTCCAATATCTCAAGGGGGCCTACAGGGATGCTGGGGAGGGACTTTTCATGAGGGACTGTAGTGACAGGACAAGGGGTAATGGGTTGAAACTTAAACGGGGGAAGTTTAAATTGGATATGAGGAAGAAATTCTTTAGTGTAAGGGTGGTGAGGCACTGGAATGTGTTGCCCAGGGAAGCTGTGAATGCTCCATCACTGACGGTGTTCAAGGCTGGGTTGGACAGAGCCTTGGGTGACACAGTTTAGTGGGAGGTGTCGCTGCCCATGGCAGGGGTGTTGGAACTAGATGATCTTAAGGTCCTTTCCAACCCTAACTATTCTATGATTCTATGATATCTGAAAGGGAAAGAAGTATAAAGGTATTGAAGCCAAAAATATTTGTAAATGAACAAACATCACTGTCTCACATATCTTTCCTGTTCTAGCATGGTAGGATTATATTTTCATCTACCAAAGGGTATCTGCAAAAACAAAACCCAATATTTAAAAGAAATATTTAGAAGACCATTAGAAGAGTGGGGAGAATAAAGAAATCACATTGTCTTTTGCTTCCAAACTATGCTTTAATTTTGCAGATATATGTCACAATTTGCTATGTGTTCCTTCTATTTTTTCAACTAGAAAGCAAACTAAATGCTGTAGGCTTTCAGTAAATACATGGTATTTCTGGCTTGGATGTTCATGATCTTGGATCTGGATGTTCATGAACCTCTCCCTTGCAGGTGTACTTGTTCCTGTTCCATGCTCCATCCATTGCTCCTGGGGTTCCTCTCCTAATGCAGAAATTGAGAGGTGTGGGAATCCGCCTGAACTCATGCCATTTTTTATTACAGAGTAGAGAGAGCTACTTCCCAGGCAGGTGGCAGGAGGAGTGCTGTGGCAGTGCCATCTGTTTCAGCCCTGCCTGCTAGAATTCTCCTCTCGCTTGACGTGCCGTCACCGTCTAATCAAGGCATGGAAGTGGTTAATGTTAAAGAAGCTGTCATAAAAAACACTTTTTCCCGCCTGAAGGCTGTCAGAAACTGTAGCCATGACTATTCTTCAGCTGCTGGTCCTCTCGGTATGTTTTTCCACACCACCTTTTTGAAAGACTTTGCTGCCTTGCTGATCTGTGAACCTCTGTCTGTAACTACAGATCCATATGCTCAGAGAAACTGTTGTGTGACACTTCAAATAGACCCTGAAATCATAAGATAATCTCTTCTTAATTTTTTTAAAGCCTCGTAACAGTTTCCTAAGGTATACACAGGAACTGATTACCTCATGCAAAGCAAATGTGAACTCCCTCCCCCATCTCCCATAAATAATCTTCCACACAACTGCAGACACTGACATATTTATCTGTTGGCCACAAAGGCTGAGGTCTTTGGCAGCAGCTAGGAGTGAAAAACTGGAGAGAAAAAAAGAAAGATGCAAAGCTCCTTTCCACCTCTTCCCCAGTTTACAGGGACTCATCTGGCTGCAGGCCACTGAATGGTGCTGATTGTGCCCTCCAGGCAGTTAATTCTTTCATGTAAGTGAACTACCGTCACATTTGGACACACGATATATTTTTTATCTTAATGTCTTCTCCAGGTTATAGAACCATCAGATTGTGTATTTGACACCTAGTTTAATCAAGAAATGTGCTTCAGATAAGAGAGCTCATGAGGAAAGAGGAGAAAGGTATAAGCCAGGAGATTCTCTTGGCCTTTGGGGTAGGAAATAGACTACATGGCAAGGTAGAGGATGGATGTCCAGGCATCTTTATAACCAATAGCCTGGATGTGAGGTTGAAAGTCAGCCTTTCTAACAGAAGAGTTCTTTGGACTTCATTCCAGGATGTGAGGACATGGCACCTCCTGCAAAACCAACAATATGATGATACAGTATCTGTGAATTCTTAATATGTTAATGACTTAAAGAAAATATGTCTCCAGTTCCACTTATTGCCAAATGACATAGGCAGGATCTTCTGTGTGACAGTGTATCATAACATGACATATCATGGCAGGCTGTCTACCATCGGCTAGTCACTGCTTTATAATCATAGAATCATAGAATAGTTAGGGTTGGAAAGGACCTTAAGATCATCTAGTTCCAACCCCCCTGCCATGGGCAGGGACACCTCCCACTAAACCATGCCACCCAAGGCTCTGTCCAACCTGGCCTTTAAAAAAAATGTTGCTTTCTTTCTAAGGATTAAAACAAAAAACTCACTGCTGCTTTCATTTCCTCTATTGAAGTTTTGAAAAGAAAGTGGAAACTTTGTAAGTGTAAGATTCCAGTACCTGTCAGAACCTCATCACATCCTTCTTATAGCATGAACCCTTTTCCCAAGATGCCAAAGGGGAAAGTATCTGAGATAAAATTCATCAATTTTCTGTACCCCATCTGATTTTCAAAAACATTCCAATAACAAACCAAACAAAACCAAACCTTTTTTTTTTTTTTTTTTTTTACTGTCTTGGTGACCTGCCTGCAACTCTTGTTTTGAACTTTTTACTGTTGGAAGCATAAATGTAGACTTCCTGTATTCTTTCATGGATATGAGCAACAGGTGGACAGGAAGCCATCAGTGAGGAACTGGAAACAGAGGGATTAGGACACAGCCAAGGTCTATTCAGGCATGGTGTTAAGGGCAGCTACAAGTGCTCTCCAAAGTGAAAGGAACTTGTTTCTCAGTGGGATCACCTGGATGATGTCATGGCAGTTAACATGCTGTGCAATTAGGATGAGGCACCAGGAAAATATATTCTGCAAGTAGGGAAATCTTCAATAATCATCACATTTTACCAGTGCTTATCTGCCAGTGAGCCACATACATTTGTCACAAGGCAGATCGAAGTGAAATGAAGGGTACTTTACGGTGGTAGAGAAGTCTGAAAATACAGGATGAGGATTTAGAGCGCTGTTGCTGCAGTCTGCAGGAGTTAAACTTGATCTACTCCTGATGTCACAGGGTCTTCATTATCAAATGCAGCAAACCAATTCCAATAACATTGTTATTTTGTGCTTAACAACAATCCACTTGCTGCAGAAACCTTTGGGAGAAATGGGTCCTGGGCCTCCTATGTTTCTTTTTTTTTTTTTTTTTTTGGTAAATAGAATCACTTTTCTGTTGCTTTTAAGCTACTATACCAAATTGTTTGAGTATAGTTCAAAGTTGCTTTCATGTAACATACTGCTAAAATACTAGAGTTAAAAGCATTGTAGCATCATCTAGAGGCCAGACATAAACTACAGTGCATTGTTAGTGTTTAGTAAAGCACACAGATGTTAAAAGATGATTATAAGCAGGGTTTTCAAAAGAACATGAATACCAGAAAACAGAAAATAGGTGCTTCCCAATGACTTCCTTACCAGCAGAGTTAGAGTGCATAAATACATATACTATGTACTAGGAACTGTGTTTGGAGAAATTTGTGTTTTCCCCCCACATATGTAAATAAATAATCAAAGGTGGTATAATAATTTATAATCTAAGTTTCATCTATTTACAAATTTGATGGACAGCTGACACTTTAATTAAGAGACAAGTACATATGCCCTGTTGCGCACTGCAGCATGTGACAGATTCAATTTGTGTAGCAGCTAAGTGACCCAAGATTCTCATTTTATTTGATATATGAAGAATAAACTTCCTTGTTTCCATTTTCCAGTTGTAAACTTTGTCTGTTTCTGAATACATTTAATAGCCAGAGTAAAAATGGCCTGTTGGAGAGTTTTATGAGGAATGTCTTGCCAGCAAAGTGCAGAGGTTTGAGAAGTTTATGAGAAGTGTGCGCATATGTGTGGGCAGGAAAAGTGACTTCAACAAAGATGCCTGAAGGACTTAGGTGCTCAGCCTCTCCTGCCATGCAATGGAATTTGGAAGGTTTGCATCTGAAATTTGTCTCTCCATTCAAGCAAGAGAGAATACCTTACAAGTGTCAGAAAGTTATATCATTTCCACTTTGTAGAATTTGGAACTGGGTAGTTTGTTGATTTATTCAAACTGATTTGTTCAAATTGATATGGTGAACAAGTAATGTTGAAAATGAAGCTAGCTCCCTTGTGTCTTATTCCTGTGTACTGAAAGAGGCCTGCTGGCCCCTCTAAGACAAAAGTTGACATGGCCGACCAAATTGTCTACAGATGTACATGAGACTAGAAATACAGACGCAGGAGTACTGGACTGTTGTACAGATTTACTGCCCTTTAAAGTGAATGTTTCTGGAACATAATGTCTGGCTCAAATAAGAAAATCTCATGAGAAGTCAACACTACAGATCATTACATTGCACTGGCAGTCTCCTGAGAAGATGGGCTTTTCCTTTTTCAGTCTGAACAAATAAAATAGGCCAGCTGAGATAGCAACCAATGAGCAATTACCAGACATGAGGAATTAGGGAGAGAAGTGGCAGACTATCTGAAGTACTCTCCTAAGCACTTTTTGCTTTGTGTGCTACTATAGCCTTAGTGAATACTTCTGAGTCAGTGGCAGAGGCAGTTCTTCTGCCTAAACCTCAGCAGTCAATAGGCGTGTCAGTGCAGGAATTGGATTTGGCTCTTTATAAAGCCAAAGGCCTGTCTCTGAAATATTCTCCTTTCTAAATGTATAGCTTTCTTCAAAGCAAATCTCATTAGCTGACACTATATCTACATCACCCCAAAATGCAAGGTCCTGGGTTCTGATTTCATCTGTGAAAACTTTTGTTTGGGACTTATTTCCCAAAAAGTATCTGTGTTTCTGCCTGTATCCTTGTTTTGTCAGGCAACAGAGATTTGGTTTATATCTTGTGTGACGGTTTGGTTAAAACTATCCTATTTCAAGTATCGATATAAAATTTCCAAAAGCACTAGAATACAGCACACTGAGATTTTTATACAGCTGTACTTAAACTGAAGAGTTCAGAGGCCTGAGTTTATGAAAGGTAAAGAGAATTTACGCTTGTTGCATATCATTACTTCTATTCATAATTAAAGTGGCACGTGGAAGTCGTTAGATATTCATGCTTAATCAGGTGTGTAAATGTAATGAATTAAATAAAAGCTTACTTAGGGTTCTCTTTTAGCACATTCTATTTTGCTTGTATATGGACTGGTATACAGAACATTCGAAGTGTATGTTTATTTTAGGAGATGTTTCTCCATATGTAGGTTTAATATGAGTACCTTATAAAGAAAAACATAGGAGTAGAAATTAGATTCTAAAATTAGCATTTCACTGATTTTAGCCCATATCTTTTTCTTTCCTTGGGACATCTCCCTTGGAAAATTCCATAATTAACCCTTTGCCATTTCAAATTAGATTTTCTACTAAAAAGCACAATATTAAATTAAAACAAAGTGATAAAGATCATCCAATAACACTTCCTCATCTAAGAATAGTAAAAGATAACACAGAGAAGCTAGGCAATTAAAAATACGTGTGCCTTGGAAGTAAAGTGAAAAAGGAACTGAAATGGCTATTGCTGTTTCATAAATACATGCATATAAATTATTACTTTCCAACTTCAATGAGATCTATTGGTTTGAAATCATTAACCCTCCAGTATGAAGCCTCTATGTAGAAACAATAAAGTAGTACACTTTTATGTCCCAATTTGTACTTCCTCTATCACTTTTCAGTCAGAAATAGTCTGTGATTAGATCCTGGAGTAAAATTCAAATATTTGTCTATGATGACAGTTTGAGCCTGCTTTATGATGGCCTAAATCCCACTTTGAAGCAATCAGCTTGGTTTTTGCGGAAATCAATGCTCTGTACCTTAAATTTCTACTCTGACAGTGCTGAGAAGTTGGATGCAGGATTTTGGTCTCAGTGTTCATATTTCTGTGAAGAAAGATGCTGGGAACCCATTGGCAATTTGTTTTAACCACAAACTTTACAATTGCAGCTGTATATGACTTAGATGAATGATAAATTCAGAAGCGCCTGAAGCACTGCTCAGGCAAGGGTTTCCTCTTGTTGGTTCCCTCTTGTAGGTTTCCTCATTAGCAGCTCCATGAATGAGTCAGTAGTGATATCTAAAAATTTGGTTTCAAAACCAGGCTCTAATGAGACTTCTTCTCAACCTACACAGGCATTCTTGAAGTCTCTTAATATTGTGGCTTCCTGCAACTCCAAGGTATTTTATATCTATCAAAGTCAATAAAGTCGTCTTAGTGGGAGTTCAGAAGGCTATTTGCCTATTTGGAGTTAAAAGTTAGACAAAAAATATGGTGATGTGCAAATATTTTCATTGTTTTAAAATTAAATGAAGAAAAATAAAGTAGCACACGCATGGCCACACAAGCACATGTACACGTGTATACCCATATGTGCCCACATATGTACGAAGTAAATCACAAGGTCATACATTCTGTACTTAATGATACTTTCTTCAGGAGTACAGTACTGGGGTACATTCTTAGAAAAGAAGTGATTTCAGGTTCAATGAATGTGACATCCCTGAAAACGTGCTTCTGTCTTTCAGAAAGTAAACTCTAATCAGCCAGTGTCTTTGCTTAGTCTTTTCTGGTTTTATTTTAAAGTATCAACACCAGATATTGTTATTGGGTATGATGTAATACATTGCTGATCAGATGCAAGCAAGCACTACCAGACACAAATTAGCTTTCCAGAATAGAAACACAATGTAAACTCTCTGTCCCCGTTCCTGCTGGCTTAACTGACTATTACATTTTTATTTACCTACTGTAATATTTTTGGCCATCTAGTTTTTGAATTCTATGAAATCTTTCTTCTCTACCATCCCTTATGGTGTTTCTCTTTGCAGAAATTACATTCCTTAGTTTTACCACTTCAAATCCAACATCAGTTTAGCTAGACTGAGACTTCCTGGAGACTTTAATAATACTGGGAGGTCCCTGGATAGGTATGCATTTGCGGAGATTTTTCTTTTTTTTTAATATTAATAAAAGATAGTGCTGAAAAATTCTTCTTTAGGATCTCATTACCAAACAGGCTGGAACTGTAGAGCATGTAAATATATATGTTAGTTAAGAACAAGCTTTCCAATGTTGTTAAAACAATTAGATTAATATAGAACAACTGCAACATTGACGTGTTGAATGGCATTGATTCAAAAATGCTGTGCCAGACCTTAGATGGTTATAAATAATATTCCCTTCTATACACACACATACACAGGAAAAAAAAATAGAAACAGCTCCTATCATTGGAGGATTTGGTTAAACAGCACAGACATATGCTACTGTACTTAGGGTGTTCAAAACTCAAAGGACACATAAAACATTTTGCAGTCTTGGGAACATTTTCAGAAAAAAATTGATTGCTTCAAATTGAAAGCGTAGCATTTCTCTGTTTTCCTCTTATTTTCTAGACATTTTATTTTTAGAAGTCCCTGCTTCCCTCATAACCTTAACTCTGCTGTCTCCAGCTAAATATAACACTTATGCAAGAAATTACTATCCTGCTATCTGAAGTCCCTGTGCAACAAGTTCAGTATAAATATTTCTCTTGCTGTGCTTTAAGAGCTGTAAAACCCGGCTGATGAGGCCATAAGCCGATCTTTAACTGGAATACATTTTCCCTTTGGGCATAGTTGCTTGCTAGTAGCTGCTAACAAATGGCCAAAAAGATATTCCATGCCTTGATGCAGCTGAGTTTAAGTGAATCTGAGATAGGAAACATCATTAAATTTTCTTGATTCTTTCCTTCTTCTTTTTACTTCTGGACTTTAAGTTGTTTGATCATTGTGTGGCCCGTGTATAACAGGCTTGGGCATTGGTCACACACTATCCCTAGAAAATAAATAGAAGCAAATACGAGATATGGTTATTTTAATGAATGTGGTTTTGAATGCAGCTTTGTACCTGATTTATGCCTTAGTTGCCTGTGTTAAAATGCGCTTGATGGTTGTGGTTGGTATTTATAGGTATTGTCTTAAATGAGACCTCTTGTACGTTTAAGCAGAGCCTGTCTTGAGTCCCTTAAAAAAAAAAAGATTAAAATTGTTAGGCATCACAAAGAAAGTTTTAGGTATGGGTATTGAATATGGATGTGTCTTCATTCCTTGATACCTGTTCTTGTGATACTGAAGTCAACAGCACTATTGTCCGTGACAACAGAAGTGGAATGGTTTATCACAGTGACATAGATCATGACCAGTGCTGTGAAGGACCCATCCCCTGTTACTCATTAAAAATCATAAACAGTATCTTTGGTCTAGCTGTTTAAATGATACTTCTAATTGAGATAAATTGATGAATTGATACATTCCATTAAATATCAGTAATGTGTAATGAAGTAAACAAAATAAAAATCTCAGCGTACATCCATTACTTTATTACTTATTCTGGGTTAATAGAAAGTGTAATAGCACAGGAAAACTAGATTGTGTCTTGTGGGGGGATTACATTACCTGAAGTATTACGCTTAAACTTTGATTTTTATAAGTTACTAGACTTGACTATTATTGTGGTTTGCAATATCTAGAGAATTAAATAGAGGCCTCTTAACAATTAAGATAAAATACATCTATTGGAAAAATTCTGCAGATGAAGATTTTAAGAGAAAAATAAAATTGGAAGAGAATGGAACAAACACTGTTTCAAATACATGAGCTGGATCATGCAATGGAAAACTATGTAAAAATGGGGTCCTATTCTTATTGCTACATATCTTTCCAAACATATGCTTTTTCCATTTCTGAGGTTCATGTAATAAAATATTAATGGGAGAATGAAGTGACTCCTTCAGGGAAAGCGAGGACGTTCCATATGAGAACTAACTTTATAATGCTGTGAGACCTTAGAGGCAGTTTTGCCCCTGACTTCACACGATTAGGTCATAGACAAAGCCTCTCTGAAGGCTGCTGAGCTCAGGAATCTGTTTTGCATGAAGCAAACTAGATCATGAATCTCCACTAAAAAAAATGAGGAACAAAGTCTGCTAAGGTTTATATGCATCAGGAGAGGCATAGGCTCTTTTGTTCCTAGATCCTGTGACAGTGTATACTAATATAATTTGTATCTTAGTGCTATAACCCCTTAATCATTTATCTACCTGGATTATTCCAGCCATAGATTTGGAAGTAGCTTCTATTCATGCAGTTGCTAGTGTTTAATAAACGTACTTACTGCAGAATACCAGGAAGCTTCGAGCTGTATCAGCATTCTCTGACCAAAGCCTGCAGCTCCACAATGAGGTAGTTGACCATGTGCACTTACATATTGGAGCATTCTGAAAGAGAAAAAAATAACCTGTTTCTCTGGGATGCCACGCTTTTACTGGGGGATTAAAGAAAAATATATTTAAAAATTTTTTTTTCTATTTTTATTTTGGAAAACATATATAAATATTTTCATTGAGATCTGTTTAATCAGAAGGTGGTACTAGACACTTTCAAGTTTTGCTGACTGCCTGTTGCTATGTCTTCTCTCTGCTGTAAAAAAGAAGTCAAGACAGTTCCTATGGGAAATAAAATGTAAATTAGCAAGAGTGAACCACTGGACCAGATTATACAAATTTGCTATCTTTTGGAATTCCTATAAGATAAAAAGTCTACGGAGATACCTCTAGTTCTAGTTAGATGATCACAATTGTCTCATTATCATAATATTCCCTACAGGGCCCTACAGTAGTCATAATCTGCACTTTCTGTAATACAAAACTTGCATTCCTTGATGGCTGACTTCTATGCAGAGGCGGCACTATGTTTAATCCTGCATCCCCGTGCATTACTGCAATTGAAGGATGCTCCCAGATTTGCTGTATAATGTGAAAAAAACACCAACTTTGAAGTTTGAAAATGCTATTATCAAACTTTTAAGTAGGAAAAGATATTCACTATTCTTAAATACTTGAATTATGTGTTCTCATTGCAGAAACTATATATGAGTTGTACTTAACTCAGTGATTATTGTTTTAGAGAGATTATTTCCTCAGTTATGGTGCCCTAAAAGTAATTTCTTAGGCTGGTTTTAACAACAGTAGGTATAAATAGTAGTCTAGTTACACTTAGGAGAGATTTATAGTTCTGATTACTATTGCTTTAAAATTTCAAAGGGACTGACAAGAGCAATCAACATATCCCATGCTGTGAATTCATCTTGTTATTGTAAAAACTACCTGTCAATTGCTTCTCTGAGAATGATATGCCATGCTGCACATATTATTTCAGGAGTTATTGATACAGACACATAATGCATGCATTTTGTTCAGTGCAAAGGCATAAAACCTGAATGCTATTTAATAAGAGAGCTTAGATTTCCAGTCCTGTAGTTGTTTGCTCTCCTCTGTCAGATTTTTTTTCTTTATTTGCCAGCCAATTTATTATGCTGGGTTTGATGTTCTTATATGAATTACACAACACAGAGACAAATGATGCTAAAAGCACATTATTGAAGTTTCAAAGACAAGTACATTTATTTGGAAACACCAGATCTGAAGGTTCTGCCATATGTATACATGTTGAGCTTTTTTATTCACATAACATAAACTCCTTGCATGGAATTCTAGTCCTACATTTATTTTACTAAATGAAACCGGGTAAGTACATGGGCTTAAACATGCGGTTACAGTTCTCCATACTGTATAATTTTTAGCATGACCACCTTGGTATGTTTTTTATTCAAGCTGAAGAGCATCCGTGCAGTCAATGCCTGAACACAAGGCGGGGACCCTGATTCTTTCAATGCAGTCAGGCTTTTTTGGGGCAAGGAGAAGAGTTTATCCATGTAAATCTAGACTGCACTGTCACTTGCTCTCAGCCAAAGAACAGTACCTGGTTTATTTTGTTCAGTAGCATAGAAACAGGTGCACATGTAAGTTTGGGAAATTAATGAAAGGGATTTGTTCATAGGGTTCTGTTCTTTCTCCACTGCATTTGCTGCAAGAGTAGAAAATGAACAGCGAAAAAAGAAATACAACCAAACCAAAACACAACAGTCAACTGCAGGTATCAAGAAACCCAGGGAAAATCCAAAATATTATAGGGTAGTGAGTTAGTTCAGATCTGGTTCATCCTGATTCTTGATTAAGAGAAAGGTAGTCTGCAAGCATTATATGCTTGTGTCCTAGTGCATCTGCACAAGAGGTTTATACAAGGCAGACACGGCCTTAATTCTAGCATTTCTTTTTTCCCAAGTGTCTGACTTTCCAAATATAGGAAACATTCTTCGTGTACCTGTGTAATTTCTCCTTGTTTTGAAAATGAGACCAATGGTGTTCTAGAGTGATTAATCAAAATGGTTTAGGCAAACTGCTCAGATATCTGCTGTTTGAGTTAAGGAATAAATGACTGTAAATTGTTGTCCTGTGCTAATGATCATCGCTGAATGAGCATAAGGTATTTTCATAATATCAATCATTTGTAATTATTAAACAAAGTGAGATTCTGTGCTTCACTTCAGACTCTGCAAGAGCACATTCTCTGATGGGCACAAGCTTTTTGACTTATTCCCTTTCCAGCTTGATCTTTCTCTTCCAAACTGTTTCTGTCATGTCTCCATTTCCTTGCCAGGCATCTTCTCCAACCTCAAGCTCTCTTAGCTCATGAGAGTAATTTTCTCCATCTTCTGCTTCCTCACACTCTCCTGGTTTGTAATATATTTGCCTAGACATATCTTAATGCCTGTTTTTCTTGTGCCCCATTCCCCTGGTTTTACTATTCAGTTTTTCCTCTTATCCTTCCTGCATTAGTATGAGACGGTTTCCTGCCATATACTGCTAGCAGGGGGATTACTGGGAGGGGTGGAGAGACAGGTTCTTGGTCACAGTTCCAGCCATTACAGCAAAATTCTGTCTTTGCCAGCCACAGCAGTCTTGGGCTGGAGCATATCCATTCAGGTTGCACATGTGCAGCCTGGTGAGCCTGGGGAGAT
The DNA here is from genome assembly GCA_017639245.1 of Myiopsitta monachus. NCBI lineage: Eukaryota > Metazoa > Chordata > Aves > Psittaciformes > Psittacidae > Myiopsitta > Myiopsitta monachus. Next base: position 45,590,162 of record CM029918.1, read on the forward strand.
CTGAGGGAATGGAACATGCTCACTCACCCTCAGGGGGAGGCACATGTGCAGCCTAGGAAGTGGTCGCTTCTGGGAATGGTGAGAGACTCAAACACATTTAATGCAGGAAAGGTCTTCAGGGACTTATAGCTGAGAGAATCTAAAGTTTCTAATGACCTTGTGTAAGCTGTTGTTTTCTTCTTCTCCCTTCATCCCTGAGCTTGTACCTTGGTAAAGCAACAACAGAGGGCACACCATAATTCCAGTGAGTGAGGCCTTTAAAAAAAAAACACAACATGCTCCCAGGATTTTTTAATATTGCAAATCATTTTCTTCATTGCTGGAAACAACTAAATGCTTTTAGGGTAAATTCCCCTTCCCTTTTTTTCTGCAAGTAATATGGCTGGCCTTTGTTGAATTCCATTTGGGGAAAACTTTATTTCCTGGCCTCATCAGACCATCTCATAAACTTTTAAAGGGATTTAATTAAGTAACTTTGTTCTTACAATAAAATTACCTAACTTCCTTCATGTTCTCCCATCTAACTTCAGAGTGCTCTCAGATTACTTGTGTGCTGCCACTCTTTGGGTTGTGTGGTCATGAGCAGAGGTGATATATTGGTATGATTAAGTGAAATACACATAGTTGATTAAGTTTTCATTGGGCAGCCACTCAGAGCTCTGAAACTATAGAGTGGTAATACAACATTGAGGAAAACTTTGCCTACATATTCCAAAATGAAGAAAAGAAGCTGCCAAGTGTAAATGAAAAACATTTGGTTCAAATCCTGGGGATAATTGTCTCCTTCATTCACCAGGCTTAGATACAGTCTGCATTGCTTGGATGTTTATTTTGTATCATATTTGTCGTGGTTTAAGCCTCTACCCCCCCCCCCCCGCAGTTTTCTCACTCACTCCCCCTTCTTTCTTCCACCAGTCCCGGGGGGGATGGGGAGGAGAATCGAAAGAATGCAACTCACACAGGTTGAGATAAGAACAGTTTAGTAACTAAGGTATAACACAAATCACTGCTGCTACCATCAATAATAATACAAGAAAAATACAAGGAAAAAGAATACAACTGCTCACCAAGCCTGAGCCAGCCAGTGCACCCCCCGGCAGCAAACCCCCCAATACCAAAAACCTGACCATGCTGTGCACCCCCCAATGCACCACCACACCCTTTCGGGTCTCTGCCTTCCGTTTTCACATTCCGTTTTCACATCCTGGACTGTGCTGTGGTATGGAATAACCAATTTGGTCAGTTTGGGTCAGGTGTTCTGTCTCTGCTTCCTCCCGGCTCCCCCTCCTTCCTGGCATAGCATGAGACTCAGAAAGTCCTTGGCCAGACCAAAACATTACCAAGCAGTAACTGAAAACAGTGGTGTTATCAGCGCTGTTCCAAGGCCCAAAACCAAAAACACAGCGCTGCACCAGCTACCAAGAAGGAGAAAAAACAATTGCTGCTGCTGAACCCATAACAGTATTCTGGTTCTACTGTTAGGCTATTATGTGCAAATCTCATTGAGCATGCTTGTTGAATAGTCTTACCCTGGTGGAACAAATCTTCAGATCAATAGCTCTTCATATATTACTATAATCATACAAAGATCTGTTTCTCTCTTCAAGTCCGCTTTACAGTGATTCAATGTTATATGCAGATGTAAATGAGACAAATATTATGCCAACTGCTCTTTCAAAAAAACCCCACAAAACTAAAACCCCCCAAACCCTCTTCACGTTTACTTTTATACCTCTCCAAACCTACTGTACTTTGGGAGAAAATGGTGAGCAAGGATACCAGCATTAAAGCATCCCTGGATTGTAGCCACCCTATGTGCTCAAACCCTTTCTACTATTGAGGTACAATGGAAGGAAATCTTTGTTAAATATTTTTAAAATGGAATTTCAGTTGCTGAGCACAACACATTCACACAAAACTGTATAGACAGAGGCTTGTTCATACACACACACACATAGTTATGTGAGTTATGTGAGTGCACACATAGAGGTGAACACATGCGCTCTCAGTCAAAGACTAAGGAAAGCTACCTGTCTGCTGGTTTTTCTAAGATTAGTAGAGGAGCCCATCTACAGCTCTTCTGGGAAAAGATACAGAGGACAATTTTGTTCTCGTAGTCTCAAAGGCACAACAGCAGAAAGAGACTCTAAGGTTTTACTTTTTTATTCTAAATCTTAAGGAAAGATCTTGTATTGTTCTCATCCTTATCTCCCTAAGCCTTTTTTTCCTAACACCTTACCATTAGAAACATTTTCTTAATGATTATTCTGTGTCTTTGCAACTGGAGTTTAAACCTATTATTTTTGTTCTAGCTCTGGTAGATAAAGAGAACAGCTATTCTTTTGTGGCACTCTTTACCATATTTTAAGACAATAATTTTTCTTTGTAAAGCCCCCTTCTCTAGACTAAAAGAAATCTATTCTTTCTTTACAGTTCTCCTCTGGACACTCGGTGGCTGTTGTCCTGCTCAAAGAGTGCTTATACAGCTGAGACAATGCCCAGTTGTGGGGCTAGGAACAGTGAGAGGATTCCTTAAGTTGTCTTTCTTATAATGTGCCTATTTTTATGTCTTTAGATGGTGTACGGAATATTTTTGAAACAGCCTGACTTAGCTGACTCATGTGCAGTTTGGAATCCCCCTGTTCCTTTGCTGCAAAGCCTCTGATCAGTTGGATTTTCCCTCTATTACATTTATAGAGTTGTTAATCCTGATTTAAGTGCAGGAGTTTGCGCTACTCCTTTCTGACCTCATGTGTATTTCAGGGTATTGCTCTAGTGGACAAAGATTTTTTCCATTCTAGTCTTATTATCAGAAGTGCCTGTTTCCCACCCTGTTTGATGCTGTTCTCAGAGGTCACAAAGGTTTTCTTTACTCGATTATATTAATGAACCTATATAATACCATGGACTTCAGTAGGTCATACTTAATAAATATGTCCTGTTTGACTGTGAATGCTGATAATTGCATTTTAAATACAGCTTTCAGCCAACTGTGTACCCATCTCAGACTAATTTCATCTAGGCTATATTCCCTAGTGCACTTGAAGGAGTTAAGTAAGAGATTGACAAAGTCTTCCCAAAGGCAAGATCTGTGGCTTTTCACAGGCGTTTGTGGATACCATATATGTTGCCTGTCACAGTGCGCCAAACCTCATTGATCTGTTTGTCATTGAAGGGTGCGTGCAGGGCAGATGGCTTTTACTATTGATACGAATAGTTCAGTAGCCTCATTGCCAAACCTGGAAAAATATTTGCAGTGATAATATCATATGTGTCTGTTAACAGAACCAGCTTTGAGATCTCAGTATATAAATGCATGTCTTGTTTCACATTAGCAATACTGTTGGGCATTGAGAATACTTTTGTTGGCATTCTGTCAGCAGTACTAAATTGACAAACACCTTGCTTTGAAATCATTGCTGGACTTGATCCAGTTGCTCATGGAGTACCAGCATTGTAAAGTGGTGTAATTCTTGCTGTCTCTTCAAGAATTATTTGTAGCATTACGGATGTAAATATGGCAGAGTGTCTTACAATGAACTCCTGCTGGTGTCACTGACAATCCTGTCTATGGAGAACCCTCAGGCAATAGCCTTTTACTTGATAAGTCCATTAAGAGGACTTCAATTCGGCTGTGTTAAAAATAGTCAAAAATTCACATCATTAGATGGGAAAAGAAAGAGTGTTCTGCCCATGCTTAGTGTCTCCGTTTTTCTCTTTGAATTAAAAACTTAAAACCTGAAGATGCTTACAGGGGCCTATGAAAGTACAAAATATGAGCACTAGATATTGCAGAGGAGTCAACTTTTTTTTGCATGATGAGGCTTGGGTTTCACTAGCTCTGTTTGCACTGAAGTTCATTGCTAAATTATGTTCTTGTCATAAACATTCTTGTACACTGAAGTTAATGATTGCAGGTGTCAGTGAAACTCCTTTGGATTCAAATTCTTGTGAAGGCATAAATAAGAAAGAATGAGATTAATTGCCTTTTTTATTATTTATTTTAAGCACTGACTTTTGCTGCTGGGCTTATGAAATGTATGCCTTTTGTACTTAAATATACAAGTAACACCTGACACTTCATGCTATGGTAACAGAAACCTCTTGTTTGCACTTCAGACTCATTTGCTGCCAATTGGGAAGTCTAGTGCAGCAAAGTGAAACCTTGATTTGGTGAAGTGCTTTAATTTTTGCGTCATTTTAAGCCTGTGAATATGCCATTTTTTCCCAGTGGTGTTATTTCCATTTTTAAAGGATATCAAGTATGTGTTCTTTTATGTGCTTTTCTGTGATGAAGTACTGTTCTTCACAAATGAAGAAAGATGCAATTGAAATTAGCAACTTTGTTTATAGAAAAGACATTAAATTGTAGAAGTATTCTCATACTCTTGATCACTTTCGTAGCTTATTTGTGTCTCCAGTGACAAAAGGCCATTTCTTTTTGGCAAAATGTGCTCTGGTGGGTAATGATGGGATACTTTTAATTCCTTTGTTTTCTGATCCTCAAATTGTTTGACTTGGTGCATAGCCTTTTCTTGGTTGGTTCTGTGGAGGCGTAATCTCTAGTGGGGAGGCTTAGTTTTCACATGCTTTACTGCATGCACTCATTTTGCAACTTACTGTACACTGAGCCCATCACATGGCTAGTGGAACAGTTTGTTTATATTTGTTAGTTCCCGGGACTGAATTTCAGTGTGACTCAAATCACTTTGGCTGTGGACTTTGAGTCATGGATACTTTTTCTTTATGTCTGGCACAACATTAAATTATATTCTTGACTGCTAGCTCAGTATTTTTAGAGAGCTAGAGATCAAGCATCTGACAAAAATTTTAGATGAACTATATAAATTAACATTTTAAATGAAGAGATTTGGAATGCAAGGCCAAGTATTATACTTCCTGCTGTTCATATGATTAATGTGCATATGGATGATGTCATTATTTTAAATCTCTCTAACTGTATTCCCTCGTTCTGTGGGAGCACTACTAAACTGGTGGGGTTTTCAGATGCTGAGCTTTCCTTCTTCCTCACAGCTCTGGATTCGTGGAATCACAGAATCACAGATTAGTTTGCATTGGAAGGAACTTTTCAAGGTCATCTACCCTGGTGCTCCCTGCAATAAGCAAGAACATCTTTAATTACATCAGGTTGCTCAGAGCCCCGTCCCCCCTGACCCTGAATGTTTCCAGGGATGGGGCATCTACCAGCTCTCCAGGTGACCTTTTTCAGTGGTTTACCCCCATTTAAAAAATGTCTTCCTTTTACCTAGTCTAAATCAACTTTCTTTTAGTTTAAAACCATTACCCCTTGTCCTATCACAACAGACCCTACTAAAAAGTTTGTCCCCATCTTTCTTATAAGCCTCCTCTAAATATGGAAAGGCTGCAATAAAGTCTCCATGGAACCTTCTCCATGCCGAAGAATACCTACTCTCTCATTGTTTCCCCATAGAAGAGGCGCTCCAGCCCTCTGATCATCTTCATGGCCCTCCTCTGGACCCACTCCAACAGGTTAATGTCTTTCTTCTACTGAGGAATCAAGCTGAATGCAATACTCCAGGTGAGATCTCACCAGAGGGGGTAGAGGGGGAGAATCACCCCCCTCAACCTGCTGGTCATGCTGCTGGTGATGTGGCGCAGGATAGAATTGGGTTTCTGGGCTGTGGGTCACCTCATGTCCAGCTTTTCTTACATGGTTACCCCCAAGTCCTTCTCTGCAGGTCTGCTCCGAATCCCTTCATCCCCCAGCATGTATTGATACCAGCAGTTGCCCCTACCCAGGTTCAGGACCTCACACCTCATTGCTGAACTTTATGAGTTTCACATGGACCTACTTCTCGAGCTTGTAGGATTATTTCATTGCTTCTCATACCTGAAATAAATTACCTCAGAAAAAAGAAAACAACATATTTTTAGGAACAAATCATTTTCCTATCATAAAGAGGGATAACTTCTGTTTTTCTAGTGGTAGCTGAAGATTCTTTATCTAACTAGAAGCACTGGATACAGTGAACAGCTGGGACCTCTTCTAGGTAATTCAGTGGCAGCCTTGGTCAAAATTTCTTTTGCAATTCAGTGAGTCATTAAAGGCTCCTTAGTGTTCTTGTTCTATGTTCTTTCTAAATACAAATTCTTGTCTTGTTACAGCCTTTCACCCTCTGTTCTATAACTGTTTAAAGGATGAAGGTGTTGCCACTCCTTGTGGTGCAATATTGCCTTTTGCACCGCTATTTTATTCTCCTTAGAACCACAAGATGTTGGCACTGTCAAAATCTAACAAGTACGTGATGAAGTTTCTGTTTTCTTGATGTTTTCACCTGAAAAATGAAAGGCATGTCCTTATTTAGCTTTCTGAAATATTTTCGTTTTTATGTTTGGACCTGAAGTTACTAAGATGACAAACTGAAAGCTCTGCTCCAAATATATATCAGATACGCCACAACCCTAAGTGGTATTAAACCCAGGACTGATCCTCCTGGCAGTGCTGAACCACGTATATGGAAAGATTATTTAGTTCACAGGATCAGACAAAGTCTGAAATAAAACTGTGCACTGCATATAGGGTAGAGGTGTCAGCAGTGAGTGTTTCAGCTGATTATCTACTCTGTCATATCACTTACTAACATAGATATAGTTGATGACCAATGCTGTCTTGCTATTAGAGGCTATTCTTTTTTTTAATAATAATAGTGATATTCATAATTAATAATTTATTTTCATTAATCAATTATTAATAATTATTTTTTAATTAATCATGATACCTCTGAGAACCAACAAAGGTCTAATAGCTGCCATGTTTCCCTAGACAATAGCCAAATACCACATACTCATATATATCAAAAATGCTTCCAACAAGGATCATGCAAGCCGTAAAGTGTGAGTTAGCTTTGTCCAATGTCAGTTAAATCTATTGAACTTTTAGGTGACCAAATCAATTTTGTCAAGATTATATTAGAGATTCTCCTTTAATCTTGTATTCTTGTCATTTCCTTTGGTCTCACTTGATTAATCTCTTTGAGGATTCTTCTTGAAGTTCTTAAATAGTTCATTATTCATGGGGGTCAGACAAGCTTCCTCAAACAAGCAATACTTCCGCTTCCAGGACAGGCAATGCATGCAAGCATTTTTAAGTGGTGCAATAGTGGTCTTTTATGGGCTGGAAATTAAACATCATTTTATAAGACATTGCTATAAATGCTTTGCCCTGTTTTAATCATGAAAGATGACAGATGGCATGCTTTCTACATTTGAGTTAGTTGTAATTAAGATGACTGTTATGTGTCTGGACTAGGTAGTACACCGGACAGAACTAGAGCTTATAAATTTGTGATAGGACTCATACTGTGCTGGGGCTTAAGCAGGAGAATGTGTATCTAAAGTAGAACAGTCATACAGCTTTCAAAGAAGAGGGAACTGGCTGCCCTACTTATGACCCTTCCCTGTTGGATGGGTGAGAAGGAAAAGTAACTTATAAAGTCTACCTTCCTAACTTCAAAGCAGAAAGGAACTGGGAAAATGACAGAAGAAGGAAACAGAAACACAGGAATTCAAGGGAGCACCCAAATATATTCAAAGAAGTGCTGATCCCTGCCTCCAGGAACTTGTTTTACTGCTTTGGTTAGCTGAATCATGAGGTTGCTTTTATATATTCCCCCAAGACATTCAAGCTTTTAAAAATTCTTGGCAGAATTCTGGTTATTCTCCTGAAACCTTTTCCACTCTGCCTCTAGGATTTCAGCATGGGATTTGCTGTCAGATTTTTAGGGTCTGATTCATAACAAATTTTCACATCCTTTACACAGGACACTTTAAGAATTTACCCAGAGAGAGAGAGAGAATAGATATGTGTAGGGTAGTAGCAGAAGGCAGACATTTCTCAACTTTGTTTAGAGAAGAGAGGGAGAGGGGAATTTTCATGAGAAATCATTTCTCTAATGACTTCATGCATTGACTTCTGTACTGCTCAATGCCTGCGCAAGTCCTCACTGCACAGTGAGTGTGCAGTGCCTTAATTGCCTTGTTAAAGAAGAGAGGAATCGCTCTGCAGCTAAAAGGCATGAAACCTTGCAGGCATTTCATACTGTATTAAAGGTACTGAATACCTTATTACTGTAATTATTTGCTTTTCCTACTTGAAGACTCATTAATACTTTTGTCTTATGTAACTCAATCATTCTGTACCTTAAACCTCACATCAAGTTCTGGCATGGATGGTCTGAACCTGTGATCAAACATCTGCCCTGGTAAGCTATCAGTCTCACTGTCAAGGTATCTTAGCTGTAGATTCATCTGTCAGAGTTCAAAGGAGCACTACTTGGTTTTTCCCTCTCTTGCTCTTGCTTCACTTAAAACCTGTTCCTTTTAATTCTACTTGAATTCTTGACCCTCTGGCAGAGCCTCCTGATATTGTCAGCACAGTCTTTCTCTCTGTTGTATTTCCCAAATTAGATGAGAAAAATAAACCTGGAGGTATTAATTTAAAAAAAGAAAGCAACAAGAAAGCCAAACTTCGCTGCCTCTGTGACTCCGGAACATTACTGCATTTCGCAAATGTTGACAGAAATCTATAATAAAGCTTCGCTGAACATTTGCACCTGAAATTCTATGCTAAATGCTTTTTTTTTTTTTTTTTTTTTTTTTTGTTTCTTTCCAAGTGACTGCTTTTGGAGGAATGATATCCTACATGAAGCGCATAGATAGACACAGTGAACTGAGATTAAAAGGGGTGAGATAGCTCATGTAATCTATCCTCCCCAAACAAAATCTTTATTCTTTTCAAAGTGAAAATGTGTCTTTCCACTTAAAACCCACACAAGAACAAATAAGTGAAGCAGTGGTGTCTGGGATTTTATTTTGCAGTGTAAGCTCATTCACTGAGGACTTGCTTCAACTTTGGGCAAAACATTCTCTTAACTTCATTGTTTCTCCCCTTTCTAGGGTCTCTTATAGCTACCTGGTGAAGTATTTCTAGAGTTTTCTTTGATGTGCATAGAAAAAAATGCTAAGATCATAGAATCATAGAATAGTTAGGGATGGAAAGGACCTTAAGATCATCTAGTTCCAACCCCCTGCCATGGCCAGGGACACCTCACACTAAACCATGTCACCCAAGGCTCTGTCCAACCTGGCCTTGAACACCGTCAGCGATGGAGCATTCACAACTTCCCTGGGCAACCACCAGTGCTTCACCACCCTTACAGTAAAGAATTTCTTCCTCATATCCAATCTAAACTTCCCCTGTTTAAGTTTGAACCCATTACCCCTTGTCCTATCACTACAGTCCCTCATGAAGAGTCCCTCCCCAGCATCCCTATGGGCCCACTTCAATAAAAGCTATGTCACACATTTCAACATCACTGCCCTTAATAGACAGTGGTGGTGTGTTTATTTTATAAGGAGGGAAGTTATACAGCTCTCTTTCCACACACTGTTCCCATGTCCACACCTACACAAAATCTGCTGTCTTGTTTTGACTTGGAAACGTCAATTATCTAGTGGTTTGGGGCTGGCAGTTCATTTGAGTTGTCAGTAAATTACAGACCACTTGTGCACTACCAGCATAGGTCTGTGCCAATCCCCATCACAAACCATGCACCCTATCACACCAAGCAGTGCAGAAATTAGGGGATAGGTGAGAGCTCACTGTTAAAGTTAACCAACATGAATCAGATTCCTACAAGTTAACCCGACCCCCCACCCCCCTAAACGGCCAGTTGCTCATTCAGAAGTACCTACTATGGTTTAAGTTATCCTAAAGTTTCCTACCTGTCTCACGACAGGTTGTCATTGATTTCTGTCAGGTTCTGTGTAATACCTGCTATTCCTATCTGGATGTCCTAACCCCCCCAGGACATCTTAAATGTCCTATGCACTATATGCCATGTGTACACAAGTGAAGCAGGTCCTCAGTGTTTAGATTTCTGAAAATATGAGAAATCATTTCTTTACTGTTTTACAAGCTGTATACTATTTATCAGTATATAGGACATAGTGCTTTATAGGCTTTCAAGCCTATATTTTCTTATACTGAGAATGAGTATATTTTGTAACCAGCTCCAGATTGGAGCATATAAACATGTCAAGTGCCATCAGGGGCATCCTAGCGTCATAAATTTTCCCATGGGGCAAACAGATGAAATGTGAGACCTACAAGAGACCTGCCCTCCCAGACACACACGTTTTCTGGTTTGGCAGTGGATTACCCCTGGGAATCTAAAATGACACCGCATTTAGGTAAGCTGGATCCCACTGCACAGCTTAACTTTAGGAGAATTTAGGTCCCTGAACTGGTAGCATTCAGAGGATCCTGGCTGTATAGTTCAAAGGATGGTATAGTGTAAGTATTACTTCATGATCCTGGGATTACCTCCATCTCTGCACCCTCAAGGAAATCCTATGTCTTCCTGGATTTCTAATAAACTATCCTGAAAAGGACACATGAAGGAACCTGTGGGTCACTGGCTTTGGTCTTCTGCTCACCTCAGGGCACAGTGTCATCAACGTTTTCCAAAGCTGTGCAGTGCTTTCTATGCACCAGAGTAGCCCTCCCCATCTCTCTCCCCACTGCCCTATTCAACTGTAGCCCACTCTTTATCTTCCAGCTCCACTCAGCTTCCTGGACTACAGACCCAAAACATTTCCCCCTGGTCTCTTTAGCAGTTGAAGATCAGAAGAAGGTCAGCTCACAGTGTAAATATTTGCACAATAAACTTTGATCTTTCTATATTTAAAGATAACTCTTCATGTTTCTAACCTCCCAGTGAACCTCACAATAGTACTAAGAAGTCTGTCTTCTCAGTGAGGCCCAGAAAAAAGAACAAGAATATGTAGGTCAGACTGTTTAGGAGTCTGTGAGCTGAGGCAAACCACCACCTCATGCATTAGTGTGAGACAGACCATTTTCCAATCCTCCTGTCCTAGAAAATATGACTGTTTGCATCATGAGGTTTGGGGTATTTGATGCCTTTGTTAAAGTTTTCCCTCCTGGAGTCCTGTGATGTTGCTTTTCATTGAAAAATAAATCAGCTTCTTAGCCTTTATTGTAGTACAGGAAAGCTGGAAGACACAAAACTCAGAGTTTCAAGATTTCAAAAGGAAGACTGAAGATACAACCTAATTGTTAGCGTCTTGTGAAGGGCAGAAAAGAGATGGAGAAGACTGAGTCAAGCTTTTTGAAAGGAATCTCTTTTCCCCATACTTTTCTACTGAGCCCATCCAACTTCGGGATGTTTGGGTTTTTTTGTGTGTTTTATTTTCTTGTTTTTTGTTTTGTTTTGTTTTTTAAACTACAAATAGCCATTGCATTATATACTTAAACATTTGCAGGTTTCATTTTCTGGCCATTTATTTTACTGTCTCTGAAAATGTCTGTGTTTGTTGGTGTTTTTTTTTTCTTCTTTTGTTTTTGCTTTGCTACATCATAGCAAAGAATATTTTCAAGGTGAGATTTGGAAACAGATAATGTGTAAGTGCTGTTGGTGTTGACAGGAAGTCTCCTATATGTGAAGGGCAGCATGAGATAAAACCCTTGTTTTTTCAGATTCCAAACAAGTGGCTGATAGAGGCTGATATACTAAGGGAAGTAGAAGTTGACAAAAAGACAATGAAGGGGGATTTGCGGTTCAAGATGGAAAGCTATGTTTTAAGCACTCAGATCTGTATAACTACTCACTGACTGGGTAATGTGAGAGGGAATGATAAAGAAGAGGAAGAGAGTAGATCCAGGATCCGCTCAGTTAACAGCAAACAAGACTTTCTATCAGAACAGACTGGCTGGTTGGACTGGTTCTGCATCTGCAGGCAAGCTTGTGAACAGCCACAGTTGCAATGGACTCTGAGTGGCTGGGAGAGGCCTTGGAGGGAAGCAGGGGCACACAGGGATTGCCTGTTCATTCACTGAGCCCATTCTGCAAAAGCATTGCTGTGGAAGTCTCTCTGTTGCCTGTGTAGATAAAATTCAGATTTGTGTTTCCAAGTCTGACCTTGCAGCACTTCCCATGAACACTGTTTTCCTGCAGAAGCAAGTGAAGGAAAGACAAAGAAGCCCATGCACACGTGTATTTGCTCAGGGGTAAAGCTATTTTTAGTTACTTGTTTTTCGTGTGTAGGCAGGATATCCAAGTTAGTTTTCTATGATTTATTGTGGGATTTTTATATAAAAAGCCACACTATTTCTGTAAGTATTATAAATTTCCTTTAGGGAAATCTAAATCACCCATATTAATTCAACTAAATTCAGGCTTCTGTGATAAATGAGGGAAATATGTTTTAGGTAGTCATAGGAAATCAATCCAGCAGTGTTGTGAAGTCAAACGGACGAATAGAAAAGAATTGGTTGAAGCTGAATAATAGACAGTCCATCATAGCTGTATAACATAGTGGCAAACAAGGAAAACAAATGCATTTATTTTAAGAAGTTACTATAAAAATAACCAGTAGACCTAGAAATATTTCTCTGAAGAGGACACTGAAAGAAGTAAGGTTATACAAAAACATATACAGAACAGGTTGAAGAAAATCAGTGTCTTTGAACCAAAAAGGAGGAGCTGTAGCAACCCCCCAGAAAACTGTTACTCTGCTCTCAGTGATTTCTTGGACCATATGGTTTTATGCTAGGGCATCACTTCTGCACGTGCCAATGCAAAAAGTAAAACAAATTTGAAGCTCCAATATGTGAACACATGACAGCTCAGCCATATGAATATGGAAGCTCAGGACAGTAAGAAACACCAGTGTAAAACTTCTACAATATACTCATTGTTAACTTCTGGTATAAAAATGCCTCATTTTTATTGTTATCAAATTTCAGTTTGTCAGAAGGTTGATAGTGTTGATACACTGGCATGGAAAAAATGTTCCTGAATGTAATCTTCCCTTTCTTCTCACCCCTTTCTTCCAGCTAACCACTTTTATAAGATGAAACTAAAGCTTTTTAAATGGAGCTTTTATTCTTTGCACTAACCTCCCAATAGGATTTTACCACAGATATTTGTTTAGTATCTTCTGTGTTGCAATTGCAGTTGACAGTGACACACTCATCTTATGAACCTACAGCGGTTTGTCATTTCTTCAGCAGCAGACTCTGGTAAAAGCCCATTTGTGCTGTTTACAAGAATTACAACAGCACCAGAGATTTGGACATACAAACCAGAGGCAGATAGGGTTTCTTAGACCAGCAGGAATTTAATTTCAAATAATGAACAAAAACATTTGTTGTTTTTAATGGATTGAATTTAGCAGAGTATGTTTTGAAGAAACTTGCATCAGTTGAAAAGAATAGCCTCTGCAATCTTCCTGGTGCAGTTTTGCTTTGGCATACAAGTAATCCAGCACCATACGCTGCATTACACAGAAGTGCAGCTAGCAGTTTAGTATCTGTGGCAGTGCCTCTGGCATCACTACAGGCTTCCCAGGCTCCATTCTCCTTGGAATTTCCCTTCGCTACCAGGTGGCTCTGTGTTGCAGTCCTGTGATAGATATTATTAATTCACTAGTGGAGATACTGGGGGAATAAGGCTGTATAACTCACAGGTGTGAGTTATACTAATCCTGAGCTGCTAAAGTGCCTTGTTTTATTCTAGTTCTTTGTATTTTTTGTAACTGAAGTTGTGAGGCCCTAGTCCCTGGGTGCACCATAGCCCATCAGAAAAGAAAGCTTGCCTGTCAGCTGCAGATACCAGGTACATTTCTAGGAGCACTCTAGAATAAGCTGACCTTATTCTACTTATGTGGAAACGCAAGTTAGACCCTTTTCTCCTATTTCTATGCCTTCCTTATTATTAATCTCTCTAAGAAAACATGTATAATATGGAGTTGGTGGATCTCTTTCGCTTTCTTGGAAGTATTCAAATGTGGTATACCATTACCTATCATGTGGCAGTCCTATTACTGGATACCATTATGATGAGCTGAAGTGCCTCGGGATGTGTGATGCAAGTGTTCATACGTGTGAAGTTGTGTGTAGCGGGTGCTTGAATTTACTATCATAACAAAATACTGGAGATGCACAAGATTAATGCCTTTTACATTGTGATGTGAAATGCTCATAGACTCCTGCTACCTGTATGTTCACACACTGGATACAAAACAGCAAATATGTGACTTTTGGCCACCGTGGTGGCAGAGAGGATGTGGGGCTCTTGGGAGAGAGAATGCCAGGCAATGTGCCAAAAACTAGTTGCATAATTTTGGCGTGTAGGTTAAGCACTCCTGGTATAAGACTTAGAGAAGAACTTTAAGATTTAGAGATGGGAGGTTTCTAGGTAAAACCTGAAACTGGAAGTTGAGAGCAAAAGAAGAAATTATGGAAATTGGAAGCTAGAACAACACAAAAGGTAGTTTCCTAATGTTGCTTCTGGAGATAATATTTATTAAAATTAAACCCCAGTCTCTTGGTATTGAATTTGTCAAGCAGAGACGGCTGGTATCTATATAAATACTAAAGCTGGTATATATCTTAACCTGCAAGTTAACTGTTTATGACAGCTGAAAAGGCAAATTTATCCTGTTAGATTTTTCAGACCTCAGGAATTTCCTTATTGCAGTGTGAAATTTTAAATTACTGTAGGCTTGGAAGATAAAGAAAGAAAAGCAGTGTCTAGGATGTTGCCTCAGCTGCAAGTCCCTACTCTGAATGAAGCAGAGCTGGAATTTGCAATGATGCTTGAGATAACTTCCCTGAACAGCGTGTGAATAGCTGCTCTCACTGTGTGCAATGATCTCCTTAACTTCAAGCAGACATTTTGTATGTAGCTGAAAAGGTGTGGTCCATGCCCTCATAAAGTTTGGTTCTGATGATATTACCCCAACAAAAAAGTAATCAAGGAAAAAAAGCCAAAACCAACCAACCAACAGAAAGTATTTCCTGAAACTTTTCCCAATGTGGAGTAGTTTTAATTTCAACTTCCCCGAAAACTATTTTTAATTTATGCCACCCAAGAAGGAACATAGGAGGAAGAAAATAGGAATGGCTCAGTGTGATGCATGTTAATAGCTAGAGCATCCCAGGCTTAAATGTGGAGTCTGAACAATGTGGGTATGGAGCAGCAATGTATAAAGTTGACTGTTATGTGCATGTTGTGGTTTAAGCCTCTAAAACTCACGAAGTCGCTCACTCACTCACTTCCCTCTCTTTCTTCCCCCAGTCCCGGGGGGATGGGGAGGAGAATCGAAAGAATGCAACTCACACAGGTTGAGATAAGAACAGTTTAGTAACTGAGGTATAGCACAAGTCACTGCTGCTACCACCAATAATAATACAAGAGAAATACAAGGGAAAAGAATACAACTGCTCACCAAGCCTGAGACAGCCATCCCCCCCACCCCCCCCCCCCCCGCAGCAGCAAACCCCCCAGTGCACCACCATACCCTTTCGGATCCCTGCTCTCCATTTTCACATCCTGGACACGACGTGCTGTGGTATGGTATAACCTCTATGGTCCATTTGGGTCAGGTGTCCTGTCTCTACTTCCTCCCTGGCTTCTCCCTCCTTCCTGGCATAGCATGAGACTCAGAAAGTCCTTGGTCAAACCAAAACACTACCAAGCAGTAACTGAAAACACTGGTGTTATCAGCACAGCTTCCAGGCCCAAAATGAAAACCACAGCACTGCACCAGCTACCAAGAAGGAGAAAAGTGACTGCTGCTGCTGAACCCATGACAGTGCTGTATATTGATGTCATGAATATTGGCCAGAACAAAAAGATTTAGGAGCCTACAGAAGTTGAGAAAGATTCGAATTTGTTGCATGAGAAGGTGTGAACTTTCCACACAAATTGGACATGACACAATAACATTCAATTTACCTTTACATATTTAGACTTTGTCCTATTTAATTTCTATGAGTAAAGTCTGTGTTTTCTTTCTGAATGCTCAAATATTTTGAGAAGAATGAAGATTAATTGCAGAAAAATGTTTTTGGAAAGAGATATTGTGGCTGAAATTCCACTCCCTTGGCCTAATGCAGGTTGTTTGCATGGCTAACACTCAGTTGTGGGGGAGGTGAGATGTCTCATAAGTGTGTCCATCTGTTCATACCATGACTATGAGTACTTGTTTAGTGGCAGGATACCCTGGTCACTAGATTTTCATGTATCCTTTGGCTCCCTACCCACTATTGCTGTTGATGCTCTCGGACCTTTGCTTTAACTATGATCCAGTGTTTACTGAAATGGCCTTCATCACCACTGCAGTGTAGACAGAGAAAGTCCCTCACGGTGTAGCTACACACGA
The DNA here is from genome assembly GCA_017639245.1 of Myiopsitta monachus. Lineage (NCBI taxonomy): Eukaryota > Metazoa > Chordata > Aves > Psittaciformes > Psittacidae > Myiopsitta > Myiopsitta monachus. Next base: position 45,606,392 of record CM029918.1, read on the forward strand.
TATTTGCAAAGTGTTATTGTTATGAAGTCTTATGGTTTCTTAACTCAAATCCAATTGGAAAAAAGTGAATCTGTAGCCTTGGTGTTTGTGAAGGAAAACTTTGAAAACATGATCCGAACTCACCCGGCATTAGACAGCAAATAAACCACACAAATGAATTTATTTATTTTTCAGTAACTCAGCTAATCTCATGATGTTTTGTGGCTTGACTCATGGTTTTCAAAGGCTTGAGGTTGGTAATAGTGAGTAATACATAGAATGCCACATACAAAGCAAAACCAGCTTGCATTTAATTTTTTTTATTATTATTTTTTTTTTAATTCAAGGGTTATATAATGCCAAGATCAGATTCTGCTGTGAGCATAGGAACTGTCTGCTGCCATAGGAACTGTGTTGGACAGTCCAGGCCTTTGGTTTTGCTAAGAGCTTGAATCTCAACAGCTACATCTTTTCCCTAAGTAGACAGTTCTGTAAGCAATGAAACCAGTGAGCTCTGTTTCCTTATGTTTTCCATTCTACTGGAAAATATCCCTGCCCATGGCAGGGGGGTTGGAAGTAGATGATCTATAAGGTCCCTTCTAGCCCAAACCATTCTGTGATTTTATGATTCTATGATCTTTGAGGACATTATAGTCATCATCTCTGAAGCTTCTCTCTTCTATAGGTCTTACTCAACTGGCTAATACTTTGCAAAAAACTTGGGGGAGATGCTGATTGTATATACATCTCATTTCATTTAGAACTTAGACTGAAAATAAGAGCTGTTGTATGCAGTATATTTGAAGTTGTCAAAACCAAGTAAAAAAAAAAATGCAGCTATTAATTAATTAATTATGTTAGATTCTTAAGGTGTATTTCAACTATAGTTTGTGTTTGTTTTCCCTCTTGTATTTGCTGCTTTTGCAATGAGATTTTGTATGTGAAAATGGACTGATGAATATATTCTGAAAGAAATTCTGAAGTATTTAAAAACTACTCATTTTCCAGATCACCTATTATGATTTCATTAAATCTGTGGCTCACTTTTTATAGCACAAAGAAAGGCTTTCAGCATACAACAATGATGAAAGAGCAAATTAATTGTCTTAACAGCCATTATGATTCACTTAGTAGTATTAATTTTGATTTTCTGCAGGAGGATGCATTAACACTATGCTATTATCACTACTAGAGGATTCTCAATCTGGATATAGAGGTGCAGAACATTGCTGTATTGCCACTGGTTATTGCAATGTGTTGCCACTGACCATTTCCAAATTATTTACCCCATGGGAGCATAACACCTTTTCTGAATCCCCATCTGTTCGGTCAGAGGAAACCTGGTTATCTTGCACTGCATGCAGGGAGTATAATTGTGTCTCGGCCTATTTGCAGGGATTAATCTCCAGCCTGTATCCATAACTGGTGAGATAGTTAACTCTTTAATTATTGATTCACATTTTGTGCCATGCACACATACAGTAATTATCTGCATGTTTTCTTCTATTCAGTTGTCACAGAATCACAGGTTGGAGGTGCTTTTAGCTAGCCAGTGTCTCTCCCATCCCTTCAAGAGAATGGACTCTGAATACTGAGATGTCTGTCCCATGTGAGCTGATGTGAAAATTAACTCCTCTTTTGCTCCTGTCAGTAAACATGGAACATTAGGTTATTGAAAAAGGCTGATTATGCAAAATTTCATTACAGTTGCAAAGCAAAGCAAAAAGAAATATGCCACTGGGAAAGTCTTTCCTTCAACCAAAATATGACATTAAAAAAAAAATGCTCATGCTTGTGTTATTAAATATTTAGATATTTCTGCATTTTTGCTGCTATGAAGGAAATTCTGATGCCTTTTGTATTTTAAAAATCTAACTAAGCTCTACTGCTAATTAATGTTATCAAACAACATAGCCAGATTATTCTGGTGTCTTTTTATCTCTGCATGATAAGTACCTTCAAATATCCTCCCTTCTCCCATTAGCAGTTGGGTGTCATTTGAAAACTCTGTAATAATAGTAACTATTGTCAGCAGAACTGTTAAAGGCATCCCTCTGGAGGCTCCTGTACAATAAAATGTGCATTCCACATTTCAACCATGGAAGTATACACGGCTAGAATTTTTTTTCCCACAGTAATTGAAATGCTAGGGCTTTGCAGGCAGAGGTAGCTGCAGGATGTCATCTCTGGGTGGAAGATGTGGCAGAGGCTGCTTAGAAGTCACGATCTTATGGACCTTCCCATACTGATTTCACAATGTATCAATGAGAGATTTATCTTATATAATTTCTACACACCATCCCCTCCCTCAGCATTAAATCTTAAATTTCTGTTCCTTGCTTTGGTATCTGGTCACAATCCTTCCTCTTTCTCATCTTCTTTTTTTTTTTTTTTTTTTTTTTTTACTGGTAGTGATAATTTTGCACCCTCAGTATTTAATTTTTGCAGTCTAAATATAAGGTGAGGAATCTATTTGTATTTGCAACAATCTACGTCTGCACTCCTTTTTGGGTTGCTCCTCTATTACTGCTTATAAATTCCACATGTCAGTGGTTGCAACTCGATTGCAGCTTTTCTCACACTCACACAAGACATATGTTGCAATTGTTATGCATTTAGCCATAAATCTTCATGCTTCTAATGGAAGAAATTAATATAAATTTCATGTGTTAGTTTGACTTCTTAAATATGATTTCAGTGGATAATCAGATGCCACCTGCTAAAATTATGGCTTTGTTCTTCTTTTTGTTATTATTTTGGGTAGAATATGTTATGAGGAGTCCATGCAGTATAGTAATTGTTCTGTAAGGCTCAGAACATTGGACACCAATGATAAATAGCTGACTCTCCACCACTGAATCTGCACAAGATCTCTTGTTGATTTCAATGAAAGGAGTATAAGTTTTTTCTATTTTTAGTGATACAGGTGGCTTTTAATAATCCAGTTTGAAAGTAATCATAGTTTATACAATTAGTGGGAAAATATTCTCAAACAGTTGTTTTCCCTGTTGTCTGCTTTGAGCTAAAATTTTTATTACTGCTGAATGCACAGCCCTTGTACTTGTTAGATAATTTACAGTAAACACACGTTCTCTTAATTACATCATAGTAGCTTAAACAGATTTGTAGAGCTATTAAAAAATCAATACTTAGCTTTTAGGTGATGAATTAATTAATGGAGTGTGAATGCTGAAAGTTTGCTTTATCTGGCATGCACTGTGCCTTTTCATAGCTTCAGCATCTATTGGGGGAAGTGCAAAATTGCATGAAATTAATAGGTTGAAAATGCTTATGAAAATGTGTCACGTTCCGTCTGGCCTAGTGACCATTCCTGTAAGCCTTTGTGTTAGTCCAGAAAAGTAGTGCAAATTATTTTATATATAAATCTATGCATAATGTACACACAAATCTATTTGTCCCTCCTTTGAGGCCTGTTTTTAACTTTCTCCTTGTGCTAAGTTCCACTTGAAGTCAAGGCAAATTTTATATTTCAGGACTCAGTTGTAAGGGTAACTTAATCAGCTTTGCAGCATGAAAACACAAACTCAAAGCAAACTTATTGACAAAAGAAATTTTTTTCTTTTTTTTTTTTTTTTTCCTATCTTCCTGCATTAGAGCTCGAGGTAGAAGCAGAAAAGCAGATGTTGGGAAGAATAAGTGTATTCTCAAATTGTTCTTTAAAAGCACTTCATAAGATTGTTTATAAGCTTGTAACTGATTCCTTGTTCGAAGTTGGGATAAGATAAAAATGCTGAGACTGGTAATTACCATTGTTTTGGTTTGGTTGTTTGAATGTTTTTTTTTCCCCTAAAATGGTTCAGCATTGGTTTAAACAAGTAGGCTACAAAATCGTACTAAATAAAAGCTATACAGCTGTCACTACACTGACTAGATTGTAACTTTTAGGAGCCTAAGTAAGTCTACATATTCGAAGTTCTACATATATGATAAGACCCTTGCCTATCAAAATGCCTACTTCTGACTTCTGTTACTGTTCCTTATTTATGCAGTGAATTCTCTTTGAAATATTTCTTTTTTTTTCTTTTTTTCTGTAAATGCAACTTTAGTTTCATGTCCTTGATTTGACACAGGAGAAACAGCAGAAATGAGATTATTATAGGGAGAGTGCTGAGTTAATCCAAGTAATGTGTTAAATGGTTACACCAGAAACAAAAAGCTGGAATTCCAGAATCAGTAAATTTTCTAAATTATGTCACTGAATTAGTTCAAAATTTAGTTTTGATTCTGTATGAAGAAGATTTCACACTTCCCAAATACACAGAATTGCTGAAGTTAAAATAACAGCTGACAGTAGTAGCTACTTCATTACAGTCATTAAGATTCCTTTGATGTTTATTATCTGAGATTTATAAACTGTCTGGTTCTTTAAATGCATGGCCTTGATGCCCAGCATATCTGCCCTTCAAAACAGTTTCATTGTTTAATTATTGAATGCAGTCTTCATTCTATGTGTGGGGGGCAGGGGGGTAACATTAATGTGGAGCTAATTTAGGGGATTATAAAAAAGCGTTCTGTCATATCACTGGGTTGTATTTTGATAATCCATTTAGCCTATTCATACCTGTATCAGAATTTCAACATGGAACTTAAAAGAACCCCAACAAGTGTGACGTTCATGCTCGGATTCTTATCACTTAAGGTCCCTTGAGCAGAAGTGGGTTAACTGTGCTGTAAAAAGTGATTTTTTATTTAGCTTTCAGGTGTGGGAACAAAATATACCAGCTTTGAAGTGTTCAGGCTTTCACTTGTCTCTTGGAAGGCAGACCATGCTTTCTACATTTGGCTGGAAGTCATGCTTCTACTGTATATACAAATAAAATAGAAAATATCTGAACTGATTTTTTTTATGAGAAGTGATCGCAGGACTGGAGATGTGGTAGCATTATTGGATTTAAATCTGCACTGGTGGTTGGCACATTCCGTTGCATTTAAAGTCTCTTCACTTTACTACTGGTTATGGTGTATATTCACTTCCTCTTGTTTTATTCTTAGCCTTCCTTTTTTGTTTTGTGTTTAGAGGATATTCTTCAAGAATAGGAAAACCTGCTCAGGATAAAATATGAACTACCACATCCTGAGAACAACATTTTCTGACATTCAAACCTAGCATTAAATAAATATGGGGTTTGGTTGGTTTTGGCTTTCATTTTGTTGTTTTTTTTTTTTCTTTTTTCATATTAGGGATCAAATAGTAAGAGAAAGCACAAAAGAAAAAATATTTTGAGATATTTAGTTCTACATTCAAATGAGGAAATCCTAAAAACACACTTTATTTTTAATATGTGGATGTTCATGCAATTTTTCACACTCAAAGATTCAGTTAAGGTTTTGTTAGAAACTAGGCTTTAGAGTTATTGTGGAAATGCAACTGAACTGAACCAGATTAAATATCCAGTATGTGAACAGTGTTTCATGTTCAAAAGGACTGTACCTTTTTTTATCTCCTCTTACTTCTCATTGAGTGAGGACAGTGGGATAAACTCTCTTGATCCTTTCATCAATTTTTTCTGTCTTTGACTTCTCTTTATACAAATACAGAATGTCTTGTGATGTTTAAAGTCTTGTACAATTGGGCCACACCCTTCATCTCCAGGATAGTTTTTATACAAGAATCAGGAAGGGGAAGCCAACATGATGAAGCTTCATATCTGAGTATATAGCTTGGTTTCTTCTGGCAGGTAATGTTTTGTATAGAGAAACTTTCCATATTTTTAATTTGCAGTGTTTGCCTGCATCTCTATGTTAATCTTTCTCTTTTTGTTGCATCAATATTAATCTAGCTTTTTCTTTCCATCAACAAAACAATTTTTTTTTTTTTTACCTGCAGGTCTTCACTTCCTGGCTTCTTTCATACTGTCATCTGGTTTCAGTGACCCATCAGCCCTCCAGCTTTGCCAATAACCTTTCTGCTTTGGTATCCTCCTATAAGTCTTTACAAACCCCATTTCAATCCCACTTTCATTCCAGTAAAACCCACTTTCACTCCAGTGTTTATAAGAGGAAGGTAAAAGAATATTTCAAGATCTCAGATTCTCTCACTAATACTTCTGAAACAACAACCAATATATTTTATTCTGCATCAAAGTTCATTTGCATCACTCCTTAACGGAAAAGTATTGCTTTCAGCAGAAGTAATAATAGCAGTGATCTTTCCAACACATGATTTTGGAGAGTGTCCTTCCACAATCTGTGAAGCATTTGTCTTCTTAATAATGTAGTACCATTTCTAGGAATATAAAAATCTTAAAAACTATCACTCAAAGCTTAAATATAATACGGTGCATAGCATTTGTTTCTTCAGCTCCCTTGACTCTACTGTGAATGGGAAAATATCAAGAGGCCTGCTGCCATGCAGAGAATTCTAAGCATCAGAGACCACACTCTCCAAAGCAGAAAAAATGATGCACACACCACCTTATTAAAAGATAAATTTCTTTAGTTGGGAGTCTGTTTTGTGTGCCTACATTTTACTAAGACAGGAGTTTTTCTTTTTGAGAACTGGTTCTTTATTTTTCAGAAATGTGCAACATGTATGGGTTTTTTTTAAAGATATAAATAAAATTGATTATAACCAAATTCCTATATTTCTGTGGTATAACTCTTCATAGTCATTTAATTAAGTTAAAATAATAAAACATAAACAATAATACTAGACCTGTGTTATACATAAGCAGTTATATCGGCTTATTGTTGAAATGTTGGTCATTTTTGCAAGACCCCTTTCGAGATGCATCATTAACTTCTGATGGGAAGACTGGGAGGTGTTCTGACACAGTTCTGTTCTGATGGTACTGAAAAGATGAATTAAAAGATGAAGATGTTTCCAGCTGTCCAAATAGAGTTTGGAGTTCACTGGTTGACTAGTAAAGCAATCATTTGGTAATAGTTTTCAAAACTCATATCTCTTATAAATTCTTTCAGTCAGGAGGAGCAATTTCATGCTCAACATGTAAATTAATGAGAACTGTTATTTCATATTTCCCATTCACATACAGGAGGGGAGCCTCATGATGCAAAGATTTCAGTATACACTTCTTTTAAAAAGCCCTACAATTTTCGTTTGATACTTTTTTTCACTGCAAGTACATGGCTTCTTATTTTTTCCCCAATTTCAGACTTACTAGCAAAAACTTCCTCAAACCCAATGTGACACTGGAGACTTGAAAGAACTGGTAAGTTGGGGATCCATACCTCTGAATTCAGTGAAGAAAATGTCACGAAATGTCAAGTTCTCAGCAGACTGGCTATATGCTATAATGGAAGCCTTTTTTTTCCACTAAATGTCTGGCAAATTTATCTGTTGAAGAGAAATGCATCTCGTGATTGGAGCTGTAGCCTCACAGCCGGCTGAGCAGGACTTCAGAATAAATTAAGTTGCTGAGCACGCATTTATTTTTATGCTCTGTGTGATTAAGTTGCTCCTAAATAAAGAGCACAGCAATTAATCTGACAGAGAGGAAACAACTTACAGTACCCTTTTCTAATAGTTACACATGTACACAGCTACCCACTACAAATTGTCCCCTTGGAAGGACGAGTCGCAGGAAAGAATCAGACCTTGACCCTGACATCCTCTGCTTGAACTTTTCCTGACATGGTACTACAGACTTCAGCACAGGCCCATTTCCCATCCATCTTGTTTGCTCTTCAGCTGCCACCTCATCGCTTTTTCAGCTGCAGAAATGGATGATGCTGTTTCTGACGTGTGTTGGGGCAGGTGGGTTACACAGTGTGCCTCTTACGCTGATGAAGAGTTGCTAGCGGTTTCTCTACATCAATAGTGGGAAGTGAGGTAGGAGAAGGCAGGAGAAGTTTATAGTTTGAAGAAAAGAAATGAAGAAATGCCTTTTTTTTTTTTTTTCCTTTTTTCCTCCCAATTGAGGTAGTAGAGCTTGTGTTTTAGCATCAGAAGAAAGGGCTGCTCTTTGGCGTTTTTTCCATTGACATATGACCATGCACACTGCTTTCTATGTTTCACATGGCTAAATAATCTGGTTTAGAAAACAAAAATTGTGATTGTCCTAGCTGGATTAAATCCCAGATTGAAAGTTACTTATTGTTTAGAAAACAGGAGAATCCCCTAAAGATTTCCTGCCAAAAAGCCATGGAGAGTGCATACCCACAGTATTTTGTCTAAGCCTGAGTTTGGTGGTCTGGGGAGAGCCCTTTGGCTTACCTGACTTTCCTAATGTAGGCAATATCCAAGAGAAGGTTTTTTGTGATTACCAGCTCTTTTTGGGCTGTCTGTAATACATGCAGGGGTGAGTATGACTGGCATACAGATAATGAGGCACATCATTTCCTATATATAGATCTACTAGGATGACAACAGCCTGGAGTGTGAAAAACAAAACTGGTTAAGAATGCCTGTTTCTAAAATTTAACAATCCTTGAAGTTTAATGCAGTAATCTATGGGAAGTAAAAAAGTATCCCAGTTCCACTTCTGCTTCCCACACATAATGGCAGGACCGCTTTTTTTATTGAGCAAAAAACTCTTTGTTTATGTTAAATAACTTTTATGTAGATGAAAACACAGAATTATCTCCTCTCTAGTGTGTTTGCAACTTTAATTGTGCAAGAGGCTCTCAGAATTATATTTTTATACTTTATTACGAGCCTTTCTTCTATGACACACCTTAATGTTTCCATTTCTTCTGTAGTTCTGAAATGAAACAATGATTTTGATACTGCTGGGTGCCATTGTTTTGTAGTTTTGGTCAATACCAATTTTATGTCCCTGTGGTTAGTGAGCTTGTAGCTCTTTTCACATCTTCATTTCCTGCTTTGTTGGCTGTTGCTTTCTGATTCCCTCTGTACTCTGCTTTGATCTAAGTTAGCTGCTGTCGGATATGTGCACAACAGTTTTAAGAACAATGTCAAACTCAATTTTTCTACTTGCCTTTCATCACAGGGGGCCCCTATGCTGGTCTCTGTATTCTGATAAAAAGCAATTAAAAAATATCCCTAAAACTACTGAAAATTGCTAAACTAGTGGACCTCATTATCTACTTTGTGTTACAACATCCCCTGTCCGCTTAATGTCCTGATGCTGTTGCATAGCATAATAATCAAACAAAACATATGTATTGTTCTGGTGGCCCACAAACATATTTCCTTGGAAAAGAGTATGCATTTCTATTGGAAATGGAAATTTAAAATTTATATTGCTTCTTTGTTGTTGGTGGTTTTTTTGTTCTTTCTTTTCCTCCACATCTCTCCTTCTTCTTCCTCCAATGTTCCTCTATTTGGGATTTGTTGATTCCTTTGTTTACCACCTCAGCCAGAGCAAGCATAGCTGGGCTGGAGTACCAGCTGATTCGGAATGACCTATGTCATAAAGCAGAGTGGGAAAGTATCCTTTAGTAGGTTTTAATGCTTTTGTAGATACCAAGATGGGGATAGTAGTGGAAATAGCAACAAAAATCTGTCTGCTCACCCTGCTGTTTCCTCAACTCACTGTGCAGTTAACACTTTCTTCACATCTGTAAAGTTAGATGTGAGTGGAGTTGTCATTCCCACACTGCTCTGTTCCAGCCCATCTAACCTATTTTTCCCCTTTGAGACTTCTTTACGTTTTTAATCAGTGTGAATTGATTCCAGATTAAATATAGATGTGATGCTCAAGATAAGCAAGCAGTCAAGGGTAGACCGTATATGTTTGAGCTTTCTGTATGGATTTCGCTGTCATGATCACTTGAAACAAGGACCATTGGACTTCTACCTGAAGAATAAGACTCAGGAAATAGACTTGGAAGGAACTGTGGTCCAAAACATATCATCTGATGAATTAAGTTCATCTGATGAATTAAATTCCAGTTGCTTGATGAACTAAAACCTGTTACAGCAGGAATTAAATGAAGGTGTCTATACTAATGGGCTAATAAACCACTTTTGCCAATCATCTGGTCATTTGTGAGAGGAAACAAAGAACTAAGTAATATGGTCAGAACCGTCTGTAGTAGTTTTCCATTTTTCATAAATTTGCATTCAGCCATTATGTAGCAACTTACGTCTAAATCCCTTTGCTTTAGTGGCAGAAAAATTCTTATAATACTTTTTATATATATATATATATATATATGATATAACTCACAGGCCATGAAATTTTCTTTGAAACGGGACTTCATATTCAATCCTAAGTTTGGTATGATGTGGGTTCTTACTGCAAACAGTATCTCAAATTCTGTTTTAAAGGAAATTTTATGTTATGTATTTATACAGCCCTTTCTTCTAATTCTGTGGCAGTGTTTGATGACATCTGAGAACTCAGAGCCACCTTCACTTCCATCATAGGAAAAATATTACAAGTCTGAATTCCTAATATTTCCGTTCGTTTCTTCTAATGAGTAGCCAGAGTCAGATACTGTTGCACTGGCTTTAATAACATATTTATTATGTAAAATACTGTTTACATGGAGTAATCCTTTTGCAGTGTAGATGATCAGTTCTTCAACTTGTGTGTCTGTGATTCTGGTACAAACAAAACTTTAATGTGCAAGGGCAGCTTTTATGTATTTTTGTATATTGACCCAGCAAAACTGTGGGGAAGTCTATAAAATTTCTTTCTGCTATCTTCTGCGTGAATAGTGGCCTATGTCTTTTCCCTTGCTTTTATACTGCACCCTGATTTTCTACATATACTGTCAAAGAGCTGTCTTTCATCTCTGCTACACATTGGAGTCTATATTTAGCATCTCTGCACATAAACATATCCTGTTCTTTGCCATCCTTGAACACCCACATCAAACTTCCTCTGCCTTTGTCACTGTCAGGTGTCTTCAAAAAACCACTAGCTATTTTAGACACTTTTAAAACGTATTTTTGCACAACCTGACAAAGCTCCTGCTTGCTCTATTTCACATTAAGACTTTCCCATATGTTTGGTTTGATTTTATTGTATCTTTTTATTCTAATTCTTGATGAAGCAAATTCTGACTGGTCTTTTTGTTCTCCCTCTGCTCCATTGACACAATGCACAAGTGTGGTACTACCTTGGTGATAGATCTGTCTCCTCAGTAATCCACTAGAATTATGGACATAGGGTAGAATGGCAATGTGAGGGAAAAGCTAAGAGATGTCTGGTGCTACTACAGGTACGTGAAAATATTCAGGTATTAAACAGATGAACCACAGAAGCACACCCCAGCCTTCTGTCTGGGGGAGATGGCAGCTATGTTGCAAAGACTGGCTCAATTGAATGTCCTATCCGCCACTGTCTGGAGGGAAAAAAATATTGGTAAAACCAGAAGGCAGAAAACTCATAATCTAGTCAGGGTATTGCTTCGATGTTGTGATTACTTCTGTGGTGCATTTAGAACATCTGATGCTGCTCCAGGACTCTTTCAGATGATTTTACATGTTTCCTTACCACGACTGTTCAGTGCACTTCTGCCATAACTTCAGTGTAGCTGAGCAGCTCTATTCACCTGTGCTGCTTAACTGCTTAACTAAGACCTGAAGATTGGAAGAGCAACAGAGTACTTGCATTTTCAGAAGTTTTCTCTGGGGGTGAGGGAGTTGGAATGAGGTAGGATTTTTCTCTTTAAATTTGTGCGTGCTTTTACTTTATGTTACCTTAACAAGATGCAGAGTTCTTGCAGCCTGGCATGACTAAAAGTTATCAGAGTGGCCCAAGTACTTCATGTTTTTTTCCTTAGAAGCTATTTCATCTTATGTTTCACTGCTCTCCTGAGTTTCTGAAATGTCATGTTATTCTGCCTTTTTCACACCCCTGGCCAGCTCATCAACACAGTTATTATCCAACCTCTAGAGCTGATTTTCATAACACCTCATTAAAAAAATATGTTTGGCTCATCTCCTCTCATGCTCTTCACTTGTCAACAAGTCCTCTTTTTTCCCCTTTTACATGCAGTCCTTTTGGTACTTAGTATTTGTCATTAGTTTTTACCTTCAAGCTCTTACTATCTCATCTACGTTATATATATACATTATATACCACTGCCATTTTAGTTTTCAGTATGTATCTCTTCCATCTACATATGGAGCTGTTTGTTCTTGTTTATCCTTGAGTCTGAAATTTAAAACCAAGGCATAATAGCATATTCAAATATATTCTGTGCCATTATTATATAAAAAAAGCATATTTTTATAAATATATTGCTATTGCTTTCTTATACCTATCAGAAACCTTTTGGTTGAACTTTCCTGCAGAAATGGTTTACTTACTTGGTTAAGTGATTAAATATTTCTTTAAAAAAATCTATGATTATTTCTGAAGGAAACTCTTAAGACTAATCTTGAAAATAAAGATACAGACTGTTGTGGGTGGTTTGGGGGGATGTGTGGTTTGGTTTTTTTTAACTGTGAAGCAGTTAAAATCAAAAAGTTAGCAGACAATTGTTCTAATTTTTTTCTTCAACAACAAATGATAGGGAATGTTCAGCCCTTGTAAGTGTCTTTTTTAGCTGTATTTGTGTCCTTCACTGCATTTCTTTATAATCTTACTACACTCCGCGAAGAGCTGTGTACCCTGGACAGTTCAGTTCTTGAAATTGATGATAAGCCTACTGATGGGAGTAGGCAATTAACGATTTGTTTTTTTTGACCTCTGGGGAATAATGGGCAAGTGAATAAAAAGTGACTTTTAAAATATTTAGCAGTTACATGATTTGTTCTGTACTATAAGTGCTTGATTTTTGCCCTATACATAAACCAAGGACTGTAATTTTGGGAAACACTAGTGTGTATTATCTACAGGTAAATGCTGACTTTGTGAAGCTGACCATTGTGTGCTTCAGTAGCCAGAAAAATAGTGGTGATGTCTCTGGCTGTCATGTGAGCATAAGACTAACAAGGTTTCTGAGAAATTGGAATTTCTTGGTACCTGACAATGTTCAATGAGTATTGCTAACAAGTTATCTCACCACTAGCAGCTGGAAACCTAAAGAAATTACTCCCCATCCCCCCAATGCCAGTGATAGGTTTCAGAGATTACAAAGGCATAGCTAATACAACTGAGCATCTCTGGGCTAGATAAGAAAAATCATAAAACCCCCAAAATACTTCAAAGCATCTTCAAAGAGATCCAAGGCTTTGATAAGCTTAATGTTCTGGTAGCTTCTTTGGTTCCTCCAGTACTTAGTATAGCAAATATTTTTATGCAGGCCACTTGCTTTTCAAGGAGATACATTTAACATTTCTGAATTTATTGCACTGTGATGTTAAAGCTGTAAGATTCTAGACACAGACTAGAATCCTGGATCAAATTGTTGAATTCCAAGGAATATTTACCTGCAGAATCAGCTTAGCTGATGGTAGTTATGAAGGAAGTGGTTTTCCTGCTGATGTTGCTGTGAACCTCAATTTTAAGTTCAGGCCTTTCACTCCCATTAGCCTGAACAGCACAGAGCTGCTTTTGAATATACACAGGAATGAGAAATGAGGAGGAAGAACTACCATAGTACACTCTGTATCTCTGCTATAGCTTTCTCCTTTTTCTGTCTGAATTTTGGCTAGAACTGAAAATCTGGTATTCATTTTCAATACTTTGGAGAAAGGACAGCACAGGCAAGCTGTGGAATAGCTTCTTTCATGATTTTTCATCTCATAGACTGTTATTCGCACAGGTCCTGAGAAAGAAAACATCTAGAAAAGGAGAAAGTCACCATGCAAACAGTGCTTAGAGGAAAAAACCTTATGTCACCATAGTCAAACCAACATACCTGGAACCCACTATGAAATCTCCACAGTGTGTGAAAGCAGAATAGGATAGTGTGGTTGTGATAACGAGTGTCTCTTTAGACAATTTCACGTAATTTTTAATTTCAGATAATTTTTAATTTCACAGTTAAAAAGTGAAGAATAATGAAAAAGGTGAATCCTATAGGTTGACAATCTATTGAAGACAACAGTTTGTTTCTCTTTCTTGTTTTCTAAAGAAAAATGCCCTTAAGATCACTGATGACTCAACTCATGCTTAGGGGACTAGGGGACTGTTAGCTGCACTAGCTCTAACAGTTCATTACTATAACTATGCTGAGGTGATAAAAGAGAAGAGGAAAACATATTAGCACAGCAAATGTCTCAGGGGCTGAATTGCTTTTTCCTTTTCTGCCTTGCTCAAGAGCGGGAGTTACGAGGTACTATATTGCTGCCATTGCCATCACCACTCTCCGTAGCTCCCATTATTCATAAGAGGACAGCTGAAGTTGATTCCATGTGCCTTGTGTAAGGAACCCTACTATTTATCCCTTACAGTCCTCTAGACTGAGTTGTAGCAAATGGTTTAGGGAAACAGTCTATTTCATCTCCATGAGGTAAAGATTTGTCTTTGAGTTGTCCTTGTATTTTTTAGTGCAATTTTATGTACAATGTGAGCAAGATTTTTGGGCAGCTTTGCAAGCGTAAGATGAAGCAGCTTTTCTTTTTTGTTTTTTTGACAGATTAAAAAATGAATAATAATAGGAAACCCAAACATCTGCTGGATTGTGGAAAGCTTCAAACACATTTTAGATGACTGAAGCCTAAGGGCTTTCACTGAAATTGCAACATAGTTTATTCTTAGCAATTAGATGGAAAACTGGCCATACTTCAAACATGACATAAAAATTAAATGTCCTCTACATTAAACTGACATTGTAGTTTCGGAATACCTGGTGTGTTGCACACGATGTTGTTTTCTTGTCTCTGTCTTTTCAGCCTACTGTGATCAATAAATGCATACCTAGGCAGCATGGTGATGAAGGATAATGTTTTTCCTTCAGATAATTGATGCTGAATAGAATACATGAAACATCATCTGAATTTGTGCATCTTCCATTCAGTAGTGTCTGCTTTTAATCTCTCTTCCTTTAGCTTAAGTTTAGTAAAGGATTTGCAAGGCTGATGCAGAGAATGCGTTAAAAAAGCAAAGGAAATGTCCCTGAACTACAATTAATTTGATTAATTATGAAAAAGTTAGGGAAGATCTTGGGCTCCATAACTGAAAAGCTGTTATAATTTGGCGGTGTTCAGGGCCAGGTTGGACATAGCCTTGGGTGGCATAGTTTTGTGGGAGGTGTCCCTGCCCATGGCAGGGGGGGTTGGAACTAGACGATCTTAAGGTCCTTTCCAACCCTAACTATTCTATGATTCTCTGAGCCTATGATTTTACAATGTATAGAACAGAGTGCTTGCTCTGCTCTTTTTTTGATGGGGTAGTCTGGAATACTTCATGGATATAGTGAAACTGTAAGCAAGAATTGCCGTGTTTTATTGTGGCTTCTTTTGGTTTCTTTTTAATCAAGGCTCCAAAACATCCCAGTCACCAAAATGAAACGGCTGATAGAGAACATGGGAGCATATTTTGGTAATAACAACAAAGGAGAGAATTTCATAGTACTTACTAAAGCTTACTGAACTGTTAATTTTCCTGGAGCTGTTTAAGTTCCACAGGGGCACTGCTTCTTCCGCTTTGGCCACATGTGCTTGGCTTTTTAGCAGCAATGCACTATCCCATATCCATTACACCTACCTACATTACGCTCTACCCTGCACTGCATTAAAACCCATATGAAATATTCATTAAAAGAACATGGTAAGCAGACACACAGGCACTTCTTAAAGCAAATGGAATTCTGCTACCTCATCCGGAATATATGGTCATGTTAATCCTTTACTCCTTCAGCTATGTCCTTGCATCTCACTGAATCTGGAGACATAGGAGGATTACCCTTCACTTTCAAAATGTAATGAAAAATTTTCTTTGAAACTATTTATTATTAAGCATATTTTTAAAATGCCATTTTCCTAGGGAAAACCAGGAAAGAATCTCAGGCTGGAATTCCAGATCATCCAGAAAGATAATGGACAAAAGGTGGATTAGCACTCTGCAAATATTTTAGACAAGTGGAAGTATTACAGAGGGAACCATCAGAAGTTGATATGCCAGCTATGGATGTTCCTGTGTGATTTTATTCATGTAAGAAGTTCTAGTGTATTACCTTTCAAAACATAAGTCTTGTTTCTGCTCTCTGTCTTGGTAGTGGAAACAGATTATTTTAAAAGTAAATATCATTTACTCTTCAGCTAAGCCTGCTGCACCTGGTTCCTACACCATGGAGATAGTATAAGGGACCTTAAGGCATCTACATTATTTGGCTGAGCATGATGTTAAGATCTTCCCTTTAGTGCAGATCCAGACCAGTGTATTAATTTGGTGTTGCACAGCAGCTGTACAGGCTTACCACTGTCAGTCTGGGAGCACTATTCTGTATTTTTAAGTGCGTCTAGTTTATTACTGTGTCATGTCTAATCATCATCGGTGTCCCTACAGCAACACCTCTAGGAGTTCAGTCTCTGGATTTGAAGTGGATGGAAGTGACTTGGTGATGTCTGTTTCTATGGTGTACATATATTCCTGTATTGTCCTTGGTATATAGGACAATTCAGATCAAATACCGTTCCTAAGTGCGCAGTCTTGCATTTAGTGGTAGGGCAGATGGTATATCCCTTCCTGAGCTGTGCAGAAATTATGATATACTTTTGCCTTTGAGAATTTTGTGATTTGAAGCTCAGAGATTCCAGTCCAATGCTGGATGTGTTTTAAGTCCCTCAGTAGCTGACTCTGTGTGTGTATGGCTAATTTGCTTTCAGAAGTGCAGTGGAAAACCATGTTTGCAATTTTCTCATATAATCATGGGCAAGTTCATGTAGCATGCTTTTTTTCTGGTAAGTTATTTACAATGTGTGATTTAAATGATATATTTTGTATTTGAGAAAGAAATCAAGTAAATGCTGCTCACACCAGGAAGAGTTTGGCTTATTAGAAATCTTCCAATCATGAAGAAAGATAACATGTACACTTGCTATTAAGAAATATTACCATGTTAAGTAAGTGCCAATATCCAGTGAACTGACGGATTTATTTTTATCATTATTTTGCTATTAGATTGCAAAACTGATGTTTAATGACACATGATGGTTTGTTTAGTTGTACTCATAGACCTTATTTTTGTAAACTGCAGCATTCAACATCATAGCATATCACATTAACCTGTGACCAGTGGTGCAAGAATTTGTCCATGTGTGGGAATCTACAAAATAGCTGCTCTGAAATAAATGTTACAAAGAGCTGTTAGGATTTTATTTTCTTCCTCCAGTGGTGAGAGTACGGGTTATATAAACCCTCTGTGCTGATATGCTTATTCCAGAAAAAGAGTGTTCACACTGGGGACTTGTTCTAAAAGAAGACACTAGTAACACTAGTTACTTTAACAAGTAGCATGAGTCAGGTTGTTGCTTCTTCCTGATAGCTGAAATAGACTTCATATATAGTTTGCATATCTTCCTTACTGTTTGTGGTTTGTATCAGCTAATCACTTTGTTACAGAGCCTGGGAATTTATGATGTCATCTGTTAATATAAATCTCAATTCAGGAGACAGGAGAGTAGTGTAAATGCTTCCTTCTAGTGGCTCTCAGAAACTATGTCATATAGAGTCACGTTAATGAATAGCATTTGTACCAGGAGAAAATTAAAGTACATGCACACACGCATGCATGCTGATTGTGTATTATTCACTTGCCCCTTACTATGAATTATGAAATGTCCTCTTCCAACAATGTTGTTTACAGGATGGCTTTGGATGTTAAAATAAAATTCTGTGATTTTTTTATTGGCTTATAGATAATTCCATAATTCATGCTACTCTTTTTTTCTTTATGACCTGGTCCTTAGTCATATCTCATTAAGTATTGTAGAATTACTGACTTGTCTCATGAAAACAGACAGCTTTTCTCTCTTGTGTGTCATAGCTTCTTGGACTTACCATGGTAAATTGTCCTAGGTGCTTGGCATTCAACACTTTATTGAAATTGATAAAAAATTATTAGCTACAGCATGCAATGTTATGCTCATGGCCTGCTTTTCTGTCTAAGTCTTAACTCAGAGAGAACACCTACTCCCTGAGTGTTTCCCTCTTAGAAATGTGTCAATCACAATAGTACATCCAAATCCAAATTTATTTTAAGTTTGGGAATTTTACATGAGTGGGGTCATCAAGCTTAACTTTAAAAGAGTAAGTGGTACTTTTATACATAAGTCATCTGCCAACAGAATCCCAGAGTAAAGCTAGAAAAGATGAAAGCTTTTATATCTTACTGAGTGAAAGAATTATTTTGCTCAGTCTTTAATTTTGCAGGTGACAGTAATAGTAGCAGTGCACAACGGTTGTTCCTCGTTGACATGAGTATCGTATATTTTAAAGATTCACTTGTTTCAAGAGTTTTCTCCCACTGTTAGCTGGATAAAGCAATTTGGGAAGCAAAGTGGAAGAATAGTAATGTCTTTCCTGTCAGTCAGTGGAAAAGTTTGACTCCTTCAGCTCCTTCTGAAGGCTCTAGAAATAGCTTGGATGACCTCTTCGCTTACTTGTTTGTGACACAGAGAGCATGATACACTTCCCACTGGAACATGAAATCATCTGGTAGGGATATCTGCAGTAATGTAACTGCAAGATATTTTTATCAGAGCTTTTCTTGGGCTCCTCATCTGCAAGTCTTACTTTTCCTTCTTTTTTATAATAGAAATCTCATTTTTCTGATTTGAATAATAAATCCAGCTTTGACACTTCTTTATATACACTACTTGATTTAATGCTCAGGCAAGGGATTTAGTTGGGGTACAGGCCCTAGATAATTTTGCAGCTTTTTTGTGTTCAATATCATGAACATTTCTGCATAGGATGTAGACTGATCTGTATACTGAAGGTTAAGTGGTACTAAATTATTAAGTGGCCTGTAGAGTAGGATAGCCTACTGAGTTTAATCCTATAGTTAACAACCTCTCCATCACTCAAAAAAGTCCTCCCAAAACCCTGGAGAGAAAGCCTGATGAATACAGCATATGCCTTACATATTCTTGTCAGATATGTGTTTATGTTGGTTTCTGAGTCTGATGAGAGCCTACTAGAGGAGGTAGAAGCATAGAGGTTTGGGAAATCCAAGTACCTGGGAGAAGCAGCAATGCCTTGCGGTAGGGGGTGAACCTTTCTTGCTATAAGCTCTTACTTCAGCTAGCTCCTTATACCCTGATTCTTGATCGTGCTGGAGCTGTGAGCGATGAAATGCTTCACGTCTGAGAATTTCAGCAGTGTAGCTTATACTACACTCTCAGGTGCACTGCATACCTCACTCTCTACAGCTCATCCTCAAACCACCCTTTTGCTCTCCTGGAGGGGGATAGAACAAGTGGCCTTGAGTCTTTCTTGTGCTCTCTACAATTACCTGATATAAAGGTAATAATCCCTGTAGGTTTTATAGCCTTATGCAGAGAAAGATAGTAGTGATAATTCCTATTATTACTTCTCTCATGAACCCAATATTTTTATTTAATATAGGTAGAAGTAATACTTCAAAATGTTACACTTTTAAAAAATAAATAACCAGTGCTAGTAAGGCCAGGCTTTCCATTAACTACCAAAACTCCAAATTTCAAAGGTACAGCACTGGATATAGAAGGTTATGCTGAAGGACAGCAAATAATTTGTGAGCCCATGTATACTGCTTGTGCTATCTGTAGGATGTCTAAAAGCATTAAAGATTCATGATCTTTTAACAACGAGCTGCAGCAGCAGCAACATCAAGATCCAGAATCAGCGAGCAATAGTTTACAGGTTACTGCTTTGAAATATTTATTTTGTCTGATTTTAAAATATTTAGTCTGGAACATTTCAAATTATACTTTCCCACTGTATATATTTGGCTTGTGGAGCCTGTCTCTCTGACTCTGGATAAGTATGGACTACAAGTTACTCTATTTTATTGTTTAGAAAACCAGTCTGTGGTTGAAGTCTAATGTAAAAAGCCAAGTGTCCTTTTGAGAATGCCAGGGTCAAAGTGCAAGGCCAAAAAAAGGGAAAATGAGATAATAGGAATTTTGTGTGATTTCTCTGGTGGGAATAGAGAACTCTGAAGTCCAAACACAGTGGAAATTTGTAAAATAGTGTCCTAATGCCTGTGCTAACAGAACAAAATCTTCTGCTAAGGATCATGATTTTGTTCTAAAAAGAATAAAATAAGAGAATAGTAATCTCTCAGTTGCTTAACTGACTTGGCCTTCGTTGTGATCAGTGGGAGTTTAAAATTCAGGTTTTAATACTTTAGTGAGGATTTGCTGTTTAAAAAAATTTGCCCCAACTTGCAAGGAAACTGAGGGCAATGGGCATATAAGTTTATCTCAAAGCCCCAGGCTGAGTTAAATAGATGATTTAGGACAGAACTATTAACTGAGTTTTAATTCATATTTACAGGTTGATAGCTATCAACCTGTAAATTCTGCTCTCACTTTTTTTTTTTTTAATACCACTCTCTGTCCACAGTTTGACTCCCACCACCCATATTTCCTTCTGACAGGTTGTCTCTGGAGAGGAATGAACTGGGAACAAAAGCGTGTCTGCTGAGAAGGAAAGCGTGTCTGTTGTTGGCTGGTTTTCGAAAGCTCAGGAAAGAAGCTAGATTGCAAACAATGAAAATGTCCAGAACCAAGTTAAAAGGAACATAGAAATATCATAGTAAAATGCATGAAAACAGCAACTAAAGCTGACTGCTTTGATTAGAACTGTATGTATGAGTATGTAGATGAGGTATAAATAATTACATCAGTGTGTATACTTGATGACTTGATAGAGAGTCATAGGAGATGGAAATGAAATGTTTCAGTATATGGGGACAGGTTCTTAATTAAATCGCAGCCAGGACAGAGGAATGGGAGAGACTTCCTGATTAGGTATCACCAGCTGGAGAAAAAGTGTATTTTTTCTGTGGACCACCTTTCCCTTTTGTGCTTTCCTTAGGTACTTGCTTTCCTCAGGTGCTTGCTTTCCTCTGAACCTTTTTCCTTTCTCTTCTTTTCCTGTTAAAGGCTGACTCTGAAAATAAAAGGTACACCTGCTGGAATGAGAGCAGAGATTGGCTTTGCTCTCAGAGGGCAAGTTATAGTTATGCATCTAGTCGTATTTTCACTTGCAACAATAACAGATGATGTGTCCAATCTTCCATGCAGAGGGGGTGTTTTAGCTGGTTTTAAAAATATTTTACTGTTTTTCTCCTGAAGATCCTAATTCAAACTCTCCAGGGTGCATCCCAATAAAACATACTGATGGCAGACCTGCTTAATTCAATACTGTGTCCAACTACAACCAGTTCTCATACATATTTGTTTTTCAAAATTAAGATGGCCTTCACCAGTATTTTTGGTACTCTTGAGACATGATGACATTTAATCATAAAAAAAGCTTTAGACACTGCATGGGAAAGTGCTTTATTTTCTCTATTTCCCTTCAATTATCATATAAGTGAAATCAGATAGAATGCAAGATAAAATCCACTCAACTGAAATATTTGCAGCCATCAAATACACATATTCTCCCACATTCTGGTAAAAGTCTCTTTCTATTCTCTCCCAACTTTAACATGACCTTTAGGGCTAATCACATCTCTGAGGGCTTTACTTGATTATTTCTTTGCAGGCAAATAGATAAGTATTATTTAAACCCACCTAAAATGCTCAGTAGGCAGTTACTAGTATAACAAATAAGGGAATGAGTAGACACTGCAGTCGAAACTGGAAGAGTCCTTATTAAAAACATATCAATGGTTTGGTGATTGTCTTCTGACAATCTGTTTGGACTTGGAGATACAGAAAAAGTTTGCATCGTACCCCTAATGTAGCCCTTTTGCAGCGTAGTGAGCCTGCCACCTTCCTTGTTGTGTCTGCAGAGAGTGGCCCAGGTCACAACCAACAATGCTTGACCAGAAGACCTGCATGTCCTTCATGTTCACAGCTGAGACACAAAAGAAGCAAACACGTTGCATGAGAATGCTTCAGAGCTTCTCCATAAAGAAAAAGGGCCCTAATTAAATAAGTCATTCAGGGATGTGTATTTACACAATCCATTCACCGTGGAAGTAAATTAAGCTTATTCACGAGTTTAAAGATGGGTTATTCTTTCTGAAGAAGATTAGTATCCCATATTAAGCTCGCTGGACTTGCAGTTGGGTACCAGCTAGCTGTAGTCACATAAATTCACCATTGCAACTGTGATCAGAGCTTACCCTGTTGTTTAAGTATACAAATAAATATTTAGTTATAAACAAGTTAGGGCACTGTAACAAATGTGGCAGAAAGCTGTACTGTGTAGAAGAATGTAAATTTCTGATACATAGAATCATAGAATAGTTGGGGTTGGAAAGGACCTTAAGATCATCTAGCTCCAACCCACCTGCCATGGGCAGGGATGCCTCACCCTAGACCGTGCCACCCAAGGCTATGTCCAACCCCTCCTTGATCATCACCAGAAATGGAGCATTCACAACTTCCCTGGACAACACATTCCAGTGCCTCACCACCATCACACTAAAGAATTTCTTCCTCATATCCAATCTAAACTTCCCTTGTTGAAGTTTGAACCCATTACCCCTTGTCCTGTCACTACAGCCCCTAATGAAGAATCCCTCCCCAGCATCCCTGTAGGCCCCCTTCAGATACTGGAAGGCTGCTATGAGGTCTCCATGCAGCCTTCTCTTCTTCAGGCTGAACAGCCCCAATTTTCTCAGCCTAGCTTCATACAGGAGGTGCTCCAGTCCCCTGATCATCCTTGTGGCCCTCCTCTGGACTTGTTCCAACACTTCCATGTCCTTTTTATGTTGAGGACACCAGAACTGCACACAATCCTCCAAGTGAGGTCTCAGGAGGGCAGAGTAGAGGGGCAGGATCACCTCCTTCGACCTGCTGGTCATGCTCCTTTGGATGCAGCCCAGGATACGGTTGGCTTTCTGGGCTGTGAGCGCACACTGCCGGCTCATGTTCATTTTTTCATCAGCCAACACTCCAAGACCTTCTCCACAGAGCTGCTCTGAATCTGTTCTCTGCCCAACCTGTAACTGTGCCTGGGATTGCTCCGACCCAGGTGTAGGACCTTGCACTTGGCATGATTAAACTTCATCAGGTGGGCATCAGCCCACCTCACAAGCATGTCAAGGTCCCTCTGGATGACATTCCTTCCCTCCAACGTATCAACCAAACCACACAGCTTGGAGTCATTGCCAAACTTGCTGAGGGTGCACTCAATCCCACTGTCCATGTCACCCACAATGATGTTGAACAAGATCGGTCCCAACACCGATGCCTGAGGGACACTGCTCATTACTGGTCTCCAGCTACACACTGAGCCACTGAGCACTTCTCTTTGCATGTGGCCATCCAGCCAGTTCTTTATCCACCCAGTGTTCTACCAGTCAAATTGATACCTCTCCAACTTAGAGACAAGGATGTCGCGTGAGACAGTGCCAAATGCTTTGCACAAGTCCAGGTGGATGACATCAACTGCTCTACCTCTGTCCATCAGTTCCGTAGCCCCATCATAGAAGGCCACCAGATTGGTCAGGCAGGATTTCCCCTTAGTGAAGTCATGCTGGCTGTCACCAAGCACCCTGTTGTTATTCATGTGCCTCAGCATGCCTTGCAGCAGAATCTGCTCCAAGATTTTGCCAGGCACACAGGTGAGGCTGACTGGTCTGTAGTTCCCTGGCTCATCCATTTTCCCCTTCTTGAAAATGGGGGTTATATTTCCCTTTTTCCAGTTATTGGGAACTTCACCTGACTGCCATGATTTTTCAAATATGATGAACAGTGGCTTAGCAACTTCATTTGCTGGCTCTTTCAGGACCCGAGGATGGATTTCTTCAGGTCCCATGGACTTGTATGCATTCATGTTCCTAAGATGGTCTTGAACCAGATCCTCTCCTACAATGGGCCCAGGGTCTTCATTCTCACAGTCCCTGTGTCTGCCATCGAAGACTTGGGTGATGTGGTCAGAGCATTTGCTGGTGAAGCCTGAGGCAAAGAAGTCATTAAGAACCTCAGCCTTCTCCAAATCCAGGGTAGCCAGTTCTCCCAATAGCTTCCAGAGAGGGCCCACATTGTCCCTAGCCTGTCTTTTATTTGCAATGTACCTATAGAATCCCTTCCTGTTATCCTTAACATCCCTAGCCAAGTTTAATTCTAAGTGGGCCTTAGCTTTCCAATCTGGTCCCTAGGTTCCCAGAAAACATCCCTGTGTTCTTCCCAGGCTGCCTGTACTTGTTTCCACCTTTTATAATTTCGAATTTTCCTCAGCAGGTCCTTATCCATCCAAGGAGGTCTTCTGGCCCTTTTGCAGCACTTCCTTCTAGTTGGGATGCATCTCTCCTGAGCTTGCAGCAGGTGATCCTTGAATATCATGTGTTCTTTTCCCTCAGCTTCCACATCTAAATTATATTGGGAAGTCTTAAAATAGATGGGGAAACTTAGGCCCACATTTTATTGCCTACAACATATATGGATAAGAGCTTGATTTTTTTTTTTTTTTAATAAATCAGGAATGCCATTATATATTTATGTATTTTATTACTGAAAGAACAAGCTGACAGGAGGTGTATTTGCCGAAAGAGAATTGTATTTCTTTTATAATGGGGATACTATGGCTTTTCCCATCAAGTTCAGCATCTTTGATGTACCCTTCTTTTGTGTTCTTCCTTGCTAGCTACATTGTCTGAGGTGATACTTGTTTTTTTCCTGGTACAAAACTTGAACCAGATCAGGTTAGGTTAGTGTTTCAACACAGCTGGCAGAATGTTATGGGATAAATGTTGTCATGACAGCAGGATTCTTTGTAGCCATAAAAGGGAGCTTAAAACCTGCCCATAGAGTAGGTGAGAAGTACAGGACCTATGGAGGAAAACTGAATGTTGGGGGAGATGCATGGAAGGCACTGAGATGATCAAGAGTCATAAGCAGATTAGGATACGTACAATGGCGGGATTAATATGATTAGTTGAGGCTAACCTAAGTTCATTACACCAACATGGGTGAAGCAGAATTTGACTTTCTTATGGACTGTCCGAAGGAGAAAGCTGAAGTGCTCACTGGAAAAAGTGTGAGTAGTAGCATCAGAAACAGAACTGTAAGATAGCCTTTAGACTTCAGCATCTTGGTGAGTCATGCTGGAGAGAAGGTAATTTGTGGTAGCTGTGCTTTATTTAGTTACTTAGATACTGTGTGGAAACCACCACTTGTTTCTATTAAGAACATGTTTTTTAAGTGGGATTTAGAATTTAAAAGAAAGCTGCCTGGGCACCCAGCCAAACAGGAGATATCCATTTATAGTTTAGCAGTGATGAGCCAACACTGAGAATTACTAGGCCAAGTTCCTTCATGGTGTAAACTAATACAAGCAAGCCTGAGGCCCTGGTGCATGAAACAAGGCTATGTTTCCCTAAAATGTAACAAATGCAAAAAAAAAAAAAGCTCCTTGTTGTCAGTTTGTAGAAGTTCAGTATTAGCATAAGAAATAAATGAATTCTGGCTGGACAGACATTTGACTGCTGACAATGAGGTTTGTAACAGGAAGGAAAGCTGCCAAGGTGTTTTTTTTTCTGGTTCTTAGAAAATGAGAACTTGCTAAAAACACGAAGCACTGCACTGAGAGAAAAGGCAAGGAAGTATCCCCCAGTATCCTGTGTAACTGAGCTTAGCAGGGAAGACTTGATTTTGAAGATTCATTATTTCTTTTTAAAATGATGAAAGAGCTGGATGTCACTGGATGTCACTTTTTGCAATATGAAAAATACCTACAATAGCAACAAAGTTTTAACATAGAAAATTTAGATATCTCTTTCTCCTCAGTCTCTTCACAGTTGTTTCCCAGACTTAAATATTTAAATAGCTGCACTATTTATTCACTAACTTATTTTACATACAGGCATTTGCTTTACACGTTGCCTCATCCAAAATTAACTTTAGCTTTTTACCCAATGATTCCACAGTATACTTTTTTAAGCAAATGAATGTAATAAAAAAGCCATGCAATATTGTTTTTCTCACCATATAAATACAACATGAAATCAGAACACACTCAACAACTATGATGGTTCCTTTCTGAGATCAGAGTTTGCTATGTTATCCTGAATTAATTAATTTTCCAAAAGCTTGAAAGCTGTGCTGTGGTTTGCCTAAAATTACATAAATGATCCCAGACATTGGCTGCCAACTGTCTGGTGTCCCTACCAGTGGGAAGATGATTTAAGGCATAAAGTTCTGGATTCCTTTCAGTTTAAAGGAACTTCAAAGACCTCTATGGTCTCTGGGGACAGAAGTTGTAACCTTGTGACTTGATACACCGGCTGAAGAAAAATTGATATAACATGGAAATGTATTGTCAAGGGCTTATCCATTATTTACTGTTGATCAATGCTGAAAGTTGAAGTTTGAAAGTTGAGGTCAGCAGTTCTTTGTCTCAGATATTTAACAGAAAACAATCAGAAGAGTTGGAGCTGGAAGGACATGGGGTCCATTTGATGAAGCATCAATTGATCATCCCAAAAACATCTCCCTTTGGGAGTGGCTGTGTGACAGAATTTTGATTCATCATCTGTCCTGTACAGATGGGGAGCAGTGAATGCTTTGTTGTTGTGTTCACCTTTATTTGATTGAGCACTGGGGACTGTCAGGTCATATGGAAGGAGCAGACAGGAGTGTAAACAATTGAGAAGACGCACGGGGTAGTGGCAACTGTCTTTCAGATGGGCCTGAATATTTAACTCTAAATCTGATTGAGTGGGATTTAATACAATATCATGACATGAAGTGAAAGAAAGGATACTCTGTATCTTGGGGAATGTGTTGGCAGGAAAGGCAACAAGTGACTTGCTATCCCTTAAGTGAGTACCAGCTTCCATAATAGCCTCATGCATTGGGAATATTGTATTTTGCAGTTTGCTGACTTACATTCCATAAATTACTTGGCTTTTTAAAATATGAAGTGATTCTGTCAGGACAAGTGAAATAAGAACTGGACCCAGAATGTCTAGTGCCATAAAGAAAAGGACATCTGTGGTTATGGTGTGCCTGTAATGTAAGTCTTTAGGAAATGAAATTTGAGCTAGATCACAGAGAACATGTAAGTATTTCAAGAGCAGGCAGGGATCATGAAGCTAGTTGGTAGTTTGGCTGCTTGAAGACAGCAAGCGATGGGAACTGCTGGGTAGCTACTAGGTACCTGAGAGCCATGCTGGCTTGCTGGAGGGTTGTCCTACTGTGCTTAGTACACAGTTTGCCAGCCGCTGGAGTAATAGCAAGAGAGAGTCAATGAAGCAGCAAAACAAAAATCTTTCAAAAATGTTAGGAACATTGTAGTTTTCTGTTTTCCAGGGTCATGATGATGTTTTAAGTCTAAAAGCTAATTAAATGGCTCAAATTATAAGAATGACAGAAAATCTTTATGGCACTTTTTACAATTGCAGTCTGTACAACAAGGACTGTGTAGTTTGTAAACCTTTGTAATTAGAGATTTGAGCACCTGTAGGAATTTTGCAATATCTCTAAGAGCACTTTGTATTTAAAAAACATTCATTTGAGGTAAGATAGTTCTCTTTCAGGTAACTTGCTTTGGAATATAGGAAATGTGGCTGAAAATTTGGCATTTTAAGCCATTTAAATTTGATGGTTGTCTTCCATCCTACAAGGATATGGGTGCAAAAATACATAAGATTCTGGGTGCTGCTTAGGCTGATCTGGCCCTGCACATGAAATCATAAACAAAATGACACTTTTAATACTATCATAGCTTATACTCCTGTGCTTGCAATTTTTTGCAAAATTATGCCCTTGAGAAAGACTGAAGTTAATCATATTTAGTTTAAGGGACAACAGAAATTCATGGCTGATACTGGAGTTATTAATAATGTCTAATTAATATACCCATTAAAAGTTTGCAAGATTAATCTTACAAGTAAATTGTAATAGAGTTTAAATTGGAATTTTCTCTAAAATTGGTTCTCTAAACTTCAAGGAAGGATTTTAAATAGAAGTGCTGTAGTTAATAAGAAATCTCAGGCAGTATTATTTAGATGAAGTAGCAGGATTGGTAACAGGATACTAAATCCTTATTCTTTACCTTACCATTGTGACTGTAATCCTTAGTGGTTTTAATGAATAATTCTTACAATCTGTTGACTATTTGCTCAGACACATTAAATTACTTATTCCTGGATTGGTTCAGCTGGGCAGCTGGCCATGCTGCAGAAAGAGCTGTTATCTGACATGAATCACTCATGGAAGGAATGCCAGCTTCCCCAGAAGGTCACAGAGGAGAGACCAAGGATTGAAGGGAAGAAGAACAGAGGTCACTGAGATTGTGCTCAAGCTGCTTAATAAAAAACAATTCCAGGTGGCATAGACTGGGTTGTGCACACCATGTCTGGGGATAACTCCCTGCAGGGTTACATAGCATTTAGTTCTGTCTCTCTTTGGGGTGTCATAGGGTGCCCTCCTGACCTCACGACGTCATTATTTACTTTTTGTGTAATTTTTTTCTGTTCAAAGATTCTGAAAAAGCTGGGAGGGCTTTGATGCTGCCAAAATGTTTCTGTAGTGGTTAAAAACTTGAGATAGCCTGCTCACAAACGCATGTGGTAATACAGACACTGAGATTCCTTATGTAGTATGAACTGCGACTATATAATGTGTCTAGGCACGACATGAAGGCTTGAGCCAGAAAGAAACACTGAGGAGAGAGGTGTGCATTCTATCTTCAGATTTAGACATTTTCCTGGGGGGTCTATGCCAGGCATGAAGGAGCTGAGATTTTTAGATTGAAACAGCTTTTGGACTGAATTATTCAATTTGTTTCTCTGATTCACTTTTTTTTTCCCCCTCTAGCAGTAGCTGAATAGTTAGTTTCACCTGCCTGATGAAAATGAGGATTACAAATGAAAACTCTCTTTTGTACATAAAGACAGCCATGGCATGAGACTAATTTGTGAAGTCCCAGTCATGAGGGAGGAGAAGGTTTGCTAGATTTGCAGCTTGGCCAGAATGGCTTGTGGGCACACACAATGTTAAGTGATTTACTTTGATGGCTACAGCACAAAAGCCTGCAGCTTCTCAAGCGTTCAGCTGGACTTCCAAGGGAAAGCTTATTTGTGCTTAAGTACTGAACTGGGTTTATGTTGGGTTTTTCAGCAGATGCAAATTTTGTAAACATAGCCCCATGTGATGTGTTTATAGTTGCAAAGAGAGTCTGTCACAGAGACCTGAATCCTTTCTAGAGGCGTAATTGCTGGGCTGTATCTTATTCATCTCCAAACCCACTGAAATCACATGAATCTCTTTTTGTGTTAGACAATTGAGTTGCCAAGGCGAGCTGCTCTGGTGCCAGCATGATCTGCAGCAAAGCACTCTAGCAGGGTGCACAAGGGGGATTTCCTGAACTGGGGAACTGCAGAGGAGCCAAGATAGCTGCCAGGAGCCTGCAGCTCATGCAACAGCAGCTGACAGGAACTGCGCAGGGCCAGGATCAATGGCAGCCAAGATACCCCCATGCATAAAAGAAGCTGTTAGAGAGCACTAGCCACAAGGTCGGGCAAACAGCACAGCTGTGGAAGGTGCACCTAGGTAGAGGAACTCCTCACTTTAGGAAAAAAACCCAGGAGGAGGTAAGTAGGTTGAGGAGACTATTGGAATCACACCCTACTTTCCCTGAGAAAGACATGACAGGCAGACAGGACACATGATATGGAAGCTTCCTTATCTTCTCTCTGCCAGGATGAACATAGGGCCTTAAAGGATAGAGGACAATGGTGACAAGTTCCTGCCCAGCATAAAAAGTGTGTCTCCCCTGTGACTTCCCCACCATCCCATGTATGATAGGTTTAAGCCTCTGCAAGGCCAACTGAACAATAATGAGGATGATGGCTCATCTAGCACGGAGGTGTCACCAAGGTTAAGCTGTCCTGTGCCCTGAATAGGAAAGAAACTAGTTTCCTACCCTGGTACATTCCTTGGATTATTATCCATTATTGATTTATCAGATAGGAAACAAGAAGTTGCAACAAGAAGTCTGAGGGCAATCAAGAAAGACTTCAGAGCTTTGAGATGAATGGTTAAACAATCAGGAGCACAAGTAATTTCTCTTGTATCCTTCCAGTTGCAGGGAACAATGTGAGAAGAAACAGGAAGAACCTGTCTTCAAGCCTGTTGTCACCGACAGAATTTTGGGGTTTTGATCATGGGTTGGTTTACATGACAGCAGAGCTGCTGACAACAGATGGGGTGCACCTGTCTCAAAGGGAGAAAAGGCATCTTGGCCCAGAAGTTGGCAGGACACATTGAAAAAGCTTTTAACTAGGTTTGAAGGGGTCCCGTATTCAGTTCTGGGCCCCTCACAACAAGAAAGACATTGAGGTGCTGGAGCAGGTCCAGAGAAGGGCAATGAAGCTTATGGAGCATCTAGAGCAAAAGTCATGAGGAGCAGCTGAGGGAATGGGGATCATTTAGCCTGCAGGCTAAAGAGGATCAGGGGAGACCTTATTGCTCTCGACAGCTACCTCAAAGGAGGTTGTAGCATGGAGTGTGTTGGTCTCTTCTCCCAGTTAACAAGCAATAGGACAAGAGGAAATGGCCTCAGGTTTTGCCAGGGGAGGTTTAGACTGGATATCAGGAAAAATCTCTTCACCAGTCAAGCGCTGGAATAGGCTGTGTTGGGGAGTGGTTGAGTCCCCATCCCTGGAGATACTAATAGATATTTAGATGTGTCACTTAGGGACAGGGTTTAGTGGTGGACTTGTCAGTGCTAGGTTAATGGTTTGACTTGATGATATTAAAGGTCTTTTTCAAACTAGATGACTACAATTCTATGAATTTTGTATTATACATTTACAAGCAACTAAGTCCCCGTGGTTAAAGCTTTTATAATGGGCACATTGAGAGCCTAACAAAAGGAGCTGGTGACACATCATTGCAGTGTTTTTACTTATTTTTAGTTTGGACTGGCAATGCAGACCCACATCATGGCTGAAAGAGTGGTAATATGCAGTTACCAATGAACAATTTCTTAACATATTGCTTAGCTCAGCTGCTTGAAATTGTCATTGCAGTATATCAGGGTAAGGTAAGAAATATTTAATTATGACTTGCCAAAATAATCACATTACAAAATTTCAGAAAACTTCTCAATTTGTATATATGCAAGTGGATGAAAGAAAATACAAGAAAATCCTATGAAGATGCTTATATTTTTCATAAGACTATTTTATTAAGTAGGTGCTAGCAAGGTGTAACAGGCTAGAAACGAACCTTTTGTAAATGCAGATTTCCACAGGTATTTTGCAGTAGATTAGCACGATTTCTAACAAGTTATATTTTCTCTTACTCAGGTCTCTACTAACATATGCATTTTGTCTCAAACAGTGTAGCCTCCATATCATGTATTGGAAAAATTAAATCAATTATGTAGGACTACATTTATGAAATTCCAGTTTTTCAGCTATTATATTACACCATAACAGTACCTGGGACAAAACGTGATTCATGCTTGTGGAAATAATTTTCTGTTTTTCTTGGGTTTTTTTTCTTAAACTACATATCTCCAAATTTCCCTGGGAACAATTTGCTTTGTCCATGTACAGTTATCCTTCAACAGTCCTTTTTTAAATCTCTCCATACCTAGAGATCTCTGTTATATCATCATTAATCATGATTAATCACCACTCAACAGTTTTCTCAGAATAAATTAAGAAACCAAGAGGATTTAAAAAAGGGGGAAATATCTACATAGAGCCATTCTTTGTGTAGTGTAATTCAGTAATTTAAAAATATCAGCCAAACTTTGCTTTATAGTGATTGAAAACTGTATCCATGGATCCAAATCCATGGATTTTGGAAACAATTTCTTCGTGAAATCCTAAGCCAATGATCATTAATACCAATCAGAAGACTTCATTTTTAATTATTGGGAGGGAGTACAAACCTTGATGGATTGCAACTGCCTTTCTTTCCATTGTTTTAATATATTTAATACTAATTTAAAGGTGGAAGGTAGTGAGTGTTTGGAAATTTAAGAAGTTGTTACTTGGTTTTCTTAAAGGCAGCTGCTTCAGTGAATATAAAACAGTCTGTGATCTATATTGTACCTGAATAGTGATTACATCGTGTCAAATTTCGTTTATTTTATTGAGGAAGATGACAAAAGTAAGTAACTATGCTCTTCTCATATAAACCTGAATCAAACATTTCCTCATAATTACAATGTATCTGACACAGGTCTAAGTGGAAGGAAAGATAATAATTTGCATATTTTAATCTGGAGGTTAGGGACCTCTGTCAGAGCTACAGCCTGGTCTGGGTCAGCCAGGAGAAACAGAGAGGAGAAAAATAATTGAAAAGGCAGTTCACAACAAAATGAAATTTGTCTCATTGTCACTTAAGGTTGTCTTCATCCTTGTGTGTAGGAGAGAGGTCAGCCTGGAAGCAAAGGATGGAAGGGAGCAGATATGCCTCACTAAGGACCAAAAGACAATTTACTTTTTCTTAGTAATAGAGGCAATTGTGATGTATATTTATGAAGAAGACTATGGAAAAGCCCACATGTCATATCCCCATTGCAAAATACCAGGTGTCCTTTTAGTAGCAGCAGTGCCGACAGAAGGTATATCTAAAGGTTGTCCTCAAAGATGAGCTGTGTACAGAGCATGAGGAGTACTTAATGAAATAACTCACTATGACATATTGATTTTGAAGGCAAAAGGGCAGGAAAGGATTTTCAGCAAAATTAAGACTTCTCAGTTGAAACAGCTGCAGTGGTGGGACTCATATAAGCTTTTTGTCAGGATCAAGGGCAAGCTGTAAGTTTATTCCTTTCCTGAGCTTACTAGGATGTCAAATGTGAAATGTCAATGTGAACTTTTGTGCTTGGACCAGCTATAAATTCCACTGTCGCACAATATTGCTGAGGGGAAAGTAACCTTGTGGAAGACCTCCAGTTGAACTGTTGTTACTGTGCATATATGTGTGTCTTTAAATTCTTCTGAGATCTGTGTGTTTTCAGTTGAGTTTTGCATTAACCAGACCATGGCAACAGCAAGAGATGAGGGCAGGAGAATGTTTGTTTAAACTGGGTAGGTTTTAGTGAAGATTGTCATTTTGGCCTATCATGTTGCACAGAAAACAAGAGAACTCCTGTTTTCTACGTAAATAAGCTATGGATGTAGTCTCTGAGTTTTGCAGGAACCTTCCTCTGAAAAGCATTGGAATCATATCCCTCTCTTCAGAAAGGATTTGCCTCCCATATTGACACCCCTGCTAGTCACAGAAGCCAAGGGTGTTTGCTTGTGCCCTGTATCTTTGTGGAAGTGCTAGTGAAGGCTCTGACATTCAAGGGACTGAGAATTTCTCTGCTTCCTTTCCTCTCCTCTTCTGCTAGAAGACAGCATTTAGGTCTTCTCATGAGCAATGAGGCAGAGCAACAATTAGCAAATATATCAGTGTGTGGTCCCTTAATCACAAAGGCTCCTGAATTCTTGTAAAATGCGCTATGCTTTCAGTTTTTAGGGTCTCAGCTAATTCTTGTGCTCAGAGAAGAAGGACATTCTGATTGTATTTTACCACTGATTGGTTTGAAAAGGTAAAGTTGTTCCTCAAAAGTTTTGTGTCTAAGCAGTAGTACTAGCAGGGCAAGCAGTGGTATCACCAGGGCAAGCTGTTTCAGCCTTACTTTCCACAGTGACTAATGAAATCACTTTATGTCAGTGCAAAAGACAAAAAAAGAGTAACTCTTGACTAAATACGCTGAACTGGGAAAATCTTGAAAGGGGCAAGGAGGCTTTTTAATTCCACAGAACAGCAATGTGGAAGTGTTGTTATTTAGGAAAATTTTCTGTTGGATATTTCATTCCACAAAAGCATCTGGTAAAAAGAGACCATTGTAGCTGAGCATCCAGCTCTACTGTGAGACGTATTTAATTGTATATACGATGATGCTTCTGGGAAGCAGAACATTACTTGCCTCAAAAAAAGTGTGCTATTATAATAAAAGTAGCAGTAATACATTCTGTGGCAGAATGGGACAAGTGAGATCAGAGTGCCATTGTGTCAACCATGGCAGAAGTACATAGTATTTGGTCTGGCCCCAAATGTCTACAATTGAAATATGATTGATTACACACTAAGTTGGCAGTGTATCTTTAACAGTTTAACCTATCCGTATGCATGAAGAGATGACAATTTTTACTTTTTCCTTTTCTCCCCTTAGTAAAAGAGAGAAGTTTTATTTTCCATGTGTTCACCCATACCCTGTTAATGACCATTGTGAAATCAGAAGTCAGTGGCAAAGCAGGAACTGTAGCCTTGGTCTCCAAGGGAAAGTGTCCTTTGTGTTGGACCACCCATCCTCTGTGTGTATGTGCCCATTTACAATTTAGCATTGAAGCAAAATTAACAATATTCATCCCTGGACAACATAAACTGATCAAATGTGCTCAGAAGCAGGATTCTAGTCAGCTGAAACAGCAGCATCATAAGGGTGCGTATACTGCACAGCAACATAAATTAGTATCAAAAAGAGAATTGTATTGCTGATGAAGTTATATTTCCTTATCCCCTTCTCCCAGAGTCATTGTTCCATTTTTTCATGTTACAATTAAATAGTGAACTGTCTCATAGGATTAGCAGTGGGATGCCCAGTTCTAGGCAGGCTGCTGTTTCAGGTTTAGTTGGTAGAGTCAGAAGCTGTTGCTTCCAGCGGTCTTGTTCATCAGCCTGTTGCAAAATGAGCTTGCATCATTTTCAGTATACAGATTTCCATGTTGCAAAGAGGATCTCTGGTAAGTGCTGGGGTAGATTATGTGCACCCATGAATCACTTGTATATTATCTAATACCTTCCTGTCTTGCTAAGCTGCACTCATGTTTAATTCCATTTCAGGACAAATCTGTACTAGGTCTAAATAGTTATATCAGCATGTTATGATGGCAAATGCCTTCACGTTTGCAGTGTTTTTACACAGGCAAATCTACAGCACTGCCAAGACTTATTCAAGCTTCCCCAGCACTCCCCTGAGTATCTGCAGTTGTGCTAGCCAAAGCATGTTTTTAATAGCGTATCTTCATATAAACTTTTTCTTGTACAGTTTTGTTGGTAATAGTATGAGGAGGAGAAACCTTTGACCAACTGATCTTTGTCAGCAAAATATGAACTGCAATTCTGTCTTCATCTACAGGAATCAAATTAAATGTAACTCTTTGGATGTAGAGTAGACAATGGCTTGTGTAGCTTTTGAAAAGACTGGCAAGACTTGCTGTATTTATAAAAGTGTTACTGTGGTGCATAAAGCATACCTCTGTTTTTAAATTTCTCCAGTTTCAAAATACAGGGCTTTAGTTTTGTTTCATTGTTTTCCCTCTCTGCTCCAGCAAACCCAATATCAAACATCACACTTCCAAATAAGCAAACACAAACCTAGAGGAAAACCCTCAACAAACAATCTTTTCAGATTTTTGTCTTAAGCAAAGACTGCAGGTTTTCAGTGATGGCAACCTTCACTCTAGAAGATGGGCTTAAGCAAACAAATTCTGATTTAACCGTAATGCCATGAATCCAGTGGAAATAAAGAGAGTTTAGCTTACATTTAACCTAAGGTGCTATTGGCAGGAGGAAGCATTGTAAGACGCTCATGCCTTATTTAATTGTGAACCAAATGTTTATGTTGCACAACTTTCTTCAACAAAAAATTTGGCTAGTGACGCTGAACTTCAGAATATTTATGACTAATTAATGATGTGACAATCTGCTGGCATTTAACAACTTCAGATGATGCATTTATAAATGGGAGTGATATGATTCAAGGAAAATGTACTACAATAGCTTAAGATCTAGCATATTTTCTAAATGGAAATTAAAATAATGCCTGCATGCAGGGAGTTGCAAGAGATTGGATTACTTTTTTATAGCAGAATATTGCTTCAGGGTTAAAATTTCCACATTACACATTGCCTTGATGGTTATATCTCTTCTGGTAGGAATTCCTAGTTCAGCTGCAAATTCTTGCCTACCTCCCCAGCTTCCTTTGCCAGTAAAAGTGCATTTAACACTTTTTATGTGATCTGGATAAAAATGAGTATCATTTGATCTGCTTGATTTTGTGTTATACTGTAAGGATACCCCATCTGAGGATGCAGAATATGCTGTGAGCTCTTGGAATGGAAGACTGCAAGTCAGTGCTGTGCATGGCTTGGAGAAGCTCACACTGTCGTGCATGCAGTCATTATCCAGTGGGTCAGGAAGAAAACAAGTTTATTCTGAAGGCATGAACCAAAGGCCAGAGAGGCTGGTGGGTGGTAATTGATGAAGTTGAAGCCCTTTCATTTTTTTGATTCTTACATATTTCAATAAATAGAGCACTTAAGAAGTTAACAGCAATTTTAATAAAAATACTAGAACAGATCAGCACATTCAGATGATACCTGGCTCAGTATATGGTGCAGCCAAGGCTATGGAAAAATAACCCCCTGGAGCAAATAAGAAACTCTTTGTGACAGAATGGTTTTCATTAGAAAAGGCCAGCTAGTTACAAACAAAACTGTACTCCCCATTCCCCTACAGCAATGCATCAGTTTTAATATAAGCCTTCACTGGGAGCAATGCTTGGCTACAGGTTATAATTTTGGACCAAAATAACATGCCAGGGGTGAAAAACCTTATGGTTGGTAGATTTTCTGGTTTCATGCCTCATGGACTGAATCTCAAAACTTATTAACTGTTTATTAGCTGCTTCAGTTTTCCACTCCACAATAAATGAGTGGGAGCTGTTTTTACTATAAGAAAGGGAGTAAACAGGTTCTTGTATTCACCCTAACTAGAATGCAACCTTGTGGCAGTATATGGTGTTCAAATGCAAATTAAAATTAACTCTGTGGTTTGAAAAACTAAATCACTTCCTGTGTAATATGGTTTACAGAGGCAGCTCCCAAGAAAACCATGTGACCCCACTTATCATATTTGTGGTGAAGGCCAGGACCTAAGGTAAGATGGACAGTATGTATATAGGGGCAGATGAAAGCAATAATCTATTCATATGACTTTTTCTTTTCATTTTCTCTGTAACATGCAGTACCTCTTCCTACATCTTCATAGAAAATGAAGGAACTATAGACTATGAGGTGAGGAAAATGAAGGAGGTGAACTCTGAGATGAGTTGAAAACTGGTTAAACTGATGGTCTGAGGTTTGTGATCTGCGACACAGTTCAGCTGTGAAGGCAAGTCACTAGTACTATATCCCAGAATTAACCCTGCAACTTATTTCGTATCTTCAGAAATGACCTGGATAACGGGACAGAGAATACCCCGAGCAAGACTGCAGATGTCAAAAAACTTGGAGGAGTAGCTGATACAGCTGGTGATTGCTCTGCCATCCAGAGGGACATAAACAGGTTGGAGAAATGGGCATCAGGAAACTCATGAAGACCAAGAAAGGGAAATGACAAGTTCTGCCCCTGGGGAGGAATAAATCCAGGCACCAAGCCAGGCTGATGTCAACCAACTGGAAGTTAGCCTGGCAAAAAAGGCCTTCATGATCTTGGAAGGCACCAAATTGATCATGAAACAGTAATGTGTTCTTGCAGCGAAGAAATCCAACAGTGTCCTGAACTGCATTGGGAAGACCATTGCAAATAGGTCAAGTGGAGTGATCCTTCCCCTCTGTTTTGCCCTGATGAGATGCATTTGGAATCCTGGACTCCTCAGTGCAAGAGAGATTTGGTCATACTGCAGTGGGTCCAGTGAAATGCCACAAACAGTAAAGTGCTCAGAGTCTCTGACATGAGAAGAGGCTAAAAGCAGCGACTGTTCAGCCCAGAGAAGAGAAGGCTCTGGGAGATCTTCTCAATGTGTAAAAATATGTAATTGAGAGGACTAAAATGGAGACAGCCTTTTCATAGAGGTGCCAAGTGACTGGAAGAAGGGACATGGGCACAAATTGAAGTGAAGGAAATTCCATCTAAACATTTAAAACCTCAATTTTTTTTAAGACTAAGCATGGTCAAACAGTGGAACAGGTTGCTCAGAGAGGTTG
Source organism: Myiopsitta monachus (assembly GCA_017639245.1). Taxonomy (NCBI): domain Eukaryota; kingdom Metazoa; phylum Chordata; class Aves; order Psittaciformes; family Psittacidae; genus Myiopsitta; species Myiopsitta monachus. The sequence goes on from CM029918.1 coordinate 45,644,273, forward strand.
TGGGATCTCCATCCATGACAATATTCAAAACCAATGCCCCAAGCAACCTGCTCTTACTGACATCCATCAGGTGTCCCAACCACTCCTAGTTCTGTGTCATCTGCAATATTACTTAAAGCAGGGGATGGACTACACAATCTCCACAGTTCCTTTCTCGCCTCAGCCATTTGGTGACTCTGTGTGAAAACTCTCCACTGATATTGTCAGCCAATAATTTCCTAACTGTATTTAGGAAAAAAGTGAGGATCTGTGGCACAGGCAGTTTTTGAGAAGGCAAGAAATCTTGTCTGTCACAGAAATCATTTGCATTTACTGTTCTTTTATTAGGTACCAGTTCCTCTTCCTACCCTGCATGCATGCACATATAAACACACACACACTCCTTCCCCCTTCCTCTTAAATAGAGAAATACACAGTGGAAGAGATGCGTGTTTGTGTGTTCAGTGTGGTCTATGTATATGTCCAGGTCTTGGATTTTGGCTTTTTTTACTGTAAGCAAAATAAACAGAGAGGGTGGTGTTTTTTCTCTCTCATCTCCAATTCAATGTCACTATACATGGTTGGCAGTTTAATCTGACAGTGGAGCAGACAATAGTTGTAAGGAAAAATGGAATTACATTTTGCTCCCCTCTAGTTTAAGCAAATTTTCAAAATTAGGTGTTAAAATGCAAAGCCACTGTAAGAATGAATTAAAATAGCAGAAATTGCCACTCACAGGAAGCCTGTACAATTCTAATTCTAAACATCACTAGAAAAAAAAAATTCTATGTCTAAAGATCTTTTTTTTTAGAGAGGGGGGTGGAATGGTTAATTTGAATTACAAAAAAGCCTTGATAACCCCCCACACATCAATTTACCTGTGAACAAAAAGATTCACACAGAGAAAATGGGACTTGGGACTATTTGATAAATTACTGCAGACTGCTTGAATATTCCATTAGCAAAATAATAGCTCGTTATGGAACCCAGAAGAATGTGGTATAATTATGATAGTACCATCCCCCACACACGCTATGGGGTAAGAGGAATGCAAATGTTAGAAATGATAGCTACTTAACCACAGCTTGGAGATAGGCCTGAAAACAAATGGAAGAGTTATTTGATCTCAGACATTCATAAGGATTTCTCCAATGTCAATGCCTTAAATTGCTGAATACATTCCAGCTAGCTGAAGGTCATATTATTAATAGCCATCTTTATTGTGGTAGAGTACAAGAGCCCACAAAGAAGGAGGAGGCCTTTTTGCAGACAAGATGTAAACAAAGAGCAATTGACAGCCTCTGCCCCAAAGTTCTTACTAACTAGAGCTAAACAAACAAGACAAAACAAAGGGCTGCTGCAGTGACACAAAACAGCATTTTAGTTCCACATCTGGTTTTGTTTGTTCAAGTCTTAGGGGGGTCACTTTGGAAGTAAATGGAATGGGAAACCAACCAGAGTGAAAGACCACAGAGAAGAGCAGGGTGAGGGGGTAATCCATGATAATTAAAAATAATTTCAGGTTTAGAAACTTCACTGAATCTTAATTGTGTCTGCACTTATGCCAATGGCCAGAGCTCCTAGCACATGTATGTAAAACCAGTGTACTACTACTGCCATGTGCCTAGTGAGCAGGATGCTTGGCATATGGGGCCAAGAATGAAATGGGGTTGCTATCTAATTTACTCAGAATTTGACCTTGCTGCTCCCAGCTTTGTAGTTTGAGCTCCTCCAACTGGCAAGCCCCATGCAGTGCCCTCATCCCTGTGCTCTGTTGTGATGCAGATATAGCCCCTCATCTGTGGGCATTTATATGCATATGTGAATGCAAATTGGAAGAAATAAGTATCTGGGTTTTAAGACCAGGCTCCTGAATTCAAAGATATGATTATAAAAATTGACTGAACTGAGCACACATTGGCCCCATCTGCACAGGAGCACCTTCCAGCGGTTAGGTAGGACATCTGTCCTGGCATAGGATGAAATCTGTGTTCAGTCTTATGCATACTACTATTAACAGTTGGAGTCTACATATATTTTCTTCTCTTTTTTCAGAGCAAGTAGATCTTGGTCATTTTTGTGTTTTCTTGGAGGTAGAAAACACATGAAAAGAAATCTTATAACATTTTCTAAAAAGTCCTTAAAATATCTGAATCTGAATGGGTGAATGGCTTCAAATGACATAAACCGATGATTTTTGAAAGCACTTACGGCTAGCTGCCCATATTATTCCTAGATATTAAGGGTAGAAGGGTGAAGAGAGAAAGCTGCTTGCAAGCACTTTAACTCGCAGCCTGTGTGTAAAGGCTAAGGCTGCTTTTTACTTTACAGCAATCCCACACCAGACCAGATGTAGATACTGGTCCAATGCAAACATTGGGATGGCCATCATCTGATGGTTGGCTCAAGATTCAGTTGAGTGGAGGAGAGCTTTAGCATTTGGGTATTAGGTAGTTTTAAAGCACAAACCTTGGCACTATCTAAACCAGTCACTAATGGAGTGGTGTCAAAGATCTCTTATGGTGACTTATTGATTCTGTGTCACGAGCATAGGTCCGGCAGCATAAGCCACTCCAGGATGAAGAATTAAGTGCTCTTTATCCACTAAGGAATTGCAGACTTCATTGCAGTCTTTTCTATATGCTTCCAAGAAGGTGGAAGAGTTAGTTAGAGAAATCATGTGAGAATATTCCATTGACTCCAAGGTTTCACAAATCTCTGTAACCATCCCAGTCACAGTTTTTATTAAAGAAAAAAAAAAATCCAGGACACATTTCCAAAAAAACCTAAATATCAACATTTATAAAAAACATACAGTCTAGGACAGGCTGTGTGTTTGTGAGAGTATGTTAAAGAATAGATAGAAATGTCCAATGAGATGTGTTCATAAATTTGTAAAAAATGCCTTTCTCTTGCTCTCTGGGAAAAAAACAGCCATATTTCTTCAAGGCTGCAAGAATTTAGCTTAATCTGTGAGGTGACAGAATGTTAAATGTGACATTCAATAAACCACCTAGGAAAAACTAAACAGTGCTAATCAAGCCATTTAATCTTTTACAGTTAAGAACTGCAGTAGGAAAATAAAAGGTATAATTAATAACTCCGGCTGGGAAAGTAAGGCAGAGTAAAAACAGGAGCTAAGGCAAACATCTGGTCTTTGTTTCATGAAATATTTACCATGAAATCAAAACTTTTTTCCACCCTTGTGAAATGTGCAAAATTTCCTGAGTTGTAAACTTCAACACTGGAATAAGTTTGCACCTGCAAATAGAAATGAACTTTTCATATACATCTGAACTTGCATGTGCAAATAAATGCATGAATGTGTGTGCATGTGCCTGCTTATCTGTCTCTATGAGTGTGTCCTAATGTAAACTCTCAGATGATATAAATTTTTACGTTCTTAGAAAGGTATCACCTGTTTGTTAATTCATAGTGCATCTGCCCTCAGAAACAATCAAAGTTTAATGTACAACAAAACATTTAACAAACTGGTTTAGCTGCCTTGTGCTTAGCTTCTTTTCTTGCCTGGTTTGCCCAGCTGTTCGTATGGTGGCTTCTGAGTGCCTTCCTCTGTGTTTGGTATGTTCACAGAACTCTCTTATAAAATAGGAATGTGCTGACTCCTTTTTGTAAATGGGGATCTGCAGTAAGGTTAAATGAAATACTTTGTCCAAGGTCAGAGGGGAAATCTTAGTTGAGAGAAGGATGAAACATGCTTTAGGATTCTGACACAAGATTTATGGGTCATTAAAACCCTAATGAAAAATTATAAGGTGAGTTACACAGTCTTACAGCTGGAACACGCTGGGCTGATACCTGTTCGGTCGCCAGTGGTAAATGGCAGTGGTTGGTTGCACAGTCACAACTTGGCCAGTGGTGCGAGCTCCAATTCAAGCACTCCATGCACTGAATTATCTTTCCCTCTCATCATTGTTATTATATTAAAACTTTGTGTCATTGAATAATTCAGTGGTGCAAAGTTCTACCCATTGACACGGCATTTCTAATAGTTGTAGCTCTCATCTTTGAATTTTTTTGCTCATATTATACAGATCTTGCCACAATTCAGTGCCAGCTTGATCCTACAACTGCATGCCTTGTCATGAAATTCTGTGGTCAACGGAGCTCTGCAATTTATGCAAATGAACATGCCTTTCTTCTTACTCTCTCTGTTTGTTGAAAAAGCTCTCTACATGTTTGTCACACTTGCACAGCAGGGAACGATATGTAGACGCTCCCTGTATAGGCTCTGCATATTCTCATGTAAAGAAGAAATGTAGCATTTCCAGTGTACTTGGGCTTTGCCTGTCTGGGGAACTATGGGGCGTGACAGCAAACAAACCCTCATGCATAACAGTGGCTGTGGAAAGATGTCCAAGGGCATCTGTGTTTTCAAAGCCACATGTTGTACATCTGACAGGGCAAGATAGATAGCTTTTATGATTACATTTCTATGCAGAAGATGGAACAAAGGCTCTGGTTAAATTAATAAAAACAAATGTTTTCATATTTTAATGCAGCAAACCTAGAATATATTTCTGTGACGTGTACTAAGAATCCAGTGATTTCTGAACCCTGAAGTTGTTCAGAACAACTTCAGAACCTGTTTTTGTTTCTATCCATCCTAAAAGTCCAAATATAAACTAGGATGAGATGCAATAGAAGAAAGGGAAAGAGTATCCAGAATGCAAAAGTACTGTGGTCATCATTAAGACCTGTGTGGAGTAATCTCTTGAAAGAGTCTATAAAATTCTTGAAAGAATGAAAAAATCAGGAACGTACCTGAAATAGTGTGACCACCGGGACTAGGGAAGATCATTAAAAGCTGTGTAGATGTGGCACTTAGGGACATGGTTTAGTGGTGGACTTCTCAGTGGTAAGTTAACTGTTAGTCTTGATGGTATTAAAGGTCTTTTCCAACTTAACTGATTCTGTGATTCTGTGAAAAGTGTAGTGAATTGATCAGAGGAATCAAGAAGACTCAGTGGTAGCTGGGTTTTTCAACTTGTGTTTTTCAAGTTTATTTTATACTGTAACAAGATAAAAAAAAAATCAACTTTTTTTTTAAATTTAAAGTTCTTAAAACAATAGATTTGGGCTTTCATGGTACATTAATTTACAAGGAAAACTCCCGAACTTTCTTAAAAATAAAATTATTACTTTGCTTTTTTGTTTTGTATTGTAGAAACTACCATCACAAAATAATTTCAAGAAAGAAAAATGAAACATATCATTCTGAATAGGTTACGTTGGGATATTTTGGCCTTATAAGAAGCTTAAAAAACACTTCCTTCCTTTGGAAAGCATATTTCTCAAAGACAAGTGATCCTATGGTCCTATGATAGAAAGACATTTTCTGATTGCTTTTTCTAATCATCTCTATTTTGTTTTTCAGAACAAAATAACCCAGCCAAAATTCTTGCTATTTTCCAAGGAAGTTTGCAGAGCAATAAAGCTGGATATCTTTGGATGGGCAGAATTTCTTCTGCCTAGGTAACCTGTGCATCCATTAAGGCAGTTCATTCTCTTTGTACGCCCACCTCCTCTGCAGACTAAAACACGTACATGGTGGAAACTTCAAGACAGAGGCAGAGACACAAGTCTTGACAGCAGACGCTAAGTCCGTTCCCTGGTCCTTTTCCCTTCAGTCATGCAAACAAGGAGCAGTGCACTCAGCATCCATAGCGGGATACCCACTGTCTTCTAAAGGAGGTGATCCCAAATGTCCCCTAACTTCTGCCTTACCAATAGACACAAGCCTGCCACAGAGTTCCTCCACTCTGAGCCCAGACCAGTCTTTTAAACGTCTTTGTGTATCTTTCACTGACAATAAGGCAAAGAAGGAGATTACTGTCTGTCCCATCATGTGTGCTGTCTTGCAAGATGTGGAAGCAGTTTTGGAAAGGATGAGAGCTGGAGGCCCATGGAAGATGGCAGTTATCTGACTATGATCCCATGTCACTGGCATGTCCAGAGCCAGCTACCATAGGAAAAGAGACTGAGTGAAGGCCTGCAGGGCTATATACTAGGTGAGTATGAAATTCCCCCCTCCCAATATAACACAGGCTTCCACATCCCAGTGACCCTCCTAGTCCATCTCCTTTCATTAGGCCTGTGGCATCCACATCCAGTTTCACTGTCGTGGTTTTCCCACTGCCTCCAAACGTCTTCCCTTTTCCACCCAAGAACAAGATCTGATTGTGTCGCAGTGACAAGAATTGAACTTTGTCCTCTTTCGGAATCACATCGTTCAGTTTTCTTTACACTGCTGAGAAGTTTTAAGATGGCTCTGTCACTGGTGCCCTTTTTTGTAATTGCCTTCGTGATGCTTGATTGTCTTGTTGTATTACACCAGAATATAAAACAGTCTGGGTACTGATGAACATAATTTCTGCAGACATTCATGGTCTGGAAAAAAAAAATAAAAACATTTATAATTTCTAATTTTTCAGATAACATGTTATCAGGGGCAGATATGAGCCTCAAAACTGGCATTACATGAGAATTCATGAATGGCAGTGATCCACAAAGAGTTTAGTTTGCAATGAAAATTATTCAGGAGAGCAAGTCAGACAGAAAGTGATTCATAAATTTTCCTCTGATTGTTAATCGTTCTCCCTCTGGTGATACAGGAGAAGAAAGACAGGATGTGCCTAGTCCATGAAAGTCTTGACTTAATTTTTGCAGGCTTTGGATTGGACCCAAATGCTTAACTTCAGCTGGATTTGTCTGTGTGATTCTTTACACTACTTTGTTATGCCTGCTCTGGATGAAATGGGATGATTTGCTTGGTTTGTGAGGACTCCCACCAAACAGCCAGAAAACATGGACAGCCTCAACTGCCATACATATTTTTGCAGTCATATTTCACAATAAATGTGAGGACTTATATGATTGGGTGTACAGGAAGATGAGCTGTTACTTTTAGATTTCCAGTATTATGTACAGAAAAGTAAGATCAGACTTATTTAAGTAAATCAATGAAGCATGTCCTTCCTCTGACTCCAGCAGACCTGGAGTTTGCCCAGCTGAGCAGGACTGTGTACTTCAGAGATTTATTTGTCTGGGCATGGAAGGGCTGAAATACTGCAGGGGAAGTGAATCTGTCCACACAGCAAGGATATCCGGCTTCCTTTTTTTTCCTTTTTGCCTAATCAAAATTATTCCTCATCTTCTTTGAGACATATCTACATTAGTGGTTTTGTTTGACTGAAGTGTATCCTCTAGAAGCAAATCTCCAGATTTTACCCTTGTACTTGTGCTGTTCTTTCCATTACATGGAAGACTCAGGCTTCATAACTGGATTCTGTTTAAATTAAACTAAACCAAAAGATGTATTCAATGAACACTTACAACCTTCTTCCATCAGTATTCGGAGTTCAATCCACAAGGGAAGTATTCAAGACAAAACTCCTTGAAATATGTATACTGTGGGTTTTCAGGACTGACTGCTTCTATGATCTCCTATTGGTCCACATTAAATCCTAACATAGACATAGCTTGTAGACATGACTGAGAACAAGTACACAGCACGCACTGCCAATATCAAGAGTGCCATTTTCATTAGTAGATTTGGAGAACTTCTAATTTCCCCTGTGATTGCTGTGAATTTTCATAATTTTTATTTATAAAACTCATGGGATATCAGTTTCATTCAACAGCTGCAAGTTCCAGAGAGTTTTCATTTATTGAAAATTGTATTAATTTTTATGCTTTTCAAATCAAAACTAGATCATGAAAAAAGAGATTTATTTATTTATTTATTTATTTATTTTCTGTGTACTTGCTTTTTTTGCAAGCTTACTGTTTTTCAGTTGGGACCTGCCACTTGAGGTGGAGCCATTTTTCTTCTCTCTTCTAAGTAAAGTGAGCCCATATGCTGTGAACAGCACAGTATGAAAATGTTGCATTTTTTCCTTGGGGTACAAGGGCTTTAATAATTTTTCAATTCATCTCAGCTTGGGAATCTTTAAAGGGAAGGGACATGGTGTCTCTTACTTTGAGTCCTGGTAGAATACACAACACCGATGGAGCTGAAGGCTTTTTTTGTCACCAATAGAAAAGTCTTTTCGTATTTTATGTTTGAAGAACAGATCAAAAACTCCCATGTTTTTCCAAAATAATTCCTGAGTGTGACGTATTAAGTCTTGCATATGCAAACTTTTCATTTTACTCACACTAGGATATATCAGCTTAATATAGCTGGGGTATAGCCCCTTAGGCTGGAAGGTTGACTGTACTCTGTATCCATTAAATCCTTATCTGATTTGTCACCAACACAAATGCTGATTGGTTTTAATCATGATGATACTTGGCCCCATTTCTTTATATAGACATTTTATTGAGTGGGTCATTGACCCTTTTTTAAGATTGCAAAAGATCCAGAGGTCTGAAAGCTTTTATTCTTAGCAACCCAAGGTCATCAAAGGGACCTTTATATTGACAGAGGGAGCCCTAATTTTTTGCATGTCTTTTAGTTGGATCTTGTCTCAATAGAGGGGAGATAGTTAAATACTGGGATGTAAAAATGCTGTTCTGTCTGATTCTTAACGTCCTCTGTCTAAAAGCAATTAAAGAGGAATACACAGTATGCTCCTATCTTGTCTCTGAAGACTTGAGGAGAGTGCTAAACTTGTTAGTCACCCTTAGCTTCTCAGGGCCCCATTTATTGTCAAGGGAAGAGAAATACTTCATGCTAATTTTGCTTCCAGGCAAAACATCTACAAATCTACCTGACTGCTAGTTCTTTAAAACTGTGCTTACTTTGTGCTTTCTTCTAGATCATGTGCCAACAGTCCTGGCTCAGAATAAACTCCATCAGCAGTGACCTGTGCTTTCACTCCTGATTATACCGATCAGGACTGTCTCGAGTTCTGGGTCAAAATCCACACAGAAAGAAACTTTGTGGGTTTGAGGGGACCGGGGAGGGGAGGCAAGGGGAGGGATTTTTCTGAAGTGCTTAGGTCCTGCCAGATCTTTGCAAGAAGCACTGGAATGGACTGAACTGCTGCCAGGTTGTAAGAGATCTCTTCAGAGCTGCCTCCCTTCTCATCTATCTTGGACTCATGATGAGTGAGGTGAACCATCTGCTCCACACACTTGCCTTGTTGTGCCATAGTCTGAGACATGCCAAAATATTGCACTGAAGTCCTTCAGTGGAAATTGGAAGAAACCTACATTCCTTCAATCTCTCTGTCAGACCAAAGTAGTTGTGGTAAAATAGCATGTCATGTAGTCCTCTAGCCTGCCTCTGAAGCACTTGGCTCTAGCCCTTCTTAGAGAAAACTGTGCTCTGCATCAGGCACAGTTTTGAGAATACCCTGGCTGTTTTACAATGGCAGTATTTTTATGGCAGGAACTTTTGCTCACAAGCATCTATCTTCCCTAAAAGAGAATGATACAGCATTCATTCAGTGGTGAACTGTTCTCCTTGTATCAACTGTTCATTTGTGCATTATACAAAGTGTCTCTCCCTCCCGGCTTTACAACATTTTAGATAGCATGTGTGTCATATAAATTTTCCTGAATATTTGCACCACTTATGGTTTCTTATGTCATCCAGAAGACACTATAAGTTATTATTTTATTTGGGGAGGAAAATATAGAGAAAATACTGGGATGGTCATTGCCAGCATCACTTAATGCTGGCAGAGGTAAAGAAAGGAACAAGGTTCATCTTTCTCTTTTTAGCTGAGAGATAATAGTTGTGCAGCAAGTCCTTTGTTAACAGAGATAAGGCCCAGCCTAAACCTCACTGCAGCTACAGAAATAGTCTTTGGCTGCCATTTTGTGTTTGGTGTCCTTTGAGGCAGTTCTTGCACCTTGCTACCACCTCCCTACGTGCTCCCTCCTTGTAGAAAAAGAATGATGCGGTATTTCTTAGCAAAGAAAGGTATTTATTAGCAAAACTTTCCCTCTGCTCCAGTTTACTGTGCAGTTATGTGGCTGTGCTGGCACATGTCGAGTGGGGGAAGAAGCAAAAGGCCATCAACAGCAGGAGGAAGTAGGACAGACACTGTTTCAGTTGGAAAGAGATCTGCGTAACTATGGCTTCATCAGCTTCAGTGGCCTTTGAACTTCCCCTTTAGTGGTTCCTCTTGTGTCAGGTGTTACACAGATACAATAACTGATGTTATAATTTGCATTAGTTTTGATCATTGGTAAATCGTGTCTCTCTTAACAAGGTTTTAGAAAAGTATTTAATTCTTAGGCTATTGATTTGGCTATCATTGGCTATGGCAATTTGTTATTTCAGGGTAGTGTTCCAGGCTATTTGATTCTACTTGCACAGCCCATTTTCTCAGCATATTTTTTAATTATTTAGGTAACAGTGGCTTTCAATGTCGGCTCTTCACTGACATTAATTTGGATATCGTATCCAGGAGGAACATGGGTATCTTCAGGAGACTTCTTGCTATCTTTGTCTTCTACATTTTCCTTCTCTTATATACTTACATATTGTATATAAGATAGTAAACAGTGTATTGTATATAAGATAATAAACATATAACATCTGTTATATGTTTTCCAGGAATAGATTTTGTATTTAAAACTTTCAACCTGATAAAGGCTATCAAGCAGCAGATATTTCAAAAGAGTTTAATCCCTCATTCTAAAAGTTCACAGAGGTCCCTGGGGTTTTTTGAGGGTTTCCTTGAATTCTTTCTTGTTTATTTTTATTGTATGACAGTTTATTAAAGACCGGAACCAAAACTACAGATTTTAAAAACCCAAACATGATTGCCTCCCCATTTATTGTTAAATTTAAAACTAAGCCAAATATGAAACCAAGATTAACAACATGCCTAAGCTGAGAGCCCTTACATGCTAGCTAACTTACTCTGTTAGAAGATAAAAAAAAGAAGCTTTGATTTTGTTATGGATATTGTTGTATTGTTTACCTGAGTTGTGCACTGAGGCAGATGTTTGTGAATTTCTTTGGTGGATGAACTAGGGGTAATTAGAGAGTCAGTTTTAATTTAATCTCAGTTCCCTTGACTGACACATGCTTGCATTATGTCACTGCGCACGGGGGTTTCCTGTCTGCCCATAGCAACATTAAATGGCTGTGCTCATAACCAAGAAGCAGAGCTGGACCTGAGACAAAATCCCAAAGTGTCCCTGAAAGTGTAGGAAGCTTAAATCTCAAACTGGCCTATTTCTCTCTAATGACTTCAGTCCAACACCTTGATCCAAACACTGTTGAACTTTGGGAATGTTTGGATGTGGTTCCAAAGTCTGTAGCTTGAATCCAGCTATATCTAGGAGGATAGATTCCTAAAACAGATGTTTTCCCACTGGAAGTGTGCACATGAGCCCTATTAGCAAAACAAAAGGGTCTGTCCTGCAAAACATGTCTGAAACATTCCCTAATGCATTCAGCAAATAGAAGATGAAAGTTTATTCTCCGGGAAAAGTCAATTTGAAAAGCTTCCAGCATGGCTGGCATCGCTCACCACATTGAAACGAAAAACAGTGGCTTTGAGAAGTATCACAGAAATACATTATGTCCTATTTGACTTGAGGGAATGGTTAGGAACTGAAGTATTGAGTGGTTATTCTCTCATCCAAAGATGAAATCCAAGCCCTACTGAAATTTGTGGAATAAATCCCATTTACTTCAGTAGGGTTAGGGTTTTGTGCCAGGTCTTCAGCACTGCAACAGGACTTACCTATGTCATCGTACGGAAGATCTGGAAAATCTGCATTTATAAGAGCTGGACAGTGTTTCTTGAAGAAGATAATTTTGTGCACCTGTTATAGCTGAAAGTTCTACGGTTTAAAAGGTATTTACTAAAAGCTAAAGGAAAGAGACAGCACATCACCACAGTTGTGACCTTTACGGATAGAAATGAACTGCTACTTTGAGTTTCTGAAAGCCGGTAAAATGTCAAAGAACAATTTAATATTACTAGGCTAGATCTTTGAGTCTGTGTTTTAGCTTCCATTTTTTTTGTATTTTTAAATGGCCTAGAACCAAGTAATTACGTATCTAAATGTGATCCTTCATTTACTTTGGCAATGGATCTTCATCTGTCATCATTTTAATCCATCTACTGAGGGAAATGATAGAGACTGCCATACCTAAGAAAGAATGAATGTTGTCTCAGATTTCCTTGTGCTTGAAGTATTTCAACAGATGCCATTTGTGTCGTGCCTCAGAACAGCCTCTTTTCTGAACTCAGAATACTGCTGTTTGTCTCATAAATATTTTCTAGCATTTAACCACTGTGTATTTGACTTTTTGAATAACAGACTGTAATTCCCCTTGAGCCATAGTAGCCTATCAAGTTGACATCAATTTCAATTTTACACTGTGTTTCTTTAATCATTACTTTCAGGACTTGTGAGTTTATAGTCTGATATGTTCAGTGTGTTAAAACAGTTATTTTCTGGTTACATGAAATAATTCAAAAATTCTTCAAATTAGTGTGACAGATGCTCTGAACAATGTTACCATTAACAGACTTCTCTGTGCTAGGCATTAGAAAAGAAACCGATGAAAGTGTGCAACAAGGGACAGTCTCTTCATAAACTCTCTAGCAGCCAACACAAGACAGGGAGGGAAAGCAAAAAAATTAAAAGTTAAATAGGAGTTGCCTATTGTTACTTCATGTGTTTACCATAAAATCAGGGCTAGAACCCAGACCCATTATTTTAAGTGCTTTTCCCCTATCTGTTGAACAGGAATTTCCTTGTGACAGGTAGATATTAAATTCCTTTCCAGTATTATCCAAGTAGACAAGCACTCTTATTCATTGTAAAGGTGGGAAATCTGAGCTACTGGGAGGTGAAGATATGTGGATGAGATTAACATTGAGAAAGGTCGGAGTCTTTTTATTAAGAACTTGAAGTCCAGTCCGTATGCTGAGGCCTGCCGGGTGTATTGCCTTTTTGACTATATGGCAGAGCACGGAACAGCTGTCAGTCATGCTGCCACCTGGAACATCTTGTTATTCAATTTTGCAATCATAGTACACAATGTGCAAAAAAGTTTAACATAGTCTCTGCTGTTTCCATTTGAATGAACAAGAAAAGAAAAAAATCTTGGCAGTCTTAACTTTTACATTAACATGTAATATTGGGTATATCCGCAGGCAGCTGCCTGAACACTATTTAAGCTGGGTGCTGAACTAGGTGCATGCAATGACAAGCAGTAGTTAAACTGCTCTTATCTTTTTTTCTTCATGTCATTGATAATGATACTCTAATTCTTTTCAACTGTATTCCTTTGGCTATGTTTTGATAGCATGGTTGTTATTCCAGTGGTTTGTGCTATTCTCTGACAGTGCCATTCTGCCAAAGGATTTTCCCATAAATTTCATTTTTGAGCACCTTAAAAAAAATTGGTTTTCTTCAAGTTTTCTAATAAGCATTATTGTTCTAAACCGCAAGGCTATGCTCAAGCACAGTGGAGTAAATCAGTGTAGTTTTTTTTGAGAACATAAGAATGTTTAGAGTTTATACCAGCTGAAAATCTGCTTTTCCATTACTTGAAATATAAAATTATATATTTTTTCTTTCTGTTATGAAGTAGGAATTTTGTTATTTTAGCAGAAATGAAGGAACTTTACAGAATGTTCTACAAGATCATATCTAATCTAGATTTGAAAGCACATTTTTTTTAATCTATAGAAGCATAAATCAAAACTGAAAATTCTTGGGTTTTTTTTTTTAAAGAAATACTGCATTTGTGTCAAACTCATATAGCAGGCAAACTTATTGCAAATTCTGAATAACTTAACTAAAGATGCCTTGTGTATGCTGATATACCTGAAGAATGGTCTAAAGGAATTACGTATTAGATTTTGATAATATTTCTTATGCATCATCTTCCTCTTCTACTTTCAGTGCAAGCATTTCTGAAGTAAGAACATATGAAGTGCATGAAAATGAAAAATCTATTTCAAAAGTAGTAACTAAGCTTTTTTGTAAGAAAAAACTCCAACAAACAAATAACTACCTCCTCCCAAACAACAAAACAAACTCCAAAACAAGTAGCAGTCTTGCTCTTTGAACTTCATACTTTGCTAAAGAAAATGCCACTGTTAAAACCACACAGGAAATTTACTAGGAAAATTATTACTTTTCCAACCTGTCCTCTTCATCTGTATGCAACTGCCCAGATATCGAGCTGTCATTAATGGTCCCAAAAAAAGCATTCTTGAAATAATGATATTCTCTATGTCATCAATTTGGTGACAAGACTGTTTGATCTGTAGACAGCTACTACTTACACCAAATTTAAAAAAAATAAATCCGCATATGTGGCCAAAGAGTGACAAAAGTAGATTGGCTTCATCCAAAAAAAGTCTGATGTGAAGAAAATTAAGCACCACTATGCTTTCGAGAAGTCACTTAAAATATGACGATTTGTCCAGATTCAGTGAGGTGCTTAGTTTAAAAATTTGCAATTTCAACAAGTCTGTCGGAAATTCGATGTTCTTTAGGTGCTTTATTGCCTGCAATTGCCCCTGCATCTTTGAGACTATAGGAGCAGGGAGAAAAGAATTCAGCAGGGTGGGACAGAGATTGGATTCAGGTCTCTAAAGGATGATTATGGGTAGTATAGATGTTAGGGAGACAGGAACATGAAGACCCATGGAAAGGAACAGCAAGAAGGTTTCTACACTGTACTTCTCTGGACTTAGAAAAGCTCATGTGGTTCCTGAATTGCAACATTACTTCAAATTGTGAAGCAAGTACTTGTGAAATATACTGTCAAGCTCAGTTCTCATCCCATTGCTGAGGGCAGATTACTGAAGATGACAGTAGGACCAGTAGGAAGTCTCCTGCTTTCCATTGCTTCTGGTTACTCCATTTAATCAGGAGAAGACAATGTGATGGAGGCAGAGACTGCAGTGCTATTATGGTTCCACTTGATAATGTTTTATGTACTCATTTTCAACATAATGTTCATGAACTTTCTTTTGATTTTAAATTGGGTTGAATGATCATGTGCCAGGTGATGATCAGAAACCAAGGATATCTGCCTTAAAGCTGTCAATGCAATTTGAATTCAGGTCTTTCTACAGATTTTTGTTTCTTATGCATGTAATCGTGAATTTTTCCTTCATTGCTTCTGTGTCAGTAAATAAGAATAAATAAACCTGCTCAAGAAACAAGTCAACATCAACTAGTGACTAAAGATTCTACAAGAACATTTTTGCCTCTCTGATAGCTGGATTTGGAAATGGTGCGTCATGGTTTAAGCCTCCAAGCCACGCAGTTTTTCTCATTCACACACCCCCTCTTTCTTCCCCCAGTCCTGGGGGGATGAGGAGGAGAATCAAAAGAATGCAAGTCACACAGGTTGAGATAAGAACAGTTTGGTAACTAAGGTATAACACAAATTACTACTGCTACCACCAATAATAATAATGGCAGAGAAGTACAAGAGAAATACAAGGAAAGAGAATACAACTGTTCACCAAGCCCTACCCAGCCAGTGCACCCCCCAGCAGCGAACCCCCCAGTCCACCACCACACCCTTCCGGGTCTTTGCTCTCCGTTTTCATATCCTGGACATGACATGCTGTGGTATGGAATAGCCTGTTTAGCTAGTTGGGGTCAGGTGTCCTGTCTCTGCTTCCTCCCGGCTTCCCCTCCTCCCTGGCACAGCATGAGACTCAAAAAGTCCTTGGTCAGACCAAAACATTATCGAGCAGTAACTGAAAACACTGGTGTTATCAGCACCGCTCTCAGGCCCGAAATCAAAAACACAGTGCTGCACCAGCCACCTAGAAGGAGAAAACTGACTGCTGCTGCTGAACCCATGACACGGTGAAGTGGGTGAAGCAAGATGGCAGGAAGAAATTGTAAGACTTTGTGCTAAAGGCAGCATAGTATACTTACAAAATGCAATTCTATCCCTCTTAGTATAGCATACGATTTCTGCACAATTCTGGGAAATCCGTAGATACGAGATGTATTTGGGTGGCTGTTCATCTGTGTCTTATTTTTCTGCAATGTCAGTTTCAGGCACCCATTGGCAGCTTTGCAAGGTGTTAAGTACTTACATTTGAATTTTAATTTTGATGAAGCCATCAGTGCATAGAATGATATAATAAATGAAGGAACCTGAAAAATTAGATATTCCATTTTCCAACTAAGGAAGAAAAACTCCTATATGTGCCTTATATGTGCCTTAGCTCATAATTTCTTATATGAGGAAAATACTATGCTCTTCTCCCATTGAGAAGTTTGAAAAATTGAGCCATTAACACTTGGGAACAACAAAAATAATAAAATGTTGGGCATCAATGATAATATTGATATCTCTGTATGTAGAACAAGACAAATGTGCTTTCTTCTGTTCTGCAGTTAGTATATGGGGCACTATGGAAAGAATATTGATTCCTACTCTGGAGATGTTTTCTTTCCTGTACTCTTGATGAGGCAGGGAGCATGAAGAAAATAAGATGTGACTGAGTGGTTAAATACATACAACTGGGCTCAATTAAATATTCACATGCTTGACTTTGTGGCCTACATTCTACAATGCACTTGAAATTTTGCAAATGTCTAGACATTTGCTTCTGAGATGCATATAACCCTGTGTAACATGTATTACTCATACTTGTGATATGGTTTTAACAGCTATTAGTCAAATATTAATGTTTAATAAGCTCTTTGTAAGTGGGTCCTTTAGGTGACACACTGTGTGAGAATCATTCCCTAATTTTGTTCAACCAAAGCTCACATTCCCAGGGATTTCTCAGACCCAGTGACAGTATTTAGCAGATTCTAGTCTCAAAACACAGGGGCAGTGCTGCATACATAGTAAGAATTGCAGTGTGCTGAAGGCCTTTGGCATCATTCATCCAAATGGTCAAAAGCCACTTCCAAGTCTCTTTGCTCATTTCCCGGTTCAGAAAAGTTCATCCCATGGGAATGAATTTCCTGACTTTTTTTTTGCTGTGAATAACTAGCACACCCACTCACAACCGTACCCAGCCATTCAATGATGAGGCAAAACTGCCTGAAATAATCTGAACAGTCTTAAAATAGTAGTCTTTTTTTTACACAGAAAACAGAAATGACATACTGTTTTTCCTTTCTTTTCTCAAGATAAACCGAGTATCTGCTGTGAGTTTCACACTTTGGCTACTTTCAGAATCTCAGGCTGAGTCTCTTGACCTATGGTATCTGAAACCCACCCTAGCTAGGCTCTCCAATCCATCACTTCATTAATTACTATTTTAGGGAGATGGAGTTTCTCAGCACTGCAAACAACTATCCAAATGAAACCAGCTGTCAGATTTATCTGATTAACCAACAATCAGATTTAAGACTTTTTGTAAAAGTATGGAATACTTGTCACCACTCTGCCTGCCTAAAATCTTCCTTTAAGTCAGTGCTTTGCAATCTATGTCTCAGCCTCCATAATGTTAGTGAGATATTAATATATGCATGAAGAGCAGCAGTCAGTGTAATTAAAGTGGCAAAGTGATAAATGAATAGCCATTTTGTCTGGTAATATTGTGTGTTTAACATGTTTATTTGTTCAACAATTCTTATGTTAATTATATTTTGCCATTTGGGAATTTTAGGCATATAAAAATCATATCTCTTCCATGAATATTATTCTTAAAATAAGTGATCATGCATTATTAAAAATGCACGTGTGTTTGCTTATTTATTTAGAGTGATTTTTTTCTCTCTTTTAAAAATACTGAATTTTTTATTTTCTCTAATAAACTTGGAAAGAAGAAACAATTCATCTGTTGTAAGGAAGGATATAAGGCAGGTTTCTTGCTGTTGATGTTCTTTAATTAGGATTTATGCTGTATTTTATGATACAGAAGTTAGAGGTAAGAGTCACTCTCTGAAGGCATGGCCTCAGAACCTTCCATGAGTCCAATGAATGTACAAAAATAATGAAAGAAGATAAAAAAATATTTGTATGGCAATTAATGAACAGACACAATGGGGCAGTGCTAAAACCACTAGTAAACTTATTGCTATTAGGCTCAATAGTCCCTTGGAATATTTGTGCATTTCAACAGTGAAGTTTTGGGTTTAAAACTATCTGGGATGTAATTCACCAAACAGGGAGAGAGCTATAGTACAAACTGTACAAACCTGAATACACTCTTACATCCTCGTAAAGAATACTAAAGTAGTACACTCTGATTCTTGAGGAACACAGAAAAATACCCATTTGCACAGTTGTCAGATTATATGCAGTGTTGAAATTAGAGACAAAACTACATTCTCAGCTGTTGTAACTTGATCTAGCTCAACAGAGCAATTAAACTTGTGTTAGAAAGTCTCCATTTAGATTTTGATTTCCATAGTGAGCTTTGGTGATTTTTGCCACAACTCTCAGAGTGCATTTTTTAAATCTTCATCTCTCTGAGTCACAGGATTTCAAAGGAACTGTTAGCCTTTGCTGAAAAAACTGGAAATCAAGATTTACGCCTTGATTGACAGTCAAAAAGTTTCAAAACAAATATCTCATTGATGTAAAGTTGAGAGGAAGAAAATAGCAGTAACATAGCGCACACACGCGCGCCCTTCAGAAACGCTATCGTTTTCAAGTAAATCTTATTTCTGGAGCTTGACTCATTATTTTGAATGGTGATGGCTGAAAATACAGTCATCCTTGGCTTCTCATAGTGCTGGTAGCTTCAGTGTGTGGGATATTTCCTTCAAGCACAGCAAATTGAGTTTCAGAATGTTTCCTCCCTGAAATCTGGTGGATGGGATTGCAATGAATGAGCTTCAGACTGACGGTGATGGGGGCTTGTTTGCTGGAGCTCAAATTCTTAGTGAACAGTCCACTCCAGCTCTAATCATAAAAACATTACAGTTCTAACAGTTGTTTGGCCATGAATTATTCTGACAATGTTTAATCCACAGATAAGAAACCACTATCAACTTGTCACATTTCCCCCACTAATGAGTTCAACATCGGTTTGAAAGGAAGTGCAACTCATGAAGCAATGGCTTTGCATCATAAATTATAGGTATCTGACATGCATTACAAAGACAGAAACAGTAAAATAACATGGGACTCTTTACTATACACTCTGAAGTGACAGAAAAACAGAACTTCACAGAGTTCACCATAGCCTGTTTATTCCCTTTCACACCCATGTCAGGTTTAAAATACTTTGTGCTGCATTCTGCTGCTATCTGCAATTAGCACAAAAATTTATTTAAAGCTTGAGAGAAGTTGTATTTATAAAGAGCATCAGAGTTTCTAGTCAGACAGTGGAAAACAGCTCTGTCACAGAAGACTTACTCTCATTTCTTTCTTTGTGTGCATACGCGTGTTTGTATGTGTTACTTTAGGAGAGTTTCTTGTATTGTCTTTAATGAAATGCACAGCCCCAATTCCTTTTTGAAACAAAATCTTTTAAGGAGACCTGTGTTATTGAAAAAGCCATGGTGTATACACTCAGAAAAAACCAACAAAACAAAACAAAACAAAAAAAAACACCAACAAACTGAAACAGCCAAACAAACTGTGATGATACCTTGATGAAATACCGAATGAAATGGAGCTTTACATTCACAAAAGGAAGGATGCTTTCACAAATAGTTACAGCTGCATAAAGTAGATGAAACATGTTTGCTAGCATGGATGAGCATAGTGGCAGGAACATAGGAGGATAAGATACTCTAAAAGCTTTTCCCAGGTCTGTCTTTATTCTTGGGCTTGTCCCTCTTCCCTCCATTCCCTCTTTTGGAAACTAGGTAAGCAAAAAAACATGTATAGCATGTTTATAAACATGTAGTATTTAACACTTAATCACATATAGTTAGATTATGGTATTTCCCTTGTAAATTTGCACAAAAAAAGATGAGGGGAAGAATGCTTTTCTGCCAATAGGACAGCTGAAAGCAGGATGAGAAGACAGTTTTGAACAGAGATAAGACCACAGAAGAGAAGTCATGTCAATTGATACAAACAAATGCTAAAGTGTGAGAAGATAGGGATCTTCTCATACTTCAGGAAGAAGAGGAAGGAATTGTAAACTGGTATCTCTTTCCTGGATCCCAGTCTTGGTCACCAAGCAGTGGGGTAAAAAGAAACCACCTCTCTTCAGTAGTTTTGTGATTTCCTTTCGTAACTCCTTGAACTAAATATTTTATTTTGTATTCAAATTGGGAAAACAAACAAATAAATTAAAAAGTTTTAAACCTGCTCTTCTTCCTTCATTTTAATGAGGAAAACCACAGAAACACATCTTCATTCACTCAGAATTGACCTCGTCTTTCCTCAGGCTCTACCTCAGTTTGGCACCTATATAGAAACACTAGCTATTTATACTCATGTAGTCTGGATCATCATGAGTAATTACCCTTACTGTGGTAGCAGGCATTCCCCAAAGGGTCATTAGAGCTTGGTTCATATGCAAAGACTCAAGGTGTGAGGAATCATAGAGTCAAGGTTTTGCGGTACTTATCTGATCATCATTGACCTTGACATGCTTGTAAGGTGGGCTGATGCCAACCTCATGAAGTTTAATCATGCCAAGTGCAAGGTCCTACACCTGGGTCAGAGCAATCCCAGGCACACGTACAGGTCAGACAGAGAAGAGATTCAGAGCAGTCCTATGGAGCAGGACTTGGGTGTGTTGGTTGATGAAAAAATGAACATGAGCTGGCAGTGTGCACTTGTAGCCCAGAAAGCCAACCGTATCCTGGGCTGCATGAAAAGAAGCGTGACCAGTAGGTTGAAGGAGGTGATCCTGCCCCTCTACTCTGCCCTCCTGAGACCTCACTTGGAGGACTGTGTGCAGTTCTGTGGCCTCAACATAAAAAGTCATGGAACTGTTGGAACAAGTCCAGAGGAGGGCCACAAGGATGATCAGGAGACTGGGGCACCTCCCGTATGAAGCTAGGCTGAGAAAGTTGGGGCTGTTCAGCCTGGACAAGAGAAGGCTGCATGGAGACCTCATAGCAGCTTTCCAGTATCTGAAGGGGGCCTATAGGGATGCTGGGGAGGGACTCTTCATGAGGGACTGTAATGAGAGGACAAGGGGAAACGGGTTCAAACTTAAACAGGGGAAGTTAGATTGGATATAAGGAAGAAATTCTTTCCTGTAAGGGTGGTGAGGCACTGGAATGTGTTGCTCAGGGAAGTTGTGAATGCTCCATCATTGGCAGTGTTCAAGGCTGGGTTGGACAGAGCCTTGGGTGACATGGTTTAGTGTGAGGTGTCCCTGCTCATGGCAGGGGGTTGGAACTAGATGGTCTTAAGGTCCTTTCCAACCCGAACTATTCTATGATTCTATGATCATCTGTTGCCAGACTTTCGGCAGGTAACCCAGTTTCTCCAGCTCTCATAACCAGTGCCACAGGCCAAAATTCCTTTAAACCAAAAAGCCAGAAAGATTGCTGTAGAGATTTGGTCTTAGAAAGTGTTTTTTGTGGCTTGGAGAAATGGGAGGTATATATTAGGTGGGGAGATTAAAACTTTGTCAGCAGAATCAAAAGTCTTAATATTGCTGAAGTAATTCTGCCTGAATTTGCTATGATTGCAGGAAATGTTTAGATGACTTCATGATGTTCAAAATGTTTCTTTCAGGCAGAGATTGAGATCTTTTAGCAGAGAAAACATATATATTGTTCATCGATTGTTAAACATACAGAATACTTCTTATCTTGGTCTTTCAGAATACTTGTACAGGAAAAATATTTTTTTCCCCAGTATTTTTATTTTTCTGTATTTAAGAAAAATATAATGTGCAAAAGTAAGAACAGAGTATTTGCTTTGTTGTGGCTTTAATGAGTGGTTAAGTTGATATAAATGGTGCAAGAAAAAGTTTCAGGGATGGCACTTTTTTACTAAATTGGGAACACTCCTGATTTTTACATGGACAGTCTAATTAATTTTCCATTACGTACTTTCATACATGAAGGAATGTATACACTGTTTTGGTGTGGTAGACTGGTTGCTTGACACTGCTCTTTTTTGGTACACTAAGGAATATGATATTGTAAATATTTTGAACCCCTCAGTTCCGTAGTATTTGAACTGCAGTTAACTTGCTCCTTGAATAATCAGACCTTTTAAATGCTTCCCTAGCCTAATTCCAACATGCCCTATTGTTCTTATTTTTGGCATTTCTGTTTGACTCCCCTCTGGCACTTTACTGGATAGATCCAAGTCTGCCACTGGACAATCCACTGGTCTCCATAGAAAGAAGGTAATCAATATCCCCAAAATATAGTGAAGGCAGATAAGGGTCAGCAGAGGGCTGTTGTCTTTCCCTTGTTAAAAGCAAAATATCTGCAGGCATCACTGACTAAAAATCATCCTGCTTTGCTTTCTACTGGCCTTGACAGTTAACACAAGAAAAGGAATAGCTTCTGTTAAGAAATATTTCAGCAGCAACACTCACCTCTTTCTTATTTTCTTCAGTTTCTTTACAGTCGTGGTGACAACTTGCCTTCTTTGCATCAGCTGGCAGACACATCTCACTTCCAGGGCTGATAAAGGACTCTGCCTTCCACCTCCCCTCCAGCTGTTTCTGTACTGTCCACAGCTGATACGTATATAAAACTGTTGAAATACTTTTACTGTAGGTGCATTCATGTCATCAAAGCTGTGTTTTGCATTGCACAGTGAAACTACTTGCTGGAATGAAACAAACCACTCCAATTAAAGAATCATCTGTAGGTATAAATGCTGCTGCACCAGAGTCTGATCTCACTTTAGGTCTGACTGAACTGTATGGGCTTCCCAACTCTGAGATGTGGCATATCACTGTCCGACAGCATATGCATGACATTGTGGTGAATATCTGGACATGTGCCCTCTCCCTGAGCTGTCAATGTTTCCACACAGATTAAAGAAAGTTGCCTGCCTGTCAATCTATCTTCCTAGACTAACACACAACATTGCTTGATGGCTCATTCCTCTTTAGCATAAGGCTTTTTGCATAAGAATACAACTTCTGCACTTTGACAAAGGGAAGGAAAGGAAAGAGTGGACTGTAGGACATGCGGGAAGTGTAGCTGGCCAAAGAGGTCTACCAATTGATGAGGCTGAGGCGCAAAGTAAGCAAACTATGTATGTCAGGGGGTGTTGTAGCAGCACAACACAAATCATCATGTTTTACATTTTGGCCAAGATATTTCATTTTATATAGATATCTGAGTCCCCCACCCACCACAAGAAAACCAAAGCAAATCACAAAACACCAAATGAACAGAACAACAGAACCTAAGACAACATAGAAAACATCTACGTACAGCTTCAACTTGTTGGCAGACATATTTGTTGATGATTTTGTAGATCTTTTTGACCATTTGCATTACCAGCAGATGGTGCTCAAGCAAATGTTGCACAGATTCTCAACTTTTTTAGAATCAATAACACTTCTGGTGATTCAAGTTCCTTGTGACTAGTTTATCTGGTACAGTTTTAGCTACCTATTCCACACACTGATGGAATGGATATCCCATGAAGAATCAATCCTGCAAAGGCATTAAACACATTTAAGTGCCTTAATTGCAGTAACTAAGTCTCATAACATTAGTATGATGTAGAGTAAAACTAAGGATCACCTGCCTAAAGGAACAGATTTTCTCTGACTTGATCAAAGTTACCCTGAAAATCCACAAAAGAGCCAGTGGCAGATACAAATCTATTTGAATCTTTTTTGCTTATCCTAGACCTCAAAATTCACAAACATTTATATGCATCTGTTACACCTGTTACAGCAGAAGCACTTTTAATTTCATGCTGTGCAATTTTCAAGGCACGGAAAGAATATAGATGAGACAGATATTTAGAAATAACAATATTCTTTCCTTCTTTATTCATTCATGAATCAAGCTATTATTACACATATCAGACAAATATATATGTCTATGTTCAATATTATTAATTAAGGGCATTTTGAGCTGTCTGACTGCCCTTTAGCCTAATAGCATATGTAGATCTAAATATGATACAGTGAATATAAAGAAAATGTGCTTTTATGAGGTTACATTTAGAAAAAGTATGCAAGTAATATGGAAGCAATCACAGGATTACTTTTTTTAAAAATCCAAAACCATACATTCGTTATGGCTTGAAAACTATCCACCTGTATTAAGGATGAAAATTACAGTATTAAGGAATTTAAAGATGAACAGTATCACCTTAATGCATCCCTCAAGCAAGACCTGCTTTATATTAAGAAGTCCTTCCTTTGCTTTTATTCTGTGTATGTTATTGTTTTTCTCTACGCCAGTTCTGCATATGACGTGGAAAGGATAAAAATCACTGGCGTATGTTCAGTTGTGAATTTTATGCATATTTAATATTTATGGTGGCACTGTTTGATCAAGCCTGTGATTACCGATCGGTGCAAGCCTTCTCAGCACAAAAAGAAAAAAAAAAAAAAAAAAAAAAGGCTTTCTCAGAGGCAGAAATGAAGTGTATACAATAGTACAAATTTCAGATGATAATAACAGTCAAGGCCTGGCTTGGCTCTTCTACTTTCATGCTACTAGGATCATGCATCAGCTCCAGGCATTATCAAAAAAAGTTCAGTTTCATATGTCAAGTAGAAAATATTCCCTGAAGGTTTCCCTAAGTCATGGTTTAAGTCTTACTTTCAAGTCATTGCAGCTCTCTTCTGAAAACCTATGTATTATTTTCTGGAGTTTGGCACAATATTTTATCCCTAGCCACTTTCCAATTTATAGCATTGTAACTTTCTTAAAGCCTGGGCTGTAGCTACTTGGAGACTGGGATGAGCTATGGCAAATTATCAACTTTATATAAAAACAGTTACAGTCCAAATGAATAGTTAACTGGGTGCTCGTAAGTAAAATTGCAGTAAATAGCATTATGAATACTGTGCTGTCAGACATTTAGTCACTATAATTCAAAGTACTTTGAGGTTTCCTTCCTTCTACAGCACTACTTAAGCCCTAAAAAACTTTAAAAAAGTTGAATCAGATACTATTTTATCATGGAGGATTTAAAGGCCTTAATTAATAATTTCAAATCAACAGTACAACAATGAATTAGGAAGTAGTAAATTTACCCTGGGCATAGCTTTGAATATTGGGGTTTAACTTGTTTTTACTGTAATATAGGAGATTTGTCAAATTTTACCACAAATACTTATCCATTTGGTCTGGAAGCTTTCAACATTTTCCAACTTAAATATATCCAAAACTGCATTAGTAATTGAGAATACCTTCAAAGGAAGCCCTGTCTTCTGTAACTGTTTAGGAACCAGTGTAATGCCCATCATCAGAATACTGAAGTTTTTTAAAAGAAGAAGTAATATCTTTTTCTCCTTCCTAGCCAGCACATGTTCACTAGCCTTGCATGAATCTTGCTGATAAAGAATGAAAAGGATTAGCTTTGTCTTTACACCTAAACATGAAAATGGACATTGGCAATTTTATCCTCTGCATGCCAGAATCTAGGCTAGTTCATCAAACAATATCTCGGGAAGTTGGCTCCAGTAGTGTGGGGATTCTTGCTATTAAGGCTGACATGTCACAGGTTACTGGAGCTATTTGTACTTGAGCAAAAGGGTAAAAGATAATCCCCCCATCAAATAAAGATGGCATCATGCTCTTGCTCTTCTCAGAAATTTTTCACAAAAAAATTGCCATCAGCAAATGTAATTTGTGGAGCCCAAAATGTGTTGTCTGAGGCTCTCCTAAATCAAAGAATGCCATTATGAGCAGCTTTGAGTGTATGCCTGAGATGATTAGGTCCTGGAGATGTGTCCAGGCTCTCCCACTTTGTAGAGCAGACCTTCAGGGGCTGTGTTTGGCTGAAACCCAGGGAATCTAGAAGCAGTAGTTCTAAACTGAATGCATCTGCATCACTTTGTGCCTGAACTAATAACCCTGTTTAGCAGTGTGCTGTGACATGGGCTAACCAGCCTCTCATCCCTTGTAAGGAAACATGCAAGTTTTAGAAACAAAATTTCAACTTAGGTGAAAATCTGCTTGTGCCTCAAAAATAAAAAAAAAAAAACCAAACAAAAAAAAAAACAAAGCCTTGAAATCTGTGGTTTAATATTAGACAAATTTCAAACTTCTTTAATACCCCTCCCCACCAATTGCAATTACACTTTTTTATACCCTCCATATATTTGTCTACAAACAGCAAAACTGTAGGTGATCTAGCATCAAAATTAGGCTTTTACAGGATCCCGTGTCTCATTCTTGTAGTAATCTGGGTACTTGAATACAAGTTCCCTATCTAATAATAGCATTTGCCATATACTGCCAGGGCTAACCCAAAAAAAAGAAGCCTCCTTCTGGCTAAGCCATTCAATGTTGTGCCAAGCAAATCTCAGCTGAAAGAGGCATTTTCCACATCTTCCCAGTCTCGTACGAATTGTTTTCTCTTCCAAAGGTTGTGAAATATCTGGGTCAGCAGGTATAATAGAACAGCAAATGGGGAAAAAAAATCTATTTTTTTAACTCCTGAGCCCTGTTCCCAACAATTTATTGAAATAAGATGTCATGCATGCACATGTATAATTGATTTCAGATGTATGGTAAATTTGCCAAAGATATACTCAGCAGAAATAACTGATCCCCTCTTCTCCCATCGACTTGGCCTCCAGAACAAGAATTCAGCACAGAGTGAAACATATTTCAAACTCCTGGGCACCTGCTGATGTGTCTCCTGTCTCAGCTTGGAGAGGGCTGGAAGATTTGATGCAATCATGGTATCTGCCATGAGCTGGACTTGCTCACTTTACACCTTACTTGTTTGCAATTCTGATGTCTATTGTAATCATTGTTTTAGCCCTGTTCCCTACCCAATATTGAACTCTTGTGACACTGATGCAGGAGCAACAAGCAACATGCTACATTGAGAGAAAAGACTGTTTTCTAGTGCTTTTAGCAATGTGACCTTAAGTATTGATTTATAGCCTGCTGCAGTGCTCTAGTGCAAAAGGGAACTGTGGTAATTAAGTTAATATCTGCGCTTTCTAAAATAGTGCTGAGCTGCAACAAAAAGAGACCCTTTATTTTTCCTCTGCCTCTCAGTGAATGCAGATGCAGGCACTGCCCTTTGACCCTGCTCAGCTTTCCCCCCAGCTGCAGATTATTTTTCTCTCTCTGTGCCTTTAGGTGCTGATAGACAGAGTAGGACCCATTAATTCTTGTGTCTGACTCTTTTTTGTGTTAGTGCAGGCAATGGAGAAAATTTCTCACACTTGTACCTGACTTTTTAAATATTGTCTGTCCTTATGTGGGTGAAAAAGAAGAGTGGCCAAAGAAATTTAGGCAGTGTTAGAAAATTCAGCAGGGTGGGTGGCCATGAAGGGGCTCAGACTTGAAAGCAAAACGTTTTGCATGAAAATTCCCACTTCTCAGCATGGCTCATGTATAAGGTAACAGGGTAAACACAATGAGAAATCTCTTTTGTATTCTATTACAGCCATTAGAAAAATAGGCCACAAAAGGTAATGGCAATAAAACTGAATACCTTGAAGCATGCAAATGCATGCAAATTAGCTCACAATGTTCAATGTCCATAAAACTACAAAATATAGCTAATTAATGGTAGGTAAGTTGCTTCATTTTATACTCACAGAGTTACAGGGGAGGTAATATATTTTTATAATTGTGGAACATTGGCCTTGGGGAATGCATCAAACATTCAGTTCCTCTCCTCTGGCAAGTTCGCCCAGTATACTGAAGTAATTGCCTTTCCACTTCCTCACCCAAGGTCTTACTCTGAGAGCTGGCTCTGAAATTAGAAGTAAAACAAAACAAAAAGACTCCCAGTTTTAGAATTACTTTCTTGTGAAAGTAGTTCTTATTAACATTAATGCTCTGCTCAGCAAAGTTCCTAAACACATTTGGTACCCTTGGCATATCTAAATGGATTTAACAACTGAATCCCCAAATGGACGTAGGCTTTGTAATGCCCAGCTTCCTAGGCAGTTTGTTCCCAGCAGAGTTCACAGCTTGGGCTACCAGTACAATGTGAAAATAGAACACCTGAGAACAGGTTCAGCAAAAGCAATGAACTGAGCATGGAGCAAACTAACTCGTCCAGAATGAAAGGTGAAGGGAAAGTATGGGTGAAGCCCCACTGCTGGGAGAGACAGGTAGCACATGCAGATGAAAACTCCTCTGCCCACATTCTTGAATTGTACATGGGAAAGAGCTCTGGTTTGAAAGCCATACATATCCTCTGCCTGAAATTAATGTTCCCATCATTTAGACTATCCAGCTGACAAAGTAAAGGGGCCTGCGTCAAGATGGAACAAAACCCTGTTAAAGGCATGTGTGTGTGTGTGCGCACAACCTGAGAGAAAGCTGCAATGTGAGTTGAATGGAAAAAGAGTATTTGAGGGTGCACATAAATTTCAGTGCAAACAATGAGTAACAGTGGATGAGAGCAGTTTGGAAAAGAAATCCCACTTGTGTGTCATGGATGGGGAGAGGATGTGTTTTGTTCAGGGCTTATTTGATAGGTGCTGAAACGAGTGATGGTGATGAATGTGATGCCTTAGCTACCTAAGACAGAGGTTACAATTTGCCAAATACTTTCATGAGCCAGCAGTTTTCCTTCTGGAAAGCTGTTCAGTTTCAAACCAAATTATTTATTTTATATGCATGCTTATATATATATATATATATATATATATGACCTACACCTGTTTGGCAGAGCAGTTGAACTTTGATCAACTTCAGGTAAATGCTTACCTTGAACTTCATATAAAAATTAACTGCAGCACTAAACATGTGCTTAAGTGTTTTCTGATTTAAGATGGTTTATAGGATCGCGGACCTAAAGAGGACTAATGAACATAGCTGTTTCAGACACAAGAAAATAGAGGCTGGCAGAAAAGAGACACTACAAAGATGAAAAAGAAATATGTGAAATATTGTTAGAACTTTCAAGTAGAAGAAGATGTAGGAAAAAACTAGCAGGCCTACAGAGGGAAGCAGCATGAAAATAAAGGTTGAAATATTGGAATGAGAAAAAAAATGAAAAAGTGGAAATAGGCACTACTGGAATATTAATGTAAGGCTGAACACCTCCTCTTATGTTAATAATCTAAATCACAACACGCTTGGATGATAGAAATTCAACTTCTACTCTTACTTGTAGCCATACTACCTCATATTTTGTCATGCTTCCCTATGCTGGCAAGTTTTGAAATACTGTGCTTGGAAGCCTCATATTGCAGGGACTCTCAGTTACAGGAAGGATGGAGAAACACCTCAGAGAACAGAGCTTTATTTTCTAAGGAATAAAAGAATATGGAGAGAGGGAAGGATAATTCTGAGGATTGCAGTATCTAAGGAATAATCTTGCTCATGACTGAAAGTTTAACTGTACATAAGGCATTTTTCAGGCCATCAAGAAAATAAAACTGCCTTGCTGCCACTGGGCATCGGTGCCTGTCACAGACAGCGCTGTTTGGAGGGCTGCTGATTCAGCATGTGATGCGCAGAGGGCTTGAGCTGATGTAACCTAGTAACAGCTATAAAAGATCTTTAATGATATACATACTGTACTTTCATAGAAGGACGAGAGAGAGAGAGGAGCAGAAGGATCTGACCATAACCTCCCCAATAAAATATCCTAGTACTAAAGCTTTCTTAAGGTCTTCTGAGAGCTTCTGGCTAATCAGACACATTGAGCTATTTGCATCATTTATTTACATCAGAGGCAATTTGAAATTTAAAATTTTTTCTCTTCATCTCTTTCACCTTTTCACCCTGAACTAAAACTATTAGAAATGTCAAAGGTCCTTACCCAGGCTGTGACTATTAATATGGTTCTTTTCTCCCCTCCTCCTGCTTTCCCCTGCTACCCCGTGCTATGGATAGACCACAGCAAATCTAAAACTGATGGCCTTGTTTCTTTTTCTTTTCTGGCCCAGCACAAGCTCAATACCTGCACAAGAGGGGAGAAGGATCAGCTAGGGAAAGAAAACAAAAAGGCCTCTGCCAAACTAATAATCATAATATTAGCACACAGCTGTAGGGAGACATTTTTGGCATCCAGAGCACATGTTATCCACACTCTCCCCTCTCTCTGCGACCCCACTTCTGCTTTTCAGATCTGTATGGGTTACCAAATTCGCTGCTTCCCTCAGTCACCTCTCTATACCACTAACTACCTTCACAGTCCTGTGATTGCTCCTTGGTGATGGCAGTGGCAGAAGCATGTGAAGGGACATGGGTGTGGGTCAGTGTATGTGTTTGTACTCATGTGAGTGCAATACTCCTGCAAACTTGAAAAGTGCTTCAAAGACTTGATACAGTTTCTTGATCTTGATCTCATTCATTTGGAAGGGAGGAGGAGGGAAAAAGTGAGGGTGAGGGAGAGAGGGAATGCTGCTCTTGGCAGAAGATAGAGGCAATTGGCTTCTTTATGGCTTTGCCTTGATGTGTTTTTAAAAAACAGCCCAAAATTTGGCACAGAGAGATTTTTCCCACTTGTTTTACTTCTAAATATTCTTCAAAAGCTTCCACTGGATATAGAATATTGCTTTGATCAGGCAAATATACATTGCTGAAGTTTCTAGTTAATACTGACTTCAATTCATATACTGCCAGTTTTTAATTTCAGGTTTGAATTCAAATTTTCTCTAGCCAATAGACAATGGAAAAATAGGACAAATTCCTCTGTGGATCATATTATTTTACTGATGTGGGTTGAAGTTTTGGAAGATGCAGAAGAGTGAAGAAAGTATTATCAAACTTGCTTCTTCAGCAAAATGTAAGCATGACCAAAAGGCTGAATGTACGCAAGAAGTGTACCCCAGACCACAATGTTTTGGAAGAGGTTCACAGCTTGAATTTCTTTCAGATAAAGCCCCCCACATTTCTGTTCTTACCTAAGCCTTATCTGAGCTATTTGAACTACTCACATTTGCGAAATTTTCTGGAAATGTCCAGGTATGGGCATCATGTGTGAGTCACCATGCTTCCTGTGCTTGCTCAGTCATAAAACATCTCCTGACAGAAGCCTTTGTCATGCTGCTTAGGGCATTCATGATCTCATTTGGAGCCTAGAATGTAAACACATTGGGTTTTCCCTCCTCCGTTAGTGCTGGTTTTTTAATATTTCTATGACCCAACATCCATTCAGGGTCAGTAAAAAAAAAACAAACCAACGCTTAAACAGACTTCAATTGTGATCCAGTGAGTTGGAGCCATGAGTGCAGAGTTCAGATGTTTGGGACAGTATTTAATGCACATCTCCTTATTCTTTAGGCTTTGTTACTTTAGCTGCTTTGTGAGTTTGTGAGGAAGATTTGCCTTTGCAGAGTGGTTCTGCTCACTTATTTGACAATACCAGCATTGCAGTTTGTGTGTCTCCTGCTCTTTTCAGTCCACCACAAATTTCATGTAGCAGTCATATACTTTTCACAAGCTGCCACAATCAACATGATGCTGTTTCTGTTGCAGTCCCAGGGTCTGACAGAGTTGACAGCATTTTTACTGAAGGACTTTGGATTCTGGACCTCATGTCACTAACCCAGATTTGATAATCCTAAGGGGAAAAAAAAATACTTTTATTTATTTGTCTTGCCTGAAGCAGTTATATATGAAATAGTTTATTTAGCTGTGACATCACTCAGTAGTACATGCAAAGTCATAATCATTGTTATAACCTGAGAACTGTAGGTCTGCTCTCAGTTTCTGCAGTGCTAAAGCTCTGTAAGGGAAGAATGGAGGGAGGAGAACACCAATAATAAAAGTAAGTCAGCTTCAGAAGTTTACACACTGGCTTCGTAAGGAAGAAAACCAGAGTTTAAATGTGTGAACCTGTGTCTTGAAACCAGTGGAAGGTAAACCACTGACCACAGCTGAAGGAGGATCCAGCTCAGATGAAAAATCTCTGGCTATATCTGCTCTGCTAGGCTAATCCTAAAAGGCTTCCTCACAGAGCAATGTAAGGTATGTGCCACCAACCATGTAAGCTTTTCATGAGTCTCCAAGCAAGCTTGTTCACATTACAAGGGGATGCTTCAGGCATCTATGTCCCAGAAGCTTTCTGGCATAGTCCTACACACAAGCCCCAGACCTAACTAATCTTGATCGCACACCTCCTATAGACACCCAGCTGCCTCTCATCACTTGTGTCCTACAGTGCCATCCTGATCTGCTTGTCCAGAGTGAAACCCACAAAGATGGGTGGGCTGCCACGTGCTCTGCCTGGTGTAAAAATGAACCCTCTGCCATGACAGCCAGGGATAAGATGGTTCCCGTAAGCCTTATTAATGCAGGGGCTGTAATTCTAGACTGATGCTCTCTGGGGACACCCTTCAACAGAAGCCAGTTTCACCTTATGATGTATGTTACAGACTCCCATAGAGGCAAGCATTTGTCTTCCAAACATAGAAAAAGAGAGAGCAAGAAGCTAATTTCAGAAATAAAAAGCCAACATAGACCTTTACAGCAGCTTTTGCACAGGGCAGGAAAGTACATTCACTCCTGTATACATCCAGGCTTCCACCCTGATCAGACCTGTGCCACAGTAGTTCAGCGTTGACAAGTACACCATTATTTTTATCTTGAAGGTCTGCAATGTCATGTGCTTGTGATCTGTCTTCAGCTGCTGGACTGAGACAATTTGAATTGTCCAGGCAGCACTGTGGCAGTGGAGAATCCCAGCTGTGCCAGGGCCAAAAGCAAGACAGTGTTTTCTTTTTGATGCCCACCAGAAGAGAATTCATGCTGTTTACTAATGCTTTACTGCATGTCAGGACTTTGCTGGTCAGTTCATGAGCACCACCTTGTGCTTTCCAGTATAGATGGGTGGCTCACAGATGATGTGTATGCAGAACATGGCTCCTAGCTGAAGCTCACCCTATGAAGAAAAGTGAATTCTGCCTGGGAATAAAAGTAAGGAGGGGCATTCCATGCAGACTGGTGCGGTACATGTTGGCAGGTGGAGGATGCGCTAGGCAATTGTGCCCAACAAGTTTGTTCAGCCAGAAGGTGTGTAGGGGACACTTAGGTGGGTGCTGAGAGAGCTGGGTACTCCCAGTGTTTCCTATATGGTGTTGCAGTTGGGAACTCTGGCAACCTGGGAATACAAATCAGGGGTCAAACCAGCATGGATGCTTAAACACCAAGCCTGCTGCCTGAGGTGTTCTAATAGGATGGTGTAGACACAGGCAGCTGTTTGTTCACAGAGAGCATTATGTATTGCTTTTAACTCTACTTGCACTTGGGGTTTCTGCTGTGGGAGCATAATACGTATTTCAAAGCCAAAGATATGTCACTGAAAGGTCTTAGTTCTCCCCCCCCACACCCCGGCCCAACCTCACCCCAGTTTTAAGCTATGGTGACCTCAGAGAGCATGAGACTGTGTTTTGTTTTGGATTTTTTTAATCTTTGTGAAAGAAGTCTTGTTTGCTTGCTGGCCCTTACAAACCAAGGCACTGTTGTGTTACTTAAAATTGTAAATTATGTCTGTTTAAGAAAATGTCAGTGTTTTTTAAAACAGAATAACAGAACTGGAAAAGACTTGGCTGTGCTGTTTGTTACACAAGTTGCAGGCAGGCAGAAAGATGCATTCACCATTATAAGCAGATTCAAGGAGACTAATGACTGCTATACAATATAGCTTCAGTTCTTTCAAGTAACATGATAGTTGTTTCTTTGCTTGCCAGCAAGATTATCTGAGCAACGTTAATGTTCGTGCACTGACGTATAGAGGAGCCATCATATGGGGCTGTGCCTATCAACAATACCACCCTGCCCCCACTTGCTAATAAAAGTGACTTTTCTATCAAAAAAGATTACAAGATAAATACAGCTTTGATAGAGGGATATGGTTTCTCTGCTACCTATCATTCTGCATATGGGTATTCTTTGTACATTCTCCAGGAGTTCTGTAAAACAGTTATTCAGCTTCAGGATAGGAATACGTTATAAAGAGTATTCTCTGCTGCCAGCCTCTGAGGGCATGTTAGAAGGTTCTCTCATACCAACTAGTACTGGTAAATGCTCGACAACCATGTCACTTCCAGCATGTATGCTAACTATAAACCCCAGATCCTGATCCTCTGAGAAAGAAAGTGAATTGGGGGGGGGGGGGTGGGGGGTGCTGAAAAATAAGTAATAAATAAATAAATAAAATCCGCTTCATCGCTATCACCTATCCTCACAGAAATCCGTCTTCTCCCATCTCAAGTAGAGACTTACTGTTCCTCAAAATAGCAATAGCAAAACAAAAAGCAGCTGGATCTTTGCTGTGAGAATCTATTTTATGTGGAACAATATACAAACATGAGGAGCTTAGAGCAAGAACTGTTGCCCTTTGTAGTTTTTCATCATGAAATGCCACAGGAAAATGGCCTAAACATGCGAACTATTTCCCTGTAGTTGCATGAGCCTCTGACTTGGCTTTTATTCACCTTAAATATCCAGAAGAAATATGAAGTGCTCTGACTTTGTAGTGGCTGCTTTGAATATTTTTGTTTGTCCACTTGTTTGGAACTATTGCTCACTTCTATTCTCTTCCTCAAAAGAGGTGCTGCCTTTCCTGTGGGGGTTTTTTTCACCAAATATTGAGGTTATGCTCTGCTCTTTAGTGGTGTCATTTTGGAAGCCCATAAGTGTGGCTTTGGCCACAAGAAAATTAAAAAGATTGCATTTATATATAAGTTTCTTACTAAATAAGGAGAAAAACTAACAGAGAGCTGCAAACTGGATCTATCTCTGAGGGCAGACCATATTCAATGTGAGACATGTTTACCAAATTTTTTTCCCATGAGAATCAAAATTTTCCCCATCTGACATCCAGGTTTCTCGTCAGACGAATTGTGCAAATATGCTACCTAAGCCACTGTTTTGGTGACTCAGAACTCTGGCTTTGGAAGGTAATGGGTCTGAACTCTGATCGCCCTTTTGCCTTTCATGCTGGACCACAGAGATTTGCGTGGGGCACCAAGGGCTGAGTTTCTGGGGTCTCTTTCTGTAGGAATAGGTTTTGAAAACTTTAGGTTTTCAGAAGAGACATGAGGTCTTGGACATGTAATGCAAGGGAGGTGGAAGTGGAAAAGGGCTTGATTTTTGCTGAGGTGCTAGTAATTATTCTTGAAATTCAGACCAACTTTGAGACCTGAGATTCAGACTAAGTGTTCCTAAATACAGCTGAAAACTGACTGTGTATTTGTCTTAAGCTGATATTAATGGGACAATGATATGACAATTATTTCCTAAATATTCATCCAAACCAGAACATATTCATCTCTGTGAATGTGTTCTCACCTTTTGGTTCACAGGTGAATGTGAAGATCTATGTTTTTTCTTGAATTTCCGACTGTTACGGGTTCGGCTTCCCCCCCCCCAAGTCTCATGCTACGCCGGGAAGGAGGGGAAAGCTGGGGGAGGTGGGGACAGGGCGCCTGACCCGGGCTGACCAATGAGGTTATTCCATACCACAGCACATCACGCCCAGGATGTAGAATACAGGGGGGAAGGAACCGGGAAGTGTTTGGTTTGGGGGCGGGCTCTCGCG
Organism: Myiopsitta monachus; assembly: GCA_017639245.1. Taxonomy (NCBI): domain Eukaryota; kingdom Metazoa; phylum Chordata; class Aves; order Psittaciformes; family Psittacidae; genus Myiopsitta; species Myiopsitta monachus. The sequence continues at coordinate 45,679,692 of CM029918.1, forward strand.
GTTTTTCCCGCACGGTCTCTCGGCTCGGTCGGTCGGCAAAACGGTTGTATCCTCTCCCTTTGTATTTACTTTGTCGTTATTATTGTTATTGGTGGTGGCAGTAGTGATTTGTATTGTATCTTAGTTACTGGACTGTTCTTATCTCAACCCGTGGGAGTTACATGTTCTTCTGTTCTTCTCCCCATTTCCCCCCCATCGGAGTGGGGGGGAGGGGAGAAGGAGGGAGAAGTGAGGTTTACGGCTTAAACCACGACACTGACAGATATATATATAGATAGATATAGATAGATATAGATATAAATCACATCAACAGTAACAAATCTCTCCAAAACTATGCAAAACAGTGTGAAAAAATGCCTTCTTTCACTGGCTAGCAGCCGTCATATAATTTTGGCAACACTATGCAGAGGCTGTAGAGTGGGGATTGCTCCTTTCCCAAAATGTGATTTACCCAGCCTTGACCCAGACTGGAACAAGTTTCTATTCACTACTAAATTTGCTTGCATGCAGCTAAAGCCTGATAATCTTAGGTCTCAACTAAGCCAAATCTCTTTAACTTGTTTTACCCTGCTAGGCCGTATTAGGAAAAAAAACCCAAAAGCTCCTCAGAAAAAACAAAGCACCAAACCCCCCAAAAAGCCACACCAAAAAAAAAAAAAAAATCCAACAAGCCCACAACAAAACACACACACACAAAACAACCCAAACTAAAATCAACAAACCAGTTAATTGCACCATACTATTTGAGCAGAAATGGGTTGGGTCAGTGACAATGCTGAAGAAAATGTTTGAAGAGAAGATGGTGCTTCTGGATCCCTACTGAATCAATACCTGAGCATGGAGTTCATGCTGAAAAGGAGAAAAACAGGGTGTTATTTGTCCTAATTCACATTCCAAAGAAAATTTCACATTCCGGGAAACTTAGTTTCAGATGCAACAGAATCTACATCTCTAAGTTCACTTTATTGCACTATTTGGATATATGCTATACATGCTAAGTGCCTGTGATGTAAGGTGTTCATGTTAGTAACATCACACTGCTACACAGCTGCTACCTTACCTCCCAGAGAGGAGTCGATTGAAAAGGGAAAGAAAGCCCTCATACCATGTCTGAATATCATCCCCATCTACACATACATGCGTGTACATATATACATACATATATAGCTTTCTCCCAACAGATTAATTATATTTGCTTTATAAGCATATTTATACTACTTCTTATGTACAAATAAATTTCCTTAAACTCATATTTGCAATTCTCTAAATAAAACTGAAGCCGGAGACTACAGATTTGTTATGTATTTAGAATTATTTTTAGACATGACTGCATTTTTCCCATCTTTCTTACTTTTTCACCTTGTGGCTGCACTCTTCAAACTGTGCTGAACAAACCATTCCACGAGAGCTAAACCATCTTTTTCAAAACAGAAGTGTCTTCTAAAATGTGCAAAAAACCAAAAACAAACCAAAACAACAACTGGGAAGAGGGTTGTACCTTACTTTTATACATGGCTCTACTGCACACCATTTTGGGTCTACTTCCATCTCTTACTGAGCTCCAGGAGGACATTCAGGTCCTTCATTTTAAATGTGGGAAGTAAATAGTTCATAATCCAGCAGCTGGCTTTTAGCTTCTCATCTCTGCTCTGACCTCACTTTCTTGCCTCTATTATGTGGCACAATAATTTTGTTTAGCAGAGTGTGAAAGGGCCACTGCTAATTATTTTGCTGTTCAGTCACATGCTTTTTAAGTTTGTCTTTTAATAACAAAACCTGTGATCAGACAGCCATGTGAATGCTAACTTCATTCCTCAGCTAAAATACCATGCTTTATCTGGCTCAGATTTCCAAGGGAGCCTAAGAGGGTTAGGTGACTGAATCTCACTGAGATTCAGAAGGCAGCTGCCAAAAAAAAAAAGAATCACATTTTAAACCTCAGATCATGTGGAAATCTTTTGCTCTCAGGGAAACAAAATGTCAAAACCAAGATCCCTGGGAGGATAAGTCTGATTTATGTTTTTGACTAAAGTCATGGGCTGGTGGGGGCACTATTGAAAGTGTTATTTTGAATATAGACAGCCCAGGACTGTGAAAAGCTAATAAAAGGAATAGATAGGACAGAAGGGCTGAAGAAAAGCTTCATGCTTGGTTTTCTAACCATTGTTTTAAAAGAAACGTAAGCCTGTTTCTTTTTTCTTCCCCTCCAGTAATGACTCTCCTTCAAATAGCTGAAGGAGTCTTTTAGAAAGGTTCCATGGGAAAAAGAGAAGTTACATAGTAACCATTGGAGACATAAGTTTCCCCCATCCCTCCTTCTGTCTGTCTCTCTGGTAGACATCTTTATAAAGAGATCAGAGGCATCACCTGTGGCAGTCAACACTTTTGAAAAACTGGGTTCAGAGAAATAAATATCAATTGATTGAAGACAGGTGATCAGATGGTCACAGTGTGCACATGTGTTTGTGGTTTGCTTTTATTTTTTAAGATGCATTGGCCTCAGCTCTAAGGGTGGAAAGTACATAAGGAATTTTAATTGCCACTCCTCCTCAAAAATCACATTCTTGAGCAAGCCTGGCTTACTGGAGAGATTAATTTAATGTATAGACATAAAAACAAAACATAGGTTTCCAAAGTTCATCTTTGGAATATGCTTGGCAAGCATATTCCACCATTTTCATTCTTTCCAGGTCAGCATCCCACTGCTACCCCAGAAATCCCAACACAGCTGAGGAAAATTGAAGTTTAAAAAACAGGCATAAGGCCAAAGAGTGATATTTAGCCACCAGCCTGAATAGGAGGCAATGCAAAGTCATCCTGTCTTGTGGGAGTACTGGACAGGGCTTACAGTTTAAGCAGGACTCTGCTCTCCTGAGATCTCACTTGGAGTATTGTGTGCAGTTCTGTGGCCTCAACATAAAAAGGACATGGAACAGTTGGAACAAGCCCAGAGGAGGGCCATGAGGCTGATCAGGGGACTGGAGCACCTCCCATAGGAAGATAGGCTGAGAAAGTTGGGGCTGTTCAGCCTGGACAAGAGAAGGCTGCATGGAGACCTCATAGCAGCCTTCCAGTGTCTGAAGGGGGCCTATAGGGATGCTGGGGAGGGACTCTTCATGGGGGACTGTAATGAGAGGACAAGGGGAAACGGGTTCAAACTTAAACAGAAGAAGTTTAGATTGGATATGAGGAAGAAATTCTTTCCTGTAAGGGTGGTGAGGCACTGGAATGGGTTGCCCAGGGAAGTTGTGAATGCTCCATTGCTGGCAGTGTTCAAGGCGGGGTTGGACATAGCCTTGGGTGACATGGTTTAGTGTGAGGTATCCCCGCCCATGGCAGGGGGTTGGAACTAGGTGATCTTTAGGTCCTTTCCAACCCTAACTATTCTATGATTCTATAATTCTATGACATGCACTCTTTTTCACAGACATAAGGGAAACTGCTGGGAGTGAGGGGCAGAGGAGCTGGTTCCTTCCTATTTTCCTTGGCACAACCCTGGTTCCCAGGAGAGTGGAGGACTGTGACTGATGTGGCTTCAGGAGGCTGTGAGGCAGCTACAAGCACGTCTGGAAAGGGAGGTACTGTACTCCTTATCCTGGCACTTGGGAAAATACCTTGCTTGATGCAGAAGCTCTTAAAGCGGCTTTCTCCTGTTGCTTATTCTGACATCCATACTTCCTCCAGTGAGGGGAAGTCTCACCTATATACCTGTATGGTCTATTTTCACAGTGATCTGACTTAATAACATTCTTTTTTCATGAGTTTGTTCTAAAAAGAAAAAGAAAAAAAAAAAAGGACTCTGGCATAGCTCCTAATACTGTACAATTTAAGATTATAGCCAGCCAGCAGCAGCAAAGGCCTGTGGATCTTGTGACAGTGTAAAGAAATCCTGTTCAGAAAGAAATTGCCTTGGTTTTGCTTTTTAGAAATCTCTTAAACAGCTAAGCTGGTAAAAGAGGAGTTTTACCAACCCTGGCTTCTGACTGAGCAGCAGCAGCTATCTTCTACCTGTTTCTTTCTGGAGCAGTGACAGCTATGTGCGAGACAAAGAGTGGTCTGTAAAAGCCTTCAGTGTGCTTTGGAGAAATGCAGTCATCCCAGACTGAGAACATGTAAAAGCATTTGTCGGCACTGAATTTTCACTGGGGCTCAGCTCCATGACTATGTGTGGGGATAAAACACTGGAGGGAAGGAGACAGAGAAAGGCCATCCAGTGACGGGCAGAGAATAGCCTCACAGAACCCTGTGATTGGCTCCAGGGAGCTGATCTGTCCATCCAGCTTTACCTGCAGTCAAATACCTGGTATGCACCACGAAGGAGTCAGCGCTCCTGCATATAATGGCAAGGCAGCCTGTGTTATGTGCAGGTGTTTCAGTTTAAAGTTGCTGCCAATCTGCATTCAGGATTTTTTTGAAGGGATTATGAGCATTTGTTGCACAGAAAGAGACAAAACACTGCAGAGGCACAGAGACTGCCCTTGATGTTCTCATTGACTTGATGGCCCATGACATCTTCTGATGGGAATTGCAGAGGTAGATTTGCAGAACAATGAGCTCTTTGTCCTGCCACTGGCACCTGACACAGGGGTGCTGGACGGATCTCTTCACACTGTCTAGGCACTGATACTGGTGTTGCCAAGCTGCCTTCATGTTGAGACTTGTCTAGGGGGTTCTGTAGTTTGGTGGAGGACACAACAGCCTCAGGCATCCTCTCCCAGTCCTCTAGCCTTCTCACCACAGGGACAGGTCTGTCCTTCCTTTGCATTCTCCACCAGCTGGCAGACCTGAGACTTATCCTTTCTTCCACGGTTGGAAATGACTCCTAGGACCCTCATAACATCTATTCCAGCCTGCATTTCCTTGTCTTGCCTTGTTTCCCTGTGGCTGTGTGTCACCCCTTCTCCACCCATCTGTGTGTGCAGCTGAGAAACATCTGCAGAGGTGGAAACACAGCAGCCAGCTGCTGCTAACAGAGAGACAAGAAAAGAGGGAGATCTGCTGAGCATCTGCCAAGACAGAAGCAGCACAGGGAAGCTTTATCATAACACCATAGTGAGAACTATGTGAAAAAAGTTCATTTAAATATGTCCAAATGATATAAAATGTTATTTAGAAATGAATGACGTTACAATGGGTGTGTGGGGTACTTCAAGCTCTGCTCTCTATAGTTTCTTCTCTCATCTGGAATTATCTTTCCATTCATGCCCATGCAACTGCCTTTTTGGGCAAATTTTCAGTTCCCAAAGAACTCACTGGTCTTTAGCCACAACATGGTTTTGGGATGTTGGCTCCAGCTCCTGTTCCCTGGGACAAGAGTCCAAACGTGACACCATCTTTCCAGACCCAGAGTTTCCGTCAGTTCTGTGGCCATGAAATTACCCCATTGGTCTGCCTGACTGCCCATTACCTAGGCAATATGAGCAAATAGGCGTCGTGCGTGCATTGTGTCAAATTACACAACTGCATTTGCCTTAGGAGAGCATCCAGTGTTTATTGGAATCAGGAAAGCGATCACAGGCATTTGTCATCCTTCCTTCTATCATGTAATTAAGGTGGGATTCTTACCATCCAGATAGACTGGTGAGATAGATGAATGCCAGCACAGTAACTGGTTTAGGCCATGGGGGCAGAAGCTGGAACGAGTCAGTTTAATACTCAGGTTTCCCACTTACTTGGCCTATAAAACCAATCCTATTTTCCTTACTTCTTGAGAGTGCAGTGTCTTCAAAAAGGAGGTAATTTTCTGTTATAGGAAATATTGTAATAAGTGAGCTCAGCTGAGACACTCTAGGAATTAAATCAATAGAAATCAATGTTAAAGTGAAGACCAGGAGATAAGATGAGGAAGAGATGGCCTGGAAGTCCTGATTGGTTTTTAGGAGAATTCTTAGTGTATCTATTTGTTTTGGAAAAAATATGCAAGTAACCATGGTCTTTATTAACTTATAGTTGCTATTCTCACTGTTTCCATAGTCCACTATATTTCCTGGGGGTTCAAGGACTGAGTGTATCAAACAGTATTTGCAACAATGCAGACAATGATGACAAAGTTAAAAGCATAATGGATTTCTTTTTTCTCCTGTTTTTAAATACCTTATTCTTGTAAATTGAAGAGGAAAAAAAAAAGAGAGGAAGAATAAACTTAATCTGGACTAAGAGGTCTGCATATAATTTTTTTTTCTCCCTCCAGTAAGATGGGTGCCTGTTGATGTAATAAATTAATTACACTTTAGGGACACAGAAAATGTTTTCGTAAGGTCCTTGTTCTGGGGGTTAGTCTGACAGAGGTAGGAATCCATAAGATTTGTAAGATCACATAAAATATCTGTTCTGATACTTATACATCTGTTTTTTTGCATGCAGATCCTGTAGCTGCAGTGATTTTGGATTTCTACTCTTTCTTCTTTACCCCATGTTGTACAATATGATCTCCTATGTTTTATAGTCTTTGGTGAGTGTATACACACACACACATACGCATGGATATATACGTTTATACATGTATATGTGTGTATATATACATGCATAGACGCACATATATATATCCTGCATAGGGCATTACCATATATTCCTGTGTTATGTTTATTTGGGCATGGATTCTATAATTCATAGGACAAAAATATTACAGATATTTATTCCAGACTGGTAAACTCCTGGTGGTGGTTTGTGGAGAGGCACAGATGTAGTCATGTCTGGACATCAAGCTAGGTGTCTATGTTGTAGTGTCTGGCTCAGCATCTCACAAGAAGGCTGTGGAACTGCTGGCAGGTTCTTGGCTCATGTTGCCACGGGTGAACTATTGTTCCTGTTGGTTTTACTCCTCAGTCTTCCAGCATGCCAAGCACTTCTCTAGAGCTGTAGAAATAGAAATAGCTATGAGATCCAGCATATCTCATTTGTCTGGCTGGGTATACATGCAATAGCTTTTCAAAAAATGAAGCTAAAATTCTTGTGTTTCAGACTTAAATTCCTGTTCAGTACAGAGGGATTTATTATTGCTGTCGTTGCTATTGTTATTTGCATTTTAGGTGACACTACCCAATAACTTCATTTATCTGGCTAGACTTTTACAAATAACTTGTGCTAGATATTGTACAAAATACATAGAAGATAGCTCCTACTCCAAACAGCTTGCATTAATTTCACACACCTAACTCATTCAACAAACTTTCTGAAATAAAATGCTGGTGCTGGTGTACAATCAATAATTTTCTAGCAGTTGATAGTCTGGATTTTATGTATTTTTAAAAGGTAGAGAATGTGCACATTTTCTTCTTTTTCATATTTTTTCTTGTCTTTTCATTGTTTTCTGAAAACAGTTGCTGATGGTCTGTTTCCATTAAGACATTAAATCCTGCTCTCCATAACTACTCACACCTTTAATCTGTACCTACTTTTTTTTATTTAATGCTGAGGGAAGTCAGAGTACTTATGATAAGTGTAGAATGAGATGCAAACTGGCAATATATGAAGAACTTCACTCAAAGCAGTGGAAAGTAAATATTTTCTGAGATTATAATATCTGAGATGGTATTTCTGACATCTCTTGCTCAAAAGCTGCCATATGTCCTAGAAAGTAGGATTCATATCTCTGTCTTGTCTCAGTTTTGTCAGGTGGTTTTGGAAATGATCTAGTCTGCATCAATCATCTGGTGGGCCTGGAGGTGAGCAACAAGGAACGTGGCCTTTTTCCCAGCATTTTCTCCTTGCTTCACTTTAATGTCTTGTTTTCTGGGTTGGCTCCCGAATTGCTGTCTACCAGCTCTATAGGATTTCCTACATCTGTGTGCTGCTTCTAGAAGGAAGTCAGGGGGGGACAATACGTGAGAGGCAATATCTGGGTCCCTTCAGTTAGTAGCGCCAATAAAAAAGCTATCTAGACCCAAATTAAAAAAAAACAAGACTGAGAAATGCAATGTTTATATTGCCTCTGCTTGAGTGCGGACTACTAGAGTCCTATCCAAGGAAAGAACACCAAACTCTGTTCAGAGTAGGTCAAACAGAAGAAAATATTTTATAGAAGGGTGACACTTTAAGTACGCAAGGGTTTTCTCTCTGTATAAAAGGAAAGTTCTACCCTGGTTATTAAAGCTAACTGATTCGGGGGTGGGGAGGACAGTCCTCCTTTCATTCACATTCAGCCCTGTCCTTCTATCCAAAACCCCAACACTAGGTAAGATCACTTCGGGAAAAGTACCTACATTTTGCTATGGTTTTATATTTTTTTGTGGTGCTAATGCAGTTCCATATTATCCTTATGCATAGTTACAGAAATACTTACATAAGTTACATAATTATTATATAGATAATTTATACAGATTAAATGAATAGTATGAACCCAGGTCAAAAACTGCAGATGACTTTGATGATAACATGAACAAGGCTATGTCAGTGCAAGGCTTCTTGCTTTATAGACACCCAAAAGGAAAGCAAAGGAAAAAGAAAAAGGAGACATGAGAAACAACCTCAAATTAGAATGAAGTAAAATGAAATAGATTTTAAAGTACGCCAGAAGTTTAGACAAGAATGAAATTTAGACTCAATTAAAGAGATTTTTATCCTGGTCTTTTCTGCAAAATACCCTTTGACACTCCCCATCCCCCTTTCAAAATTACATTAATTAATCACTTAGCTCATCCCATAGCCTAAGGCAAAACATGTTAAGTTGAATACTTCAGTACTTGGGATTTTACACAAAAATGGTGAGTCTTGCACACATTTGCCTACTGGCAACCAGTTCAGCTGCTGAACTGATAGATAAGTCTGCTCAGGATTCTGACTGTCAAGTAGGGAGGGAGTTCTCAAGACTTTATTTGTACAAGGCACTGTTGAGACATACCTGATGAAAATTACTGTTGGATTTTAAAACATGAGTAACGACTGCAAGCTGGGAAACTCTAGAGAAGACATGTTTAAATTAAGGTTTACATACTTAAATTGAAATGGCTTTGCTTCCAACAATGCTGGTGATCTACAGCTCCAATATATTGATTTCTTTCTTCCTTTATTTCACTCACATCAGTTTTTCTCTCCTCAGTCCTTACCATTTTATATAGCTGACAGGTGGATACACATTTACAGCTTATCTACCCACTTATGATTGACACCATGAAGAAGCTTGCAGTGTTTTTTTCTTGAGTGTCAGCCAACAGTACTTTAAGTATTATAGTAAATGCCGACTTTGTAATACTAGCCAATATACGCATCCATCACAGTATGAAAGACCTGACCTGAATAAGTCAATCAGTATAAGCTAGACCCATCTAAATGACATAAAAATCATGAATAACAATATATGATTTTTTTGTTATTCTGAATCGAATTGGTAACCACTACATGTTGATGCTCTCAATTGACTTAGATTTACCTTGAGACCTGAAACAAAGAAAATAGCAAATACTAAAGTGGGCCAACATTAGTTGTATTGTAAATACAATGCTAGGTGATGTCACCAAAAGCAGATACGAAATTGTATTATTTAAAACCAGTTGCAACTAATTGTACTCAAAGTATGCAGGAAATTTGTGAACAGTTGCTGCCTCATGAAAGAGAATGTCTAGTGATTTCTGACCCCTAGTGTTTAGCCTTTTCACTTGAAGAGCCCTGTTGAAGCAGAGAAAATTGCACATTGCTTTTAAGTGCACAAGCAGGGAATTACAATACATTAGTGTAGTGGGGTATTATGTATGTACCTGTAAGCTTAGAAACGCATTAATCTCATCTTGAATGAAGTACTCATTGGCTTTCCTTCTGGTTTGAGACTTGACTGTTTCAAAGGAGAATTTTAATTTCTCATTACAAGCTTTAATAGAGTCTATCATGTCTCATCTCTTTTATTTTTTCACTTGCATAACAGTGTATATGCACAATATATGCCTTTTAAACACTCTTGTAGTAAGAAATATTCAAATAGAAGCCAATGAGACATATGATTTTTACTCCAGGAGTTTTTTCCAAAAAAAAGAAAAAAAAAAAAAGGGGAAAATTCTATAACAGTCTTCACATCTCACATTTGTAGACAACAGTAATCTTCAGATTACAGCAGTAATCTTCAGATTTAAACAGTGCAAACTTAAACCTCTGGTTTTTCTTTGCATTAAAGATATTGAACAGGAAAACGTTTAGGGTAAAAAAAAAAAAAGAAGGAAAGTGTCTCAGAACTATGAGATTCAATGCAAGAACATTACTGTTGTTAATATTAACTTCATAGAGAAAGTATTTCTCTTGCTTCTTCTGTCAAGCTACTAAGAGGAATGCATCCTTTATCAGAATCCTTTTGCAAATAACTGTTTTTCTACTGAATATGTGGCTCTAATGTCACTGGACTGAAACTTGGTTTAAGATCAGGACCACTTAGGAATCCAGAAGATGATACATACAGGTATCTCAGTGCCATCCAACCTGATTTCTCTTTGGGTCTAGTTATTTCCAATCCATCCATTTTAAACCAAAAAATAGTAAGCTGAAGCCTTTTTCACCTTCTTTTTTCTTACCACCAACTTTTTCTTTCTCTGCCCTGATTCAAAAGTGCTATTCAGCCTGCAGCCATATGTGAGCAATCACAGATTGACACAGGGTACTAATAACACCTACTCCAGCCATCTACTTTTAAATTGGAGTGCTGCCATTGATGTGTGCTAGAGATTGCTCTGGCTTATGTAAGTTGCACGTGAGTGGCAGTGGGCACCACAGGAGAATTGGCTGCGAGCCCCTGCACTGCGAGGCCAGCAGCAGAGCTCGGCTGCCAGCAAATGGAGCAAGGCCATCTGAAAATGGAACGAGGTCAGAGATCACCACTCAGTCTGATTTCGTAAGTGGCCCTAATGTGCTCCATAAGTATAGATCAGCAGAGAGAGTCTGAGTCAGACCCCAGATTAACATTTGTTTTCATTTTTCAGTGGCTTCAGAACACACTGGGGTCATTGAACTGTTCGTGCTGATGCTATTTAACATTCATGGTCTGGAGGAAAATAAAGTCCTAACCTCTGACCTTTCATTAGAGTAGAGCACACAGGGGGTTAGAGGTGAGGGGGAAGAAAAGGGGTAAAAAAAAGTGTTATTCTCCCTCAGAAAAGAAGTGGATCCTGTTCATGGTGTAGGTGTGGTTTGTCATTAGCACAGGACTGTATTTTCTAATAGAAGTTAAAATGTGCTGTGGTACAGTGAAGTACCTGAGAAGATTAATTTTCCTTGAGCATGGCAGCAGTTGCCCCTTCCTCTGAGTTTAACACTCATTGGAAGAATAACAGCATGGCCATTCAGGATGAGGGTCTGTGCTGAGGAGGTGCTTAAGTCCAAGACGTCTAAGCTGCTAGTTTTGCTGGTGACTCCAATGTCCCTCAATGTCTCATTAATTTTTTTTCACATTTTTTACATTTACGCTTTCCTGAGATTTTTTTCTTCCCACCCTCAAAAAAAATAGTTTATTTTTATTTTCACTCATATGCATGTGCCCCTTCTGAGAAAACACGGATTGTTTTCACCCAGCATCATTAAAATAAATACGATCCATAAATCTCAGTCAATACTATGTGAAGTTCACTGCCAAGTAGTGGAACCAGGAAGTGGGTTTGTGCATCCTTCTGTAAGCCAGCAGACAGAGGCAGTTTCACTTCACATGCATTACCCATACCACCTATTTCAACAAAAGGCCTGATTTTCCACTGCTTTCACCAGTCTAGTAATTGATACCAATGTAAACTGTCAGTAAACTACAGTATCTGGCTGAAGCCTGATGATGTACTTGCTTTTTCCGTGGTTTAAATGGCTGCACACTGCAAGATAATGTGAGGGATGGGAACAGATTGGCAGGCCAGAAGAACAGCTGTGCATCTCATACCTCTCCTCTTGAACAAACAGAAAAATTAAACCCACATCCCCAAAATATTTCTGTGCGTGAGGCTGGTGGGGCTAGACCTGGAAAGGACTGTGCTTCTGAAACTTCCCTCAGGGTTTGCCAGCTCCCTGCTGCTCCCCTCCCAAGTGCAAACCTTCTCGGCCAGAGAAAGCAAATTCACTCTTCTCTGTACCTGGATGTAGTTAGACATGTAGGCACAACTCCAAGAAGACCAGGGCAGATATCCAGGGGAATTTAAACCTGCAGCATGCTGCTAGAAATCTTTTGCCAAAATGAATCTTGCGTAAAACCCATCAGGATGCCATTCGTGATGGCTCCTGCAATATTTCAGAGCTGTTTTGCATAGAACAGGAGTGCACTTGTGAAGCTCATTTAGTTTAGCGGGAGCTCAAAAGCCTATGGATTAGGTAGAAATACATTAGTTGTCTTTAACAAAAGGATATTTGGATAGAGTTAGAGCTGTATGTTGCTGCCAGCTCCTAGAGATAGAGCTGTGCATGTTTCCCTGGCCTCACTTGTACCCCTTTCTACCAATGCAGCTATATTGAATAGTTAGAATGTCTTGCCTATGGTATGTATTTTAAAACATCTAGTCAGAGCAGTTTAAAGAAACTGTGTATTTGTTGTATAACTCACCAATTACTACATTTAGGATATTCCAATTTTCAAAGTTTAATTTTTCAGCTAAATATGTACTCTGTGTTTGTTAATTATATGGGATTGTTTCCTTTGCTTTCTTGGTGATCAAAGTAATAAGACAACAGGGAAGAAATTTTGAAATCCATATCTGGGTGTAACATGAAGCTTTCACTCTGGTATGGTCACACGGTTATATTGTGCAATCAAGAATAAAAGCAAAACAGTGTGATTTATGTAACTATTTCCACTGAGAACTGTGAGTTATAAATGCAGAAATGAAATTCTCTGTTTGAATCATTAATGGATGAAGTTAGGTTACAGCGCAGCTGAAATTTTCTGATGGTGAATGAGGTAGCAAGAATTTTATTCTCTGGATTTTCCTGCCGGGAAAATGGAATTTGGAAGAATTCCTACGAAATAATAATGAAAGATTTGCAGAAACCTCCTCCAAGAAATTAACTTTGCATCAGTACAATAATTGAAATGATTTTTCCTCTCCCAACTATTTCCTGAGCTGTAACAGAGAGCAAAGGAGACCTGGCAAAGGCTAAGATGTGTTTCTGTGTGTGTTGCTAGCAGGTAACCCACAGCGTGGATGTGGTGCCTACACAAATAATGGTGACATTTGTGAGTATTGTAAGCTGGGTGTGTACCGTTGGAGTTATTCTTAGCCTTGACCCTGAGTTACTTGAGAGTGTAACTGAGATTCTGCTCAGCTCGATATCAAGGTATGGGTCCCCAGAGTTAATTTCTGAGGATGCATGCGTGCTAGCAGAATTTAACTTACTGTTGTCAAATCTTTCTAACTACTATGGGGCCATGGACCTGTAAGTATGAGGAGGTACGAGAAGTCGATATTCATGAAAAATGCATGGTGCAAAGTGAAGTGAGACTTCTGAGCACTGTAAGGAGGGATGCTGTATAACCTTGCCTCTGGAGGAAGAAGTGTGAGAGAAACTACAGATAAATGCCCCTGCAGTGAGCACCATTACTAATTATTTCCTACACTCCACACATTTATACAGGTGAGATATGCTCTTAATTGAATTTCCAAAACCACTTTCTTGAAGTCAGCTTTGTCCTTAGAGGGAGTTACATTAGGAAAGGCTTTTATGAATCACACCCGGTAATGAACTGTAATTAGCCTTCTCATTATTTAGGGAGGGTAAGTAGTCCCCCAACAAATTTGGTTCCAAAGAAAGAAGCTGGGTATGGGATCTTATCCTGAACTAAAGTACCTTTGTCTGGTGCTTTGAGACTATGGTGAGTGCAAGTTACATTATATTTACTGTGAGCACACAGAAAGCTATCACAGGTCAGTCTGAGCTAAGCAAATGTGACTGCGAGAAAAGACAGAACAACTACAGGTCTTTTAAAGGAAAAGAGAAATAATAGAATCATAGAATAGTTAGGGTTGGAAAGGACCTTAAGATCATCTGGTTCCAACCCCCTGCCATGAGCAGGGACACCTCACACTAAACCATGTCACCCAAGGTTATGTCCAACCCCGCCTTGAACACTGCCAGCAATGGAGCATTCACAACTTCCCTGAGCAACACATTCCAGTGCCTCACCACCCTTACAGGAAAGAATTTCTTCCTTATATCCAATCTAACTTCCCCTGTTTAAGTTTGAACCCGTTTCCCCTTGTCCTCTCATTACAGTCCCTCATGAAGTGTCTCTCCCCAGCATCCCTATAGGCCCCCTTCAGATACTGGAAAGCTGCTATGAGGTCTCCACGCAGCCTTCTCTTGTCCAGGCTGAACAGCCCCAACTTTCTCAGCCTATCTTCATGCAGGAGGTGCCCCAGTCCCCCGATCATCCTCAGTGGCCCTCTTCTGGACTTGTTCCAACAGTTCCATGTCCTTTTTATGGTGAGGCCACAGAACTGCACACAATCCTTCAAGTGAGATCTCAGGAGGGCAGAGTAGAGGGGTAGGATCACCTCCTTCAACCTCCTACTGGTCACGCTCCTTTTGGTGCAGTCCAGTATACGGTTGGCTTTCTGGGCTGCAAGCTCACACTGCCGGCTCATGTTCATTTTCTCATCAACCAACACCCGAGTCCTTCTCTGCAAGGCTGCTCTGAATCTGTTCTCTGCCCAACCTGTATGTGTTCCTGGGATTGCCCCGACCCAGGTGTAGGACCTTGCACTTGGCATGTCAGAGGACACTTTTTTCTTAGAGGAAAGGAAACCTAGAGATTTGCGACAATCCGAAAACAATTGTCTTTATTATGTGTTTATGGAAATGAAACGAATTTCTTTAGGAACAAAAAATGTCTTCTTATTTACCTAGCCAAATATACTTTGTAATTTAGAAAATAGTATACAAAATGAGCATACACAGGTACTTTACTTTCGAATAATAATGGCTGTACTAAATGCTTAATACACTTCCCTACACATCGGTGTTGTTGAGTGCATTTGGTACCTGTTAACATATCCCTAAGATAGGAGGTAAAAATGAAATCTTAAAAATAGAAAGCAAGTGTGGGTGTGACTTTTATACAAATTAAGAAGTCAAGCGTTTAAGGCTTTCAAAGAGAAACTGAGTGAGTGGAGTTGCAGCTCCATAATACAGTAGGAAAACTCATTTCCAGAAACAAAGATGAACATGGGCATCCTTTACACAGATGTGGTTGCTGTCTGCCTGAGTCCATGCGCTGTCTGTCCTTGTCCAGGTCCAACAAGCTTTTGACACATTCTGACTTAACTTAAAAATGGGACTTCTTTTATGGCTTTGCACCGAATGGTAGGAACCATTAGGTCTGTCCTGGCTCTTGCAGAAAGATGCTTGTGAGCTTCAGGATTAAAACAAGATGGATCATCCACATTTGTAAAAGCTCTCAGCCCCATGGTGGGTTTCCAGGAATAAACACTTCTCCTCAAACCTGGTCAGGGTCCCATGTCTGCACCAGCCAGAAACCTAGCCTGGAGTTTCTGTTTTACAGTCCTTATTTTACAACATGTCTGCCTTATTTTATCCTACCTTATTGGATCAGACCTTTGCCCTAGTCCTATTCCCAGCCCCAACCTTGCTACAGATATAAAAATTTCGGAAATGTTACTACTCTGGAAAGCAAATATTTTCCTTGGAAAGTATGGAGGAGGAGGGGGTGGGAGGAGATATTCATTAAAACTGTCCATTTAGGGAAAAATTCCAGTATCATTGTAAACATTAGTTTAAACATTCTTTCACTGTTCATACTGAGACACAGTATTTCACATGAAGGCCTTCTTTTTTCCTCCCCAGTTTTTTCTTACCAGACCCATGGATAAAGCCCCTTCTGAGACTAACTTTTTCTGTATGTGTTTCCAGGATTTTTTTCCCAGGTCTGAACTTTCTAAACATGTTTTGGGCCCTGAACTTGCAAAAGTGTAGGTTGTACATGTGAATATCTGAGTCACTTGAGGGAGTGGTTGTAGCCACAATATACTAAGCCTGCAGGAAGCAAACTATTCCTTCCTGTGTGAATGTGGGACAAGTTCTCCCAGACTGTCTCAACCTGGAAAAAGACTGATGTGGCTAAAAGCTTTCCTGTATTTCCCCACCAAATTCTGTCAGTTGTTCTGTTGACAGATATTGTTCTGTCCAACCTGCTTTCCTGCACCTATCCTTAGACCATCTCAGCTACAAGGTCTAAGCAAGGCTTCATAGCAGATGCAATGGAGAGCTGTTTAGCAAGGGGCATTTGGCTTACCCTTCTGTAACAAGGCACTGCAGTATGGGCCTGGTTTTGCACTGTCTGGTGTTACTATTAAACTCCCTAGTCTTACCTATAGTTTGACAAGAAAAAAAAAACAAAAAAAATCACCAAACCTGTAGAGATTCGGTAGGAGTGGTAAGCATTTGGGCATTGCAGTGGTGCTTATTGGTAGGCATCTATGCATGTGTTCATAGCTGTAGCCAGGCAGCACAGCTCACACACCCAACAGAAAATGCTGTTAGGTTTTTCTTCACCCACCATTTAAGGCTTTGCTATATTTTCCTCAATATTTCTCCAAGCTGCCAGTATAATCCTTTACCTGGTGACTGCTAGCCCTGATTTATGCAGTAGAGATGTGGACTCATGCAGCTCCTCCTGCTGTCTGAACGTTTCACCATGCTGTCAGGGGTTCATGATAATGAAGAGATACAGGATAGAAACCTGTCAGCCTGCAGGCATGATCTGTGCTGCAAGCCATAATGCATATGGCATGCTGGAAGCTCCCACACTAGGAGAATGAATGCTGCTCTCCCACACTTTGACATGCAGACACAAAAATACATATACAGATATTTAGATGAAGTGGTATTTAGCCCTATAGATAGGGGAGAAGAGATATAGATAAGAATAAATATCCTGTGTGCAGCAGAATGCAGCTTGAACTGCCATGTACTTCAATATTTCAGGCTTTCTAATAACATCTACTGAAAAAAAAAAAAAAACCCACCAAATTGTAGACCCTGAAAATGGTTTCTACATGTTAGTTATTGTGTTATCCTGCACTTTTGCTAAGTCAATGTTTCTGCTTTACAAAAAAAACCCCTGATTTATTGATTCAAGATTTTTGAAAGCCCAGTATTTCAAGAACTGCATTAGAGGAAAAAAACACTTCAAAACATTATATGATGTTTTGAATGATTACAGATCTAGCTTCCCTGCCTGCATTCCTTTTCTATAGTGCTTATACATTTCCCTGAGAGACACATGGGCCAGTAAGTCAGAACAATCAAGCCTTTGATGTGGAGCCCAGCTACCCAGCCAGGCGGCCGGTGAAGTGCACCCACAGGCAGGCACCAGCCGTGCTCAGAGAAGGCGATGGGTCAGCTCAGACCTTTGGGCTGGCTGCTGAGACCTCGCAAGCGCCTGGTAGTCCGAGGATGGTATAATTTGCTACAGTATTTCATTAAGGTGCACAACAAATCATTTGACCAGCAGCAAAGCTCTTTGTTGCCCTCTGCAGGGACAGGAATCAGGAACCTTATTCATCAGATACTGCAAAGAAAAAGGGAAAATGGAAAGAAAAAAAAAAAAAAAGTGGTTGGAGTAGTCTTGAAAGAATATACATCCATGGCTGTAAATCTTGATGCATTTCTGGTTCTATAAGAGCCCTTCCATTGTCCAGTGATTTATACAGCGGGCTGTATTTTAAAGAACTGACGTGTTTAATGCTTTAGAAAGGTAAGGGTTTTCTGTTCAAACAAGAAGGTTGTGTGTGTGTCCCTTTTTTCGTTAGCTTTTCTGGTTTGGTGTTTGCTTTTTTGTTGGGTTTTTTTTGTTTGTTTGTTTTTGTTTGTTTGGTTTATTTTTAAATGGAGGAGATTCTGTGGTGTTTGCTAGAAAGACGTTGTTTTAGTTATGCATATGTGACCAAAATGTATGTTGTCCTTCATTAAGTTATTCAAAATTGCCTAATTCCTGTTGCGCAAATAAAGATACTTGAGTCTGTGAATCCAGAGCTGGACTAAAAAATCCAAAACTTTTTTCCAAAAGGCAACGCTGTCTAGAGGGCGGCTGTAAGGAAGGTTCTGATCCAGTTTACTCAAAGGATCTTTGGAAACACAAAGTGTTTTGTTATGCTGTGTTATAGTTATTTTTAAATTGCAAAGTAGCTGAAAGAACTAAAAGGCAGAAGGAAAATCATTAAGTGGAAAGCAAAAATAAAACCAGAGCTCCATTAGTAAAGTACCTTTCCCTGCTGCCTCAGCTTTTCAAGGCTGATGGCATGACAGCTTCTTGTTTAAATTTTCACAGATTTCTTTACAGGCATATAACCCGTGAACTTATGACTGAGATATATGCATTATACATGCATTCATAAATGAACATTGATCAGTCCTTGGAATACTTGATTATGAGCTCGTGCTTCTTAGGTTCCTTGAATATTAACACCTTCTTACGAAATCAAATATATTCAGATGTAGCTTAAGTTTTATGGGCTATTTCTGGCTTCTGCATTCAAAGACCTCAAAATCATATAATTTATGCTGAATAAGGGGATCAGGTGGCTACCTCTAGGAGCTGGAGTAGAGATTTTATGTAGATTAATCCACCAGATTATGTATTTGCCATGTAATTCTGCCCTGGAACATGAGGAAAAAAATATGATAAGTAGGGGGAAAAATTGCTATACCATCTTGCATTTTTTTGCTAATTCTATGTCCCAGTAGTAACAGCAGAGCACCTATTGCTTTCAGTAGGCGAATGCTAGGAGAGAGGAAAGGAGATGCAGAATGTTTTAGGTCTAATTTTGGGTTTATGACATGTTTCAATGGTCAGGGTTCCATGGAGCAGTAGCCTGTCTCTGGTGGTAGCTGAGAACAAATATATCAGGAAAGCTACAAGAACAGGTCAGGGCATAGGGATGCTTTCCTGGTATGTCTCCCTGCTGCCTGTGGCTCAGGGTCGTCCAGCAACAACTACCATGCCTTTGTGCTCGGTAGCCTTTGGATAACTTCTCTCACGTTATCTTGTCTAATCACTTCTTGGAGCTATGCAAGCTTTTGGCATCTGCAACATCCTGTGGTAATAGATTTCCATAGTGTAATGGGTTAAAAAAAGGTACTTCCTTTTGTTTGTTTTAAACGTGCCACCTGTTAATCTCATTTGAGGTCCCCTAGCTCTCCTATTGTGACAGGCTCAATCCCTGTGCCCCTTCTCTGTGGTGTTATCAATTACACAGACCACTGTGTAGGTCCCTTCTGATTATTAACTCTTTCTTTTCAGAAAGCCGTCCCTTACCAGCTGCTATGGGCCTTGCAAAAGGTCTTAGCCTCAGTGATGCAGAAAATGGTGGATGCTTTAAAAACCCAAAATGAGTTGTGACATGTCTCCTAAATACTGTTAGGTTTTTTTTTTTTCTCTTTCTTTACCAATTTAATTTCACTGTATTCCAAGTGGAATCAGTTGCAAGTCTTGTGTTCCAAATTTACTGCTGGCTGACTACAAATGCATAACAAAAACATGGCATATTTTGCAGTGCTGAAAAATCTACTGTAGCTAATTACTCTTACATTCAGGTCACTGTACCACAATAACTCTCAATTAGTATGAAAAAAACCCAAAGTGTTTCTTATTTTTAATATGTGGAATACCTTCAAAAATGAATATGAAGAAAGTTGCAATTGCTTGTAGTAACTGCTACAAGGGGAAAAGTTTACTGTCTTCTGTATTTTAAATGAATAAGAGACACAGGCCTGCAAGTGATGGAGAGGGACAAACTTGATCAATTACTTTATACAGGGTGAATAAAAATGCAGAGACCTACAAAACTAAAGCAGAAACTTGCTGGGAGGGGGAAAGGAGCTGAGGAGCTGACCAGCTTCTTTTTTTCTACTTAAAACTGCTGTTCA
Organism: Myiopsitta monachus; assembly: GCA_017639245.1. Classification (NCBI taxonomy): domain Eukaryota; kingdom Metazoa; phylum Chordata; class Aves; order Psittaciformes; family Psittacidae; genus Myiopsitta; species Myiopsitta monachus. Next base: position 45,699,525 of record CM029918.1, read on the forward strand.
GTCCCTGAAGTTGCCAGCTTGTCTGTTTGATGGCTTGGCAAGGTTCTGTCGAGAAATTTGCAAATTGCAGCTTGTGGGAACATGGGAAAATACAGAAACTAGACTAACGTGGAAGAACCTCACAAAATCAGTTTTTAACCTGGAACTGCCAGGCCTGGTTAAGGAGAAGGATTGGTTTCTTGTAACTTTAATCACATTTGAAGTAGTTAGCCTGTTAAGCCTCATTTATTCCATGATTCTATTAGCAGCTTTGAGCCATGTCTGCATCTCTTCCCCACATTAGGGGTTATATAACGTGTGGCTGTACAAAAAGAAGTGGGGGAAAACCCTTTGCACAGTGTTGTAATAAAATAGCCACCTCGTGTATGGTTCAGGGAGTTTGAAGAAGCGCTGCTCTGCTCTGAGTATGCATGCTCCTGGGAAGATGACAACAATCCCTGTGAAAGAGGATGGGCAGAGGAAGTAAACACCACTTGGCTGGGTCTGACAGTCACACCTCTTAAACACCCATCCTGCAGTAACAGACTTCAGTCAGCCACTGGTCAGGGAAGAAGTATGCTGGTTTTGGTTAGGCCAGAAATACTGCAAGAACAGGAATATCTGAGATATTTTGATATTTCTGCTGTCTCCTTCAGTCAAAGCTTGGCAGAGCAGAGGTATGGGGAATCTGAAAAATAAACCAGACTGAACTTCTGGTCTAAAAAAAAAAATAATCATGTCAGTTTCTCAATCCAAACCCACAGGCTTCAGCTTTATAAGGACACTTGTGTTTTTCCTTTTTTCTATGGTTAGACTGCCATGGTAGAATTGAAAGGTACTGCACTCCCTAGACAAGCTCAAATTTAACACCAATTAGGTATTCTGTATATGGTTGAAAAAGTACTTGGGATTCAGATTGTCTTGTTTCATGGTGAATATATTTGTTTTCTTTCTTCATTTAATCACTCAACAGTCAAGTCTGTTGCAGCTGTGCAAATGGCTGTTCAGCTGTTCCCCTCAAAATTTTGTGGGAGGCAGGCAATCTAACTGTTAACCATTCCTTATGTGTAACACAAGTACAGACTTATTAGGAGATCCAGTTATTTTACCAGATTCTGCTCTAATTCGCAAGTCAGATTCTGTCCAGCCAACCTGAACACATCCTGACACTGGAGCTCAAGAATCAGGTTTATGGGGGCAAAACCTGTGCAGAACCAAGATCCTCTCTCATGTGGGTTTCTGGCTAAGAGCTAATGTAAAACTTCATAGTTAATGAAGAAACAATTTACTACTGGGCTTCAAAGTGGAAAGAAGCTGATTCTGACTCCCAAGAGCCTACAGTTCTGTTTCTTGGTTATCTATCTCATCTGTAACATGGGTGAATGATACTTATCACCAAAAGGTTCAAAGCCTTTGTTAATAAATGCATTTCTCAGCCCAAGGCTGCTACTCTTGCCATTCTGGTGGCAGCTATGCAAGCGTCAAATATTTGGGGATTTTCTATGTACTTATTTATCTCTGAGAAAAAATTATTTGTGTTATAATTTCACATACTATTAGTTGGATTGGTCTATTTTTGGTAAATGTTTAATCTCTTAAAAGGTTTTGTACTACATTCTGTCAGAATTGGTCAGTTTTGCTACATCTGTATTACTTTACATATACCATTTTACCTTCAGAAAATAAGCCTTCTGTTATAAAGTTGTTAATATACTCACACTAAATCTGATAGTAAAAGTTACCATCATATTAGTATTGGAGTATACTTACTGGTATATTTGCCTTCTTCAGCAAGACTCAAGGAAATGGAAACCATGCTCTCAACAGTAGTGTGTGGCTGGAAGACTAAGCAATGGGCATAAGTTAAAAGAAGAGATTGTATGTAAGGAGAAGCTGCTTTTCCATGAAGACAGCCAAGCAGTGAAGCAGAAGCCCAGGAAGACTTTGTAGGCTCCATCCTTGGAGGTTTGTGAGACCCACCTGCATAAAACCCTGAGTATCCTGCTCTGATACAGCAGCTGACTCCACTTTCAGAAAAAAGTTGGGTTAGAGACACCTGAGGTCCCTTCCAGCCTGAGGAGGTATGTGATCTTGTGATCCTGTGACTCTCAGACATGAAACCCAGACATAGACAAATAAGATAGAGAAGCAAACAGTTTTCTGATGAGTTTAGTAAACCTCTTCTGAGTGATAGCTCTTCACTCCTAGCACTCACGTTCTTCTAGGGAATTAGTCACTCAGAAAAGCAATCTATTACAGTTGTTTCCTCATATAAAAATATTAATGGTACTTATGCTTGGGTTTTGGTTTTGTTTTTGTTTTTTAATAGACATTTAATTTGGCTCCAGTCCCTAGAACAAGTCTCTGCATTTGGCGTTCTTGGTCTCTGGTGGTCTGGTTCATCCTCAGAAGCAGATCATTTATTTTCCTAAATTTCTGATACCTCTGAATTTACATTTCCTGCTGTTCTGTTGATGAAAAGGTATAAGAAATAAAGTGCAACCATTTGATATACCCTAACAGGTGCAACTCTGTGTTTATTGGCACAGCTATGGGGGTCTGGAGGAGCTGAGAGAACCGTTCACTGTGTCCTGTCTCTCATCATTATGGTTTGCTGTACATGCCATTGATTTCAGAAGGGGCATCAGGTAGCAAATTAACCTGGAGAGTGCATTTGCAGGGCAAATACCAGAGATGGGTTAAAAAGGAAATGCTTTTATTCTTTGCAGGTTTTCCATTAACTACTTGATCTCTCCAAATGCTGGTTGCTGTTGAACACCTTTCACATCAGCTTGCCAGCTCCCTCACCAGTGACCCATTTACCAGGAGAGTACCTGGATGCTTTCTTACTCCCAGACGAGTCATACAGCCATGGTTGTGTAGACAGGTACACTGTTTTGTAGAGAACCCCAAGAAGAGACATGTGACCCAAGCCTTATTTTCAGCTCAACGGTAAAAGCTTCTGGACCATGTTTTGCTCAAGTTGATTCTACTTCAAAAAGCTGAATTCTGTGTGTGTGTACATGGAAGCATATAAATCTTATTCTGTAACCACTCTGTGCTGGATGCAAACATTTGTAGTTCTGTTTTGTGTGTGCCAGGACCAGTTGGCAAAGTTTGTCATAGCGTTCTAACAATCAAAAGCGGCAATGCCTAAGCATTGCTCTGTTTTCAAAAGTATATTTAAAATTAACATGTCTTCTAGGGCCAGCTGCTGACACCCCTAAGGAGCACTCAGTAGTACTTCACTCTTGCAAATCTGTTTCAGTCGATGATAGAGTTCCTTACACAGTAAGAGTTGACTCATTGTGAGTAAAGGCATCAGCATCCAGTCTCAAGTCAGCAACAAATAGAAGTAAAAGATAATGTATCAGCTATTATGCTCCTGACACACATACAGTTGTTCATACATTTTTTTGTAAAAAGAAAATTATATGTGTTCTAGTTGCAGCTTTTATTTTTAATTGTTAGCTTTTATTTTTCCCCAGTAATAAAAAAAAGCTGTGGCTATAAGTACGCAGACAAAATACCTCAGATTTGTTAGATTCAAAAGATTGGTTTTCACTCTTGTGGTAAAAAACTGGCTTCTGCAGCACAGAATTTGAGGCTTAGGGCATGATTTTCCCAGAAGACTAACCAAAATCTCCCACTACAACTTAAATTCATTACTTCTGCAGCTGCATCCCATCCTCTCCCACAACAATCCCTCCTCTCCAGTGTGCAAGCCATGAGTTGTTGTGGGTGATGACAAAGTGGAATAAAGAGATAGGTTTGCAAAATATTAGGCTGAATGTTCTGCCTCAGTTCATTGCCTAAGCTTTGTGGATAGCAGGAGAACACTGAAGCCCTGCAGCCTGCTCCTGTGATTCTAGACAGTTGTCCCTAGTAGGGCTCAAGATTCTGATGTAGCTTTCTGTGTTGCTAGTAACGCTTAGTGAAACTTATTTTTTTATCCTTCCACAGTCTGAAATGTAATCCCTTAAATGTAAGAAGCCTTCTTTTTCCTTCTGTCTTTAGAAGTGTAGCTTTCCTTATGAATCCCCTCTGCCGTTACAGTTAAGTGGCCTCTGTCTACAGAATATATGCAATGCAAAAGATTATTTTTTTTAATAGAGCATGGAAAATCTTCTCAGAAAGCATCTCTCTGGTTTACAAAGGAATGTAATGTGCACGACCAAACCTGTCAGCTCTCACTTTTTTCAGCTGAGACTTGTTCACTTTTGAACAGCTTTTTACAGCACACTCTCTCACTCCAGCAAGGAGAAAATTTCGCAGTGTGATTCAGTGAGACTTCTCACTCATTTAACTGTCATCACATGAGAATTCCTGTCTCGTGAACAGAGGTAACGGGAAGGTGCTGTTTGTAAGACCTCTCAGTTTTGTGAGCTGCTCTACATCCAGTGAGTGATCAGAGAAAGATCTGCTCCAAGATAAAGAATTTGTGCTCCAAGCTATCAGGAGCTTCTCCATTTTCAGTACTGAGGAGAAAACCTATATTCCAGCTGTAAAATAAGTACATTTGTAAGAAATGATTCCCACAGTAGAGAAGGTCTGAAGTAGGCTGAGGTCAGAGAAAAGATGGTTGATTTTACCTTTGTTAGTCTTGTATATTCTCTGCTGTCAGTGAATGATATCTTTGAGCAAAACGTGCACAATCTTTAACCCTCTTGAAAGTATTTAACAGGAAACTTTTCTCTGTATGGTCCCTACTCTACCTGGAAGAATTGGAGTTGGGTCCAAATCACCACCCAAACCTCCAAATAATGGAAAATCTGTGCTTGGTCTAGGATAACTGCATATATGACATGATAAAAAATAATAACAAAAGTCTGTTCATGTAAAAAAAAAAAAAGTGTAAGAAAGAAAACAAAAGCAAGCTATTTTTACATAGCAATGTGTTCAGAGGCCAGGAAGCGTTTTATAGCTCCTAATCTCTGTCAAACAACCGTATCCTTGATGGCATCTCAGAAACATGGCCCACGTTACCCAAATGTCAATATATCCTACTCCAGCTGTGACCTGTGTCATCCAGTTTCAGGAGAGAGCTGTTGCCCAATAAAGTCAAACTCAGGAGTGTGTGCAGACATCAGCTTTGTCAGTAGCTGTCTCAAGACTGCAGGCAATCTAAGCTATAGGAGTGGGTGCAAAAGATCAAGAGGTTTGGGAAAGTATGTGGCCTGATCCGTGGGATTGTGGCAATAATTCTCGCTGTGTATGGAATGGAGATCTTTCCCTTGTCTCCCCTATATGAACCTGGCAAAGATCCCCACCTGCTGAAACTGAACTGACAGAGGAGTTTGGGAAAAAATCGTGAGCACATTTTGCTTCAGAATTTACTAACATTAGTTACCTGCCATTGCTGCTTAAAGGTTGGACCTCACTTTAGCACTCATGACAAGTAGAATTTGCAATAACTGTTGGTTCTGCTCCTGCTCTTTTTCTCCCCCTTCTATATGCAAAGTAATGTAAATGTGTTCCTGACCTCTATGCTGATCTGGCAGAGAAGCAAGTCTATGTACTTTCTTCTCACATCATACTGCTTCCATGCTGGACTGATCAGAACTTACTCTTTCGCAAGATCTGTTAAGCAGTGGCTGGATTCAACTATCTTCTTCCTTTCACTATTTAACCAACTGTGTTTGTCATTTCAGTGGTAATTGCGATTGCATTGGCTGTTTTAACTGATAACTGAAAGCTTTCTTTAGAGGAATGTAGTCTGAAAGCATTTGGAGAGAAGAGGACAAGCTGTGTGCACTGTATGGTCACAAATACAACAACTATGCACTCATAAGCGTACCTGCACGAGAGGCATGCTGTCTTCTCCCTAGTGAGAAGCACCCTCATACCCTGATGTGGCAGCTGAGAAATTATTCCATCATATTGAGACACTTCTGGGACCAAAACTTCAGCTATCAGTACTACCAGAAACAGAATCAATCCTAGCCAGTAAATCATAGCACCCCAGTGTTTTGGGCAACACATACTCTTCATTTTGCTAAACAACTATTGAATATTGACAGTGGGGTAGGATTTATGAGGCCTTTCATGATCAATCTCTATTTAAATAGCTGATAAATTACAGTCTGAGGAATTACAATATGCCTGTTGGTTAAGAGCAGTTACGTTTTTGACAGATTCCTACACTTGTTGCAGTTGAAGCTTTGAAATCTGAGCTATAACCCACACAGGAGCAGGTATATAGGCTCTTCTTTCACAGGTCAGATACAGTGGATACCTGTATTCATACTGTCTGTTTGCTTTCCTTTATTTCTGATCATATTACAAGCCAACAATTTGGGTGTTTTTTTCTGAGTTACAGCTAAGTACTTTTTTCCACAGCAGATAGTTATCACAGTTTTTAGTTTTCTCATCTGTCAAACAAGAACTTCTTAAATAAACATGGCTGTGTTGGGGTTTTGTTGTGGTTTTTGTTTTTTGTTTTTGTTTTTGGTTATTCTCTGTGAGGTAACAGTAACAAGTGACAATTATGAAAACCAGACACTGATCCATACAGTGTCTCAGACCAGAAAGTATGCATTCTTCTGGCTGGCTGCAAAACTCAAGTAAAAAGCACTTTCCTTTCAATTGTTCTGACTTCTAAATCCCAGCTGAAGGGAAATGCATAGATCAGCCTGTCCCAGAGCTAGCCACTCCAGCATCAGCTTTCTATGGTGCTTGCAAAAGCTGGGCATCCGCGCTTCCTCCATGCAAGACTGCCAGGCATTGAAGTGCATATCCTATACATCCCTCAGCTATGTATCTTCGCCTGCATATATGGCATCTTGACACTGTTGGCTGCCAGGACAAGTTAGAGCAATGCTCAGTTTACTGTTCTTCAGAGGAAAATATTCAACTAAACTTTCAATAAAGCCATTTCAAGAAAGGTGGTGTAAAACTTCTGCTGGAAGAATTGAATTACACTCTTCTGTGCAGAAATGTGCACCTGAACCCATACTTGGTTTAACAATGGTAATTTGCTAGCTTGACTTTCAGTGGACAAAAGACATTATCCTTGCAGAACCAACTTGCATTGAAAAAGGTCAGGTGGTTTACAGGCCTGCCTAGGAAATATGTGGCATGTGTGCATGCCAAACTGGCACACAGCACTCTTGATAAGCTCCAAGTCTGGTCAGCAGCTTCTGTTGGGTGTGTTGGTGAACTTAATCCAACCTATTGTGTCAAATGTACATTGCATTGTCTCTATCAAGAAGCAAATTACTGAAGAGGCAGCAAATTAAGCTGTCCTTCAGCCCTACATATAGGGTTTCCTGCTGTGCAGAGACTGAAGTATGCACTAACAAACATGTCTTAACCAATACGTAGGACTCTCCTCTACAGCAGGATTTTAAATTCCTTCTCCAACACTGTCCAGAATTACCTTCCATAGTTGAACACAGTACTCCAAGTGGAGTGTCATGAGAGGGGAGAAGAGGAGTGGAATCACCTCCCTCGACCTGCTGATGACACTGCTGGTGATGCAGCCCAGGACACAGTTGGCTTTCTGGGCTGCAAATGCAGACTACCAGCTCCTGTTGAGCTTTTCATCAACCAGCACCCCCAAGTCTTTCTCCTCAGGGCTGCTCTCAATCCAGTCTCCTCCCAGCCTGTGTTTATGCTTGGAATTGCCCTGACCCAGGTGTAGACCTAACACTTGGCCTTGTTGAACTTCATGAGGTTCATATGAGCCCACCTCTCCAGCCTGTCCAGGTTCCCCTGGATGACATCCCTCCCTCCAGCGTGTTGACTGTACTACACATTGATCATAACTCTTTGTATGCAACCATACAGGTAATTCCTTATCCACTGAGTGGTCCATCAAATTTATGTCTCTCCGATTTAGAGACAAGGATGTCATGCTGAACAGTGTCAAATGCTTTGCACAAATTGAAGTAGTGTTCCTTCCTTCTGTCTTCCATATTAGTAGTGTTACCTAATGGCTAATTTTCATTCATTCATTCACAGTATCAGTTTTATATTGGCAAATAATAAAAACAAGATCAGTCCTAGATTTGTTTCCTAAGGAACAACTCTCAATGAGCTAGTTCTTCTGAAGGGAAGTTGTTCATATCACCTCTCAGATATAGTACTCAAAGTAACCAAACTCAGTTTGCAAGCTGGCAAATGAGCTGAGACAAGAGTAGGGGCCAGGGCAAGAACAGTGTGAGTCTGCCCAGGGTGGATCACAAGTGAGAAAGGTTGAGGTAGGGAAAGATGTTGAAAGATGTACTCAGAGCAGCCAGAGAAAGTCACAGATGCAGAACCAGCATCTCAATAGCAACCTCCTGTCAGGTAGAAGCACTTTCAGCATCTTTGAAACCACTTGATCATGTGGGCACTGGTCATCTTGTGGGGGGACTGCATTTCATGTGCTGGGGACTGCAGGAACACCAGGAGTGCTGCTGGAGGGCATACACCTCACAGTGCAGGAATGTCTGGCAGTTTTAAAGTTTCCACAAAGGCAGGTTTTCAGAACAGACACTGCTTTCTGCTGTTTGAGACCCAAACATTGCTGCATTGTGCTCTCACACAAGAACCAGAATACAACAGGGGGCAGGAGTATGTATATTTGCTTATTCTCATTTTCTGAGAACATAATTATGCCAAAATAAACAAATGGTGAGCAGCTGGCAAGATTTTTAACTTTTTTTTTTTTTTACAATCCATATATTTTAAAGCATCAATGATGAAAGTTTCATGTGCATATAGGCACATTCTTCCTTTCTATTTTGCTCTTTCATGTTTTTGTAACAGTATTACTTGAAGGAAGCTGTTACCATTAAAAGTGCATGAAGCTATGCTTGAAGAATTTTGATTTGTGTTAAAAAACAAAAGAAGGTAAGCATATATCGAAATCCTGTACTTTACATCTGTTGGCAAACTGATATATATCTAATATGTATCAGATATTTGATATATATCTATCAGATATATATGGTATAATATATATCTGATTCTGATTCAGATATTATTTAATCCCCCACCTAATTCCTCAGATCTGTTAGAGTTTGCTGTTAACCAAAGTTGTCCCATTTGTACTCTAGGAAAAATTTGTTTAAAACACAATCCTGAACTTCATCCCAGACTGCCAGAAAACATCCATCCACATCTGAAGAGGATTAAATGCAAGCTCTCCAAAGCCCTGTCTATCAATCAGCAACCCTAAAAAGCCTATCACTACAATGTCTAGACACAGAGATAACCCTCCTGATGGAAGCAGATGGTAACGACCTTGCTACATCATGGATTTCCATGAAAGATATGATGACACAAGGTTAAATTAACAGCCCCCTTGGCAAAGCTTTTCATAAGAGAAAGGCACTACCATATTTAGATACACACAATAGAAGAAAGTTAATAGTTTTTTTTTAAATTCACCCAGGCTGAAAATTGTTGAACCTGAGCCTGAGCTGTAGTAATAAATGAAGACTAAAGAAAAGGAGAAGGGTGAAAAAAAAAAGAAACAAAAAAGCTATGGCAGGGACTCTAGAGCAGATTTACATCTCAGGAAATTAAATCAAGGAAACTGAGAAAGCAAAAATGGTTGCATTTCCTTGAAGTAAATATATATAGGAATATTTCTATTCCACTGAAACAACTCTTCCTGAACACTACATGCAAAAGGAGTCAGATTGTCATAATTCGTGAGAATAAAACTTAAGACCTTCATGAACCAATATATGTACAGAGTAGAATACTTAGTAGGCCTAGATCCTAAATACTCTGAGACTCCCTTCTTACTCAAGAAAGTGCCCACCGACCCAAGCAGTTTGACTGAAGGCAGAACTTGGGACTTTGCTCTCCAGATCCTCAGATGAGGACTGTCCTCCAATCAGAATCCTCTCCATACAAAAGAAAAGGACCTTGAAAATTTTTTACTTTACTTTTCCATATTCTAAAACCTCTACTTATCCCACTGATTCAGAGTAATATGTTGGCTTCATCCTCACCAATTTAGTTGCACTATTGCTCAATGGACACTGCTGTGCCAACTGCAGCGATTTTAAACCTTTTTATTGGAGTGAAAGAGGTGGACAGCTTCATGGGGCTGTGCAACACATAACACATTCAAACAGCAGATAAAACATCTGGGAATCAATATAAATTTACCAAGTTTACAGGTGCTCCTAAGACTTGATTCTTGTAAAAAAAATATAATAATGTGTATATGTTTTTTAAGAAATGATGGCTGGGACTGGTAAAGAAAAAGAAACTTTACTATGGAATAATCAAAAAAAAAGAGACCTTAAGCCAGGTGAGTAGCTTCCTATATGAAGAACATCTGTGCTGCTGCACTGTAAGCAGGATAGACTGTTGTACCATGAGGAAAACCACACACAATGCTCTGCAACCTCTCTCAAGACTTCACTTTTAAGCAGGAATATTCCAGGTGGAAAGGGTGTGGAGAAGGGCTTCTAGAGAATGGACAGTGCTAACGATGACCAAACCTGAATGAAAAAGCATAAATTTTTTGTCTGGCAAAATAAATACAGAGGGTGAGGAAGGAGGGGAGGGTGGTGAAGTGGCTGCTCACTTAAATATATTAGGAAGAGAGAGGGCTATGGTCAAGATTAATTTTTAAAGTTAGGGCCAATATTACATGATAACAAGCACAACATAACTGCTTTTCAGAACTATGCAACTGAAAGATGTTTTTGCTGCAGGTGTGTCATGGTTTACCCTTAAAGGTGGCACTTTTGAGGGTAAAATAGTCTCTCTAATAGGAGACCATCAGCGTGTTGGCAGAGTAACTTCAGAGGCACAGATCTGAGAAACAATTGTTCTTACCCATTTTTCCTGTCTAGACTGACTTTCCCTACCCCTTCACCCTAAGCCAGAACAATGAAGCTATGTTTTGATTTTTTCCTACCAATGCAAACACATGGTTGTGTCCTCCAAGATTAAAGGCAGGGCAGGTCTCACACATTTTGCCAACCAGCCAGGAAATCTTTGTGCAAAAAACCTGATTGCTCAAATTCTTCCTTTGGGCGGTATTTACTTAAGAAATCAGAGGTTTTACCTGAACTCACAGTCGCAGTGCACTAAGCGCTGTATGAACACACAAAACTTCACTCCAGAGACTGAACAAGCCAAAAAAAATCAGATGGACAAAATGGGTACAATAAAAAAAAAAAAAGGAAGAAATTATTTACTCAAGCAGAGCCCTGGATTAATGAAAAAAATCCAGTAAAGTAACCAAAGAAAGAACTCTGGCATCTCATCTTATGCTTTATGAAATGAATAATATTGCTTTGGATGTGCAATGGCCTCTGGACTGTAATTAAGCTGAATCTGTAGATATATGCATAGATTCCTTATTAGTCTATATATACAGAGACCACAACAGTTTATTTCCTCTTCTATCTAAAAAAATACCAATAATTTACAAATTTATGTTAATTTTCACGTTTGACTGGTAGAAGCCTCAAGAAGTTCAATAGAATAAGTAAGCTAATCAGTATGAAAGAGAACTTTGAAACCCATTCTTAAATGATGCTGTCCCAGCACTCTTATCTTGCAAATTATATCACCAGGACCTTTATGAAAAACAGGCAAACAGGTAACAAAAGGCTTCTTTTTTCTTTGTAATATAGAGTGTGAAAGGTGAAAAGACAGTGTTTTAGGAGCTTTAAGATAAAATTAGGGAATAAAGCAAAGATGCCAGATCTTCTGAAAAGAGAATACATTGGTATAAATGTTCCTGTCTCTTGGTTTCTGAAATAACTAAGGTACTAGCACAAAAGTAGTATGCAAGTAGAGTGTGCTTAGGCAAAAAGTGAGAAAGTGTTAAGAAATAAAAAATTCACACCTAATCTACTGCCACATTCAGAAAAGTCCAAACCAAAGTAAGACCAAAAAAAAAAAAAAATCCCCATGAGATATTAGGGAAATGACTGAAAGTGTTTGCTGGACTCCTGTTTGCTTTGCAGCTCTGGGAGGACTCTATTAGTGGTGGCTGTGTCAAACAGGAGTTGCTCTGTGGTGGAAATATGAGTAGTTTCATTTTCTGCAACCTGTCACATAGATTTACGCCCTTTGGTGTAATAGAAATAGCAAATTTTTGCCTTTATGTGATCCTCGAAGAAGGCATTTCCTGATCTTGTGTGAAAAATTAAGGTGGGTAGAGAGGAAACCAACAGTATGAGGAATGCAAGCCTGTAACATGTAAACATGTAACATGAAAAGGAAGACCACAGCACAGTATGTTTTTTTCTCTCAGGGACTGAAAAAGGCAGAAAGCTCTGGGGATAGCTGAAGAAAGAGCAAGATAATCAAGGTAACATCCCCTCAAAGCATGTCAATAGAAATGTGCTGTTTCAAAAAAGACGTGGAAGGGACGAGATGAAGCAGTGCAAGATGGGTAACAAATGAACATAGGACAGACTTTTGAAATTACTGCTTTTCCTAGCAGTAGACACTCACCAGTTATGGATTAGAAATGGCAGCAACTCATAGGAAACCTCTCCACCTGCACAGCTAATACCAGTATGTATGGACGCAGGTAGGTTGCAGGAGCTTAATGGGTGGGAGCATCATCAGCTGAGGCTTGGAACACAGACATTAGTATCTCTGGGGGTACTGTGGCTACATTTCTGCAATTGTTGCAGAAATAGTGAAGTTCTGCATGTTCCTCACAGATGACTGTGCCAGACACCCAAGCTGAAAGGATGTGCAAACACATGGTTGCGTGTTAGGGCAGGGCTGATACATCAGTGTTGAGGAATACCACACGCAAGTCACTCTGTGGTGATACTCTATAATTTCCCTTTTCAAGGAGACTGAAAAGACGCTCCAAAAATGGGGCTACAGCTTTTCTTAATTCCCCCTCCCCCCCCCCCCCCATTTGACCTCCATATCTTCTCAGTGTTATGTATACATGATGCTTTCCTTAAACAAGTTGACCCTGGTAGATGCAGAAGAGCTTGCTTGCTCACACTTTCCTTCAGAGGATGTGGCCTTGTAATGTTCAACAGTGGCATTTGGCTTTTGGACACATACTGAAAGCTCAACATTAGGGACAATAGTGGGTGAAAGTAATAGGAAGAAGAGGAAAGTAACACCTCACCAGTGGCTTGATAAGAAGGGTTGAAAAAAGTGTTTATATCCTCAACACAACGAATTTTACTTCGGGTGTGATGAAGGAGGGGAGACTGTGGGACCTTGAAAGAGCTATGCTGACTGCTTTAGCACATGGTGTTAGCTTCACTATCATCTTTAGAAATGTTTTCCATGGAAGATATAATGAGATTCACATCACTACTTCACTGCTTGTGGTGCACTAAGAAGACGGCAGTATCAGAGATGGCTGAGACAGAACTGTGTTTTCCTGACATATTGTTGGAAAGAAGGGTGAATGTGAAAAGGGGGGTGGGGGATGGTGGAAAAATGGAAGAGAAATCTTGTAAATGCACTCTCAGAACCATAGAAATTACATGTAATTTGATCCTTTCATAAGATTTTTCTAATACCTAAAAAGGGGGATAATCTTCAGCTCAGCATAAAATGTTTGAGGGGATTAGCTATCCTTCCTGGTCAGACGGATAGTGGTAATTCACACTTCACAAGTCTCCCAGTAGCTGGTCTCTGATAACTTCTGTAAGGCTAATAATTATCCTATAAAATTACCTGGCACTTGAACTGGCAACCAGTTTTACTGCCTGGAGGTGACTGTTAAACAATCTGTGTCTATTGGCAAGCAACACCACATATACACCCTTGCAAACCCCTTCCCCCATGACGGGTATGTGAAATTGCATGGCACATTCACCACACTGATTACTTATTTTTTGTATCCTGCCTGTGTTCATCACCTCAGATACCAGAGGATATATGAAGTGTGTCCTCCAAGGCAACATTCACTCCAGCTTGTCACTATAAACAGAAATAGGTCAGTGACACCTGTGACTTTGCCAATGGCAGTTGAGGGCAAACACTGTAAACACAGGCTTTAAATCATAGCCATAAGGAAGGTATCTATTAGTGATGCTTTAGGCATCTCTGTGCTATGCCCTGGTTCAAAACTTGCTTTTGACATGTCCCAGCTGTAAGCATATGCTGTGTGTTGTTCAGTCTTCATAATTTTGCCTTAGAAGCCAATGGCAGGAACATTTGGTGAGGATGTGCATGGGATTTGCAAGAAGCAGATATTATCTAGACAGTTGTTTTATTTGAAAGGTTTGGATGTATTCTGAAAGAGGCATTAATTATTAGTGATAGTGTGACTGACACTGGTTTGCTTTTATTAGCTAGGAAGACCATGATTTGATACTGAATAAATTGGACAGTGCTGCTTAACAGTTGGTAATTCCCTCACTCCCCTCCAGTAGCAAAACCATGAATTCAGGTAGCTCATGCATTCAACTTATTTTCCATAGGCTGAAATCTCTGCAAATTGATTTCTACTCTCTAATCTGGTACAGTGATTTCTGCTCATCGCAGGCTTTTTCCACATTTGGCTTAACTCTGTAATATGGGATCTCTCAGAATCAGGAAATGCTTGGAGCTGATCTTTGCAAAACATGAATTAAGCTCATAGGCTACCTCAATTTTGGTGATTGTGGCTTCCTCTCAACATTCAATATCCATATTGAGGGTCATCATTCCAATGGACTCAAAAGAAGAGAAAAGAAGAGAGAACAGTTCCAGTGAGCCTCATGCAGCTCCATGGTTGATCCTCCACAGGGAAAAATCTGCCTTGCAGGGAATATCAGCTGATATCAGCACAGACTTGTATACAGTGACAAGTGGAAAGGTTGAGTTTGTTCTCAGAATATTTACTCTATTGTACTGTCATTGCTGCACTTTTATGAAGGGCCTATGCACTAATGTGGTTCTCAAACCTGTAGGCAAATATACATAGACATATGGTGATTGTGTGTGCTTATGTAAATTCAGGTCTAGGACCAGGACGGTAGTCAAGGGATCATCTATACCCTTTAAGATATTGGCTGACTAATATTAAGAGATTCCTCTGAGTTAGTTACAAACAGGACTCAAACACATTTCAGCTTGGATTGATCTGCATGTCAAAACACAGTGTTTGGAGGAATTTTGAATATAAGGTTTTTATTTGGGTTTAGCATTAGTTTTTAAAGCTACGCCATAAAAAAGACCTGCCTCTCTTGCCCAATGCCAGGATAAAAAATTATCAACCCAGTGCTGTTTACCTCTGAAACATAGCTTGAAAAGGAGACTGCAAATGGAACAAAGGCTAAGCTAAACACAGTCATTTGCCTCAGGTGGATACTTTCCTGATGTTAGAATGCAATAAAGCTGGGTGACACAAGTCTTTGTAGCTATCGTGGTTTAAGCCCCTCATGCAGTTGCTGTCTCACTCCCCCCTCTTTCTTCACTCCAGCTCCAGAGGGTATGGGGATGAGAATCAAAAGAATGCAACTCCCACAGGTTGAGCTAAGAACAGTCCAGCAACTAAGGTATAACACAAACCACTACTTCTACCACCAATAATAATAATGGCAAGGCAAATACAAGGAAAGAGAATGCAAGGGCTCACCATGTGTACCCAGCCCGACCAAGCAGTGCACCCCCCACCCTTCAGGGTCTCTGCCCCCCTTTTTACATCCTGGGCATGACGTGCTGTGGTATGGAATAGCCTGTTTGGCTAGTTGGGGTCAGGTGTCCTGTCTCTGCTTCCTCCCGGCTTCCCCTCCTCCCTGGCAGAGCATGAGACTCAGAAAGTCCTTGGTCAAACCAAAACATTACCAAGCAGTAATCGAAACACTGGTGTTATCAGCGCTGTTCGCAGGCCGAAAGTCAAAAACACAGCACTGCACCAGCTACCAAGGAGGAGAAAAATGACTGCTGCTGCTGAACCCAGGACAGTAGCGTGAATTCTTTTAGCATTAATTAGAGCTAAAATGTCAGCAGCAATTAAAAATTAAAAATCTACAAAATTAGGGTAAAATGGTTGGAGTGCTCAAGGCTCCTAAAGTTGCACAGGTACAACTAAACATTTATGTATTTCCCTGTATTATGTAATTCTTCAGTTATATGAAGACTGACTTGTAATATGAGGTTGGCTGAGCCTGAATCAGCAAAATATTATATGCTTGCCTCTGTGTATACAGCCAGTGGCATTTTGAAAATTCACATCTGAAATTAGTTTCCTTCCTTTTACTCATTTAAGTTAGAAATTTTTTTTGAGTCAGTTGGAGATGCCTTTTAGTGTTTCTTCTGAGTATTACATTCTTGGTAGAAACTTTCTTCCCTTGCACAAAACAGTTTTCTTGTGCAAAAGTGCTAGAGGGAGAGTTTCAGTAGTAAATTTGCAGTATGAATGTGTATAGATGTCAGGTGCCAGTGGGGTATCTCCTTCTGAAGTCTATAAGGTGACGGAGACAGGCAGGTTGGATGTTAATTCCTAGCTTTCTACACAGTCTGTAAAGTGGTTGCAGAAAAGCCCACTTAAACTTTTTGTTCCTCAGTTTACTTATAGTAGGTGAAGGACATCTCATTTTGTCTGGGGCTGTGCAAGTATGCACAAAATTCATTATAAGACCTCCAGCTTGAAAAGTTTATTGGCTATATTTTGTGGTATTGCCATCAGAAACCTGATAATTCCAGAGTTTTGAGACCTCCAAGATTTAAATGTTATTGTGGCCTAACAGACATAAGGACAGTGCAGGTTAAGCCCTAACTAAGAGTGTTACAATTTGGCCTTTTACCATCATAGAATAGGTCAAGGCAGAACTTGTAAGCACTGATATTTCTTCCTGAGGGAGTGAACCAACTGGAGATTTGGCCTCGAGGCTGAAAACATACCCAATGCATTCAGCAGTCTTTAAAAAATGTATTGCCTGTCACCCCTCTCTACTTGCTAAGAAAGAATGTCAGATATTTCTGAAAAGACGGTGGGTTAGTTGTCAAATGTAACAAAGGCAGAACATAATTTCAGAAAGAAAGTCTATGTAAATTATAATACTCATCTTCTACACTAAACCACAGCTATGATCATGTTAAGTGATTTTTGTACGGCATTTTAAAATGAAATGTGATTCTCTTGTTCATTCTCTGGCAATATGCCTTGAAATATTCCATTAAGTGTTTTCAATTACATGCCAGTCCCAATAGGATCTCAGTAAGAGGTTTTAAACAGGTATCTTATCTATCACATTATCTGATGCAATTTGAATACTATCAATGTTGCAATAAATAAAGTTAAATTAAGTAATGTAAGTGTTGTAGTTTTGGGTCAATAGACTGGTAGCAGCTGAGAAGATCCACGTATGTACTCTTCTCTTTAAAGAAAGGTTTCATGACTTGGCATCAGAGCAATTTCCACTGCCTTATATCAAAGTCTATTTCAGGGATAAAACCGAAATGAAACCTAAACTACATTATTATTTCTGGAAGCATAGATGAGTGTGTTTTTGAAACATATGGAAGTACATTACCTGTATTATGACACAAATTACTGTTTAAATGCTGAATGGAAGAGGCTGCTGAGGGATGCAACTAGCAGCACAATTGAGCACTTGGCTTTGCCATGCAGCACTGAAGTAGAAGGGGTATGTATGTGTACATGCCTCTGTGTGTGCATGTGCTAACATGCTGGCCATTTGTACTGCTACCAGTGGTGCTGACCGTATTGTTCTAGATATTCAGTGGACAAGTTTATTCCATTCCTTTAAACACATGAGCATATACACCGTTTTACTGATATAAAGTCTCATGTTTCAGCAAAGGAAACTTATTTATCAATGTAAACTGTTTACAAGATAAGGGGTTTGCACCTTTTTTTATTTCTTACTCCAAATCGTTCACAGCGGCCATGCTGTTTGGCTTGACTGTGTTTAGTTCTACTGATGGCTGGAACAGAAGTATGGGAAAGCTTGTGTAATATCACATGGTGTTACTTTTGCTTTCTGACTTTATGGTTTGAACATTAAATGTCATTAGAAATTCCCCTTAGAATGGTTATTTTTAAATAATAATAATTTTATATAAGGATGGTGGAACAAACAAACCAACTCATTTCAAGACTGGACTTATCTTTTTGTGAATATAATCACATGATATGGTGGTACGAGTTATGTTGACTCTACAGTTCCTTCCTGGGCCCATGATTTATGTCTCTAACAGGATCCTAGCATCAAGCTGCTCTCCTCTGCCTTTCTTATGGCCTGGCTATGGTCTTTCAAAGTCCGTGCAACTCCCTGTCTTGGGAGCCCCTCAGCTTTCACAGTGAGAAGCTGTGAAAAACCATCATTTTCACATTTGATGACAGGCTGACTGTTGGGAAATGAAGGTAAAGAGAGGAGAACTCCATCACTGTCCAATTTGCTTTGTTGCAAGCTTCTTAGCTTCGTGTCTTATTTTAACAAAGATTTATAATATGCTGACTAGCTAAGGCCCCAGGGTTGCTAAAAGAAAGGGGGAGGGAACAAAAGCTGTTAATAGAAATGTAACATTACATTATGGTAATTAGCATGAAATGTGAAGATTTTTATAAATTGCTTATCTGTTTTAATTATTCTTCTTCTGTAATATTAATGCACGGATAAAGAACGGTTAATTGGAAAATAAATGAGAGATCTAAATGTGTTCTCCCCCCCTGTGTATATCAAGGGAAGCCTGGATATTAAATCTTGAACTTCCAAATTCTTGTTGTTATATTGTAGAAATGTATAAATTAATCAAACATTTATTACAAACCAAGCCTTGTCAAATCTCATTTCTGATGGATTAGCTAGTGAAGGAGTCCTGATGTTGTGAAACCAGTGCAGTTTGTTTAATTTTCTTAAACAATTCCTTTGCCACCACTATCACCAACAAAACCTATCTATCTGTAAGTGTTCTCTAAATGGCATTTCCCTTCTTTACATCTGCATGTCTCACAAATATGAATCTCCTGTACAGACAGCAACATCCTTCAAACATGATCAAAAAGGCTATAGGATGACAGTAATTTTCCATTAAGTCTTCTTGGAAGCCACTGCAAAGCAAAACTATATGCATGTCCTCACTGCCTGCATATATTAATGTGTTATATATGTACAGGCAGGCTTCATAATTGAAGAAGAAATGTAAAAACCAATTAACCGTATGGATAGCCAGAGACATAAAATCGAAAAGATAGGAGGAAAATGAAACCTGAGAAATGTAGCAGATACAGAAGTAAACATCTCTAAATCAAAGGTAGGACTTAGAGTTTCTGCTCTGCTGCAGTTTCATGTTTATTAAAAGGATTTATCCTGGGATCATCAAGACTGAGGCCGCTAGCTGTTCAGTTCTCCTCCATTTATCTTTTTCCAAGATTTCCATGTTATGAGGATTACAAAATCCAGCCATGAAAGCCCCCATGCATAGCATTTTGCATACTCCATGAAAAATGCATTCTGCAGAAAACATGGAGTTCACTTTTCCTTACATGGAGTTCACTTTTCCTTTCCTCCTACTTCCAACCCTCCTCTCCATTTTGTTTTTTTTTTAAACTGTAATGAGCACACAGTAAATGCTAATCAGGCAATGTCTCTCCTACATAAACACTGTCATTTCTTCCACAAATTCCCTTTCTTTTCCTCATTTTTTTTTTTCTCCCAGGGTGGGGAGGAGTAATATAGAGAAAATCCTCAGAAAATCAGAGAGATTAACATACAGACTGATGTTTATGCTAACATATGTGGAGCTTGTTAACTACAGGATGTATAATTGCTAATCTCTAAAGTGCAAATTCTACCTTCTGACAGTCATATTCCTGAGCTTTCTTTTAGAAATAGTCTTTCTTTGTGGGTCATTTTAAAGTATCAGCCCAGGCACCATGAAGCTAACTGGTCTTAAAAGAAGGGAGCACATATGATATTTTGGACTAGAGAGGTAAAACTGGTTAATGTTGAGATCTGAGTTTCTCCTGTATTCCCTATTTGTCCCAGCTATAACATGAGGAATTGCTTCAGAAAGATGAATGTGTAGCTTGCCCACCATATACCTTGCTGAGAACAGAGTGAGCTCAGTTGAAGTAGCAATGTGGTCATGTCTAGGTTTTGTGGAGACAGAGAACCTTGCTTGGCTTTTCAGGGCTAAAGAGGGACGTGCACAGAAAACTGAGCTTGGGAAGGACTCCTTTACTACAAAACCAGGAACTGCTGGATGACAAACATGATCTCTAGTGCTCCAAATTTAGTGTCATTGTTGCAGCAGGTATTTTGGATTTTATTGGTCAAGCACCCAACTCTAGGTTTTTTTTATTATTGTTTTCTCTTTTGCTTGATACAGTCACTTATGTTGTAAACTAATACCAGGGGTGGTTTGAATAAGGGGTGCTGGCCATACCTTTAATATAATAATAATGAAAAATTTATTATGGGCAACGAATTAGAATAATAAAGGCATATTTATAGATGTTTTATAGTGAGCAGTCCTATCTCTAGTACACCAGAATGGATGTGTTTTATGTATGTTATTTCTGTAGCATTTTTTTGTGTCTAACAAATGGCAAATACCTTAAAGGAATGCTTTTCCCAAACTAATATCTGGTTGAAAAAATGTTACTAAGCCCAGATCCTTAACAGGATCTTCACTGACCTTCATTTTCTAGTGATATATAAAATGGGCCATTTCACATTCCAGATAAAAATAATGAAGTTCCACATCTTATAGAGGACTTGGAAAGTACATGAAAGAGTGAAAGCATTTCCTTTCGGTTTTCTACTACCTGTCCGGGTACATCGTCAGAGTGAGACACACCCTGATTGGAGGCCCATGACAGAAATGAAGTCTGACTCATGGCAAAGATCCACTTCAAATGCTTGGAAGGTGTCAGGGAAGTTGTTTGACAGGACCCCTGTCTGTCGGTAAAAAGACATGATATGAGAACTTCTGCTCCTCTGAGCTCGGTTTTATGTGGGAAGAAGCCGAATCAATAAAGGAGTCCCCCAGAAATCCCCTGTGTGCATTATTTTAACTCATGGATGTAGTTAACACTCAGAGGCAATTTGGCTTCTCCCAACCCACTTGGCACTAGTGCTTGAAAAGCCGGCTGTGATCAAGGCAGCGGGGTAGAAGGAGAACCCCTAATTCGTGGTATCTTTGTATGCTAAATGCATCTATAGACACCATTTTTCTGACAGAGGAGGGTGGTTTAATAAGCAGTGCAAGACAGATGAGGCTGTACATACAGACCTAATGCAGTAGGGAAGACAATATTTTGAATATTGTTATTAATTATATACAAAGCATCTGAGCAAGAAAACAAAATTAAGATTGTAATATAATGGAATAGTGAGAAGATGTATTACCTAGCTAGATATTCAAATAAAAGATGCAAATAAGTAGATTTGAGCAGTGGCTCATGAAAGTGTATTCTTCCTTTTTTCCATGTGGTTAATTTTGGTTTGATTTCCTGCCTTTTTGCAGGATCAGCCTAATTATTTTTTCCCCATGTGTAAGATAGTGTGAATGCACACAGAGGATGTAGGACAGATCATGTGTGCGTGTTTGCTTGCACATAGAAATATACAAGAATTCAGTCATGTATACATACATATGACCTCTTTATGTCTGTGTTTATGTGCATGCACATATACGTGCACACAGTATATCCAATATTTGAAGCAACTAGAGATTTGTTTTAAGCACACAGAATGATTACTTTGGCTATCAGCTACAGTAGTAAGCCTTACTATCCCTGCTCTGCTCTGATAAAGCTTCCCTGCCGTCACTGACCTGAAATCTCAGCAAGCTGATGGGGTAGATCTTGTTTCTGATATGCATTTTGATGAGTGTTCAGTACAAATCCAATCTGGGTTGCAAGCTAGCTGATGCATGGCTGGCCTTCTGTTCCTTATTTAACACAATCATATTCTTCCCATTCCTTATACCAAATTCTGTTTAAGGGTCTATGTTCAGCCTAAATTTGAAAACAAAACATACTTCAGCTGATAGGAGGAATTTGTACACAAGAGCAAGTGAAAAGAAAGAGCTGCACACTTTTTCGGCCATAAATTAGTACACAGATGGTAACGATAGGAGGTGTTGGTTGCAAGAAATGAGTTGTTCAGGAAGATTTGCTCAGCTGAATTTTGATTTTGTTTCCAGCAGACCTCCTCACATGGTATTGTTTATGCAAATATACCCTCTTTTCAAAAAGCATCTGGCTTCAGAAAACCCCTGGCAGTAGAGCACAAAAGCTAAGTTGTACAGCAGCTAGCAGACCTGAAAAGACAGGCTGAATGGAGCAATGGATGCAATATGCAGGCAGCCAGACAAACAGAAGAACCATTCTTTTCTGGGTACTAGTGATGTGTGGAGAAGGCAGTCTATCCCACAGGGAGGAAGAAAAGGCCCTGAGATGGGGGCAACTGCCCTGTTCCTACAGAAAAAAATAGAAAAGGCTACAGGGAGCAGAGGCAAGCATTATAGATACAACTGTGCTTAAGATATAATACTGCTTTAACCCACTTTTGGGACCTCTTGTGGTGTTGCTAACTTGCCAAGGGAAAATTAATAGGAAAGCAAATCTAAGTTGCTTGTAGGTAAGAAAGACTAAAATAGGAAAAGTAAAACAAATTGAGTTACAGCAGTAACTTTCTAACTCCAGGAAATAATTAAGAGGTTTTCTTTTTGCTGTTAATTTTTGCAGATGGGGACACTGGGAAATATTTTTCCAGCAGCAAATATTTAGCTGAGATGCAGTCTCTGCAGTCAAATACAGATACATGTAGTCACATATAGACAGGGAGAGCAACAGACTACTAGCGTAAGGATGTCACATTGCACAACATTCACATTTCACAACATACACATAACAGGAAATACTAATGTTTCTAAAGGCAATTTAACTTTATATATATATAAATATAAATATATATATATTTATAAATATATATAAATATAAATTTATATATGTACTTTTCACCCAGCAAGTGTTTTGTTTCTGCTTGTAATTTATAAGCTTAGTAGAACCCAACCACTATGTAGTGAAAACCTAAATTTATATATCATTTGTACATACCATTATCATATATATATTACATATGTATATAACTTTTTTGTAACTTTCATATTACCACCTTATTTGCCAAAACCACTGGTGTCAGTGTCCAATATCTTTGTATGTCTCCTTAAATGTTTGACATAATACTTCACATACACAGAGTTTTTAAAGGAAAAGCTGTTAGTGTTAGTTTTCTAACAAAATTCCCATTTTGCATATATTTTCCCAAGTGCTGCATATAAATGCAGCAGGTTTGTCTAGCACAAAAAGCACCTACAACTTCAGAAAGTTCCAGTATCATGCTGTATGCATAACTGTAAATTCAACTCTAGATTCATTTAATCTATTTTGCTTGGTGTTTTCAAAGGGTTTCATGTGTTATGAAGAAACCATCAGCTCTGTTAAGTGAAACTTTTGTCAGGTCATTCCTATGTTGAATATATGAATAATGTAATTTTAATTTCAGTATTTCTGGATGCTCATCTTTTAAATGAAAGAACAACTCTAGAATGGTTGTTTGAAAGGGCAGTCAGAGATAGCAAGAACAGCACAGAGAAAGCACCTCAAATTGCAGTTGTGCAGAATCTGGTCATTAATTCAACCTTATATCTTATTCTTTTTATGCCAGAAAATCTGAAAACTGAGTACAAGAGACGATGGCATCATCTGCATTTCAGTGGCCTGCCTTCAATATAAAAGCTATCTTCTTATCTCTCTTTTTTGTCCTCTTACAAGAGCAGTAACAGAGGCAAGGCACTTTTTGGAGGGTTTGGTGTTAGTGAGGGGTTATTTGCCATCTGCCATCAGCTTGTAGTTTGCATATCAATAAAAAAATTAATAAACTAATTTCAGGCATATATGATACAGTTAATGTGGAAGGCCCATTGTTAGGGAAGAAATAGTATATTCTTATCAGTGGCTTTAAACAGCTATTCATCATTTCTAAAAGGCAATTATTTGGAATCTATTTAACTAGAATTCATAATACCCCTGCATACTGAATTTTAAATAGAAATCTGTATTTAGATGAAGGAATACATTAGTATAAGTCATTAGAGCACTGAAAATCCATGACTTGCTCATTTTTCACTCACTTTTTTTTTTTTTCTTGAGAATATGAAGTACCAAGTATCTGAGCATATAAGAAAACTTCCTGAAGTCTGCCCTTTTAGGGGAAAGTTTGGATAACAGCAAATTCAACCATTTATTCACTTTGTTTCAAGTGTGGCAAAATTCAAATGTGAAAATAAACTGCCCAGGAAAAATGTTTCAGTAAGTAAACAGAAGATACATAACTAGGTAAGCAGATAAGATAGACAGATAGGTGTGTGCATCTGCATGTAGCTGTTGGGCAGTCTAGAGGTAAAGGATATGGTTCCAGAGTATTTCCTTAGGTTAGTATGAAAACTCATCAGAGGGCACAGGACAAATATTTCTTGCAAAATGTTTTCTAATGGGTGTTTCATTTTAATGTGCTGGTTATTCAAAGTTGTTTTTACAAGGTTTGATAAAAATAATTGGTTCAAAACTTGTAACAGAAAATGATAACAGGATTGGAGAATAGAAACTGTATCAACTCAGCAAATGCTACTGAGCCTCACAAGCAGGTAAAACAAATAAAAAATCTAAGATCCAGTAAAGATAAAAGCATGGGCTAAAAATCACCATCATATACTGCACATATTTTCACAGTAAATCTGGTTTAAGAGTTAAAAAAGCACACCATATGGATACCTTGCGTCTGCTTTGGAACTGTGTGTACACCACTTACTCCAGCAAGCACGCTGTTAAAACATAGAATCATAGAATCATAGAATAGTTAGGGTACATGCATATATCTGTGCACACACATGTGTGCATACTCACACACCTTTGTGCTAAGAAATTTTCCAACAAGAGACTTAGCCAACTGAATATAGGGTAAACAGTTTTTCAATAACATAATAATATGAGCTCTGTATCTGCTGCTTTTCAGGATCCCACTACTCATAAATAGATAGCCACAATAAAAAGACTGTATGGAAGTAAAGGTCATGCTTCAGCCTGATGCTTTCTTATCTTTGCAAGGATGATGTTGTCATTCTGTTTCTGTAGAAACAGAAAGAAATTACACACAAACAGGGAGGTACTAAATAAGCTTTCTGGGCTCCTGGCTGCTTCAATGTTGATGGGTAGAGAGGACGGAAGTTGCATATTTCATGCCATGGTTGGACACCATCCCCACCAGACCTCCCACAGCGAGAGCAGGATACCCCATGGGACGAAGCAACTGCAACCATTGGGAGCATTTTAGTGTACAGGGTGGAATTTGCTGAAACTGAGTTAAAATCTTTATGTTCCCTGGCAAAGCCAAGCACTTGATTTATTGCAAGCTTTTTTATTGCCTTGTTAATCTAGCTCCTCATTATGGCTTTAGAGATGGAGACTTATTTGTCATTCTGCATCTGTGGTTTTGGGTTGGCAGAGGATGCTAAACACTCTTAAGAAAGGAGGCATTTTTGTTGCAAAGAACTTTCCTGAACTAATTTGCCACACTGTGGCCTACATTCCTCCTCACTGTAGGAAGTGGACAGCCACTGATGTATTTCTAGGTGCAGACCTGTATTAGTATTCTTGCAAGAGCATTCATAAACTAGACTTCAGGTAAACTAGATTTCACTAAGTCAGACTCCTACAGCTAGGCTTGTGCTATGTTTGGCCACCTGTTACTCTGTGATGTTATTACTGATGCATGATACACGATGCATTAATCTAAGCAAGACGTGTACACAAGCACACAAGAAACTTACATGGACTTGGTATGAATGAGTCTCAGAAGTATTTTATGAGATGCATGACGTAGCAGCTACTGTTTGGAAACATTTGGGCTTTTTCAGTTTATCATGGTAATGGGCAGGTGTATGTTAATAATCATGGTAAACTCAAAATAATCTGACAACCTTAAATTTCAGTGAAATAAATTTAGGTTTAAATTTATTATATTGTCTATGCCCCATACTTAAAACACACAGACACAGTGGGCCTGTGATTCCTTTCTCCTTGTGCTATCCCACATCCGGACAGACACAGTTCAACAAATGTGTGATAATAGAGAAAATCAAAAAGACTGCTTGCATATACACCTCTAACTTAAACCTGATGCAAAGCACCTACTTAGTTTTCAGCATGGATTGTTTAGGTTTCTTCTAACTTGATGAAAAGAAGTCAACTTTCAATAACATCAGGCTAATCCAAAACACATTGTTTGGCACAGCAGCAGTTTGAAAAATGGAGATTTGGTTAAACAGATAGAAAAGGAAGAAAGATTTAGGGAAAAGTCTTTGGTCTAAATTACTTATCTGCAAGCAAAACAGCAAGATATTGGATATGATAATTAAATTGTTGTGGGTGAAAAACTACTGGAAGGGGTGCATGCTCCAGCAAAGCAGCTGAGTACATCTTCAACTTGAGTGAACAAGAATGATCTCTGGGTTAAATGGGACTTATTCACATGGTTTGCAGTTAGGCATGTGCATAAGAAGCAACTTCAGAATTTGGTACAGAATGCTCATCCCTTCACAAAATCAATCCTGGCACAAGTGGCTGGAGATCAGGTCAATATAATTAGTAGCTCTCAATCTCAATTAGGAAACTTAAATAGACAACAGTTCAGATTGCA
Source organism: Myiopsitta monachus (assembly GCA_017639245.1). NCBI lineage: Eukaryota > Metazoa > Chordata > Aves > Psittaciformes > Psittacidae > Myiopsitta > Myiopsitta monachus. The sequence goes on from CM029918.1 coordinate 45,726,113, forward strand.
AGAGAATTTATGTTCATATTTTAAAGGCACACTTGAAACACATCCAGAGTGCCATGCCCTCCGTTAATTGTCATCTTGTTAAGTTTAATACATTAATGACTTATTCTCCGTCTTGTGCAGTGAGAGCACATCATCTTGAGCACATCAGAGAGAATATCACCACAGAAATGTCTACCCTGTCACCAGTGCGAGTTGCAGAATAAATTGTTACTGAATCTAAATTTAGGTACCAGGAAAGGATATGCTGAGCAAGTGAAAACACAGAAGCAAAATGATATACCATAGGTTTGTGATATGCAAAAACAAGCAATCACAACAGACACAGGTAAGGTGGTAAATAGGCAGGGGTCCTGCACTTGATCATGGTTTGCCTGCAGATCAACGATCTAAATATGCCTGATCTAACATAATGAATAATCAAATTTTCAAGTGAACTTGAACATCAGAATAAATTCAAGAAATATCTCTGCAGCAAAAAAGAGGCTTCAGAAGATAAATTGCAAGTCCACTTGTGCTTAAGTGCTAAAGAGTGAAGGGAATATCTTCCCTGTAGAAGAAGATAATAAAAAAGGAATATGCCTTCTTCCCCCACCATGCATTTTCATTCCAGCTCCAGCTAAACTTATGTATATATATATGCATTTTTTCCCCACAGAAATAAGTCGTCCTAGTTACGGCATAGTTGAGAGGTATTGGCTTGCTCTGCACTTCGCCCAGCTTCGTACATGGATCCCTGCTTGTAGCTCACACAACACAGTGGATATTGAGTGACAGAGGCCGTTCTCTACCAACAGCAGCATGAGGAGCAGCTGCACTGTGCAGAAAAGACACTCACTTCCCCCTCCTCCCTGATTTGGGGGCCTTATTTCTAGAAAGTTCATAAAAGAGATTATATTAGTGGCAGAAATGTAAAACTCTACTTAAATTCAATGGTGTTTTTAACTAAGGAACTTCTCTCTTCCTTCCTTCTCCAAAACCAAGAAGTGAGGATAAAGCAGCCTGACTGGCAGCACTCTTATCGTGCTATCTCTCAAACCCTTATTAAGAGAAGCAGCTGTGACATAATTAATCCATGGGATGGTTGAAGATGTTATTGATTTGTTAAACTGGAGTATAAACTGCAGTTAAAATATTTTTAGTGTCTTTGTCTTTATCATGGTATAGTCATGATCAGCTGTTTTGGATAAACTATATCAAAAAGACTATAAATTTTCCTGAAATTTACAGTGAAGACTGTCATTCAGCATATAACTTTCCCCTGTTTGTAGAATTGTAATAATCAATACTGTATTGTGGTATTGCTGGAGTGCATAGTGGCATTTTTTATTTGCTTGCACAGTAAAGACATTTGGCAGAATAGTGAAGGCTACCCAGGTAATTTTCTTCTAAACCTTTGGTTTCCCTCTGGAAGTCCTTTGTGGGGAATATGCAAAAAATCGCTCCTTTTAGTGAAAAATTCTAATGTATTCTCAATGGGGAAAAGGAAAAAAAAATTCAAACCAAAAAAAGAGCAACAACAAATATAAACCAACAAAAACAAACCACCAAACCACAACAGAAAGAATAACAAACTTTTGCTAACAAGAATGACCCCTGCACCCAGAGTTTTTGCCTGTGAATCCTTTATGTGAAAGTGGATGACTGATGAATTTTTCAGATCACAAATGTTTGAAGGTTTGTATTATGCTAAACCTTAAGTGTGAATCATCTGCCCAGTAAGTCTGATATGTTTGACATGCACGGTACTTAATGAACATGAAGATGTTGTTTCCATAGCACAAGCCTAAGTAGGTTGCATGTTTACCAATGACACCAAGCTGTGTGGTTCGGTTGATACGTTGGAGGGAAGGAATGCCATCCAGAGAGACCTTGACATGCTTGTGAGGTGGGCTGATGCCAAACTGATGAAGTTTAATCATGCCAAGTGCAAGGGCCTACACCTGGGTCAGAGCAATGCCAGGCACAGCTCCAGGTTGGGCAGAGAAGAGATTCAGAGCAGCCTTGCAGAGAAGGACTTAGGGGTGTTGGTTGATGAGAAAATGAACATGAGCCGGCAGTGTGCTCTTGCAGCCTGGAAACCCAGTGGTATCCTGGGCCGCATCAAGAGGAGCGTGACCAGCAGGTCAAAGGAGGTGATCCTGCCCATCTATTTTGCTCTCCTGAGACCTCACTTGGAGTATTGTGTGCAGTTCTGGTGTCCTTATCATAAAAAGTCATGGAACTGTTGGAACAAGTCCAGAGGAGGGCCACAAGGATGATCAGGGGACTGGAGCACCTCGCGTATGAAGATAGGCTGAGAAAGTTGGGGTTGTTCAGCCTGGAGAAAAGAAGGCTGCGTGGAGACCTCCTAGCAGCCTTCCAATATCTGAAAGGGGGCTTATAGGTATGCTGGGGAGAGACACTTCATGAGGGACTGTAATGAGAGGACAAGGGGAAACGGGTTCAAACTTAAACAGGGGAAGTTTAGATTGGATATGAGGAAGAAGTTCTTTACTGTAAGGGTGGTGAGGCCCTGGAATGGGTTGCCCAGGGAAGCTGTGAATGCTCCATCACTGGCAGTGTTCAAGGCCAGGTTGCACAGAGCCTTGGGTGGCATGATTTAGTGGGAGGTGTCCTTGCCCATGGGAGGGGGATTGGAACTAGATGATATTAAGGTTCTTTCCAACCCTAACTATTCTATGATTCTGTTTTGTAAATAAGAAAGAAAAATGTAGAGCTCTTAGGACCTATTCTCTCCAAAGAAATCTCAGATGGAAATCCAGGTCCCCTACCTGAAATTAATGGAGAGCAATTCAGAGCAACTGTGAAGCTACTTCTTTCAAATTCACTTTTGTAGCACAACTACAAAAGAACTTCCTCCCTTTTTTTGCAGGCCAGGTTGGATAGAGTAGTCACTTAAGTGAGAACAAAGAAAAATCCATCCTTCAACCAACTGAAGCAAATGCTGTGGTTGGGTCAATGTTTTTCTAAATACATGTAGATATATAATCCAAATCTCTTTCTAGCAGAACGGATCATGCTGTTGTCAACAATGAAACACCATCTTGATCTGTTTCATGAATATGGACATTGCTTAATTTTTAAGAGATTTTGTAGGTTTATGTGCTTTGTTAAAAGAAGATGAATACACATTTTAAGTAGCAGTTATGGTCATTAAAAAAGAAAAGGAGGAGAAAGGGCAGGCCATTTTTATGCCAGGTATGGCAAGAAAACGGAGGCACCAACAAGGAGTTGTGACTCGCTACTGAGTGGGAGACACTTTAAATTTTCACAAGAATCATGTTTAAAAAACAACAAAGAAAGGCCAATAAAATCCCTCATTATTAACTAATGTAGTCATATGAATTTCAGTGTGCAGTATGTGAGCTACAGATAGTCATGGTTTATTGTTACAGTGAATTAATAACATTGTCACAATGGATAGCATCACATATTCTGGCTGTCCTAGTGGTAAGAAGACAGAGTTTCACAGTAACAGAGAAGCTTTAAAATGAGATAAAATAAATAGATAAAAACCAATCAACCAAAAAGAAAAAAAAAATCAGAAAAACCAAGCCCACCACCAAGTTAAATTTTTCTTTGAATGGTGAGCAATGTAACCTTGGTCTACTGCAGCAGATGAAAGAACACTCAGAGCTCACTGCCTCATTGTAGGAGATACATGCTTTGCATGCACACTCCAGTCGATTTTAATCTTGCTGATTGAATTTAGGGTGGATACTAAAAAACAAACTCATCACCTTCTATGCACTTGGTATTTCCAGCAGGAGGAACACTAGCTAGTGCAGTATCTCCTCCAATAAAATGAAAATTCATGGCATCACTCCATAGGCTTTAGCTTCTTATCAGGGCCTGCAAAACTTACAACCATGTGTTTTGTCTTTCCTCATCACCTCTTCCAGATCTGTGCCTGCATTAAGGCACACAATTTTTCAATGACACTGATAATCTTTCAAATATCAAAAAATATCACTTCTCAAATTATAGCCTAGATTCCACTCCACCACTTACTTAGTGAGACAAAGTTATGTAAGTGAGTTTAGGGAACGTTTAGTCAACTGAGGGACTTAGAATCTGTAACATAGCATTTACTGATTCTTTCCATTTCTGGGAGAAAAGCATGAATTTCCACTTTCTTTAAGGGAGCAAAAAAAAAAAAAAAAGAAAGATTGAAAAAAGTATTTTCTGCTAAACTGTTTATTGAAATTAATCTTTATTTCCTATTTCAATAAAAGGAAAAGAACTTAAAATAACATAGTTTGTCCGTAGGAGATACTACTCAGTATAGTTATTATATTAATAATTATAAATGCTTTTAGGCAACAATAAACACTCGGCATTACATTTCTGTACACACTGAATGCATCCTAAGTGGATTATATTTTTTGTCTGTTGATGTGTCTTTTACACACAGATCATTAAAATGCTGAGAATACTGGAAATACAGTCAACATACTTAGCCGGGAACAAGAATTTCAGGACTTACACAGCTGCTGGTGCCAGGATTTATAGATGGAATTCAGACACAACCCCCCTATATTTCTTGAAAAAAGGCATATCTTGAAATGCAATGTGACATCAGCATGGTTTTACCATAGAGGCTGTGGAAGCTCCATTCTTGGAGGATTTCAAAGCTCAGCTGAGCAAAGAGCTGAGCAACCTGTTCTGGCTTTGAAGATTGCCCTGCTTGGAGTGGCAGGGTAGACTAGATGGTCTCCAGAGTTCCCTTCCAGCTTCATTAATTCTACTATTCATGGAGCAGTAAACCCAATACAATATTAATAAACAATTGCACATTTAGTAAATTCAGTATATACACCTATAACATAAAAGAATCAAAATGATCAAATTCTGTAGGGTTTAAAGTACAATGCCCCTTCAAAATTTGCTGTAATTATAGAACTAATTTGATGGATTAAAGTGGGTAAGTATTTACATATTTCTGAAACTGAATTTAGTATTTTCATTGACAGAAAATATTTCATCTAAACCTAAACCATATCATCAAGTCTTCTGCCTTTTCTACACCAGACCTCAAAAGGGCTTTTTTTTCTGTACAGTTTCAGTGGTTTTCTTTCCTGAACCTTATGTCTCTAATTAACACCATCTTTTAGTAACACTGAATTTGATCTAAGATTACACAGGCTACTTTACAACATAAATTCCTTTATATTTTCACAAGTAAATAAAATGAATTATGCATTCCCCATTGTCTTGCTTCTTTGTTGAAAAATTTATGAAAAAAATTAATTCCTACGAATATCTTGACTTCATTGCATTAAAAAACACTATGGGTTTAGGTAATAGAATCTGCAGCACTGAATTAAGAATATTCCCCATAAAAATCATTTGCTTTCATTGCACTGAATAATATCAAAATCATCAAGCCTCTTTACTGCCAAGGGTGCTTGCTGTCTCCAAAGACAAGTTTGGGTTTTTTTTATTAATAATTTTCAAACTCTGACAGAGACTGCAACTTCCGTTTGGTGTTCTTTAGTAAATTACACAATATTTTTCTTTTCAGAAGATTCATAATATTTTCATAGACATATAAATATATTATATCCATCTGAAGTTATATGATCATCAAAGATGGTCAAAGTATGTAGACCAAAGTGTTGGGTAGATAAATCCCATGTAATCCCTAATGATGGGGGAAAGCACGGTAGATTTTATAGATCTGAATTTACCTTATGTGCCCTGTGCACAGCATTTGGGAACCCCTAGATATACCCACAAATTAACATTTGTATTATAGTTGATTTCTTATGCAAAATTGACAAAAAAATCAAGCTGTATATTCCTTTCCATGGATTTACTTGCTTATGTATTTAAGATTTTTTTATGGAAGGGTTATCAGTCTGTCCATAAACCCTGCTGGATACTGAGCAACACTTCAGTACACCTTTCCAAGAAATGTCCAGGTTGGACAAAACCTTGGGTGATATGGTTTAGCGTGAGGTGTCCCTGCCCATGGCAGGGGGGTTGGAACTAAATGATCTTAAGGTCCTTTCCAACCCTAACTATTCTATGATTGTATATGGTAAAATATTCATAATACTACTTCTTCCTCTTCCTCTTCTCTTATTATTAATATCATTATTATTACTGCGGTTTAGTGGCAAAAAAAATTGTTCTGCAGCCTGCATTCTAATTGAAATATTCACAAAGAACAAATAATTACCATTCCTAAAGAGATCAAATAAACCTAACACAAATGAAAGAATGTAAACAGCTGCAGTCTTTCATTTTGCCTTTCAGTGAGCCTGCAACTGCCATCAGGCACATAGTGCTTCTATTTAACTGGTTGGCTGAGAAGGCAACTAAACATCTACACATCACCTTGTGGTATGCCTGCAAATACTTTAGTAACTATCTGTGTGAAGTGTCAAATTTGGGCACTATTTCCATTAGTTTCTGTTAATGAAACTTCATGCACAGCTATTGCACTAGCTGACCCTCAACATACTTGCAAGATGTGTGTCTCTCCTTAGCTAGTGGAGGCTAGCAGCTGTGCTCAGCTCTTCCTGTTAAATTCTTGAGCCCCAGGCTTCTGCCAATTCTTAGGGCCCTCTCAAGTGCTGTCCCAGCCATGGACTCCCAAGCTTCCATCAGTGTCAATGCTTCAGATCCATACAGCATCTCTCAGATGCTCTCTGGCTGCATCTATATGGCATGCAAGATTGGCTGGCTTTTGAATGTCATCTACCCTTTAAACCTTTGATGACCATCTTAATAAGGGACATCTAGCAGTTGCAGATCCACTATATAACAAAATACTGAATTCATATTGCTCACACTCCCCTAAACTGAGGTGTTACCAGTAAGATCAAGAAAGTTAAAAGAACAGGAGGAATCCTGATGGACAAGAACAACCAAATGATCTTCCGGATCATGCCACCTTGAGTGTTACCAGAAAGTGGGCCAGAAATCTGAAAAATTGCTGCCAAGTTTCCCTTTGTCATGGCAGTCATGACTTTGCCTAATAAGCAAGCAGCTAATGGCTGCTACAGAACCACTAATTCACAGGTGTGGATTTGTACATTTCATAAGAAGCAAGTACCACCTCAAAGCGCAAGGACACATATATTTGGTTGTACATCTTCTAGGCATAGCAATATCTGCACTGGAAAGTTCATTGCTGTGGGAGGTGTGACACAACCCATCACCTGCTTTGCTATGTCTTCCTGCTGGTTGTGACAGCTCCATGCCAATTGAAGCTGCCCAGAGGAACAGAATACCCAACTGTGCTGTGTCTATCCTTGAGACAAATATACCCAGGGTGCACTCAGGGGAACTTAGTGCAGTCACTGGGGATATCATTCCATCTTTGTCTATGACTAAGGGTCATATGCAATGACTATGGATTTGCATATGGACATTGGTGGTATCATTTCATCTTTGCCTATGATTATGACACCATGAGCTCCTGATACATAATGCATATCAGTCCCACAAACTGAACATCAGTGGCCTTAAAATAACCATCTCCCCTGCCTTCAGTAGGGCTTATTTGCATGTGACCTGACAAATGTAAATCCAAGATGTTCTTTTACTTTATGGTCAACTCACAGTTTAGGCAGCTCAGAATTTGTTCATGCTGCCTTCAAGATTGATTTCACAACAGATAATGTCCACAGGCAACCAGTTACCTGCCACACAAAAAGTTGTACCTGTGAGGGCAACAGTAGAACATCCATTATGAATACATCTAAGAAAGCAGCCATTCCGGAAGCCTGTCCTACAGATCAGCTCTGAAATCGTGTGTGCTGCTAGCTAGCATGTTTCCATGTGCATATGCACTTGCAAATACAGTGATTACTGCGATTTTTTTGCCTTTTCCTGCCATAAAAAAAACCCAACACAACACAAAAACATTGGTTCTCCAAGACTTGTTAAAGTCTAGCTGTCAGATTCACCTGCATAAAACACTCAGCGTCTTGCATTCTTTTAAAATTCCTAACTGATGGCTAGATTTACTTTTTTTTTTTTTTTTTTTTTTTTTTAATAGCAACAGTGACTGAGTATATGTGAGAAAGGGAGGCAGAACCTAATGAGGATCTGACACTTCGCTGGTTGGCTGTTGAAATGCCTAGACATGAGAACTGAGACCCCAAAGGCTCTTTGTTTTTGCTGCAGTGAACACTAAAGGATGAGGAAGAAAGAAAGCAAGCAAAGGTGAAATGATAAAATAGTCTAGGATAAAAAAACAAAAGAGAAGACAGATAAGAAGAGGGAGAGAATGGCAAATGACAATGTGAGGTCAAGCTGTTATAAGACAAAACAAAACAGAGATTTGTGGTGTAAAGCATACACATAAAGACTCTGATTTAAGTTTTCCAGACCTATTAATTTTTTTTATTGTTTTAAAGGTTGGAACTTTGAAACCCAGTGCTTGGTGTTTAAACTTATTTTTCCTTTAATGCAATTTCCATAGCAAGTATACCATATAAACTCAGTGTTAGCTAGCAAAAGTCTTGGCCGGATCCTGAACCAAACATTTCTGTAGATTTATATGATCCCCTGTTCAGATAGTTCAAGACGTTGATCTACATGACTAAGGTTTTAGAAAATACAAAAGGAGATGTAGCAGTTTGATTGTAGAAGTATCTGGGGAGCTGTAATACAGACTAAGTCCTCGCAGACTTGATTCATCTTTTGGCTAACAAGAATGTAGGTTTTCAATCAAATACAATGAAGCATATAAGCAAATATCTTCTTTTCACTTGTTATGGATAGAAGAAAATAATTTATCACATTTCAGTTGGTCTAACAGTAATGCCCATAATGGAATTTTATTATAAAAAAAAATAGGGTTTTTTTCTCTGAAAATACCTCTTCTCTTCAGCATTTATCTTTCAGCAGCTGTTTATTATCCAGTCACAATTTTCAATTTCATTGACATTATCTCCCTAATTGAATCATAAATGCAGGAAAGATTGTCACATAATAGGCAAATTGTGCGTTACTCTGACTGACGTGGAATTTCAGCTCCTGTCTTTGCTGACCATTTTGTTTGTTAAAAAGGAAATGCAGTTCCTATATAAATTCGCTCTTATGAAAAGTTCTGAGCAATAGGTGCTTGCACAGTCATCTAAATACTTTCTGTTCAGAACACCTCAGATCCATGTCACAGCATACTGGGGATTTTATCCTTGGCTCATTCTTAGTACAGTGCTTTGACAGAAGAACACTCTGGAAGTTTAAGCTATCTTTTTGTGACTCCAGCATAACCAGGGAAGACAATAATCATCTTTGTTTTTTGAGGCTTAAGTACTCAAATCAAGGAACACTACCACCCATGAACATATGAACACATTACAGAATGATTCACAGCTCCTTATGATATTTCTAATTGCTGTGTGAATCTCTCCAGTATTAGAACTATCTCCAGACTCAAAGTTTTTCTTTGTAATTGCCAAATCAAGTGAGCAGAGAGATGTGCTCTTGGAGACACATAGCATTACACCTCCTTTAGGAGCTTCAGGCTTCAGTATGCTACCATTTGGTTAGAAGTTTCTAGTGAGTGAATTTTAGCTACTGAATTTTTGGCAGCTTTAAGCCTTTTGTCATCTGAATTTTGTGCATAGCTGATATGTATCCTGTGTCACTATTTCTAGCTAAAGGCTATGTACTGCACTCTACTTTGTTCTTCAGCTGGGGAGAGTTTCTTCAGAGCATACTGAAAAGTCAAAACTTAGTTCCTTCTACTCTACTTTCTGCTCATTGATAGTCTTGTAACATGAAGACATTCACTACAAGAATTAAGTGACAATAAAGACGCTGGGAATAAAGGAAAAGGAGGTGACACACACCACACTGCAGACTTGGAACTGAGAGCCAAAGATGCTATGAATGCTAAAAGTTTAAAGGGGAGGGAAGAATAGACAAGTTTGTGCATCATATATCTATTGAGGCTTATCAAACACAAAGAAACTTCAGACACCTCTGTTCGAATCTGAGTTTAAAATGTTTGGCAGCTGAGATAGTACTCATTGGAAGCATCATATGTGCTCAGTCTCTTCTTTTTTCTATGTACCTCCCTGTGCTCAGTGCTGGAGACAGGGTCCTGACCTACATGATTCTCTGACTGAAGAGGTAGGGTAGGAGACAAGCTGTAGTGAGAACACTGCTTTTCCTGTTTCTTGGGTGCTGAATTTCAGTCTAGGCTCTTTAGCAGAATTTTTATACATGTACGTACAGAAATCTAAAGCCCAGGTATGAAAAATAATGCAAAAACTAAGTAGACATAAAGAACTACTCACTACCAAGATGGTTAGTGAGAAACCACACCTATGAAAAAATAACTTTCATTTAGATTAGGAAGCTTTTCTGAAGAAATATTGCCCAATTTATGATGTACACTGACTTGACCCTTTCTCTGCCAAAGAAGGCTGCTTTGGTTAAGGCTTCAGTCTGGCTGGAGAAACGAGCCTGCAGGAACATGTCTGCAACATGGCTCATCCTCACTGCTAGCTCTGTCACTTTCCTGATTGTTGTCCCACTGATCTCTCACAGCAGGATGCATCAGTGTTGGAGTCTAATCTCTGTCAATGTCTCAGCTGCAGGTACCTATCCCTTGCTAAGTGGTTTTTAGAAAACTATTATTTTAGGTAATGCTTCCAGTAATCCTGAACATTAACTCTCTGGATAGTCTGATGTCTCTGTGCTTGATAAAGGCATAATTTTAACTTCTATTTCTTTTCCAGGTATAAAATGACACGCTTCTGAATCTGTATCCCCTTAATGTAGGATGAGATTGGGAAGAGAGAGGTCAATAGGATGTCCACTACCTTTTACATGTTACATTAGGTCTTCACAGGGACAAGTAACATGGCTTAAATATGCTCCAGGGCATCTCTTAACCTCCATTTTAAATTCAGCCTTCTCCGCTGCCTGGGAACTGCTGAGGGAAAGCCAAGAGGGAGAAGCGTTGTGAAGTCAAGCACAATTTTCCCCCTCCACTATGTGAAAGAAGGAAGAAGCCGTGTGTGGCTGCTATTGTTCCTTGTGCTAGTTGCACCTCCTGTTTTCTTACACCCCAGGAAATGCCTTAACAGTCTTCTGTGAAAGAGTCTATAGAGCAAACATCGTCCTCTCCAGCTGAGTGTTGTAAAGGAAATTTACCTTCCGAGGACTAAGTGAATTTGCTGGACATGGTTAAGCAGGTGAGAGGGCTGAAGGACCAGCACTGGCAAAATAGTTTGGCTTTTCGAGGGGTACTAGACCTGGCATGAGGGCTCTCTGGGGTAAATGTCATTAGCTATTTCAAAACATCCTTTGTCTTTCTTTAAAATGGAACATACCCAATTCGGAGTCAGACTGGCATGTGGGAAAAAATGCAGCTACAGTTTTTATTATGAATAAGAATATACCTCCTTTATATTTTCCTCAAGTTCAATAGAGGCCCAGAGGTCTGCTGGCCCTTAACCTTTGCATCCATGGAGGACAGTGTAAAAACTTGTTTTTTTCCAAGGAAAGGAGGCAGAACTATATCTTGATGCCACTGTTTAGCAGGCTGAACTGTATCAACAGCCCAGTTGTGCTTTCCAGACTCTGATAAACAGCAACTGACATTGCAGAATTAAAGCAGTACCTCGAAATTAAAGCAGCTTTGCTCTTATTTAGCTGTTCTGCATAAAATCTGGCTTAATGCTGACATGTTTTGCAGCTGAGCAAGGTCTCATATATGGAGATGGAATTCCTCCTGCTCAGAGTTCTTCATAGACTTGGGGCTTCTGTTATTGAATGTGTAGACATATTGGCTCCAGGCCTGCTCACAAGGGTGGTAAAATGCCCAAAGATTTCGTCAGGAGCAGGATCAGACCAGCTGTAAGAGCTAGACAGCTAAAAGTAAAATAACCTTCCTCCCACAAAACAGCATAAGATATAACATGCAAAGTGTCAATTAAAGATACAAAACAATGATTAGTTTTCCACATAAACATTTCATCGCATCCTTTCTGAGCACCAATCATTTTGACAGTCCATGACAATATAAATGATGACATGACTGAGGTACTCTAATTCACCCAGCTTGTGTTGCTGTGCTTGTCAAGAAAAAAAGCAACCCTCCATAAAACCTCTAACCAAAACAAAACTCTGCTATCCTACATATGTTACCAATGTTTTCTAAAAATGGCCATTGAGCAAGCTAGGATCCATACCATGACTTCAAATTAAACCATATGTTCAATTTATAAGATGAAAAACTTCTGGTTTGAATGAACCTGGGAGATGGAAATCATGATTTTCAGCATGATTTTCTCGGGGGAAAACCTTGTGGTAATCCGCAACACCGATCATACCAGCCTCTGGACACCTATGATACTGTACTGTGAATGCTGGCTTCTTCATAAAGGTCCTCTGTTTTGCAAAGAAGCCTCAGTATGCAGACTGATGATTTGATTTTTTTCATTTTTGCATTTGTTAAAAACAAGCTACGACATAATCAGTCTCAGAAACTTTGTGGGCATTGTGCAGAAAATCTCTGGCATTCCCAGCCTGCAGCTCACACTTTTCACCAAGGTCCACACTAACTGCCTGTGAGAGGAGATGGTGGAAAGTGGTGCTTTGTGGTGAAGGAACCAAACAAAATTTTACTCAGTTTAAAGACAAAAAAACCCTCACCTTTCATTATAATTAGTTCTTTCATAAAGAGCAATAACAAAACTAATGCAGGATTGCAAGGAGGGTAAATCAACACACAGTAGTTTAAACAGCACACTAACTTGGTCCCCACAGCTCCCCTCTAAAACTGCACATGCATCAAGGTCCATAGGAGTTAAGTGAGGAACATTTCTCCCGCCACCTCAATTTCAGTGAAATTCAAATTGTGGCCAGACCCATAAAGCAACCAATGTTGTTCTGGTGTGGAGGCCAGCACAAAGTCTGGATAGCTTGGGAGTGGAGGTGATAAGGACTGGGTCAGACAATGTGAGTAGTGGGAGTATGCAGTGCCCAGGGAAGGTTGACTGCTTTTCATTATCCTCCTCCCAAGCCTTCTAACCATGCATAAAAACTCATCCTGGGGCCTATTCAGATCACACTACCACCACCACCTCACTCACCCTATCTCAGAACACAGGCCAAGCTCTGAAAGGATAAACAAGGTGTCAGAGAACAAAGGTAGAAGGACATTGAGTACAAGTAGTGCTGAGAAGACCTGAGCTGGAGTTCGCAGGGTGTCAATACAACAGCATCACAGACACTGAGATAGAACTGATATTTAGGCTTGATCTCACTTGGCATTGCCTACAGTTAGATTCATAACATAGCAGGGCTATGAAGATAACATACCTAGGCTAAAGGATAGAGCAAAAGTCTTCTACAGCATAAACGGAAAAAAAAAACCCTTCTCACACTTTTTGATCTACCTTGTATTTTACAAAGATTATTCTAGGCACTTCGGGACCATCTTTAGCAGTGATAATAAATTCCCTTTTCATGACAACTACTCCCTGCTTCATAGCAGGCTGTGATACCCTCACACAAAATTATCCATAATGTTATAACAAAACCTAATTGCATATGTCATTGCTGTTTGTTACGAAAGTGGGAAGGTGGTGCAAAATATCATGACCTTCATAGTTTTCACTTCTAGCAAGCTGTTTATTGAGATGGCAAATGCTGTGGGACGTGAATGTTCTTGTGACACACCCTCTGCATGTTGGAGTTTTTCCTTACTTAGCTGAAACTTTTTACTGCCTCTGAATTTCCTTAGCCTTGGGGCTGCTCTAATTTCCACCTGGTTGCTCATGACCTTAAAGGCCTCTTCTTGATGTCGGGTTTTGCTGGAGATAGCACATCCACGCCCTGTACTTCAGACTGTGAGCTTGGGTGGCTTAGGAATTAAGATGACAGCTCTGTAATGTACACAGATTACTCAGCCTTGATAGAAAATAAGGTAATCATTCTTCTATATCACAAGGATAAAATGCCAAGCATTGGCAAAAAGCAGACGCTTTGCTTCTGTGCTGCCTCAGGCCAGAAAGATAGGCAGGGAACAGGAGAAGCATGGCTCACTGAATGCCAGCTTCTGTGAGTTGTTTACTTGCTGGATGAGGCTAGAGCGTGGCAGTAGGAAACAGATTTGTTTATGGGAATCCGGACATCAAGCCCGTCTGACCTCTTCACGGGGTGAAATTTTCTCACCCTCCATCACGTGGCTCCTCAGGTTCACCAGGGACCATGGCTGACTCACTGTCTGGGAATCCACAGCAGACACAGCCTTTGTAGAAAAGCGGTGCTACAAAACTCGCTGTGCAAGATAAACAGGGAAAACACACTCCTTGGCACACAGCCGCTCAGATGTTGACCATTGTGTTCTTCTGGAATTAATCATCACAGGCCAGGCTCCCCTTGCAGCGGGAGGTGAGCTGCGGCCACTCGCCCAGCTCTAAGGAAGCAGGTGCAGCAGCTCATTGTTATCGCAGTGTTTTGAAAATGAGAAAACTTGATGTATTTCCCCCTCCCCTTTGGAGAAACAAGGGAGAAGCTGGGCAATGCCAGTGCAGGTGGCACGGCTGGAGGTGGGGACGGTGAGGGCAAGTGTTCATGCCTTCCTCACCTAGAGACCTGATGTTTTTCCTTGCACCTGTGTTTATTCCTCACTGCCTTTGAAGCTGACCTTGATTCTTGTTGGATCAACAGGCCCTCTGCCCAACCCTGTCACCTATGTCTCTAGTTTAGGGCCACCACCATGGTGATTAGCCCTTACTCTAATTGCTGGCTCACCAGCTGGGGCATATCCTGAAAGTTATGTTTAGGAGGTACTCAAGACAAAAAGTGCCACAGTCCCCATGGGCTGTAAGCCAGGTGCAGGGCACGCTTTCCGAGCTGCCTTCCTTCCAGAGGCTGTGTGTGTGCATCTACCACCAGGTAGATCCCAGCATGCTGACCTTCACCCAGGAGACAGACTTCTTGTTTCATTTTCCCTCCTTCTCCCCCTACGTTCCTCAGTCCTTTCACATAACGCAGTTAATTACAGTCAGCTTATCGGACCTCAGCTTCTTTTCTGCTTTTTGCAGTGCTGGTTGTGCGAGGGAGCTTGTCAACAAGAGACCTTCCACCACTCTTGAGCCTGGTCTGCAGAGGCTGCCGGTGATAATCTGATCTCTGCTCTTTGGCCTGCCTGAAACAGGCCTGTTTGCCTTCCCTCCTCATTTCTAAGGGACACATGGCTGTGTTACGTTAACTCTTGCTACTTCAGCTAACTTTGCTGGCAGTAGGCTAGGAAAGTCACCTGGTACTGAGCTTCTCACACAAGGATCACCTTTCGGGCCGAATTGAGATACGTGCTGATGACTCTGCTAACCCATTCTGATCCTGTGCAGCTACTGTAGGAAAGGCTTCGTTTCCCAAAGATCTTCTTTTCACGCTTCACTTGAATAGCAATGTTTTAAGGAGGAAAAAAGAACACAGCAGCAAGATAGCTTTTCAGTCTTTTATAGATTTTTAGCTCTTATCTAAATCTGTTGCTACAAAGTCTTATTTGTCCTTGCTTCCTTGCCAAGATAAAAAAGTGTGGGGGGGTGCATGCAGACATGTATTTGTATTAGAGGGTTTTCTGGAAAATTTAGCATGTGTAGCTAGAGGGAAAAATGTATATACTAATTTCAAAAGATTTTGGGGTTGGGATTGTAAAAATATTTTTCGTGAAGAATATGTACTTCAGGCAACTCTCCTCACAGTGCATCAGGAAGAGGCAAAGATAGGGAGAAAACATTAATTTTGACTCAAATCCTTTACATAAGGCTTTAATCTCTGACTATACATAAGTCGGGGGGTAGCAAACTGCCTTCTTAAAAAAGAGAATAAATGGAAAAGATGAAAGTGGTAAAGTAGTAAGAGTAATACACAACTATGAGATAAACATCATTGTTCAAGAATGGCTGATTATGTAACACCACCATCTCAGAAATTGCCTGCATGGAATAGTGCTGTAGGATTTTTCTGTTGTCTTTAATGAAGAAGATGTGGAACTCTTTCTGCTTAATTGCTTGATGTACTAGCCTAGATACCTGTACTCTCAGCTCTCTTCCAGAAGTCCATCTGACTGCAATTTCTTCAGACCCTTTAGGTGATCTCTGAAGTGAAACAGATGACCTCCTACATGTCTACTATCATACCTTGAGGTGTCCTGTTTGTTGAGTAATTCAGAAAGCCTTATAAAGGAGTTGGAAATCAAGACAAAATCTTGTCATGTGAAACACTGAACCCTGTTATGTGTAACAGCCTTGCAGACTGCAAAGCCTAAGTGTTACCACCTTATAAGGAGCTCTACAGTAATTCATGTATTAATGTGAAAGAGGTGAAGGAATGATTAGTTCCATTTTTTTTTCCCATTTGTTATCTTCTAAGATGTTTCAGGGCTGTAATTTCTGTAGATATAACAAATACTAGGTGCTACACAAACCCAAATGGTCTATAGGTTCTTCCGTCCATTTTGAGTATGGAGCCATCTAGAAGACCTAGAACTGGACTAGAATCCTCATTGTAACAGGGACAGCAAAAATGTGGAGCACAGAAGCCCAGAATATGAAAGTATTTCATGTGGTTAAATAAATGCAACATGAGAACAGGTAGATTTTCTGTTAGATACAAATTTTCAGAGCTGCTAAATGCAGCATCTTCAGCCAATTTAGTGACATCGTGGATACTTCAAGTCCCTCAGGATTTGGCCCTTTGCAACCAATTCTTTTTGTACTTATTTTTCTGATGCAGTATGAAGGTGATGTATTTTCTTCTCCCAGACCACGCTGGCTGAATTATCTACATTTATACAGACTAATTTTTTTATACAAAAATTTCATTGCGAAGTGCCCCAAAGTAAATTAAAAAGATAATGAAAATTGTTAGTTAGTTAGGACTGCTAGACAGCCTTTTTAAAGTAAAATTTGTTTAAGATTAGACAAGGCTGAAAAGTTTAATCCTTGGGATTTGCCTTCTTAGGTGTAAATCAAAGTTTGAGGTTGGAAAGATTAATCTTTTTTACAGTTACCTGTTAAAATAGACTTCTTCAGCTTTCCTCTATTTTTTTAAATTTGAGGTTCTGCAGCCTGGACTAGGGGAAGCAGACTGCCTGCTTCTGTAATGGAATTAAGCAGTTTTTCTTCCCTTCTTCATTGTTAGAATTTACACAATCTTCTGAAGGAAATTTTATTCTCATATCTTCATAAAGAAACATCTGCAGAAACTGAGCTTATAACAGAGAAGGGAGGAGGGTGTGAATGTTGATCTGATGAGCATCTAGAAGATTTGGCAGATGCAGATCTGCAAAACTGGTGAAGGAAACAATTATTCATGGCTGAAATTCAAGACTTCTTTCTTCAGAAGATTCAAAGAGGTTCAGGTGCAATTTTCTAGTTTCATTACTTCTTAGTTTAAAGCTAAGTGAGCTTAACTGTATGTGCTATGTACTGCAAAAAGAAAACATCTAGATATTTTCAACTTTGTATATTGCAGCATTCTGCTCCATTTTTACTATGGAAATAAGAAAACACAGCTGTAGCAAAATAATTAAAAACCCCTAGACCAACACCTCGTGTGACATGCTCTTATCCATGCACAGTCAAGGAACAGGACAAGTTCTCAGTGTCATTAGCTCCCCTTTACCTCTGTCTGTGCCCTGAGCAGAAATACTGCACTTCTGTTGGGATTAAAGTTACAGACGTGCATCAGCCAGTTAGGCAATTAAACAGAGAAGCTGGTATTGAGATGTCTGATGGATTACCTTCAGTACATGCTCCAACACTTTCTGTTGAAGCCTCTCCTGGAGTGTTTCCCACCTTAACTAGGAGAGGACCCATGACTGCCTTTGCTCTCTATCCTTTCTCTGGCAGAATAAATATGTTCAAAACTATGTAAGTGACAGTTAGTTTAACCCTGTGCACTTGAGAGAGGCTCATATAAAGTATCTAATTTCACAGCAAGCCAATCTGCTTTTATTCTTGGTAAGCTTACCAGGATATTCCTTGATATTCCTGACTTTGATATTAAAACCTTTAAAATCTTGTCAAATAATATCTTTAAAACTAGCTCTTCTATACCTTGCTTGTTGATGATATAATTTCCTTCATTAAAAAACCCCAAGCAAACGCAGCAACCAATAGTGTCCCCTCCCCCCAAAAAGAAAAAAATTAAATCTGCCCTATGGATTGTGTTGTTTCTGCTTTTACTGCATCTTTACAAAGACTGTAATTTCTAAATGTCTTCAGCTGCTGTCCTGGTGCTGTTACCTTATAGATTTTCTTTTTTCTTTTTCTATTTCATGTGTGTATTTTGGTTTACAGCGTATTAACTGAACACTCAAAAGAACTAGTAGCTCCTTCCAAAGCAGAGAGATGACAATGGAAAAAAAAAATAATATATGGTGCACATTGACAAAACATCCATGGATTCATTTATAAACCCTAGAAGGGTAAACAAACCTGTAAACTCAAGATCAAGTGCCCAGACAAAGACAGGATGTAAATTCCTGCTTGGTAGTTGTTTCCGATGAGCTCAGTCATTTTGCTGCTAACTTCATTTCCTTCAGAAAAGATATAGGGAGTTGTGCAATTACCTAGGACACTTCAGTTTAAAGTGGTACTGTTCACAACTATTATTATGTACATTATAAAATATTAGCCTGGATGAAATTCAGTGTAAGTCAATAGCTGAATTCTTAGTCCATGTTTGTTCTTCACCAGCTTGCTAACAGCTCAGGGAATTTAGAGTACTCCTTTAACTTTAAAAGTGTATTCGGAGACATGTATTTTCTCATATCCTTCCTTAAGCAATCCAAGTTATTTGAACTGGACTATTTCCAGGTAATTCACCCCACATGCTGCTTATAAGGCTAGAAAATCTGTCCCCTGGTGAACTTAGCTGAAAAATCAGAAAGGATAGTTAATTTAAAAAATTGTCAAAATGCTTTGTCTTTCGGCTCCTGACATTTGTTTTTCCTGCTTTATTGAATTTGGCTAGACTATTCACCAAAGTCAACTTAGAGTATTCACTTCTTTGATAATTCAACCACTTTTCATACCTTCCCCTCCAAAAAAAGAAAATATACCAGCTACCAAAGTGAAAATAAATGCCCTCTTCCACTCATGAATAATGCATTTGCAGTAGACTGTGAACTATCTATCTCATCACCTCTCAGAATGCATGTATGAGTCTTGATGTGGACATTGAAGAAGGATACAGGAGAAAGCACCTGTCTGTGCTGCAGTGAGTATAATGCTACATTCATTGCGTCTGTATTACTGTCTTCTGAATCTAAAATTTGGGCTGAAGGTTAATCTAGAGCTGTTGCCTGGTTGTCTTCTTTTTGATTAGAAAGTGACTATATCACACTGTAGAACACACATTTATATTTTTAACTGTATGACAAAATCTTCTTATCATTATAGAGATGTCTTTTTGGCTTTAGGATGAAATGTGATAGTTGCATCCTCCTGGGGGTTGCTTGTAGAGTTCCAGATGTTTTTTTTCATTGTGCTTCTTGCTGCTTCATCTCCACAATGCATTGCACAGAACACTTAACTTTTTGAGAAAGAATAATGCAACTACGGCTACAGGGAAGGAAAGTGCTAAGAGTGTAGACATAAATTAAATGTTAATCACACAGAAAATGATTACAATTTGATAATATACAAAATGAATCCATCTCCCTTGAAATTAAGTCAAAATTATTTAAAATCTCAATAGCAATCACAATCAAAACAACTTTATAAAATGATATTTTAATTTAAATTGCTTAAATGGAATGCTTTAGTGTATTTGATTGGCAGACAGGCATAGTCCCAGTACTTGTATAATAAGCTACTTCAGTTAGATAGCAATTAACTTTTAAATTCAGTAAGTATTGCAAATTGTCAACTGCTTTCTGAGAAAAAGTGTCTAGAGAGGAGATCAGGTACTTCCGGCTTAGTGTAAAAAAATGTATTAGTATTAACTAATCCTGGAAGATTTTCTATATTCAAAGTCTGATAA
This sequence comes from Myiopsitta monachus, assembly GCA_017639245.1. NCBI lineage: Eukaryota > Metazoa > Chordata > Aves > Psittaciformes > Psittacidae > Myiopsitta > Myiopsitta monachus. The sequence continues at coordinate 45,746,093 of CM029918.1, forward strand.
AGCTAATGCTTTTTAATGTTAGAGATAGATTATTGCTCCCTATTATTTTTATTATAGTATTTAAATTCCATGCTGAACTGTGGTTAAATTTTGAATATAGTTTGGGCTGAATAAGTTTTCTGCAAGCTGCAAGAATAGAAAATTGGCTTCTTTTGATTTGCAGTTCAAAAGAGAATAAAAAGCAAGGGCATACAATTAAAAAAAAAATCAAACTCACTGAACTATTGAACAGGCATGTTTAGAAGTAGCTTGAGAGCAATAGGAAAATGTCATCAACCTTCAGGGACATTTATGTTCCTAAATTTCTTTGTATCCTTTGAAGATCTCACCTTTCATACTCATTTGGACTAGGCCGTAATGCAAATGGGAAAGCAATGAGAAACTTGCTGTAAAACTCAAAGGATTGATACGAAGGGTCTTTAAAGATAATGAAGACATTCCTGCAACCTTCAGTTGATTTCTTCCCTGACATGTACAGTCTTTTCTGTTTCTGCACTTGCAGTGCCTAGGAATGAGTTATATTACATGAAATTAAACCTCTAAGCTATCCCCATTTTGCAGGGCTTTTGGCCTGAGTCCTGGCTGATAGCTAGTAGCATGTGAAATAGGAGAAACCATTATCAAAAATAAATGCCAAAACAGCTATTACATGTTTGGTAAAAACAGAGAGAGTGTGACTGTGTAAGCATTGTTTCTTCAGAAAACCAAGAGGAACCCCAAGTGATTTGTGTAGGTATAGGTAGTTTGTTATGTGCTGTGACTTGTGGGTTTCCATCAGTGGGAAATGTGAAGGTCATCAGATCAAAGAGGTTGGCTTTCCTCCTTGGTACCTGCTTGGATGCTCAAAGTACCTAGTCTTTATCTCACCCACCTTGCAATTAGAATTCCTGCACACACTGAAGCTGGCTGCCTGGAGAAAGTTTTATTTATCTAAATATTCATTAGTCTGATAAGCAATGAAGTAAGTGTTCTCACTTGCATAGCACTGTTGAGCTGGCAAACTGAAAGCATTTTATACATATTGCCCTTTCATACATAAGGACAGGGAAAGAGTAGCTGGCTGGGGAGTTATAAGCAGGCTAGTAACAGCAAAGAGACAGGGAAAGCCTATGGAGTAAGGGTAGCAGAAGGGCAGAGCACTGCTTAGGTAGGTGGTATACAATAAAGAAAACCCATACACTGAAAGAGGGCAGATGAAAGTAGAAAAGATCCACCCACTAGGATTCACGTGGTTTGTCAACAGCTGTCCATAAAAGTGTGTGAATCAAGATTGACTAAGGGTTTTTCTCAATCCCGCCAGGAATCCCAGTAACATAAAGTAGAATATCAGGCATTTTGCTCCCTTCTTTCTCTGTATATCTTGAATATTTATGCAATCTCCTGAATAGAGTGCAAATAAAACACTGGATGGTTAACATATTTTTTAGAGCAAATATTTTTTTTAGAAGCAGCGGACAAAGGTCAATGCTGCCCATGGAAAGAAAATAAAAAAAAACTGATGGGAAAACTGGTTTGTTTTTTAAACATTTTTTTTATATGTATTACATATATTTATTTATTCATACCTATACCAAGTTTACCTCACCAGTTTCTTTTTTCAACTTCTTCAAAATTTCAGTTGAGGAACATTAACCTGATGGAATAATGAGGAAAAAGGGAGAAAAAAAGACAAGAAGAAATAATTATGCCTGATGTGTACCATTTCAAGTACTTTCTTTTTTTTTTTTTTTTTTGGCACAAGAGAAACATCTACTTTCTGATTCATTGGGGAAACAGGCGATTTGTCCTATGAAAGCATAATTTTCATGTTTTCAGGAAGAAAGGTCATGTGTATGCCAAAAGGCTGAAAATGGATTTATTGTTTACTGTAAGTAACCTTCTAAAAGCAGCAGCACTTCTTTCTGTTTTTTAACACCATTTAAAATTACCTATAATTTCAATTATATGTAAATGGAGTGAGGTAAGCATTAATGCATGCTCATCCACGAGAATGTATAGAAGAAATTTTCTATTAAAAAAATTGCAAAGGTTGACTTCTTTATGGTGGCATTGACTGAGGATTAGGAATGAACATCAGCTGATTTCGCACTTATGTGAGCAATGTGGGTGTCCGAATACTATTTGGGACACAATTTTAAGGTCTGGTTGAGCCACATTCTTTGTAGAAGAAGATGGCAAAACAGGTCACACATATCGATTTTCAGTCATTCCAGGATAAACTATTTTTCTGTTTGGGTCCTGATGTAACCTGCTTTTAATGAAATAGTTTTACGTTATACCTGCCTCCTAAATGCCACTCTGCTCAAGTACAGCATTTCTGAAATCTTTCTAAGTACTGTTCAGAGCAGCAGTGCTTCAGCAATGAAAATAGAAGTGTGTTTAGCACACATCTAGGGCTGAGAAACCTAAGCATACACAGTTCCTTGAGAAAGGATCTGGCTGCTACTTTTTTGGAAGTATCCACCATAATGCGAATGTTCAAGTTACCCTCCAAAAAATGACAAATGTTTTCCGGATAATTTTTCTTATTCGCTACTTAAAAATTCCTTTACCTGCTATGTCTGGGGTTTGTTTTATTTGTTTTCAATTTAAAATTGTTTTCATAAGAAAAGTGAGGGGAAAAATGTTACCCGTACAAGAAAAAGCATCCTTTGATGGCAGATGTATCCTGTCTTTCAAATTTTCATTGCGTGCATCATTGTATTATGCCATCAGTAGTCCTGATGACAGTAGCACAGCCTTGTTCTTCATGACTGTAATTTAACTTCTTGGTGAAAGCACTCCTTGACAACACTTACTGCCATAGTACAACAAGATGAGAAGCATTACAAAACTCCTTCAACAAATCTCGTGCTACTCTTCTTTATCTTACCCTGTGAAAAACCTGCCTGCTGGTACAAAGTGGATGGACGTTTCAGTTTGTTTCCTGATCACTATTCCTCCTCAATCAAGTCCTCAGTACCTTTTTAGCTTGTAATGGGAATACTGCACTAGTAGATGGGGAGCTGCAGTAATTCTTATAAAGGCACTGTGTAAACAAGTGAGATGATAGGAAATGTAGCCCCACTGAAGCCTTGTCTAGTGAAAGGAAACTCTCCTGCTCTTTTGCCTTCATTTTTTCAGCATATGGAGATTCAATCAGACAAGCTGTTGAGTTAAAGGTCAAAATAGAACTCTTTCCCACCCTTTTTGCTTTTTCCAAGATGAATATTTTTTTGGCTCTAGTACCGAGAAAAGTGAGGGAAAGAAGGGACAATATATCCTGATTAGACTAAGGGTTATCCCTCTTATTATTCAATAACTGTGAAAACTTTCCAGCATTTTTAGTTTTACTTTTACATATATATATATGTAAAAAAATTGGCAATCTTATATATATATCAATATATATTTTATATCTATTTAAATATATACATATATAAATTTGCCAAATTAATACACATATTTTAATTGTCTCTGAATTTACACTGTTAGTGTGACAGAGGCAGCCAGGACTGATTTGACTTTGTAGAAGGGTAAGAGAAACTGCGCTGACTTATACATCTTGCAGTTCCACTGAAACCAATATATGTGCATATCTGCAGAACACAGTCCAATCAATCACTACCTGCTTTCTTTGAATAAATACATGCATGCATGCACACATATTTAACCCTTTGAAGGTTTTTTTTTAAGGCCTTGCTTAATTTCAAGTTACAGCAAGTCTATCTTATTTCAGTATGTTTATCATTATTCCACCCCAGTCTGCACAAATTCTCAGGGTCAATAGCACCAGCAGATTGAGTCTGCTGAGGTGCTGGAGATGAAAGGTCACAAACAGCATGTTATTCCTGATAAATGAAATCTGCTGCTGCTCCTTCCATTTCTCTGCAAAAAGCTACCAGTCTTTCAGAGCTGTGTATGAAGACTGGTGGAGCTAGAGACCACCTGCTCTGTGAATGATAAGGAGAAATAAATGAATTTAATACTGGCAGCTCATTAATCTATTACCTGGTGACCACCGCACTGAGGCCTGATCACAATTTACAGAAATTCATGTATGGTTGCCTGAAGTCTTATTTAGTAATAACTGTGTTATCTATGAATTAATCCAATCTAAAGTCATATATAATAATCATAATGGGATTAACTGGAGGTATTAACTCTTTCCCTCTGATAACCCAAGGAAAGGTTTTTCCAATTATTCTTCTCAATGTGGTGACTATTATTATATTTAATGCTTGGCAGAAAAGTATTACTTTTTCTTGTTCTAACAATTGAAACATGTAAAGGAGTAGGAATGGACAGTTCCGTGGTATTTATGGATTACACTTAATTGCAAGCAGTAGAACTAGTGGTGAGAACTAAACTTTCTTTTTTTCCCATTTTTTAATATTGCTTATATTGTTAACTACAAGGTGATTTACAAACAGAAAAGCTTTTTATAGCACCTGCAGTTATTTTACATCCACTTTTAATCAAAACCTTTTTGCCTGAATTCTAGGGCATTTACTTACTGCATGGGGCCTGCACACTTAAGTCATGTGAATGAAGAATACATATTACTCAATTTGAGGAATGGTGCAAGATACAGATCTCTGATTTTGACCAAACCACAACATGCACCAAATTCCCAAAGATGACAGGTAGTGAGAGCATGATGACTTGCTGGGGACCAGGGGTGCTTTTTTGCTGCTTCCAACTGGTGGTCACAGCCCAGCTGGGTTCAGGAAGCCATGCAGCCACTAGGACAGTGCATGGCTAATAAGCTTCTTCCCAGGAGATGTTTGTCTGGGCATAGTACCATGCTGAGATCAGCCTTAAGGCAGGAATGATTGGCCTGTGGCTCTCGAGTCCTTGCAGTGTATCTCTATTGATAGAGCTACACCACTTAGGGGCCGTACCATCTCAGGGCCTCCTGGCTAATGCCATTCTCTGGGCATTAGAGGTAGGTGTGTGCTGAAGAAGGTGTTCTGAAGACAGAACCTGTCTTCATTGTGCACTGACTGGGACCTGATGTTGATGGAGCAGAGAAGTACCTGAAGGCCAGTGTCACTGCTCACCTTCCTGGTGGTGGATGTATGGCTTGTTTCTGCAGATGCCTGGCTATACTCACCTCTGGTAGAGTCAGGAAGGATGCCATTCCTGTTGCCTGCATTCTTGGTTTTTGGATTTAGAATTGCCTTTGTCTTTTCACCCTTTCAACAGGAGCACCAGGTATGGAGCACACGCTTTCAGATGCTGCACGAATAACTAGTTGACAAAAACCCTGGGAAGCTGAATCTGAGCCATCTAGAGCCACAGCTTTCATTACACAGGGTCCTGGCTGTCACAGTACTGAAGTACCTGTCCCAGGAAACTGCCAGTATCTTTGAATTTCAGACATTTGGCAAGTTTTATTGCTTCTCTGAATCACATGCTTCCACAGATCCATAATGTAATATGTCTTAAAAGAAAGGCAGAAAGATAAGTCACATATAATGGAACTATAAATTTAGGTTGGAAACTATATGATAAAAATATATTTTAGATAAATAATTTAAAACCATGACAAATTCAATACAAATCATGAAAACCATAGCCCTTTGGGGTCATAAAATGGGCTCAAATAGCGTTGCTGTTGTGATTTTTTCCCTTCATAGCTAAATAATCTAAATGTTCTTCTGATGGAAAGTGTGAGTCACAAAGACTTCCTACCACTGTCAATATCGTCAAGAACAGGTCAGATTGACCACATGCAATTCAGTGTTGTGATGAATTTTAAATGAAAAAAGCATGTAATTACAGCATGCCTGGAGCTCATTTTGCATTGCTAAGTCATGTCTCTGTTTCTGCTGCTTACCGCGTGCTGCATGAGAATAGCAGTTTTGTTTCATGAGTATTTACATGCAAAAAGTGCCCTTAAAACCCTCTCTGTTCTTCCTTTCAGTGCCAAAACTGAGATAAAAATCTACCTTTTTGCAAACCATAGAAATATGGAATCAACCCCCCACCCCTATCTGCACCACGTGACACTTGATTTGAGAGGATACAGAGCTCCAGCAGACAAAGATTGCTTAGGAAAATGGCCATATAATAGCCCAAGAAGTCTTGTAACCTTTTACCTTTGGTCATATAGCAGCCGGCATCTGCCTTCTGTGGCCAGCATGGAGTTCTGGTATCATGTGGCCAGCAAGCAGGGAAATTAAGGTTTGTAGCGTGCAACTAATAAGTGCTCACAGCACAGCAGGCTGGCACCAGTAAAATGTCCCTTGAAAGTGACTTCTGCCATGCAGAGTTTTCTCTGTGTATTGACTGTCAAAAGACAGAAACCAGGACTAGGGGAAAAAGCAGCGCAATCTTCCTTTCCTTCCACCTTATTGCATGGAAGAAGAAGGATTTCGACTGCACACAAGGAGAAGCACAGGGATGATAAGTAGAAGGACATGTTGGACAGCCAAGGGGCACCCTCCCCCCGTGAGACATCTCTCTTTCAAACTTCCCATTTACTAAGTAACTGTTGTTATTTAGCTGCAGCTTCTTTTACCTAATGTGGTTTGTCTTTCCTAAGCAGGTAGGAGCAATCATATCAAGAGATGCTGGAACTAGAAAAGCAATATTTATTATTTTTATAAAATATACAATTTCACCTTATTGGGAAACGGTCACGATAGGAAAGCTTCCAGCACCAAAGGCCATGGGAATTGCCACTGATGGATTTTGTGATGAAGAAAATGACCAAGTAGAAGAGTTCTCAGAGGAGGGCCTCCCTGTGGCCCCCGTGTGAGGTGTTTATCAGGCATGGCTTCCTGGTAGGAGCTCTTCTAATCCCCACGACAGGCATTTTCAAACCTGCTATCTTAGTACTTCGCTCCAGCTAGAAGGCATGAGCATGTGATTTTCCTTTAAAAGTATTCCTTGAGATGAGCAAGAGGGAATAAAGTAAAACAAATTATTAACTTGCAGGGAGGCCTCACTGAAGTTGTTGGTTTTTCTATTCTAATATTCATGTCAATCGGTGTGTTTTCTTTTCAGCTTCACATAGTCCCATTAGGTAACATGTTGTCAACAAAAAGAATATCATTTCAGCACCAAGGGCTTTTCCTGCTATTATCCAAATCCTCTTAATAATGCCTAAGCAATAGTTTTATTATTGGGTTTTATTGTGTAATATATGTGCATGCTTGGGGCATACATTTGAAATTCCCCAGTCTGTATTAACTCTTGTACTACTCAAGGTGCAACTAGATGAAATGGATAAGCTCAGTAGCTATTTAACATTCAACAGTTTATCAATCTATGGCACCTCTCCAGGTAATTTGGCAATACTGTATTGAATAACTGAGTATTAACAGACTTTTCTCCCAGTTTTAATCTGAAACTGCCCAAATACACATGACATAAGATTTCAAGGAACTGAAGCTATAAACATAGAGTCCACTTAAACAGCTATGGCTTAGAAACAAGACTAAATTGCATAATGTCTTAATTTCACAGTTAATTTCTTTTAATAAAATGGAGCTCAAAAATAACTGAGGCTGTCTCTAGCTTATCTGTTTAGTTTTGTTTGCTGGGTTCTTTTTTTCCTCAGTTTTGCTCATTCTTATTTATCCCTGACACTGGTATGTTCTGTTGCACTGATGACCTCAGAGAGTCGCTTTGTAAGGATATTTCTGAGGAGCTGGAGCAGTGATCTTCTTGTTCATTACTCTTGATTTCTCTCTCCTTTTCTTTCATTGCCATTCGCAGAAGGGCTGAAGAAGAGAGGGTAAAAGGTCAAAAGAAAGGAAGCACTGACGAGGGGAGAAGATGGTACAATAGCCCAAGTGTATGGGAAAAAAAAATGGAGAAGAGTGGTTCATAACAGCATCTCTGTTCCTGTGAAGCCCATGCGGAGAGATGTTTAGCAGTTCAGTACGCTATATGCACCTGGCTAATGTATACAGCATGTGTATACATAGCATAGCATAGCATAGCATCATTTAGGTTGGAAAAGTCCTTTAAGATCATCAAGTCCAACCATTATCACAGCATTGCCAAGTCCACCACTAAACCATGTCACTGAGGGACTCATCTACATATATGTATATTTTATATAGATATTTTCTAGCCTCATTTATTTTCCACCTTTGGCATTGTTTGATAGCAAAGCGCATGATGAAGACCAGAAGGAGAATTCATATTGCTCTCCAGTCTGAGTACTTGACTTGCAGCTGGTTTTGTCGGACTCTATGGGAGTAGTGGAAGGAAATGTAGATGCAGTAGAAGAGCTGATTTAAGTTTGTTTTCCCTAAACTGATATATATGCACTGCAGAAATTCTGGGTACTCAGTCAGAAGTCTTAATCATGTAAAAGATTTTTTGTTTGTTTTTGCCGGGTTGCTATTTGAAATTACAGTTGCACAGCTCAGTATTGTCAATAGTATAGCTATGCAGGCACAAAACTGGAGCTCCCTAATGCTATTCCACATCCTAGCAATAACTCCAGCTATTAAGGATCCCTGTATCAGATCTGTGTGCTTAAAAATCAAAATGTATTATGCCCTATACTGTGTTGTAAAAACATTTTTGTAGAATCAGTATAGAAGCAAGGAATGTGCTTGGGGTAAAAAATAGCATTTTAAAATTTGAGGTTCATAAAAATGTTTCCACCAATTAGGCTCACGAGCCATGTCAGACATTTCTAAAATCACTGTTAAAATCACAGTCACATGGAGATCAATGCTTGAGTCTGTGCTCAGTGAAGACAATATTTCTTTCCTTGATGTCAGCATCTTTGGCTATCCCAAATTCAGTTATGTGAGTTATCATGGCAGTCCTAGTGCATTTTCAACTGTTGGATCTGAAGGTTTGCTCTGTCCTGAGGTAAATGGTTATTTCTACCATCTCTAGAAAAATAACAAAAGCCTTTAAAACTTTTGAGCATCATTGTGGATATGTCTTGTGTTGCCAATGTAGTGTTTCTCAATGCTTTGACAATGACAGCAGAGAGGTGAAATAACTCAATAAAGGGAAATGAAAATGAATATACGTACACTTTGTGTGACATTTGAAAGGTTGAATGCATTCATTGTGGATGGCAGTTGCATTATTTCATCAAACCCTTAAGCATAGTGACTGTATCTGTACATCTCATGCTTGCACTTGTATTTTACCCTAGTTTGTTTTCCAAATTTTCTAATGGCATATATAACTTCCATGAGATGTAGCAATAAGTAAAATACTCAGCACTTCCCTAAAGCAATGTAAGAAAGGTTTGATGCCCGCTATTTTTAATTCTGTCTTATCGTGTAGATAAACTTTTGTACCTCCTTTTTTTTTTTTATTTTATTTTCATCCAGTAAATCCATTTGTAAGTAAAGCCATCTGTATTGTTGTGCAGTAATAATAGGCTTGCTGAGTCTTCAATCCGACTTAAATGAGAGGCAACAAAGGCCCAGCACCTTAGGCTCAATAAGATAAGGCTACTGAGAAGAAAAACAACTTTTCCTTAAAAAAACAAGTGTTGAATAGAGAGCATTTTCCTGAGTATTGTTATTGGCCTTCTAGACAATATGGGAAGACTCCATATGAGACATCATGTGCAATTTGGATCTCCACAATGAGGACAGATGTACTGAAATAAGAGAAATAGATACAGAAAAAGATCTGATAGAATGAATAGAACAATGGTTAGAAAGGTGAACCCCTCAGCTTGTTTCAGGCTAGCAAAATGGGAGCTAAGCAAAGACATGTAGTCTTTGCACAAGAATAAGTAAACACAGACTGCTTAGGAATGAATTTGGAGTTGAAACTGAAAACGAAAGTCCCATGCAACAAATGATGTTCTGGAGTAGAAACTTATTACCACAAATATGGGCAAAAACTATAACTTGTATTACATTAAATTTGATTTATTCTGATGGGAATGTCTTGTTTTTCACAGGATGCATAAATCTTATTAACAGTGTGATACAGTGAAAGGATTCATTTCAGAACATGACTACTCTAGACAGAGGATCCATTTTCCTTAGTGGTCAGCTGCATTCAATGCAGTGACAAATTGAACTGTCACTTCACCATCTCTAAAAGGAGGCTGTATTCCATAGCCTCATGTTTTGTATTTTCATGTATTCTCTTAGTTGAAATGCAGACAGTGGCATCGTTATGGATCTCCAGTCTGTAAGGAAAATAAGAGTATTAAGCAATCACTTTGGCAGTGAAGTGGGAATATTCCATGTCATTTCCCATGTTTAAACTACAACAATTCTGTAACTTTGTCACAATTCATTGCTGTTGCAAATAATAATAAAAAAAAAAGACTATAAATTAATCCTTCTCTGTGATTCCCTCTGAATACTCACAAATGTAAGTACTGTGAGCGTCCAATATGATAGACTAAAAGAGGCCTCCGAATTGAAAAAAATGGAAGTACTCACAAAGTGAATGCTACTTAGTTCTGCTCTTTCTCTTTTCCAAAGAAGATCCCCCAGTCCAGCTCAGTCCTACTATAAAATTGGAAGTCATGTGCATGTGCTGAAATATGTAAAGACATATGAACATTATTCAATATTCTAATACTGCACACACATATGTATGATTTGGGCAAGTTTTAATGGGGAGGAACAGAAAATGCAAGCTTGCCCAAATAACAAAATTATATGTAGCAAATGGAGTGAGCAAAGTTGCTTTTTTTACTAGTGTGGAAATTATTGCGTGGTCCATTACTGCAGAACAGTCAAGCACCTTGATGTCTCATGCTAAGTCCATCTTTTTCTGTATCTGAACTCTTGCTGCTTCTCTTCTTCTAGTTGCCAGTCTTACCAGATGAAGTTGTTCCCTCTAGTAGAAACAAGTTTCCAGAGAGCTTGACTCCATGCCTGTTTGATTTAGATATCAGTTTAGGAAGAGGAAGGCACAAGTTGCCACTGTAAGTCAGTCAACATATGAGCTGGCATGTGGTCTCCAAATCTGTTAGGTTCTCTGAAGTGGTATGGCTTTTTCATTAAAATATTTCACCACAATTGATTTTAGTCTATATTAAAACAAAACTATAAATGATTTTCAATAGCTATATTTTCAGTAAAAATATTTGCATTTTATGCAGACTTTGTATGGGTGCTTGTACACATATAACTGCAATTGCCAACAAAAAGCTGCATTTGGGGTTTCACTTCCCTTTTTATAAATGGAGAAAACAAACCCAGTCAGGTTACATTTGTGCCAGCTGTCAAATACCAAACAATTCATGATCTTGGTCATATTTAGGTCTCTGTTGCAACTGGGGTAGTGATTTATACCGAAGAACATTGTTTCCTTGGTCTTGCTTCCCTTAAACAAAAAAATCACTTGTCTTTTCATTTTAAAATGAACCGACCCCCCTCTTCTCTTTTTCTTTTCTTTTTTTTTTTTCCCGATATTCCTGTCTAACTTTGGTAAGCTGTGACTTTTCATTGCTCTTCTGATGCAACCTGTGGACTCTTTTCAAAGCCTGTTGCCAGCAGCTGCTTTGGTTATGCCACACTGGGGAAGAGAACAGAATTTGCTTCAGATTGCAAGAACACTTCAGCCGATTCTTAGACATGTTCAGCTGTGTGAATTATCAGGTTAGAGAAGTGCCCGTGTACAACATGGCACAGTCCTGCCAGATACAGACTACTATTTTTCTTGAATCAGCCTAGGGCTATTGTGGCTAGCTTGCTGACAGACAGCGTGTGTTACTATTCCAATAAAAAAACGTTAACTACAAAATCAAGTAACCCAAGTGTTTGGAATTATACTTGAATTTTTAATAAATTGTCAAAATCCCAATTTACAGCATTCATTTAAAATTGGACTGAGCAGCCCTGCTGTCACTTTATATGCACTTACCACTGGAAACACCAGCAACGGGAAGAGTGACACAGCTGCAAACCTTCTCTATGAAAAGGATTTCCTCTCTCTGTTTTATGCCATGCCAGTTTGACTGGTTAGGTGTATCGCCCCAGACGGTCACATAGGATTGTGATATGGATTTGCTATCCATGCCCTGCCCCAGGTATTCAGCTCCTTTCAGTGTGCTTGCATGATCCAGCCACTGGTTACTGTACTATAATCTCAGCAGTATGGCTGCATTTCCTTCCCTCTCTTCCGTTTCATTTTTCCATGGATCTTTTCCTGCCCCCAAACACCAGTTGCTTTGAATAGTAGCATTTATCCCTCCTGTCAGTGAGGCTTGCAGGGCACCTTTCATGAGTCTGAGTGTATCATCATGGCCCTTGTAGGTTTCTCACCCCATGGACAAGGGGATTGTGGCTTACGCCTCCAGCAAGGAGAAAATGAGTGCAATCTGCTTTTTCTATGCAATCTGCTTTTTTGAGTACTTTGTGAAGAGTTAAAGAACACGTGTACCAGGAAAGACTAGTTATGATTACATTGTTACCGTAGGGCTACTGCACTTGTTATCTTTGTGTGGTATAAGCAGCAGGGCTACTGCACTTGTTATCCTTGTGTGGTATAAGCAGCAGGGCTACTGCACTTGTTATCCTTGTGTGGTATAAGCAGCTTCTTTCAAACACTTCAAGATTTTGTAATGGGCCCTATCCAAAGCAGGTAATGTATGTCACTTAATGAAATGGCAAGGTGCAGGACAAGTCTCATCTGAGCAGAGTTCTGGCTCCTTAAAGCATATTAGCAGTCTTCCACTACCTAAAGAGATCCTACAGAAAAACTGGAGAGGGACTTTTTACAAGAACATATAGTAATAGGACATGGGGAATTGCTTTGAACTGAAAAAGGGGAGATTTATATTAGGTATTTTGAAGAAATTCTTTACTGTGAGACACTGGCACAGGTTTCCCAGAGAAGCTGTGGCCACCCATCCCTGGCATTGTTCAAGGCCAGGTTGGATGGGCTTTGAGCATCCCTGTCTCGTGGAAGGTGTCCCTGCCTATGGCAGGGGGTTTAGAACTAGATGAGCTTTAAGGTCCTGTCCAACATAAACCGTTCTATGATTATATGATTATTCTTATTTCAGAGGCTTCTGTTGTGCAAACAGTCGGAAGTGACCATGTGTGTGGCTTTTGTGAAGAAAAACCACATCAGTCCTCTTTTATTTACTGATGCTGAGGGTGCAGGGCAGGGGGATAGGGAGGGCAACAACATGGGGGAGCTGAAGAAGTAAAAGAAGTTACAGTGATGTGGTATGTTTCCATTAAAATCTCTACGGGACTTGAGCCATACTTGTAAAAACAGGTGATGAGGAAAAAGCTAAGGTGGAAAATCAGTTACTCTAGCCATCATCTGATGTCTCTGTGGAAAGCCCCAAAATGAAGGCTGTGTATTGCAATGGGTTTCTGGCCATAACTAGCTCGATGCCTCAACATGTGGTTTGGCTATGCCCTCGTACTCCAGTTTCCCGCAAAGGAGGTAAAGTCATGGGACCTGTTATAGTTTTAATAGCATTCTCTAAAACCCCCAGTAAGAACAATGATAAGTTCTTCAAAGAGAAAGATGGTGGAGATGTAGGAATGCAAAATGGCACACAAGTATTGATGCTTCTTTCCTCTCGGCAAATGTTTTCTCTGAGAAAACAGAGTTTGTGCAACTGACACCATTATTTACCAGTTCTAAACTTTAACTTTAAAGTAGCCATCAATATGTAGTTAACTAAAAGCCTAATATAGGTCTAATGTTGAGACCAGGCTACACTTGCCAGATTCTCTGGAATCAAAGTTGGGTAGTGACCACTCCAGTCCTATAGCCATGACTAGGGGTGTCAACAAGCCTCCTTGCTGCAAACAAGGGATTTCTAATAGTCAGACTCTGACTCATAGCATCAGCAATTTTGGTTTTTTTTTTTTGTTTGTTTGTTTTTTTTAATTCTGTTTCTTAATATTGAAAATAGCAACAGTAGCTCCTATATGGCATTTTCCCCCACCTTTAAGAAGGTTCCTCCAGAGTGCAGTATTCCCTGAGATTCCCAGTGGGTGGTATTCACATCAATAACATTTGAATGTTTGAGGCAAGGTATGGGAGCCCAAAACATTGATTGGCTTTTCTCCCTTGCTCTCAAAGAAGTGGGGATAAGTAGGTATGTTCAAGAAGGGAACAGCTGTGGAACCATCTTCTCTGGGGAGATCTTGGAGGGAAGAGAATGGTGAGGTAGACGGCCAAAGCCAAGCAAGCAAGGAGGCATCAGAAGCATGAAGAGCAAGAGATGCTGCAGTTGTGGGTTTCAAAACAGGAAGAGGGCTTGCAAGCTTGGTGCAAGAGTGTGTGTACAAGTGAGAAAAGGAGACTGTGATGGAAACATTCTCCCTCTAAACCAGCTTGCAATCATTGGGTGCACAGAAACAAGTCCCTATCTTGCCAGCTTTAAGCCTACAGAGGAATTGGAGGAGTTTTGACTCAACCCATAATACAGTGAAACAATAAAGGTCACCTTTACAGCTCTTCTCTTGTCCATTCCACATTAAACCTTACCTTTCACAATTACACTAACTGCCTAGCCATAATTGTTCACATACTTATCACTATTTCTGCTAAATGCTTTACTCAGTGAGACTTTTTAACAGAAGATTTAATCGCACCTTTCCCTCTGTGTTATTTCCATATTGACTATTTCCATTATCCCCTTAGGATTCTGTAATTATTAAAATGAAACCTGGATTATTTTTTTTCACAATAGGAAAAGTACATTTTTCTTAATTACACTTTTTTTGTGACTTCTTTTTTCTCAACAAAATAACAGAAAATTAAAAATCAACTGTAAGCAGGGGACAAAATTTAAAAAATGCCTCTTGAAAGATGAATGCCTCAGAGAGTGATGAGCTACTGAAGAAAAATGGAGGGAACATCTGGATACCAGGAAGGGTCACAGCAACTTACAGGCGAGAAGAGATGAAAGCCTGTGTGTAGGATCCTAAAGGCAATAGCCAGCATCCAACCCTCAGGATAAGTCATTACCAGATTTTTATGATGGTAGTTTTTGTTCTCTCCTTCCTTTTTTTCAGTTGTTCATTTCTCTTTTCAAATCTTGACTTGTTAAACCATCAGAAAATATAAAAGGGATCAGACCTAGGAGATTTGGAAACTGCTTGAGTATTTGCTAATATGCAGTCAAGCTGTGTCTCACAACAGTGATGTCTGACTTTCCTTTGAGGCACTGAACTGTCTTGGTTTATGTCAGCTATACAATCTCAGACAAAGCAAAAGAGAGCGGAAGAGGAAAAGGCGGGTTGGAGAACCTTTTGCCAAGTACTAATAGCTGATAGTAAAACATCCCAGTTTTAGCATGTGGCTGTGAAGAACAAAGAACAAAGGTGCTGAAACAAGTTGCTGCCCATCCTTTTGAAATTTGAAATGAGGAATTTAAAGTCTCCCAGACAAATAATCAGACCAAGGCTACCACCTGACAAACATAAAACCAGTGATGCGCTAACAGGGGTTTCTTGGAGCTCCTGGTAATACTCTGACAGCAAACATGAGTGAAAACTTGGGGTGAATTCCTCACCTCTGGTGCTGATCACTTCTCACATCAGGTATAATCTCAGAAGCGCATCAAAAATAACTTAGAGAACCCAACCCTCTTTTAATATGATGAATGTCAATAAAGCTTTGGAGGAAGAGACAGGATGAACTCAGGCTCCTGGAGAGCAAAGAAAAAAGAGGAAGGAGGCTTTTTCCTATTATGCACGCCCCTTCACTCATTGCAGAAAGTAAGCACAAGTGTCATTGACACATGCAGTGAGCTGCAGTCCCTTGATGTATATTGAAAAGTGTTTGCCCATTGTCTTAGAAGTACTGGTCAGGGCGATATTACCAAGGCCAAGGACAATCAGGGACCATCCCAGGTCCTTCATGGAAAAGCACATAGGCAATACAGGCAGAGGAGAGATCCTCTGGCTGTGCAGACTGTTGGAAAGAGCTGTCCTTCAGAGACAAGGCTGTGCTTGCAGATGGTAAAAGGGCCAACCCCATAAAAGGGGAACAAGAAAGGAGGTTAAGGTGAGCAGGGCTGTTTTTGCTCTTTTGATCCAAATGTTTTGCTTATAAGTACTATATTTTAGTTGAGTAGCTCTGATTAATGCCTGTATGTTAGTCTTTCCAGATTTATTTTGCTTTTGGTCAAAAAGGTGTTAGTGAGGTATATCTGATGTGTTCACTCTGCCTTGTAGTCCAGGGCTTTCTAAGCGTAGGCTGACATCATATAGGCAGCACCATATGGATGGGGCCAGGTCCTCTGCAGATGGAAAACTAGCCTCTGCAGTAAAAAGAAGAAGGGGACATTTCTAGCATCTGGGAAACTACCACCTTTACAGGCCTTTTAACCACTTGCATTCTGCAGAGCATACCTACAGAGAGCACTGTGGAAAGCCATCAACCACCACTCAGCTGTGCTACATGATCTACACACAAGAGATTTCCAGTAAGTCAAATATATGAGACTCATAACTCTAAGGACCTTCATGTATTGCATAAAGGAAAATAAAGCATGTCTCCAAACTGATCCCTTCTATCTCACCAAATGGGTTTGCTTATTGATCAGAAAATTACTTGTCCTTTTTAGGTTACTGCATTGTGTTACATCTGTTATGTTGCTTTCCACCATTATTCCCTGCACAGCATGATGAGCCAGTGTCATACAATATGCATGCGAGCTAAAAAATGAATCAATGGGACAACATCAGACATGCAAAAAAGCCATTGATCATACAAACTCAGTGTGGGTACATGAAAGCACAAGAGTGCTTTGAATTATGGCCAAATCCAAGGAAGAAGTCTATATCTAAGACTTAATTGGGAGTAATGTCTTTGTGGAGGATTGGACTGGGGATAACACAAACTACTGAGCCATAATACTCACAGCTGGCTTTATATGCTTCTTCATATCAAATACTGAAAACCCTTTCCTACATTATCATGCTTCTGGTTTATTGCAGATAGAGGAAAATATTAAATACATACCTTCAGGAAGGTTTGTTTTGCAGTTGTGGATTCTGTTTTCACCTCTTTTGGATGTTGATACTGCTTTTTGATTTTTGTTGACAACGTTTCTATTCTTAACTATCCCTGTGGAACACGTTGCCTCTTAACATGCAATGATGAAAATAAAGGACTAGGTGTAAGGGATGGAAATGTTATGAAACTTGTCCTGAGGGTGTGACAATCTACTGTTTGAATCTAAAGTAATTCACACAGATGGTAGCAGATAGCTACATCACCTCTTCACCTTTTTCCATCTGGTAACGACCACCTTTTCCTACAGCACTCAGACTTACTTGAGCCAAAATAGAATTGCAGCAAAGCTGGTACTTTAAAAATTCATTCCAGGAGCTTATTATCATCATCAATAATTATCAGTTCCCCGTTGCACTACATATAGCATACAATGAAAATTGTATATTAGAGAGGATTGAGTCAATTGAATGACTGAGGTGCAAAGACTGGGTAGAAAGATCTGAAAGTCCTCTGTGTTGTTAACCACTGGCTGCTCAATCTGGAGTTAGGATAAAGCAGATCTCTTGCAATTTAGTATGGTATCCTCACTTACAAAGTGTGTCATGAAATTACATGAATTGTAGTTTGTGAAGCCAGTAGTTTATACTAGAGCAAAAAGGTGAAAAAATAAGAGGGTGGAGAAAGAGGGAAGATGAGCTAATGGAGAAACATGCTAGAATTTCAGTACAGTATGAAAGTAATAATTCAGTGCTTCAATATATTAACAAGCCCAAAAATCAAACCTGAATCTGAACTTTCTGGTATCTCCTATTGGTTTTGCTCTTATCAATTATCTCCTTTAATCTGTATTTATCAGACCCTTTATCCCTCACCACTCTCCTCCAAACTATCGCTCAAAGCTAGAAAAGCAGAGAACAAGCTAAGAAGGAACTCAGCAGGGATTGGGATAAACTGGTCTCTTAAAGTGCCTCTTCAATTTTTTGCTTTCCTTCTCATTCCATAACTCTAAAATACCATCTTTTTATGAAGTAACAGTAAGAACAATCTTCTGCGACACCACAGGAGGATCCTAGCTGTTCAGGGAGTCCTCTTGTCTGACAACACCTGCTTCAACTGGCAGTGTCATCCTTGTTCCATCCCTAAGTGCCTACCTCGCCCTTCTAAAACTATCCTTCTTAAAACTGTGTGAAACCTCTGTGCTTTCAGTCATCATATGTGTAGCTTTTCCTTATGAATCTGTCAGACTTCAGAAAGCTTTCTTGCCAGAAACCTACAGGGTGACTGCTCAGCACAAATTCACTTTGCCATGGTGAAGACCATGCTGCAATGAAGCTAGAGGGGTATTGCAGCAGCATTCAGGATACACACAGAATGTTCACTTTTGCTATCGACCCATCCTGCATTCACTGTGGAGATCACAAGATTGCTGTTACTGGAAAATTTTCATTCTACCATGTAGGTGTTGGAGGGTAACAGCAATGGCCATGCCACAATTTTGATAAGTATATTGGCAGATATACGACATGCCAAATGAGAGCAATGCACAGTACAGGTCACTCGGGAGTGCATTCTAGAGTTCACTGTAAATCTTAGGAGCTCCTGAAATATCCATATAGTCATTCCAAATGGCCTTCAAGACATCTCAGATGGTATTCCAAGAGTTAGTCACACTATGTGGACAGGTTTTCTTCATTCTTTCTAATAACAAAATGGTATTTTGGTTTTGATGGTTTTCAAATGTCTCTATTCTTCTCCCTTTCAGTCTGGGGAAATAACTTTGCTAATGGTTTGGTCTTTGGTGGCTGCTATAATTTAAGACTCAGACTAATTTTTCATATGCTTTTTTTTCTCCTCAATGCTTTTACTCAGATTGTTTGTATATCAGAATTAAGTGAGTCTGATTGCTTCCAATTTGTTTGTGTTAAGGAAAAAAAAAAAAGGCAAACAATGTATTAAACTTTGAGGGTTCTGTCACAAAGCACTAAATTAGTTTCCCAGATCCATAATCCATCAAATGGCTGAGTTGTAGCTATGCCATGAGTGACATTGACATTCTGTGAAGGACCTTGATATTAATTTGGAAGTGGAATCCAATACCTTGAAGATTTCTAACCTAAGGATATTTGTGCCTTTGTAGTTCATGAGCTGTGCTACTGCTTAATGGAATAAACTTATTCTGTGTACTTTTTTATTGATTTTATTAAAAAAAGTAAGCTGGACAATATATACATAGCAAATATATTACTGAATGTATCACAATTTTACTAACCTGAGAACCTGAGATTATACCTGAAAATAAATCTCTGAGCAAACAGAATCTATCATCAAATTAACACAGGTAATTACACCCAATTAAGAGGCTGTGCCTAGAGAAATAAATGTGCTTTCACTTTATACAGGATGAACTGTAAAGGTAGTCTATTTGACAGAGAAGGAAGAGTCTTCAACACTGCAGAGTCGTCACTGGAGTTGATAGATCTCTGATGAAGAGCATTTGCATCTATAGGATGGAAATGCTCATAGGATCTAAATGTCCATTCTCATCCTAGACCTAGTCAGATTAAATAAACAATACCTGGGTTTTTTTGACTCAGCTCAAAAAAGGTATAGCAATTTCAAGAACTCATAGAACCTTCTATATTTTAACCATTGTCCCTTCTGATGTCTTTATGATGAATTCTTAGGGTTTTTTTCGTCAGTCATTTCCTGATGAATAATTCAGTCTTCCATTTTGTTTACCAGTGGTTTATCTAGACTCTCTTAAATAAAATTAACCCCAAAGTAATTAATCCAATAATTAATTCCTGTCTTTCCCTGTAGACAGGCATACTAGTGTAAATTAAGGAAACTGGAAAAAGAAAGGTTTTCACCCTTAGAACCTAAAGATAAAAGGTAGCGAAGAGTTTGAGTTTCTGATTAATTTCTTATTATATGTAAGATATGGAGCCAATTTTCTCAAACCATATGATGGAAGCTTAATTAGAGTTTGCAATCCATGTGGTGTCTTGTGTCACACTGCAGAATGGTCAGGCTACTTTTGGCATTGCTTTTTCCCAAAGAAGCAGTTGCATGTGGTCCTGCATTATGTTGACAGCATCAGGAGATAGGGGCTGTTTTCCCTCAGTGTGTGGTCCTTGCTTTTGCTGGAAGGCCTTCCCAGTTGCACTGCTTTGGGAGAACGCTTTACAGCCTAAGTGCACAGTGGTGATTTGTGTCACTGAATAGCTTTGATTTTTCCAGATGAGCCAGGACTGCCTCTTTCAAATGGGAAAAAAAGGGGGTCCCTCCATGTAAGGCTGTGTTGTCCATTCCCCAAGAAAATGGACACAGGACCCAAAATCACACCCACAAAAAGTCAGGGAAGAAGCTTCTAATATAATGACCACATTCATTTTAATTTATCTCATGGCAACTGCTTCAGGATCTGGACTTTTTACTGACAAGCATTAGTGAAAAAATACTCAAAAATTCATGCCATGCCCTAGGGGAGTTTGACTGAAATCGTAAGCTGCTCCTACACTTTCTCAGGATTAACTTTCCTTATAAATTATCCATGTCCAAATCAAACGTGGGTCTTTATTCTTCAGAGGCTGTAGGAATTGTTACTGTCTGAAAACTGTGCTTCTGCTCACGCAGGCTACACTCAAGGTATGAAGTCAATAAACCAAAGAGCAATATCCACCCAAGTGCAGATGCTCAAACAGCCCAAGCTATAATCAACTGACATTTGGAATTACACGTAAGAAGCTGAGGCAAGGTTTTTACTTTATTAGGTGTTAAAGAGCCAGATACACAGATGTGAGACAACACAGAAGCAGTGTCAAGAAAGCCATTTTACTCCCAAGATCTGGCAGCCAAACACAGCAAAACCTTTTTTTTTTAAACAACTAAAAGACAGTTTTAAACAAGCCAGTAGATCATGGGTTTAACATATAGTGCAGGTGTAGACTTGAACATTCTCCAGAGAAGCTAATTGATTAAGGTAAGTCATTACTTATATCTCTTGAGTTTACTAATGGGTGACCGGGGGAGTTTAAAAGCATATCAGGTTTCTGAGAGACTGACTCTGGACTGCATTTCAAAGTACATCAAATGCTGCTGTACCTCGAATGGATATTTGATACACACCATGCTGTAGAAAGGCAGGACTTGTTACAGCAGCCAGGGGAGGTTGGGAAGCACAGTGTTCTATGCACGTTGCTGCCTTGGGGGTCTGGCCGGTCTTTTCTTCCATGCTACTTATGCTTATGGTAATCACACAAAGCACCCAGACATGAGCCATCTGTGTTTAAGGACACACTGTTCCTCTTTCTTTTCCTTAACCGCAGCCTCTCCAGTCCCAAAGCCCCATCCTGGGTGGGCTGGATCTGTCCTAAAAGAGGAAGGTGCAGCCTGCACCTGCCAAACTCAAAGTGCTACCACTGCCCCGGCATAACTTTGAAGTCCTCCAGCAGATTTAGCTTCTTTTTTTTTTTAATTTATATTTTTATTATTTTCAGGAGTTGTGCTGGTGGGAAAACCTGTGGAAGAGAAGGCTTTGATCTAAAACTAGTGTGGTAATATTAGAGGGGTAAGTACATTAGGAAACCATTTAGGCTGGGCTTTCAGGAAATGGAAAAGATGACGTGCTAGGCATTTGCCATCTCTAATTTTTGTTATAGACATCAACACTAAGTTGAAGGCAAAGTTGTATGCTTATGTTCAAATTACTTAGCCTGGAACAGTTAATGGCAATATTTAAATTGTCATCATTATGTGTCAGAGCCAATGATCTTCTGAGACATATGAAGTTGTTCACATTTCTCCAGAAAGTATTGCTCCCGGCTGCCTGCTGACTCTGTCAAACACCGCTGCCTCTCTTCCCTCCCTGAGAGTTCTCTTGGCATTTTGATGGTTTAAAAACCTTCAACTTTAGAAAAATGAAAGTATACATTTTACAGAAAATGAAGACAACACAAGAAACTTTTGAAATGCTGTTTGGATTGTCTGTGTCGTAGTTCATCACAAGGCAACCAGGTATGAGTTAGTCACTACTGAAGTGAATTCTAACGTTCTGAGTACAAATGCTGTACAGATTTTATAAACACTATTTTCAGATACTCTGTATTTTGTCCATAGCTGTATTCTTACTCGATCACTTTGCTACCCATAAGTTATTTCTTAAAGAAAGAGGCACTGTCCATCTTCATACAACAAGACAAATTGGCAAAGTTTCAAGGAACAGAGGGCTGTGTTTTCACCTCATTATATTGGGAGTTAAAAGTGTAAAGCTTCACACATCAAGGTGACATAATAGATCTTACTAACTTTAAGGGTAAACTAAATATCTTCTCTGATGATATATGACAAAAAATAATATTTATGTGACAAAAAATAATATATATATGTTCAGCAGCAACATTTGTGCCCTAGGTAGGTTTTCAGCAGGGATTAATCTCTTTTGTATAGCTGTTAGTATGAAGAAAAAGGGAATCAAGAAAAATAATGCCCAAATAAAAGTAAAATAATTCCATGCTGCTGAGTTCTCAGGTTTTCCTATGTGAAATGAAAAGCAGGTACTCACTGAAGTGAGATCTTGCCTTAAATTAGAATGGTATCATGTAAAACATCCACAAAGATTGGTAGTGCTTTAAGGGACAGAATAAATTACATGGGATCCAAACTACCGTTTGCATTGTTTAGTACCCTATTTGCAGAAATGACTGATGACAGTTGTGGGGAAGAAGCAAGAAACCCCTGGCTCAGCCTTTTCCAATGGGCAGTTGTGGCCCTATAAATGTCCTCTCCAAATAAATGTCTTCCTATAAATATCTTCTCCAGCTGTTAGAGGAGGACACTACACCTATATACCTTCTGGTGCACCTTAAAACTTTAACTAATGTAGCTACATATAGTCTTATTATCTATAGGAGCACATTACTCCTCATTAAAACACACCATGATGTTGGTTGACTTTGGATGTGGCTGTACAGATCAGAGTGGTGCTGTGCACAACACCCTTCGTAGTCCAAATGGGATGTGATGAGGACAGCAAAACACTGTGTCTGACCACTCTGACCTCCCCTGCATGGGGGCATTCACATGAACATGCTCCTCAGTGGCCCTGCGCTGTGCCTTTGTATATACACACTTGTACTGTGGCAGTGAATCCTGCAGCATAATTTTGGGATTTCAGGTTTCCATTGCTGAAGGTCATCTGGAATTTGGTGTTATAAGAGATGTAATGGGAACTGTTCATCTACGTCATTCACTTGTGCATTTATATTCAACCTTGTGTACCACAGTGGTCTCTCCTGTAGTCAAGTTTTCTTGGCAAACTTGCTCTATATGTTATCTGCTATCCCTTTATCATTTTCCTTGTGCTTTTCAGAGACTCTTCTCAATTTTTTGTTTGTGTTGAGGTGACAATCATTGTATCCATTTTTTTTTTTTGCACAAGGCTGCATCACTGACTTAGCTTATGGCATAACTCCTTTTTCAGAGGAGAATCTTGGAAATCTGCCATAGTGCTACCCACTGGCTATAAATAGGACTGACATATTTCTTAATGTGTGTATATAATTGATTAACAAAGCAACTGCAAAAGAAGTTAAAGAACACAAAGTACCAGCCCTTGGATTGCTATAGGACCAATAAACTTAATACTGTGTTGTGTGTAACTCCTTACTCAACACTTATCTGTTAATGTCACTGAATTACCAATTACCCCTTCTCCACCTTGAAAAATGTGATCCACAAGAGCATATATGATTTTCCTTTAGGCATCCTGCACTGCATGCTAAACAAGACTTGAGATTGCTTTGATAGCACTGTGTATCAGTAGAACAAAGATGGATTCCAAACCACTCTATTAAACCTGTGGCAGAGTGGGTAGTCGATTAGCTAAAGCATTAAAATGAGATTAAAAGAAGTAAAAAAAAAGTCCACCTTGTGATTGGAGTAAACATGAAATTATATAGGATGGTTGGGTTTTTCTAAATGTCATTCATTTGTGTGTGAATGTAGCAAACTAATTAGATAAAATTAAATTTCAAGCCTGATTGACTTTCAAATATTCAATTTGAACACTGCATTTTGTGTTTATTGCATTGCTCAGAAACATCTAGAAATGGCTGTTGAATCAAGGAATTAAATGAAACTTACACTATCAATAGCCTAGCTGGGGTTTCTGCGAGAGCGTGATGGCAGTTCTGTTTTATTCAGCACCATTAAATGCTGAATAGCCACAGAATACAGAACTATAAGCCTGAAAAAGGACACAGTGGTTGCTGGAGAGCTTTGGCATTTATAGCTGGATAGTACTGGCAGATAACGAGAACTTTGATACCATGGATATCATAACTATGATATATATATCAATACTAACCCATGAAGATGGGATACATATTGTGAAATATTGGAGGATAATTCAAATCTTTATGGCAATATGCTTTTAATTTCAAGTGTTGAGCCTATGTAAGCCATAAATTACCCAGGTATTACTCACATGGGAAATAACTAGAAATTTAGTACAACCCATGGAACAAAAAAAAATCCACATGGGAGGAACAGGAAGGATATAATGTCCGCTTTCCTCCCACCCCTCTGCCTGTGAGAAAGAAAAGGACTTCTCTTAGAAAAACACACTCACTACCTGTAGCGTGAGGGGAAAGCTTATTGCAGCTACAATGGTTGTGCCTGCTGGAGTGACACATGCAAACAGCAAGATGGGTACCTCTTTACACCTGCCAAAGTAAGAATAAGTAGCATGTGGTTACCACCAGGACCCCCTGTCCTTAACACTCTATGCCCACCATGAAACGAAGCAGAGTGATGTCGCACAAAGTGCTTCATTATGGCCTGTATCAACTGGGGCTTCTTTGCTCTGGGGCAAAGTTGTCATTACTGCCTTTCATGTTGCATTTGACACTCTGGGAAATGGGCTTTGGACCAGAGATAGGAGGGAGGAGAGGAAATCTGTCTCGGAGCTGAAAGGCTGAGACAGTATGTCATATGAATTTTGTTTTTTAATGTTTTTTATTACACTCCTGCTCTCAGTCAAAGGTCAGAGTTTCCCATTATCCTGTTCCAGCATTATCAAAGCCATAGTAAGAAAATATCTGAATGAAAGGCTGCTGATACCTTTTTTCCCCCTACTGATAAAATAGATCAGCTGCAAGCAACAAAAAGAGACAGGAGAAAAAGTAGATCCCTTTCATTTTATTTTCCATTTTTTCTGCTGTAGTAACCTTTCTTCCAGTATCCTTCCTATTCTTCTGAGCAATCAATTTTTTTGTTAAAAGCAAAACATACAGTGAATGAAACCACTGCAATGTAACCTCCCCAAAATAATCTCTTTGTCTCCCTTTAGTCACCAAACACAGAAATACTAACAACTGTAGGATATTATAGAAAGGGATCTTGTGCATGTCTCTGTGCCTACTCAGAGGAGCAGGAATCTGTCGTTCAGTGTATTCACAGCAGGTTGTTTTTTTTTAGGTAAAGAAAACTGACTCCAGAGGTTTCAGGAAACTCCTACTTATTTTCTTTTTTCCTGTGTGGTGTTTTTTTTTTTTGTTTGTTTGTTTGTTTGTTTTTTGTTTTTTTTTTTGTTTGTTTGTTTGAGTTTTTTGTCTGTTTGGGGTTTTTTTTTTTTGGTTTTTTGAAAGAAAATGCCTGACTTTCTGGCTATTTCTTCTTGACAGGATCTACAGACTATTTTATGTTCTTTGATCCCACTGGTAAAAGCTATGCAGGCTCATTAACAGATCCAAGTACAAAAGAATAATTTTCAGTATAACTTTACAGAGAACCAGCTCTCACAAAAGCACCCTTCAAGGTAGTTCCTGCTAGAACACAGATGAAAAAGATCACTTTGACACAGAAGCCAAAGCCAACCAAGCCATTGGATCATTCCCAGAGCTCAGAATAAAATGTGTCTGTGAAACAACCCATTCTAGATAATGATACACAAATGAGTATAGCGTGCATCCAGCTTTGCTTTGGCAAGCGTCCTGGGGCATGATTTCCTGCATCGAGGATCCCACCCTCAGACAGGAATAGCCAGCTACACAAGTACAGGGTGACGAGCATCTGGCTGGGTGGCTGTTCTGCATAAGGCATCTGGAGTTGTCATGTCTCTAACCTGTTTGTGCTGAGATGTTGTTGTGGAAAGAAAAAAGTTATGGTAAGGCAAGTTGTGAAGTCTTGCCTAAGGACCATATGAATCAGTCCTTCTGACTCTGCCCAGCTCTCTTACAGGCTCCACTGAGACCTCTGCTCCTTCAAGAAAGATGTGGGTCAGTTGAGTAGAGCCCAAATTATTCAGTAGTCTAGAAAACATGACCTGTGAATAAAAATTGAGCAAATTGGAGTTATTCAGCCTAAAGAGAAAATTGGAGGAATAGCATAAAAACAGCCTCCAGACAGGTGAAAAGCCGCAGCAAAAAGGGGTGGGATAGGAGAAGAAGGAGGACAAGAATTCAGTCTTAAATGACAGCAGCAAAAAATCAGCAAACAGGTAAAAAATATTTTCTAGCAGCAGGGACAGAATGCCACTGGGCTAGATTGCCCTCAGAGAATTGCCAGCACTGAAGAATTTTGAGGACACATTAGACAAACATTGATCGAGTATAAAAACAGATATTCTCAATCCTTCCTTGGGGCAGGGATGTAATAGATGGCCTAGGATGCTACAGTGTTCTCTGTCAGGTGATACTACTGCAGTCTCTGCTATCTCTGATCAGCCACATCCCTTACACGTCACACACACCATCCAAATTGCTTCTGTTGAGAGCTACATCTGCATGGCCTGCATGGAAGAAATATGCACCAGGTGACTGTCCTAGGGGCAAGGCAATGCTGCCTCCATCTCTGGTACCTGCAAATGGCAGTTGAAAGGTGCTTCTGTGACTTTGTTCCCAGAGGTCTCCACTGCTTCAGTAAAAGCCAGTGATGGAGCAGATGACTTCCCCCTGGAGCTGCCCCCATACCAGCCAGGCTTTGAAGCTCTACTATGCCTCCCTGTTGAATGGTGTCCTGGGTTCAGCAGTGACAGTCATTTTTTTCTCCTTCTTGGTAGCTGCTGCAGTGCTGTGTTTTTGACTTTTGGCCTGAGAACAGCGCTGATAAAACTGATGTTATCAGTTACTGCTTGCTAATGTTTTTGTTTGACCAAGGACTTTCTGAGTCTCATGCTCTGCTGGGGAGGAGGGGAAGCCAGGAGGAAGCAGAGACAGGACACCTGACCCAAACTAGCCAAGGAGGTATTCCATGCCACAGCACGTTATGCTCAGGATGTAAAAAAACTAGGGGCAGGAACCCAGAAGTCTCTCCCTCTCTCTCGGCTCGGCCCCGTGGTGAGCAGTTGTATCCTCTTCCCTTGTATTTCCCAGGTCATTATTATTATTGGTGGCAGCAGCAGTGGTTTGTGTTATACCTTAGTTACGGGACTGTTCTTATCTCAATCCGTGGGAGTTACATTCTTTTGACTCTTTTCCCCCTTCCTCCCCCCCCCCCCCCCCCCCCGCATCGGAGTGGGGGGGAAGAAAGAGGGAGAAGTGAGTGAACGGGCTGCGTGATTTACAGCTTAAACCACGACAAATGGCAAGGCAGTTCTGTTAGTGAACAGCAACACCTCAGTTAAGTTGAGTGTTTCAAGGGGTGTAATGGGGAAGTTTAACACTTTGTATGGGAAGGGACTGATTTCTTTGGGGGGGCAATGCAGGGCATTTCATGACAGATGCATCCTGACATGAGCCAGTTTATGTATGCCATACTGTATCCATCATCAGGGCTGCTTCTTCCCCTGCTGCCCACACATCAGGCTGTACCTGAAGTCAAAGAAATGTCATGTCACTGTCAGCTAATGCACAGGAGGCTGTAATGCGGCTCAGAAGCAGAAGAAAGGTAGCATACGCTTGACTGACACTGAGAGATTGACATTTGACAAGTGCATTTTAGATTGGAAGGTTTTTCTCTGTGCTATGAAATGCTTTACAAATATTCACTAAGCTTTATGGTACTTCTCATACCACCTCCTTCTTACAAACACAGAAACTAAAGCTCATCAATTTAGCTTCACTTCTGGCAGAAACAAGAGGTGACTTGGTGTTGTCTGAACGCTGGTGGTCACTGGTTGGCATTTTTACCACCCTGCCTTAAGCGCAATGCCCTGAGCAGACTTAGATAACCCATTAGCGTGCTCAGGGTCTGCCAGCAGTCCTTCCTGGCCGGCTAGTGTGCAGATGCTCTGAGGGGTGGTGTGGCTGTGTAGTCAGGACCAGCCACATGAAAGCAAGGAAGGAAGGAAGGGAGGGAGGGAGGGAGGGAGGGAGGGAGGGAGGAAGGAAGGAAGGAAGGAAGGAAGGAAGGAAGGAAGGAAGGAAGGAAGGAAGGAAGGAAGGAAGGAAGGAAGGAAGGAAGGAAGGAAGGAAGGAAGGAAGGAAGGAAGGAAGGAAGGAAGGAAGTCCGAAGCAGCAAGCAAGCAAAGTGAGTTTATTACAAGGAGCTCCTGCTTATATACCCTTCTGCATAGCATGGTACAATCTCATTGGTCAAGCACAGCATAACAGCAACTTATTGGTCAAGCATAGCATAATACAAATCTATTGGTCAAGCAAAGCAGAGCATAATACAAACTTATTGGTCAGGCATAATACAAACTTATTGGTCAAACATAGCATAGCATAATACAAACTTATTGGTCAACAGGTTGTTATTCTATTCATAACTGTTTGTTGACGCTTGTTCAAAAATTTTTACTTCATTAACAGAGGCCCTCTAACTTCCTTGTTGTATGGTTCCAGGCCCCGGGTTTCTTCATCCTGTTTTCTTGCCACATCATCATAACCCCATGTTTTCACTATTACCTACAGGGTGGAAAGCAGTGTTTCTGCTTACCAGCCGCGTGGCTTGCATGCAGTTATCACAGAAATGGGCAGGACAGAATTGCTGGCAGAAAGGATTGACACCCAGAGTCCCATCTTCAGACAGCCAGGATGTGCATGTGTACACCCCCACTGCTATCCATCACACTCACACATGTTCCCACAGGCCTGCAGAGATGAAACAAAAATTGCATTGCGTCTACCAGATTAACCCACGTCTCCACCTCAGGTATAATTAAACACAGACATACAATAAACTAGGCAAGCCCCAGACCTGTGTGAATAATTGCTGTGCAGCACCAGCAAAACGCAGTGTTCAAAATTAGCAACTTTGTTGTAGTCCCAAACTGGCTGGTTGCCACCAAGGTATTCTTTTTGCCTTTTCTCCTTGTTGCTGGTGGTTTTGGTTGGTTGGTAGGTTAGCCTTTGTTTGTTCGGGTGTTTTTTTCCCTGAGGCCCCACTGAAAATATGACATGATTTTTTTCATGAGAGCCCCTGAATTCCCAGGCTCCTAGGGACTTTGTTTTATTTTTACATCTTTGGAGGCTCATGCCTCTTCTCAGTGAATGCTGTGCCTCAGAAAACATTCCCCTTGAGCACTAATGTGCAGGCTCGGAGCAGCTGAGCTCAGTATGAGCACAGATCAAGTGGTGGCTACTGTTGTCTCTGCCCCATGACCTTGATGGTGGCATCAGCAAACTTCTGCATGCTCCCTCCCTTGCAGAAAGCTGCTTTAATAATAATTTTTCTTGCCAGGCTGCAAGTATTTTATCACAAGTCAGCAGCAGGAAAGGTCTTTGAGAAATGATTCTGGTCTTCTGGAGTTGCTGGCAGCTGGAAGAGCAGCACCATGGGGGCCCTGCCAAGCATTCTCCCACGCAGCTCCAAGTCTCTTGGCGCAGAGACTGTGCTCCTCCTGGCAGGCAGTAATGGAGCAGCCCACAGGAATTGGCAGATCACAAGAAGTTTTAATTTCCCTTTCCTCTTTCTGCTTGAGTGGCAGACACCCCCCTACTTTTAAGCTGGATGCCTGATGTGTGCTGCACACAAGGTAGAATCCACCATGAAGAGAAAATCATTCTGGGAAAGCTGATGAGCCATGCATCATCAGCAGAAGTCTGATCTCCCCACATGGCTGTGGGACAGGCACGAGCAATGTGAAGCTGAAAAGCTGCAGCGCTTCACCTGAGTGATGCTGTGGCATCAGGAAAAAGGTCAGTAATGTCTGTTCACATATCATACTGGGCTGTTAGGATAACTTCAACAGCAAATGCTCATCCTGCACCATCTTTACATTCAAAGCCATAAAAAAAAAATCACCAATCAAGAATTCTACGTACTCAGGGGAAGTATCACACTGTGAAATAAAAGCCTAGGTTTTACATGGCATACAAGTGTTAAGTCTGCTCTACCAGTAGGCTGTAACTGGCTTCAACAGGCTTTCCCTAAAGCTGTAACATTACTTCCTTATTTACTAAGAGCAGGAATAGTACTGCAAAAGGCCACTAACTCAGGAAGGATTTTGAGATTCTCAACGATTTCCACAAAAATTGGGAAACTAACAACAAAAGAGAAAAACCCTATATCTTGTTTATTACCCCATGACAAGTAAAAAGAAACAAGATGAAGCAGTCATAGAGCACTTGTGACAGAGTAACTGGAGAACCAGTTATAGTTGGTTGCTAGTGAGGCAAAATTTGGAAGTATTTTCACAAGGAGTGTGCTGATGTCGTGTTCAGAGCAGATGGTGATTTATTGGTAGCTAAATATCCCACCCTGTTGGGTGCCTCTGATGATGCTTTAGTTATGTACATTTCTGACATCGCTTTTTAGGGCTACACATTTTACCTTCTCAACTGCTACTGATCCCATGGGCCCACAATTCACTAATCTGCTACCAAAAAGCACAATGTGTCTGTAGCATGTTGGGAGACTGCGTTTTTTAGGTGCTGAGCTTTTTTTCCTATGTTGGGTGGTTTGTTTTTGTTTTTTGCTCTGCCCACATTCCTTCTGGGCAGAACAAGAGGGTTTGCCTTGTTTGTGTATATGGTAATGACTTCGAACATACAAGTTACATGATGATTCTGCAGTGCCACCAGTTATGGTTCCTTAACATGAGACTGCAGTATGAGCAAGTTCTGAGAGGTAAAAAAACACTGAGCTTGTAGGAAAATGCAACTTAACATTATCACAAGTGCTTCTTCCTGTTCTTACTACAAATTTCTGAGTTGATCCCTAGACATATTGTGCAGAACTGCCATAAATAAATTTAGCAATGAATTTGGTTCATCAGACAACATTTATTTTTAGAACTGATTGTTTAAATTTAATTTCGGCACTATTTTGTGACTTGAGGTGTACACTGCTGCAAACGGGTTCTGTTGAGTCAGACCTAGACTGCTAATTGAATTTTTAGAACTCAAGTCTCTGAAGAATCTAAGAACAATCAAAGTATTTCTCTGCAGTTTATTATTCCAAGAGAAGTGTGCATTTATTTTTGAAGAAATTCTTTACTGTAAGGGTGGTGAGGCAGTGGAATGGGTTGCCCAGGGAAGCTGTGAATGCTCCATCGCTGGTGGTGTTCAAGGCTGGGTTGGACAGAGCCTTGGGTGACATGGTTTAGTGGGAGGTGTCCCTGACCATGGGAGGGGGGTTGGAACTAGATGATCTTAAGGTCCTTTCCAACCCTAACTATTCTATGATTCTATGATTCTATGAGTATAGATAATAAGCAAGCAGTATAAAGCTTGAAAATAAGGCTGGATTGTTTTTTTTTTCAATGTTCAAAATAAATGGCAACTTCTTTCCCATTGAAGAAAGATGACTCTCTTGAGAAACACCGTGGTCTGAGGAGGAGTGTCTGGCCCTTGCATGGATCAGATATTAGCTGAGCTGGGTGTGTGAAGGAGTGGTTCAAATATCCTGCATTGATACCATCAGCAAAACTTCCTCTGTTTCAGGAATACGAGAGATCTCATCTCCAGATTCTCATCTCAGCACAGCTGGTCACATACAGCCCATATTGTGCACTTCCTCCACCTCTCTTGGCCTCTATTTCCTTTCTTCCACCCTTCCACCCATGACAGAGATTGCAAAATGCTGTGGGTTTGCTCAGAGCCTGCTAGTGTGAAAAAAACTCAGGGTGACACTGAGAATGGCAATCTTGTTCCTGCCATTACAAAATGCTAAATAAATAATTAAATATTTCATTTTAATCACAGTGTGTCTCTCTGAGATCAAAAGAAATATTCTTAATGGGAAGGAACTTTCAAAATTAAGAACGAGCTGTGAGGAAGTCTGATTTAATTTTGTAGTGTGGGTATTAATCAGAACACTAACATCCGTACAATTATTAAGGAAGAAGAAAAAGAAAAGGAAAAGAAAAACCATTAAAGAGAGGTTGTAATTTTATAAGGTACAAAATCAGCATGAGAACAGAATTTGTGGACCAGTTCATGCCCAGCACCCAGCCTTGGCTTCCTTCATTTGAAACTTGCAATAATCCACAGTGTTTTAATGGGAGGTAGGGGTTGTTGTGACTTTGCAGTGTAAATCTGCCTCTCTGTTTCTATTCTGCATGCCAATGGTGTCACATTAATGTCACTTATATGTCATTTCAACAGTCATTTCACAGTAGCAGTAAATCCACTGGCTAGTGACTCTTGTCACATAGAAATTTCCAGAAAAATCTATTTTACACCCTAGGAAGTATGCATGTACACCTGAATTATTGCAGACACTCACTTGGAAAAATAATTTCAAGAGAAACCAAAGCCTTCGAGGGGTTTTGTTGCTTTTTTTTTTTTTCCTTAAAGGATGCAAAAGCTCAGCAGTTACAAATCCGGTTTCCATAAAGAATTAAATGCTCAGCAACTTTTCTCAGACCCAGTATATCTAAATCATTAAATACACATAAGACAGACTTTTTTTTCCAAACTGCACAAAGCCTGGCTCGCTTGTAGGCATCTCAAAGCAGATGTTTGTTTATGGGCTCCATTTGGTGTTACCTATAGGACTGGCTTCCTCCCCTCTTGCATTTTCCCTCTTTTCCCCATCTCTCTCTCCCCTTCCTGACTTCCAGCCTCTCTGCTTACTAGCAAGCAAGATGCAAGGAAAACCACTCCAGTGCTGATTTCCATTCCAGTTTCACTCCTTCTCCTCTTTCTCCTTCCCTTCCCCTTTTTCTCTGTAGAGCCTGTGCAATATTTACTTTGTTGGCAATTTAAGTGTCTGCAGATGCCTTGGAATAAGTGACACATAGTCTGGCTTGGCACAGAATAGATAGTGTTGTGGGGCGGATGGGGGAGTTAAAATTGCTTTGGAGAAAAGCCAATGACACACAGAACCCTCCCTAGAAACCTACCCCAGAAACAGGTGGGTTACAGGAGACAGGCCCCATTCTGGTTTTAAGAGCCTGTTAAGCATTTAGTTGTTGCTATAGCCCATGTGGCTGGGAAGCTGCTGGGCTTGTTTTGTGCTGCACTAAATAAAGCTCAGCATCTCCCCTCGGTCTCCACAGCGCAAGGCTGCTGCTGGGACAGCAGGCTCAGTCAGGCGTGATGGCAGGACAAGGGGACCAACAGCAGCAAAAGACTTTCGGATTGGGAAATACACTGTCAGAGAAAAGGGAGAGGTAGGGAGAGGGCAGAGGGGGGAGAAGGAGGCGGAGAAGTGGAACGGGACAAAACAGGCTGGTGGGTATTCACAGCATCCTAAACCCCTCAACAGGGCATTGTCCCCAGTCAGGAGTCCTGCTGGTGGTGGGCTCCAGGGCTGCTTCCCCCCGAGGTGGCCAGCTGGAAGGTAGCCTGGGGGGCCCAAGGTGGTTCTAAGAGGTGCAGCCCCCTACAGCTAGGGAAACATGGAGCATCTTCCCCAAAATCCAGGCGGCGCTGGCTGTGTTTATTCAGGCCCCAGTGACCAGCTGTCAGGAGCCTGTGAATGATGAGAGACTTTTTTAATGATGGCGCTTTTAACCATAATGATCAGTTTGTGTCGCTTTCCATTTTCAAAGCTGGATTTTTTCCAAGGAAAAAGGCTGGAACCTTTCTTTAATGAAACGCGAAGCCCAAGACCCTCCCTTACATGTGTGCCTCTCTCCACCCCTGATGGAGGAGCTTATTATCATGGGCTTTTCAGGCCCACAAAGACAGTCTCCTCTAATATTCC
This sequence comes from Myiopsitta monachus, assembly GCA_017639245.1. Classification (NCBI taxonomy): domain Eukaryota; kingdom Metazoa; phylum Chordata; class Aves; order Psittaciformes; family Psittacidae; genus Myiopsitta; species Myiopsitta monachus. Next base: position 45,780,008 of record CM029918.1, read on the forward strand.
TCAGCACCTTTCACAGGCTCATTCATGGCTTTCTTTATTTATTTTATTTTTCAGTCTAGTTTAAGCAAATGATCCGGGGGAAGCATTTCTTATTTGGACTTTAGGAGGGAGAGAAGGAGGAAAAGAGATTGTTTCAGATCAGGGGAAGTGGTAAAGCTTTCACTTAACTATAAACACATGAACGTGCTTGCTGAAATCACTGGAAATGCAATATACCTGCCAGGGGCCTTGGTTCTTTTCCCAGCTCAGTCATTCCACAGCGCAGGTACCACGATTTCCCGTCTTTAAAATAGGGCAAGCAGCACTTGCCTCTTTTAGACAGAGTTATGCACCAAAAAAAAAAGGCCTTAAAAGCCAGGTAACTTTACTATCTGTGTACGTAAACTCAGCAGTGTGTTCAAGCACTTTTTCCTGTAATGTGAGGCAGCATGAGAGAAGGGTATGAAAGGGAAAAAAGTAAGCTGGGTACAAATTAAATATTTAAAACATATTTGAAGTTAAAAAAAAAAAAAGAGAGCAGACCAAACTGCACACAAAACCCATCTGTCCAGATTGAAAGCAAGACCTCTATCCCATAATTTTTAGCATGTTTGTTATCAGCATTTCATCGGGAGACCACTGAAACTGAAGAAAGGGCTCCACTGATTTCAAACACCATTAGACAAGACCAGCAGAACCTGTCCTACCAATGTAACTGAATATAGGGGCTTAGAAGATAAATGCCTGCTACAAGATGCACAGAGGCCATTTCCAACCCAGGGGCAACCTGGACCAAACAGCTCCATGCCCTTGCTGTTATTTGAAGATCCCCACAGTTCAGACTTGAGAGCTTAATAGTTACTCCTGCAGCATCTCAACACTTTGTTCCTCATGTGGAATCCAGACCTAGGTGCTAAACACTTTAGTGTTGCATCAGTAAAAGGTAGAAGTGAAATGACTCAGAATAAGACCTGCAACATGTGAGCAGGAAGAAAACTTGAAGATACATCAAAAAGGCCATAAAACGCTGAGCAGGATAAGAGCCTGGCTTCCAGCTGGGAGGAGGGTGTCTTGTCAGAAAAGTCCAGTTGTGCAAAATGGGGGGGCTCAGAAAGACAACGTGGTTGCTCTGTGCCTGATAGCCATTTTCATCCAATGGTCCTCTGTAATAAAAAACCCAGAGTCCTCTGAGTAACAGACAGCCTTTCTCATTTACAAGAACCAATAGTATTTTTCATGATGGCTAAATTATGTTGATCTGCTGGACTCCATTCTGTAAATGAAGACTAATTAAGCACTTGCTCAGGCAGAATGGTTTTGATTGGGATGCTCACATGCTTAAAATTTGCTATCTGCTACTAGTTTGCTGAATTGCCATTGCATACAAAATGAACTGACACAAAAGTTGCATCTGGCTGTCACCCCACTTCCCTGTCTGTGGACGCAGTACAAATCCAGTGCAATTTAAGACTGCTTGAATTTATGCTTATGAACTTAAGATTGATTGTATTTAGTAAAGCATTATATACACATGTAGTGTCAAAAGTATCTTGTGCCCCAGACACACTTCTCCTGCATCAAATCCCAGACAACCCTCAGAACCTCCCTTACTACAATGTAGAAAGCAGTTGTGTTATACCAGAGAATGAAGGCGTAAATGGAGGTAAAAGAAGTTTTGTTTTACACTACAAGAACTGTTCCATGGTTTATAGCTTTATTGGTCCAAGTAACAATATTTTTCTTATTTCCTTTTTTCTTGTTGCTGTTTCTGGTAAAAGAAAAACGGAATGCAGAAACTTGAAACATGAGCTGAACCTTTCTCTAGGTGATCAAACGATATGAGAAGTCACACCAAGTAACAGCATGAAGAAAATCAGCCGCTGGGCTCAAACAAAGAGAAGGAACTTCTGATCAATTAGACAGAAAGGTAGGATCTGAGTGTCACATGTGCTTTTGCTTGTTACTTCTTCACAGCCAATCTCTGGATACAGAAGAATCCTCTAAATTTAAGAGTGGGGCAGAAGTGTCTCTTGGAAAAAAATCTTTTCCTGTCACCAATTCTCCCAGATGAGAGGCTACAAAACACTGAAAAAAATTAATCCAAACCCCACCGCTGCTCCGGGGACGTGGCAGGGGAAGTAGGAGGGGCTTAGTGGGCGCTCAGGAGGATGGAGCAACCAGGGCCAGGCTGGGTACCACAGCCCTCTTCCCCCCCCCCAGCATGGGCAACAGGAAACTCAGTACCCTGAATGGGGGCTGCCTGAGCTTGTTTCTCCCTTGTGTGGGAAACACATAGGGCATGGTCTGCCCTTCAGAAATTAGAGACTGAGACCAATTAAATCGTTCAATTCAACTCCCTGAGGCCAACTCAAAGGCTGTTCTCTCTACTTGATACTCTACTGTGAGGGGTTTTTTTCAATGTAATTTTAAAAGTCCAAAGTGACAGTGCTGTCATGATTTCGCTGGGCAGACTACTCCACAATCTAATGTATTTCACTGCCAAGAAGTTTTTCTTGAAATTCCTCTTAAAATTTCACTCCTAATTTCCTTACATTTGCATTACTTCGATTCCTAGTTATATTAAACAATTCACCTCTGGTACCCAGATGTTGGTTGAATGTCACAATATCCTGTCTTTGTCATTGTTTAGCCAGAATGAATTTTATAGTGATGATTTTTTTTTTCAGTTCAGGCCCTTCCTGAATTATGTTGATCCCCTCTGGGTGCTTTCCCCATACGCAGTGTATCTGCTGTCGTGATGCAGTAATCTAGATGATGATTCTTATACTACCTTGACGCATCAAATATTTTCTCTGCCTCTGCAGCACACTGACTGTTTGGGGTGGTTTTATTTCACTCATGTCAGCTCATACTTGAAGTGCATGTATAATTTAACATCCCATGCTCACCAGTGAGTCTCTCATTAGCACCAGTCCCCAGTCTTTTACTTCTGTGTTTGGAATTATATTTCCTAGTGCCCATCAGATCATATATTTCATAACTCATTATCATTATTATTATGTAAGTTCATGTTTCTAACATATCACAATTTATGCTGATTTTCTGGCCTACTTCTCCAGCATGAAATCATTCATATTTGTAAATCGCAATAGCATCACATAATTTTCATGGATAGTGTTTTTCTGTGTCCAGTGGTGTAATGCAGGATGTTAACTATTCACTCCTACATTACTAATTGTTATTCTTTACATATTGTCTTTTTCAACTTTTGATATACATTGGACCTTTCTATGTAAAAATATATTGATTAGGTTTAGAAAAAGATTTCAGATAATGCATTATGGAGCATTTAAACACCTGCATGTCTATACAAATAAAGCAATGAAACTTCTATAGTATAACTGATTTTTCTTTTTTGACAATTATGAAACTGTTACAAGGATTCCTCTTGATTTTTCTGTTAATAACTGTTAGATGCACCTTTCTGCTCAATATTCTTGTAGCTTCTCCCATCCCACATTTTTTTCAAAAGTAGTTGACCTTTTGTAATAGCATTATTATGCTAAGCTGTACTTGTCACCTGGACTTGCAGACTTGTGGAGAATGATGTTTTCCTAGACTTTCTCTTTCATCGTTCATAGCAAATGTTATGTTGAAAAACTGCAAGTTTCTCCCTGCAAGTTTTATGAAGTCCATTCCTGCATTCATGCATGGAGTCAATGCTGATACTGTGAGCATCACAAGAAAAAACATGTGAATAACAACAGAAGATGACTGTATGATGCTGATTATTTACACAAAACAAGGCATCCATATGCCACTGTTTAAGTCCAAATGAAGAAATTGTCAGGAAAAAAATGAAATCACTCTGATTTGTCAGCCTGTCTTATTCTAACAAAACCTGCTCTGGCAAAATGTCCTTCTGGACAGTGGGTTTGTAATCCCTTTTGACAGTTACTGGAGATAGACTGTGTTAATATGAATGACTTTGCCTTTTATAAATGTCACCTGCATTATCAACGTTGATTTGAAGGTGTCATAATTTTCTTGCAAAATTTATTAGGTTTTTATGCTCTTGCAAGCAGCTTTGCTTTTATGATTATAGTAACTCTTCTTTTAAACAAGGTACCTCAAATATTTGCCTCAGTTCTTATGCACAGGCTGTACAACCAGAATAAAGTAGATGGTTTAACTTAAAGTTATGTTAATGATCTGACACTTCTTTCTGCATTTAGCTATTTAAGCACAACACTTTAATTACGGCTATATAATCATCAATATCTATAATGACACATTGCGAATGATGCTGTCAAACAGGATAAGCATGCTGCCATGTATTTTCCCACTCTTTCACAGCCTTTGTGATCATACAGTCCTTGTTATACAGCACCTTCATTTGCCACCAAATTACACTAAACCCTCTCATTTTGACATCTCTTCTTATCAGATTAACTGCTTGCTCCTCAAAAAAAGTTTGCAACTCAAGTATATGTTTCATGGAAGTTGGATATTTCTGGCTCCTAAATTATAACTGTTATGATAGTCACTACAGTAAGTCCCCAGATAATATCCACAAAGAAACGAAGGCTAAGTCTGCAAGGGAATTCAGGTGTTCCAAAGGTTCATATTCCAATGCCTAGGTCAGAACATGTAAGTACATGATGTTTTTTAATGTACATGTATATAGATTTCAAATGGCTCCAGCTCTAGGCAGCTGCTGCAAGAACATGTTGAGGACCCATATTTTAATTGTCACTTAAATTTCACTTTAGGTAGCTAAGTAAGTTATTTTATGGTGTTGGTCCTGGTTGACTAATTAGACAGGACAGAGGAAGGAAGTGTTACCCTTCTTTCACATATGAGAAATCCAGTACAGAGAGACTAAATGCTTTCCCTGAGGAAATGTAAGAAACTTGAGGCAGAGTAAGGAAGGTCCATTTCAGCCGTGCTTCATATCTAGATCTTCTTAGTCTCTGATTCCAGTGTATAAACAAAAAGGCCTTTCTTCCTCACTTCTTTCAGGTATGTCAACTCACAAATGCTGCTAAACTGGACATGTGGAGGCCATAACTGTTTACTTTTTTCTTTTTTTTTTCTGCATTTCATGATGAAACATTTAGCTCTTCACTTTTACCATGGTTTTTGTACCATGACAACCCCTCAGGTTTGAAAGCGCCATTAAGCAAAGCCTTCAGAAACATAGCTAACATGAGTCACAGGCTGTATCTACCTTCATTGCCTCCCCAGGGAAGGAGCATTTTTTTAGTATGATTTTTGCAAATGCATGTGCTGCCAGGTATTTGTGTTCACAGAGGCAGGCGGAGGTGCAAGTGCACCTTGAATTGCCAGTAACAGCAGTGAGGTTGTGATGGTCTCTGCTCTGCTGGGTATTTTGTTGATGGCAGCACATACAAAATCGCATGTTGCTCTCCTGGGACTGTGTTGTTGGAGCTGGGATGCTCCAGTTACAGGAAAGGAAGGCAAGGAGAGCAGAGCTGGGAAGTGGAGCCAAGATAGGCCAGAGAGGGCTGCCACATCTCCTCCTGCCACTGTCAGTGGGCAGGGAGCAACTGCTGCCAGTTTTGACCTTGCCCTCTGACAACAACTTTGGCTTCCCATCAACCTGGCACAGGCAGCATGGCCGTAGTCAATTTGGTGCCAGTAGAAATATGCCACCGTGGACATTGGCTGGGTTTTGCCTTTCTCACAGCCATTCTTTGTTGGCTTCTAAGTAGACTGAGGCCAGCCACTTCCAGTGCATCAAGAGTGATGGCACTGCCATCTCCCACATGGGATGTAGGGCTGCAGAGACATGAACCTTAGCAGCCGCCATGGCCTTTTAGGGCTGTTGTGGTTTAACCCCGGCTGGCAACTAGGTTCCACAGAGCTGTCCATGCACTTCCCCTCCCGGCAGAAGGGAAGAGAACTGTAAGTTCAAAATTGAGAAAACTCGTGTTGAGATGCACACAGTTTAATAAGTAAAGCAAAGGCCCTGCATACAAGCAAAGCAAAACAAGGAATTCATTCACTGCTTCCCCTTGGTAAGCAGGTGTTTGGCCATCTCCAGGAAAGCAGGACTCCAAGAGATATAACACTTACTTGGGAAGACAAATGCCATCACTCCAAATGCCCCCTTCTTTTTCATCCCCCCAGATTTGTATGCTGATCATGATGCCATATGGTATAGGTTATCCCTCTGGTCAGTTTGGGTCAGCTGTCTGGTTGTGTTCTCTCCCAAGTTCTTATACACTCCCTGCCTGCTCACTGGTGGGGTGGGGTGAGGAACAGAAAAGGCCTTAACAAAGTGTAAGCATTGTTCATCAATAATAAAAATGTCTCTGTATTATCAACATTGTTTTCAACACAGATCCAAAACATAACCTCACACTAGCTACTACAAAGAAAATTAACTCTATCCCAGCCAAAACCAGCATAAGGGCTTACAGGCTGTCATAGAAACTGGGAGCTCCGGGTAACTCCTCTGGTCTTTAGGCAGCAAAGTTTAGGAAACATATTTAGGTAGGGCTGGAAATGTGGACTTTTTAGTAGCTACACTTGATGCAGCCCACCAAGTGTAGCTATTTGCAAGCCTACTGCTTGCCTAAATTGGGCCAAACTTGGTCTCTTTTCATAGAACATCTCAGGTTTAGTTATAGGGTGCTTTCTAATGAAATATAGCTTTATTTAAAAAATGTCCATCCATCTCAGTCTTGGCCTAACCACTTCTGTGATGGTACTTCTGGCAGCCCTGAAGTTGTCTTTTGCTAGTTTCTGAGTAAAATCAGAGCTATGAAACTGGGTGCCAGCTGCCCAGAAATGAGTTCCACAACACAGGTGTCCTCACCATGGGACTAGCAGATAGTCAGAAAGAGGAGGGTCCTCTGCCTGAGTGTTGCACTGGCAGCTGCCCTCAGGAGTGGTACGAGCTGTTGAGAATTTTCTTTCCCAGGATGAGGAGCACAGGCCACTTCTTAGGGCTCATGTTGCAGGTCTTTGAGGATGTCTGTTACTTCCTGATGAAATGAATGAAAGTACTGAATTTGGGGAATATAGGTGGGCTGTTTGTTGGTGGGTAGGAAGTAGCAGGTCAATGTCACTTGAAAAGATCCCTGAATATGCATGATCTTGTTGGCAAAGTAGAAGTGTCCACTTGGTGGTTTGCCTAGTGTCTAACTTGGTTACATGGCTTGGACACCCAAGTCTGATGGAATATTCTGAGTGTACAGCAACCTGGTGCGGGATTCAGTAGCTTCTTTACAGGCTAACAAGAAGCTTCTCTTGGTTTACTCTTTCACGGCAACATTAGTACTTTCCTTCCCACTCTCCTGGTTGTCTTGCACATCACCTCTTCAGACCTGTCAGATGCTTCTAATGATGAGATATAAGAAAGCCAAAGCTGATCCCAAATTTTCCTTATTGTTTAACTGCTATATAGGAGCTGAAATCTTCCAAATGCCTGTAAGCAAGTTGAAAATAGTAATCTGCACAGGTCTAGCTTCTCTGTAATTCAAATAGATTGAATAAATCTGGCCAGACTGGTTTTGAACTGAAGCAGCGCTCTACAGTATTAATGATGTGATACTACGCAATTTTTCTTTCTGCTTCTTAGGAAAATGTTACACTGACATTTCTGCTACAAATAAATCTGCACAGGTGTTCTTCCTAATATAAATTTCATCAAAGCTTGGTACAAAAACATGCTGTCTCTTTGACATGATTTAAAAGAAAAAAAAAACAAAACAAAACAAAAAAACCCAAAAACAAACAAAAAAAAAAAGGTTTTGGAGTTTTTTAATGAAAAATAGTCCATACAGCAATATTATCCACTGTTCCTCCCCCTGTCAAACCCTCAAGCTGACACTTGAAAGATACAGCAGGTGATAATGAGCCTGAACTTCCTCCCACTCTAACCAGTACTGAGCCTGATGCTGACTTAGACTGTATGTCAGAAACGATTCTGCAGACTATTGTTGCAGAGTAGTGGGCTCCTTAGAAGTTTGTGACTCCGGGGAGATGATGTGGTAAGGGCACTTCTGTGTCAAAACCCAATTATTGTTCTCAGAGAAAGGAACAGTTATTTTTTATATAAGCTTAAGTAAAGACAGAGTTAATTTTTTGCTTCTTTCACCACCATAATTTGGAAAATATAAGCAAATTCTAAGGTCCCAGTGATTCAGAAAATGGCAGCTCTTTTAGTGCGGCAGAAATCTATACGATAGGCGCTTGTTTCTCCTTTCCTCTTTATTCCTGTCACTTCTGCCATTGGAATCAGATACTCTCAAAATTGGAAACAGGTATCTGATCCAGAAGAGTGCATTTCCCATTAAATGCAATGAATCCTGATGCTACCTGATGGGATATAAATTAAGTGCAGAGAATGAAAAAAAAAAGGCCAGTTTGCAATGGAGGTGCAGCCTCTTAATATGTCTAACTGAAGATCCAAGTGGCTGGGGAAGAAAGGCCAATCAACTTCTATTATTGTAAGTGTTCAGTAAACCTGAATACCTCCCAGTCTCCCATCATGAAGCATTAGGAATCTGGATCAGAATCAGTTCTTTACTGGACCTGTTGTTTTAAAAAGGACTGATATATGTTTAGAAGAGAAAGTTCGGGGTTTTTTGCCTTTTGAGGAACATTTCTGTCCTGCACTATGGGCTTGATCCAGTTACCGCTGAGAGAGGTAAAAGTCAGCCATAGATGTGCTGAAGACACAGAAGAAGAGGTGTATTTGTGCCAAAGAAAGATAGATGGGGTTGAATCAGGCCTCGTGCATGTGGAAACAGGCCACTGCTTTAATTGCCTCCTAAAAGATTGCCATGGTCTAATTTGCTTATAGTTAAACACCATAATTTAAGATGAACAAGATGATTACTTTGAGCATTCAGCACCACTTGCTAAGCCCTCTCTAGTATTATTTTACTTAATTCTGTGCATAAGAACAGCAACAATCTCCATCCCTCAGAGCATCCCTTTAGTTGGAAAAAAAAAAAAAAATAAATTATTAGCTAAACTAATTCCTGGGCAAACCTCTGTATTTCTTCCCATGTATACATTCTACATTGAGTTGCAGAGCTAAACCTCTGGCCATCGCAGCAATTTACTGTTCTTAATGGCTGGAATATTTCACCTCCCTGTTAAATATCCCTTTGCCCTTTGTGAAGTTTGTTGCCTATTAAATTGCATGTCTAGCTTTGAAGCTTATGTTGCCGCACCCCTGCTGCTTGAGCTCCTTATCTCCATAGGATTTGCTGTAGCGCACACAGCCAGTGGATGAATTTGCACATATTTGCAGTGTGGAGCCTTGGCTTTTACTGCTTGCATGTAAATGAAAAAAAAAAGAAAAAAAGAAAAAAAAAAAAAGTCATTTCCTTTCAGTGATCAGCAATTCATCATCACTAGAGCACTGGGAGGAAAATACTTATCAACTTCCCATTTTAGCTTATAACTTCAAAGAAAACCTTTGATTTGAATGCCAGACTCTGAATGCTGGGGAAAACGGGGTGGGGGAGGATGGGAGAGAAAAGAGAAGGGAAGGAAGTAGGAGGGATGGGCTGGCACCTTGTGGTGGTGACAGCACCCACCATCACAGAAAGGAAAAACGCTTGTTAAGATCAACCACTGGTTTTTCATTTGCCTTGTTTATGCTTATTCAGGGATTAAGGGCATCACTGCATGAGCACATTTTTAAATCCATCCTTACAGTCAAAACTTACCTGTGGAAATGATCTCATTTTAGGGTATGAAATACTCTCCTAATAAGTAAATAAAAAAGCTTACATTTTCATAGACTTCTGGAGCATTGACTACGTTGTGCCCTCTTTTTTTTTTTTTTTTTTTACTTGGAGAACTTAAATTCAGCATCCATTCATGAAAGTAGATATTTCTGAAAAATTTTAATTAAAGTCGTAGCTACTCTGTGTCATAAACAGCACAGTTTATTGCTACATGTTTTTACAGGGAGGTAGAGAATTTAATTCCATACAGAGTTTTTTGAAGGTTCTAAGTGCCTGCCTGAGCCCAGATCCATCTTTCAGGAACCTGCTTTTCTGCTTGTAATAGTGCAGCCCCCCTGGAGCTCCTTCTCTTCCTCCTTCTCTGCCTCTCTCATTCTCTCCCACTCTTTAAAATTTTATTATTCCATAGCCAGCATACTCAAGGCTGTTTACAGAACTGATACCTCAGTACATTAGTACCACATTGATTATGGTTTTAAATAATCACAGGAAGCCATGCGTAACTCCCACCCCTTGTCCTTTCTGCCATGTAAGCGCATTCTTTTGAGCTGAATGAAAGGAGGATGTTCTATATTAAAGCTATTTCCAAGCCTTAAAATGTTCCATATAGGTGCCTTTGAGGACTTTCTTCAGCCTATTTTTGTGTCAGTCTCCGGAAACTGTCATATACCAAAAGCCATGTTATTCCTTCATTCAAGTCCATTGTACTACAGAAAATACTGCTTAATCCATTTCCTCTGACAAGGGGAAGCAGGCTGTTGATTTTTGAAATGTGCACACTATTCTCATGTGTTAGGTTATTCAGTAAAAATTCCTATTAAAAAGCCATTAATATACTTGCACTGGAAACACCTTTGCAGAACTCTCCTAGGCTTTTAAAGAGAACACAGAGAGTCTGCCTCTAGTGAGCATTTTGTCATACATTTCCGTCAAAGAACAGCTCAGTGCCAGCTTACGTTTTACCTCAGTGTTTATTTCTGAAGTAAGCAGATATGCCTAATAAGACATTGGCAAGACTTAGACTTTAAAACACAGCCTGTTCCAAACCCTAGGCTGCCTGTTTAGGATCTTCACTCATTTCCGTACAATCCCATCTTTAGTGGAGCAGCATCTAATCCTTTCCTTTCTCAGCAGAATATTCTATTTGACAGGAGGGCGTGAGGGGTAATTAAGGGGCCCAGCCTCTGGTTGTATTGTCTGTAGCCCTTTATTTCCAGCCTGCTGCTGCTGCGCTCAGCAGAAGGAGAGGTGCTCTGCTGGAGGGATGGTCTGCACCAGAGATGCTCTGAGACTGAGGTTTGACTCTTTCCACCTGCGGCAGAAAGGCAAGAGCTCCCCCTGCACGCTGAGTGCAAACTCTGTCCCCTGGAGAGGGTCTTTCCTGCTACTCCCAAACCCACATTGTAATTTTAATCAGGTAGCTCTCTCCATTTAAGGGTGACAAGAAGTCATAGCTGGCATAAACAGGGCCTAGAATTGTGTATCTGTAGTTCGCAAACAGGAAAAAAGGAAAGAAGAATTGATGTTTTGCGAGAGCCATTTGAAATTAGTAGGGTCATTAAAAGCTTTTATTGAAATAAATAAATTCATAAAATTGCCTAGAACTCAATAGCACAGGATGTCTAATCAATAGTAATTCATTTTCAGAATTGCTGTCTGTTACACAAGCCAGGAATTGCAAGAGGTAAATCATGACAAACACTGCAAGCACAGACAGGATCCATTATATCACAGCAGGGGTCACGCTGGAATCACTTCATCTGGTTTTAAGGTTTGAAAGCCCAGGATGCAGCGGATTTTCAAACAGGCCCATCTGTGTGATATTTCTGGCCACAGATCTCTGTTTTCCCCACCGACGGTGGTAACTAAATCTCTGTGATGTACTCCATGCCACGGGCTGGATTATTTGCATTAGGAGTAATCTTCTGGTGACTCTGCAGGTGTCTGTAGCTGGCAGAATTAATTGCAAGGCTGTACTTAAGCAACTTTGTTTTTGAACTTTATTTCAGCTTGAAAATGATTAAAATGGGAAGCTGAAATTTGGAGATGTGGCTTCTGCCCTAACTTCATAAGCAAAAGAGGAGAAGCTGGAACTGTTTCTCCTTTTTTCTTTTTTTTTTTTTTTTTTTTTTTGCTGAGCTTTCTGAATTACAAAAACAAAAATGAAAAGTAAAAAGCCAAACCCACCCCACTGTAGGCTTGCTACTGCCTGCTGCTCATCTGACTGGAATTTTCTGACAGTAAATTTCAATTCATTTAAAGCTCTGGTTTTAATTCTGTCCATAAATGATTGTGAGAAATTCACTTTTATAGTTTGGAGGCATTCCACCTGGAAAAAACTAGCTCTGGATAACGATGTTTCCATCTGTTAAAAAACAGGAGGGAGTGGAGGGGGCAGGGCAGGGAATAAATGATGGTATATGTAGATTAAGGCCAACATTTTCAAAACCAGGAACTAAAGTTAGCCTTGCATATTCATACTCAGACACAAATAAATATATAGTGATTTAGGAAATTGTGCTAAGCCTCTGCTAGCTCTGTCTCATTATTTTTAACATGACCTCATCATTTTGGGCCATAGTCAGCTGCCCAAATGTGGATGAGAGAGAAGCTCATGCTCATCCTTCTTTGTGACAGTGTTGACCTGTGTCCCAGGGAGCAGGGTCTGTGTTTCTCTTCCTGCAGAGGAGTGAAATGCCAGACCAGGCTAGAGCCCATGGATCTGTTCAAGGATAAAGGTTAAATTCTACCACCTGTCATGATGTCAGAGGACAGGCTTTGGCCTGTTAAGAAACCTAGCTGATAGTTTCCCTTGAGGGGCAGTCCTGAAGGCAAAGGACTGCAGGAAGGCTGGACATTCTTCAAGAAGAAAATCTGAAAGACACAGGAGCAGGTCATCTGCATGTAATGAAAGACAAGATGTCAGGAAAGAAAGCCAGCCTGACTGAAGAGAGCTTTTTCTGGAACTCAGGAAAGAAAGGAGAGTTTATGACCTTTGGAAGAAGGGGCAGCAACTCAGGAGGACTACCAGGATATCAAGAGGTTATGCAGGGAGAAAATTAGAAGAGCCAAAGCTCAACTAAAACTTAATTTGACTACAGCCATAAAAGGCAACAATAAATGTTTCTATAAATACACAAGCAACAAAAGGGGGGCTAAGGAGAATTTCCACCCTTTATTGGATGTTGGGGGAAACATAGTGACAAAGGGTGAGGAAAAGGCTGATGTATTTAATGTCTTGTTTGGTTCAATCTTTAATGGTCAGACCAGTTGTTCTTTGGGTACTCAGCCCCCTGAGCTGACAGAAAGGGATGGGGAGGAGAATGAAGCCCCCATAATCCAAGCAAAAATGCTCAGTGACCTGCTACACCAACTTAAACACACACAGGTCTATGGCGCTGGGTGGGAACCACTCAGGAGGACTGAGGGAGCTGTCAGAAGTGCTCACTGAGCCTCTTTCAATCATTTATCAGCAGTCCTGGCTGATAGGGGAGATTCCAGTTCCCAGGAGGTTAGCAAATGTAGTTCCCATCTACAACAAGGGTAGGAAGGAAGATCTGGGGAAACTACAGATCTGTCAGCCTGACCTCAGTGCTGGGGAAGGTTATGGAACAGATCAGCTTGAGTGCACAGTATGTACAGAACAATTGAGTGATCAGGCCCAGTCAGCATGGGTTTATGAAAGGCAGATCGTGCTTGACCGACCTGGTCTTCTTCTGTAGCAAGGTGACCTGCTTACTGGATGAGGTCTGTGGATGTTGTCTACCTGGATGTTAGTAAAGCCTTTGACACTGTTTCCCACAGTATTCTCCTGGAGAAACTGGCTGCTCATGGTTTGGATGGGTGTGCGCTTTTCTCTGTGTGAAAAACTGACTGGGTAGCTAGGCCAAAAGAGTTGTAGCGAATTAAAGTAAACCCAGTTGGTGGCCAGTCACAAGTGGAGTTCCCCAAAACTCAGTATTGTGGCCAGTTCTGTTTAATATCAGTGATCTGTTGAGGGGATTAAGTGCATCCTTAGGAAGTTTTCAGACAACACTAAGTTGGGCAGGAGTGTTGATCTGCTCGAGGGTGGAAAATCCCTACTGAGGGATGCAGACAGGCTGGGTCAATGGGCTGTGGCCAATGGTATGAGGTTCAGCAAGGCAAAGTGTCTGGTGCTGCACGTGGGTCACAACAACCCCATGCAATGCTGCAGGCTTGGGGAAGAGTGGCTGGAAAGCTGCTCAGTGGAAAAGGACCTGGGGATGTTGATTGATAGAGCTGAACATGAGGCAGCTTGTGCCCAGGTGGCCAAAAAGGCCAATGCCATCCTAGCCTGTATCAGAAATAGTGTGGCCAGCTGTAATAGGGAAGTGATCGTCCCCCTGTTCTTGGCACTGGTAAGGCTGCACCTCAAATCCTGTGTTCAGTTCTGGGCCCCTCACTACAAGAAAGACATTGAGGTGCTGGAGTGTATTCAAAGAAGGGCCTGAAAGCTGGTGGAGAGTCTGGAGCACAAGTCTTATGAGCACAAGTGGCTGAGGAAACTCAGGTTGTTTAGCCTGGAGAAAAGGAGGCTGAGGACAGACTTTATTACCCTCTACAAGTACCTGAAAGGAGATTGCAGCAAGGTAAGCATTGGCCTCTTCTCTTAACAAGTGACAAGACAAGAGGAAATGGCCTCAAGTTGCACCAAGGGACATTTCGATTGGCTATTAGGAAAAAAAAATCTTCACTGAAAGGGTTTTCAAGCGCTGGAACAGGCTTCCCAGGGAAGTGTCATAGACAGCATCACTGGAGGTATTTAAAAGACGTGTAGATGTGGCGCTTAGTGACATAGTTTAGTGGTGGACTTGAGAGTGCTAGGTTAACAGCTGGACTCGATGATCTTAAAGGTTTTTTCCAGTCTAAATGATTCTATGATTTTGTGTTGAACTTCTATTTGGCCACATTTCCTTTGCCAGCAGCTTCCACGGGAAAATTACAAACACACAAATTTCTACTTAGTGTTTTAATTGCTTGCAACACATTGCCGGGAGCCACAGTGAGTTTTGCAATGAGCATATGTAGCTGGTACTGAAAGACCAAAGCAACAGTAAGCCCAATTCAAGCAAGAATTCTTAGTGCAAAATTACACTCTGCTAATCCTACTGAAAGAACCATGTCTGAAATGTCAAAGGACTTGACTGTGCTTCAAAACCCTTGGGAACAGAGCGCAGTTTATTTTAAAATGTTACTTGTCTGCAACTCTGTTTCTTTGTTTCTTGTCTAAGGAAGGCATAACCCTCAGTACTAAGTATTTACTCCCTCTAAAAGTGGGAATTTGGGGGGCCTGGTGTGAAGACTCTTGCATTTCTTTCAGTGGCAGATGAGACAAGTTCTTGAACCTCCTTGAAATATTTTTCTATCCCTTTAAGGCAGGCCTGCATTTGCTTCTTTTCCCTTTTTGGACCAATGTTGAATTATTCTTTGCACAGTTTCTTTTGCTATTATTTTCCTGTGTCTTCTATTGTATTTGCTGACTCATGCTTTTCAGCTCTGGAGTATAACTAAACAAAAATACTTGCACCTGCTTAAGCCCATCTCTAATTTTTCCTGGGTAAATAGCTTCATGGAGGACAGCAGGGCAGCAAAGATATGTTCTCAGAGAAGCGTGCACAGTGTGTGATATTACCTAGGCTGTAACTTTTGAAGAGATGGACTCATGCACTGCAGTATCTTCTCCCACAAAACTTCTACCAAACTAACTTTTCAGAAGGAGGATTGAGCTTAATGCCTCTAAATCATAATGAAAATAATTCAACTTCCCATTAATATAGAGGAAGTGCAACCATACTCCAGAAATACCCTTCAGATTGGAGTCACAACATGTAGGTAGGCAGGCATATTTATTTCACAGCCTTTGCCCACCTACTCAGGAAAACTGCTTTAATTCAGGAAGGATGCTTAAAACTCCTCTCAAATTTAAAAAACTTTCTCATCTGTGGCTCTTGCAGATGTGGAAACTAGCACATGAGGAAATTCTGATCCACAGAAGCTCTCTTCACACACCACTACCACTTCTAGCTTGAATAACAATAAATGCAGCTTAATTTATGAGCCTGGGTTTGTAATAACCTTGCACTATTAAGCAAAAAGAATTAGTCCTATCCAGGCATCCTCTGGACTTTCATGAAGCATATATGTCTTGCAATTTGGTGGCCTTGCTGCTGCTTGCTTTTAGCTGTGCCATTTTGGCATGATCTAGCAGTTTGACATTTTCTCATAACACCAGATTTCGCAAAGTGCAAGCACTTCCTGACCAGCCAAGATTTGAAACTTAGATGCAGCAGTTTTCCACTGCAGGGTAGGACTTTAAATGGGACTTGCTTCAGCAATGCCTGGGCTGAAGCATGCATTGGTCTGCAAAACAGATGATCTGCGCTTGTACTCTAATCCTTCTCTCAAGGTTTGAGGCTGCTATAATGCTCTGTCAAACCAGGTAGTTATTGCTTGAAGTATTCTTCCTCGCTTTGGAGCTGTAAGGTATGGAAAGAAACAGGTTTAACAAGACAGTGGTACACAGCAATCAGAGGAGGATGTCAAGGAGAAAGGAAGAAAGGATGACTAAAAAGAGGAGAAAAGAAGGAGAAAGGGAACTAGAGAGTCAGGCATAGACATTACGAATACCAAAACACAGCTTGCTTGCACTTGCTTTAGGCCGTAAGGACATTAGGCAGAACAATGTCCTCTCAGTCCAAGATTCTGAAGAAAGAATTCTGTGTCAGTCTTTCCTTAAAACTGTATACAGTGCTGAGGACCTAACAACATACGGGCTGTTATTTTACTCCACTGACTGTGTATAATATCCTTCTGGTTCCATCTTACCACGATTTGTATTGATTTTGCAGATTGTCTCTGCAATACAATCACTAAAGATGACATATCAAACCAGTTATATCTTTATGGTTTTGCATCATCATAGCATCATTAGTTGTTGCTCAGAGATTTAGGTAGAAATCTTTTGTCATTATTCTGAGACTTGCAGCAGATGCCAAACAGTCTATCCCAAGGACAAGATGTGTGAAATAGTTTCACTATTCTACCTTCACAATTTATCAAAGAAAGAGGAAGGGATAGAGCCAAAGAAGACTGTAGACAGATAGGGTAAATAAATCAAACCATTGTCTTTATTTGTACTGTAGATAGAATAACACCCTGTAAATAAATGTCTCTACACCTGAACAAAATATGCATAGCCATATGAACTTTACAGTCTGAATCTACTTATTATAAGGGCTTAATTTGCTGGATTGCCATAAATACAAAACTAGCCATGGTTGGAGCAGGGTCAAACACTAGCCTCTGAATACCAAGTGGTCTCAAGATATTTAGTGACTTACGTAGCTGATTGCTTGTGGAAGACAGGGTATTTTCCATTTACAGAGAGGGAGTGAGTGAAATGCAGAGCTAGTAGTGCACAGAACAGCCAGTTCCATAATCTGAGGTGGAAGGGAACCTCCACGTGCTAAATAAACCTCAACCTGGGGAACTTTAAAAGAACCACTGTTTGTTACTTTGGAAGCACCAGGGCATTTTTGGTGATAATAAAGGCTGGACATAGACTGCAATAGAGCCATTGCCACGTTGCTACAACTTCCAGCATTAACGAAGCCACATTTTGCTGAAATTATTGTGAAATTTTTCACTGCACTTGTAATTGGGTCATGATGATGAAAACAGTTCTTCATATGAAGGGTCATTATGGCTGGTATAAAATCAAATATTTAGTTATCTGTCTTCCATTATATACTGAAACGTATGATATTTATGATGTAATGAAATATTCAGGCTTAATGCTGAGACACTTATATCTTAGCCTCAGAATTCAGCAAGCTCCTGAAAATGTACTTTGCATACACAAGATGTATATTTCATATAAAAAGATGTGCACTGAAATATTAATAACATTTCCCTGAACTCTCTACATTGTATTCTGCAGAATATGATATATTTAAATGCACTCATTACATTGTGAGCTTTACCAGCTTCCACCAAAATGCACTGTATCACTCATCTTACTCACACCATCCATGGTCTGTCATCCTAATTTCAGCTCAGGTGTTCTGCAGCTTCACCACTTGCCCAAACACATATGCTGATCTCCAGGAGAAAGCTCTAAGAAACAGCGTTCATCCTGTGCTTGTCTCTGAAAACGGCTTTTTCCATTGTACATGAACAAATTTGTCAAAAGTCCTTTTTCTTCTGACAATAATGCTTGCTGTTCAACTTACCTGACAAGCAATGAAGATTTTCCTTTTCCCTTCAGTTCACTAAAAAACCCCATTGTATTAGTTAACAATGAAAGCATATCAAACCAAGACAAAATGTTTAAATAGCTTTTAGCCACCACATTATGGCTAAATGACAATAATCCTCTTTCTAAATTATGCAAAAAATGTTTAGTTAACTCACTGAATGAAAAGAGAAGTGAGTCTTTTGTATTAAAAACACCATTACAAGAAGTCCTTGTTTAAGTGAGAAAAAAGGGAACTCCTGCATATCTAAATTCATTGCAAAATTAAATCATCTTTTATGAGAGAAAGGTATAAAAATGATGCAGGAACCCTAGAATTCTATTGTATACTATCTGAACATACACATTCTGTTTTAATTATTTCTTTGGCAATGTAGATTGAATGATAGATTTCCAATGAGTGTTCATTTTCCAGGAAAGCGCCTTTTTTTTTTTTTTATTTTTCCCCCTGCAACTGCTATCATTACATTGGTAATGCAGAAGTTGTTATTAAGTCACTTAGAAAAACACGCTTACTCTCCTTCCAAAACAATCTGGGACACTGTTTCAACACCAGTAAAATGTACTCATTTCAGTCGTTTCTCATTACATGAGTTGAGTCATGGACAATTACAGTTTTGTCCTGGTGTTTTCTGATTTGCCCACAAGATGTTTGACCAAGATGTTAAGAAATGGTTATTGACCCTAGCTACTCATCAGGAGGCAATTTAGTAGGATCTAATTTGGACACAATCTAACTACCAGTTCTCTTTGCAACTTAGTTTAGTTGTCTAATTACCCAAACCTGCTAACCTTCTGGTACTACTATTTCTTTTGTTCCATCTGCTTGGTTCTGTTCATAGAATGAAGTAAAAACCCTGTCTTTGTCTTGGGTGCCTTAAAGTCTATGAGACTCTTTCAGAGTTGAAGGAGACATCTTGGTAAGCTGTGCAACAGTAACAAATAATTACCTCCAACTTGGCCTTATTTACAGTAATTTTTTGTTTTTTAAAGTATTACCCGCAGGCTAAGATGAAAATCAGCAATAATCTGAAAGGTTGTTGAGTAATCTTCAATGTCTCTTAGAAAAAGAGGCAAAGAGGAAGATAGATTTGGAATGACAACTGACCAAGTGTTACAACTCCACCATATACAAGGTTCATTATACGGTAAGGGAAGCCAGACATATTGCATCATATTACTCGTATATGGAACTATTTTGACAACGACATTTCATAATCAGGTACGCAGTGGCTTGCAGAATACAATACACAAAATATGCGGTGGCTATATAAATATGTCAGTATGTTCTGCTGCTTTTTATGTGAAGTGCACATTTCCATTAGGTAACATACTTTTTTTTTTCGATGTACAGTGTATTGCTTTTGCCTCATGATTCTTCCACTATGTCAGTTTCCAGATTTTATAGTATCATACGTATGTTTCTGCACGCAGTGTAAGAGTTTACAAGATATTGAGATTCTTATGAAAACCAGATGTATTTTCTGATGGTTCCATATGGCTGCATATAGGATCTTGATCTGTGGGCCTGCAATGGTTGTTGAGATGAAGTGTCAAGGTCAGGAATGCTGCTAATTACAAGCCCTAAAGTTATGCCTTACTAAAACAAAATGAGCCTGAATGCTTTTTATCATTTTGCCAAGACTCCTAACATTTTCATTAATCTAATCTGCCATCTTCAAAAAGAGCAAGTGTGCTGATGTCATCCATTGAAACTCAGACTTAGTCACCTGTTAAAGAAATCCCTCCTAGATGGAGCCCATCCAGGGCTGTAAACCAGACCCTACTATACTTTTTATTTTATTTTTTTAATAGCTAATACACAATTAATCGATTCTACCCATTGGAAATTTTCAGATTTATTTATCTGTATTTACAGGACCTCCAGCATGGTGGCATATTTGCAATTCACCGTTTTAAACAGGATTATCACCATACCACAGCATGCCTATAGCCAGTAACTGGTATTGCAGACAGAGCGAATAATGTGCCTGTGGTACTGATAGATTGGAGCAGGGGTTAATCTTTGGAGTATTTATAGTTCACCATTGGGATACTTACCTTCGAAATTTACTCATGTTTTTGAGCACATACAGGAAGAGAACTGCATCGACTGCAAGGAAAATTGCTTTTCATTGATTCTTCCCCCCGGTGAGTAATTAGCATGTATCATTCTTCAAAAGCAACTGATACTAATTACCCTGTTCTCCTAAATTTTACTGTTACATTAATTACCTATGGTAACTAAAACACTAAAGTGCAGTTATGTGTCTTCCTGACCAAAGGCACAGAAAAGAGAGACAGATAGCTGTCAGTCTGCAGTGACAGAAGTGCTCATGCTTGTAGCCAAACAACTCTTTTATGAGACCTAGTACTGTATTTCTGAGTTCATCGACAAACCTCAAGCAAAGGAAGTCTGAAAGCTTGCGCAGTATACATTAAACCACCACTCTGCTACTTTCTTCTTTACATGACTTTATTAAAAATGCACTCCTGTTTGAATTCAAGTAGATATATGTCATTGGAGTCTCACTTATCAAAGATGGGCTGTCAATAAAACTACTGAATGCCAGAATTTCACCCCCTGATTCAAATACAAGAATGTATATTCCAATTTCATGTGTCTTTAGGCCAGTGTATATGCACTAACTTAGAGCTCCTATTTAGATGCTGTGCCAACAGCTCTGACCCCGTAGTTTTGGAAGAGGCAACTAAGCCAAGTTGCACTACCTTCCCTTCTGGCCCACTTTAGAATAGTTTCCCTGGTTTTCTCCATTAGAGAGACCGATCTCTTTCTCTTACTTCTTAAACTACAAAGGAACACCCTTCCCTCTGTTGTGGAAAGGGTAGTACCCCTGCAGCTTATCAACTTTGCCTCACTAGTCATATCTTGTATATAACAAGTTCTTCACCATTATTTTAGGGCAGGTTCTCCACTTGCCTTATAGTTTGTACAAAGGGTCAAAATCCAGTCACTTATTCTCAAACTTAGGATGACTTTTGTACTCCTAGTTCAATGGCTTAGAGTTACTAGCAAAGATGGAGATCCAGGTTCGTATTTTCTGAAGGAATCACTGAATTAGCAATGATTCTATTTATTTTATTTTTTTTTCCTGTGCCTCCCAATGGGCTGGGTCAGAGAAAACACTCCTGTCTCGACCATTCCCAGTTTATGTGTATCATCTCCTCATATAACAACTATTACCTTTGCTGATAAACTTCTGTTGTATATTTTTCTGTATTATGTTCAGCTCTAAATGTCCCAAAAAATTGAAATGACAGTGACTTTTTTTTATTATTATTTTTAATTTTTTTAACATTAGTTACATTTTAAGAACTCTTGAGTAATACTAATACTCCTAGTAAAGGACAAAGTGGTGAGCTGCAGGCCAAAGTCACCCTCTGGGGATTTGACTACTTGCCTTTTTTCTTTGCTAAAAATCTGTACACTTTTAAAACTGGATGTTACATTTACATTACAGAGAGAAAGTAAATTAATTTAACAAATTATCAATTTGTGGAGTTTCTTGAACATGCAGTAACATGCACACAAAGCAGCTCTTTGTGATCCCACAGATGTCCTGCCCTCAGTGCGCAGCTTCATTAATCATGTGCTATGCATGTTATTGTCTAAATTGCAGTGCCATTTGAGACAGGGAAAACATTGGGAAAGAAATGCTTCTTACCCTTTTCACAGCAGTAAAGATTACAAATAAACAGAAGGTTTCAAGTCAGTGCTGTGCAGATTTAATTTTATTCTTTGAACTTCTGTGATTCACTCAACCAAAGGTTTGCTTATGTTTATTTATTTATTTCTAGAGCAAAACTGAGCATATCCAGCACTACATACCCAGTTCATGCAAGAAAAGCTGAAACCTGTAGTTGCATCCCAAGAGCGAGAAGATAAAGGTTTGCCTCTAGGGTTTGGTTATGCCTCTAAGATAACTGGAAAATGCTGCTATAGTTAGTGTGATTCTGCTCCAGTGATGCTGCACAACAAGATCCGTACCCCTAGTGCAACAGTGACACAGGCGTTGGACCAAATTTTTCCCTTTCCTAAATGGTGAATGAAATTCATTCAGACCAGAAGTACTATTTCACACAGATTTTTGCCATACCTCTATTCTAATGACCACTGCTGGCTTCTAGCTGTGGTCACCATTTTCTTACACTAGATAAATATAAACAGCTGGCTATATATAAAAATCACGTGTGAGCTATACTTTGAGAGAGCTTTAGTAATTTGATATGAAGGGTGAGGACTTGGTTGGGCTAATCCAAGGACATCTGTTATTTGAAGCTAGGACGTTCTGGTGCAGCACCAAGCTATGTGTCAGCACTTAAAACCAGAAAGACTGTGGCTTAAAATGCTTTCCTTCCAACCCTATCCCTGGAGGTCGTCAGTCTCTTGACCTGAATATTTCAAAATAGACTGTTGTCTAATAAATCCTGTCAGAAATTCTTCATATAGTCTTTCTCAAATGTAATTCATGTATTCCACAATTCACAGATTCTGTGATTTCTTTATCTAGTTACCTGAAACCACTTAATGTAATGATGGGCACAATTTGACAAATATAGGAAGGTTCATATTTTTATTTCTAAAGTGATAGAGCAGTTTAAACTTTGAAAGGCAGGTATAATTCAGAGACCTCAAGACCAGAGGAGAGCATACATTTCCTCAGCTTGCTCATATATATGTGAATACATTAAAAAGTATCTGCCATTGAAAATGCGTAGATTCCTTATACAGTAAACAAAAAATGGACAAAAAAACTGATGAAATGGGGTTATTAAAAAACAAAAATCCTAAGCAAAACTAAAAAAAATTCTGCTTAGAAGGGGTTAAAGAGAGAGAAGTCACAGATGTGGATAGGAAGACCTCTCATTCATTGCAACCATAAAATCAGTCTTACAGATATCCTTAGGGAAGGAATGCTACAATTAGGATCCTTGATCTGGAAAAGCTTACTTGGTACTTCAATTAAGATTAAAGGTAAGGTCAGAAGGCAAAAAAGGTTGTTTGAGATCAAATGTTTTGTTGGGCTAGAAGATGAGGGAGAGTCGTTCAGACACTTCAGTCCAAACAATGGAAGTGCACCATAAGCTCTAACCTAACCTCAGTCTGATGCCTTATCAGAAGCTGACATAAATTCACCAATAGTTCATGCTGCTGACATTCTTGCTTCTGGATCATACAGAGTGTGAGCAAACAAAGAGCGCAACTGTAGATTATACTCCTGTAACCTTGCTAATGAAGCATACAGTGCCTTGAAATGGAGTAGGGGAGAATTAAAATGGACTTCCACTCCCTGCAGACTGCTCAGAGCACTGCAAATTGGAGTTATGGTACCTTTTGCTGCAGAAGTGGCTACACGTCCTGTAGTTCTCCAAGGCGTTCCTTGGAGCAATGAAGCCCCTGTGGGAAGACATGAGGTACATTTTCTCCAGAGATTATGTGGCAAAATGTCTGAATGAAAAATACATCTATAAAAGGAAATAAAGCTCCCCTCCCCCTTTTTTTTTAAGGTAAGAATGACTTCACACACAAAATTTTGCAAAAATAGTTTCTTAGCCAATGAACTGAACGAAATCCTCTGAAAATTACATTAAATTTCCTTTAAGTTAAAATCCATTTGACAACTTCTATTTATTTGTGTCCCTGAATTACTTTTCAACTGACATTTTAGCCATGTGGAACACAGGAAATGAATTTCCGCCTATTTCAGTGCTCAAACACGCATGTACAAAACACAACAAGCCAGCCTGGAACAGTAAACACCTTTTCAACACAGCACATGCCTACCTTATACTCACACATTTTTTCCTGTGGATTCAGGAGTATAAGACAAAACATTACAGCTACAACTTGGGGGATGGAGGGGTGGGTGGAGAGGAACCAAACCGAACCCCCCAAAACTCCGCATGAAAACCTTTAGTGCATTAAGTAAATGGGCACCCAGTAAGGATGATGTTTCTAAGAAAAATCCTACAGGGAAGAAAATGTTCAGCATTGCTTTGCAGTTTGCCAGATATTTCCAGATTATTTTTCTTTTTCCATCACAGTCAAATTACTCATTTTCAATTGGCCACCCTGCAGCGCAAAGTAAAAGTAACTTCTTTAGACAGCTGCTTTACATAAAGTGTTTGCTTTCAAGAAATATTGTGAAGGCAGGAGATACTGGAAAGGAATAACAGAGTAAAAAGGGGAAGGAGAAAGGGCTCACCCTCCCAACCTTAGCATTTCCTGCCCTCCCCAACCGCCCAGAAAAAAAAACCTCCGAAAGATGAAAAGCTGTGTTGAAGTGTTAGGGGAGCCTAAACCAAAATACATCGATGACATCAAAAAGCCAAAGCTAGTGTGAAACATTGTCACCTTGTTCTATTTACAGACGTTAATAATTCTCTGAGTTAGGATTCTGCCTAAAAAGGCCTTAACATGTAAAAAATTGCTAAGTGATAGGACAGGTTAGAAACAGCATATGCAATGAAGGGAGAAAAAAGCAAAGTGACAGTGGCTTAGCTGGGAGTACAGGAACAGACCCAAGTCTACTTGCTAATTGACTTCTTTTAGATTTTAAAATAATTATATTAGTTATCTTCTAACTGCCTGAAAAAATATTCCATTGCCACAAATTACACATGGAGAGATTTGAGGCAACTCAGCTGGCAAACACATTTCTTTCTGGGAAAACCCACACATACATCAATATAAAAAATGCAGACATAATTCTAGTGATGAAAACCTCCTCAGTTTTTATTGCATAATTATTGTTTTTCAGGAATCAGTTTTTCAAATACCCCTTGCCAAAAAATACAATTTTATGGTAAAATAATGGGTTTTAAATTAGGCATAGGGAGTCCTCAGTAAAACTGAGAATTTTAATGTTCACGATCATCTCCTTTTCTAGGGTCTCAGACATCTGCTATATCTTTATAAAACTGTCATTGTTATAAGATTTTCATGACTTTATCTATTGAATCCGTCTTTTAAGATCATAGATGTCATATAGAACTCTGACTTAAAAATGTTTACTACAGATACAGTAATTGCCATACACAAGCAAATATGCATGCACACACGTGTATCTAGAGACATTAGAGATTTAGTCCAAAATGTACTTACACACACGTATATATATACCTTTGGGGAGCTGTCATTAACTAGTGGACATACAACACATTGGATTCAATTACATCATGGAATTTCATTATAGTCTCTTCTGTAGACAGGTTTTGAATATGATCCCATGACCCTGACTCAAAAGTAGAAATAATTCTGTTAATACAGAGAATGTTGTACAAAATATATTAATATATACCACAAAACTATGAAGCACTGAGTCAGTATGACATGAAATACAGACTTTCTGGAGGTTTTAGAGGCTACTGCTGGATGGTAATTTCATATTAATTTTAAATTAATTATTGACTATGTATTAAATTTTGTATTAAATGCATCGTATTGAGACATAGATATGTGCATTTTTCTTGAAATCAAGACACATACATCATCCCAAACAGCTTGTGAGTTCTAGAAAGTCTGGGAATGTGAGCTTCACAGCTAAAGCATGGCTCTAATATTTTTGATATGCGTCAGTGAACAATAGCCTTGCTTTCTTACAGACCATTTGGCCAGGCGTTTTTTGCTTTTCAATACAGCTCTTGTGCTTCTTTTTTAAAGCTTCAGCTCTCCCCATACTTGTATTGTTATTGAAGAAGCAAGTATCAGCTCGGGCTTCCTGCCCTCTCTGTACCTCCCTATACTGCCACACTCATGTCTACATAATGAAGTGTTGACAAGACTACTTTTTACCAGGGGATCAGCCCAGCTACCTATACACCATCATGAAGGTCCACTTGAGAGCATCTTGCCCATCTCCAGCTGCTACTGCAGGAGGCAGGCACTTGTATTGTGCTGGCCAGCCCTCCTCCAGCACCTGAGACACCCCACTGTGTCCCATACCACATTAGATCTTTGCATTGAGGCAACCAAATCTAGCAAACTGAGTAAGCCAGGCCACAGGAAGCACAGGGGCATCCCTGGGGCCAGCCAGCTTCTGCTGCTGTCTTACCATGCCTGGAAGCAGCAACCACTGCCAAGGGATACAGCACACAAGAGAGAGCATCAGGGACAAGTCTTTAAAAAAGTAATCCAGTTTCACTTGTTGCCACTTGATTTGGGCTCATTTAAATTGCCTAGATTTCTAGGTTTTAATCCTAATGAAGTTTTTGTGTGTGTGCATTTTGGTCTTCCTTGGAGTACTGACTCTTGAAAAAGGTCTGGGAACATCTCTATGGCCCAGGCAGAGCTGAATGGTTTTCGATCTGTACACTTGGGAATCTTGGAATATTTCCCAGTGAAAGTGTAGGTCAATAGGAATTAATATAAACCTATTCATTACTTTCTGTAGATCTCTCCTGGAAGGGGTGTGTGCAGGAGCATTTTAAAATGACTGCTCTTTATCCCTTATGTCACACAGCCACCATAATTTATTTACTCCCTGGCAGAGACTCCAAGCTGTCTGCCTTCATAAACCAGCAGCAGTCACCTTAGCCTTCTCCCAGAGGGTTCAGGCTGAGATGTGTGCAGGTTGGGATGATTCATGGGAACTTTGACAGCCCCCTAAGGATTTTTTAATGACTTGATAAATGCAGAGATGTGCCAAGTTTTTTAGGTGAATGACACTTGGATGTTTGTTTCTGCGAGATTACTTTGATATAAATGTTGAGTCTGTGAAAAATGTTCACTTTTCAGGATATATTAACAAATGTAGCTCTTGCTTAAGACCACTGTTGTGTGATTTTGTTTCTTTAATCTTCAAAGTAACATGTGGACTAAAGCCTAGAGTGTAGCATTCATAAAACTGATGTGGGAACGAACCATACTTTTATAAATCTAGTCCATAAGCACATTTTCTCATGTTTGGTCTAATCTGATTGCAATTATATTGTTTTGGAGAAGAACAGTAGGAGAAATACTCCAGCACCTAGGTGGGGCTAAGATCTGGGTGGCTCTGAAAATGCCATGTAGGAATCCTTTGCAATTGATTTAATCCTAGTGAAGCGGGATATGTATGGATTTTGCATCAAATAAGCAACTTGATGAGCATGTGTTCTTCCCCCAAGCCCACATGCTTCATGCACATTCATGCATACAGTATCTTTGTAACATAACCCTTATAGCAGGAGCTACCAAAAAGGGAAGAGTGAGAACTGGGACACATCTAGGGGCTGTGAAGAGGGAAGCTTTGGCACAGACATCCCACTGGGCAAGCCATGAGGTGTGAGGCTCGGTGATAACATGCAGACTCATCTGGGACGTTTGGATGCTTACTCTTGACAATAGTAAAACCACTAAGTCACAGTGCCTACTGATAACCTGAAGGTTGTCAGGCAACAGCTTTGCAGAAGGATAGACCACTGCCCCCCACCTTATCCCTCCCCTTGGCACACTGGCCTCCCTGGAAAGATGTGAATATTAGGGTGCCATGTGGGAGCCCCACTGTGCTCCTGCCAGCATCTCACTTTAAACCCACAGGTCAGTGGTGAGTCAGGCACTGTTTCTTTTCAGGAACAATGAATCAAGTGGGAGAAGAAAAAAGAATCAAAAAGGAGAAGTAAGGATATTGATTTGATAAAGATCGGTGTTACTAAGAGCCTGAGCTGGGATAATAGAACAGCAGGACACGTCCTCATGCAGGGAGCAGCTATTCATGGCACTCCTTGAGATGTATAGATTTAATGGCAGCTGGATACCCTTCTAAAACTGCCTTGTGCTACAAGATACAGTGTGTACAGTAAAAATAGCACTCTTCACACAGCAGGTTTCTATTATAGGATTAACCAATTGTGCCCACAATGTAAAAACCTGCTAACGACTAGCAAAGGCAAATCTCCCTAAAGCAGCCAGGCAACAGAATAAAGTCACAAACAAAAGACTAATGACCTAAAAATAAAATTCAAACCTGAAGATAGATCAGAAAATACTGCTTAAAAAGTTAATGTCACAGAACTGTGTCAATTATGCAACTAAACCTGACTAACTAGACTTCTATTGCTCATTCCTATATGCCCTAAGCTTCTGCTTCTGTTAATGCCTGTAAGATTGTAAAGTGACAGGGAGAAAGGTTTCATGCAAAGTGTGTTTATTATGAATTCTATATCTAATGATTCTTCAGCTAAACCTCAAAAAGGCACAGATGATTCTGACTGAAGTGGAAAGTTTATGTTAATAGCATTATAAAATCCCCTGCCAGTCCCTTCAGTGACTTGAGTCTTATGCAGCCCATTTACAGTAGATAACTCTGAAATAAATTAATTTTGTTCAATTCCAGAGTTGACCAGGTCACTTGTCTAATTAAACTTCAGTAAGCATAAAAATATCTGAGCTTTGCTTTCAGTTCAAATGGTCTCATGGTATGTCCTATTTTAGCATAAGTTACCAGGCAGATTGCCAGCTCTGTATGGAAGGAAAAATTCAACAATACGTTGCAATAATACACTCTCCTGGCTCCCTGGTCAAAACTTACTTTCACCTGAAATATTCTTTCTTGCCCTTCCTTACTTCTAGGATCTTGACATAAAGTCATCAGCATTCATGCTGTAAGATTAGATTTAATGTGTTTCTAAAGCCTCCCATTAACCTTTCAGAAAGTCTGACATTTCCTGATTCACCAGACAACTATGTCTTTTTCTATTGGGGTAGACAGTCTCTTCTCAAATCACTTGCATGTGTCAATAATGACTCCTTTCTTCCCCTGTGAGCCAGAGGAGAGCCGGGCCTCAGCTCTCTTGACTGAGGGGGGATTGCTTTTGCAAAGGTTCATGCACAAGCAAAAGGCAGAGATAGAGAAATTATGTTAAGCAGCCTCATAATCAAAAGCTTCAGCAGATAGACTCAAACCCAGACATAGGTAGATTGAGCAGTAGATAATTCTTTTTTATGGTATTGACAGAAATGTAGCCTTTCAGGATTCATATGAGCCTAAGGAAAAGCTGCTATTATTCTTGAGTTTCCATTCCTGCTGAGCCAGCACCTGTTTGCACTTTTCCCTCATTCTGGTCAAGCAAAGATTCTCACTTAGCATGTAATAAAATCTTGCTTTACTTCCTCTGTAAGCCAAACACTTTGACATCATTGGGTGTGTGCCTGGTTTATGGTCTAAAGATTTAGCCTTTTATACGTACACAATTACCTAGATCGTTTTCCCTACCCTCTCCAGACTCATGTCAAACCACCAAGCCCCTCAGGTCTGTTCTTTGAGTTTAGATTTGTGAGCATCATGTGCTCACAGATCTATTGATTTCTGCCATGTGATAGCAGATCTATTTGATTTCCATGAGATAGCAGGGTGCAAGTCAATGTGTACTCTTCAGATATCCATCTCTTTTGTAAAATTAGAAATCACCCAGTTTGGGATATTGGGCTAACTTACTTGTTCTGTCCTGCAACTATGAAACCAAAATATTTTCTATAACCTAGAGACCATAAAAGGTCTTGACTGAGCTCATGTATGTTCATAGAAAGTGATTTCTCACTTGGCAATGGACTCTCCATTGTATTATACTTTTCAGGAAGGAGAAAGGAAAATTTGGTCTTTTGTCTCTGATTTTGTGTTTCCTTCTCACAATCTCAGAAACATAATGCTTAATATTTTTCCCACATATTGGACAAGATATATCATCAGGAATTCAATGCCACAAAAGCTGATACAAAGTAATCTCTTTTATATTTGCTTGCAGGCCACACACAGCTTTTATATGCAACTCATATGTTAGTTATTGTAAAGAATTGCATCCTTTTTTTCCCCATGTCAAGTCTAATTAAAGAGTACTGAATGCTTTTCTTATATATATCGATATATCAATATAAGTATACATTTACCTATATCTATATCTATCAATATTGATATTTATATTGATATCAGTGTATATATTTATAAAGTATCTATATATATAAATATTATTATGTATGTATTTAAATCTATATATTAAAATCTATATATTAAAAGCTCACAATAGGCATCAATATCAACCAGTGTGTACAGAAGTTGAT
Source organism: Myiopsitta monachus (assembly GCA_017639245.1). NCBI lineage: Eukaryota > Metazoa > Chordata > Aves > Psittaciformes > Psittacidae > Myiopsitta > Myiopsitta monachus. Next base: position 45,810,015 of record CM029918.1, read on the forward strand.
ATCTGTTGATACATAGATAAATATAGATATCTATACCTATATATCTATATCTATATTTATCTATCAATATCAATCTGTATCAATATCAATCTATTTTTATTTATCAATATCAGTCAGTGTGTATAGAAGTTGATATCTGTTGATACATAGATACAGATAAATATAGATATCTATATTTATAGATATCTATATCTATAGATAGATATCTATATCTATAGATATCTATCTAACATATCTAGATATCTATCTATATCTATATCTATATATACATATCTGTATTTATCTATATCTATGTATCAACAGATATCAACTTCTATACACACTGATTGATATTGATACCTATTGTGAGCTTTTAATATATAGATTTTAATACATACATAATAATATTTATATATACAGATAATTTATATCTTTATAAATACAGATATAGATATATGGGCATATATATAGATATATAGTTATACACATATAGATAGAGATATATAGATAGGCATTGATGCTTTTTGATCTGCATATTGATATCAGTAAGCATCAATACCTATTGACCTGACACCTAGTACTTCCTACGGATTCAACTATCTAATGATAGGTATCAATGACTGTTGACAGCAGTTGGCATCAATACCTATTGATAATATTAAACTTCAATAGATCTAATAGACTGATGAAAATAGGTCTAACAGACTGATGATAATAGGTCTAACAGACTTACTGATAGGTATTGATTAATATTGATTATTGATATTGATTAATGCCCTACAATTCAAAGACATTAATGCTTACAAAAACCTATTTCAAAACCTATTTTAGAAATGAAAGTCTTTCAATATTAAAATTGATCAATGTCAAATGAATGAATATCTATTGATATCAATAGGTATCAATGGGGATTGTTATTGATCAATATTGACAGGCATTGATACCAATCAATATTGACAGTCATCAATAGCTGTCAATTTTGTGATCTCCAATAAGTGGTCCCTGAGAAACAGACTTACTAGTGGTGCAAAACGTGAACACATTTCTGTTCAGTTTGCTATCTTGAGCCATTAATATGAACCACAAACACATTATAATGCAAAAGGTTTACAAAAGAATCAAGAACACATGGGTTATGTCAAGTTATATGCTCCCCACCCTCACACTCCTTCACTATTTCTGATAAAGAGCATGGAAACAACACTGAAATAAGTTATTTTTATCAAGATGCTGAGTTATCTCCTATCCAAATGGAATCATACAAAAGATCTGCATAAAATTTTCTAGATGATGGTCAGAATACACAGAAAAACTATAATAATAAACAGTGGAATAAACTACTAATCTCTCAGGGCTGTATAAACAGATTGGGGAATGTCCTTAAATTTCTAATATTCAAAATGTGCCTTTATTTATCCCATACTAACTCCTATACTCAATCAGTTTGTCTGACATAGAGAAACTTCATGCACTTTCACATGAGTACTTCTGTCTGAAATGAAAATCTGATTTGCACTAGGATCAAACTACTTAGCAATGCTATGATGATGTGATGAAAAAAGGAGGCCAGGGAACAGTCTCACTTGTCAACAAGGACAACTTCTGCAGAGTACGTTGATAATGCAATAATATGTTGGATTAAAATGGTCTGGCTCATATGGTGAAGAATAAATTATTAATATGGACAACATTTCTGAGACATCTTAATGTAAAGACTTACATGGCGAATGCCTCCGTGGAGATAATTCATGCCTGAGTAGCATATATTTTCATTATTGATTCACTAAAAGGGTAATATTGCTATTGCAAATGCACAAAAATTGTCTCTATGGGTCAAATTCCATTTAATGTTACTCCAAAGAAGGTAGCAAAAATACACCAGGGATGTTTTTTCGGCTCACTCATCCAGTCCATCATATGTACGATAGTCTAGCTGGTGGTTTAACTTTTTGAAATCCATAGGCTGATATGTTGTGAGATGCACTAAATATCTCAAGAAGAGAATAATAAACAGAAAAGCACCTACTCCGAACATCTTAAACCTTAACAAGCTGGTGAATCGTGAAAGACACTAAACCTTCCTGGGTTAATGAGCATTTTGGTAAAAGCAAACGAGAAGTACAGAAGACAAACACCAGAACATGCGTTGCATGTAGGTGCGGAGCATGTACCAAGAGCAGAAAGCTAAATTGCTTGTTGTTAATTCAGATGCTGTCTAACCTGATTGCAAGGGCCTAGCCTTAAACTACTCCAGTGAGGGAGTGGGACAGACCCAGAGACCATAGCCAGGTTCAGCTAAGAGTCAAGACCATAAGTTACGTCTCTGGGGATAGGAGCAGTCTGGGACATCAGCCCATGGGTGGGCCTAGATCGATGTGACCTGTGACAGGGCAGGGCAGTGGGGAGCTGAAGACTAGCGTTGCTGCAGCATTGCTTCAGCAGGGACTGATGGACCCAGAGGGCTGAGATGGGGTCCTGAGCCATGGGCAGGGTGGGGGGACCTCCAGGGGCCTCGTAGGGATGGCTAGCACTGGTGGTGCTCTTGGGGCCATGATAGCAAAGCAGCACTGCAAAAATTGTCTAGGTGTGCACATACCTGACATGTATCATGTCAGAGTTCCCCTACCAATCTGCAGCAGAGTGTAATATACTGCTTTGGAGAATGCTTCCACACATTGCCACCCATTCCTACAGAATTTGAACAGTGTTAAACCAGTGTCATAGGAAGACTTCCCCAGCATGTTGGATGCACCATATGATAAGCTGAGAGTAGGACTTCTGAAAACTTCTCTAAGAAAATATTATGCTCCAGGAGGAGCAGAGCAAGGTCAGCACTGAGAATACACAAAATCCCCACACTGGCATACGTATATCACTGCTAGAAGGAATATGAGCAGCACAGTTCGTTTCACTTCAGAATATGAAATTTCCTAGCCCTTGAGAGCTTTCACGTCTGAAATTCTAATCCTGGATGCACTATGTTTAAAACAGAGTATGATAATCCAAGCTGGATTCAGTGTATTCAGTTTGCAAAGTGCCACAGATACGAAGGAAATAAATGCCATCATGTTTAAACTATATTTAGGCTCCTAATTGCTAAGAATAAATCAAAATATATGATTTTGAAATCTAAGCTCCTATAATCACATTTGAAAATGTTATACTCGGTATGAAGTAATTATTAACTGTTCATTACCAAATAAAGCAGATTATTATTTTTAAAATGTACTTAGCTATCTAATGTAATCTATCTAGATTTCTATTCTGTTCTCATCCCAATAATTAATAATATATTACAGTACAAAGAAAGGTCTAAGTAAACTTTTAAGATACTTATTTTTCCAGGTACATAGGCCAATAGTTTTCTGCCTTTGGATGGGGCACTTCTAAAGGTTCAGAAAAAGTAGCCAAGAAAAGGAGATCTGTTTCTGGAATTTCTCTATTTGCTGTAGAGAAGATATACAATCACAGCTAAGTCCAAAATTAATAATACAGTTGCTAGGAGAGTTCTTGCCTTTTAAGTATTACACTGCTTTCCAAGTATTTCCATACAGAAACAACAGTATTTTTCTACTTTGAAAATTTCAGAAATGGGCTGCTTAGTTTATGCTTGCTTATTCTTGTTGCAGTTTAAATGAACAGTTAAGCTGTCCATGCTACCCAACTAGCTAACACTAACATCATTCATCATCTCTCTTTTTGATTATCTCTTGTAGGTACAGCTGTTTCTGTGTTTAGAAGCTCAGTGCAACCATAGCCTGTGCTGCTATCAGTGAATCTGGGGTTTGCACCAGCACCCTATGATTTGGGTGCTGCAGGAGGTAACCCATGTGGAGGGTGCATGTGTTGCGCCAGCCAGGTTTACTGGGTGTACAAACAAGGGACAGGACCCCAGGCAGTCAAGGCACACTAACTTCTCAGTCTAGATGAAGCCTTCCTCTTCAAAGGTGAAAGACAATGAGACATCATTTCTCCCTCTTTGTCATGGCAAGGGCAAGTATATTCTCCTAAAAGCAGGGCCAGAGGGGGTGTGACCTACCTAGGGTTGGGATGCCTCAATAGGAACATTTCTTAGGCAACTGTGCCAACATCGCTAAGAGTGCACAGACAGCCTTGACTAGCTAATCCATACTTTCTCTACATGGAAATGACCATAGGCTAGTCCAATTTACTGACTTTTTCTACATAAGTGATGTGAAGGATGGCACATGACTTCTTGCGGGAGTTTAAGCTGTTACTAATAAAAAAAAAAAAAAAAGTTTCTCCAGTTTAGGTAGTCATAGGATTTTTGGTAATTTTGGTAGTAGAGAATTGGAAGAAAAACAAGAACTAATGTTTTTTGTTAGTTTGTGTAGCTGGTGACGGCTTTATCCTTTGCAAAGAAAATACAAGTGACTGAAGGTGAGAAGATGCTGTAGGGCAAAAAGATGTTACTTAGGAAGAAGACAGTAGGCTACCCTGTCAAGAGAAGCGAAGCAGACCCTCTAGTCTTTCTGCTATGCTGAGGCAGGCTCAGGGGGACACCTGTCCTTTCTATTCTATTTATGCATGCAAATATCATTCAGTTATATTTTAAATACCTAAGTCACATACGCACATTTCATATACTCTGTTTTTTTTTTTAAAAAAAAAAAAGAGAAATGCTTTCTTGCCAACAACCAATACGCTATGGAATAGCAAATTAAACTATAAAGCCTCTTAGGTCTAGAATAAGTCTGTCTAATTTTAGTTACATAAACGAGAGACACAGCCTAGGCATAATGTCAAGCAAGGTACCTTCTGTTGCCAAGACACAGAGACAGGATACCTCCAGAGGACACTTAAGTATTAAATGCCTTAGATCACCCTCAAAAAGTGCCTACCTGTGTCAATCGACAGTAGAAGGCAGTGGACCACCATAATCTGAACTTTGGTACCTTAATTGAATACATGGAGTTAGGTGAATCGAATTGTTTTATTTAAGCATGAGGGTAAATAGGGGAGTTGAGAATGCAAAGTAAAAGGAAAACAAATCAGAAATATAGTCAGCTTTGGTTTTTAGACTCTAAAGGTCAGTTCAAAGACACAGAGAGGAATAAATAAAAATTATATTGTAAATGTCTGAATAAAAATAATATATAATATTTCTACAAGCTAAAACATTTGAAATAAGAGTCAGAGAAAATCAGTTCTTGTTTCCGTGCCTCCCTGCTTTGTGTGATATCCTCAAAAGGACACTTGGATGTTAAAAAATATTTATTTTTTCTGTAAATATTAGCTGGATGATTAAAGCTACTTCTACCGGAATCAGAATTTCCCTCTCCAAGATAATACAAATGTTTGTTCTATAAAATCATCTTTGGCATGATGGAAAGCTCACTTGTGATTGTTCAAAATAGGCCTCAATATTCTACATATTTCCATAGCTTTTTATTTAATTATGTTCCTTTTTAAGCTCTTTTATTAAAGAAAATAAGTACTACCCTCAAACACAACTGGAGTAGTGGTAAGGGACACGGGTTCTCTGTAGCATTCACTTTTAATGTCTCTTCACTCGTAAGCTTGACCTTACATTCATAAGATAAAAGTGCATTTGAGACAGGGAGTCTCCCTGAGTTATTAATAGCATACTTAATTATTCTTCTTTCCTTGGTGATAATACTTTGGAAGGCATTTAGAGGAGTTATGTGAACACATTGTGCAGTATTCAGAGCATGCATACATTCTTATATTTATCCATTCCCCTTGATATATTGACATATTTTAAATGCAATTTCCAGACTCTACTGATGTCATTCATTTTGTGGTATATAGGTTCAAAGATTATAATACATCATCCCCTGAGGCTAGCAGCAGCAGAAATTATTCAGGGTCACATTACCAAAAGTTAAACCTAGGAGAGTTTGCCTCTCAGCCTCTCCTATTTGGGATTCTTTTTGAAGGCACCAAGCACTCACAGTCATGGCTTTTGTGGTGCCAAAGCACGAGTACTCCTGACCTGACCTGCTGCCAAAGCAGGAGCCCTGTGCCTGAGAGTGCAGTCCAGACCTCAAAAGCCAGCTCCTCCTCCTGAGGATGCCTGGTCTGGCACTGCGCAAGCCAGGGAGGAGGTGGCGGTGCCACCCGTGGAACCCAAAAGCTGCCAGTGGAGCTGGGATGCAGGAGGAGGGCACCTTACCAGATGCCACATATAATGTCATATTCATATGCTGCCTGAGATCTTAAAAGCCAGTTCTACTGAATGGGGCCAAACCACTTCCATCACAGCCTTCGGTGCAGGTATATTGGTACAGAGGGAGGGGTGGCAGTGAAAAAATGCTGTTCTGACTACTGCTGTAGCAAGCAAACAAGTCTGCCCTATGATATTGGCCTTTACCGTGAGAAACTGATGGCGGGAGGGGAAAAAACAAAACTAACTTTTAATTAACACTCCTTTGAAGAGGCACATGTGGAGGAACCCAGTCTGGAATCATTTGGAATAATGCTGACAGTAATAGCTCTGCCTTTAAAGGATCCCCTAATACTTGTTCCAGTAGTCTATTTTCCTATTAAACTCCTTTACCTGCAGCACAATACAGTGCCATTACACTCAACCTCCTACATCCATAGAAGTATTTTAGAGGCATACAGCTCAAAATGCATCATCTGTGGAGGACTCAGGAAAAGAAGCTTTAACATTAAAAGTTGTTTCTAAGAGCACACAAAGGCTTTATTTGTATCTAGACAGGCAGAAACATTATCATTGTGGAAGGTCTTTTTCAGAGCAGCAAGAAAGGTTTACCAGGATAAACCTGAACATAACAACACATTAATACTTTCTCTAAATGAACAAATTTAATCCAACAGAAAGACAAACCAAACTGGTCCAAATTAAAGTTGATTTTAAAATTCTTCTAGTTTCTGTACAAACCTTAGGTTTCCTTGACTGCTCTTCAGGATAGATATCACACTGAGATACCTAATGAAGCTCAGATGCAAATTATTGAAATAATATAGAGCAATCAGGTGGGAATAGGAATTTCAGATTCATTCTGTGTTTGCTCAGAAGTCATTAGTTACGAAAAAAAATCAATCACTTCCACTGAGTTACTTGGAGACATTAAACACCACATGAGTTTATTCACATTTCACAAGCACATAGGAGTACCAGCTTCTCTAGTAAGAAATAGCCTCCCCATGGATGAATCTGAAGAAACGCGAACTTCAGGCATGTTGAGATGAGCTGCACTAGCGGAGGACAAAAAAAATAAATAAATAAATAAAAAGTAGGGAAACAAAAGCTGATCAACCCTAATCTTCCAAAGCTCCAGTCTAGTGCCCTGAATCACAAGATTGACCCTCCTATGTGCTATGGCTAAACCCTCTGCTGAATCATACTGGTCAGGCAATCTCCTCTTGATGGAAAGCAGCAATTTCAACTTTTCTTACGTTGGTTTTCTGTCCATTGTACTCTAATGGGTATGTGTATGCATTTGTTAGCCTTCCTTCTCTGGGGCTGTGTCCCCTTTCAGCTGTTCACCTCCCTGTTGCTTTTTTAAATCATATCTTTAAACATTTACATCGTGGTGGTTGTCTGGAGGCTTTGGTCCTGAGCACTGGGGAAGCCAGACTGGGAAGACTGCCGAAGGGAAGCTAACATGGTCTTTTCTTCCAAGCTGAGTAACATCCCGTTTCCATGCTTTCAGTGAAGGGGATCTTGTATTTTCCCAAGCTACTCCACCCCTGGCAGGATCAAGCTTTATGCAATATGCTGTCCCTGCTGCATGAGGTCAAGGCTGGTAATCTGTTATTTTTTCAAAACTTGAGCCCAAGAGATGTAAGAACCTAACATGTAATTTGTATCCCACTCTCAACTCGCTGCAGAAAAACAGGCCAACAGTGCAAAGGAGTCTGAGACATGAAAATTGAAACCTGTGAACTGGGTTTTATTTTTCTGTGGTATTTTTAAGAGACCAAAGAGTCTGCAATAGGTGTAGGCCAAATACTGAGGCTGCGTCTGCTCAAGTTTTGACTGCAGTGAGAACGGGCTTGGATAAAAACCATAGGAGGACTTCAGGATCTGGCCCCATGTGGGGTGTTTAGGGGAGACTGGTTGTCAGCAATTGGGTCCAGCCAACAACTTCTGTCTGCTTAAAATAAAGTCATTATTCTCAAACCCACAGCAGCGCCTGCTCCTGATGACTGCTGCACTCACTGATTGAAACCAGAATTAGGCAAAGCCTTTTTTGGTCCCTGCTTCTAATTTAACTTCCCAGCCTTGTTATTTCTGGCTGTAAACATTTTTATTTTTTGCTCTGAGAGACAGTTCAAAGTTTTCAGCTGATTGTGCCCAAGTAAGTTTTCTAGCCAGGAGCCTGTACTGCTTCTTGAACTCGCAAGTAATTGGTCCAGCCAGGGATTTCTTCATTATTGAGGAACACTGGAGAAAACGCTCTGTAGGCATTTCAGGGGTAATCATAGGCTAAGTTGTCCCAGGATATTTAATCTGTTAGATTGCATTTAATATTTATATCATGATAGTATCCAGAAGCCCCTGAAAGACCCGCAGTGAGACAGGTATTGTAGAAATGCATATGTTTACATGGTCTTTTCCCCAAAAGTTAACAATCTAAAATAAACCTATAAAATGCATATTTAGGGAAAAACAATAAACCTGGTAAAGCCGTGTCATGGTTTAAGCCCCCCGCCCCCACGCAGTTTTCTCACTCACACTCACACCCCCTCTTTCTTCCCCCAGTCCCGGGGGGATGGAGAGGAGAATCAAAAGAATGCAACTCCCACAGGTTGAGATAAGAATAGTTTAGTAACTAAGGTATAACACAAATCACTGCTGCTACCACCAGTAATAATACAAGAAAAAATACAAGGAAAGAGAATACAACAGCTCACCAAGCCCGACCCAGCCAGTGCACCCCCCAGCAGCAAACCCCCCCAGTCCACCACTGCACCCTTCCGGGTCTCTGCTCTCCGTCCTCACATCCTGGACATGATGTGCTATGGTATGGAATAACCTCTTTGGTCAGTTTGGGTCAGGTGTCCTGTCTCTGCTTCCTCCCGGCTTCCCCTCCTCCCTGGCAGAGCATGAGACTCAGAAAGCCCTTGGCCAGACCAAAACATTACCCAGCAGTAAGTGAAAATGCCGGTGTTATCAGCACTGCTCCCAGGCCCAAAATCAAAAACACAGTGCTGCACCAGCTACCAAGAAGGAGAAAAAATGACTGCTACTGCTGAACCCATGACAAGCCGCCACTGCAGTGAATAATCTCATTTGCTTGTATTAAACTTACTTTATTCATTTGTCTAACCAGCAGTATCCAGTTTGCATCCAATCAGCTAGGGCAGAAACTGATATTTCTGTGCAAAACTCACAGGAAATCTTACAAGATCACTTTTTTGCTATACTTTTGGATAACTGTAGTTATTCCCTGTTAAAATGATTAGTACCTTAAATGAATGAGATCACCTACTGAATAAAAGCACAGCCAAGCCACACTCATAACATGATCTCATGCAGGCTTGTCTTCAAGAATGCCCCCCTGAGAGTTTTTTACAGTTGTTCATCCAATTGTTGTATGTAACCTCTGTTCAGAAAGGAAATGTGGCTGACAAAGTCAACTGAAAAAGAGCCCACGGGTGCCAAAAAAAAAGTATTAAAAACTGTTTGTGCCTGGGTATTTTAATATATATTATTTTCTCACCACCAAAAAAGAATCCACTCATTTAAACAAATATTCATACTGCTAATTTTCACATACAAAGGCCATTCATTTATTTCAGAGGGGGCTCATGAGACTGGGTCTTAAATAAGCTTCATGAGTGTCTCCATGCCCTAGAGCCAAATATAGCAGAATATTCACTCTCCTTATGGCACACATATAGTGCAGCACTGCCTGTGTAGCCCCCTACCAATCGTATTCTTGTCTAATCTACAAGACAAGAGGTCACACTGTTACAGAAAGAAATGGAGGCACTGGGAGAAGAAAACATATACCAGTTGAAAAGTATTTGGGGCTAAAGAAGGGAAGTAATTCCTTGTCAGATTTTCAAAATTCGTCATACACTTGTGAAAAGTCCCACATCTGAATAGATATCCAAAAATCCAGAAGGGTATAATGGACTTGTTGAGACTTACAGTGGAAGTGTGCAGCAGTAGAGGTACTTGAACCAGGTCACCAGATCCCTAGACTAACTTCATAATCACGAGTTCATCCGTCTTTCCATTTCACTGTCAAGGAGGTCACCAGGAACTCAGACATTACACAACATTGAGTTTCTGTCTCTTTGAAAAAGAACTTTGATCCTCGCAGTCGGATGTTTTCTACCCCAGACAGCTCATTGCATTAAGTTGTCCTATTGCCAGCTGTGTGCAGAGGCTAAAGAGAAACTTCTCTGCACAAGACAGAGTGAAACCTGAAGATGTGGTTTGAATGGGAAAACATAAGCTGCCAGAAAAAAAGAAAAGAAAATATGGGGAAAAGGAGAGGAGAACAGGGAATGGATGGGATCCAAAAAAGAAGATACTGCTGCCAGTTTTGTGGCATGGCTTTCAAAAGCCTTTCTGTGAGGACTAAATATATGGTATTACATTTAGCAACTAGCAATGAGAAATGACATTACAGTTGGTGAGCACCTTAGACTGGGAGAGAAGGTAGATGTGTTGCTGCAGCTAACATGCAAAATACCCCATTTACCAACAGATTTTTAACAAGTCCATTTAATGATTTTTCTTGCATGAGTCACAGATCACATTGACAAACGAGTGCCAACAGTCAGTGGTAGTATGTTACCAGTTTGTTTGCACAAAATACCACCCAATGATACTGCACCTCTGAAGCATACCAATGAGTTTTCCATTCTGTTCAGTGGCTTTCTAGACAAAGATAGTTTCGCCACACTCTCACAAATGCAGATTTTCAAGATTTCACACTCTGTCCCAAACTGCCTCCTGGTTTTTTCACAGTATTGCTGGCTTTTTGGAGATTGTTTTTGCCTCTTTTTGGCTACTGTCAGATAATGTCAATCAAGTGTCCCCACACTTTTATAATGTTTCTGCTATGTAAAGGTTACCCGATACACACCCAGAGCATCTGAGCCCCCAAAACTTAAAAGCCATACAAAGGTATGTGTACAAAAGAGTGGCATAGGAGGACCACTACACTGTAAGTCTCTATAGTTCTGTTTGTCTGTAAGGCACAGTCCTGGCCCAGGTGGCAGAAGGGTAAATGTGCATGCTTCATGTGCTTATCCAAGAAGAGAGGTCTCCTAACAGAGGCAATGAATGTATCCAGATGATTTTTATTCTCTACCAGATGGTATGAAAGGAACTTCTCATATGCTATTTCAGCATCTTTGTGTGTGCGACAGAGAAAAAGTCTGACTTTATATTTAACTTAATTTGGGCAGGACTGATAGCTGTTTTCACTTCTTTTCCTCACTGGAAAGCCTGAGCCTGATTCTCAGCTGATGTAATCTGGCACCATTCCACCTAAAGCAATGAAGTGCATGGGCACAGGGGAAAGAAGATAGTTTGGCCAGGGACCCCTGAGAAATCTCTGCTTTTAAGTGCTACCACAGACTGACATCCATGCAAAGCAAACAGGATGTCCAATTTTAAATCACTAACAAGCCACATCCTGTAAACTGAATTCTACCCAGCTGACCCAGAAGATAAAACATGCTGGGACTGATCCACAGCTTGATAATGCTGGTTTGTTTAAAGTTACAGCTGAAAACCCCTCCTGAATGGAACTTCATTCTATCCCACCTGCCTCCAACCATGGGCAGACAAGGGATGATGAGGGGAGAGCAGGGGTGGGACTCTGTTGTCCTAGCATAGCTTAGAGCATTTCAGATGTTCCTGGCATCCAGGACTGTACCAACCCCATGGCAAGCAGCAGTCTTGCCCTTCACTGAACCTGATCTTCAGGCAGAAGAAAATTAAGGGGTTGTCCTTCTAGAAAGAAAAGAATCACTTAATTGCAAATGGATTTAAGAAGATTGCAAAGACCTGCCAGCTCAAAGCTGTTTAAAGAGGCAGCTTGTTAGTTTTTCACTAGCATTCTGCTCTTTATTCATGGCACATCTGCTATCAAGAGGCTTTTAAAGCCCATCAAGTTGTCTGAACTAATCCTTGCTAACAAAAACTATTTGTGAGCATTTATTGTATTCATGTTTACAGATCTACACTGGTGATGTGACAGAACTCTCAGGACTTGTTTTTGTTCTTCATTTTTCTTCACCTCATTATTTTCAAGTATGAAAATGTGAAAAGCTGTTAATCAGTGTCCACAAAGGCCAAATAATTTTGTGAGTGTACACATGTGTGTGGCAGTGTATTGTGGACTAACACACATATACTTTTATGTAAAGGTTATATGTTAATATATACTATGTATGTTCTTTATATTAGGATGGAAGAAAGCTGGCATTAATCTAAACATGACTAAAACTGAGCAAGATGTACTCTTTGGGCTATTCCACTCAACATAATTTTATGCAGTACTGCAAACACATACTATTTTTCACTTGCTTGCAGGACTGGCAGTACAGATTAAAGGCTAAAGCTGTGCCCTAGCTTAACCTGAAAGCCATCCACCCAGCAATGAGGATGCTGGCAGAAATATTTGCTTCTGACTGCCCTCCACTGTCGCCATCAATGAAGGGACTGTGCTGCTGAGAATGACAGCTGATCAACCTGGCACAGAATCCTGATATCACCTCTTTGAGATGCAGAGGCAAAGCAGAACAGGGAGGATGCAGAAACAGGTTGAATTTTGCTGAGGACTGGCTCATTCTTGGTTAAAGCCAACACAACTTCTCAGACCAGATTCCAGTCCCTAAGACTGACTCTGAAGAATTTCCTGTAAGTTATAGTTTAGCTGTAATTATAGTTTAATACATAGACTTGGGACTTACATGGGCCAGGTAAAGCAGCCCTAGAGCAAAGTCCTGCTGCTGGATTAGTCTTATGCCAGGCTGGTTTTCAGGAGTTTGCTGATGGTTCACCATGCTGCATTACTTTGTGTACTGCTCTGTGAATTCATTTGTGGCAGGCTGTGGGAGAACATCCCTGTTCTTCCTAAACCCTTGTGTGCAAGTGCTCTCAGCTTGCCAACACAGTAAATTAAACTGCTGGTGGAAAGACACAGATCCTGCTCTAGAAGATGAACTCTTCCAGCTGTTAATGCAAGTCAGATTTTGGGACAGGGAGCAAAAGGGAAAAAAGAGGCAGATGAAGGGTATGAGACTTGGTGGAAGGAATTCTGGCAGTGGGTTTTACCCCGACAAGCAGCAGGGTGCCTTGCTAAGGAGATCATGCAGGCTGCATGCAGGCCTGGAGTCATGGAGACAGCTGATGAGAGAGTTTAGGCTTTGCCAGACAATAGCATTGTAGTACACACACTGAGGAAAACCTACTCAGCCAGAGATGAGTGGAAAAGTGACTTTCTGGAGAATTCCCTTATGGAGTAGCTTCTCACCCTTCCCAGATTGTGCTTGCAAATGTGCAGACATGTAGACAGATTCTTCTTGCTGTGAACAATGCCACCAGGCAACCTCTGCTGTAACGTATTCCAGAGCATCTACCACAGAGTGTCTCATAGACACCTTAGCTGCCTAGCTGCTGTAGCATTCTACAAAACAACACCCTGCAGAGTTTTTCACAGAAGCTGAAAACAGTCCTTCCTGTTGGCTTTTTTGTCCAGTTGTTCTCCAGGAACAGACACTTAATCCTTAGGGGTGTTTGCTACCACTGTAGCAGCAATGTTCGTGGAACTGCACTACACAGCAGGAGTGCCCTAAGTAGGAAGCATTCAGTAGAGACCAGAGGGTCTATAAATACTATCAAATAGCATAAGTGTGAGGGGGTTATATATTCTTCTCTGCAGCTTTTAAATATACACCATCAAAAGCATCCTAGCAAGCTTTAGGTAAAGTGTCACCAGCAGGGTGAGGAAGTAGGTCCTTCCCTTCTGCTCTGCCCTGGTAAGCCACATCCGGAGTACTAGATCTAGGCTGGAAAAGAGACATGGACATACCAGAGTGGTTCCATCAAAAAAAAAATAAAAAAACCCACAAAGATAATTAAGTGACTGGAGCATCTGGTATACAAAGAGAGGCTGAGAAAGCTGGGACGACTCAGTCTGGAGAACAGAAGGCTCAAGAGAGGATTTTGCCAAAGTGCACAAATACCTGAACGGAAGGGAAGGCAGTAAAGAAGGCTCAGACAGGCTCTTCTCAGCAGTGCCAAGGACAAGAGGCAATGGACTCAAACTGAAATACAAAGATGTGCATTTATGTATACTAAAACTTTTTTTTTTCAGTGTGATGTCAGTCTAACACTGGAATAGATATCCTGGAGAGGCTGTGGAGTCTCCATCCTTGGGGTTATTCAAAGCCCAACTGGAGGTGACAACCTGCTCTGTTTGACCCTGCTGTGTGCAGCAGGCTCAGAGTACAGGACCCCCACAGGTCTCTGCTCTTTAGCCATAAGGAAATAAGGACAGCAGTGCTAAGCCAATTTGCCTTTGCACAAGACTTTTGGAGCACAAGTCCATAACTGTACAAGTTTTCTTCTTCATCACTTCTTGAAGTGGCAATCAAAAAAAGTTGGTGTCTTATACTTGGATGTTAGTGAGATACATAACAGCTTGGCTATCTTTGCTTACTGTCCTTCAACACTAAAACCAGCATGCTTTACATCCACTGATGTTACCAAACCTGTACTAAGGAAAAAGACACAACTGCAGAATATTTCCAGTCACAGGCCAGAGGCAGGTTGTCCAAGACTAATTCTGTCTGAACAGTAATTTCCTTCTGATGTAAAAGACAGTCTCTTTTTAATTCTCCATCCAGCAAATACCGTTGCTTTCCTATTCACAAAATGTGTCCAAATATAAGCCAGCAGAAAGTGTCTAATGTGTCCCAAGGTAAGTATCAACTTCTACCCATTGTGGAAAGCTTTATGCGAGTCTGTAGAAAATGAGTGGCCCTTAAGTGAATGTTTTCTAGAAACAAAATAAATGCCAGGTCTCAGAAATATTTTAACATTTTCTATGGAGGGGAAAAAGAAAAAAAAAAGATCCATGTCTATAATATCTCAGCTGAAAATATGAATAAGGCTCTACTACAACAAAGGTTGATCTTTCTTTCCTTGCTCCTGTCCTTTGCTTTCCAATCTACACTTAGCAAGGTGCTGGAGGTTGTTTATTTCTCCAAAGAAACATGGCTCGTTGTGACTCGGCAAAGAAGACTAGTGGAGAAGAACAGAGAAATTAACATTCTTAGTAAAATGCCATTTCCCTCTTTCCGTGGTTTCTTTGCTGGTATTTTAGTTATAGGTACCTGAACTCTTACATAACAGAACAGGGAGGATGCACGAACATTCCTTACATAAAGGAATCAGGCAAACCCATCCTTCTATTTCCCCCCAGTGCCCATAAATAGACGATCTGGCCCAAAGCATCCAACGATGGGTCTACAAGCCAGACTACTTCAAGAAAGGGCTTGGTACCTGGCTCCATAATGCTTTCAGGTTGGCCTAAGCTCAGGCCAGCATTTCCTGGAAAGATGCTCCTCCTTCAGGTATTTTTCTCTGTATGCTGCTGGTATCATGCTTGTGCAATACCCAAAGATAGTACCATGGCCTAGAAAGAAGACAAAGATGAGGAGCGTTGCACTGAGCAACAAGTATCTGATTCTTGTGAGCTAAAAGTGCCCTCCTTTCTTCAAAAACTGTTTGCCAGAAGGGGCTTTAAGAAGCCTCCAATCCTCCAGTAGAACTGCAAGTTGTAGTAATCATAACGTCTGCATTTCTCTTTGTGCATGCAGCAAAGAGGGAAGATATAAATGCAAATGAGGATGTCTTCTGTGACAAAGGAGACTAACAGCACCCAATGTCTGGGTTTTACAAGTGATTATTAGCTTCTTTTTTGTGCACTTCCAAATGCAGAATAGTTGCTATTCACACAAATGAATGACAATAAGGTTTACTGCTTATTATTATATCATTCATTTCTAATACAAAGTATGGAATATAGGATATAGGGAAATATTATGGGAAATGTTGCAAGATTACCAGAAAAACAGATGAGCATTTCTCATATAGGAATATAGAATAATGGTAGCCATAATGAGTCAAAAAGCCCCAGGTATTGTTGTGCAAACAACAATAAAGTGCTCGGAAAGTAATAAATCCACAAGGTTATTAGTACAAGAACAATGATGTAAATGGCTTCAAGTCCCATTTGGCTTGGAGCTTTTCCTTCTAGGTCAGTGGTTTGAATAAGAGGTAGGCAAACACTGCAGAAGATTTTCTGTAAATGTTTGCTTAATGTTTTTAATGAATTCACTTAGCTTGTGTTTATTTTCCACTAATATAGTAGCACAGTGGTTCCCAGTCTGCTTTGTATTCTAGAAAGCCTGATGCCATAAGGGGGGAGTATGGATCAGTCCCAGGCCATACACCCCTGTTGCACTGAATGTGCTTTGTGGCAAGAAAGTTCATGAATGTCATTCATTTTAAACAAATATTGGCAACTGGTCAAAGAAATCCAATTCTGTATTTGTTCTCAGGAGAATTTCTACCATATGCTTCAAATCTAGGAATGGCAACTTTTCTGTCCAGAAACAAGTTTGTACACCAAATCGTCATTAAGACAAGGAATAAGAATTTCAGTTTGAGATATTCAGAAAAAGAATATGATTCATAGATATCTGTTCTGATTGTAAATAATTTCAAACAAATGTAAGAACACTGATATTCTCATGAATTATTAGTAATAACAAAAAGATGCAAAATACATTTCACAGTTGAGGCACTGCTGCTACCCACACATTAGATTGCATTTTAAGTTATTGCTTTTAACGTCTTTGTTCAAAGGTGGTTCCTAATATGCAGTGCCTAGTGGCTATTCACAGGCATCCGTGGAGAGAATTCAGCTCGGCTTATGAAGGAATAGTCTCACAACAACAACACTGCAAACACAGTGTGTGCTGCCTTGTAATTTTAGCAAGGAAGCCATGGAGAGGCAACAAATCTTGGTTAAATGTTTACCCCCGCCCTTTCACACGGCTGCTATATAACAGTGCTAAAATATCAATGTTATGTATGATCTGGGAAGGAAGGGAACATTGGTAGCGGTGTTCTAGCAAAGTAGCAAAACACCTCTTTTAAATATACATGTTATTCATAAAGCATATTGCCAGGCTGTGATAGAATAAATTCTTCTCTTTTTGTAAGGCAGGACTTTCCAATTCAGTTTCAGTTTTAGCAATGTTCAAATTTGTTACCCGGCTTCATCCCACCACCTGTCCCATGGATTCCTGCCCAACTAATTTCCTTTTGGAATTTCAGTTTTTGACTGCTCAGTGTGGTTAAGTTGTTGCTGAGAGGGGAATGTTTCCATGGCTGGAAAGAAAATGGTAGTGAAGCTCCTTCTAAAATAAATCCTGCTGAAGCCAAGGGTACTGGAAAATGAACAACTAATGTCCAACCTACTATGTTGGCCAAGATCCTGGGTAAAAGAGCTACAGAAAGCAATAACCTAGATGCTACAATTCCAATCAGGAATTTGGATGTAGAAACAGTAATAAAACTCACTCTTCCCATAATCACATGCAGTCTGTTTACCACAGTGCTAAAGAAAGCCTTTTGTTACTGATATTACAAGAACTGCTTGTGGTATAAGCATATACTTTAAAAGGCCATCAGTTCCTGCTAAAACATCGATTTGTTGAAAGTCTTACTTACATAAGGATCCATTGCCAAGTTTATGAAATAGTTACTACAGAAATTTCCCAAGTTTAAGTAATATTTTCACAGACTAATAACATATCCAAGGATTGCCAAGATGAGATAACTCAATCTATTTGGAGACTAACTGTTAAGAAACATGACAACATGAGGAACTAAATACAATATCCATAACTAACACACTTACCACTCCTTACATAAAAATTCTGTGTCCTGTAAATTATCTTCACCAGAAAAAGTCCTACCTTACTTCATTCTAATTTAAATCTGTGTACAAATCAGATATGGGTACAAATCAGTATGTTTTTGCTGACGTACAGCGCTATGGAATTGATATATGCTCTGACGTGTATTTGGGCTTATAAATAGGAATGCACATACATGTGCATACCTGCATAAAACCAGTGCTAAAGAACATCAGGCTGCAAAATTTGGGAAATGCCAGATTCAAGCAATTTTGGAAATGCCAGACTAAAGTTCTCCTGCCAGCTGAGCAGGTGAACCACCAGATGACTGTAACATTTCAGAAATCCCATTCTCCGGGAGGCAAGTACATATATACACACATACATATTATTTCTATTTGGGTAAAAGATGTTACATTTTGAATGAAAAATTCTGCATTTGCATCCTAACCTCAAGGGCTGTGAAGGGAAGCATACTACAGCATCACAGACCCTTCCAGCTAGCACTTCCCTCTTCTGGCCCCTGCTGATTCCTTCCCAGCTGGTAGAGGAGCCACAGTCTCATACACTGTTTCCTGCTTCGTCTCCCTCTTGGTAATGGTTTTCCCACTCTCTGCCTTCTCATCCCTGTTCCACTTCTCTGGGACCTGTCCAGGACAAATATCTGCTCCTCAGGCGCCCCAGTACCATCGTCCTCACTCACCAGGTTACCACCTATTTTTGGTGCTGTTTCTCCAGCCCTTGCACGCCCTATTCTTTACAGTGCTAGCTCTACTCTTCTTCCTCTCAAAATCTATGGTATTTTCTGCTTTCTCCTCTCCACAATTTGTCTCTGAATATTTTTCGTACCTCATAGTCCAAGACCCTTTCATATCTTCTGAATCCCTCATCAGGCACTTGTCCCTTAGAGTTTGACTTCAGCATCCACCTCTTTTTCCAGAAGATCTGCATTCCAAAGATCTAAATCCTACATGTTCTTCCTTGTTAGCTCTTTCCTTCATTCAGCCTCCCAGCTTCTGCCAACTCCAGCATCTCTAGCACATTGCAACAGTATGGTCACAAGACAAATGCCAGTCATCCACAACTACCATTGGACGATAATTAATGAAGGTGGAAACTTACAATAATTTAATTTGCAATAAGTACTCAGAAAAGCCTGTTTCAATTTTACCCACTAAATCTCCAAAGATACTGTGAAATTCAGGATGGCTTTCCTTGGAGGTGTGAAAAGGCAGATTAACTCAAAACCCTGCTCCATACCATAACAATTGTTAGAAGGAACACATGCCAAAATTCTTGTGGGCAGAGCATGTAAGACAATAGATTTTACCCTAGCCTTGTTCTGGGAAATGCCTGAACATATTGTTTTTAGAACAATAATAATAAGTGATAATAATAGCCTTTTGGATCCACTGAATATAAAACAATTCACTCCACAAAGTAAAAATTTTGAAAAAGTTAGTTACAAAAAAATGATTGTTTTGCCATGGGGAGTGTTTGGCTTACCAGCTTGGACAATGATCATTGTGTGGTTTTGAGTATGGGATTTTCTCATTCCTTTTTCACACTTTGCTTTATTTGTTTTAACCCGTATTTCTTATTATTATGTATCACAATACTACTGGAATGAAGGTAAAATGTTTAAAAGTTCTGCAGATTTCAATGTTCTTGACAAGCCTACCATTTTTCTGCCTGTGGGACATTGTCTTGGCCCTCTCAGAATCATGAGGAACTATGCCACTGCCTCCTCGCTGGACCACAGTTTCTGCAGTGAGGCTCAAAAACCACTGAAACCAGATAGTTTCACTGGCATTGAAGAGTATGCTGTCCCCTACTGAGACTGAAGGCTCTTTCTTCTTTATTAATTAGATTTGTACTGGTGATCTTCATGAGTCACTCTCAGTATCCAGAGCTTTTTTCAGAGAACATGCACTACTGTGCATAGTACACACAGCCTGTAAAGCCACAGATTGTTTCCTTTGCTCTGTCAAAGACAGCTCGTTACCTATTTCTCCACAAAGATGACAAAACTGTAATTATAATGGCTGATACACAGAACTTTTCAGCTTTGTGGAGAATTGTGCCGTTTTTAATGGGAAAAATCAACAAGAATTTTGTCTAGACATGCTGTTTGATTAAGGAACTGACTATGAGATCAGTTATCAGTTATGGCTGAGGCTCCAATCTACCATTTCAGATATAATCACCAGCAGTCAGACCTGGCAGCTGTGGTGCATTCCTTTGCAACAATATAGCAGTGTATAAAATAATGATATTTTGGACTATCCAAGCTGCTGGACTACAACTCATAGCTGGAACTGAAGAAAGTAATACATATTTAATTTAGAGCAAATCTGGCATTTCGAAGTATACAAAGACCCCAGCTTCAGCAGAAGTAACAAACATCTTGTTCCAGTATAATTTCTTTTTCTCCTAAAAAAATAATTTCTGGGGTTCTGAAAAGTAGGCAATAATAACTTTATAAAATCTGCCCAAAAGACTTTGCAGCCAAAGTCTTATTGAAAAAGCAATGAGGGTGACATTTATTCACCATAAGTGAGGTCTTCCTACAGGAAACTCTGTAAGTTTCACCATCTCTATTTTTTCATAAACCATGGCCAAAGAATGCCTTGAAGCTAAGAGCATTGTAGATAGAACTGATTAGTCCAATGCTTGGCAGCTGTAGCTACATAGACCAGTTTGCCTTGCTCTTTTTTTTTTTTATTTTATTTTTAAACGTATGGAAACTCTAGGTGTTAGACATATTTGGGCTAGCCTCAACTGAAACATTAATTATGTTGAGGAATTCATTAGGTCATTTTTAAAGTTATTTTTTATGGAGCATCTGGGAAGCTACAGGATATAATGAACTTAATAAAGCATGGTTGAACACTGCTAATTTTAGAAGGCCACAGTCAACAAGTCAACTTGTTTGAATGATAAAGCTAGCACCTCCTGGTAGATGTCTGCCTTTATCAGATATAGGAAGGCACAGTAACAGGGTCATTGTGGAAAAAGCAAAAGGCCTCAGATTCATTTGCAGCTGCTTGGCTTCAGCATTCCTGGTGCAAAGCCAGTGAAGCTGGCTTCTCCAGCCACTTCAGTGCAAAGCCCTTGATAGGTGAGGAATGGAGCTATGCCATGGGCACAGATGCTTTCTCTTACCAAAGACCAAAGCAGCTGCAGATTCAGAGTGGGGGAACCACTGAAGAGCAGATCTACCCCATCATTATTTAAGTCCCAGGAAGAATTGAAAAAGTGGTGAAAATACATAAAGAAGGAGGGCAACACACTTCATATCGTTGGCTAAGCATTGGCAAGAAGCCATGCTGTCATGCTGCATGGAGAACTTCCCACAGACAAGATGGGATGACAGTTCTGTGTCTCCAGCCCATTCATCCTGGCAGTGCATTTGCATCTGTTACATGCACAGGAATTTTTATAGCAGCAGTTGTAAGGAGAATAAAATAGGCAGCTAACTCTGAGGTACTTAGAAAGGACATCACAAGGAATAATGCTATAAAGTTAGCAGGGCAGCAATGTGAAAGGGATAAGAAAGGAATAGGGAAAATACCATGCAGCTCTGCAGGTCTTCTTTACCTCTGAGTTTAAAATAAATTATTCTGAGCTGGAGTCAATGCCTGACAATGAAAATGAGATAAGAAATAAAAATTGCTTAATCTGTGCAATGTTCATGGATACCTAGCTAAAGACCCAGCATTTCCACTTTCTTGTAGGGCTTTAGTTATTTTCACAGTGGTGCAGATATGCCATCTGTTTTCATCTGTGCTTTTCCTATTGTATTTCAACTTCATTAGAAACTGAATTAAGCGCAAATGGAATTTAAAGCAATGGAAATGTGTCTAGACAGGATTTAACCAAATCTATTAACTCAGTGGGACTTTCAGATACTGAAATAGCATTTGTGAGCACTCACAAAGAAGCAGGAACGGCATTTTTACTGGGGCTCACCACTTTTTTACTTCAATAAACACTGAGCAGACAGAACACCTTTGTAAGTGAATACTGAAGTCAGTGAAAAAATATGAAAGTTTTTTTCCTCCCTCCTTATGAAAGAAATTTGAATATGGAATTAAAAAAATAATTATTCTTATTTACATATTTATATTTTTTTTTCTGTCAAAACCCCTCCACTTTTTATTTTCAGACAACTGGAAGAACTTTTGAAAATGGTTCAAAATTTTTTGATCACCTACTTGAATATGCTATCTTTTTCAAAACAGAACTAGGCTTGTAATGAACCTGTGAGAATCTTGTTCTGGGCCACAGGAATCTTCCCTCCTTCTTCACAAATCTGAAAGGTGTAAGATCCTTCTCAGAAAGGCTTTTCAAACTCTCTTTACATTACTATAATAATAGATGGATATCTATGAAATAGAACCAATGTGACTGAAAGAACTGCATAAGCACAAAGGTTTCGACAAAACAATCAAGGAAAATAGGATTTATATAAGTGGAAAAAACCTAAGAAACTACAGATTTAAAAAAAAAATGTGTAGAAAATGTGATAAATTGAAGAACAGGCTCTGAAGGGAATAGCCAGCCACAGGAAGACCAATGACTTTTTTGAAGACACAGAGCTTCTGTGAAGACACAGAGCTTCCCAATTTTTCCTTACTTCTCTACAGAAAATTTCATAGGATAGGTTTTCCATTGGGTTTATCTGAAGCTGGATGTCGATAGGACCTAATGGGTTGAGTAAACTCTTTATATCAAGGATGAAAAGCATAATGCAGAGCAAAGTCCAGACTATAACAGCAGAGTGCATTTCCAACATACTTCCACACAAATGTTGTGGATAGGGAAAGAGAAAGACGAAGCCCCTGCTAAAATGTCCCTAGAGGCAAAAGTGCTTTGGAGCTTTCTGCCACCATTGCAGTAGGGGCGGCTGTGCATATCCCTTCTATAAGTGGGGATCACCAGGCTAGCTTCTCCACTCACTGTCACTTCTCAGACCTCCACAGGCAGCACCTGGCTGCAGGCTGTAGCATACTTTCTGCATGTAGCTCTGTGATATTTTCCATTCTTAAAACAGTGCTTCAGACCAAGTCTGCACACCTCTGACAAGTAGCTCCAAAGATTTATTTAGTATCTGCCCTTGACTTTCCTTTCTTCTGCTACACCAAGTTGCCCAAGTTGTACTAAATCTTGTTAAATCCTTCCCCTCATTGTTATGCTTAATTATATAGTTGTCAATCTGAAAACACACAAAAGAGGGAAATTTGAAAACATTCTGGGATTTGTATTATTCTGTTGAATGAACTGTTATTTTTCCTATTGCACAAGAGAGACAGCTTTAAATGAACTTTTCACAGACAAAGAAGTGGGTGAGCCCTTAACAAGAAAGAAAGGAATTGGCAGGTGTGTAATTATTTGACTGCTTCTACTTTTGTTAATTTCCTTCCTTACTGTCAGCCTTTGTCCTCTTCCCAGCCTGCTTAAAAATAATAATAATAATAAAATAAAATAAAGCAAACCCTTTCTTTTTATGCTACTTTTATGGGAAGAATTGGGACATGCAGCAGATACGCCTGGGCTGAGAAAAGCAGAAGTATTACTTCAAGGTGTCCATTAGAGACTCAGAGACCTCTGTCAAAACTATGGCATCAACACATATATACAAAGAGATCCTTTATTTGAACAGTTACCTGCTGTTAACCACACATCTCTAGACACTTGCACTGGAATTGAGGACTCCACCACATGACTGAGTTATAACTCAGTTACAGTAGCTTAACAAGGTTTGACCTGTCAACAAACCTGACAAAATTGTCCAGCCCATACAGGTCATCTCCCCTGGTTGCAAGGTAAAATACGTTAGCTTAAGTCATCATGAAGTGCATATAGGGCCCATTACAACAGCTCAGCTGAAAAATGGTAGCTGTTTATTCCACAGTAACTTGAGAATTCTGCTCCAATTAATCAAGGGGAAAGAAACTGTCAGGTACGCAACAACAAAACACAGAGAAGAATAGCCTTCTGTTACTGCTGGTGGAGAAAGAGCAACTGAAGAAAAAAGAAAAATCTTATTTAGCCTGTTCTGCTGAAATCAGAGCTATGCAATATCTGCTGGCTTGGAGGCTTGGATACTACCATGAAAAATACAGTCTGACAGAGAAAAAGAACATGAATAGAAATGTATGCAGCAGGACCACAAAGGAACTAAACTAAAGCCAGTCATGTCATCAGGTCAACATACTGCTCAGTGTGCAAAGCTGTAGCAAGTAGTGACATGCTGCTTTGAAAAGAGAGGAAGTACAACATGATGGAGGGACAGTGTGGAGCCATGTGGCATCAGTGATTTGTGGATAAACTGGTAAAATAAGCATTCCTAACATTTATGTTAGCATTTCCTATGTTGGATGTCCTATCCATTCCAAGACAAATCTCTTATAAGAACATGTTTCTTAAGTCCAGTCAGAAAGACATCAATGTGAATATCATTCAATCCTGTAGACACAAGGTTTCATTGTCTAAATGGTGTTGACATGAGGCACCTTAACATCTAATCAGGTGTTCATGTGTGCTATACTTTAAGTGCTCTGGAGATACAGCTCTTCATGTTGCATTAAGAAAAGGTGCAGGAGGGAAGGTGCAAGTGAAAATCTTAACCTGTAGGATGGAAGTTATGTTCTTGTGGTTTTAGACTGGAGGACATAATGAAACACTTTGTCCAGTTTTCCCTGCAGCCCTTTCCCCCAGACTCACCTGCATGTGGGAAGGGAGCTGATTATAAACTACAAATGCTCTAACCTAGTGACCTTTACAATGATGTTGTGAGGTCTTAGAGTCCACAAAAAAACAGGCCGTCATTTGGGAAAATATTTCATGTCATGATCTGCTGTTTCCCTCAGCAAATCCTTTCTCTGTGCCTGAAACAGACTTTAAGACACCTCAGTTTTCAAAAATTTCAACTGCTTTCTGACAGCTACTAATGTCTTCAAGTAACTCGTGAATGCCCATTCCTAAGGCACTAATTTGTTGCTATTAAAACATAGGGAGTGTGTGCTTGTTGTGGGATAGGTAGCCTCTTTAAAACCATTCCCACTCTTAGGAGTGGTTGCAAATAAAGCATAATTCTTGTGAGAGAGTTGTCATCCAGAAATCTTGCTCTGAATCTTCCCAGATTATAAAAACAACATTGCTAAGACAAAGATGTAATAAGACAAGTAATACATACAGCCCTGTGAATAGGTCATAGAAGGCAGAACCAGGGCCCAGCAGGCAGCACTGACCATGGGTTGTACTTTGTTTCTTGGTCATGAAGAGACAACAACTTCCCAGGCTTTATACTCCACTTATCCAGCTATTGTTGCCTCTTTAGAGCAGACAAGAACTGCCTTGCCAACCCTCCTGGCCTAAGTGCCTAATCCAAATATTAGTTCTGGAAGTTATTCCAGCCATGAATTGATAACAGCAACAGCATCATTATGGTTACCACTGATTTCTGTTTACAGGGATGTTTTCGGTCATTACTGTCTGGAACTAAGAATTCCCAGTTTACACCTGCAAGGCTTTTTTGAGCTTGGCCTAAGGCCTATCTTCCAGATGTCCCCAGGCACCCCAAAATCACTGCTACTTAAGCAATACTAAAGGTCCCTTTTCTCCCCTTCCAGGGTGCTCTATTCCCCACACCACTGGTTTCGTTCATTCACATGGCATCACTTCTCATATAATATCCAAGCAAATTTGGAGCATGGTGTGGAGCAACTCTGCATGTGCTTTTGCTTTTGCCTTACAGTGTCCTGAAGCTCACTTAAATGGCAGCTGCGATGGACAACCAAATCAGTTATCCAAGTCTGTCACCAGGTATTTTTGTGCCACTGCAGAGACATTTACGGGATCATTCACAAAGAGTAGTTTAGTCGAGGTTTGCCTGATCCAGCCTAGGACTTTCTGTCAGGCACTGGGCTGTGCATGTATATTTTGTTTTAGATAACAACTTTCAAGCCAGAAACCACTCTAGGGTCCTGGCTTTGCTCAGCTGCCTCAATTAACATAGATATAGATATACGTATATATATATACACACAGTATAGTACAATGTGTATATATAGTATATGTATATATCTTGTTCCCTTACAATTCACTGTAACAGACACTTGGTTCATCTGGATCTTCGACAGATCAAGCTTCCAGGGTTTTTGTGTAAAGGAAGGGGAATATCTGGTATCTAACCACATTTCTGCTGCCCACTTCACCAAGTTATTGCTGGTAGACTCTCAACAAATAATACAGTATTATCTGGGAAAAACAGCAAACACAAACTTTGGAAAAGAGGAGTGAGTAGTCTACTCTTCTATATGGGAATAAAAACTCTGCCTACAAAATCACAAGAAGTGTATGGACGCATTGTCGAAAGAGAAAAACAAATCAGATTTGCACCATTTTTCATTCTTCTAGTGGAAATACTGAGCTGATTTAGCATGAATTTAAGAATCAAATTGAGCAAATCCCACCAGTATTCTTACAGACAGTCCAACTTCTGTAAAGAAACTGCTGGATTTCCAGTCCCTTATATTTCATAACCTTTCTCCCAGTGGGTGAGAAACCCCGTGCTTACACTAATGCCTCCCATATTATAGCAAAGCTGCCAGCTGCCTCAATGTATGCAAATGAAATGATGCACTGAAGCTTACAGCGCTCTTTGCAGGGGGCTGCTCTTTGGCTGTGAGTGGCCATATTCCCTTATTTCTATTGACACAGCAGGGAGAAAGCCTTGCAAATATGCCATCAGCCCTATCCAGTCACTTTCAATTAAAGGATACCCAAAGCTATAAAAACCTTACTCCCACCTGAAACCTGCCTGATGTGTCATTTCACCTCTGCAATGAAGATGGGGCTACGTTGTGAAATTCACCTTGCTTAAGGTAAGGTTTTAAGTTAGCAGTGCTAACTATGGAACTATGAAGGCTTACTCTCATATTGGTTGTAGAGGTAGAACTGCGGCACATGACTAACCAAGGACCAACTTAATTGTGATAAGACTGGATGTAGAAAGAAACTATTCTACGTTGCTCGTGTGCTTCATATACTAAGGCATACAGCCTAGGAAAGTTAAACTTCCTTCTTTCTCCCCAGACTTTTTCTCCCTGTTTATTGATTCCATAGAGGAACATAGAATAAGCAGGTTTTGACTGTATTTTACTTGTCCTCTCTAATTCCAGTCACATCTCTACCGAAAATGGTTTGATCTGAGTAAAGCCAGGTGCAGTAGCAAGAAAACCTTTGGGAAGTTTTAGGAAGTCTTACTGCCCAGATTAGAAGGTCATCTTTAGTTTATAGTTTTGTGACTGTCATGCCTCTCTGAAAAAATGGATCTGTTTGCTTATAAAGAACACATTAGGCAGACTATTAATGCACTTATGAGATTAGGCATGCAGAGAATAGCTTCAAAATTGGATTTGTCAATAGATAGTTGGAGAACAAGAGCAGAGTTTTGGTGGTTGTCCTGGTGGATATTAGTCACATGTCTACCCACAGATGAAAGATAATTAAGGTCATCCTCAAATACATTGATTCATGATTAAGGACTTTGTTAAAGTTACAACCAGTAATGATATTGGAAATAAGCCCTCAAAAGACCTCTCCTGCAGCCCAGTGGCACAGCTGGTGAGGGACCTGCTCTCAGCACCATGGCCCCTCTTGAGGACAGGCAAACTCTTGAGGAAAACCCCAACCATGCTGTTATTTCTGGCTATATTTCAGAGTGTGCAGAAGCTCTCTTTCCGAAACCCAAGCAGGATAAAAGATAAACCTTTGATATGCAGAGGCTATGACAGGAATTGAGGCAGGGTGTGCAAAGCCAGCTTCCTCAAAGTTGCCCACCTATATACCCTGGAGGAGGCCCAGGCTTGCTTTCACCACAGCCCACCATAAAGAATAGAGATAACGCAACAGTTCAGCATCTGCATTCATGTCTTTTCTTCCCACATTGACCAGATTGTTTTGCCACTGCCTTTGGGGATACAGAGTTTCAACTTTATGGCCATAAACAAGATATTGTACGTGTTACAGTGCTCATTAAGTAGGCCTGTGTGCTGCTGCTTTTTCACAGGCCCTCTAACAATCTCTATGGATTTAAATCCAAAGGCAAGTATCCTGTGATAAATCCATAGGCACACAATGCATACAAAACCCATGTAGGTTAGGGAAGCACTCCCTCGGGGTCTTTTATCCTCTCTACCTGCTGATAAACAACTACTTTTTTTTCCCACCACTGGCTAGCTATAAACTTTGCAATATTTGGCAGGCCTTAGAATCAAATTCTAATAAACATGTACTAAAATTCTCAAGAATATTTACCCTCACTGCAGCATTATTCATACCCTAAGCATGACTTTGATTAACATATGGGATGGCTCGACTTACACTAACACACATTGCCTGTGGTTTTCCCTCCTTAAGGTTATAAAACTATGATCTTCACACCCTAGGTTACTATGCAAGTCTTAAGGGCTCCAGTTTTCAAAATAGCCCTATAACTTTTACACATTTGCTTTTGAATTAAAGCTAAAGATGTCAAGTCATAAAGCAAGTAAAATGCAACAATTTGCCTTTCTTATGTCAACATAAACTAAAAAGCCTATGTTCAAAGAGGAAGAGGAATTTTTATTCCTCTTCCTTCAGAGACAGAGAAATTGGTCTCCGTGTATTCTGTCAACAAGGTCTACCCAAGGCTCACCTCATTTAAAATTACCTGGACCGTGAAACTCAAATTGCCTGCCCAAGAGAAGTGATAAAGTTAGGATATAAGTGAAGCCCTCAGAACTCCTGAGGAAAGTTTCAAGTATTTGGTAAATAAAATAAAAACTAAAGATAAAGACTGACTATAAACCCTGGGTAGGAATTATATGAGGCCTTTTATCCTACTGGGATTTTCCATGGCAGCATCCATAAATAACCTTGCAGAAATTGTTCAAGACCTTCAGAAAATACACAGAGGACCATGATGTCCATGGGATGAACTCACTTCTGTTTTAAACCACAGTTGTCATATCTAATGCTTGTCCTCGTGTGCCATAATTTATCTCATAAACAGCTGCAGCAATTGATGACTGCAAGCAATTGAAATCAAATTGATCAGGCCAGGTCCCTGAAATTCAACTTTGGACAGAAATGTCTATTACTCTTTGAGGTAATTACTTTTCATGTAAGACAAAATCCTGAAGGGTTCATGCAGTCCTTTCTCAGACAAATCCCTATCCTGAGAACATTAGAAATTTTAAGCAAGAGGCAATTTGGCTCGCCATAAACAGGCAGCATAAAATGAACCACCTCTTCAAGGCATGATAAAATATATTTCCCTCTACTAAGTTCTGATTTTCTTTCCATCTAATTCACAGATTTTAATACATTTTAGAGGACTGACAGATCTTGCCATTAGTAAGAAGGAGTTTAATTTAAAGCAATATAAACAGTACTGCAGAACTGAGCTAAAGAAGTGGCAATTAAAAAGCATCTGCTATGATGGAATGAACTTTAATAAAGATCTTAATGATGATATTTGAAGTCATGCATGAAGTTTTAAACGTTATGCATGGAGTAACAGCAAAAAAATAAAAAACCTTAACAAAAATATGAAATGTGGCATTTGTATGCCTGACAGGACTATGGCATTGCAGACATTTTATTGCAATGACAAGAAGAAAGATATCTGTTCTTGATTGCCTGTGTGTCATTTGAATCAATTTAGCCTAAATTTGCTTTTTCTTCGTAAAAGGTCATTCTTTTATAAAGTGATTTTTATAATTGTTGTCATTCTAGATCATTTATGTCAAATCTTGACTAGATTAATTTTGAGAGAATCATTTTAATAGACGATTAGCTAATAGATTCATGAAACAATTCAGACACAACGCTCAGTCAGAGGACTGCCTACAGGAGAACATGCAAATTAAGTAGAACATCCTGTCTTTAGGTGTGCAGATATCTGCACTGATCTTTACTCCAAAGGTCTTTAATTTGAGTGAGTATTGTCACCCTACTGAATCATTCTGTATACAATTTATTCTCTACAGATATTTCTCTTTGGTTGTGTGTACCCGAAACAAGGGATTCTTTGAATTGTTCTGGGCAGCAGGCAAGGACAAATGTTTCCACAAAGTTGAAATGGTCAGCCTGTCCTCTGAGCTGGTTTCCTTTTGAAGTATTTAACCCACAACACAGTAAATACAAACTCCAGGAAGGTGCATCAAAAAGCCAAACAAAATTAAATAGGTAAACTCTGCCTGCCAGCTCTATTGCTGACCTGTGTGTATTTGGCTGAGGCTACTAAGTACAGGAACTGAGTATTCATTACGAGATGTAAAATTCTGGTCTGACAAAATTCTCAGTGGATCTGAGAATGAAAGGTGCCATGATCCTATTCTCAACTTTGCTGTCGGCTCCCTGGTACTCCCAGAAAGATATTCAATTGTTTGGCATCTCAACCACTGAATGCCATTTTTGACTCTGTTATTGTCTGTGCCCAGAGCTGTCTGTGCTAAGCCCCCAAACTCTCAATTACTGCAAGGTTTCAACTCTCTTCTAAATTAGCCCCTCCCATAGCTGGTTCCCTTGTGGTTACCTGTCCATTGCTTTAATTGTGCTACAGTCAAGCTTCTGAGGTGAATACAGTGAGAAGTCTCCTCAAAGTTACCATTTCTTTTCCGTATGCGATATCTGGAAATGGAAAGATTGAAAATATTGTGTCATGTTTTTTTGGGTATTAGAGTGTTAGCTAGTGTCAACACATGGAGTCCTTGCGGTGGCCATTTGTATGGTATTCCTTAGCGTCATCCATATGCACCTTAAAAGGTGAATCAAGTGCTAGGTGAAGCAGTTTCCTACTAAAAAGAAGAGAAGAAAAAGAAAAAGAGAAAAGAAAAAAGGTATTTAAGAACACCAATGAACCGATTTTGAGAGTTTTGTCATCAAACTGCACTACGCACTGTATTAGCTCTTAAGCGAGTTAAGAGCTCGGTTCAGCAAATGACTTGAGCTGTAAATCAGCAAATAATATCACCAAAGTGAACAACACCATTTTGTGCTCATGGCTACACACTAAGCCAGGCACTTAATTCTTCCCCTATCAAAGTACACAGTGACATGCCTGGCTTTCTGTGCTGGGTCCAGGCTTCCCATCAGCAATATGCCATTGTCAATCAGGCCATGACTTCAAGCTAACCTTATGAGAAGTGTTTTTTATTTTTTCTAGCTTAAATACTGTTATTCTTGCCACTCTGCCATTTGGGTTTTGACCATTGTGAGAGCATTTTGCTCATATTTTTTGACTTTTCCCAGTAACCACAAGGGTTCAAAGCTTGTTATTTTTGGTGCTGGTAGTAGCGAAGTGAAAGCTAGGGTTCCCATGCAGTTGCTTAGTTTCAAAGGTCGAGGTTTTTAAGAAAAAC
The DNA here is from genome assembly GCA_017639245.1 of Myiopsitta monachus. NCBI lineage: Eukaryota > Metazoa > Chordata > Aves > Psittaciformes > Psittacidae > Myiopsitta > Myiopsitta monachus. Next base: position 45,841,325 of record CM029918.1, read on the forward strand.
AATAAATGCCAAAAAGCTTGTGATGAGATCATGCGAATTGACAATACAGGGTGTGATAGCTCTTGAAAAAGAGTTATCCCCTTTGAAAATGCTATGAGATTAAATCCCTATAATTCATTAGGAACTGCAAATTTTCTCACTCAATATTTCTAAGGTAGCTACGACAAAACTGCCTTCTAGTTAGGGGTGGGCTGTTTCTGACTCTTTGGGCAGCCATATTTTCTAATTTATTTTTCACTTTCCTGCCCTCCAGTACCTATTTTGCCTGCTTCCACATTTATATTAAGAAGACTGAAGAGTTATCAAAACTTCACCTTCCTGCCTGTCTGTAACCACATAAATTCATCAAACCCATAAATTCAAGGCAGCAGTGTGTACCTCCTGCCTGAATGTAAAGAGGAGCTTTCTGGGCATGAAGATTGAGCTCATTTTTTAAATCTTTTTGCTGGACTAAACGGTGTTAAAATGCTGCCACCTTCTGTTAGACACTTGTGCTGCTAATAGGCTGCAGAAGCACATTCCCCCATTTCCTCCGGACTTGTAAGTTGATTTATACTGATCCTCAACTGCATTGCTGCAATATATAACATGACAAGTTAAACACAGTGCTTGCCAAAAAATCTTGTTAGGCTCAGCTTTTGTGCAGCGGCACTTGAAAAGACCATTACTACTGCCATCTGACTAAAGTATGCTCAATATTTTTGACAGTGAATTATCTGAACAGCAGTTTATCTCCATGTTCACTTGGTGTTATAACAATTTAAGGATTAAAAAGATGGGAGATTGAAGAACAAAAAAAGGAAAATCTTTTTTTGTTCAAACTACATAAGGTTGGAAGGACTTTTTCTGTGAATTTTAAGTCTTTTCTGTATTTACTCCCAAATGTATTTCAAAACTCACTGGTGGGCTGATGATTAACATAGGTGCAGATCATATTCAGTTTTTGTCATTTGTTGTTGAAATCTTAGGTCTTCAGAAATCCAGCTATGGGTTGTATTCTTCTCAGAGATGGTTTGTGTACTGTCTTCAAGGCAGGGGGCTTAAAACTGAGCCAGTGGGGTAAAGCTCTACTGAGTTTCCCATCTGCCTCTCTGAGAAGCCTGTGTCTTGCTGACTGAGACACTTTAGAAGATATGAAATCAATAGCTGTGTGACTGCTGCAGTGATAAGACACACAGAGCCCCCTCTCAAGATAACATCCCTCTCACGTTGCAGCTTTATGCTCAGGGGAGCGGAATACATTTTCCACCACTCTATTTTTGTAGACCAGAAATCACCTCTTGGTACAATGCAAAGACCATCTGAAGAACATTCTCTGATCTGAGTTTGCCTTGATGACAAGAAGATCCTTCTGCTTATTTATGTGATCAAATACCTGCAGCTAAGCAAACTTTCCTGGCTGAAATGTATTTATTTAGAAATAAGGATTTTTACTAAGATGTTCTGCAACTCCTATAAATTTAAATAAATTATTTTGGCAGCATAAAAAAGAATTAAAATCGATATTGAAATAATCTGGATATTTTGGTCATTTTCTAAATCTGAGGGTTTCATTTGCAGATGCAGAATTATTTGCTGTAAACTTAGTTATAAAACATTGTTAAAACTTCAGAAGGGAAATGCTTCCTTCTCAGTTAAACTAAACTCTGCATTTAGCTACATGCTATTTCTGTTTTCTGAAACTCCAGCTGAACCAAAAAAGCTGTTGTTTCCTACTGAGCACTGAAAAGTGCCTTAACCAGGGACTACCAGTGATTAGTGGCTTCAAGGTAAAAATACCCCTACAAAACAAAACCAGAAAGCTCCCTAGCAGGTAACGTGATCCTAGCAATATCATACTGTGCTCTCTATGGTTGGTATGCCACAGCCAAGAATAACATTAGGAGGTGCCACAAGCAGCATGTTGCATGGAATCCACGTGCTGGGGACAACGGTCTAAACCAGAAACTGGTCTGTGGACTTGTAGTGTTCCGTAAGCTGCTTCTAAGAGGTTTGTAAAATCCAAATAGGAAAGCAGGCCCCATGTCATTTGGCTGAAATTACTTAGACAGGATCTACACCTCTATATTTAGGTGCCTGTAAATCAAAAGAAGTTGGAGATTGCTGCCCTGAACTATCTATTATGTTTAGATAGATGCCAATCACTTTGATTTTTAAGCCGAGACAGCTCAGCCCCACTTCATATTGGAAAGTGTTTCTTGTGGAAGGAAAATATTTCATGTGAGTAAAACAAAGCCCACTACACTGAACTCTGCCAGAGTTTCTTTACACATTCCTACATGCACATTTTATTTCTCCAGCAACTGAACAGTTTCTTTTCTCTACCATAAACATTACTTAGTGATGTTATAATTCATTTCACTGTTGTACTGGATAAAGCTGATCCTTTCTTCTAGCCACTTTGGTTTTATTTTCCTATGTGGTGAGGTGTTAACAAAATCATTTGTGAAACAAGACCACAAGATTTCATGTATCGGTAATATTTCTTTGTGCCACATTGGAAGTACACCACAGTGACCAAAACAACATGTTTTATGGTAGCAACATAGAATTATTTTCCTATAGAGAGGCATGTGAATTAGACACCATATCCTTGGCCTGGAAGAAAGCTTTCGGCATGAACCAAGCAGGAGACCTGACAAACACTACAGAGAACTCAAGTGGAAACAAAATCCTCTGATGCACTTTAGGGCATTGTGCCACCAGAGAGGAAGGGGCCTGTTTGAGTTCAGGGAAAAAAAAAAAAAAAGAAAAAAGAAAATAAGTGAGGTGTATCTACTTAACCTTCAAAAAGATTGATCTTGTCCTGGTGTGAGGACAGGAAAAGGTTTGGGCTTCTGTTATTCTGGTCCAATTCACTAGACTGTGCATGTATGTGTTCAAAATAAAAAAGTCTGTAATTACTTTTTTATGGATGAAAAAAACTTCTTGACAGCAATGAGTGGGCATGATAAAGTAGGTCAAACTTTCTCCTGCTGTCTGCAGGCAGTGGCAATTCCTTGGGGGTCAGTGGAGAAGGGAAGACCCTTTCTGTGTCAATACTCACAAAGTAATTTCTGAATTACACTTCAATTACACATACAGTGCACTTCAGAAGAAACAGTGGTTACTTCACCACAAACCAGATGACATTTAAAAAATGTCATTTGACATGAATCTTTATTTTAAAAGCAAGTTCCTACTTCTGCTAATGGCTGGGAGAAATTCCCATCATGTCACTAAGTATTATCATATCAGCTCCACCTTCTAGATTCTTAGCCATCTTGGTACTGCTGGCAGTTGATGTATGCTACTGTGACCTACTGAGCTGCTCCAAAACCAGTGTAAAAATGGTGTAAGTACCATCCCTAGTTTTTAAATAAATGTTTTAATTAGCTGCAATCAAAAGGGTTACAGTCTTGCTCTCTCCTAACTTAATCACAAAATAAACTATTCCCCACTTTGCCAGTGATCAGGTTAAGTTGAAGAGAGGCGCCACTAGAGCTTTGTGTTCATTTTGAGTACAGATGCAAGCCACTGGCTGCCTCAGGGATGCTCTTACCACAATCACCCCTCAGCAAGACTGCACAATGGGGCTTACATCCTGCAGGCAGCTTCTCCCCTCACAGCGTGGAAATGCAGACACTCTTCTATTTCATAGGTAGTTCAGATCAATATCTTGTCACTTCATTCTTCATTAGCCTGCAGTGAATTGAGTTTTATGTGTTTGTTGTGCTCTTTTTCCTGTTTTTCTCTCTTTTTATTTTGTCTCTTTTTTTTAAGTAGGACTTGTGGTTCATTCCTTCACCTTTCTTGCACAGCAGCCATTAGCTACAGTTTAGCTCTCCCTATATCACTTCATTACAAGTGACTTCTTAGAAATCGACCCTAGCACTCTGAATTAAAACACAACCTGGCCTTTGATTTCTGGAAAGTGTTGGGCTATGGGATATTATAGGATCACACCAATGAGCTGCTGAGTGATCTGCAGCTGGCCTTTGCTGGGTGCCTTGAGCAATATTAGCTCTGTTTTCTGATTTCCCGCTTGGACCCACTTTGAGTACTGTATTTTTCAGATGCTGGAACATGTTGCTGGAGTGTAAACATTGTAATATCAAAATCAGCTGCTCCTCCATCTGTAACTAGCATTAAAACATCCCATTCTTGATATGCAGGATGAAGAAACATTAACAGATTTGAGGGACATCATAACAGTGTGCTGCTAACAAGAACCTCTTGCTTATTTCAGCTAAAGAAGGGAGAGGGCTACTCCAGTGAAAGCTCCCTTCCCACAGCAACAGCTTTTTCAGGTGTCAGCCCACAAATTTCTCATTTCAGGTTTGGGTTTGGTTTTTTTTTGTTGTTTGTTTTTGGTTTTCGTTCCTTAGTAGAGGGGCAGGATCACCTCCTTCGACCTGCTGGTCATGCTCCTTTGGATGCAGCCCAGGGTACGGTTGGCTTTCCGGGCTGCGAGTGCACACTGACGGCTCATGTTCATTTTCTCATCGACCAACACCCCCAAGTCCTTCTTCACAGGGCTGCTCTGAATCTCTTCTCTGCCCAACCTGGAGCTGTGCCTGGGATTGCTCCCAGCCAGGTGTAGGACCTTGCACTTGGCATGGTTAAACTTCATCAGGTTGTCATCAGCCCACCTCTCAAGCGTGTCAAGGTCCCTCTGGATGGCATCCCTTCCCTCCAACGCATCAACCGAACCACACAGCTTGGTGTCATCAGCAAACTTGCTGAAGGCACACTCAATCCCACTGTCCATGTCACCGACACAGATGTTGAACAACAGCAGTCCCAACACCGAAACCTGAGGGACACCACTCGTTACTGATCTCCAGCTGGCCATTGAGCCATTGAGCACAACTCTTTGCGTGTGGCCTTCCATCCAGTTCTTTATCCACTGAGTGGTCCACCTATCAAATTGATGTCTCTCCAACTTAGAGACAAGGATGTCACGTGAGACAGTGTCAAACGCTTTACACAAGTCCAGGTGGATGACATCAGCTGCTCTACCCCTGTTCATCAGTTCCGTAGCCCCATCATAGAAGGACAAAACGCTGTCCGTTTTGACAGAAAAGGACTTTGAAAAAAAGATTAAGCTACAAAGAATACTTTAAACTTTTATGCGTATGGGAAGAAGAGAGAGATTTCTCTTTCTCTTATTTAAAGAAAAAAAAAATTATGAAAAGCTCCTAAATCATTTCCAAAATGAAACATTTTGACCCTTTCATTTGTGACAATTTTACAAAAACTAGAATATCTTGCAAGATATGCTCTGTGTTGTAAACCTCGCTACTATTTTTTTTAGCTGTTTATCATTGTTTTTCTGTGTAATGAAACTGAAGAAGTTCTGTTGGATTTTAACTGAATTGAATAAAACCTTTACTTGAAAACTTGGGCAAAAAATAATACTTGAAGGAGCCACTCATCCATGCATATGCAAATCTTCATCCATACTAACAAACAAGAGGATGCAAATATAGAAACACACTCACTTGGATCTAAGCTGCCTGAAACCAAGAGGACAAGTGGTTTCTGTGAGAAGAAGGCTGCTTAGGAGGCCTTATGCCTACTGGGCTGAGCAGCAAGCATCTGAGCTGCTTATTTGAACAGCAGTAAGGTAAATACAAAAGCAATAAGATAAAATACTGTTAGTTTTCCCCTGCTTTCCCCCCTCTCTTATTGAACTGCACTTTTCATTTTCTATTAAGGTCAACTGTGCAGGAGTTTTTGAAATTCCTATATGTTGAAATATAAGTAAAATAAAACAAGCAGGAGGGGATAAAAAGAAATGACTGGTCATAATGAGTGTAAGTTTATACTCTGTACTGCAGAACTGACAGGAACATCCCACAGCCAGGGTCAAATACTGAGGGGGGTGGGGTTGTAGCTCCACAGACATCAGCTGAGGACTCAGGCCTGGAGGTTTAGCTTGGTTTCTAGCATGGCAGCAAGCATCAACATGCTGCCTTTCAGTGCCTCTTTGGCAGCTGCTGAGCATAGACCTGCCTCTGCGCAGAGGCGGCTCCAATCCTTTCCTTCCTCATCCCTCCCGTGATGCAACAGCCAAAAGGCTCAAGTGGAAAAGATGAGTATGGCTGCTCCCTTCCTCCATCAGGCAGCAAGGGGAGAGGGGGAGAAAGGAAGGGAAAACCCATTCAGCTCCAGCGTTTCTCTTTCTCTCAGCAGCTGATGGGGAGCTGCCGCCAGCCTTCCCATTAGAAGTTTGTAGAAAAGGTGAGCTCATCTTATTTGATTAGGACTGTCACCATCAGACTGTGTTTGCAATTAGTCCACGCCAACCTTATTCAGACTTTGGATGCCTTTCAGTGGCAAAAAAGGGAACACTTGAGCTCCATTGAACTGGAGCGTGGCATCTGCTGCACACTGGGGGAGAGGTTGGGGGTCAGCGCTTGATTTTGATAAAGCGTGCCAGATTAATTGTCTTCGGTAATCCTGTTTGTCATGGTAGATGTGCAGAGAAGTCTTTGTGGCACAGCCTGACATATGGGCTGGCCGGCTGCTTGCCTATTCAGTCCCTCCCAGCACATGCTCTTCACAGTTGGCCTAGTTCCCAGCGCCTTGTTTTCCCGGGGAGCCAGCCTCCTGCGCCTATTCAGCTGGCCCCCCGCTCCACAAACAGGCTCCCTAATCTTCAGGCCTGTCTGGTCTATTCAAAGTGATTGCATTATTCAAAGAGATCAAGAAAGAGACCAGGGAGGGTGGGGGAAGTGAGAGAGAAGGAAAGAGAGCAGTGCAATTTGGTAAAGAAATAAGCAGCCATGTACTTCAGGCAGAGCTCTTCAGGAGGCTGATTATAGTCCCTCTCCAAATCTGCATCTATCGTGAAATTATACCCTGCCTCTTTTGTAAAATAAATGCTAATAAGAGGTAATTTGGTCCCTGCTGATTATTAACTTCAATGGAGACACTTTTTCCCCTGTGTTTTTGTTATGAATTCTTGGATATCTTTCCCTCCGCTAAAAATCATGCTCAACAGCAAAAGAAGAAACAAGTGAGTTAAGGAGCCCCTTTAAGTGCCACAGGAGCAGACAAACATGGCACGACAAGGGATCAGCAAGCATCTAGCTGGGCAGCATGGTCTGGGATTACGGGGGGACCAAGAGTGGCATCAGTTTCCTGAGTGTGGGTGTGGGCTAGAGAGTGACCCAACACACTCATGCCCCCACAGCGGAGACGCAGACCCTATCCTGCATCTACACAGCCCCCTCACAACAACCTGCTTCCCCAGGAAGGGGGAGAGGGAAGGAGATGGGTCTAAGCTGATGGGAAAAGCAAAGAGAAAAGTGGCAAGAATGATCCTTTTCCGGGTTTCTTAAGAGCCATTTGATTATGCGTTTAACTACATGTCCATAAACATTACTTTACAAGAGTTCTTAGGATGCAAAATCTGTAAGCGTGAAATGGGAACAGCTTTGAAGAAATGTTGGTAATCCAGCATGTTGATAATTCAGTATGTCAGCCAAGACCTTGACTTTTACAGGCCATGACCTGAGCCACTTCAAACACCATGTTGACTTGGCTCGAGCCAAATTCTCAGCCACAGAAGAACCCTCTAGATGTATGTGTCTCAATTCAATAGCAAAAATAATAATGCAGTAATAATAATTAGGAAAAAAGCATACAGTTTTTTTCACTACAATTTGCCTTTTTACTGTTCATGTAAGCAGCAGAAACAAATGGATGCTGTTGAAAGATATGTCCTGTAAGAACATGCAGAGAACATACTGTGCCCCATTCATAAATTCCACTGAGCCAGACTGCATATACAGCAGCTACTCCCTGTACCAAAAGTGTGATGGCATTGCGCCTGATTTTCATGTGCTGTATGGTCATCCAACACATCTTTACAGACATCTGATTGTGTGTCGCATTTCAGCCCATTTTTGAAGGACTATCCAAACCTCCTCCTACTGCAGGCAGAAACTGGAGGATTAAAACTTGGAATAGCATAGTGTAATGAAGCTACACCATATCGCAGCCTAACAGTATGTCAAAAAGCAGGCATAGCTCACAAGATTAGCACACAGGTTTAGCACTGAAGAATGGCCCGGGAATCACAGACAGGTTCAAAGATCTTCCTTTGATTTTAGGGGTTTTTAAGCCATCTTACTCCAACTTTACCTCTTTATGCCACTCCCATGATGTCTTCAATGATGCACTTCAATCCTTGTTCAGAATTCTCTGGATAACAATGAATCACATTGGTTCCTGGTTTCTCCTCAGGCTCAGCACTTCCTCTCTGCAAGTTCATCACAGCCATCTGCTGTCATTTGCAAAAGCTCAGCACCACCCACTTTTAATTCAGGTTAACCTTAAGAAGGTCAGAGTGTGGTTCCACAATCTTCATCACGCTTAACACTCAGGAGTTACCTATGCTTATGCCAGCTGTCAAAGTACAGCTTTAGTATTTTTTTCCTATCATCTGCCCCAGAGATCAAATTTCAGACTGTGTTTTAAATATGTCATATGTGCTCTTTTTAAGAGGTAAAATGGTATGGTTTTTGGTTTGAAAGTTAATGAGGAGGCAGCCTACTCCCAAGTATATATTGATTTCACTATTACCTCTGCTATTTCTGCTGCTGTTATTCTCACTGAGCTTCATTTCCTCTACACCCCCACATAATGAAACAGATATTGTATTGTAAGCACAATGAAGGAAACGTAGGAGAACCAACATTTCTTAGGTGTCCTCATCCAGGTGGGTGTGTAGCCTGAAAGAGAGTTGTAAAACAGAATTATCATCTTCTGTTTCAAGCAGGTGTTTTCCTACTGTTTCTGTTATATGGCTGAGTTTTCAGACTAAGCAAAACATTAATTCCTGAGGCTACTATTTTTCCAGTAGGGACCAGAACAGACAAGTGCTCTAACACAGCAAACTGGAATTGCCACAGGGCTGGTATCTGTTATGATTATATGAAGCTTTTAAGACCGTTAGGCTATTGTTGGGTGTGGAGTGAAATGTTGCGTGCTCAAATCAGTAACCTCATCTTTAAACAAATGTTCATCCTTGTAGGGGAAGGATGGCTCAGTTTATTTTTGGAGCAGTGTTGGTATGTCTCCTACAGACATACAAATCTTCATCTTTGAAGAGTAACATTTTTGTGGTTGAATGAAAAATGGTATTTTATAAATATGTATTTTGTTGATGCAGATATCTGCACTGATTTATAATTTTTTTTTTCAAAAGCAAAGCCACAGAGATCCTATTTGTTGAAGCCAGGTCTAATGGCAGGAAGATAAGCTTCATAAATTTTAATATTCATCTCAAGTATTTTCTAATTCCCAGAGAAGCTGAAAGTTTCAGCTATCCTTGGAAAAAATGCCGTGGTCTAAGATATATATAAAGACGAAATGGGAACGTGAAATAGGTTTTTCAGAGTCCGCAAATAGCTGAGAAATGAGTAGAGCCTCAAAACTTAACTGTAACACTTCACACTAACAAGCTCATTCAGGAGATAAAGTTTTACATAAAGATTGAGAAGAATCATAAAAAAAGTATGCTTTATCATTAAATAGTGCAAACAGAATCATTGCCATTCAGTGAACCTATTAAAGTAATTTTAGCTATTTATATTTCCCCAGTTGAGTGTTAGATAGAAGTAAGCCTCAAGACTTTGTTGAGAAAGAAGAAAGAATCTTGTTTCCTCCAGTGTCTCTATGTTGGTCATGGGTAGGTGCCAGCAGCGAATAGAAGTTTCAATAACAGCTATGCCTGTTTCATGGATATCTCTCCTTTCCCCTGGTTTTAACTTGCTAAGATTTCTGAGGAAGAGAGCACCTTCTTAGTTTAGGGATAGTTTGAATAACAACTTCATGTGCAGGTAGACATCCTTCAATGATTAAGTACATTTGACGTGAGACATTTCAAATTAGTTTAGTGAAATTCTCTAATATATTTCAATAATGTTTCCCTTGTATTTTGATGGAAGCCAAGGACAAAATTCTAACTTAATGTGTGGCCTAGTGTAGCCCATATAGAGAATTGAAAAGAACAAAGACGAGGAATGCATCAGTACCCTATAACTTGCAAGTTAAAGCTAAACATGCAACATTACCAGACACGAAGATGCTGTATCAAGTTGTCTTTCACTGGCACTCAGCAACTCTTGTAAGAACACTGTTAGTTTGGAAAAAATCACCTCTCAAAACAAATTTGTTCTCAATGCATAAGTAAATCACAAGCAGTAAGTTAGTGTCTTCATCATCTCCTCAATAATACTGCACTCCTTCTGTTACGTTACCTCTTGCAAGACTAATTTCTTATTTATGCAGGAAATCAACTGAATTTGTGGTCCCTCCTGGGTTCTCAAGCATATTGGTTACTAACACTAGCAAAAAAAAGAAAAAAGAAAAAATCAATATAACTGGGTAACAAATAGAATCATAGAATCATAGAATAGTTAGGGTTGAAAAGGACCTTTAAGATCATCAAGTCTAACCTTTGCCCCAGGACTGCCAAATCCACCACTAAACCATACCACTGAAGGACTCATCTACATGTTTTTTGGTCCCTTCCCAGAACAGTGATACCACCACTTCCCTGGGCAGCCTGTTCCAATGCCTGATCACACTTTCAATCAAGGAATTTTTCCTAATATCCAAGATAAACCTCCCCTGGCACAGCTTGAGGCCATTACCCCTTGTCCTATTACTTATTACTTGGGAAGAGAGATCAGCCACCTGCTGGCACAAATATTTGCATGTATTTATGCTGTATGATGCAGTCATACCTGTAGTAAATAAAAACATATAACATATATGCAGTGACAGGTCACTGGCAAAACCTGAGCCTTATGTTACTAGAGGTACAGCTATTTTTTTCCAGTTTTCACAGTACATTTCTACAGTTTTGTGCCTCCAGAGTCTTTGATAAACCCAGAGGTAAAAACGGGAATTGAAATTAATCAAGTCATTACATATTACACTGCATCTTTTACTTTTTGATGTTAATGCTCAAGTATCGCACCGAGGAAACACCAAAATAACATTCCAGCCTTATGACAACTGCAGCAGTCACCTGTCATCAGTGAAGGTGAGAACTAGTCATTTGCATCTTTAAGTCCCTGGTGAAGACACGTTACCCCATCTATTAAAAGTAGATTATACCTTTGATATCTTTGTGAAAGCACCATAAGATTATACATTAATTATATATCTCTTTTACGCATTTTCACAAGATTAAATTAATTTGGACTGGCCCAATTCTTCCTTCTTGTGAAACTATATCCCTTTGAGTATCCAGGAAATGTACTGCTGTCCTGATTTGGGAGCACTCACCACCACAGTACTACTTTGATTACTGAGTATATTTCTGTTTGTAATTGTCCCATACTCTTAAGGTCATGTATTGAGCTGGAGAATGAAACAGAGAAAGCTAAAGACGGTTTTGCTAAGCAGGGAATGTCCTTTTGTCTGTGCCATTCACACAATTACTGAGTTACCAAGGAGCAAATTAACCTCATCACATTGTTTTACATTCCTGTTAATGCCTCCATTTTAAGGTCAAAAGGTCCCACTTTTCTCACTCAGAGTGAGATAATCAGGAGTGAAACCAAGCTCAGGACTGTAAGGATGCATACCTTTGAAAAGTAACAGAATTGCTCTGGTGGAGCCTCCTTCGGCTACCTTCTGCTCTCCTCCCTGTGACTGGCAGCGGCCTCTGGTGAATAACTACAGAAAAAGCCTCAGTATTATAGAACTTGAAAGAAATATGTCAGTGAGCTTTACACAATACACAGGATAAAGACCAAAAACATGATGACATACAGTAAATGTCAGCCTAATGTTCTGGCATGCCTTTCTTTTAATAACACTGGGACAGAAGTGGGTTTTGGGTTGCGATTCACCTCATTGAACTTCAATAATCTAAAAGTCAAGCACCTAACTAGATCTCATTTTTAGAGTATAAATTATCCCCAAAGGGGGAAACCACCCTCTCCAGTGGGCAATTTGTCCTGATCTCAGGATTAACCTCTGGAACAATACTTTCTGCATTAGATACAAGGGGAGGCAAAATGGGTGGTGTAGTTCAGATGTCTAAATTTCAGATCAATAAAGATCTGCCTTAGCAGTATGAGTGGAAAATTTTACAGGTAAAAAACATTAGGATTTTGTCCAACTGTTGTTATTACACACTTCTGTAATGTGATGGGGGTAAAATTCTCTTCTTACTTTATAGAACAGAATATTATTCTCCATAATAAGGACTTGATATTTCCATGGATGATACAGATTTTATCAACAATACTTTAATAAAGTATCCAAGTAAATTTCAATGCACTTTTGTATTTGCTAGAAAACAAAATTATTCTCCACAGAAGTGGCTTAATATTTTTAGTATGCTCTGGTTTATTAAGACAGCCTGCACCATTCAAAGTAGTATTTCAGATAAACTGACCAGCCATTCTAAATGCTGTCCAAGGGAAAGAAGTGAGAACTGAGGGGTCCTGTAGAAAGTAACCCTAAATCCTCTGCATGAGAAGACTACTGAATCTATATCACCATAAAGTCCAAAGTGCAATTGATGTCAGGAGACATACGCAACTGAATATTTTTTACCTGACACCCACTCTGGTATTGAAGAAGGCAATACAGTCTTCACTAAGTCAGTTCTTCATCTATTGACAAATTATGTTAATGCAAGAAACACGCAAAGTGCATGTAGATCCTGCCAGAGCTAAGAGGGTATCATATGTAGAACAAATCCTACAACTGATAAAAGAATCTGAAAAGATTAATTTATCAAATTTTTCTGGGAAGGGTCTCTTTTAACCCCTAATCTTTGTCTTTCTGGTTTCTCTATTTCCCTTCACCCAGTTCCTCCAAAGCTTACAACCACTGTTATCATTTCCTGTGTTTGCAAATGGATAAGCAGAGTCCTGCTTCTTGGAAATCCCCTGCAATCAGCTGGCTCACTCTATCTCCCTGTGCCTTCCCCTCACCCCACTCCTCTCCCCCTCCACTGTGAACAAAGTCCTGGTGACAGGTGGTTGCTGCTTTCTGTAATTCTGGATAGAGCTCCAGTCAGACCCAGTGGCCTGTAAAAAAAAAACCCTGGAGCTTATGAAGAGAAAAAGCTCTGGCTCTGAAAGTGCTGAGACAGGCTGGTACAGAGACTCAGTACAAAAACCATTCAGCACAAAAAGCCAAACCCAAATGAAAAGAGTTGCTGCCAGGATCATCACGAGGTCCTCTGCTGCACAGATGTCTACTGAACTAAGCCGAAACTGATGAGTCTTTTATCGGGGACCCCTCCCCTGTAGATATCCATAGCAAGACTCAGCTGCCTGGCTCAATTCTTATTATTCCAAGGGACACAGTATCTGTGATAGACATATGACACTCAGAGAATAAAGCTCAGATGGGACTGACTGGCAGAATTCCTCTCTTTTTTTCTTTCCTTTTTTTTTTTTTTTTGCAAGTCACAGCAACAAGCTGATTAGTCAGTTTACAGGAACGGAAAGGATTTGGGTGCACTACAGTAGAAGTGTTTTAACAAGCTAACTGCTTTCAGTATACCCGAGCAGAAGTCAGCTAACAAAGCCGGCCTCTGAAACTTTGTACTTGCACGGGTACTCCATGTTTTACTGCCTCACTTGCAGCCTTTTGCCATTCCAGTCACATAGGAAAGGGACTGTTAACTGTGTGTTAACAGGCTTAGCCTCTGATCTATGTACAACATTTTACCTATTTACCTTGTTCTATGCATTTAAGTTTATTACACAGTTTCTTCCCACGTATTATAAAATAGGTTTATAAATTATAAACTGGTTGTGAGCTAGTGATGGGCTATATTTCAAGAAGAATTCAGCACCAAAAGCACTTTGCTCTCCAAGGCTCGGCTGATGTATACTTTTCAGTAAGACTGAATCAGAGGCTTATTTTCATTTTCTTGATATCAAACATGGGACATACATTTTGTTACGTCAGAGTGCCTGTCAAACACCTGTTAATTTCTCTGAAAGCAGCAGGCACAGAAAGCAAGCGAGGGTGATGGAAACTGGGCACTCAGCACCTTATGAACCTTGGCTATAGACAAGAGAAGTGAGTGAAAGAGAGCTGCCTCTGGTTACTGCAGGTGCTGCAGTTTGATGAAGAACAACTTTCAAGAAATGTTGAACAGGCAAAACATAAAGATCCCATTGTTTATATATTAGAATGGACAGCCTGCAGGGTTTTCACTTTAACCATCTGCCTTCCAACTTGTATATAAAAATTCTGCTCCCTAATAAATGTCTAGTGCATTAGGACGCATACCTCGCTGGAAAGCAACCAAACCAAACTCCTTATACTTCACAAGGATAAATTAGCAAGTGAAAAGCAAGCGTTTCCAAAACCCCTTTTGTATGACTACAATTGTTTAACTTAGAACTTGGAAAGTTGAAGGTCTAGTCACTAATCTACTGACTCCATCACAGAAGGGAGAATTTAATTTAGGAACTGCTGGCTCCAGCACTGCATTCAGTTATACCAACTTGAAGAAATTTATGTGATAATCCTTTTTATCAGCATATCTACTCTATGTTTTGAGCCAAACAGCACATCAACTGAACAAAAGATGTGCTTTACTAGCTAATAGGTTAGCTAGCTATCTTTTTTGGCTGGTCTATTCCCTGCTTTATCTTCAATGGATGATGAGACATATAAATCAGTGTCTACATGTGGAGGTGGCATGCTGTTTACACAGCAGGCTTATATTATCACGGTAATCATATATGGGTAATAAATAAAACTGTAGCAAGGAACCAAAGATTTGCTCCATTCAAGGAAGCCCTTTTTATTAAAGTGTTACCAAGAGCCAGATAGATTATAGAGACCTCTCCTGCAAACTGTACCAAAGCACTCAGGCTTGAAAAAGTTAAACCTGCAAATGTAAAGCTTTTCTCTGTTGCACTCCAGCTGGCCAGGCTAGAAAGTTTAAAGCTTGTGTGACCTCTAACAAAGCTGCATAACCTTACAAACACCCAATGTCTTTGCGGACAGGAACAAGGAAACACTCCATAGCACTTTGTCTACCCAAGAAAGACCACAGGACTTTACTGGCAAGGCAGCAAGGAAACGTGAAAGCAGCTGGGAAACCAGACCAATGCACCAGGGTTTGCTCTGAAGTGGAGGGTAGGGCCAGTTTTTCACCACTGGCTAATTCCAAAGACTGCCTTTAAACCTGGGTGGCTGGTGATGTTATTTTGGTGTGGCCTGAGCTCCTGTATCAGGATGATATTAAGATTATGCAGGTGTAGACAATGTGTCCTGTATCAGCTAATTTCTGAAACTCCCTAGATCATCAATTTGATAGGTAGACCACTCAGTGGATAAAGAACTGGATGGATGGCTGCACGCCAAGAGAAGTGCTCAATGGCTCAGTGTCCAGCTGGAGACCAGTAATGAGTGGTGTCCCTCAGGGATCGATGTTGGGACCGGTCTTGTTCAACATCTTTGTGGGTGACATGGGCTGTGGGATTGAGTACACCCTCAGCAAGTTTGCCAATGACACCAAGCTGTGTGGTTTGGTTAATACGTTGGAGGGAAGGAATGTCATCCAGAGGGACCTTGTCACACTTGTGAGGTGGGCTGATGCCAACCTGATGAAGATTAATCATGCCAAGTGCAAGGTCCTACACCTGGGTCGGAGCAATCTCAGGCACAGCTACAAGTTGGACAGAGAAGAGATTCAGAGTAGCCCTGCGCAGAAGGACTTGGGGGTGTTGGCTGATGAGAAAATGAACATGAGCCAGCTGCAGTGTGCGCTCACAGCCCAGAAAGCCAGCCGTATCCTGGGCTGCATCAAGAGGAGCATGACCAGCAGGTCAAAGGAGGTGATCCTGCCCCTCTACTCTGCTCTCTGAGACCTCATTTGGAGTACTGCGTGCAGTTCTGGTGTCCTCAACATAAAAAGCACATGGAACTGTTGGAAAAAGTCCAGAGGAGGGCCACGAGGATGATCAGGGGACTGGAGCACCTCCCGTATGAAGATAGGATGAGAAAGTTTGGGCTGTTCATCCTGGAGAAGAGAAGGCTGCATGGAGACCTCATAGCAGCCTTCCAGTATCTCAAAGGGGGCCTATAAGGATGCTGGGGAGGGACTTCATTAGGGACTGTGGTGATAGGACAAGGGGTAACGGGTTCACACTTCAACAGAAGAAGTTTAGATTGGATATGAGGAAGAAATTCTTTACTGTGAGGGTGGTGAGGCACTGGAATGGGTTGCCCAGGGAAGTTGTGAATGCTCCATCGCTGGCGGTGTTCAAGGCCAGGTTGGACATAGCCTTGGGTGATATGGTTTAGTGTGAGGTATCCCTGCCCATGGCAGGGGTGTTGGAACTAGATGATCTTAAGGTCCTTTCCAACCCTAACTATTCTATGATTTTATGATTCTATGATCTTTTAAGTCTGAAACTCCCAAGGTCGTTGTCAAAGGGCTTACTGAAGACAGGAAACTTGGAGCCTAGTCTCAAGGATGGCTATTTCTCTCCTGCTTCCAACTTTGTCACTGGTTTTGTTGGGTAGAACTTACAGGATCTCTCTCAAGAGAATAAAACTGTCCTTTTGCAGAGTACCCTCAGAACTTTACATTAAAATAAATTTAAAAAGAGTAAGAAAGATAAATACAGTAGAATTTAACAGTTCAGCAAACAAAAGAATGTAATTCCATACTTTCACCTCAAATAGAAATATTGTGAGGTTTTGGCCCATCTTCTTTTTTATTTTTGGCTATTACAACAGAAACAATTCCAACAAACATGGTGGCTTTCTGATTCAGTAAAGGGGAGTTGTTGTTGTTTAGATTTCTCCTGTGCAAACAATGCTTGAAGACATTTGGCCAAATTTATCCCTGAATTAACTTCACTGACGTCAATGTAATTACACCAGGAATTAATTTGCCTCGCTGATATCATTTGCTGGATCCTATATCTACTTCCAAAATGCAATTAGGATCCAATTTCCTCAATCTTTTATTTTGGAGATAGGCAGCTTGAGTTTCTTCACAAAGATACTGGGTTGACAAAAAAAGTAACTATTTCCTGGCATTGGCATTGGCACCAACAAAATAGAGAGCAGGTTCAGAGTTTTTGAACTGTTTTAATGGCAGCCACCTACATGTTAGCATTGCAGTGTAAACCCAGGATGCGATCCTGGTTTATCGCCCTTTCTTTTTATAAGTTTTGGTTCATTCCACCAGCCAAAATATACCAAACGACTTGATTTTGCTGTCAATATACTGTGTGGATTTCTAAACAACGAATCTGTTATATAGTAATGCCATTACTTGGAGAATATTGACTTTCTTTACGACATAACAAAGGATTACTGAATCAGACAGTATTGAGTAAAGGTTTATTTTATTAGGTTTTAGCAGTGACTCTATTAATCAATGAACCAGCTGTTTCAACAATTGTACCATACCCAGGTACAGGTTACCTATAAAAGTTTTTTTTAAAGGGTATCATGTTTCTATCTAAAAGCTGCTGTATCAAACTCAAGAATTTGCTTGTACACAAAAAATTCATGGAGAGCATTAAGAAACCTACAAAATAGTACAATAGTACAAAAAGAAAAAAAAAAAAGAAAAAAAAGAAGAGGATAAGAATGTTTTAAAGCAATTATTGAGGAGGCCTATAAAGGCAAGCAACAATTTTACACCTGTTATACCAATTAGCAGGTCTGAATGTGCTTTCCTAGTGAAACCTATGCTGAACTCCAGCAAAGTGAGCACACTGTTAATACTAGGAAAAGCTGGAACTGAGATTTTGCTCACCACTTCATGGCAGCATTTGTATTTCATTGCCAGGAGTGAAAATATTAAACACAATAAAAGCACTCTTCTTCATAAAGGTGTTCTGTATCCCCTTGCCTCTGGGTCTTATGCATAAAAGTGTAGTGATCAAAAGCACAAATATTGCCAAAGGTGAAAAAAAGTGTATGACTTACAGAAAGAAAAGGCAGGAAAAGACAGCATGGAGCAGGGGCAAAAACTAGAAGAAAAATGAGATATTAACAATTATCCCAGAGTTAGAATAATCAATTAAACATAGCTCACACCAGACTTGCCAGTCTCCGGGAAAACACAAGACCGGATTATAGTCACTTCCCTTCTAAAAGACCACATTTATTACATCCAAGCCACTAACATGCTATCTGTAGCAGCAAATCTCCCATGAGCAGAAGGCAGCCACGCACGAGGCCACCCTGGTTTGTGGTGCCCCAGTTGCACCAGCTGGAGAAGGGGCAGAGCCCCACTGAGAGAGGGACTACGTCTGGCCAGTCACAGGGGCTCAAACTGAGATTGCAGCAGCTCTGCAAGGCACAGCTGTGCTGGCTGACTGAAATTCCGTCATGGTATAGATTAAATAAATGCTGATGTGTATGTTAAGGAGAAATGTTTAGCCCTGGTCAAAAAGCCTTGGCATATCTGGGCTTTGTGAGTTCTACCTGTCCTATGGGTTTGCTTTTCAGTTCTATTCTCCAGTCCATTACACTTGTGGCAAGGCTTCCTGCTTTAAGAAGCCAAAGGGAAGGCATATACCACAAATCTTTCTTAGATACATCTGTATCCTGATGCAGTGTTTCTATAGATAAAGGGAAAGAAAGTAAAGCACAATGGAGCAATCTAAGTGGATGCAATTTTCTTTATGCGTAATATGCCTATTTTCCAGGCATCAAAACAGATTTTAGATAAATCACCCTCTTTCCCTCCTCCTCCGGGCCCTACTCCAGCTGTAAACATGCTTCACATGGGGAAGCATGGCTGGCATCAAGCCTAACCAGATCACAAAACAATTTATATAAAAGTTTGGACCTGAGCAGTCTCATGGAGGGAACTCTACTTAATCATCACAGAGACCAGAACTGAAAAAATTCCTGGCCCACAGTTTTTGGAGGTTACTTTAGGTCTCTGGCTAAAATTTAGTCATTAATTTGTTGAATGTGTGGCCAGAGTACCAGGGAGAGAGCTCTCTGGATAACAATGAGTTTCAGCATGGAGGAGATTTTTCAATGCCTTCTCTTGTAACATAAGCTAAAAATGACTCTAGATTAGGATCAGATCTGCTTTCTCTGGCAAATAGGCTCTTAACCCTTGAACAGCTCCCTGGGAATCAAGACTTCTACCCCACAATGCTGAGAAAAACAACCTCAACAAGCAGAAAGTTATGACCCTCTTCCTTTCTCCTCCTCCCCTCCCAGTTCTCTTTTCGAGGAGCTTATAAAACAAAGAGGGAGACTTCTGGAGTTGTCTCCAGCTCCTGCAGAGTTTCCATGGACACTAGCTGCTTAAATATATTTTCGTGTCTTAACGGAGAAAAAGTATGTCCTGGTCCAGTCCAGAGGGTTCATTCCTTTGAAAGAAAGCCCTTCAGAGCCTCACAGAAAAGACTGCTGGAGCATACCAGGAAGGTAATAAAACTGAGAACTAGTTTACTTGTCCCAGGTAGCAGGAGCAAACTGCTTGACTGGAAGACAGGAAACTCCACAAAGTGACCAGGGCAATCTCAAAAGCACAAATACATAAACTATGTTTTTTCTGGTTTTGTTTTAGGTTTTTGTTGTTGTTGTAGCCTGTAAATATGCTGTACAAGGCAGATATGTTCAGCTTAATAGCACTTCAGTCTTAGAGCAGATTTTGGACTATTTTACTGTTATACATTGCATGAACAGCAATAGATTGTAGGGGTAGCACCCAAATAAAGAACTGTACAGACACAAAATCAATAGATTTCCTGGACTGAGATAGCTCACAATTTATGCTTCTACCCATTTCAGAACTAAATTTGGTCACTGATGTTTCACCATTCAAAATATATTGATTATTACTCAATACTAATAATTTGCAAAACTCTGTTGTTCAGAGGTGTGTAAATCAAGGTATCTTTTGAACAAGCACATCAGAATTTGGCAGCCTCTGTCAGTAATTACTCTGCCTCCAAATTAGATGCATGGATATGTTCCACTTTAACTATATTTGACATCTGTTGAGTGCTTTGGGGATACTGGCAACGGGAAGAGAGGCATAAGGTTAGGGTCATTGCTTAAGGGCAGCTGTAGTGCATGTTATTTCTTTGATCACACATTTATGCTCTGAGAGAACAGAAAGGAGTCTATTCTTCACTTGGTATACATATCTAAGTGTCACTGATGCTAGAGGACTCAGATTACTCGTTACAGCTTTGTACCACAATCCTTTTTGAATATTAATTAGCTTCATCATCACATAAGGCTATTTTGATAGGGACACTATCTATACTACAACAAACTCCTGTCTCCTTCCATGGGAGCCTTGCCTTCTGTCAGCATTTTGCCTGAAGATGAACTGAAGGACTTTCTCCCTCCACCCCCTACAAAGCATCCATCACCTCCACTTTATGTTTAAAAATCAACACAGGCTCTTGGCAACACGAGATGAAAAGCCAGGCAAGGCAGGCTAATGGAGTTTGTATTAACATTTTAACTTGGTCTCGGCTTTTTACAATGATAAATGCTCCAAGAAATGTTCCTGAAATATTGCACCAGAGAAAACGCCTCTGAGTTGTAAACAGAACTGCACACAAGTCTCAGAATTTGCTTTACAGACTTCATCTAAATAAGCAGGAAATTATGTTATTAATGCAAATAGAAGGACAAGATTTCTTCCCTGAATGATGGGCTGGGGAAGGCTATTCATACAGAGTCATTGCCTGTGGGAATTCCAGATCAATGTACATTTTCACCCTCCACTGCACCTGGGCAGCAAGTTTCCCAATGACTTGTCTACTGCATATGCATTTTGATTTTTGAAGGCTTTTAAGGTTGGTAAAAAATGCATATAAATATAACATGCGCATCAAATATCATAAGAACATTGATTTACTTATCTATCCTCTGGGTTCATTTCAGCCTGTTTCACTCCTGTTTGCCCTCTCAGTGCTATTTCCTGGCCCAGCTCAACTAAAGGACAGGTTCATCCCTGCACACATCCTAGGAGCCCTAATGAAGTCAGCTGTCAAACTCCCATCATGCAGCTGCCTGGCTGCAGTATCTAATGGCCACTTGTCAGCTGCTTCACCCAGTCAAACCCGGACAAAGGCCCCTTTGATGGGCTGCCTTTCCCCAATCAATCTACACCTTCTCCTCTTGGACTTCAACATCTGCTTCGGTGTAATTTGATTTCATATTCAGTGCAGCCTGACCCTATTGATAAATTAAATCTATCTGAACCTGATATCCTCATACCACCACGGGGTAAATGACTTGCTGTTTAATTCTGGCTTTTGCCAGATGTGACATGGTATCAATACTGACTCTTTTCTCTGTGTGTTTGGGTCATTACTTGAATAATTTAGGCTCCAGATCACAATTACGCTGGAGGGGAAGGAGAAGAGAGCCTTTCCAGAAGTATGTACAAAAGAGTAAATCAGAACAATTCCTTCTAGGATTTTAACATTACTCTCAATAATAATATTTTTCCTGATAACCATGTGCTATTGCTCTGCCTTTCCATGTGTATTTACCACACACAAGCTAAAATTCAGCCTTAAAGGAAAAAAAAAGGCAAAAAAGAAAAGAGCAAGTAACATTAGTTTATAAAACCTATAATAACTAAAATAACTACCCGCTGAAGACTGTTTTCAGTGTAGACTGAGAGAATTCTTCTCATATCCACACAGGTTTTCTTTTGTAAACAAATAAAAACTACACATACATAAACAACAAATGAGAAAATTCCTGGGACTGTATATACATTATTTGATAAAATCTTTGCAATGCTTCAAAATTAAAATAAATGCAATATTTTAGCCCTACAGCATCCTATTTTATGGGAGGAAACACATAAATGTCCATCTTTCTAGGCACTTTAGCACTTTTCTCTCAAACTATCTACATTTTACAGTTATTGACTTTTTCTTTTCCTTTTGAAGTAGCCTGAAAACACTGTGAGATATCTTGCCTCCACACATACCTGCCTCCCTCAACAAAGACTGGTTAATCCCACATTCTCTTCTTAATCTGCTTCCTCCTTCTCTTTTCCCAGGCCAGGAGGACCATCTACAATCACGACTCAGTTCAGGGGCAGGGGAAGTAGCTCCAGGCCAGCGGGAAACAGAGCTTGTAAATAAATGTATGCACAGAGAGCCCTGTGAGGTTCCTTTGATGAAGAAAAGTATTTTTGCCCTTTTCACTATTTTCAGCAAGGAGGGTTTTCAGAAAAGGACTTTACTATTCGAGAGCCTTCCACTACTTTTTGGGGTGTCCCAAGGAAGGTAGCAGTGGGCAGAGCAGAGACCTTTGGAGGGTATCTGGCTGGTGACACTGTTGAGAGGAAGGCATCCAGAGCTGCAAGAGCTGGGTTTTATTGGTGTTGCAGGACTGGCTTGTGTCAGGCATAACCCTTTCCTAACAAACGTAGTGAGCAGTTGCCAGGGGTAGTAAGGCTGCAGCCTATCAGTATATCTCTCAGTTGCCCTTTTCTGGCTGTGCATTGCCCTCAGGCTGTTGTTTGAAGACATCTGGTACACACTGAGCTCTTCTGGGATAGGAGCTGTGGGAGAAATTAGCTGAAATTCTCAGCAAGCTGTCTGGCAACAAAAAAACCCAACATGACATCCCCTTTTTCCCCCATCCCCCAACCCTTTCTCCCTACTCAACCCAAAAAAAAAAAAAAAAAAGAAGGGTAAAAAGTCTTCATGTCTTCATGCTACAAACAGACTGAGAACATCTGAGAGTAATCACCAATTCATCATTGTACAATGAACTAGGATCTCTAGTCATATACAATATTGATTAGCATCTCCTGTTATAAAGCCCCTTTCCCCAGCAGCTAACAAATATTGTAAGCCCTTCCTTAAGTGGTAAAAAGATTTCCATGTGTTGTTATCTGGTCTGGGCTTTCTCTTCGTTTCAAAACAGTGTAAGCTGAAGGATGGAGTGTCCCCTGATACTCACCTCAACTTCCTCACCTAAGGTGGAAATAGCTTCTCCGCTTAACTCTCTCCTGCTTACACCCTGATCAACCAGGGCATCCTGACTTCACTGTTACATGAGGACATCTTTTACATGTTCACTGTTACATGAGGACCTCTTTTACATGTTCACTGTTACATGTTGAGTCACTTTTCCATGCTGAATCTCCCAATTTTCTTGAAATGAGAGCATCTCTCTCCAAGCGTACATTTTGCAAGAGTGACTTACAACAGGTTTCTCACTTCACTCTCTACATCTGCCTACAGTTTGTTTGCAGACATGGTGCCCAGGGCAGCTCTAGCCACTGTCAGCTTTCTGGTCTGCTGCCTGACTCAGGCACCAGAACAGTCCTTTCTGAAGTGATGGCAGAGCTGTGATTTTAAACTTCAGTCTAAACCTAACAGTTTAGATTGGATTGATTTCTACTTTTCACTTGGATAGCTGAAATGTAAACTTTTATCCACTTTAACAGAAGAGAAAATGTCAAAGTAATGGTGTATCCATGAAGAAAAACACCCTTCTTTATTTGTGTTTGAGATCTAATTACTCAAAGACTTTTCTCAGCTGCTGTGTTCTAGCTCTGCAGTGCCTTGAGAGGGGTTTGAAATTGCAGTTGCTTTTCAAGAAAGCAGACTCTTTAGACAGCAATTTGT
This sequence comes from Myiopsitta monachus, assembly GCA_017639245.1. NCBI lineage: Eukaryota > Metazoa > Chordata > Aves > Psittaciformes > Psittacidae > Myiopsitta > Myiopsitta monachus. The sequence continues at coordinate 45,864,922 of CM029918.1, forward strand.
TTCAATCACTGGTATTGCTCAACCCTTTGCAAAGGACTATTTTACAAAAACCAGAAAGCAATCAGTGACCATTATCAGGATTACTAATGTAATGTCAGTAGACACATTCAAAAGAGGGCACCAAAATGCCAAAACATGCACTTACTATTATTTGAGTTACATTTAGTCCTTCCTTACAGTGGTGCACAGATACACTAGTCCAGAAGAAAAATGTGATCCATTTTCCACCATGCCGAGCATTGTCTTCATTCAGCCCACTCTAAGAAACCCTAAAATTTCTGGTAGAAGACTGCAGAGGGCAAATCCAGGTCCCTATTTGCCAAGCAGAGTGTCCAAAGACAAACATTTTTGCAGGGAATTAGCTATGTTCATTGAAAGAACATGGGTATATCCCCATCCCATGAATGCATCTGTTCACAATCTGTGAAATTCCTTAAACCAAATAAGCTACTGAGCTTTGATCCCAACAGAATTACTGTTTAGGAGCTGATATTAAATGCTTGTGGTTCCGTCTTGGTCTCAGTTGTGCCTGCTGACCAATTATTTTGGAAACACAGTAGTTTCGGTTCAGCATTCAAGTAATTTCCTAGGACTGTACCCACGGAAGAATGGTATCACAGTTCAAGTTTCATTGCAGCCAGCCTGGGGGATGGTGTCTCAGAACAGTGAAAGATATTTCGTCTATGTGATGATTTTGGCTAGTTAATTTTCTTCAAGAAAGCCTAATATGAAGCTATGCGTTGGACTTGCGCTGGGAGCAGTGCTGGCAGTAGAGACAGTTACTGCTGAGCAGTGCTTGCACAGAGCTAAAGGACTTCTCTGCTTCTCACCTCACCTCATCCCACCCCACCAGAGAAGAGGCTGGGGGTGCACAAGCAGTTAGGAGGGGACACAGCCGGAACAGCTGACCCCAGCTGGCCAGAGGGATATTCCATATCATATGGCATCATGCTTAGACTATAAAGCTGGGGCAAGAAGGGGGGCATTTGGAGTTAATGACATTTGCCTTCCCAAGTAACCATTACATGTGACAGAGCCCTGCTTTCCTAGAGATGGCTGAACACCTGCCTGCTCAGAGGAAGTAGTGAATGAATTCCTTGTTTTGCTTTCCATACATGCATGTCTTTTGCTTTATCTATGAAATTGTCTTTATCTCGACACACAAGATTTTTCAATTTTACCTTTCTGATTTTCTTCCCATCCCACTGGGTTGGAAATGAGCAAGCTAAGCTGGTGCTTAGTTGACTGGTGGGGCTAAACCATAACACTCTGTCACTGTGAGGGCTGTTTTCAGAGGAGGTTATAATCTGAGGTTATACCATGCTTTGGTTTGTGTGGGGTTTGTTGTCTTTTTTGGTTGGTTTTTTTTTTTTTTGTTTGTTTGGTTTTTTTTGTTTTTTTTTTTTTTTTTGCTTTGTTTCAGAATGAGAAAAAAACACAGCAAGCAAGCATAAGGTACCATGGGTTTGGGAATGGTTGGCTTCATCTGTCCATTCAAATCCCATCTTTGCTGCCACCCAGCACAACATCTTAGCAAGCCTGGAAAGTAACACATTGCTCCTAAGAAGCTCTGCACCCCTAAAGACTTGTCCAGAATGAGGACAAAAATAACCAGCTTATTTTGGTACTAGCACTTCTGCCCACTTGGAGGGGTGCAAAGGCATAGTGCATGTTGAAGAGGCAGCACAGCATTGCCACTTCCAGCTGCAGCTGCAGTTACAGAGAAACTATTAGAAATGCCACAAAACTATCCTATCCTTCCTAAACCACTCTGATGCTTCCAAATTAGTTTGAGGATTTGGAAGGGACAGTAGCTCTTTCTTGCAATATTCCATTTTACTATGTATATATACATACATATATAATTAATAGAAATAATTTTGCAAAATACTCAGCTATCATTTCAGCAAAAACACTGAAAGAGAGAAAATCCTTAATTTTGGATGCAAATATAGAAGCTGCTGCTATTAAACAATTTTTGACAGCTGTCAGAACTGACAGCCAGTGGTACTTCCACTATTGCCTCTATAAATCTAAAGGAGTTTTTAGAAAATCAAGTGTCCTCTCCCAGCTGTTGTAGTTAGGAGGCTCAAGTTACAGCTTGCATGATTCTTCATCTCTTAGCTTTGCCATTTAATTTGCATATTCCTAGAGGGACTGCAATGTGACAGAATTGCTTAGAAAGCAAAGGAGGTAACAGCTTCTGTCCATTGTCAGTTACTCTGAAAGTCACCCGACTTAATGGGAGGTAATTTCAAGATGACCTCAGCTCTTCCATTTAAAAGAAAAGCTTTTTTTTAAGAAAAGACTTTTAAAAACCTCATATTTTTTTTTTGCCCAGAATACCATCATTAAGATGAATCATTGAATGGTTTGGGTTAAAAAGGACCTTAAAGCTCATCCAGTTCCAGCCCCTGGCCATGGGCAGGGACACCTCACACTAGACCAGGTTGCTCAGAGCCCCATCTACCCTGGCCTGTAGTTTCCTGGGTCATCACTTTTGCTCAATATTCAACTGCAAGATAGCTTTGTTTTCTGCAAAAGTGGTACCTGGAACATTTGTTTTTACATAGCAAGAAAAAGCAGAGATATCTGTGGACAATGTTGTACTTCTTTTCTAAGAGTGATACAAAATCCATATGCAAAAAACAGCCAACCAGAACTACTTTAATAAGTCAATGTTTGAGTGCACACAACTTAAAAGGAAATCAATGATAATTTCACTTCTGAAAACCTGCTCTTACTCAGTAGAGCATAGTTAAACTGCATCAACCTCACCTAACCCTGTTATCCTTATATATATGGCCATATCAGTGGAAGTAAATAAATAGTTACAAAGACAGTTATGAGTCTTTTTAATAATGGTTATCTGCCATTATTGTATAAAGATCAGCTTACTTTATACCTGCTGATAATTACCCATGCACTTGGATGCTACACTGAGAATACGCTTAAGCTAGGCTAAAATATGGCTATTTCTTTCACAAAAAAAAAAAAAAAAAAAAAAAAGGGAAAAAAATCTGCTAATTATTTTCAAGACATCACAGAGGAAAACTAGTATCTTCATTGTGTTCTTAACTGGGTCAAATCATAGAATCCTAGAATGGTTTGGGTTGGAAGGGGCTTTAAAGATCATCTAATTCCAACCCCTCTTGACATAGGCAGGGACACCTTCCACTAGACTGGGTTGCTCAGTGCCCTGTCCAGCCTGGCCTTGAACACTGCCAGGGATGGGTCAGCCATTTCTCGGGGCAGCTTGTTGCAGTGTCTCACCATCCTCATAGTGAATCATCCACACCTTTTTTGTTTCGCTGGGGTTTCCTTTCTTATTGTCATCTCTCTTGCTGTTTTTGATTTAAGATAGCCAGTATTTCTAAGTATTTCATTTGGCAGCACAAATATAAGCATGGGAATGAGTGGTAAGGAGAAGCACTTTTCAAAGCAGAGCTAGCTCTCTATTATAACTCAAGGAATGCGTTTTTTGACTGCCTCATCTTGTCCAGATGAGCCCTATTAACACTCTTCACTACTCCCAAAAGTCTCTAACTTACGTCTTCTCTTCTTCTGATGAGATATAACTTAGAAAATCAGTATTGATTTAGTATTTAGCAAGCAAACAGCGCTGAGATTAATATTAAGTGTTTTAAAACAAAAAGTATGTCTCAACAGGCTAGAAAAACTATGATTATATAAATATATTATTATAAAAATACTGTTACCTATAACTATGGCACAAAAACATTAAAAAGCAGCTAACTCATTTTCTGTTTTCATTACATTCACATTTATTGCTGCTTTTCCTTACAGATATTCTTCATTTGTTTTTATTTATTCAGCCCCAAAGATACCTTTTGTATATACCATCTAGTGGGATAATATAAATGAACACCCGCATGTTTCAGAGCTCTTTTATCTGATAAAGGCTACCAAACTGTTGTGATCTAGAATCATTAGTCAAATTGTGCTTTAACCAGAGAGGAATACAGACAGCACTTATGCAGCATTTTGGTGTGCCTACTTGATGCAAATGCATCTCATTTAGAGAGAGTAAAAAGTTGATCTAGCTTTGAAAGAGAGTCATTGGACCTTTTCCTGGCAACTCTAAATGATGCTTTTTGATGGATATCAGATAAGAAGTACATGACAATCGAGGCTTACCTTTTTCAAGATTCTCTTAAGATAACTATTAACCCACCATAATTTAGAACTCTGAAGAGCTGAAAAAAAGATTTACTAGAGGGAAAGTATTTCCTTAACAAGTCAGTTCGTTGAGGTAGTCAAGCTAGTTTGTCACATACTCAAAGAGAAAATCAAGGAAGATGAAAAATCTTTCTCTGTAGCTAACTGGGTTCCTCTGACAAACATGACTAGTTTTCTAGAAATGTAGCCTTCACTTCTAATGACAAGAGAAGGTTTAAGTGCAATGAAAAAGGCAACTTACTAGTTTGTTTTCTTTTGATATGTATATCATTTTCTTTTAAAATCTCACTGTATGCTACCAGTAGATCAAGATAATTTGCACCTCCTTTATTACATTTCCTTTCTATCCTGAAGTTTCCTACTAAAAGTACTTAAAGTTCATCAGAATTTATTTGGTAGTTTATAATGTAAGAGCCACAATTATAGAATAAAACTGCAAACAAAAGGGGGGCAAAGTCAACCTCCAAGACCATAGGAGAATAAAAAGTCAGTGCAACCATGTTATAGCCCACTTTCTGCATAAATTTATTTGCAATCCGTTTGGGAACAATTTTTTCATTATTCAAAGTCATTATTCTACACTTTTCTTGTAAACAGCTGCTCAGATTTGGACTCTCTTGTAACTGTTGATGGAGGTCATTGAGTATGACTGTCTTTTCATTGTTTAATGTTCTTGCTATGTAGCATTCATCCTACAATTATTCTCAAATACTATTTCACAGCTGGTGGTTTTATCATACATTCCTCCTAGAAAAATAACTTTTTGTCATCCATTTCATAGGAAAAAAAAAGCCACCATAAAAGCTTACTGATGCCAACAAATTGATTTTTATTTTTTAGCACTGCATAGCTATTTTAAAAAGAGGCTTGCAACATTAATCCAACTCTTCATGGGACATTCAACAACATTTACTTCCCAGTCTACAAACAACAACATTTACATCCTTTTCTGTTTCTGGCATCTTCAAATCTTAAAAAAGAAAACAAAACCTCCTGCAAATGTATGACCTATTGGAACTAGACCTACAGCAGTCATAGCATGCTATGATCAAACTGTTTTCTGCTAATGCTCGTCCAATAGCAGAATATTATACAGCAGCACTATAGTGGTCTGTTATGCAAATCAGTGGAATGTGACATATAAATGAATATCTTGTGTTGGCAAAAGGAATGACCATTAAAAATAAAACTTAAAAAAATCAAAACCTGCTATGAACATTTCATACCTGTATGAAACACTGGTTTCATATTCCTTCACTCCCTTAAATCAAGACTTTTGATAGGGTAATTGGAAGTGTTAAGAGCTAAGTAAAGTCATTTGTTTCAATTATATTTTTTATTAGACTAATTTATTACTCATAAACCTGTGTGCTAAAGGCATTCTACTGGACACAAATACATCAGCAATGCACACCATGTGAAGGGAGAAGAGGATAACAAGGGAGACATGAGAAAAACAGGTTGCCTGAGAGATGGCTTACCTCAAAACAGGAGAACATGTCAAGGTTTAGGACTAGAGCAGCGGGGTGAAGTCAATCTTCACAGCCCTAGGCTCTATTGATGTGTATTTGTTAAGAGATTCAGTGGTAGTTGCTGTACAGGTTCATGGAAAGTACAGTGTACCAACTTCATACTTTAAGTTTGCTCAGTTTTGACTTGAATAGCATTTTAAACAAACCTCAGATTTGCTGTTGGATGAAAAGGAATCATCTGAAAGCATATTACATTTGGCTGGCCCCAGAATACCTACCACAACATACAAGGTAACCCTGGGAGTACTTGCTGTAGGAACTTGCTATGATTTACATTTAAAACAAGGAATGTTTCAGCAAATAAACAACCACTTGTTGGATTAAAGAAGTTCAAGATTCCCTCTGTCTTTATCTAATTCCCTCTTCGTCTTTGCAGTAGAATATTAATCAATGGAATTGATTCTGAACATGATTTCATAACGTCTGGTTTTTGCCTAAACATTCTCAGCTCCATGGCTTTGTATCAGAAATTTTCATCACAGCTTGCAAATGTTAGAGAGTATCAGCAGTGTATCATAAGATCAACAAAAGCAGGAGTAAATGCACCAGCATACAGAAAAGAGTATAATACAAACTCATTATATGTACAGATAGAAATCGAGAGGTGTGTCAGCATCACTATATTTTATGTGTAATTTAACAGTCTGGAGTCCTACACAGTTTGAACGCTAATAAAACTGGCTTTAAGGGAAGGAGGGGGCTGAATATCAACTTTGCTAAATTGAATTTTGATGGAGAGAACAAATCTTACTTGCAAATGTGGCAAGTTTGGGTTATGGGTCCTACCAATAAAGATAAGGGTATCATTTACTTAGGAAGATGGAACATTTCTCTTTGACATTTCAAGCAATATATTTCATGCCATAACTATGATTTATTTGTAAAAGCTTTAATTTTAAATTTTAAACTAATAATTCATTTTAAAAGGACCTGTAGAAATATGTTTAAACAAAAGGTTACTAACAGCTGAAAGCAACATTTTGTTTCAACCCAAGAATTTAAATTGATATGAAGTTACATTTTCATTTTACTCAAACCCTCCAAAATTCTGTTTTTGTTTGACCTTAACCACGGTATTTTCTTGAACTTTTTTGCTCTAACTACTATTTTTCCAGCTCTATATGTTAAGATTTTGATTTCTGTATTTTAACTGTGTACTACGAGGCATATGACAAAATTTGTAAGAAGATGTAGTGCCTCTTATTAGACAGATGGACAAGCTGACATATGCCCAGGATCTTCCTCCAACCATATTTCAGGCATAAGGTGTGTCAAAAAACTCATCTATTTCCACCCCACCCTCACATGTGTTATGTGGGTTAATAAAAGATATTTTATTGCATAATGAAACTCTTTGTTTCTTATATCTTTTGATAATCCAAACTCCAAAAGGAATACCAACACAAATAGTCATGCATAACAGGACTTCAGAAGAATAAGATTTTGGGGGTTGAAGTTTTGACTTGTCTTCTTTCCAATGACCTGCATTTTTATTTACTGTGCTTTGCCTCCTAAATACTTATCATCATTGCACGTTATTCTAGGAAGCTACATCAATGGAACAAAAATAAATTTTATTCCTTCTTTTTTTTTAATCTTGAGACTCCGAGGATTTATCATTTCCTATCTGCAGCACTTACAGAACTGTGTCCACCTTGTTATTACTGATGTGGGTATTCTCATAGTGACTTTATAGATTGAGAAGGCAATACTAATTCCATTCTACAGATGGGAAACTGTGGTTCAAAAAGATCTCATGATTTGGGTTACGGGACACATCTATGGCAGTATGAGAAATAAAAAAGGGTGCAATTTTCTGCTTTCAGAACACAATCATAGGACCACCAAAACTATTTGCAGCCTGAAGATGAATTAGATACATAGTTTCTGCCTCCTACATTTAATTCCTTTGCATTTGTAGATGTCAAATATTTAGACATTTTACAAAAACATTGTGAAACTTCTATTTGCACCTTCAGAGGGGATCTTTTATCATTACTTTTTGATAATGGCAACAATAAAAATCTATATTTTATTTTAACATGAACTGTTTGCATCTACTTGACCTTTAAAAGTAGTGGTCAATCATTTGCACTGACATTGATATGAGGGTAAGATTTGGAAGATGGATGTTAATGTCTCAGCCACTAAACTTTCTTGGTTTTCATTAAATGGAGCAGCTTTTCCAAAATGGGCAAGCGGAGTCGTTGTGGAGAAATCTTCCTTTCACATTTCATGGGAAAACATGGGAAGTTGTGCTGTCACATTAAATAACTCACACTCAAAAAAACCAAAATAGTGTTTCCAAGCATTCATCCATTAGCAGAAACTGGTGGGGGAGGGTGTTTGCATCTGGCTCCTCTGGAAATTAAAGAAAAAAGAAATAGAAAAAGCAGCATGATGACCACTGTGTTACTGAGATAGAACTTACAAAGGGTTATTTTAAAAGAAGATACGTCATCTTCATAAACTGAAGAGATTGTATTTGTCACTTCATATGCCAGTATGACATTCTTGAGGAGAACCAGTGTATCTCTTTTTTTTTTCCAAGAGGACTTCATATATTCCTGTGCCGTACATACATTCCTTCGCATCACCTGTCTATTCTTCCACTGGAACAAATATCCCACTGCTGAAAGCAGTCAGCAGCAGTCACAAAGAAAACAAACCAGTATTTTGATTGTTCTTGCCATGAAACTAATCACAAATGTAAAAGTAACAATAATCACTATCAGAGACACAAACAGTTGTTTTTTCATAGACACAGGGAGTCACCTGCAATCACTCTGCAGCAGTGGCAGTCTGTGGGGCCATGGGGTCCTACACAGCACTGCCAGGCAAGCAGGCAAAGCCTGCTGTCAGATCTGCTCCTTCAGAGTAGTCCAGGACACTGGATAACAAACTGGGGACTTCAGGACTTTTTTCTCTGGCCTCTCTTGCCACCATCTTTGCTTCCGGCTGTATCTTTTTTCATACACAGATAATTCCAAACCCAAGGAAAATTAAGCAAAAAGATCCACCCATTTAGCAAATCTAGGCTTGTATTCAACCTTTTATGAAACTCTACATCGCTCAGCATCTGATTGAGCTTGTGCTTCAGATGGTGCCTCCTATTGTTTCAGATATCTTACTCCAAAAGGGATTTAATTGCTTCTTCTGTTTATTTGAACAAAAAGTAGCATCCCATCTGCATACCAGATGCAACAGGACTGAACCCAACTTTTCAACAGTATTTTAAACGAAGTGCTTGTTTTCTGGTAGCTGACAGTACATAGCAGCAAGCTCAAGTTCTGAGAAGATAAATGGAATAACTCAATTCCCTCCCTTCCCTCTCTCCTATTCCCACCCCCCCCCCCCCAAAAAGTGTATAGGAGAGAAAGAAAAGTTAGCACCGAATGCAAATTCAAGATCTAATTAAGTGCATCAGTTTCCTAGTGTGTTTCCTTCATGTTCTTAGCTTGATTCTAAGCAAAACGACATTATTAAAATCACTGCAACCCCAGAGGTTTGCTTTCCCAGTAAATCATTTCAGAATAACTATTCTTATGGAAGTTGTCTGTCTTTCCATCTATCTTGGTGTGCATAGACTGCATCATTGTACAGAATGGCCAGTAAGTATTCTTTTGGGAGTAAATCTGGGTAGGAGAAAACATTTCACTCCTTCAAATTGATCATAAAGTATGCCTTTCCTCTGACAACATATAATCAAAATCTTTCAATATTTTAATCAGATACACTAGAGAAATGTACCTAGTCACCTTGACAGACAAGGTTTTTCCCTGTGAAAAATTCAAACCTAACAGACACAGCCTAGGAAGAGTAAATCTATTTTAGTCTTATCTGCCTGAGCCAAAACCTGCAACAGGGCTCTATTGCAGCTACTGTCTCTGATCTAGCAGCCAAACCCCAGAACTTTCCAAATAAAAGTTTTAATAAAAATCAGCAGGTTATGCTGACACTTCCAATTTTGGTAGACAGGCATTTTCTACAGAAAATGTCACCTTAACCCAATCTTTCACCCCATGTTTGGGGTTTCATGTCTCTTACAACTCATACTACAACGAAGTTATTTGCTATGAAACTGAAATTACAGGATATACTCAGAAATGTTGGGGATCTTTCTATGAAAGTAGTCAGATGGATGGTTGTAAATGAGAGCATTAGAAGCTAACCTGCTCCTCCCAAACTAGGAAAAGAAAAAATCGAAACAGAAGTCTTGAAAGGCAGATGCAGGGACTGTGAGAATGAAGACCCTGGGCCCACTGTAGGAGAGGATCTGTTTGAGAACCTCTTAAGAACCTGAACGTATACAACTTCATGGGACCTGATGAAATCCATCCACGGGTCCTGAAGGAGCTGGCAATTGAAGCTGCTAAGACACTGTCCATCATATTTGAAAAATCATGGCAGTCAGGTGAAGTTCCCAATGACTGGAAAAAGGGAAATATAACCCCCATTTTCAAGAAAGGGAAAATAGATGAGCCAGGAAACTACAGAGCAGTCAGCCTCACCTCTGTGCCTGGCAGAATCTTGGAGCAGATTCTCCTGGAAGGCATGCTGAGGCACATGAATAACAACAAGGTGGTTGGTGACAGCCAGCATGGCTTCACTAAGGGGAAATCCTGCCTGACCAATCTGGTGGCCTTCTAGGATGGGGCTACTGAACTGATGGTCAGGGGTAGAGCAGTTGATGTCATCTACCTGGACTTGTGCAAAGCGCTCCACACTGTCCCGCACAACATCTTTGTCTCTAAGTTGGAGAGACATTATTTTCACAGGTGGACCACTCGGTGGATAAAGAACTGGATGGATGGCTGCACGCAAAGAGAAGTGCCCAATGGCTCAATGTCCAGCTGGAGACCAGTAACTATGGTGTCCCTCAGGGATCGGTGTTGAGACCGATCTTGTTCAACATCTTTGTGGGTGACATGGACAGTGGGATTGAGTACACCCTCAGCAAGTTTGCCAATGACACCAAGCTGTGTGGTTTGGTTAATACGTTGGAGGGAAGGAATATCATCCAGAGGGGCCTTGACATGCTTGTGAGGTGGGCTGATGCCAACCTGATGAAGTTTAACTGTGCCAAGTGCAAGGTCCTACACCTGGGTCAGAGCAATCCCAGGCACAGCTACAAGTTGGACAGAGAAGAGATTCAGAGTAGCCCTGCGCAGAAGGACTTGGGGGTGTTGGCTGATGAGAAAATGAACATGAGCCAGCTGCAGTGTGCGCTCACAGCCCAGAAAGCCAGCCGTATCCTGGGCTGCATCAAGAGGAGTATGACCAGCAGGTCGAGGGAGGCGATCCTGCCCCTCTACTCTGCTCTCTGAGACCTCACTTGGAGTATTGTGTGCAGTTCTGGTGTCCTCAGCACAAAAAAAAAACATGGAACTGTTGGAACAAGTCCAGAGGAGGGCCACGAGGATTATCAGAGGACTGGAGCACCTCCCGCATGAAGATAGGATGAGAAAGTTGGGGCTGTTCAGCCTGGAGAAGAGAAGGCTGCGTGGAGACCTCATAGCAGCCTTCCAGTATCTGAAGGGGGCCTATAGGGATGCTGGGGAGGGACTTCATTAGGGACTGTAGTGAGAGGACAAGGGGTAATGGGTTCAAACTTCAACAGGGGAAGTTTAGATTGGATATGAGGAAGAAATTCTTTACTGTGAGGGTGGTGAGGCACTGGAATGTGCTGCCCAGGGAAGCTGTGAATGCTCCATCGCTGGTGGTGTTCAAGGCCAGGTTGGACATAGCCTTGGGTGATATGGTTTAGTGTGAGGTGTCCCTGCCCATGGCAGGGGGTTTGGAACTAGATGATATTAAGGTCCTTTCCAACCCTAACTATTCTATGATTCTATGATTCTAATGTCCCCGTAGATGGACTTGATTTCCATCTGGAATCCTATTTCAGGTCTTAATTAAAACAAATAACATTAGCAAATGCTTTGTTAAGCAATTTCTGTTTTAATAAGCTAACCAGACCAGTGCCTTCTATGAGGCATGAAGGACAAGGGGTGTTTTAGTAGTCCATGCTGCTAAATATAAATACACTTAGAAATCTTTTTTTGTTTTGTCAACTAAAAGAATTTTAAAAAAAGTATAATTAAGGTGTCTTCACACTCATGACAGATACAGTAAAGCAAAATTACCTTAGTCCCACCAAATGGAAAAATTTACCCTAGTCTTACATTAGTGCTACTAAGGGGACCTTGCAGGGTTTGTACACACTTCCTAAACACAAGTCATACTACTTAGGTGACAAGAATGCTGTTAACCAAATTTAACTTTCTGATTAGAAAGTGATGAAGGGATTATTTTTTGCAGAAGAATTCTGCTCAGGTCAGCAACTATTTACAGACACCTCTGCTTTCCACAAAATGTCACCTTATTTATATTTCTAACATTTCTGATTGTGAGTCCTTTGCCAATAGGGATCCCTCAAACCAAGAAAGCCCGGACTGCTTTAGACAGAAACTGTACAGATAACAGAGTCTATTTCAGTTCATGACTTTTGATTTAAATCTATTTCCTAAAAATGGTGTTTAACTCTTGTAATGCTGCATCATTCAGCCTGAAAGATAAACATTTCCTCAGTTCAGCATGAAACATTGATGCTGAAGATGCTGCACACTTTCTGACAGAACTCCTTCACCAGGATATATCAAATTATTAAAAGTGGAACCTTGATTGGGGTGGAAAGTTTAATGTAGACTTTCAAGTTCTTAATACAAAATGCAAGAAAGAGGAAGGAATCAGATAAGATTGATACAACTCAATTTGGGGGCCTAAGCTGTTCACAAGTCCCCATCTCCTGACCCCCTTATCATCACAGGGAATAGATCTGTTCTTAAATCTGTTACCCCAGAATATATAACCCCCACGTGCAGTTGAAGGCTGAAAATATCCACAACATAGCCCCTGAGTTCACAGCCAAGACTTACGACTTGCTCTCTGAGACCCCTGTAAACACCGAACACCATAAACATTGTGGTGTTCACTATTCTGACAGGACAAAAGAAAATAAGGATACAGAGATTTCTCATCCTGGTGCATAGTAAGCTCCCTGCCTCAATTTTATTTACTTTCCAGCTTATGAGTAGATGCTGTTCAGTAACAGATATCCAACACAGACACACAAGAGATTTCTGTTTCCTGACATACTAAGGACTCCCTGAAACTTGTTGCTGGATCAGTATCTTTGTCACTGTCCTGGGTTCAGCAGTAGCAGTCATTTTTCTCCTTCTTGGTAGCTGGTGCAGCTCTGTGTTTTTGACTTGCAGTCTTGGGAACAGCGCTGATAGCACTGATGTTTTTAGTTGCTGCCCAGTAATGTTTACTCTGACCAAGGCCTTTCTGAGTCTCATGCTGTGCCAGGGAGGAGGGGAAGCAGGAACAAAGCAGTGACAGGGCTCCTGACCCAAACTAGCCAAAGAGGTATTCCATACCACAGCACATCATGCCCAGTATATAAACTGGGGGCAGTTACCTGGAAGGGTTAAGTCACTGCTGGGTCAGGCTGGGTATTGGTCAGCAGGTGGTGAGCAGCTGTATTCTCTTCCCTTGTTATTTCCCTTATCATCATTATTATTGGTGGCAGCAGCAGTGGTTTGTGTTATACCTTAGTTACTGGACTGTTCTTATCTCAACTCGTGGGAGTTACATTCTTTCAATTCTCCTCCCCATCCGTCCAGGAGCAGGAAGAGGGAGAGTGAGCTAACAGCTGCGTGGCTGATTTGCCGACTGGGTTTAAACCACGACAGTCACCTTTGCAAAGTATGATATCTAATGGTAAGAATATGGATTTACTTATTGTCACAGCACGTATGGGTTTAATTCTCTTGAAACAAATTCCTTCTGTTCTCATCCTGAAGGATACTAAATGCAGCAGGAAGGTAGGATATTTGGGCTAGCACTGATTTTACCTCACTGAAGCTAGTGGAACAACTCTTTAGAAAGTGCTCATAATGAGGGAAAGAAGCCATGTGAGAAGGATCTAATCAGCATTTCTGGATGCAATACCTTTTTCCCTTTTCCCAGTCAAATTAGGACTCCTCCCCCAACAATAGACACCCAAGTTCCTTCTCAGTTTTAAGATGTGAGCATTTCCAAGGCCACAAAAGTACAAAACACTTGGAAAAGGAGGTGAATAGAGATTAAATATTTCACCTGTATGTAAATTAAGGAACAGCTTTGCAACATGAAGAAACATCTGCTGGGTGAACCATATATTTTTGCCATCTAAAAACATCAGATCTGTCTGTACAGGCGCAGAACCTCTCTTGTCATTGCGATCAGATTTCACCGCTGTTGGGCCTGCGCTATAAAACAAGTTGTTAATTAGATTAAAGAGAACACATGGAGTCAGAGTATGTGGTGCACTCATTCATCATTTGGACTCATGGAAAAAGGTGTTCCAAGCTGCTATAAAACATGTTGCAAACTGGTGATTAACTCCCATGTCAGAACCTTGACAGATGCTTTCTGAACACCTGATTCTGGGGCAGCAGCAGTCACCTGCTCCAAATCCTATCCTGAGGCTTATTCAGAAGACCTACTAAAAAAAAAATATATACTTTCTCAAACACAATATACCCCATAATTATTTTTTTTATCTTTTTTTTTTTTAACAATCTAATTCTGCAGGCATCAGTACAGGTTACTGCTTTGTTTGCCTGTGGTGTTCAGCAGGGCTCTGCAAGCTTCATTAACTGCCTTGAATAGTTATATTTCGATGTCTTGATTGCATGTTCTGAATATATAATGGCTGCAAAGTAATTTTTCACTGCAATGCTTAGATTCATCAAGAACTCAACCACCAGCTAGATGGGATATCTTAGGCACATAGAGAAAAGAATGTAGATTTGCAATTTTATTCAAGAAGTTGTTAACACAGAGGCTACAAAAAAATTAGTGACCCCTAAACTTAGACTAATTAGTCAGCAAACAAATAGCAGGGACATTGAAGACATTGCTTTTCCATAGGACTTTATCATCATGTAAATCTCATTTTGCAGTGCCAGGACAGAGGAAGCTTGTGGCTTGCTTTTGTACAACAGCTCCCATACTTCCTTGTTAAGGTTCCATCATTTTGAATACAATTATAGAAGAAGAGAAACAGACCTAGCAGTTCCACTAATTCTTCTCCCCCTTCTGGCGCCTAAAAGTAATTTGGTTTTCCTTTGCCTTTTCTCCCTTGATGCTGACCTCAAAGATGGCCCTCACGACCCTTCGCACAATTCCATGTTGAACAAGAGTGGGGGCAGAGTAGTGAGCAGAAACGCTCCAAACCATTTTTCTCAGAAACACTCCACCAGACAGAGGGTTACTGAATCATTTATCAGTTTGCCTTTCTCCACCTCTTTTCATTTGCTCTTCTTAACATCTTTAACAGAGCTTACAATACTACACAAGTGATTTTTTTCCATAACTGTTTCTAATACAAGTCCCCCAAACAGCGCATCCTAATTAGAATACAATTACACCATAGTAAATGACAGCTAGATGTGGCCTGTTATTATTAACAATAAGCATTAGCAAGCTTTTCTGAAGATAAAAGGCAAATGGGTATGATTCAGGAAGAGCAGAGGATAATTCATCCAAGAGCTTGAACACTTTTACAAAATATAATGGAATTTATCTTAATGATCACAGAATATACTGTGCTTACACAATCTCAAGAAAAAGGCAACACCCAGATAAGATTTTAAAAGTGCAAATTATTATATTATAATAATGTGTTAGTATTTGAATTGTGAGAAAATGAGGGACACAAAGTAGAAAAAAAAAAGCCCATGATTTAACCAGCAAGTCAATTCCAAGCACAGCTCCAAGCCACAGTCCCATATTGGGTTTACTAACAGGACTTTCTTAAATGTATGTAGGTACCAAAGATTAAATAAACTTCTCTGTGTGTAGGTATTTTAAAATTTCAGCTTGTGATTATACTTCTTTTTTGCAGCCCAGAATAATTATACTAATCTACAAAAGAACTTTAAAGTCCAACTGAATAAACATATGTGTAAAGCACTGTTAGAGTACAGTCCATCACATAATAGCATAATGCAGTTCTTGAAATGGATCTGTAGAAAGGATTCATTAAGATAAAGTCCCAGCATCCCACCTGAGGCCAATAAAAATTCTGTGCAAACCTCTTCAAATTAAATTTTCTTCTTGAACATATCCTGTCTAATTATGTTTAGTATTATCCTCCTTAAGGAATTCTGATTCATCAGTGTTATTAAGGGAGGGAAAAGGAAAACCAGATGCTGTGGACCGGATACCCAGCTGGTAAGAAATCAGTATATTTTCACAGAAGCCAAAAGAGCTACAGTGATTTGTACCAGGTACGGGATTGGTGTATACATAGGAACATACATGTGGACAGATGTACAAATAATTATATAAATATATGAAGTTACACTAGTAGAAATGTAAGTCTGTGGAATTACACCACTAGAGAATTTGACCCAAAAGCTCAAATAAGCTGAAGTTTATAAAAGAGCTACAGCTGTGTTGAGATTTCTTGTCTTTCACTCTCTAGAACTGAAAATAAATGTGAGAAACAGAAGTGCTCTAATTAGATATTTGGCTTTAAAAATCAGGAAGATAGCCAGCTAATGTCTAAGCACTTTTTTGTTCTTAGGAGTTAGACTAACAAAGATATCATAATTACAATCATACTACATACAGATGAAGTGCACAGCATATACTGGTAAACCAAGTTGAGGGATTGATTTTGATGCCAGCTATGCTGTTTCAGTTTTAGTCTTTAATGAATACCTTTTTTTTTTTCTCCTTATTGTCATCCATACAGTAAGTACAAATTTAGACTGAGATTTCCAAATACATCTAACCAAGCTGCAAGCTGAACACTAAATTTCTATGCAGGGCCTGTGTTCTTCTATTCCACTGAAATTCATAAGCTATCACCCATCCACAGCCACACAGCTGCCTACAACATGGACCAAAAAGGAACCAGTCAGAACACTTACTGGCTGTCTTAGTTTCCATGATCCGTGCCAGCCATCCTGCAAGCTCTTGTCATGCCTTTGGCTCTCCTCAACCATACCATCTGCAACACAAAACATCTGTGCACCCCACCTACACTCCCCATTTGTGAGGCCCTGCTGACTTCAGGCTGGAAGGGGGAAGAGAACGCATGGCTGTAAGGTATCCACCTTTTTGCCCTCACCAAATAACAGTATATGTGAAGTTGTAGAGGAAGACCAACTCTACACCACCTTTCACCCTCTTCAGCATCTATTTGGTGTTTTGAAGGGGGCTTCATCCTCTGCAGACTAATCTGGGATTGCAGTTAGCCTTCTGAAAGCTGACTATATCCTCTTCAGGAGTTATACATGGGTATCATAGCCCGAGCCCTCCTCTGTTAGATGGAGGATAGCTTAAAGAAAACCAAAGTGGAGCAGGATTGGTTTCCTCTTCCTGATTACAAGTATTTTGCCCAGCAGCTCAGTAAGCAATCGCAAGACATATTTCCTTTCCATAGAAATAAAGCTATCATCTGTTCCACTGCTGGCAGTTGCATGCTGCTTCTGTGCTAGTGAAGACGCCTCATAGTGAACAAAATACTTCGATGCTTTCTTGTGCAGAGAGAGGCAGCCCCAAGCAAACATTGCCACATCGGCTGGAGGGACATGCCTGCACTTCAACTCCTGTGCCAAGACTAGTCTCCTAGCAGGAATCAATCCTTGAATGTAAGAGCTAATTAAGCCTCAGGGCAAGGACCTTGGGCAGCTCAAATCTTTCACAGGTAGAAGCACATAACAGCAGAGTCAGAGAGCCTCCTCTATTTCATTGAACTGTTTATCCCAATAATTAGGCTATTTCTTATGAGAGATCCAGATTTGACCTGCTGCTGCCTAAATGAATAGTCTCCAACTCCACAATCTGGACATGTGTTCTAAATGCTGACTTATCCAATAAGCAGAGAAGGTAGTAATACCAACTACTTTACATCAGAGTTTGAAAACAGGACACATCCTGTTGGCATCTGATCGAAACCTTGCTGTTGTAAAAATATACAGAAAACACTCATTATACCAAGCTCCTCTCACAAAACAGCCTAATTTGTGGATTCCTGTAGAGCACAATCCTCAATGATTTTTATGCCTGCCAAAAGGAAGCAACTTCTGCAGTTGCCTAGAAGCAGAATGTAACATGCATCAAATCATTGTTGGCACAGTCCGCCTCCTCATCTAGGGAATTCTGGAGTTAGCCATCAGCTGAAAAAGTTTTGAGGCTTTATCTTCAGATGCCTAACTCTTCCTTGACTCCAACTGCTTACACTATGCCTTAACGCATATTGCCATTTTGTAGATCTCTCTTGAATGTGCAATAGAAATTTTAGCCCATAAGTTCCTCATATTCAAATCCAAATTCTTTTCAAGACCTATCTGTAAAGCAATTAGAAGCTCTCAAAAGCTGCTAACCACCAATATACTTACAATTATAATAAGTATAAATAATTTGAAAAGAAAGGCCCAGAGTAAATGGTGCTAGCTTTGCAAGAGGTATAATTTTACTTGGAGGTTGGAACTCGAATGATTTGATAAGTGCACCAAAGCATAAACATAATTAATTTCTTTTGCTCTGAGATATTTGCGTCGGTACTACTAAAACTTTGTCAGCTGATCACAGTTGACACCCTAATGTATCTTACAGAAGTAGTTCTTGAGGGATAATTTAGGCTCTCTCTCTGTGGCAAAAACTTTTGGTTGCATAATAGGATGTGTTACTTGGTATTTAACTTCACTATGCAAATATTTGGAGATGTATATTTCCCAAATACAGGTGTCATTTCCTGTAGTAATGTCTACAGGGAAGATCCATTAATGGCTTTTTCCATACCTTGCCATCACTTACATTGATTGAGGTGCTTACTGACATTAAAAACATATCATGTCTCTACCACTAGTTCACTCATCCTTAAAAAGGAAGTCCAGCCATAACTATGTCCTGGTCTCATGCTGAAATCACAGCATATCTCTGAAAGATAATAGTGGGAGTTTTAGTAGACATTCAAGTGGAAGTGTTTCTATGGCATTTTGAAGGAAGATAACATTGCTATACCTTCAAAAGGAAAGCATACCATGGCAATTTCATAAAGACAGATGCAAATATTTTAGACAAAAGGTAATTATTCCACCTCATTGTCTTCCTTCAGCCTTACAGGTTTTCCCACTGAAGGAGTAAAATGCCTCAAATGGACCTGCCATCTTTTTCTCTAGTGAAGTACAGTGATTGACTTTGAATGATTAAAGGTTTTTGGACCAGATGGCCTTTTCTCACCACCACCCCCATAGCCGTGGGGCTCCTGAAACAGGACACTCATGGCAGCACTCACGCAATTGATGCCTCACATCCCCATGGCACAGAAGATTTAATTTAAGATTTTGCTCCAGAACAGCTTGTACAACAAATAGCTTTTAGCATATACAATTTGCAAAGTTGCCAGTTTATCATGAATAGAGCTATTTGTAGTCTAGTCATATCATAAAATCTTGTTAAAAGAAACAACACAAAGAGACTGCTCACTTTTCAGTTATGGTGCTTTTGAATTAATTTGAATCCAGATTGCCTCATGAGTATTGTTTGTTCCAATATGAAACAGTTTATGGTGATAAATTGCAGCAGCATCACTTGAAAGCTGCCTGGTACAGTGTACTGCAGCAGAAGTTGAGTCAGCTTTCATACCGAGTATATACTGTAGCTACAGCGCACACAGATTTTGTGGTTTGAAGGATAGTCAGTGAGAGTGAGAAAGTCAGTGAAACCAGAGTAGTTTATGGCATGTGCAAGTGTTGGACAATAACAGGGCTTGTAGGAGTGAAACCAACCAAAACAAACAGTGAAAATCTAGTAACTTGCTTCCTGTCTGAGTCGTCTTGTCACCCTCAGCCAGGTATTTACTTCTGAGTTTTGAAAATGATCTACAGAAACTGACACAGGGTTGCTCTAGCCATACTTTCATCGCTGAGCCATTTAATGCGTATGAATTCTAACTCTAAATTTACAGTTACAGCAGATGTTAGAGTCAAATCTCATTAGTAAGATTTCATTAATCTGCAGAATAATGACAAAACATTTCTTCACCCTCTCAGTCATAACCTTAATTAAGACTGAGCAGGGCATGTTGCACAACATACATATCAACCTGTAAATGCATGCTCTTACGCGAATAGTCAAGGGCCTGATTCAGAGAGGGAGGGCTAGCATTTGCCATTCTCATCAAAATCATCAGGGGTTCAAGAAGTCCTGACTCTTCCATTGGACCAGGTCTTCATGATTCAAGAATTTACAAGATTTTCTGTAGCCAGTGAGAGGAGGAGTTGCAGTTCTCTATAGCCTTATGACAAGTATTTAATGTCTTGCCTGGTGCCACTAGAACCCATCATAGGGCAGAATAGTCACAGCTGTTACCTCACACTTAAAATATCTTTTCATATTTAATGAAATTAATGAATTTGATGAGGCGCTATGCCAAATTAATCTCCAGTGCCTTTCCATCAAATGCAACTGAACTAAATAGGGATTAATTGAGGCCCATGCAATTACCTCTTAATTAACCCTGAAGGGTTGGGATTAACCCTGCTGTCCAAGGTTAGAGATGAGCATTTTGTCACGGGAACTCCCATACTATTGTTATCACAAAGTTAACATTGACCAAAACATCTGTGCCAAAACATATCTGAGAGAGCAAACCAGATTGCTCCTGTCTCCCCACCCTCATTCTTCAGGGTTCTGGGGGCTGCTTCTACTTGAAGGAGAAATCAACGGTGGAACCAGGAATGCCTTTCCTGCAATCTCACCTATTAACATAAAGCCCTTTGTACATGCGGAGCAGGAAGGTAGACAGCATGAAATAGTGCCTTTCCTTCCACTTCCAATCACCTTTTCAAACACTGTCCTACATAAAATCTTGCTAGGGGCTTTTCTTAAAGATTGTGGCAATGTTTTACTCCTGGCCTTGGCCCCCTAGCTGCATTCTTTCTGAGTTTTTCCAAGTATGTCTAAATAGTAATTGGGGTGGTAAGCAGAAGTGCTTGAATTCGCATGAATAGCAGCAGAAATAGCATTCAGCAGACCCCTGCCTACATTTCTACCTGCCAGTGACAGTTACTATGTGTGAAGATCAAAATTGCTGTAACTGCTGCCATGCAATTTAGACATCTGCAGACTCCAACATGTACACATTTCTACTATTCCTCTCTTCTCTTGCATATACAAATAATGAAATAGTTCCTTCACCTGTTTGTTTTGTATTCAGGGCCTCAAGAAACAATCTTCAAACATAGAAGGCCATCTGTTAGGCTGTGTTACACACACTCTGATTCTCAAGTACTGTCTGACTTTCTCTTGGGCTGCTGATCATGAAAATGGAAAGCATTTTGTTGATCTGAATGAAAGCAGCTGTTATAGCAAAAAAGTTACAAGAAAGCTACACTGCTGGACAGCCTTCCGCATAACCCCATGCATAGGTTGCCACAGGATGCTGTATATCATTCTTACATGATTCATGTTAAATACAATTATAGAAGTAGGTTGCAAAAAACATTTAATGAAAAAGAAGTTTAAAGGAAGACTTTTGTACTAAGCAAGCATGCGTCATGGCTATCCTGTAGTATGGGACTATGAGGCTCTGAAAAAAACAACCCAACATATATTTGTCCATGTAAAAGAAAAAAAAAAAAAAAAAAGAAAAGAAACAGAAGAAGTGCATCTCTTTCTGTTTTCTTCTGTGGAAATCTCATCATTTGACTTGCATCTTGAAACAAACAGAAAACCAGACTCCAGTCTCAAATGTTTCTTCTTATAGATCCAAAACCAAGATGTCAAAACCAATGAGCATTTCTGCAAGAGCTTATCCAGCCATCATCTTTTTAACCAAACACCACTCCCTTTCAAATGAGCTACACAGACTAAAATAATCTGGTTTATTTGTGTGAGAACACCCAACATGACCACCGGTATTTCTTTAATGTGGAGCCAGAGGAACATCTCTCCCTGACACAGAACTGCTTCTTTACATTTGTCTTCAAACAATGAAGATATCCAGGAAAACTGAATTTGCACTAAACCACATGAAAGCAGGCCAACAAAAATCTTGGTAAGGATTTGACTCAACAGACAAAGGAAAGGAAGCAAGAAACAAACCAATCATTTTTAGGCTGTTCTCTCTCTGCTTCAAATTTTAAAGTTATAGCAACATCAACCTAAGAAATTTCCATCTTTTCCCAGGGAGGAAGACAAGTAGCTGCAGATTGCCTGCCTCTTATTAAATTATAGCTCTCAGCACACAGGAGCACACTTTAGCTCAAATGTTTGCTACAGCATCCTGCAACAGTTGGTGAAATTGCTCAATTTAGAGTTCTCACTGATCCAGATTCAGAACTTGTTTAAGAGTAACAATTTAAACTCTAATTGCCAAATATATTAACACCTATAGGAAATGAACATAACTTGACAAAATCCTGTAGTGTATTTGAACTGTTATCAGCATGTAAGTGTTACCAAGAACGTATTACCATGTTGACTCTGAGTCATGCCACACTCATTTCAGACTTCAATGGAAGTTTTGTGCTATATAAAGCCACTACAATATAATTAAAATGCACTACACAACTCACCACCTTAGAGAAGTATCCATACATGAAGTCTGGAATATGCTAAGGAGGTTTTTCCTGAACATTTTTAATCATCCATAGTAGTTACTGATATGTGATAATTCCAAACCATACTGACAAATGCTTAAAAAAAACCTTCACTTATCACGAACGCAAAACACCACACAGAAAAATATAAAGCATATTTACATTCACTTGCAAAAGTAGCTTATAAACCATATCCATACAAGCAGTAAATAAATATATCCTTTTGCCAACATGGATTTTGTATCTTCCACTCACAAGTCAGCGCAGAATTTCTGCTGACAGACCCAGTGAAAATTATATACCCAACAGCAGGGAGCTGAAAACATCCAGTATTATTAATATAATGTCATGACTTATATTGCAAAAGTATTGATAATAAAGCTTGTTGTTTTCTATTTTAGATTAAGACACAAAGTGACAAGATTATTTTTTTCCCCCCAAGCTGCAGGGTCTGGTGGGGGGATAATATACATTTATATATATATATACACACACATTCACATATACAGACACACAGACTAGCTTCCTATTCCTGATTCAGTGGATCTTTCACTGTAGAAAACTACCGTTGATTTTCTGAAGCTACTTTTAAAGTGGAAGTAATTGATTCACCTCACTGAGGGATTTAAACACGTAGGTGAAGGTCAATTTCCCTTGTACAAACTTAAAATATTTCAAGAGCACATGTATGTCCTTACATACTTAACAAATAAATAAAACTTAAAAACTCCCAACCAAACAATCAAAAACCCAACAAACAGCTTGTCTTGGCCCAGCATGAATTATACAGACCAGAAGTTAAACACCTTTGTACTGTTGCTAGCCTTCCTTTGGCAATAAAGTCTCTGCCCTTTCTAAGCCCTCTGCTTAGGTCTACAGGTCTCTTCCCATGCATTCACCCTGTCCTGGAAAAGATGTTAAAAAAACCAGAACCATACATTTAAAAAAAAAAAAAAAAAAAAGTGCAAATAAATAGTGACTATATTTCTGTAGTCACCTACCCTTTTTTCCTCATGAGCCTCATTTCTAGGAGAGTGCTACAAAGGAGCTGGGGAGGGAGTCAAGCTTTAGACCTAGAACTTGTCAGCCTCCTCCACTGCTAGATGGACAGAATGGGACTCATTCACCCAAGAAGCAGAAAATGTTTTGCAATAATGCAGACAAGTTACTTCCCAACACCACAGTCTCCGCAGAATAAGGGATTCATGAAAATACAGCACAAGTTGCAGACACGAACCAAAACTGTGGTTTTCACACACTGACACTGAAGGTTCTGAGCAAGTGCAGAGCAAGGAGAGGGCAGGAGAGCACTTCATATCCAGTAGCCACCTTCCAAAATACAAGGGGATCCAGTCCAGGTTGGTTCCTAGGTCATCTTGAAACAACCATCGAGATTTGTTTGCAAATTATATGTTCTCCATAACACATTAAAAAGCACTAACTATAAAATTGGTGGCAGGATGCTTTCAGCACATGCATTTTCTTTCTCCTCATAGAGCCAGACCATTCTGCTGATCTTTGTTAACCTATTAACCATTCAACAAACATTGCACATGGAGTAGTAATACCTAGAACAGAAATATGGACAGAGAATTTAACACTTAGTAGTGGACAGATTTCATGGTGCCAGTAACAGTCAAATCAGGAACTTGGGACCAACCCAGCATTGCCTTTCACCAGGCTAGGTACAGAGCTTTGAGAAATACATATGCCAGGGAGTGTAATAGGGTAGCCTAACGATTAGGGAGAGATGGTCTCTGGCGGAAAACTGACACTTCATACACACACACACCAGAGATGGTGCATTTTTAGGTTGTTGGGTTTTTTTTTTTTTCTAAACTGTTCTTTGCTCAAAACTTCCCTTTAATTTTTAGCTCCCTTGCCATCCTGTTTGACCACAATTCCCATGTGATTACCAGCAGCTGAATCACCATCATGCAGTAACATGGACAATCCATGAGTGATGTATACAATACCAACAATTCTGAAAAACATATGATGAAAAAATTCAGACAAGGGGGGGGTCAGAGGAGGTGGCAGCACTGAAGTAAGAAACCAATTTAATCATATGAAACCTATACTCATCTGTTAAGCTGCTCATTTGAGTCCTGTGGCGCAAACATACAGCCATCACTCAAACTGAAATGCACAAATTATGCAGTATGAAATAATAAAAACAATAAAGCAAGAGACATAAAATGTCATAACCAGAGGCTTTAGATTACACTTTATTGCAATTGTTACTAAGCATAACCTGTTTGCAAAATCATTGTAGAGTTCTTGTACCCAAAATGTTAGTAAACACATTAGCCGTAAGAGAACAGATCAGCTTTTAAAACCCCTGCCCTAAACAGTTTCACCAGATAATTGTCTAGTAGAACTTCATATGTATTTTCATGGTTCTTTCAGCAGGATTGCACAGCTTGAGAGGTGTTGGAGAGGTCTGGAGAGCATCCTTCTAGTCTTATCATCCTGAAAATTTCCCACTAGCTTGGGCACTACCAGAGAAAGAAAGAGACCAAAAACTGCACTGCTACAAACTACAGTTTGAAAACAAGTGGTGGCCCCAAGGATATTTTCAAGTAGCTCAGTTCTATCACTGCATGTTGGGCTGTCTCAGGGAACACCTACTTGACTGACACACACACATCCCCAAAAAAAACATAAAACAAAATGAAATAAGTCAAAAGTTCCTACACAACTGAGCAACAGCTGAGTGGGGGATGTCAGAAACATTGTTTCTGGATTCAGACATCTCACACCTAGGAATGTCTTTCCAGAGACCAATGTCACTTAGGAAGGTGCACAGGGCATCAAGCTATCAAAAAAATCTGCTATGTCTTCATTTGGTCAGGCAAAAGCAAATTTCCCTGTACCAGGCCAGGCAGACCTGTTTTGGCCAGGGGATAAAAAGTGAGCCTGACCCTAGCTCTGCCAACTAATGAATTCTGGCTTTTTTGACCATCTTTTTTGTTGGCTGCTGAAAGTTGGTACAAGTCTTCTAACTCCAGCCTCATGCTGTGGAGCCATGTAAAATCATTGCAAAACCTGATCCGCAAATAAAAGTGGGCTATGCTAATTGAATTAAAAGAAACAAAGTAACTGAGGGAAACAAAGTCCTGTGTGACAAATGTTGGTGCTTTGATCCTCTAGTTTCTGTAATGGTTGGAAATTAGGGTGGGCTGTCTGGATTTGAGCTAAACATATTAAAGGATCTGTTAAATCTTTCCGTTACTGCCTAAGAATATCCTTACAAGCCTACTGGGTCTATTAAGTATAAGTGGAAGAGGTTGGCTGTACATGCATTTAATGCCTACCTTGAGCTGCTGTGTGCTGATGGTAACTGTGTGGGCTACCACAGGGGAGAAAATATGGAGACTGAAGGGAGATCAGATATTTAGGACTACAGAAGGACATGAGGAGAGGATGAGTACAGAAGTCAGACAATAGGGATAGAGATAGAAAGCTTAGCAAAGGGAGCTTTCTAAGAGACAAGATGACATCAAGTCTGACGCTGACAGCTACCAAAAGCAGCAGTGATGCATTAGCAACAGCCAATGAAGAGGAACAGTGGAAAACAGGAATTATGAAGACAGAGAATTAAATACGCTTAAAAGGGAGAAACTACATAAGAGAAATTGCACTACAGAGAATGAAGAAAACATTTTAAAATGTTGTATGTACATCTTCTTATGTATTTTAAAACACATGAAACTTTGCACATTCATGCATTTCATAGTGACAAAATCCAAACCCAGCAGATACCATCAGGTTTGTGAAGGAAGCTGAAAGAGGCAAACATCACATTCCTTTGCCAAGCAGTCAGCAGAGAATGGAGTTAAAGCCAGCACAGATACTGACTGGCCAAGGTGTTATGATTTTTGAAGTAGTAAGGGAGGAGTTTGGATCATTCACGAGCCTTTCCTTTCTAAGTGGAAAAACAGAGATGGTGGGGAAAGGGCAAAGCAGTAGAGTAACAGCTAGTCTAGCCTCACTGTTCAGCTTTACTCTATTATACAGTCAGACTGGGCAAATAAGGACAGCCTGGAAACATCTGCAATACTTCTTGACACTAAGCCCAGTTAAAACCCGTTAACTCCCATAACCAAGGGAGGAAAACAGCTTGTTTACACTTGAAGTCCTTGAATAGCCAAGCTTTTTACTGTACATGCAGCTCATTGACATTGCATCTCCTTTTTAATGCCTCTCACAATAAACCACAACAAAACTACCCCTTGAGTCCAGCACCTTCATGCCAAACCAAAGGCTGCAGACCCTCCTCAGCTTCCTGCTCAGGGCTGCTACTCCTGCCCCTCCTCAATCTGAGGCAGACCCTGTGCAGTCATTCAGTTCCAGCCTTATCTATTCCAAATTACACATAGATTAAAGTCAGTGTAGCAGTTTTATTACATGTGCAAATCCACTGTTGTTTAATCTTGCCAGTGCTGTGCTTGTTTTTGATATATTCTGCCTGGCTTGCTCTCAGCAGCAGGCTGAAGAATATTAAACACTGATGCACAGTTATTCACACACACTTTCATGTATGTTATTTGCATTCTAGGACTCTTAAAAGCAGGCATTTTCAAATCCCACAGACAAAATTACAGCAAGAAGGTGCTGCAGTGAATGGGAGCCTGAAACCCTCAGCTAAAATGCATCAGAAGTATGAGGTGACCCAGGCTTGGAGCAATTGGAGGCAGTAGACCAAGCTGACAATAGATCAACGGAAAATGAAAAACCCAACAAAACAACACCAGACTGTAACCTTTCAAGCTGTTTTCTCAAATGCTATTGTAACCCTCCTTAACTTTACCCACTAACACCCAAGCACCGATGTACTATGTACAATGAAGCAGGATGATGGCAGAAGAGAATGCAGTTCCTTTGTAATACCTTGTTATTCAGAGGTTCACAATCTCACATAACAAGATACAGAGTAAGCAACACCCTGCTAGCCATCCTCCGACTCATTAACAGCTGATGAACTGACTCTTCTTCATGCCTTATGCTCGCAGCAAGGGTGGGGGCCAAAGTTTATGATCACATGCTGGACAGACCTACTTGCCTTCTAGCTCCTGAAGCTTTTGACAATCAGGGTCAAATTCAACTGTTCATTGCTCTTCCCTTCTTCCAGAGGAGAGTCTCAAGAACTATTTTGGAATTTCTGGTAAGTTCCATAAGGGTTTTTCCCCTTCAACCAGTCTCACCTCCAGTGCAAAAGAAAGGTCAGCATAGGACTCAACATGATTTCCTAATTTCTATTGGCAGGGTTTCAAAACATAAAAAAAACTGATGGAAAACTTGACCTTTCACCCTCTTCATCCTCATTTCCCTGAAAGAGTCCTTCTCTTGCCAGTGTTAGGCCCCGATTCTCCAAACATACAGAATGCTGCTGGCATTAGTGGATTTACCTGCAAACACTGAACATGCAAAAAGATAAATACAAACCATAACAAACAGTGAGTAGAGGCAATTGGGAAAATACTAGCAAGATAAAGCGAATATGCTTACTCTGAGATTTCTTTTCCTTAAGGCAGGTGTGCACTAGTGGTTTTGTTGCCTATACTTATTTTTTTATAATCCTTGTGTGATGACATTTCTTTATTTTTTAATGGTTGAGCTGGGCAACAATTGACCTTTTTCTTTTCAAGACCAATACTGACTTCCTTTTTGCAATAAAACCTATGGAAGACTTCCAGCAGCCTCCAGCAACTACCTATGGTACTGAATGCTCTAGTTTTTTCACCTTTAACAGAGAAAGATGCAGAAGTAAACCACGTTTATTACTGGCTATAATTAGAGGGCAAACTTTGGGGGGCAGGAACTCCAGTTTTGTTCTAGGTTTGTCTATGACTGAGCGCTAGATTACTATGGGGGACACCAAGGGTGTTTTTTGGCATTAAGTGAGTAATGAGGTGAGAAGAGAATAAAACTAAAAGTTTGCTGAGACAATACACTTCATTGAACAATTTAGCCACAGGAACAACTTTCAGTAGAAAATTGGCAAGTGCCCTGAAACTCTCCACTCTTAGTTTGCTAAGATTTCCCTTAAAACTATTATGCATAACTTTCCTGTAAGCTGGCTAAGTATCTTTTGTAGTTCCAAGTATCCTCTCCAGGGATTCTTATATCTGTTAATGTCCTACTGGCATATTTTTTTTTCTCAGCATCACAGGATATATATAGCATATGTATACATAACACATGTATAACCCTTCAGGATCCCAAAAGGGCAATAGGACTAGAAAAGACCACCCAGTCACAGCACTCAACTCTTTGCAATTGCATAATAAATATTTAGCTCAGGAAAGCCCACAAACCATCCACTTCATGCATGCCCTTGCACAACACAAGCAACAAACAAGGAGAAAAAAGACACAGAAATCAAGCACAACTCTGCCACCCAGGAGCTATAATTATATTAAAAGTCTAAAGACCACCACAAATTAAATACATCTCAGGAGCAAACCACTCTCCTGCAGTAGTAAATAACATGCTGGGACCAGTTGAAATACCCTGGCACCTTTCCAATTCCAGGGCTATTGCCTGGGGCACCCTGGCACACACAGGCCATTAAGCAAGTACACCAGGAGCCCTTTCACCAACAGCTCACTTTCTCTTCGCAGCACAGCCTATCACCATACTTAAAACATCAGCTACCCTTATTCCCAGTTGTCTGTTTGCTTACTAGATCTTTCAGGAAGGTGAGAAGTTAAAACAGCTTTTTCTCTCCCTGGCCTTCAGGGCTTTCTGCTTTGTCCAAGTCCCCACCCTTGTTCAGAGAAGTCAGTTCATGAGTCCTTGAACAAGACCTCAACAATTCACCCAGCCTCAGCCAGGAGGCAAAACACCTCTACCACTCCCTCAACCCTTCCACTGGACCTCCCACAGCTCTCCCACCTCTTTCCCCAACTTCCTTTTCCTTCATTGCTTCCATATGCTGCCCTGCCCTCTTAATTTGGTTCAGCTGCAAAGAGTTGAACTTTCCTCACCTGGGACTGCACGGCCACATGCATAATTCCACACACCAACACGTTTTCTGCAAGGCTTGTGTGTTTACTGTTCCATAGTTTCACGGTCAGCATCAGTACAGCAAGTAAGAACCAGCAGTAAGATGCCTGCATACCAGATCAGATCATACTGATGTTCCAAACCTATGCTGAAAAAGCTTATCAGGAAAAAAGGGCAGTGGTGGACACTCATTCTAGCAGTACAAAATTACTTCAGCTTGCCAAATTCTTTCCTGTTCTGTTTTATTTTGTTTTGTTATTGATTGTTTGCTTTCCTTTTGTTTGATTGTTTTCCTTTAATGTTTATGTTATTCTTTCATCTATTGATTGCCTTGCCTGCTTTTTCTGTGTTAGACTCTCAAACCCTTCATAAGTCAGTGGTCCAGGTTTGCAACTGGCTTTACAGCTCATCAGCTTTCTGGAACTGTAACAGTGTACGTCAGCTGACTGCCTGGCTGTTCATCTCCTGAGGCTGTTTTTAAAATAATATAAACAGGTATCCTCCCTGGCCTGCTCAGAAACATAATTCTTATTGTAGTAAAGCCTAAACTCTTTCTTCTGCTGAGATGTGACTTTATTAATAACTGGGAGAGGGGGAAGCAGGAAAGCAATAAAGATCAGGTCAAATCTCTCCAGGTTTTACTGCTTATAAAATTTCGTTCTTCAAGTTTACTTGATCCAAGCCCTTTTCCTGAGAGAGTTGCTCCTACCACACTTATAAGCATGTGGAATAATGAGTCCTCCATATTAGCGTATCTGCAAAACATCCATGCTTCTTTCCCAGAACAACTGATATCTGCCAGCAGAATGGAAAAATCTGTTAATATTTTTAAAATAGAGCCTCTATTTTTTGACATAAACATTATGAATCGCTGAAGATAGTCTGTTTATCTGAGAAAGATCTGCAGAAGTGGCTGACATTAACTGAGATGCTGGAGAAGGAAATACCTCTCTGTTCCATAGGGACCTTCGTTTTCTGAGGAAGGTGAGAGTGAGACTACCCCAACACAGCTATGAAGACCAGGTAGCCCAGATGGGCTATTGCAACCACACTTGTTTTCAGTAAAACCATTTGTTTTGACATTACATAGTAACATTTGGACAAAAGCTTCCTTCTGCACAGGAGAATCCCCATTCCAGACTTTGGGTACACCGTCAACCTAAAGCAGAATTTGAACCTATGCTAAGATATTCATCATTACCAGTTTTGCAGTATATTCACTAGGCCAGTTTGTCTGTGTATATAAAAAAAAAAAACCAACAAACCACCATACAAAAAAAACCACACAATACAATTTTGGCTCCTAAAGAGAATGTGATAGTTTGCTGGTTTTTTTTCTGAATTTTATTTTACTCGTTGCATTTCTTATTAAATATATAAAGTTTTGGATTATGTTTGAACAGCAAAAGAGCGTTGCAAATTGTGCTCGTTTCCAAGATGATCAGGCCAAGAACATGACCTGGCAAAAATATGAAATCTTGGCCTTAGAAAAATTCAATGGGAGCTTTGAAGGGGATTTTCCTGGTGCATTTAATTTCACCCTGAATCCCCCTTTTGAAGTTTGTTACAGAAGAAACTATTATATTTCCTTACATTGTAGGCCTACGTCAGAGGTCTTTGCATGGTGTTCACACAAAGAAAGAAGGAACTGTTGCAGAAAAATGCAAAAAAAGGAGACAACCCCTTCACTCTTAAGAAGGAAGAGAAGTTGAAGGGAAAAGAAAGCACCTAAGTCCACAGCTCACTAAAAGATGTCTAGAGATTTTAATTATTTTCATAAAGAACTTTCTTGAAAATATGAAATATTGACTTCAGATGAACTATGTTTAATTAAAAGGGGCCGAATACTTATTATAATGCCCTAATTTGAAATATTAAATATTACTAAAATATCCAGATAGACTAACTGAATATTTTCTGGTTGATCAGATAATATTTAATGGTGTTTCAATATGCTGAGGTGTTGAAATATTACTGTGGCCTTTCTCTCAGCATGATTTCATTTGGTTTTGCTTGAAATGGATTTTGACTTGAAACAAGGCCTAAGTTCTGATGTAACTTAAGCTGACCTTTATTCCATCACACTGTTTGCGTCATGCAATTCCGAAATAATTTTTCCCTGCTCTTTAATAATAGTTTCATGTATCTTCACTTTTCCATAGAACCCATTTTTATGTATTACATGTTAACAGCAATAATAGCAGAAATTTCAAGTTGAGGTCCCTCTAACTATTTTGTTATAGAACAAGAAGGCATATGAACTTTTCATTGTCTTTCCATTCAAAATTCTAGTAATACTCAAGTATTCACCATCTTTAGACCATGGCTTTCATATTTGTGATGTTTGAGCTTAGTTCGTATTAAGTCTGGTACCCACTATTCTGTGACAGGCACTTGCCTTTGCACTATAATGGAATCTTACAGCTGTCACATAGAGAGGATGGTGTCTCTGAAATTTAAGAATCCACCTCCATGCCTATGTTAGGTGGCTGGTGTCTATAGGCAACTACTGTAGACAAATAGTCTCCTCTGAATAGTTTTTCAGAGCAGAAGCTTAATTTGAGGGAATAAAATTGCCCTTTAAAGAGCCTTTCCCTCTCAGTATTGATTATACCATAAGCACAGAGACAATTAACCTCCTAACTAAGGCATATTAATTGAATGCCTGTGCCTGGTAGTTTCAATATCCCATCTTCTCTGCCTTCAACTGAAGTCACCTCACTGGCAAATATGTCAGGGATATAAATACACTGTAGGGCTTGCAACTCAAATTTGACTTAATTTTAAGCTAAGTATTGTTGTATAAGCTGTACAATGCCTTAATGATAGCTTTAGTAGGTCAGCAGTCATGTTCACAGGAGAGAACATAAACATATACTAATTTGGAAGCATTTATAGCCATAAAAAGTACATTGTTCAAACAGGAACACCTGGAACTTTAAATGCATTTTATTTTCTTTTCACCTACAGCTGCAGCTGAGGAAATAACATCCTGGCAAAAGTGAACCAGCTCCTGAAGGCAGGAGACACCACATCTCTGCAACATAAATATATCTTGTAGGTAACAGTTACCAGTGAAGCAGTGAGAAGGTGGCACCTCTGAACTATCTTCAATAAATGAAAGGCCTCGTTCAAATCCGATACTTGGCTATGCAGAACCTATAATTATAGAGTGTACTTTAGAGACTTTCTTCATTCCACATTGAAGGGTGAGAGCAGAATCCACCACATAAAATATTATAAAATATTTTCCCAGACTCTTCAAATTCCCTTTTACTCTCAGTCCTTTTTCTTTTTCTTGTCCTAATGCCACTTCTGGTGCCTGTGGTGAAAAATGACCCACCCCCCAAAACAGACTTCTGTGGCATTGCATTTGGACCACACATACTTGTGATACCAGTGTAAAGCAAAGATCACATCACAGCCTCCTGCTGTAAGTCTAGTCTTTGCCTTCAAAACTGACTTGTTGCATCATTCTTAATCACCACTGTGATAAGCTGTGTCTGGGATCTTGACAGCCCCCTGATTCATGGACTAATATATCAGCTTCTGGCAGGACATTCTGTCTTCTGTGTGTAAACCTCTCCTTCCACAATAAGCTACCACTGACAATTTACTCAAGGAATCCTGACAGATAAGGCAAAATACACTGCTTCCTATGTGAAATTTTGTATTACTGAAATGCTCTGGGTGGCATAGCCACCTCATCCCTCAGGATTGCAATATATTCCTATCCACCATTTGGATAATGGTCAGGGTAGGCAAAGTTGTCCTTCACCAACCTGTCCAAGCAGCCTGCTGTAGAATGATTCAAGTTAAATATTGGTATAATAGGCACTGAGAAAACAGGTAGTTAAGAAAGAAGGCAGGCTGTGTTTAAATTAAACCGTAACTCTATCCCTTTGGTTTTTTAATACATTTTAGAGAAAAAAATATATATATACAATTTGGTCAAGCTTTACAGGTGCTGTTCAGTCAATGGGCAAGAAAAAAAACCATGGCACCCATGAAATGAATGGAAATACTTCTAATGAAGAAGAGTTAAGTCAGAAACTAGTGTGTGTACACCCAGTTCAAAGAAAAAAGCTCTAGAATTTACCCAGAATAAGTTTTTAGATACCCAAAGGAAAAAAAAAAAAAAAAAAAAAAACAAACCAAAAAAAAAAACACCACTTTTTCTTAAGTATAAAGAAAACAAACAGCCTGGTTTGAACAACATAATGTCTATTATTCTGATCAGAATAAGTGAGTGAAAAGGTTTTATCAAACAACAGATTGCTCCTAGGTAAGTGAATTCACACCAGGTCTTGTACTGTTGTGCAAAAACTAGAACTGGTCTAATATTACAAAGACGATTCATGAAATAATGTATTCAGTCATATCATCAAAATATGTGAATATAGTAAATGGACAGTATTCAATTAGCTGCAGTAAACACAAGTTAAAATCTCTCAGAAATGAGGAAGTCTTTGCCAGAATGCTATTTAGCAGAGAATTATTCACAGACAATTTGACTGGCCCCGTGCAGATGAATTCTTTCACGCTTAACTTGGAATTAAGAGGGGAAAAGATACTGGAGACTATAAAATTGTCTACTCCTTAGTAATCCAAATCAGAAATTATATTTTAAATCACAAGAAGAATGATGACATGCTATCATGAGTCAAAAAATGTTGGACGACATTTATAGTAATGACAGATATATATATGTAACTGAAAATTACATATTATTTTGTGTATCTTCAGATTCTCCTTCACCCTGACAATTTCCATGCAAATTAGGAATCTTTAAGTGCATTTTAATTGCCACACTACCTTCAAAAATTGAGAATTTCAAAGATATATTTATTATTGTGTAAGGAAGGAAATGTTAATACGAACCAAATAATTACTCTATTTGCATAGTGATAAGACATATTTGTAATAAAATCCTCTTATAAATATGAAGAAGGAACACTGAACATTACAGAGCTTGACAAGCAAAATAACAGAAAATGTCATCGAGAAAGTGTGCATTTATAGGTGAGACTTTCAGTACATTATTTCTATATTTTTTACTACTAATGTCAGAGTAACAGGTCAAGGCTTTAAAATATTCAGCGTATGCCATGTTTCTTAGGCAGAAAGAAAATGTAGATTGGAAAAAAAAGAAGTAGAGGTACCCGAACTCCTTGCACTCCAGAGGATCATCTTGCGATTATAATTTTTTTTGAAGCTGCTGAACCAGTGTTTTAATTTAGCAAAGATAAATATCATTTCCCATGTATGACCTTGAATTTTAAGTCTCAGCTCAGAGAGAGTATTTACAACCTATAAACAGACTTTGATAATAGAAATTCTGACAAAGCTCACCATTATGATGCTAGTTGCCTTCATCTTCCAATTCTTTCCCTTCCCCCCCCTTTCTAAGACACAAATATCCACAGCGACTAAAATACTTGTTTTGGGTGTCTATCAGAACATTTCAGACCTTTGCAGCATGAAAAACACAGAATCACACCTCATTTACTTCAATTTGGATTTACCTTAGTGCATATAAAGTCAGCTTTTATTAGGCCTGTATTTCATTCTGGGGTCTTTTACCAAAAAACTCATATTGGCAAAAATTACGCACAAGATTGACTACTTCTACATGAATGCAGGCACCCCGACATTTTCTGGAGCAGGGTGCCTGCCCAAGACCCCTTGGCAAGCCCATGGGGACCTCCAGATAACACGTACTGTGTGCACCATCAGGCACCTTCATGCTGAAAGCTGTTTCCCAAGAGGCTCAAGAATTCAAAAAGAACTCTTCTGCTTGTTCTGACTGTCTTTCCTGTTTCATACTGCCACTGTAAAGGAGGAGGTTTCTCTTCCACTTCACTTCAGAGCCCATACATGACCCCCTAAGCACCATATTGATAGTATACACAAGAAGCTGGAGACAAAAAGTGGTGTATTTCGGTTATTCTGAACTCATACTGTGAGTATACACTGGGGTGGAGTGAACAAGCAGCTACTTGGTGCTTAGTTGCCGGCTGGGGTTAAACCACAATACAAGCCCTCCACACCACCCTGAACACATCCCCTGTGTTTCCTATACTTAGAATTAGGCCTGCAATGAATTATTATTCAGCCCAGACTTACTCCATATACTGTTTAATCTTGTACTTCTCAAATATTTTTGAAGGGCGGAGTCATCAAAGGAAATCCCCCTTTTTCCTTCAAAACTGAAAGACACTTCCACCTTTCCTTCTTATTTGGTTTCATTTTTCTCACTCACTCCAAATACCTTTGCTATCAGCCTCAGTCAAACTAACCCTCAGTCTTGTCTGAGTATCAGTTATTATATACATAGCTATAGAACTATTCCCATTGTCATTAAAATGGTACAAAAGAGGGCAGACAGCAAGGCTAAAGAACAGTTAGCTGGTATGGATGCAACCCTTACATTGCCTCAGTCCTTCTCCATTTCTTGCAGTATGAAGTGATTCTTCATAACTATTCTGGAATTAATTACTTTATGTTCTCCTCTATGTTGTTCATTCTATATCTCTAAAATTGGCTAGTATGGCTCATGATTTGGGTTAAAACTACCATTAAAATTTCCTTTATTTTACCATGTGTCTTTGATGGATATTGAGCTTCATAAAGCCAGATCTACAAACTGTTGCTTGCTAACACTTATTTTAACTGATCATCTTAATTCTTGTGATAAACATACCATCAGCCTGTGCTTGCTCTTACTTATAATACAGTTCAGCTTCAACATGTCTGCTACTCATCTTCAGAGAGAAGGACACCAGCATCTCGAGTTCTTGTTACCTTCTGGTGGGCAGAATAATATTTTTTTATTTTACTGTGTCAGTATACTACACTATTGTAGTGCTGTTTGGGTCTTAAGATTCACAGATATTAAGATATTTAGCATTTCAGTATTTGCAGAATGAGAGAAAAAAGTAAAATCTTCTCTAGAATGCATCTCCTGCAAATATATTGCTTTGATGGGAAGTCTGTGAGAAGCCCTGTAAAACTAGTCTGTAGTAAGTCTGGGGAAGTCCTCTCTTATGTGGCTTCACAAACTGCTAAAACCTTCAAGTAATCTGGAAAAGAGGTTCAACTGTTAGAGACTAATTTGAGGAAACCAGTTAGCAGGTGAGCTGACTGAAATGCCTGCCACATTGCATCAGTCAGAGCTAAGGAGAGTGCAAACCTTCCAGCAAGTGAAACAGCCTGTAGTATGCCTTTCAAAACCTGGAGGAAAGATTTGTCTCTTGTTCAACAAGAAGAGACTAAATGCCTTCAAAACAAGCCAAAACCTCCAGCACAAGAAGCATTTCACTTTTGGTCTGTATCTCTCCATCAACATATCCTTATATCGTAACATGCTAGAGAACTACATTACAAATTGTATCCCCTGTCCCCTTCTCCACAGTACTTTGCTCCCTGTAGCTACAGTTCTGCTAGGAACATTCTGGCTTCAACTGCTTTTCAAGCTCCAGATTCCTACTTAAAAAGCAAAATTCAGTGTAGCTACTTGTGTAGATATGTTCAGTAACTGTGCTGGAAAAAAAACCAAAACTACCCCAAAACAGAAACTAGCTGTATCCAAGCATGTATAGCAGCATGTATAATTTTCTATTGCCTTGGGCAAGAAATATATGCATAGAAAAATTCCTAAGGTGTCAGGGTAACCAGAAATGGATTAACAAGTAGATAATTAGGGACTGATTACAAAGACTTAACAGATGGATATGAAATTGAAGTTTGGGGATTCTGTTGGTTTTGGGATTTTATGTATTTCCCAAGTAACCTTTATTTAGCTGCAGTCAGCAATTTTATTCTCCCTGTTACCCAGTACAGCCAAGAAGTTACTCAGCAGTTGAGGCTGGAATTTTACTCACACTTTCTTCCTAATTTGATTCAAAATGCTTCATATGGTACCCAGTTCATACCGTTTGTTCACTAGGCTGTCAGAAGATTGAAAATAAATCAGTAAATAAGCAGGAGTATTTTTCATTTAGAAGCAGTTGTAGAAGAAATTGCCATTTCAGCAATGTTTACATTACAAACTTCAAGTTTCCTTTCAAACAGTACATTTTTTGAGAAAAAATGGGTACTTTACATGCTGTCTTACATGTCAAGAAGAGTTGCATTACTGACACGCTATATTTAGAAGTCTGGGTATATAAATGTCAAGAAATTCACTGCCCAGGCTCCCTAGCTATTTTGACCTCACTTACACACAGTATAAAATTCTTTCACGCAGTGTACAGCAAACAATACCCATACAGAAATATTTGCAGTACCTGTGACATCTGAGTAGAGAAGTTTTAACCACATTAGTTAGATTATCAAGTGAGAAGGAAAAGCCAAGGTTGGTAACAACTGAAAAAGCCTCCATTTCATCACAAGAAGGCAGGTTTATCGTTAATAAGATGCAGGGATAAAGTTTTGCATTAACAAAGCAAGTGCTTGTGTAAAGCAAAACAGAAGCAGGGCAAGTTTTCCAAAATGTCCTTTTGCTGTGCCATAAACCAGACCTGGTAGGGCAACTTCTGAAGATATCTACTCAGTCCATTGCTGCCACACTGAAATTGCAAGTGAGATTGACAATGGATACTTCAAAAAGGTGAATATCTCATCACCTGCATGATGTGCATTTGTGTGAAAATGTGAAAATGTGAAAATGAGTGCATTTGACATAATTCTCTAAACAGCTGTCAAATGATAACAGCTTTTGGTTATTACTACTAAAGCTGAATCATTGCTCTGGCTCCAAATCTCCAGTTTTGAATTATCGATTCCCCAGTCTCTCCAATCCCTCCAAATGTCCATTCACATTGTCAGTTGTAAGTTCTCTTCATTTATGAGGGAACTGTGATTAATAGGTACAATATGCAAAAAAATATTTGCCACAAAAAAACCCATCTATATACAAGAACCCCCTGGAGTTCCTCTGAATATCACCTTAGTGATGACTTCAATATCACCAGATTTTATGGTTCAGGAATACTGAGATCGTAGAATCATAGAATAGTTAGGGTTGGAAAGGGAACTTAAGATCATCTAGTTCCAAGCCCGTGCCATGAGCAAGGATACCTCACACTAAAACATGCCACCCAAGGCTATGCCTAACCTGGCCTTGTGCACCGCCTGCGATGGAGCATTCACAACTTCCCTGGGCAACACATTCCAGTGCCTCACCACCCTCACAGTAAAGAATTGCTTCCTCATATCCAATCTAAACTTCCCCTGTTGAAGTTTGAACCCATTACCCCTTGTCCTCTCACCACAGTCCCTAACGAAGAGTCTCTCCCCAGCATCCCTATAGGCCCCCTTCAGATACTCAAAGGCTGCTATGAGGTCTCCACGCAGCCTTCTCTTCTCCAGGATGAACAGCCACAACTTTCTCAGCCTATCTTCATACGGGAGGTGCTGCAGCCCCCTGATCATCCTCGTGGCCCTCCTCCGGACTTGTTCCAACAGTTCCATGTCTTTTTTGTGCTGAGGACACCAGAACTGCACACAATACTCCAAGTGAGGTCACAGAGAGCAGAGTAGAGGGGCAGGATCACCTCCTTTGACCTGCTGGTCATGCTCCTCTTGATGCAATCCAGGATACGGTTGGCTTTCTGGGCTGCAAGAGCACACTGCCAGCTCATGTTCATTTTCTCATCAACCAACACCCCCAAGTCCTTCTGCCCAGGGCTGCTCTGAATCTCTTCTCTGTCCAACTTGTAGCTGTGCCTGGGATTGCTCTGACCCAGGTGTAGGACCTTGCACTTGGCATGGTTAAACTTCATCAGGTTGGCATCAGCCCACCTCACAAGTGTGTCAAGGTCCCTCTGGATGCCATTCCTTCCCTCCAGTGTATCAACCAAACCACACAGCTTGGAGTCATCAGCAAACTTGCTGAGGGCGCACTCAATCCCCCTGGAGATCCGCAATAGCTCTATTTAGTCCTCAACCTGCTTCCCCAAACCAAGGAATCAGATAAAACAGAAATTGTTATGTGAACAATGAGAAAGATGGAGATACAGAAATTTTTTGGTGTTTTCACTAAGTAACTTGTCTGACAGGGAACAAGGAGCACTGTAATGTGCATATGTACTATTGTGGGAAAACCTATTTGGGTCTATTACAATAAAGAAACAGATGAAGAACAGTCCATCTGTGCACAAATATGACCTCTGCGATGCTGCCAACATCAGAGTGATTTGCCAAATGATACCATCTGCACAAATGGAAATTCTTCTATAGGCAGATTGAGCTCACGTGCAGATTTAGTAAAACTCTTAAAGGAGTTCTGTATCTGGAGGGACTGTCCGCTTCAGAGGTGGAAAAGCTTGTTCTGCAGCATGGCCCATTGAGGCTTTGCAGGACATGGTCCTTCGGAGACTTGTGGGGTGGGGAAAGGGAGTGGGGTTCTGAACTTTTCCATCTCTTTGGACCCCTGAACAGGACAAGCATGTCTTGCTCTGTCTTCCAAATAGCAAGAACTAGTTCCTTCCCTCGCACCTCTCTAGCAGGATTCCTCCTTGTGAGCTACCCTCAGTGAGGTCAACTGAAAGATTCTGGTTCAGGGCTGCCCTATCACTGAATTGCAAGGGCCTTACAGGGAAGTGATTTGGGATTCCTGATTTTGAGTGAAGAAACTTGTCTCACAAGCTCCTGACCTGCAGAAAAGGAGCCTGACACCCTAGCACAGCACCTCAAGTGATTTTTGTGAACTCCTTTCTGTGTGCCCAGTCATCACAAAGAATAGCACAGATGGTTGAATTCATAGGGGCTTTAACTGCTTCTTTGAGAAAAATCACCCTAGAAGCAGGGCTGTGGATACATCTCTATCCTGGATCACATGGATGCTGCCAAAGGACTGGGAACATTGGTTGGTAAAAAGCTCAACATAACTCAGCAGTGTGCCCTTGCAGCCCAGAGAGCCAACCATATACTGGGCTGCATCAAAAGGAGCATGGCCAGTGGTTGAGGGAGGAGATTCTCTCCCTCTACTCCTCTCTCATGAAACACCACCTGGAGAACTGTGTTCAGCTCTGGGGCCCCCAACACAAGAGGCATGTGAAGCTGCTTCAGTCCAGAGGAGGGCCATGATGATCAGAGTGCTGGAACACCTCTTCTATGGAGACAGGCTGAGAGAATTGGGCTTGTTCAGTCTGGAGAAGAGAAGGATGAGGAAGACCTTAGAGCAGCTACCAGTGACTAAAGAAAGCTTACAAAAAAGCCGAAGTGGGACTTCTTACAATGACATGTAGTGATAGGATAAGGGGTGATGGCTTTAAACTGACAGAGGAGAGATGTAGATTAGGCATTAGGAAAAATTCTTCCCTGTGAAGGTGGTGAGACACTGGCACAGGTTGCTCAGAGAAGCTGTGGCTGCCCCATCCCTGGAAGTGTTCAAGGCAGGTTGGACAGGGCTTGGAGCAACCTGGTATAGTGGAAGGTCCTGTGGAAGTTGTCCCTGCCTATGGCAGGGGGTTGGAGGTGAATCATCTTTAAGGTCCCTTCCAACCTAAACCATTCTATCATAAGACTGTCAAGAAAGCCACAGGAGTCACCTGGCAGGTTGGAGGCTGTCAGTGTACTCTAGAAGTAGATTGGGCCAATGACTTGACAGAGCCCATGTTCGGAGTCATGCAAATATTAATATGTCTATGCAACCTACTTTGAAAGGAGCTGTGTAGGAAATGCAAACAGTGAGTCTTCAAGGCCCCCACAGGCCATAGCAAGGTGCCTTGAGCATCTACCCACAGGTGCCATTAAGCTGAAAATTAGCCTGATCTAAAATAGAGAGTTAAAAATAGTTGTGGAAGTTTTTACCTGCTACTGAATCAGCTCACCAGTTTCTCTGGGTTATATTTACATTTTAAAAGACTCATCTGTCCCCTGTCACTTTGTAAAAGACCAGCGCACAAAAGGAGAGACTAAATAATTGAATTCATATGGAAAACAAATCTGACCATGCACGAAACACTGTCAAGAGACAATAGTTAAATTAAAAAAGACAAACATTTCTGTAATCTTCTTTTTGCAAAGCAGTTTACGTGCTACTTGTAACAAGAAGCAATAATAAAATCAGAAAAAAACTTATGTTGCTATGTTGATGGTATGCCTGGAAAAATGAACAGAACATGCACTTCATGCATGATAAACCTGTAATCTCTTTCATTCAGTACTATTTCCATAAAAAATGTTTGAATACATTAGCAAGAAGGATGCTGTATTTACATACTTTTCTTCTGGCTGCCTTTATAATGTAGGGAAATATCTTAATTTTTCTCATCCAGAAGCAAAAAACTTATAACCCAGATTTGAGGGTCCCATCTGAGATCAGGCCTCATTTTCACAAGTACTGATTGACTGAAGCCCAGTTCAAAGACTGGATTTAGCCTGCAATGATGAGCACTGAAGTGAACAGCTTGAGGGGACAAAGTCCTGGAAGAGAAATCATAAAATTGAGAAGCTTAAGGATCACCCCTGGGCTTTGCAGAGGTAGGTATCCAGTGCAACAGGACCGATGTGGGCAGTTATGTGTCTTAAACATCGTGCTTTGACAGGTGCCCCATGCCCTCTGCAGTGCAAACAAAAGACAACTCCCCTCTTTCCAGAGTCAGAGCTTCAGCTCCTCCCTTCCAAAAACAAAACATCGGGGTTTTTTTTTCCCCTTGAAAAGCACAGCTACTGTAGGACACAGCCTCACCCTTTTACATAAATAGATCTTTCTTCCTTCAAAAACACAGAAGGGCCGCTTTCACTGTTTTCTTCAGCCTAAAAGGATTCACAGCTACATCTCTCCCAAGAGCATGTTAAAGCTACCAGCTACTCTGGAAAGAAGGTACTCTCCCCTTCTGCAGCAAAAACGGAGACAGTAAAAGCACCTTGACAAGTAGATGCTGGGTAGATGG
This sequence comes from Myiopsitta monachus, assembly GCA_017639245.1. Classification (NCBI taxonomy): domain Eukaryota; kingdom Metazoa; phylum Chordata; class Aves; order Psittaciformes; family Psittacidae; genus Myiopsitta; species Myiopsitta monachus. The sequence goes on from CM029918.1 coordinate 45,907,231, forward strand.
TTAACCATCAAAGATTATTTCAGATAGAACAGAAGCACCCTTTGGAGCACAGACTGGAACTTCTCCCTCCCATGCAAGTATGCTGATTACAAGTTTACGACCTACAACACTTGGAATAAAAAATAAATAAATAGAATCTGTCAGTTATTCTGTTTGATGGGCGATACCACACTCCAAAAAGTGCATGCTGACAAGTTGAATTTAGCTTGGTTTTTTTCCTATTTCAGGGAAAGCATGAAACTATTCAAACATGCTTCTTTAAAAAAAAAATAAAGAAAGAAAGCTAAGAAAGCTATATACTTGTGAGACGACTGATTGATACATGCTGTCATTGGACCAGTTTCCAAGGTGATGCTGACAGCTCTTCCAATGAGCCGCTTTAAAACTGCATTTTGAGGGTGCAGGGAAATATGTATAAATATAGGTATAACAGAATGCCTTCTGTTCAAAATTATTTTTCTTCTTCCAAGAAATGTTTTAAATGTTGACAACCAAGCTGTATCAGAAAACTAATCAGCACATCGACACCTCAGAGTCAAAACGAAATGAAGGCTCCACTTAACTAGAATGGCAGCTGCATAGTGACACTTGTCTTCTGTGAAAATTATTATGGAACAAATCCAAGCCCTGGAACTTTTGGGTTCTTTGTTTTGCCAGTCTTCCTGTGAGATACTAACCAAGATACGAGGGTTTGTTGAGTTTTTTTTGGGGGGGGGTTGTGTGTGTGTGTTATGCATAGCTTACTCTTCAGTTATGTGAAGAGTTTAGTTCAGAAAGCGATAAAGTGTGTTAGATGAATAGCATCAACCTTCTGTCTACATTTTTCAATTGTACTAATCACTCTGAGACACATCTGAGTTCAGGTACTAAAGAAATGGCAGCATATCTTCAGGGAGGATCCACTGTTTTCTTCTTCAAAAAGAGGCCCTTTGAAAAAAAAATCTCCAAGAAATACCTGCCCACATATTTTAAACATGGATTTTTTTTTTGCTTCCAGTTTGCTATATCATTTTGTGATAACAGTATTCTATTATCAGAAACAATATTCTGTAATATAATTGTGGTCAATCTTTCTTGGATAAAATGCCTTAATGTTTGCCTTGAAGAACTTATTTTTTTAATAATCAAAATTGATATCAATTTAATAAAATACTACTGTAAGAACATTAGACATATGTAAACTACTTAGTAAAGTGTGATTTCAACCTTTTTTCTTATCCCTATAGCATATCTTATTCCATCTATCCTCACTCTGCATTAAGCACTTATAAAAATAGAACCTAATAAGACCACGTTCTTGGAAAACCCTGCTGCACTAGAATAGAGCAAGGTATATCAAAGAGAAAACAATCACAATGAGCCTACTATTAATAAAGACTAATTAGTTATCTAATTTTAGAATTTCCTGCTGATGATACAGCTTTTGATGCATTTCTTACACAAAGCATAAAACAAATAGAAAAAAGTAGAGTCATTGTTTGCCTTATGCAAGATGATAATTTAACTAAGTATTCTCAACCATTTTCCAGCTGAAAAGTCTTTTGAATTAGGGTTGCATAGATTGTGTTATCAGCAAGATACTACCTTTCTCTAAGTAGCTTGCATGTTGGGGGGTATTCCAAGGACAGCTCTTGTTCTTTTCTTGTCAAGATAGCATATAAACTGCCGGGTAGCCATTTATTTCACTGAGTTGAAGGTCTGTCTTGAAGGATAGTTGATTAGGACCATATGATCAAGATGGAAATCAAAAATTATCAGGAGGATGGTCAGTTTTATTGCCAAGTTAAATGTTCAGAGGTACGTACATTTAACATAACTCTCTCTCCTATTTCAAACAGATTGTAGATAATGTTTCTGCCCCAGAAAGATGGATCTTGCTGCAAGTTCAAGACTGCACCAATCTCATCTGACAGGATTCTCTTTATGCCATCCTACAAGATTAATTTGCTCAGCTCATAAACCAAAAGTCCAGTTTAAAAAATTTGCTATTTAACTGAGTTTAAAATTAAAAGACATTTAAAACACTCTATGAGGAAGAAGTAGCTGTCAGCTGGCTTTGCACCTCAAGCTGTGAGTCCCTTTAGACTTTGAAGAACCCCACCATATATATTTAATTTCATCTTTTTCTTTTATATATATATATATAAAGCTTGTGCAGGTATTATGAAAAGTGAAAATTACTAGGGCTGCAAGCCTACAAAATTTAAAAGATTAATTGACCTACAAGAAAGAGATGGATGACCATTGATTACCATGCACACATATTCAAGATGATAGATGAGTGCCGTCAGACCATTGATCTTTGCAAATTAGCCTGCCTTTGGTCAACTATTACTTGTCTCTGGGACTTCTTCCATTAGTAGTTGTCCTTAAAAAATAAAATCCTACACAGTTCACCATGTTCCAAGCTACTACTTTGAGCACAGACTCAGTGATATAGCTCATCCCCATCTTAGAACCATTCTGCAAAGACAAGAAATAGTTGCAATTTTCCCATTCTGTATAAAGACCCACAAGATTTTTTGCATTTTTCTCCCAGAATCTATTTTCATTCTCTTCTGCCATAAGGTCATTTTTCTCATTAAAGTTGATATGTACATTTCAAGAACAGCTTAAAAATTTAAGAAACCGTTCTACAAAGATAGGAATGTTTATCAGAGCTTTCCTCTGGCTCTCATTCTGATCTTTCTCTTTGCTTTTATACTTGCACAGTGTTGGATCAGTTTTAAATCATTGCTTCTAATATTCATTATTCTAAGCAATACCTACAGAGGCCTGTTGAAAACAGATGGGAATTTTCTGCTGACCTTTGATGTGCTGTGGAAGGTGAGAGCTGAGGAACTGAGTACTTCCTTAATAGCATCTATTGGAAGACACTGGACAATCTAAAGTCTACCACTGCAGGAGACAAAAGGAGATGAAAATGCTGAGCCCTTTGAATAACTTTCCTATCCCCTATTCTTTTTTTGAGCTCTACTCTGAAGATCAGCTGTCATCACTACCTGTAGCATGAAATTTAAAATCTAATCTGCTCATGGATGCGCATCATGGTGTAAAGCTAAACAGAGATATGAGGAAATTAAATATGCCTACTTTGACACCTGCTGTGCACAGTCTTTTTAGAACATTGCTATTGATCACATTTAGGCTTGTCATTATTCACAGCAAGATCTCCAGCTTCATGTCCCAGAGTTTACCGATTTTGTATACCAACACTCCAGTAACTGATAACTTTCAAGCTTGATACAAACTTCCAAGAAAGACCATCTCTTAATGCTGTTAATTATGCTAACAAAACTTAGCCTGGGCACACACTTGCCTCATATCCAGTGAGGTTTGTAGAAACTGCTGGCCAGTTGTCTAAGCGGATGTATTCCTGACAACCAAGGAAACATTTCAGCAGGTGCACTCTCTGAGATTTCAATGCTGATACCAAAGTGTGGAAAGTCTAATAAGTGAAAAATAACACAATCATTTCATCCAGGATTCCTTTCTTGTTCCCCCCCCCAACAGCAAGGGAATGAATTACTTTAGGAAAGAAGCTAAAACCAAGAAAAGTGAAGAATGGAGGAACTTTATATTGGGCTCCAGATAAGTATCTAAATCAACTTGCCTTAGCAAAAGATAAAACAGACTATATGCAAACATGTCTGTATACCCATTATATGATCTTATAGCATAAGCAAACATTGGCGAATCTATCATATGCTTCTGTGCAATCAGTAAATTGTTGCACTTTTGATAGCTAGAAGAAGACCCACAATCCCCTATCCCATACAATGGATTATCACCTAGGACACCAAACTGCCAACTAGGAGCTCAATTGCAGCTTCTCACTGCATTACTCTGAATGTTACGTGAGCCATCTCCAGTCTAAAAAAATACTCTTAATAAACAACTGTGCTTCACAGCTCCTACTAAGCAAGATCTAATATGCTTACACAGGAGAAAGAGAACAAAAGGTACTGGTGTTAGACAGGGTCATCTCAGATCAGACTAAGATTAGAGAAATTCATCCATTTCACCTTGTTTAAAGTACAAGTGAGAGAGCAAAAATATCTGACATACCTTGGGGAGTTGTGTGAACCATTAAAACCCATTCAGTACCTACACTGAATACTGAATAGAGCTGGCCAAATTAAGTTTTCATCTCATGGATAATTCAAATATTGCGGTGTTTGTTTGCATCCAGAATTAAAATGAAAAATCCACACTTTCAAATGATTTACAAAAGGGTTCAGTTTCAGAGAAATGCCTCAGAAATGTCAAAATTAAGTTTGACATTGCCAAGTGAGTCAAAATATTTTGTCATTTGCAAAGTTTTCACATTTCACATAACAGCATAAAAACTTTTGGGAGCGATTGGGGTATGTTCAGCACAGATCTGTGCTCTCCATCAGTGTTGGGTAACTCTGGGAACCACAGTCTAAATACACAGGTCCACACTCTCCTTGGTGGATGGGATCCCATCCTGACGCCAGGTATAAAGGTGCTCCTCAAGTTCAACCAAGTGAAAAAACTCATTTATCATCTTCTGATTCAACAAGGGAAAATTTTCATTTTATGAAAACTGTGTCTGTCATAATAAAGAAATGAAATCCTAAAGTTCCCACAGACTTCCAAAAACATCAGTTTAAGTTCCCTTCTTCTAGTGTTGCTATAAGAACACAGCTCAAATTACAGTGTACTTAAACACCTTTGCATAACAATTGTAGAGCAAGTTCCCACAAGTCCACCCCAGATCCTGTAATTGATCTCTTGTACCGAAATCAAACTAAAATACTCCTTTTTCTTTTTTGTCTTCTGTATAGCTGCTCTCACTTCAGTCTGCTACCAGCTGCTTATTTTCTGTCAGATTGTCATATCCTCTTAGCAAGCACTTTACTCGTTTTAAAAATGTTTCCACTTAATCATTTCACTTGACCAAGGTGACTTTTTCAAAACATTAGCTCATTCTGTCTGAAAGTTCTAATCAATGCAAACTCAGAGCCTATGTTTGATTCAAATTTCTTCTGTTTCCTTGGTCTCTTGCAGAGGGAACAATTTAACTGTCTTTCATATATTATATATAAAGGCTGTTATACTGATGTTTGTGTTTTCCACACAGACGAACTTTCTAGTTTTCCACAGAGCACTGCATATTAAAGAGCTTTCTCATGCTTTTGAGGGGGTTTGGTTGTTTCTTTTTGCTTTCTGTTTGTTTGTTTGTTTCTGGTCTTGGGGGATTTTTTTAGCAATATCTATGAACTTGAGATGTCTACACCTGGGATCTTACGATAACTCAGGTTGGAAAGAAACTCAGAAGCTTCACACCCTACACCCTGCTCAGACTACACAATATCTCAGTGCCCCTTCTTGGCTGCCTTCATTGAGAGAAAGATTTTCCCATGAGGCCAGTCTAGGCCTCTCTTATTTCAATTAATTCCTTTTGTCCCTTGTGCTCCTGTGTTATCATTGATGTTTGTAAATTTTAGGAAAGTTCTCATATTCCCTTATCTTTAGCTTTTGTGCTAGGCTGGCAGTCAGGCTGTGTATATATATACTGCATTAATTCAGTGCAAAAGCTATTCATGTTTGCTCAGAGCTAGCACTCAGGTATCTCCAGTTGTCACTGTGAGCACTAGCAAGGGTAATAGCTCATTTCAGGTGCTGGAGATGTATTTAGTTCAGCAGGAAGTGACAAAATCTTGATGTATTCTCCTGCAGGAATTCTAGAACCTGAAGCCTTGTTTTACTTCAAAAATTTTCTTTTCTAGTTATAATTTATTGCTGCAAACCCTGATAAATACCAAGTTTTGGTCTTTTTAACACAATTACCTCATTGAGGTGAAAGTTTCACTGCTTCTGAAAAACTTCAAGGAGCTTCCATTATGACAAAAAAGGAAAACTTTCTAGTTTTATCCCATAAACTCGAAGTAGCATAGGTAGTATACTGTATAATATCCTGTATATTTATACACCACTCCTCCAATACTAATTTCATGCCCCCATTCTGCTTTGAATAAGGCTGGCACAAAATCAGAATATTCCATCAACACAAGCTGCTCCACGTTTCCTTTCTCCACTTGTGCTGCTGCTTTCTTTCAAACCACATGGAAACACCTGCTCTTTTGCCTCTCAGGAATTCTTCCACAACCCCTGAAAACACACTTAGTTTACTTGAAATATATCTATGTTTACTAGTTAAAAATTCAGAAGAAATCCTTAATCTTGTTCCAAGAGGAAGGCTGCTGTAATTGTGCTTCCAGAGCAGACACTGTCCTCTTATGAATAACATGATCTATGGTTACTTTGAAACCTCTTTGAAACTCTGAGAGATAAAAATCAAATGGAAGACATATTATTTTTTTACTTTATATGCATAATTTCTTTGACCCCATCACACTTTACACAACAATTAAACCAGACAGCCACCAGTTATATGTCCCTTTTAGTTAAAACATGTGATTAGTTCTTAAATTCTCTTCATTAATCAGAAAAACAGCTTAAGCACCTTGTACACCTGCAAGATCCCCGCAGTACTTTATACCACAGCTACATACTTGAGTTTGAAGTTACAGCCATTAAATATTCAGTCAGCTCTCTGTTTTGCTTTTATCCTCATTTGAGACATGTGGCCATTTCATTTGTGCTCCCTTTTCCACTAGGAAGTAGATTTTTCATTGTCTGAATTCGTTCTACATTTTCAAGCTGTTCAATGGAATAACTGGTATTTTCTGCATCTGTTTCCTCAGCTATGTTATCCCCAGAGTATCATTATGAAAGTTTTGTGTGGAAAAAAATTTCAGGATTTATCCTAAGTTTCTGAATAGTTTTGGTGATACAGTTTTACTTTTCAGACAATTGTTTTTTATGTAGAATGTTGCCATTCCTCTAACTAAAATAACACCACCACCTCCAGTTTTACAAGACCTAACTTCTGTGAGACTTCATGCCAAAATATTTCTAGAAAATAGTTTTAAGGACTAACTGTCCCAGATGCCAGCATGAAAGCAGTTATTGAAGCCGTAAGAAGTGCTTTGGCATCTCCAGATGAAAGACACAGGGAGAGATCTAAGAGAATTCTCTGTATTTCCAGCAACATATCTAATTTGCTGGAGGATTTGAGTTCTGCATCCTCTAAGTTTCATCAGCAAGTGCAAGCATTTCCTTCTATTCTTCTCTGAAGAACTCAAAGATGAAAAAGTCTGGTCACTACCTTTCTTCTGGCTTATTACTCTTCTGATTTTTTTTAAAGGATGTCATTCATTTTTTTGCACCTACTTCTCCTGATTTTTATTTAAGGAATGTATTTGTAGCACATGAGACAAATAAGAATAATTATGGCTTAAAACAAGGTATGTTAACAGGATAAACTTTCTTTCAGGCACATTTGTCTTACTATGTTTTCCAAGGAACACAGTTACCCTTAAAATTTCATTCTTCTTGTTGCTCATAGCCTTCCTTGCTTGGTTTCTGTAGTCAACCCCATTTGCCCTTCAATCCAGGTGCTCTGCCACTATTTATTTCTTCATTCTTTATCCCTCTTCCTTTCTCACTTTTTTAACCCACGTAGACATATTTGGAGCCTATCAACATTAATTCCAGGAAAAAAAAAAGGAAAAAAAAGTGTGGTGTGGTGGTTTTGTTGGGGAATTTTAATCCTTTTTGTTTAATGCAGGAACATTTTACAGAATATTTCCATTTCTAAGCAAAAAAAGGAAAAAAAAAAAAAAAGAAAAGAAAAAAATCTCTCTCAGATCCCTCCAGGGTTTCTCCAGTTAATACTCTTACTGTGAACTTTTACAGCTTACAAGACTGTGGTCCATCCTGGAAGACACAGCTTTATTATAGACCCTGTCAAAGAGCGGAAGTGTGAAGCATTGAAACAACATTTCTTTGGCCCTTGGCCATATCTTGGAGAATGTTTATCATCACAGCCGTGTGTAAGATCTCTGGGTACTACTGAAGTCAAAACATTTTTAAATGAGAATGAACATGTTCAGGCTGTAACAGCCCTATACTGTCCTGAGAATTTGATAGGGTTGAAATAGTAAATTATTACTAATTAAAACTTTGAAATTACTAATATATTAAGAAGGAGCATTTGAGTTTCTTACAGTGCTGGGTACATGTTGTAACAGGGAAAAAGATAATTATTATTCTGGTATTATTTTTATGGCAATAATCCAAAGGAAATCTTTTCTTTTTGTTGGCCAAGCTAGTCACTGGTGGCTCGATGGCCTGTAAGATGTGTGTTAGATATGAATCTGCTCAGGTGTTTCATGTAACTATGTAGTTGCCAAGATTGTAACTAGATGACACCTGAAATGTATTTTCATATGCCCCGCTCAGTCAGATTTACTGAAAACAAGCATCATCACAATTACAAAATATATCTCTACATGTCCAAAGAAATAACAGCCTGATGCATCTGTACCTGGGAGCAGACAGGTCCAGGGAAGTACCAGTTTCCATCTGAGCAGGTGGCTCATCCCAGCAGCCTTACCCAAGCATTGCTTTTGAGGCACTTAGCAGCACAGCTTCATCTTACCTTGAAGTCTGTGGGCTGCCAGCATAGCTTTAAATTTCCCACGTTTGACAAACAGACCACAGAAATGAGAGCTCTGAAGGGGCACATCTGTTGGTATTTTACAGAAAAAAATTATTCACACATTTTAAAGTAGCCCACTCCTTTAGTGTAATCCAAAAGTGAAGTCTGCCTTTGTGTGCTCTGCCTATGAAGAGGGTATGTCCTGATTTGTGTGCATTGACTACAATGTGTGCATGTCTGAACTTCAAGGCAAGGGGTACATCTGCTAAATATGAAAAAGAAGGTGACTCACCAGCCATGCACATTGCTGCAGCCTGTTTTCTGTGTCACAGCTGCACAGGCCCCTGCCACAACTGAGGCTTTTTTCCATTCTATATGGTTTGCCTGACCCCCTTAGCAGCTTCAGCATAGCCAAGGCTACACAAATGCATGTGAATATACAGTGCTACCACTCGGAGAAGTTACAGTGCACTTTGTGTTTTCTTCAGGCAAAAGAAAAGCCCTACAATGCTGGCCTGCCCCATTCCACTTTTTCTCACAGGCGCTTGGTGTTGCTCTGCCCACAATAGTTGTACTGCTGAGACCCAGGTAGTCCTTCCAGCAGACAGGGGACAGGGATGTTGTTCCTATTCTCCAAGCAGAGCAGTTTACAAAAGGTGCTCCAGAAAAGTTTTATCACCTGGTTACCTCCTCTCTCCTTCAGGAGATCCTACCCATGAAGATGCCTCTCTGTGTTAAATGTAAGGAGTGTTAGTGACCTCTTATCATCCAAACTTTTCATTAAACTTCAGAATATTCACATTTCCATAAATTTGTTTTGTTTAATCTGAAAATGACACCACTGCACTTCTACAAAAAAAGCTGCTGAAATGAGGGCCCTATTACCCACCAGAAATAACCAACATGTAAAACATCTTTCAGCACCTGCAAAGCAGGCTCACATAGAAAGGTCCCATGATCATAAGCAGCCTTTTCATAGCCTGACAGGCAAGGGCTTCCAGAAACCCACAACAGTTGACTCTCCACACTTACGCCTGTGGGGTCTGAGGAAAGCTAATGAGTCCCTGCTGCTTCCAAGTGCTGTCCATTAATGCAGTTGATGGCTAAAGATGCCCTGTTGCAGCTTAGCTCCTATCCTCCATGCTCCCAATCCTCCAGGGAGTGGGGTGTCCACACAGGGAGCTGTTCACAACATTACTCAGCTCCCATATGGGGCTTGAAGCACAGTGAATTCATGCTCTATCATGGCTGACGGGAACCCATACTGTTTCAAATTCATTATGATGTAGCCCAAACCACTAGTCTGTCTGGGGAGATCCAACATAGAGAAGTAAAAACTGAAAACTAAAAACCACGACACTAAACTTGAAGTAAACTCACGCCTGTATGACTTGGATGGATAAACTGAAAATACAGCTGTTATCAAAGGAGTGCACTCAAAACCTAGCAATGTATAACCCTTGCCTGAAATATATTCCTGTCATTGTGGTGGCAATGAATCTGTTTCACACACACTTTAAACTGCTGTAAGCTTTTGTAGCACCTTATAAAGACATTTTCCCAAGACTCAGAGGACTGCATAAAAACCTCTTTGTTTCATACTTGAATTTCAGGCATATGCTTGATAAACTGCTAATTAATTAGTTTTCTGATCACCTCTATGACTGTATTTGCTTACATCACCACAGTTCAGTATAGAACAAAGTATTATTCTGATTCTCCAAATCTGTTGCAACAGTCACTATTTCAGGTTTGGTTTTGTTTTGGGCTTTTTTTTTCCCTTCTTTTTTTTTTTCCTCCTTACAGTTCTTTCTACTACCAAAAACAAGATGCGGCCACAAGGATAAGAACTGCAGACTGCCCTGGGGTCTGTAGGTGCTCTCCCCAGGGTACTGGAAGACCAGATGAATTCCACAACCATAGGTTTTAGATGGACCCCAGATTAAAGCTGTTCTTCACAGAGAAGTGAAAAAACTGTGAGTCACCGTGAACTTCAAAGCCCTGTCAATGAGCATCCATTTCCCTAAGATGTAAGCCAAGGACCTGTCAACCTTCCCTATGGAGCACAATCTCATGCCCTGGATCAGAAACCAGCCTACAAGAACATTATTCACTCTCTTCTACCTCCTCCAAATGCTCTTGGTAGCAGACCTGGGACCAGATGTCCTGCCTTTTGTTTTTCAATGAAAGCAGACACAGGGTACCCACATGGGTAAGAAAGATCTTCATAAATTCAGACACTTCTTGGTCCAGAGAATGAAATATGAATTTCCCTCGTGCGGATGAACCCTGGAAAAATAACAACACCCAGGACAAACAAAACAGATTGCAGCACCTTTAATTATGTTTTGCTTGCCCTTCATAATCACCAGCAAAGCAGAGCTCTTCATATGCATGATTAATGAGATAATTTACCAACTGATCTATAGCTAAGGCACAGCAAATAATGCAGAGGCTTTGTTTGTTGGTAAGTAGGCATGCATCTGCCTACAATAAACAACACACCCTGATCTACAGGGAGATGGCCTGAAATGGACGTTGCTCTGACCTGATCTTTTAAAATATTTATATATGTAGTGTAGTCCCTTATGAACCTCCACAATAGTTAATTGGAGGCACTTAGTCCTTCTGCTGGTCTCTCACTATGATAAATATTTAATCACAGAGGAAAGCATGCCTTTGCAAGAGGAGGCATCAGTCACCGACTCTTGGAAACAGCACAAAGGGCACTGTTACCTAGCAGAATTTTACTCTGTAGTCCAGAAGTCAAGAAAGGCGCATCTAATTATTTCTGTTGTGAAACAGCAGCCTCTCTCTGTAAATTTGACATTTATCCCCTCTGCATGAAAATAAGCTGAATACAGAACCATAGCCTTTTCTGGCTAGTTTAATACTATATTTTGTAGCAGGATGTGTGGTACCTGACTAAGCGTCCAGCATATTTAATTTGATTTCTAAGACTGAGGTGCAGACAGAAACTTCATGCTCAGCAAAAGTCAGTGACACTGCAGATTCTGGGACTACCCAAAAAAATCTCATGCCAAGTCATGCTTATACTGCCATCTAAAGTTACCTATGACAGGACAGAGGTTTTAATAATCACTCAGCAAGTATGAAAGCACATTTGAAATAATTCAGAGTAAGGCTTAACTGATTCAAATAGGCAATGAAGAATTAATGGTGAAAAGATGTATAGTTTTATGAGTTGCAAATTTGCAGTAATTCTCCCAGGGTCATTAGTGGAATGAGGGATAGATAAGCGCAACTTGGGATGTGAGGGATAGATAAGTGCAAAAAAAGCAGTGACTTGAGCAGGTATAAGGAGGCATATGCATGGACAAATGCATATTGAGAAACATATCAGGAACGTAAAGCATCAGCATGAGGAAAAGACAGCAGAAATGTGATTATTTTGGATTTTGAACAAGTTTAGTGGGGTGTTATTTACTTCTTCTTTGAGTCTGTTCTGCTAGAAATCTCATTTCTACTCTAATTTACCTGTTGAATGATTGACAGGCAAACATTGTGTGTATTATAAAAGGAAATTAAAAATACTTTTTTTCTAATCTTAGCACTTTGCTTTTTTTCATAACTGGAATGCATACCTAGAATACAAAGTTAAGTAAGACAATGAAAGGATACTAGTATTAAATCACTGCTTCTTCTGATACTGAATTATATTGCAATTCATTTATGTAGAAACTGCATTAAACGATTTCTCTAGTTTGGATTTTCAGGCTGTGGCTTCCATTAGAGTTGATGACATAAGTTTTTCTTAATTATACTGGAATAAATCAAAAGCAATAATGCAGTAATCTGTGGAATTGCTCTGGGTATACAACAACTTAATTGGAAGCAGAATTTGAATCACTAATTTAATGTTCTTTTTTTTTTTTTACTGCTTTGTATTGTGTGTATGTGTTGTACTGCATTAATTTTATATGAGGAATATTCTAGGAACACAAACTGACCTATATCTGTTGCTTTTCTTTTTTTACCTGACAGACATCTGTATTTGTTGCAATATAGATTGTTTAGGTAAGAAATAATTTTTGGGGAAGTTACACTCGGGATAAAGTAATTTTAGGATGATATTGCAGTGAAAGTGATGTGATCTACCTAGGGACACCTTTTTCTTTTTTTTAAATTTCAGCTCATGAAATAAACCGAGATCCAAAACTCAAGCCTACAGAGTAGACAGCATATAAGGATAGAGGACTCTAAAAAAGCATTGATGCAGACAGCAGCAGCAATCAGAATGTCAACATGGTAGAGTTTTTTACTATAACAGGATTCCTAGAAAACACCCAGGAGCTGAAGTTCAGGTAAATCAATGCCCACAAGTCATTCTTCCTCAGGTAGTAAAACCGACAGCACCAGAAGCAAGGTTTTTCCTTCCATTTTTTGTGGTAGATTTTAAAAGAAAACCTCATCAAAAAAAAAAAAAAAAAAAGCAGCTCTGCAACGAGGAAATTGATGAAGATGGGATAGGCCACACACAGGCACATGCAGTTTCCATTTTGAGATATTGGTAAGACATTGTTTGTGGTCTTCAGTGATAGAATATGGAATTTTACTTTATTTGTTATATGCTTAAAGCACTGGACCAAATGGTTTGGGGAGATTGCTATCAGACATCTGGCAAGGAGTCTACGTTGTAATCTGGGCATGCATATTATTTTGATGTTTCAGGTTTGCAATTTCCACTACTAACAAAATGTATTAAATACAACAGATGCAGATCAACAGCTGGGTGGCCACATATACAGCTTCCTTCCTCTGTTCAAAGGCTGAATTCCTTTTTCTGCTCTCTGTGGCAGTCATCCAGGAAATGAGAAACTGCAAATAAAAATTTTGCCATGAGAATGGTTTTTAAAAAATTATATATTTCTCTGGGAAAAATCTTGCCAATGGAAAATTTACAGCTCCAAACAGCTCAAGACGTTCACATGAATGTATCTTTCACAATTGCCTGAGAAGCCTTCTTCACTGGTATTTTTCTACAGGTTCTCTCCAGCTGCCAATACTGAGCTTGGCATGCTGAGATTGTCAGAAGTTCCTGCAAGGCTCAGCCAGGCTGATTAGGTTGAATATGAGGTCTAAGGCCTGGACATATAAGGAATTCTCCAAGGCTACTGTGGCCCCAGAGCCCACATGGGAGCATGGGACAGGCACACAGATGACCTCAGGCTCCTCCAGGAAGAAACTTTGCTAGGACACAATTACCACTTCTTTTGCAAAAGGCTGTGTAGGTACAACAAAGGGACAGTCCCAAGAGCCTGGATGTGGACACCAGACACCTCATAGACTGTATGTACTTCCAAATACCTCTGCAGCCTGCCATGGTAGGAGGAGGTTGGTATGTTATAGAGGCTTCACTTTAGGAAGATTGGATTCTCTAGGCACAGCAGTAGGGTAATTACTTGTAGTCTAATATTTCACCCTGGTATGCCTAGGATGAAAAAAACATAGCCACAGTAGGACCACCTCACAAGCCAAAATGTTACCAGAGGTTTTGGCTTGTGTGTCTTCACACACAGACACCAAAGGGCTGACCAACTTGTAGGATGAAGATAACACTTGGGAATCTGTCTCATAGTGACAGATCTGGCCAAGGAACTTCAAGCTCCTACAAGAGGATCACTTATCATTTCCTTTGCCCACTGTCTCAGAAAGAACCCAAACAGAAACATGCTACCAGGGGAGGGTCAAGAACACGGAGCAAACTCTGAGTTCACTCTATCTCTGGGTGGTGGTTGGAGCTACTAATGGCACACCCTATCAAAACCCACATGCAGGTTGCTTTCCGGATGTTTCAAGCTTGGCTGAAGCATCCAGCTTATCTATAGCATCTGTCTCTTACAGGTCACTTCCAAAGGCTTACACACAATTATCCTAAGTCTGAAAATCCCCTTGGATCTATCATCTTCAACAATAAAAAAGCACAGTAAAAAGTGAGATTGAAAGCTATAATAAATCTATAATTGTAGTGTAAAAAGCCAAGAAGTTGTTAAAATGGAAAATGCCTTTTTAGTTTTTTTTTTAACATGACAGCATAATAGCAATGGACCAGGATTTTTACTTTGAAGGGCTGTACCAGCTCAGAAGAAAAAGTAAATCTTTGTGAGTATTTTAATATTAATGAAACAATTCAGCAGCACTCTAAAAGAAAGTTTTTTTTTTCTCATAATCTCCCTCGTAAAGAGAGATTTTCTCTCATAAATTTTTCTCATACAGTGCACTGCACTGCATTTTACCCAAACTGTAACATCTCACAATGTTTTGTTTTCCAACATTCATTGGAAAGTGTTGACCAAGACAAAAAAAAAAACAAATGACAAAAAAAATTGTGGGTTTCTGGCATAAATGACTACATCTACATGTTGAGGGTAGAAGAAAAGAGAGGTTTACAAATGTTTCAGAAATGCATAGGGGGAAGAAATCCTGAAAAAAAGGCAGCCTTCCTGCAGGTATGTGGAAGTCTTGAAGCCCTGAGTTGAGATGTGAGGAAAGAGCTTATTTCTTGATGATTTCTCAGAGGAACAAAGCACTGACTCACTCGTTTTAGTTCAATCAATAAGAAATGACTAGATAATAACAAGGTTCCATCTCTTTGACAGTGAATCCATTTTCAGACAGTGAATTGAAAAGGTAGTATTTTCTGTTATCTATCTATGCATTGTTTTAATGCAGTATTATAATTACTTAAAAATCACAATATATATGTTACTTCAATACAGTAATACATATAAACTGTTCAAATGAAATTTTTTTAGCATGTTCCTAGTAGGAAGCCTGAAGGTAGACCAGACAGAATTATAACTGCAAATTACAGTGAAGGGGAACATAGAGAAATTCCCAAGAAACAAAATCAAGGTGGCTTCTGTTACAGAATGAATCTTTAGAAGAACTTGTTTTATAAGTAGTTCTCAAGTACTGTTTTACAGCAATGAAAGCAACAGAAATGATCCTTACTATCTGTGTGTAATCCCCACAGCATATCTTTGCAACCTAAAAAGGATGTATTTCATCTCCAGCTAAAAGAGGTAGGAGGGGAGAGGAGAAAGAATATGACAGCTGTTAATAATAGTCTGCACAATCATGAATCTTGGAGTCAGGGTAGAAGAAGATAAAAGGGAGAGAAAAAGAGAGATAACTGAAAATAAGAGAAGAGCAGAAAGAAGTGTGATCCAAAGACTACCTGTGAGGGAGACTGGGGAAAAAAAGAAGCTTTCACAATGAAGAGAATGGATCTTAATTCGCTAAAACTGATCATAGGTTGATATCTACCTATGAGAGGTGAATCTGGCAGGCTGACCAAAGCTTCAGAAGTGTGGCTTGCCCAAAGCAGGCATGCAATGCATGCAGTTACTGCAAATTCACAAACGAACAACACATCCCAACAAACGTGCTAAATTCATGGAGTGCAGCAGTGGTAGCTGCCCTTAGCAGTTATCCCCCATTAAAGAGAGGTGTCATTAAATTTTAGAGCAATTATTATTATCGCTTTAATTATTATTGGAAGCTAGGAACAGAATCAGCAAGTTCAATTCCTTTCCTAGATCTCTGAGTCAAAACTGTTGCCTAATCACCCACCTTCCAACAAGCAGATTTATTTAAATTTTAAAAAGGCATTGGTGTTGCTCTGCTTAGCCCTTTCCAAAGGCAATGAAGTTTATTGGACTGAGAAGATCTTAAGGGGCACAGACAGAAAAAGAAACCCAGATTGTATTTATGCCAAAGAGTTTTGGTTGGTCATTTTTATTTCTTGACCATATTTGATTCAATATCCTCTTTGACAGAATGCTGCAAAGCTTTGCAGATCCAAAATAGGACTTGTTTTTTTGTTGTTGTTGTTAATATTCCAGTAATAACTTATACCCAGTTTTATTTGTTTTAGATATAAATTTTTAAATACTCTGAATATCTTATCACTTGTTTATGCTGCTAATAGAAAGCCCACAGCCAGGTAAATCAAAGTATCCAGATGGAGAAAAACAATTCACTCAAGAAAAGGATTTCAGTTTCAGTTTTCCCAAGAAGCTTTTATAAACATTAAGGAACAGAATGTTTATGAAAAATGTCTTCTCGATGTCCTTTTAAATGTGTCACACATATGGAGCATATACAAAAATATTAGAAAGGAAATTAAGTTCCTGTAGATCCTCCATGTCATCTGGGCGTTTGAAAGCCACCTGTGTCCCAACTTCAGTAATACCTATAAGCCGAGAAAGGATCCATTAAAAGAAAGGTTTCTCTCTGCTATGTGAGGGAGAGAAGCACATCGAGTTGAATATGTTTGGTTTGGGAAATCTGTTTTTGCCTGTTAAGTGGAGCTCTCCTTACACATTAATAGAAAGATGAACTTAGCGTTCATCGCCTCATGTGGTTTTGCGTGTCCCAGGAATACTCTACTACAGTCTACAACTACCAGGCTCCATCTGGCTGCTCAATTAGAGCCCAACATGACAACTGATTGTTATGCAAAACCAATTTATTAGATTTTTATGTCTCTCAACAAGCTGACTCAATTACAATGAGTATAATTTTTCTTTCTTTTTTTTTTTTTTTCTGCATTACAGCTTATAGTTTATTATATTGTTTTCCAGTTCTGGCACGGAAGTGTGTGGACTATCAAATGCCCTTGACAAGAGGAAACTGTACCACTCTGGGAGCTTGATGTGCTGCGAAGGGCTTCTGGGCGGCTCAGTGGCAACTTTGCCAAAGCACAGTCCCTTATGCTGTGTTCAGACAGAATTTTTGAGTAGTCTTGTTAACTCCTCTCCAAAACAATTGGGAGATGAATATTAAAAATGAATTTGAGTTACTAACTGTTCATTTGTTCATACTTTGTAAGCTAGTCTGCTCTTCCACTTTTAAAGCACTCCTTTGAGATGAGATGTGCATAACTCTTAGCAGTACTGATCCTCCCTGTTTTGCACAGACTACGAACAAGATCCAGGTGAAAGAGGCTGGCAGGAGCTGTGAACTTTGCAGACCTGTCACACTCAGTATCCAAGCTGCACCCTATGTCTTCTGTAAGAATTGCTTTCCAGTGAAGTTCTTCACTTTTCTATTGATGTCCTGAGAGAAGAATTAGGGCCTCAGAGCTGGACTTTTCCCAGTATTATACTGATTCCCAGTAAGCTGAAGGGTAAATAAAGCTGCTTTTTGCATATATACCTCGCATTTGGGGGTGACATCCTTGTTTTTACAGAGATTGGAGACTGTTATACTTATTTTCCCAATGTCCAGGGCATGTGTATAGACAAAAATGTCATCCAAAGTTACTTTACCTGCTCAGGCCATTAAATTAATCCTAAGTATGGGACAAAGAATCACAAAGAAAGAAGAAAAGATTATATTTGCTTGTGACTTGCTAGAGACATTACATTATTCATTAAACTGGAAACTTTCTGCAGATCCAAAATTCATCTTATCTCGCATAATTTAATGGGGTTTCAACTCAAATCCACTAACGCTAAAAAGTAACAAGGTATAGTGGGGTTCTGCCCTCCTTCATGACGTCCTATCCTTACCCTCACAAATGTAAGTCTCCCCTAATTTAAAAATATTTATGAATATAATTCATTATGCAGAAATATGGTAACATAATTTCTCCCCACATTGAAAAGAAAATAACTCCTTTTCTTGTAGCCAAAAAATGCTGTTTGAGGAATTCTTAGGAAAAAGCATTTTGGTCACAGTCTTATGTGTTCAATGTACACACATCTAAACAACAAAAGGAATACATTTCAGCATACTGAATGGAATGCTCTGCTGCTTCCCAATTTACCACTTTGTACAAGTAAAGGGCCCTTTACATCAGCTGTTGCCACAGTGGACAGACGGGAAGAGAGTTGGCTCTCCTCACTCTGCAATTCAGTACTATTGTTTTACAAACTGAAATCCCTCTTTTCAGGATTTTCTAATCATGGTTTCACTAATTTCCCTTTTCAATAAAATAAAATGTGGAGCCAGGATATTCCTCTCTTTTTCAAAGCTAGCTTTGACCATCGCCATTACTGTGCTGGGCTGTCTTCAATAAGCCTTGCTGCCACCATGAGCAAAACTCACAAGGCCCAAAGGATGCCTGCCTCTTTGGCCTCCTCACTGAGGTCTCTTGAAATGCAGCCATAATTGCCAAGTTCTTCAGCTCTGGGATCAAACATGATGCAATTTTAGGTCATCATAGGGCTTGCTTTGTTAACTGGTACTGAAGATCATGGCTTATTCAAACCCTTAATTCACGGATTCATAAGAAAGAGTCATTAATGCACCTGTCTGGATAAAGAATAGTTCACCAAAGCATCTGGGAAGGGGGGAAGAAATTAAAATATTCTTTATATTCAACAATAAAATATTCTATCTCAATTAGTATTTTAATAATAAAATGAAGTATTATAATGTGAATTTCTCTAGAAAAATTAAATTCAGATAACTTTCATGGGGAGGCGGATTTGTTGGTTTTTCTTTCTTTAAGGAAAGGGAAAGACAAAGTGCCTGAAGGCAGGATTCATTTTGCAGGAGACAAACACTGAACACTTAGCCCTTCACCTGTGAACTGATGTCGCATAACTGGGACACTGCAGAGATGAACTGACCATAACCTTAATTAAAAACCAGAAAATTCTTAAAAAGCCAACTCTCTAAAGAGCTTGACTCTCAGCTGTGCTACGAAAGCACAGCATTCCAATAGTTTGGACGAACTGCTGTTTCATGACTGCCTTAGGCAGTAGCACAGAAATGCTAATTACCAGTACATTCTGATTATTATAAAGCATGGTTTATTCTTGATGCTGTAGGTGAGGCTGATATGTCAAGCTCCAAAGTCTGTTCTACCCAGCCAGTGTTATTAGGCTGCACTTGGGGGGGAGTTCCAGAGGTTTTGGTGTAACACAGTTATTCATGCTGCACCCCTTCTTTTGCAAGTGACACTTTCACTCTGAGTCTCACCAGCAAACTCTATTAGCAACATCAGACTCAATGGTTTTCATTCCCAACCCCCCACAAAACCTCCCAGCTGAGGGGCCATGAGCTGACTTCCCTTCGTCTCAGGTCCCACAGAACTTCATGTGCAAAAAAGCAGCAGCAGCTGATAATTTAAATTGAGCATTAAAGAAGAACTTAGACTTGGGAACAAAAGAGATTTCTCCTGAAGGTACTGAAAAAGCTGAAAAGAAATATCCCCCCATTATTAAAACCAATGACCCTTTAGTACTTAGCTGCCAATCCATCTCCAAGCTGGAGGTCACATAGCTGGTGTCTGCAGTCTCAGGATTTAGTAGAGTGAATGGATGCATGTTTTCTTTTCAGCAACGGATAACAAGAAATGAATCTGCTCTTCTGCTTGTGTAAGCCTGTGCACACTTTGGAGCATGGAAAAAGAGGAGTCTTTGCTCCAGCAAAGTCCTTGGCTTCCCCATATCCAGGAGGGACTGTCACTCACAGTGACTAGTGCTAGAGGTGTATAACTGCTGTATCATCTCAATTAATAAGGAGCCCAGCAACGAAAAGGAATCAGGTATCATATATTTAGGAAAGCGGACACAAGGCTATTGCTATTTGAAAGTGCCAATATGCTCTATAACATATATCTCTCACTCTGCTCTCAGCAACAATTATACTGTTAAAGCACCAACCTCACCAAAGGCTTTAAGGGTAACAGCACCAGCATTGCAACCTTTCAGAAATAGCAATACCTTTCAAGCCAGGGTGTTTTGTTGCAGTACACAGATGAAATTTAATTTCTCCTCCATAAGAAAAATTGAAATACTTAAGTAATAACATTCAGCAACATCATCTGGCATCTGATGATGCACAGAAACTGGGCAATTATGTTTCGCCTCGGGTGGCTAATAGGCCCATTTCAAATCTCAGGCATTATCAGATAATAACACTGCCTGTGTCTGAGTATGTTATTATAATTATTAACCATAAAGAAATAGGGGGGAGAAGGGTTGGTTTTAATTATTTAATTTTGAAGTGCAATAAGATAAGTTTATTGTTCCCCATGAGCTAGCATTCAGAGACTAAGTGCTGGCATCCCTGCAAATGTAACTCTGTTCAAACTGAGTTGTTTTCAGATTCATAAAACCTTATAATTGTTATTTGGAATAAGTATGTCTCAGAGCAGTAAGACTTGCTTAGAAACATTACATGGGAGTAAAAATGGTAATGGCAACAGAGACTCTGAGAAATCTTCCACTAGAAATCAGTTTATTTTTTATATCACGTAAAAACTGCAGCCATTGTTTTAAATCCATTATTATATTTTAATTATTTAGCTTTGAATCTCTTCTTGGGATGTGGATATTCAGATTTGGGATGAAGCAGGAAATGGATGAAATATATTACATACATTTATGAATGACAAAACTTAAGGCCACAAATGTGGACACTTAGTATATGTAGAAATGGCTTTTGGAAATAGAGACCCTAAGTCAAGGTGGCACTGGAGGCCAGCAGTTTGCATTTGTGGCCTGGGTGAAAATACATAAAGGCAATATATAGCTATTCTGACTAAATTCATATCTTCCATTTCTTTACACATAGCAATTATGACATAACACCATGGTGAAATACAGCATTAGGTTTTCTAGATTTATAAATGCTTCAATGAATAGTAGGAATATTGAATATATTCCTTCCTATGGAAAGGAATATTACGTAGTGCAAAAAATTAATATTAATCCTTGTTGAGGTCTCCACATCTCTCCATTTACTCTGGTTCTTTGATATTGGTATTCTTTCAAAGCTCAAGGCTCAGAGATAACATGAAAAGTGCTTTTAATCAGTCCTCTTAAAAACATCATTTTCTAACAGTCTGTAGGAAAAGCTTCAGAAATAATGAATCAAGTTTGCACTTTTGGCTGAAACACAAAATAACATAAAAAAGGTAATTAATGACATGAACTCTTTTCAGTATTTCATGTAAGGCTGCTCTTTCCAAATCTCAAAGGTCATTTAGTGCACAAAAGTATTGTCATGTAGGAAAGTTGAGTGCTCTGTAAAAAAATGTATTTAACAGTTTCACAAAAAAACCAGACTAAGAAATAAAGGCAGTTAAAACAAGTATTTGTCTCATCACCAGCAGGCAAATAATTTTGCATTTGAAGACCCACTATGAGTCAGGTCAAGCCACCAGCGTCATGCCCACTCTAGTGTCACTGGCTTCCCAGCCTCCTCATTAACCACTTCACAAGCCAGCTTCATGCCTCTTCCATCATCGTACATCCATGTCTGTGAATATGCTACAAATAACCACATTTTTATGAAAAATAATAGAGAACTTGAGATTTTCATTTTCATTGGTGTCCTTTTCTCTACTAATATTGAAGTTATCTCGTGAAAGACATTTTACAATTAGAAAAGCAAGAAAATCCTGCTGCCCTCTACAGTGCTAGAGAGTGGCTGTGAAGGAAGACGCATTTCAGGGGACTCGTGGTACTGGACAGCCAGGCACTCCTCCTCCAAATGACTCCAAAGCAGAGTTATTCTACCTCCCTAAAGATTGTTGCTTTGGCTAAACCACAGCACTTCACATTTTTCCGTTAACTAATCTTAACTACACATGTGGATGCAGTTCTAAGGGGTAAGGCAAATAGATTGCAAGAAAGTCTCTGACTTCACAGCAGTGGGTTTGATGAAGAACAGGTCTGCTTTCTGAACCTCCATGAGCTCTCACAAAATGGCCTCACCAGAGCACACGCGTAACTGGTGCCAGTGTTTTGCAGCTGCTCTGGTCCTGTGCTTCAGGAAACCGAGCGGTCATTTCCAATGTTTCACTGCTAAACTGTCAGCAAGATTTCACAATCTGGCCAGCCCAACCTGTGCAGACAGATCATATGCAAAGCAAGGAACTCAGTAAAGGGCAGGATTGGTTCTCCCACGCTCCAACAGGAAACTAAGCATTCAACATATGCTTTCTTTAGGCTTATAGAAACTGAGAACATCAGTAACAGACAGAGCTAAACTGGAAAACATAATGAATTGTTATCTCCAACACAAGGGTGATGAGATATAACTGCCAGGAGGGCAAGAATAGTCCTGCTTCCCCCAGTCCACATGAGAATGGCTCATGTATACCAACCCTGCCCCTGACACGGCACCTGAGAATTGAGTGTATGAGTGAAGTGTTGCGGTTAGGCATTGGCTTTATGGCTTTTTTAGCTACTAGGAAATATTTTGCAAAGATATTTTTTCAGGGCCTCACCATGTAGCTTTTCATTATGATACATGTAGTTATTTAATACTTCAGCTTTTCAGTGCCACACAAGAAGAAAATGGAAAGGCCATGGAAATATTCCATTTCTGTAGAGCAGTGCAGCTTAGCAATATTTTTTCTTTAAAGAACATTATTGATAGGATGTTTAGCAAATTCTGAATGGCAGATTACTTGCTAGCTTGCAAACACTTCATATATATAGTATTAAGATATTCAACTCGATTTCCTCTCAAATAGACACAGTCATATGACATCTTTAAAACAAACAAACAAAAACAAAAGCAGAAATAAAACTATTTACTCCAGTGAAACAAATCTCTTGAGCTGTGGAAATCTTCCTCTTGCTCTCATTCGCCTCCTCCCCCATATTTTAAAATGGCATTGGCCCAAGTTACAGTAATCCAGTTTGTTCAGTGACCAAGCACTCTCTCACGCCTGGAGGATCAACTCAAGATGCCGCACAGCCAGAATCAATTCATGAAGCTGACATCCGAGCACCCTCTGAAGGCTGCAGTACCTGGGGTGCCTGAAATGTCATTATCTCTCCCTGTAAGTGGGGAATCTCAAGAGTTGGAATCACCTCTTCCCTGGCCTGTTTTCAATGACAACATGTCAGGTTTTAATTGCCTAAAAGGGTCTTAAATTTAAAATGCTTTTACCCAGGTTCGTGGATAATTTAAATCCTTGGCTAGTTCATTAAAAGGCCATTTGCAATGAGGCAGGCAGGCTGGCACATCTCTCACTTAGCACGCTCAGCTGAGCTGGGAATAGAAGCAAACAAACAGCATCCACTCTTCCTGGCACTGAGCGCAAGCCTTTGTGTGTATCCAGAGAGGTGGCAGAGGAGCAGAAGCAGTATAATGTGGTAAAAGGGCTCAGTTCTTTCTTGAACAAATACATAAGGTGAAATCCTGATTTTAGTGAAGTCAGTGGCAAAATTCCCAAACCTTTCAGTGGGACCAGATTTTTCTCTCAGTTAGTTTCAGAGGGTGTCTAACAAGGTGGAGTTTTTGAAGTGTCAGTGTAAATAGATAGCTAACCCATAAGGGTCCAGTGTAGCTTACTGGAAAACATAAGCCCTATAGATTAACAGCGTGCAGTAGATGTATGCTTTATGTATGAGGAAAGCTAGACACCTTCCTCAGTGTTTTGCACTTTCACCTCATGTTCTGTTTGTCTGTGTGTTACTTCAAAATGATACAGTATTAAATTAGATACTATAGGGGAAACCTGATTTAAAGGAGCATTCAGGAGATCTGTAAAAGTCCTTTTCCTGATGAATGCGAATGGCCCTCTAATAAAAAAATTAAAAAGATGCATTCTCAAGACATTTGGAACTAACTTTGAGAGGGGGGTAATTGAGAGAGAGGTAGGAATAGGCTCATGTACAGGTTCTGTTTTCCATTCAAGATTTATCTAAGTACCTAATGTTTTTTAAATTTTGAAAATATTAATATTTTGCAAAGTTTTGGAAAAAGCAGTTAGGAACATATTAGGAAATCTCAGCTCACATCTAATGACTATGTGTGTATATATGTAGGTGGTATTCATAGATGCCACAGTCACTATTCATATATAAGCATATAAACAGCAATAATAAATGTACAAAGCAGTAATGAGACTCATAATGCAGCCACCCATATCGTTCTAACACAAACTCACATATGCTGCGCACTCACCTCCTGAATGTTGCGGACCCTGATCACAGATGTTTCACCAGCCAGGACTACTTGCAACATTCTAATGCTTAATATCAATGACTTTATTAGCAATTATGCTTGGTGCTTACATAATCTATTTTAGGTAATTGATACCTTCTGGTAATTGATATCTTCTGAATGCCCACAGGTTTTCTTTTACAGAAAGGCCATACATTTGTGGTATCACAGTTTCTTGCCACAAGCTTGGCACTACACAGTGCTGAAAAGTTTTGCTCTGCAGTGCAGCTTAGTCTTGCGCTATGCAAATGTTAGATGCTGCTGATAGCTCTAATGAATTTTTCAGGTATTTGAATTTTGACTTTTAGGAAACTTGAAAGTTAAATGTGGGTGCAAGCTGCAGCTTGCCAGAAGTGCTCAGTGGTGAAGTACAACTGTTCGTTTCCAAATGCCTAGGCATTAATATTTTCCTGAGGTACTTCCTTCCATCACAGTTTAAATTAAGCTGTCTGTTTAGCTTCTTTTCACACATTTCCCAAGGAGACCAAACCAGGGAGTGCGTTCTTTTATTTTTTTTTTATTTTTTTAAATCTATGTGCTTCTTCCCCCCACCCCCCCCCCCACCCCTTTTGAAAACTTTCTCCAAGCTGAAAAGCATGTTTGAAAAAAAGCCGTCTCTTTCTGCTTTTTTCTTTAACAGGTAAAATTTTCTTGGTTTTCCTTTTCTTCCTCTTTACTGTCACTTTGCTGTACAACAAAACGGTGAGAAAATGATCCATCTCTGTAAAAGTTGCTTCTTACTAAACTTAATACTCATTTGAACTGCTGCTTCTTTTTCTTGAAGGATTATGTTTGTCTTTAATTAAAAAGGAAGGACGTGCATGATGCATAGCTAGCTCCCTCTAATCTCTACTGATTGATCCCACCCATTTGGATATAAATATGTTTTCTTGTTCATTCAGACAGTAAATCAATGCAACAAATCTGAAGGTCTACTGCAGTGTTCATTTGTTTGTGAAAATTTCTGTTTTCTTCAAAGAATGTGTCAAAAAAATTATATTAAGACAGTAGGACCTCAAGACTTTAATATTTAAAACACAAAATATAACAAGGCAAGACCTATTCTAGGCAATTCCGGGCATTTTGCAATGCAATGCAAACATCTACATTAGAAAAGCATCAAACTTGAAGAATTAAAGTGGGATTACTTGAAGCTCACCCTACCTTCCCCCCAGTGAAGGCAATACTAATACACCCAGAGGATTAGCAGCCTTAATACAGGCAAAGTGTATCCATGTCTGACTAGATCCTCTTTCACATAATGCTTCAGCCTATATTCCCAATCAGTTCAATTTACCATTGCATTCTTTTTTCAGACGTGAACTGGACCATAACTTACAGCCTCCTTTCTCCCCCAGATAATTACAATGCTCTCGGAGACAATGTCTTTTCTGCTTTGGTTTTAAAATTTTCCAGTTAGATTTATAATACAAGATGAAATTACATTTCCATATCTTCTCCTGCTAGCTCTCCCAGATTTCCTGCTCTGTAGCTTTACACACTAAACTCACAGCATTTCTTTTTAAGCTGGGTCTTGCTAATCTCTTCTATTCAGCCTTGTCATGTTCAGCCCCTCAGGGTAGATCACATTGGAATACGGGAGAGGGAATCATGAACATGATCATCATAGCAAATTATGAACAGAAGATATTTAGCATGATTGCCTACTTTCTGTTTTAAAAAATATTTTCTTCAGATTGCTTAATGTCTTCTTCATATTGCAAGGGTCTTTTGTGTCAGAGTCATTTATAAAATCCCTGCTGAAGAATTCCATCTTAAAAATTAGCCAGCTGGGGACTAGAATAGTTAGGAAATAATATCATTACTATGCAGTAATGTGTTAATAGTGCCATTATAGCTTTGTAATTCCTACTGTTCTCATATCCCTGTCCTGCTATATGCTGATTTTTTTCTCGCACAAAAGGAATCGCTATAGCAACATACCTTCAAACATATATGATTAATACTTTATATGCCCGTGACTGACTAGATATTTGTTCTAGACATAGCATATTGAAAAATAAGATGGAATACCTGCCATGAATCCATAGAACAGAAACTGATTTATACTGTGGAAAAATAAATCATAAATTGGATAAGAACAAGAGAAAATGTAATTTCATAGATTCAGAATACAGGCAAGTTGATAAAATATACTGCAATGCTTTGATCTGTCTGGTATATCAGTGTTAGTCTAAAGAACACAGCATACCACAAGCCATTTTACTATTATATTAAAAAAAAAAGGTATTTTTTCCACACAGGAGAACAGCTGCACCACATTTTTCTTCTATGGATAGATGCCTCAACTCAGCAGCCAGTTTCTTCCTTAGACCACTGCGAACATAAAGATGTCTCAGTTCGGGAAACCAAGAAGCGGTCACATTTTGCAAATTTGACTTCACACACATCTTCAAGCCTACAGCAATAAGGTGTGAACTTTTGCGCTTCCTCTTAACTTCAGCTCTGCTGTACACTTTGCCTCTTTAGTCTTACAAGCTAATTATACACAATTCACTATTAACCACCAGGGATGATAATTGTTGGAGGCTGGTTAAATTTATTTTCAGGGTTTTTTCGCCTCCAATTTCTTGATGTTGCATGTGGTGCTCACGTACAGCCCCCCGACATGTACTAACCTGACGGTGTATGTGTAGATAGAACTATTCTCAGCCTGTGATAAATACACCTTCTAGACATTCACAGAGAGAAATATCTGAGACAACCTGTATTAAGTTGCACTAACAGAGTTACTTGTGGTGGCTACTTTCTCAAAAGATTGGGATTCTTAAAGGCATTGTCTTCCTGCTGACAATCTCAGAGCCTGAGTGTTGAGGTAAGTTTGCCTGCCAGAAACACATGCCTTAGCACTTTATAGTGATAAGTAGCCCAGGCATTTCTGGGTATCTCTGGCCAATTAAAAAGGCAGGTAGCTGCATGGATGATTTTGATTTATGACTGCAGAGGAACAACTGCTCATCCTTTAATCTGAATATTCACTTCTTATGCCCAAGTGCTCAAATAATTTGACAAAATCTCAGCTTGCTCTGTCTTAGCATTCTGGGGCTCACAGCCTTTCATAAGCTTTCAGCTTTGACACACCATAATGCAAGGCTGCTGGAAAATATGTCCCTAACGTCTCTTTTTAAGTCAAAACTGCTAAACTCTGTGACAAGCTGTATAGTTCCAACAGCCATTTGGTAACATACTGTCACATAACTTGTGCTTCAGTTTCCATCCTGGCAATGCTGACTCACATTTTCCAAATAATTGCCCATAGTCCTATATAATCACAGAATCATAAATCATAGAATAATTTAGGTTGAAAAAGACTTTAAGATCATTGACTCCAACCGCTAACCTAACACTTCCGTATCTTTTCATGCTTGATAGAATCATAGAATAGTTAGGGTTGGAAAGGGCCTTAAGATCATCTAGTTCCAACCCCCTGCCATGGGCAGGGACACCTCACACTAAACCATGCCACCCAAGGCTATGTCCAAACTGGCCTTGAACACAGCCAGCGATGCAGCATTCACAACTTCCCTGGGCAACCCAATCCACTGCCTCATCACCCTTAGAGTAAAGAACTTCTTCCTTATATCCAATCTAAACTTCTCCTGTTTAAGTTTGAACTCATTACCCCATGTCCTCTCCCTACAATCCCTAATGAAGAGACCCTCCCCAGCATCCTTATAGGCCCCCTTCAGATACTGAGCATTTACTCTAACTGTTCTCTAATCATTTTTCCAAGACTTTTAAAGCCTCCAGCTTATTCCAATTCACTTGAAAAGGAAAGGAGTTAAAAAAATCCAGAGGGTGAATAATCCTGTCCTTATTGTCTTAAATAAGCAAAACTAGGTTGTCTGACAACTGTCACTTTAAACGGATGCAGTGTGAGCCCCTGTCAGGATGGATGGAAGCCCGGACCTAAACAAATTATAAGCAGCAGTCATCAGTGATGGGAGGCAAAAAAATGAACGAAATTGTTGAGTGAGCTTCCACAGAAAGGCCAAAGTCTTCCTCAACCATCACTGCTGGCTTCACTAATAGGCATGAAATTTAATCCTA
This sequence comes from Myiopsitta monachus, assembly GCA_017639245.1. Taxonomy (NCBI): domain Eukaryota; kingdom Metazoa; phylum Chordata; class Aves; order Psittaciformes; family Psittacidae; genus Myiopsitta; species Myiopsitta monachus. The sequence continues at coordinate 45,935,780 of CM029918.1, forward strand.
GAGCTTCTTCAGCACTAACTTTTACCTGAGTGTTGACTGCCAGTTGCATTCTGACTTGGTGGAGCAAAGGGAAATATGGGATAACACAGGAAGGTGGTGAGCAGAGAAAATATCAGTGTCCCCTCTGCAATCCACTCCCTTTTCTGGTCACACATCTTATACCATCCATCCTTACTGCAGAATACAGGAGGATGGAAAAATGACTTCATCCCGTCATTTCAAGATTATGTGCTTTTAAAGCCACATTAAGAGGGCTCTCTTTTTCTATTCCACCCAAAATAGAGAAGGGGCCAAGGGAGGCAGAACTACAATGAACTGGCAGTCAGAGATTCAATCCCGGAAAAATACAAGAACATTTCTTCTTTGGCTATATTTTATCATTATGTTATTTTAAAATATTCTAAGCCAAGTGCCTCCTCCACCCCCACTTGTCTGACTGATATCTATACACTGCCAACACATAATGAGCAAGGGGATTATAATAGTGCTATATCATAGTTCCCATGAAGAAACTGTATTCCTGAAAACACACACACACACACACACACTCACATGCACACACACACTTTTTCCAGTATCTCCTTAGATGTAAAAAAGGGTAAACCTCCCTAAGTCTGTACTAAGACAATGGTTTGAGCGAGTTTAAATGTGTTTTTCTAGGCTGTTCACATATGGAGAATCCTTTTAATCTTAATTCTGAGTTTGTGTTAGTTTAACAAGCAAATTCAAGGCTCATACAGTTTAAAACTTACCAAGCTGAACTGAGTGCTTGGTTTGGATAGGCTACAGGAAAGACATTAGATAGAATCATATAATCATAGAATAGGGTTGGAAAGGACCTTAAGATCATCTAGTTCCAAACCCCTGCCACGGGCAGGGACACCTCACACTAAACCATGTCACCCAAGGCTCTGTCCAACCTGGCCTTGAACACCGCCTGCGATGGAGCATTCACAACTTCCCTGGGCAACACATTCCAGTGCCTCACCACCCTTACAGCAAAGAATTTCTTCCTCATATCCAATCTAAACTTCCCCTGTTGAAGTTTGAACCTGTTACCCCTTGTTCTCTCACCACAGTCCCTAATGAAGAGTTCCTCATGAAGAGTCCCTCCCCAGCATCCCTATAGGCCCCCTTCAGATACTCAAAGGCTGCTATGAGGTCTCCACGCAGCCTTCTCTTCTCCAGGCTGAGCAGCCCCAACTTTCTCAGCCCATCTTCATATGGGAGGTGCTCCAGCCTCCTGATCATCCTCGTGGCCCTCCTCTGCACTTGTTCCAACAGTTCCATGGTTTTTTTTTTTTGTGCTGAGGACACCAGAACTGTACACAATACACCAAGTGAGGTCTTACAAGAGCAGAGTAGAGGGGCAGAATCACCTCCCTCGACCTCCTGCTGGTCACGCTCCTCTTGATGCAGCCCAGCATACAGTTGGCTTTCTGGGCTGCAAGAGCACACTGCCAGCTCATGTTCATTTTCTCATCAGCCAACACCCCAAGTCCTTCTCCACAGGGCTGCTCTGAATCTCTTCTCTGCCCAACCTGTACCTGTGCCTGGGATTGCTCCGACCCAGCTGTAGGACCTTGCACTTGGCACAGTTAAACTTCATCAGGTTGGCATCAGCCCACCTCACAAGTGTGTCAAGGTCCCTCTGGATGCCATTCCTTCCCTCCAGCTCATCAACCGAACCACACAGCTTGGTGTCGTTGACAAACTTGCTGAGGGTGCACTCAATCCCACTGTCCATGTCACCCACAAAGATTTTGAACAAGGCCAGTCCCAACACCGATCCCTGAGGGACACCACTAGTTACTGGTCTCCAGCTGGACATTGAGCTATTGAGCACAACTCTTTGCATGCGGCCATTCAACCAGTTCTTTATCCACCAAGTGGTCCACCTGTGAAAATAATGTCTCTCCAACTTAGAGACAAAGATGTTGTGCGGGACAGTGTAGAATGCTTTGCACAAGTCCAGGTAGATGACATCAACTGCTCTACCCCTGTCCATCAGCTCCATAGCCCCATCCTAGAAGGCCACCAGATTGGTCAGGCAGGATTTCCCCTTTGTGAAGCCATGCTGGCTGTCACCAACCACCTTGTTGTTATTCATGTGCCTCAGCATGCCTTCCAGGAGGCACGCTCCAAGATTTTGCCAAGCACAGAGGTGAGGCTGAATGCTCTGTAGTTCCCTGGGTCATCCATTTTCCCCTTCTTGAAAATGGGGGTTATATTTCCCTTTTTCCAGTCATCGGGAACTTCACCTGACTGCCATGATTTTTCAAATATGATGGACAGTGTCTTAGCAGCTTCATTTGCAGCTCCTTCAGGACCCATGGATGGATTTCATCAGGTCCCATGGACTTGTATACGTTCAGGCTCCTAAGATGGTCTCAAACAGATCCTCTCCTACAGTGGGCCCAGGGTCTTCATTCTCACAGTCCCTGCATCTGCCTTTCAAGACTTGGGTGGTGTGGTCAGAGCAGTTGCCAGTGAAGACTGAGGCAAAGAAGTCATTAAGAACCTCAGCCTTCTCCAAATCCAGGGTAGCCAGTTCTCCCAATAGCTTCCGGAGGGGGCCCACATTGTCCCTAGATCTGTCTTTTATTTGCAATGTACCTGTAGAATCTCTTCCTGTTTTTCTTAACATCCTGTAGCCAAGTTAATTCTAAGTGGGCCTTAGCTTTCCTAACCTGGTCCCTAGCTTCCCAGACAACATCCCTGTATTCTTCCCAGGCCGCCTGTCCTTGCTTCCACCTTTTATAAGCCTCTTTTTTCCTTTGAATTTTCCTCAGCAGCTCCTTATCCATCCAAGGAGGTTTCCTGGCCCTCCTGCAGCACTTCCTTCCACTTGGGATGTATTGCTCACTGAGTTTGCAGCAGGTGATCCTTGAATATGAACCAAGAGTCTTGGGCCCCCCTGCCCTCTAGGGCTATACCCCATGGAACCTTACTGAGCAGGTTCCTGAAGAGGCCAAAGTCTGCTCTCTTGAAGTCCAGGGCAGTGAGCTTGCTGCACACTCTTCTCACTCTCCTGAGGATCTTGAATTCGATCATCTCATGATTGCTGCAATCAAGGCTGCCCTGGAGCATCACATTTCCAACCAGCCCTTCCCTGTTGGTGAAGACAAAGTCAAGCATGGCACCTCTCCTTGTGGGCTCCTCTATTACTTGCAGAAGGAAGGTGTCTTCCACACAATTGAGGAAAAATGTCTTAATCCTGAAAAAGAAATTAGATTTAAGAGGCCAGGTTCAAACCTGCAAAACAATATATCTGATAAACGTTCAGATTTTACAGCTGAAAGGACTTCAAGAGAGCTTCTTTATTGCCAGCCACCAACACTTCACAGCACGAACTTGCAACTCCCATCAATAGCAAGTCATCCCCTGGCAATTTTGTCCCTGCCAATTTAAAATATGCTTCTGACAGCAAAAATACATGAAAAAAAATTGGAGCCATTTGTGAGGCTAGCAAGCACCCACCTTCCAGCTTCTCTGCATCAGCTTACCAAAGTCTCCAAATGTGCTTTGCAAGAGATCAGAATCTTCTTGAGATGCCACCGGTGCAGAACCAAGACATACCTGGATTAGACCACCAGAAAGGAAGTAAGTAGCCTTTAAAGTAACAGAAACTAACACTGCACCAGCAACCCTGTGTTTCTCAACTGGAAAGTAATTTCAGACTACAACCGTGTTTTTAAGATATCATATCTCCAACATTACTGCACTAGGAAGGAATGGTTAGAAATCAAAATACTTTTTTCCTTTTTTTTTATCATCTTCAGTGTTTTAATGCGATGAGAAAGGACTCAACATTAACAACTGCAGAGCTGAGATAAATGATACATTCTGGACCATATAAGATGATAGTTACATACAACACCAAGAGGCCAGTAGTGTAATGTAACTTTTAATTTTTTCACACACTGAGACAACCTAAGTTTTACTTACCCGAATTGAGAGACCAAAAACTCTGCAGAACATGAAGAATCACTGTATTTCTCACTCAAGACTGGTTATATTCCACATGTGAATGTAAAGAGAAATGGTCCTCATCTTCCTCACTAAAATAAGTCTTCAGATCCATAAACACTTGCATGATGATGGAAGATCCGTGTGCTTGCCTCTGCCAGAGCAGAAAGCAAATATGGACATGCTACATTTGACAGAATTAGAGGAAAAGTCACATATCCTGTATTGTGGCAGTTGCTCTTTCTGGCTCAAGAATGGGGAAGCAAGCCAGAGAAGAGTATAAAGAATCTAATTTGATCTCCAAACACTTGAAAACTGTGGGATAGAGCAGCTCAGCTAGATTACACAGAAAAGTGTAGACATAGGATATGGCGCTTACTAAATATGCTCAAATGTTTGGTAACTGTTCCTGAAGCTTTGAAAAACTTTCCATTGTGGGAAAGCCATCTGGTGGGACATCCACAGCTGCTCAATGAGAAATTCTTTATAAATGTGAAAGTTATGGACTGCCTTAAAAGCCTGACTGATGAAGAACCGAAAGATACATCTGCTGAAAGGGCTAAGTCCCAGATCTTTATCATTTTCAGTTCAGACAAGAACCACTGGGAGAACAGTGAGATACCCCAGAAAGTTTTTGACAGGCTTCAGAAAGCCAACGAGCAGTGGGAAAATGCTGTGGAAGGGACAGTCTTCTCAAACTCTGAGCATGGATGACATTTCCACACACATACTGTTGTCATGCTATAAACCTCAAGAACTGTCTTGGGAACAAGATGAGAAAAGAGTGCCTTTACATGCAATACAAAGTGCTCAAAACCTCATGTTTAAGTACACAACAGCAACAAAGGGAGACTCTATGAGGAATACATGTAAAAATGCTCTAGTAAGTTTTGTTTAACATTTATTGAAGATATTCAAAATAGAATTCACTGGGTTTCAGTTTATAATATTTTCTGTGTACATGACATATTTGCTTTAAAGAACTGTATGGTGCTTTAAAAATTGTCTGGAAACTATTAACACCAGCTTTTCTGAGCTGCATCCCCAACCCCTTGAAGTGTGAAGCTTTGGGTGCCCCTGAAGAGCCAGGACACTAAACAGTACCTCAGTTAAAAGTTAAAAGTGAGTGACAGGAAAATGGGAATTTAAGGACCGGTACAAAACATTGCCTGCACTATTATATTAGCATAGCTTAGTTTGGCAAAATCAAATAGATATTTAAACAGGAAATACCTCAAATCTGCTAGCCTAGATCTCGGTGTCCTTAATGTTTCTTTGTAGATATGCTACATTAGCTGAAGTTCAGCATTACTGCAAGTGACATCCTGATTTCCCTTCCAGCCCTCCTTAAATCGCCTTCCTCGATCACTACCAAAACCATCAATTATCACTGGACTGTTGTGGAATTATGGAATCATCAAATGGCGGAGACATTACAGATCATCTAGTTCCACCCCCCCATGCCACTAGACCAGGTTGCTCAAAGCTCCATCCAACTTGGCCTTGAACATTTCCAAGGATGGGTCAGACACAGCTGCTCTGGGCAACCTGTTCCAGTGTCTCACCACCCTCGCAGTAAAGAACATTTTCCCAAAAGTCTAATCTAAATCTACTGTCTTTCAGCTTAAAAACATGCTTCCTAGTTCTATCACTACATGCCCCTGTAAAATGTCCCTCTCTATCTTTCATGTTGGCCCTCTTTAGGCACTGGAAGGCTGCTAAGAGGATCTCCCTGGAGCCTTCTCTTCTCCAGGGTGAACAGGCCCAGCTCTCTCAGCCTGCCGTCATAGTAGAGGAGCTCTAGCCCTCTGAGCATCATTGTGGCCTCTTCTGGACTCACTCCAGAAGGTTCATGTCCACCTATGTTAAATTAATCCTCTATTTGCAGGACTTCTTCCATTCAAGCTTTGTGCTGAGGTGCCACATCTAAGGCTCTGACTTGATATAAGTTGTTAACAGTTTCTGCTTAAAAGCTCTTAGACCCTTTACTTCAAAGTAGAAACTCTCATTCCCCATCTTGAATACTGCAGTTCCTTCCCTTTCCCTTAACAAAATCAATCACATCTCTCTAGAAAGCTGTTGTCCTTTCTCCTAGCTTTTCTATGTCCATTTTGTATTTAAGCTTTCTCTCTGCTTTGTGATGAGCTCCTGAATAAATATTCGCAAAATTAACCTTGGTATCTTCCTTCCTGTCTGTTTTCCCATTGCCTCAACATTGCTAACAGCTGAAAGTCCTGTTCTGTACTTGTGGATGTGCTTGGGAGTTTTGTTACAAGTCTGAACAGGAGCAAGAGAAAACCTCTCTTATGAAATGCTGGGATAGTGTTCTAAACGCTAGCTGATGTGGTTGCCATGTCACCAGTGCATTTGGTTGCATACTGTTTCTCTTTCTTCTAATGGAAAAAACAAATGAGTAAAAGCTGTTCTGAATGAGTAGGGATTTTTTGTTAAACTGTGCAATTCAGTTTTAAGAATGACTGGAAGCAGACAGTGGAAACTACTCTGAATCATAACCTTAAAACTGAACACCTTTTGTCCCCGAAATTCAGGGTTGAAGGAAAAGTTTAAGCTTCAAATCTCCTTGGGTTTTGATTCTGGGCTGGATTCAAAACCAGAGAGGGATTATTTTTCCAAATGCAATTTGATGTGGCCTGGGATAGCATAAATGTCACAGAAACATATGGGAAGAGTTTTGCTGATAGAAAGAATATGGATTTTTTTTTCTTGAGAAAGCACAGCATTATAAAGTTAATGCATATTTTTTTCTGAAATCATTGTTACACTGACATTAAAAATTTGAGCTGTTAGTTCAGAAGAAGAGCAAAGTAACTCTGAAAAATTCTTTTCATCCCAATTATATCTTGTTATTTTTATTTCTAAGAACAAATTGCTGATGCATATATGTCCAGAAAAGTCATCTTTAAAGACAGATGTTTGCTTTCTATCCTTTTGCCAGGTTTCATTTCATACCCATAGCAACTTAGTTTCCATAATAACCTCTGGTGTGGAGCCTTAATAACAACTTTGGTAAGCTCCACTTTTTTTCACCAGCGAAATCCTTCACCTGTGTGCCTATTGACATGATCACTGACACCCTCCAAGTGCTTGAACAGGCTACTGGGACAGGACTTCCCTCTGAAGAAGCCATGCACCTTTCCTAAAGGGCCATATTTTATTTTATAGTCTAAACTATCTAACCTGACTTAACAGTCTGCAATTATTCCTGAGACTTTCAAACCAGACTGCTGCATTAAACAATGATGTCTAATCTCCATAATGCTCATTCTCAGTGTTTTATTCATATCCGGGAGATGGATAAATTATGCAAGTTTCTCAAAACTGTGGCTCTTGCTGAAAATTATTTTTATATGCTAAAAAGACAAAGGGAATCCAGCTCCAAGTGGTCACACCTACCTAATTTCATTGCTAGGCAAAGAAAACAAAACCAAAATAAACCTCAGGTGCATTACAGACTTACAATTAAAATGCAATTAGCAGCATAATATGAACTCATCATTCCAAACAAGTTTCTCACCTTACATATACAGCCCCCATATTTCTGTAAGTGATAGGCTTGTTTCCTACTTTAAGTCCCAGTTAAGTCATTGCTTTTTCTTTCCCCCTCCATTGTTTTTCCTTCACCCACCAATTTTTCTCTGCCTTCCAAATCTCTTACCTTCTCCTTTTCTCCCCACTAAAACCCAGCAAAAATACTAAATGATAACATTTAATAACATACTTCCCTCTGCTGCTAGATGAAATCTAATCTCCGCTTTAATTTGAAAACCAAATTGCTGAGAAAAACTAGTCAATTGTTGAGAAAATACTATCCTTTCAATGGCAGTAAGAAAAGACCCCAAGCAATATGGAAAAGTACTTAAAATCTGAAGTTCTTACAAAAGCACCTAATTTAAGGTAAGAAACATGTGATGTTCTAAATTTCCAAAGAAAGAGATCTAACACTGGACAAACAATCATGCACACATACTTAAATAGCTTATAGTTAAGTTATGTGAATCAATACTCTTAACAGCTTGGCCAAACTACCCTGCCTGGCAAAAATAACGATGTGATATCCAAGCCTGTCTTTTGGGGGTTCAGTTCATGGTATTTATCAGTCTTGACATTTCACCCCCACCATGCAGTAGAAAGGTTATTAAGAGCACAGCACAAATAGCCTGTATTCCCAGGAGCATATTTTAATCAGAAAGAAAAACAGTAACTGTAGACTCTAATAAGAAAGGGGCTCTGTATGAGGGAAATATCAGAAATCACATGGAAGAGTTTTGCTCCTGCCTGCTGCCAGGCAGGCTCTCTGATGTAATAGGTAATGGACCACCACCTGCTGCCAGCTGGAGTTGCCCTGTGGAGCCATGCATGGAGGCTCAGAGGAGACATGATCCCTTCTCACTTCGGTCCCATCATCTGCCTTTCCTCCAGAAACAAAAGAAAAAGAGGAACCAACAACTCTGGTACTCTTGGGGTTTTACTCCCTTAATTTTCTTAATAAACACTACTGGAAATGTACCTTCCATTCCTGCTCCTCCTCTGATGTAATTCTTTAATGTCTTCTTACTTTATTTTGTAGGCCACAAACCAAAGGGTCAGCATCACTCCATACTAATTAATTGCTCCTAAGGAAAAATTAGCCAGTATGTGACCCTCCACTGCTGTTGACTACTTCTATGCTCAGGTGGTATGAGTGAGTCAGAGTCACATCCCAGCCACTCCTATCTCTTTCCATGGTTTCCCTTCCCAGCAACTTCATCTGGCTGTCTTGTGCCTTGCCCCTGTGTGCCCAGTAGCCAGGCATCCACTCGAGATGGCAGTTCAAGTGGGGCTCTTCATACAGCACAAACTTGCAGCCTTAGACGGGCACAGAGAGGTGCTGGGGAGCTCTTACCATACAAGTGAGTTCACAAAAAGCAGAAGTGAGTAAGAGATCAGGATGTGCAGAAGTATCCTCAGCCTCTTCAATTAGGTTGAACCTTAATGTCCTGCACTGAAGCCACAGTAGCATGCAGAGGTGTATTAACCCCTCTGTAAACAGAGCAAGAGGCAGATACAATGGGTAGTAGAGAAGCTCAGCCAAAACCTATACAAAAGCCAGTGCTTTTGAACAGGGGAGGCTGTGAGGGAACTACAGGAGTCAGTTGTGTGCCCAGGCAAATGGAGCAGAAACCTTAAGAGCCAGGTCCCAAGCACTTCTTAAGGCCAGCCCTGTGCCACATCCTCTCCCATTGCACTGTTGCATGGACTTCAGACTCTTGCACTTGAAACACCCTTCAGTCTCAGCATCATCCCCAAAATGACCATGGCCATACAAACAGCAAGGGGTAGAAGGGTACATGCCATCAAGTTTTTTGCAAGCCAGCTAAAACACAAAAAGAGAAGCAGTTGAAGAGATTACAGATTTTTATCCACTTTTCTGCCATAATAAGGGTTTTGGAAATATGAGGGGTTGAGTCCTCAGCTGCTGAAGTTCATAATCTGGTACACTAACTTCAACCTCCCTTATTAATCTCTTCACTCGCATCAGTTCTAGAGCCAAGTACTTCAACAAAGATGGAGAAGGGAGAGCACAGAGGATACACTCTGACTCCTAGCCTGAAGGATGGATCTTCTCCTCCCATATTTGACAACAGCTTCAATATTTCCTAGCACAGCTGACTCGAAAAAACAAGTTCTGCACATCTGCAGTTTTGTCACTCTATTACATTTGTTTTAAATTTTGTGAGGTTTTGGTATTCTGCAGCTGAGAAAGATCCTTATTTATAGTTGAAAATCTCACATTTCTAAGTGCACCTCATCATCATACGGGATCTGCTCTGGACTTGTGGATGCATGGCACTCTGTATTCATGATGTAGCCTGTATTATCCTGTAATAGTTATACACTTCTTACTGCTGAAATTCTTGAAACATTTCTCTGCAGTGGTTTCTGCTGCAGTCTCTCAGCTCTGAACACTGTGAAGTATATACCAACAGAGCTGACAGCCTTGAAAAGCTCTGTGTTACCTAGCAGCAGAACAAAAGCTATAAAGAATGTGCCTACGAAGTAGCAGTGTCGCTATCACTGCTTGACTGGAGATCATGATGAGATTGCTTTACCGTAAGCCCAATCAGCGCCCAGTAAAAATGAAAAACAGTGTTGTAATAAATCAGCTTGAACTTCACTCCCCAGGTATTCAGTGACATTATGATGAATTTCTCCATTCATGTGCAATCCGCTTTTCTCTTTGCTAAAGTTTCTCCAGCATATTTTCTAGTCCAAACTCATGGTCATCAATATTCAATTAATTTAATTGAGTTTAGTTAAGATAACCTGGGGATGTTATTTAGCTATAGAGCATCAGTCATTAAAAACAAAGCCTTGCTAGAGTGGCCATAGGTCAATCATTACTCAGGTAAAAAATTCAATGCAGAATTCAGTGGGTTTCTACCTTTGCCTGATGCATTTTCACATCAGCCCTCTGCATAACCCCACAACGGTTACATCATGCATTGTTTACATTTGACTGAAGCATGGTAACATTTAAACTAGAAAAAAGGCTACAGTTTTTAGTCTTTCATAGCATTTTACACAAAATGTTCTCTATCAGGACATTTTGCCCATGTACTCTATAAAGAATGTATAATGTGAATGTGTAATATAAATATTTATACCACATTCACTTAACCTCAATCCATCATATATATTCAGCTTTAACTGTCTAAGTTTTCAGGGTGAAATATAGCTTCCAGGGTAACTTTTCCATAGTCCATACCTGTTACAGGATTGTTTTTTTCTCTCTTCTTCCTCTGCACCCCATAGGGAAAGAACACAGGGATCAAACCCAGCATTTATAATTCCAAAGCCTTATTTATTATTAAAAGCCTAATTTGTCGATAACTGCACACTAATCCTTCCTAAGTTACAGACAAACAAAACAGTGTTACTGATTTCAATACCATGAGGCATTATCCAAACTCTGTTGGAGGTATTCCTGAAGGTTTCCATATCTTCAGTAGATTTTGATGGTATCTTTGGCTGCACTCTAGCTGATCTCCTTACATATTGATTACTGCTCTCCCAAATTAGATCACTGTTATAATACTTTTAATTATAGGGGTTTAAAATTAATCAGTCACTTTTAAACTTTTTCATTCCTGAGGCTTCATTAAACAAATGGATAGAGCTGATTTCCAGATAGCCTTAGAGGATGGGTGTACTGCCTTGCTTACATAGGCTGGGATGGTTGCATTCGTACTATTCTTCTTTCTCAGACTGCTCAGCCTTTGCCCAGCATGTATAGGTATTCTCTCTTGATAACAACTGTCACAGAATTGTAGAATCATAGAATAGTTAGAGTTGAAAAGGACCTTAAGATCATCTAGTTCCAACCCCCCTGCCATGGCCAGGGACATCTCCCACTAAACCATGTCACCCAAGGCTCTGTCCAACCCGGCCTTGAACATCACCAGGGGTGGAGCATTCACAACTTCCCTGGGCAACCCATTCCAGTGCCTCACCATCCTCACAGTAAAGAACTTACTCCTTATATCTGATCTAAGCTTCCCCTGTTTAAGTTTGAACCCGTTACCCCTTGTTCTATCACTACAGTCCCTAACGAAGAGTCCCTCCAAAGCATCCTTATAGGCCCCCTTCAGATACTGGAGGGGTATTTCAGGTACTGGATGAGGTCTCCATGCAGCCTTCTCTTCTCCAGGCTGAACAGCCACAACTTTCTCATCTTATCTTCATAAGGGAGGGGCTGCAGTCCCCTGATCACCCTCATGGCCCTCATCTGCCCTTGTTCCAACAGTACCATGTCCTTTTTATGTTGAGGACACCAGAACTGCACACAATACTCCAAGTGAGGTCTTTTACCTAAGACTGTTTGTTTTTCAGTCTCTTACCAAACCCCACATTTTGATGTATAAAAGAAGATCTCAAAATAACACAGTTGCTCAATAATATATCTATGAAAATAAATCTTTAGCTCAGTTGAATATGGGATGGATGCAAATGCACTCACAGAATAAACAATTTAATTTTTCTCCGTAAGAATGACCTTGCAAAACCAACTTTGTTCCAAGCAGTAATAATTGACTCATCATTATGACTGGTTCAAAATGAAAAGTATCTCTGATCATGCAAGTCATGGAAGGAAATATCTTGGTAACAAGCCAGCCAGCTCCACTCAAGGTCATCCAGTCAGGCAATGCTATTTTTGGTAGCTAAGCAAAGCCAAACCACAATAATTTTCAAAGAAAGGAGACATGAAAATTTTTGAAAGGTAAGGACTGGAAAGGAAAACCAAGTCACCCAGTTTGCAGGTAAGGAAGTTGAGCATGGTGCAGTCAGCCGGGGTTTGGAGGGTGCCTGCTTCAGTTGCCCAGTGACATAAAAATTGATAAAGATGGATTGATATTGATGGATTATAAAAATGTGATTGAACTGTTTAGGAATTTCTCCCTTTATCGGCTCTATTAATTGCATTACTTTTTAAGAGAAGGTATCAAGCGGGGGACATTATAAAATATTACAATTGCAGTACACAGCATGAGATGAAAAAGTCTGGGTTTTTTTGGAGGTAAGCAATTACAGGATTGTTTACCTGTCACTGAGTGTTTGGGCTCTCCATCCTACAGGCTTTCCAAGCACACTATGGGGCACAAGTGGCTCTTTGTGGCACAGTCAGGGCCATGAGAATATTCCTCAGCCTCCCAGGATCTGCCTGGCATGCAGGTGCCTATGGTCACCTCATTTGTGTATGGTGGGGCCTTGCCCCGCCAGAAAGCCCTGTCAGCCCCATTCACCACCAACTCCCGTCACACTCCTCTTAGCCACAGCCTGACAGATGTCTCTTACAACAGAGTAACGTTCAAGAAAAAAGTAGTATCTATTTTACATATGCTATTTCTGGACCAGAGACATTCAGACTTGGAAGAGAGCAGGCTCAAAGGGATGTCTGCATTCCCATCACAAGCATACGGTGCTATTCTTCACAGCGCTGGAGAACAAGAGCAGTAGGAAATAAGCTCTGCAGCACTATATTGACAAGATGAAACTGTATTCATGATAGACAGGGAAGATGCTGTCTGAAGCCTGAGGGTTTCAACTACAAAGCCGGTGTTAAGATTACGTTGATCGGATGGTTTTCTACACAGAGAAAAAAAAGAAGACAATCAAGTAGATTAGCAGAGGGATGGAGGAAAAAGACAGTTCATGCCTGGAAAATGTGCGGTAAACCACAGAACTCATTATAAACTGTATCTATGTGTACATTTGCTAAGCCAGCTGTGTATAATCTTTTAGATATGCTTTAGGGCTGTTTTGCACCAATAATTCTTTAAACATTATTCTGATTTTACACTGAAAGTCTGTCCCTTCAGTGTTCTGAAGACCACCGCCTCTTTGACAAAACCATATTAAATAAATAATTCACTGCTTTGCCGCTTTGTTTTAAGGAGAATGAAAACTATATTATGTTAGTGAAAATTGCAAGGATTATCTTTTTTCAGCATTATAAACAACAGAGGCATACAGCAAGCAGTCACTTCTGCAGTCACATCTGCATGCACATCTCCAATTAGTGTTGATGATGCTGCTGTGTGTGTGCTTGAAGAATGGAAAAATATCTAATTTCTCTAGTCTGACTCAATCAGTTGGGTTTGTTTGTTCAGGTTTAATAACCCAATGCTGTACAACCCTGAGATGCTATTTAACAGTCCCTGAAGAGGATCTCATATCACTATTAGACTGGCACATTACAGTTATCAGCTGTCAGTCAGGACTCAACAAAAAATGTCTGCAGTCCCACAGGCTTCATGCTAACTACTGGGACAGGTTACTAATGGGGAGAGAGTGAGAGAAAAAGAGACTACCATGAAAAGTGCTCTGTGAAGGGCTAGAGCATAGACTCCTGATTTCACTTTCACCTTCAGATTTATGCCTTTTTCATTAAACCCACCATGCTTAAACACTGTTGCAACATGGTTGTTTTGACTTGTTAGCTTTCTAAGGATGATTGACTTACTGGTTAGCTTATATCACATTCACGAGCAGCCTGATTTGCCATCAGAGACTCATTCCCAAGTTGCACTTCCAAAAAAAGGGAGCTGGCTTTTACCTGGCTTACCTTCCCTGTAGAAAGGCAGTATAGTCACTGATGTTATCCAGAGAGCAAGAGATCAGAAAACAGCAAATTCATCTTTTTCTCATCATTAATTATTTCCCTTTCCAGGTGAAGCAATTGATGACTATCCTGATACTCCGCCTGCCTTAATGAACAAAACCATGGCTCTGAATCCAGATTCAGATTGAACTGGGAGATTTGTTCCCTGCCATACTCAAACAAAAAACTGATTCTTAAAGAGCTCCCTGACACCACCTGCTCCTCCGTGATGAAGAGATCTGCAAGAGAAACACATATAGATATAAAAATAGATAGCCTTAGCTACAGATAAAAATATCTAGACATCTGGATACCTAAATCTATCTACCCACTATAGCTAGACATATGTAGAAACTGGTATATAAATCCCGATTTCCTATCTCCTAATAGATATATACACAGATATCTAGCCAACCAGATCTATATAGATATCTATATCTGTCTATCTAGAAAGACAAAGGCATCTAGATATAGATAATGCATAAATCTATCTATCTATAGATATCTAGATCTATATGGATAGCTACCTAGATCTATAAATATCTACCTGGACAGATGTTTAGCTAGATCTAGAGACTTAGATAATCTATATCTATATAGATATGTGTCTGTATCTGTATATGTCTATCCCTTAATGGCCAAGTGGGTGTAGATCCTGGGTACTGGACCAAGACTTGTAGTTTAACCATTTGATGGCTGCTCCAATAATTTTAGCCCAGATAAGGAAAGCGGCATTCTTGCCAAACTAACAGTGTGGACAGAAGAAAGCAATATTGCTAACTACCATCATTTGATAAAGCTGTACTGCTGAAACAGCAGGAATATGATTGGATTTCATCAGAAGCTTCTCTGATTCTTCATTTTCTTGGATACATTTAATTTAGATTACAGTTAAAGTGAATTAAATTAGTATTAACCTTGTCTGTGAAAATGATGCTTCAGAAAGGAAAATGTATTTCTCTTGGCATGCATGAAAATGAAATAATAAATTGATATGTGCAAATCTCAATCCAGATGGAACTTTTCTAATGAATAATTACCAATGTGTAACTCTATTGATTAAGTTTGTAGATTGTCAAGTGGGATCATACTGGATGAATCCATAGAAATCAGTCCTTGGATATGCTCAGAGAATACTATATTATACCATTCTGGTTCTAAATTGTACCTGGGTAGAAAAAATCATGGAAGGTCCCCATCATGTTAGGTGGACACATGTCAGAGCAAAACTGCAGAGGTGACATGCAGGTTATCAAATTGGATTGCATTAACTGGTTAAGCTCTATTACCAGACATATCTAATCTAAATGATTAACTGAGTAGAAAGAAATGAAACAGAAAAACATTTAATAAACCCTACAGTTCGGTGGTAGCTATTAAACTGAGGTTAGGAACCTTCCTAAGCTCCTACTCCTCTTTAGCAAATGGAGGGAAAAGAAATGGCTCATATTACTCGTTTGCTTAATTTTGCTGATTTTGCTGTTGATTATCATTTCACAGGGGCTGAAAAATTTATATTAGTCTCCAGAGTATCTCTATTACAGCTGGGGTTAAGACGTACCCTACTGAATTATTATCTGACTTGATTTTTCATGAGTACTGTCTGAACACCTGGCTTTTGATGTTCAGAATAATTTAAAATCAAGTATTCTTTTAATGAACATAAAGCATCATCTGCCTGCCACATATTTGTTTACTACTTCCAGTTCTATTCCATAATTGTTCCTAACTAGGACAATTTAACTATCTATGGTAAAATTTCTATCACTGCGCTTCAGTCCTAAAGAAAGACATGAGAAAGTCTGTAATACTGTAGGTTACATGATTACCTAAATGTCCAGTGTGATCTTACAAGAGGGAAGGGACAAGCACATAATTAGCTTATCCCTGATTCAAAACATGCTTGAACCTATAAATGGGATATAACTAACAGATAAGTCTCACTGAACAGGAGATCAGTTTTAGTTATTGTGAAGCATGGCATGGTGGTTAAAGTGACATGTTCCTAAAAGAGTACCAATGATTGTCCTTACTTCCTCAGCCAACTCTGTAACTCCTGATGAGTACTTTACAAATTCTCCTTCTCTTCAGATGCAATTGCATGGTAAAACAGAGAACAAGGCACGTTTGTCACATACAAATGTTCTTCTAATCATGTGAGGTTATATGCCGTATGAGAGCTGAACAATTTGCATTCTATGTTTCAATGACATATTGTAGATTACTGCATTCCTGAAAATCCCTGGGATTTCTAGAGTGCAAAAGCAAAGCAAGCATATTAAATAAAAATAAAATCCTCAACAGGTCTGGGTCACTCATCTCCCACAAAATTATATGAGCATTGTTCTTATTGCAAAGAAAGACTTTCATTCACGCCTTTGATGCCCTGTTCAGTTTTCAACACAGACCCTGTTGCTGCACTGTTTCTAAAAACATATTATTCACTTTGTCTTCCCCTTGTTTCAGAAAGTTAGCCCTCACTGAAGCTTCTACTATGCTGGTGGAGATAATAACAATGCCTTGTACCATTTTTTTTCTGCTATTCTTATAGTATAAAGTGGCATTACCTAGTAATTGGCTGCATTTGGGTCATAAACATGCCTGCCATTATAGGTCTGAATGTCCTAAAGATGTAGTAAACTGTTTTACCAGAATAAGAAGATGAGATGTATAAAGATTTTACAAATTGCAACAACAAAATCCTGGAATTATAATTTAATTTCTCCTGGGAAGCTTTTTTCCCAGCATCTAGGTGTAGGAGGACGTAAGTTTCCAGTATTTGTTTTTCACCAACTCAGAAGAAGTAGTTTCCATTTGTCCTCTTTCCACCTTATCAGTTCCATGTTGTTTCTCTATGTCAAATCAGGCCTTCTGAACCAGGCTGGCTCCAATCTAGCTGCTTGCTAGACTACTGAAGCAGAGTGAAGTTGAACAAGGATAGAAATTCCTATAGCATAAAAGAGGCATAAAGAAAAAACAAAGAACATAGAGTCTGTAATGCATCACACTTCCAATACACATTACAGTGCAGTACAGCGTGTCGCACCCAGGGCTGCATGTGCATAATCATGCCTAATGCAACACATGTCATAAACAGTTGGAATAACTCCACTGAGGACTATTCAACTCCCTTGCAAACAAGCACATGTTCTTTCAAATCACCTGCTCATACGATAAAATCTCTGGGTTGACTTGGAGTCAGTGTTTGAATGCAGCTGCCTTGCATGGAAAAAATCCCTTTTGAAAGAAGGTGGGTGATATTGGAAAGTGGGCTGATGCATATTTGATTTTAGAATGGAGCAGAATAACAACAGATACTACCAACAGATCCTATAAAAGCAACAGTTGTTCTGTTCTCCAGTGAAGTTGTCACAATGAAGGCTGTGGAGTTTGACTGAAATATGTGAACTCTTTAATCTCCAGTTCAGCTATTTTCATAAGCACTTTTCCAGTGAATAATCAAAATGCTAGTGACCTAAAAAGCCATTAGGAAATAAAGAACCTAATCTTCCTATCCTCCCTGCAGCAGAACCTCTTCTGTGAAGTCCCTCCCATTTTTAAGCTGTGGATTCAGTCTATCAAGAGCACATTTTGTCTTTGGATAGCTGCTGAAAAAATTCTAAATATAAGACAGTAATATGTAGTTTTATGACTACATTATTTTACCCATGTTCCCCTTCATCTTTTTGGGATGTATCCATGTCTTTTGTTGCCATTGGACCCTGCATTCTCCATTGTTTATCACAATAATTAGATCAAACAATAATTCAGATTTACTGGATCTCTTACAGCTCATTCAGTGGGTTCCCAAAGAGTCTTGGAAATTGAACAAATTCATATTTTGCCTTTTCCTTTCCCACCAAGGCATGTGCAAATTGCCTGGCAAACTCGCAGTGCTGCACTGAACTGCCATTTGGCACAAAGAAGTTTGATAGCTGACCACAGTTTCCCTTGCTCTACATGCCAGTGAGAGTGTGAGAGCTTGGGCATTGCTCAGTTTCTGCAGACAACCAAAAGGAACTGACTTTAACAATGCAGAGAGCCAAGTTTAGTCTGCCTTGTCAAGAAGAGTGCTGTGCGCAAGGGTGGCTGGGTATGAAATTAAAGGGAGATGTCACAAGGATGGCATAAGGGGTGCATGCAGGGGACACCCTGGAGAGAGAAAGAAAGAAAAAAAGAAAGAGACTTAGTTTTCCAGCTGATGATACAAGCACAGTTACAAAGTCCAGCACAGAGGAGATGTTGCATGGCATTGACACAAGGAGTACAGTATCTCCACTGTACTCAAAGTGCAGCGCATCACCAGCTCTAGCATTATCATACTATCAAGCTGTATCTTGTGACACCACTGTGAGGAACCTGACAACTCTGTGACTTATGTCACCCCAACGCACGAACCATGGGCACAGACTCCTGGAATAGAGTCTTGGCATCTGACACTACCTTGAGCTCTTCAAATAAATCGTTGAGTATCTGTGCCAAGGAACACACACCACTGCAGTTCAACTATCATAATATTTCTGTTCTACTCCTGCATAGTCTAAAGCAAACATACTCAACCCAGATTACTACTACTGATGGAAAACTTCCAATCTGGAAAGAAAAGAGCAGCTTTCTTGAAGGGTTAAAAGAAGGTCACACTGCTTCTTTGTAGTACTGTGCACCATATCAGAATGGAAACTTCTTGAAGGCCACCTACGCCATTTTTTCTTCTTTTTTTTAAGGAAAGTAAGTATCAGATCTGAAATGTTGAGGCTGAATTGTCAGTTTAAGATCTACATAAAACAGATCTCTGGCAAGGCACATCTCTTCAGCAGGACTTCTCTTGGGAAACAGAATTTTAGAAAAATGTCTTGAAACTTGAGATATGTAAAATAAAGATTACTGTCAAATGACTGGTTCATGGAAAGCATCAGTCATATGTGAGGTGATCTGTAATGAGCTGTGTGCTGAATAAAATAAAACAATGAATCTGACTACTCAGTGCTCATTTTATCATCTACATAATACATCACCAGTTAAATATGCATGTCAATTCAGAGATGATCAGCTGCACAGGACCTGTGCCTCACCCCTCCAAAACAAAGTCATGACACTTTACTTCCAGCTCACTAGCAAACAGCCCATTCAACATTACAATTGGGCCTGTAGTTGCCTGCCTTTTTCCTACTAGGGAGAGCAGGGAATTTTGCCAAGACATATTCGCTTGCTCACTGCTGCCCCATAGTATTTTTCTTCTCCTTTGGTTGGGATGCTGTGCTCAGCACACAATAACCAGTGGATGGGGCACAGGTGAAAAGAAGCCAGAGAGATATTAAGATGTAAAAGCAAATCTGCACCAGCAGTAAACAAGAAACTATCAATGATAGCTCAGCCAGGGAAAAAAAAAGAAGAAAAAGAAGACTGCAAGAGTCGGAATGAAACAGCAGATTGTACCTTTGTGATGGACGGATGGCACATACTCATTTTCTGACAATTTTGGTTTTCCTTCCTTTTTCCCAGGAAAGAGGATGTCAGGCCATAGAATCACAATCAAGTGCTGACAACCAGAAAATTACAATGGAGTTGTACTTTTTCCATGTCCTCACTCTTTCGGTGACTGGCAAAAAATGCTGCATTTCAGACACATTTCTGAAATGAACCACGGAATGTAATAGGGACAACAGTGTGAGAAAGCAGAAATAAAATTGAAGGGAAAGGAAAGAGGTGTGGGTTAGAAAATGCACTGCAGAGTCAGGTAAGTATGCTATTAGCACTCCTGACCTGAGTATGGGTCCAGGGAGCTTTCTGATGTGCTGCTGTTTTGATAAGCAGAATGCGCAGCAGGTTTGAGCTAAGATAAAACTAATTTAGCCAAAGGAAAGTGTCAAGTCCAGCATTTGTTAAACTTTGCCTAAAACTGAACATCACTTGAAGAATGAACCTCTTATGATTTTCATTAGATCAACATATACATGAGCTGTTATGGAAGCACTTACCCCAAGTCCTAGGATGGCAATGCAGATCCAACAGTATCCAGAGGGGGAATGTAAAGTCCAGCCTGATCAGCAAGGTCTTCCCCAAAAAGGCCTTGTTTCCCTTTCCTTCTCATTATAAAAATATATCAACTGCCACCTAAAAGAACAATAAACAACTGGCCTCTGTTATAAAAAGTAACAGCAAATCACAAACTTGTTCAACTCTCCAACCTATATGCATTTTTCCCATAAGCAGAAACTCAGGAATGAGAGCAAAACTAAATTTTGCTCTTTTCTTACTCCATACAAATAATGCTTTCATTTAAATCTTTTTGCCCTTTTCCTAAATGGTTCCACAATAATAACTAGCATTATGCTAAACCAGATGATACAGAATGAAGTATTCGCACAAGACATTTCTCACCCAAGTCCTCACAAGAAAATTTAATTGAACATCACAAGGTAATTTAGTTTTCATACAAAAATTGGTCAAGATCCTGACGCTGTGCTGGTCTGAGATCCTGTATCTAGCAACACATAGGTGCTAACACCAGCCAGGAAACTTTTATTTTATAAAATAGCAACATAAACCACATGTATAATGTGTGCTTACTTAACTTTAGCTTGCCTTATGCACAAGAAAGCATGATCCTCACAAATGCCATCTACAAGCATGTTCTCACTCTAAAAACTTCACTGGGGTGAGCTGCTGAACATGACTAGACCCAGTGGTGGAGAGTGCTCAGCACTGCACAAATCATAGGGAAAAGGAAAGAACTTTGGGAGAAAGATCTTCTGCTAGCCTAAAACTTAGAAATCCTAGTTTTCCATGTTAATTAGAGAAGACATGTAAATGTTATATATTTAGCTCATATGGAATCAAAAACTCTTTAGAAAACCCCTTCTTTGCAGAAGAAACTAGTCTCATGTGGGACCCCCCCACACACACCCCCATTCAAAATGACACCCCAGAGAATTAATTATACCCCTCTACAAGATACCACTCACTCATCCACCCATGCAACAATCAAGGCAACCACACGGGGCACAGTACTAAATTTCTTGTCAGCATGGCAGGAGGAAGGAATTAAAGGCACTTTTACTTCAGTCATTCATGTTTTGCACATGCAGGATTTAGGATAGCAATTAACCAGAATCAACATGACTTGGCACAATCAGGAGGCTAGTACAGACCCTAACAAGAGGCTGAGCTAACAGACTTGTCTAAACTATGTTAGTTGGGCTGAAATTTTGTGTCAAAACAGGTAACACTGGTTTTGATTTTGAAGAAAAAAGAATCCTTTTTTCAAACACAGAAGAGATCAAATAAATTCTCACAAAAAGATTACTCTGTCTCGCCACTGCGCCTAGACAACTGGCTGTTTCTTAATTTTTCTACACATAAACAATATCTGTACATGCAGGAGCCTGCATATGGAACTCTAGGAATTCTCTTCAGAAACTTAACTGACTGTTAACACAAATGTTAATGTATATCTTCAGCTTTTTTAGACAATGAAAATGTTTCTGTTTTGTTTTTTAAGACATTGGGTTTTAAAACATTGGTTTGCATGATTTTGCATCAGCTTGGTGTCTTTAAACCCAGAATCCAATCAACAGAAACCCCTAAATGTTAGTTAACTTTAAATGTAAAAAAACCCAATAAATGCAGCTAAGAAAAAAATCGCAGGCTGCAGGACATGATTTTTGTGCAATCTGAGACTTTTTCTAAACTATTCTTTAGCAAAATGAAATTCATTTTTCTTTGGTTTGCACAGATATTTCTTTCTCCTTTTTTCCTTTTGTGAAATAAAAGTCATTAAATTACGCTTTTCTGCTTCAGCAGGTCTCTTTGGTGGACTCTAGGAGCAATATTCCCATCCAGTGACTTACTTCTATCTTTAATATTGACAGAGGTAAAACTGGAGAGGGAAAGCTTTCTTAGCTACAGTGCTAATATTTAGCACAGAATTCACTTGATTGATAGCAACATTGCTTTAGCTTGGGCTGCCAAGCAAGCAATAAACCCTTTAAATGGCTCCGGGACCACTGGGGGCCAGCACTGTGAAGAATTCATGAAGCAGGGCTTGC
Source organism: Myiopsitta monachus (assembly GCA_017639245.1). Classification (NCBI taxonomy): domain Eukaryota; kingdom Metazoa; phylum Chordata; class Aves; order Psittaciformes; family Psittacidae; genus Myiopsitta; species Myiopsitta monachus. The sequence continues at coordinate 45,957,956 of CM029918.1, forward strand.
AAAGGCTGCTACTTCGATATTACTTTCAGTGCCTGGAGCTTTCTATCTGCATCCAGTCGAGCCTCTTTTGTAATCCGTGACACTGATCCATCCTCAAGAGCACAGCTGTGGGTGAAAAGTTTAAGCTGGAGGTCAGAGCCAGAGGCAAAAGTCTTTGCCATCCCCTCCAAGGTGGCTGGGCTGGTGCTTTCAGTCCATGTCCTTCAGCACAGGGGCCACTGCCAGCTGGTTTGGGAAGCAGAGCTGCTCCCCGCATTTCAACTCACAGCCAGCAAAGGAAGGAGAGGAGGAATAGACAAGAGATGACATGAAAAACCAAATAACATTGAGGCTTCAAGGAGCCCTGCTAATAAAAGATGCTCTGATACAGAAATAGATTCTGCCAATATATTCAGTACGTAACAATAAAATCCATTTCTTTCCCCATTTCCTACCTCCCTTTATTTATTTATTTATTTATTTTGCTTACAGGACTTACCAGGACCCCTTACTGTGCTTTATTTCCATTACTCTTCAGTTTAGCTGCTTTAGCACCAAGAAGATTTCTTTACCATTTTTTTTTTCTTTTTCCCAGCAATATAGTCCAGGGTATTTTTATTGCTTCACGCTTGATAGTAATTTTCTGCAGTCTCCTCTGGCCTCTGTGGCCATTTACAATGATTAGCAGTTTGTGAGAGGTAATGAGTTTCATCTTTTCCTTCTCCCTCTCTCTCTCTTTCCCTCTCTGCTTCTTTTTCTGGCACAGCCTTTCAGTTATTCAAAATAAACAGACAACTGCATAATTAAAAACTTTAATGCCAACAAGAAATTATAATTGAGCTTTCTAAATACTAAGGAAAGATAGAAAAGCTTGATAAGTATTGCTACATTTTCTTTCAAGCCATGAAGTTGGGATTTCTTTTTTCCCCTACTTAATTTCTGTTTAGGAACAAAAGATTTTTGTGTTTGCAAGAAAAAGGAGATGAGTGATTTTAGATTTGCATTTTCTCTTCACTAGAGCCTGGCATTTTACTGGAAATCAAAAAGGGTTTCCATCTTACAAATGAAAGCATCTGCTTAAATAAAAAGCCACTTGAGAAAGAAATCATAAAAATTAATTATTATTATTTTTTTTCCAGAGCAGGACTGAAATATCCAGAGGTCAGTAGAAAATCACTAGCACTCTTTTAAAGGTGTCTCTTTCATTTTTCTGGAGTCTTCACTTAAGCTGTGAATAAAAAAACACATTAAATAATTTGCCCTTGTTTCACATGAAATATCCTGAATCTATCAAAAACTATAGAAGCCTTTCAAAAATATCCATTTTCATGAAGCCCATTTGCCAAAGTTTATTTGCCATATGCAATGCTGCTGTCATTACCATCATTTCTCATTACACCAGTATTCAGAGACAGTAGCCAGGACTGTTTCCCGTGCCGGCTGGGCAACATCGCAGAAGGCTGTGGTGCAATATGCTGGAGAGATGAGTAGGAGCAGGATGACCCTGACAAGGCAGCTCAGCCTCTTGCTTAAGGGTGCTGAGTGTCAGAGCACAACTACAACCTGGACATGTCTCCTGAGGCCAGCAGTCTGACCCCTGGACCAAACAAGTGCCTAGGAGGAGGCTTCAGTGAGGGGCTGGACAGCATTCATACGCTGACATCAGGTATATATCTACACAGTAATCACTGAAATTTAAACTTTATAGGAAGGCTGCCTGCTGATGCAGCAGCTGAGAGCAAAGGGTTACCAACTCTCCTGCCTGACCCTGGCTGCTGAGAAAATGAGATTCCTGTCATCCCTTGCTACTGCTAGGAGCAGCACTTTTCACAGGCCAAAACACCATCTCATGTCTTAGGGAAAATCTTCCTGAGCCAAACAGTGACATACCCCAGGTCTGTGACCTACCATCACCATGAGAAAGACACTGCTGGGTTACCTCCTTCAGAAAGTGTACCAGTGGGGACCTTACGGGGCTGCAAACAAAAAACTTAAGGGCTCAGTGCAACACCTGTCCTGTCACCCATTACAAAATGGTGACAACAGATTTGACAATCACACCCAAGATGTCTCCTGCACTGGCAATTTGCTGTTCTCATGGACATGATGAACCTTGGTAACATCTCTAACTTAACTGCTGGCCACATTCAGGTTTCTTCATTTCCCTTAAGTTACTGGGGGGGAAAAAATTGTATTGTTTTTCACGTATTATGCACAATTCTATTTGGAAAGCAATATACAAGATTAAGCAGAAGGAAGGGGGGAAAAAATTGTAGATTTATTGTTTTCACTTAAATTCTGCCTCAATTTGACCTGAGAGGAAATAGAAGTCTCACCTTTGGAGAGGAGCGCATACTTCTGCTACTCTACACCTTTATGAAATAAGCACAGCATTCACACAGGGAGCGGTCTGAGGCTCCCCTCAGCCTGAGGGGGCTTGATGTGATTGCTGTCATATACCAAGAGGCAGCCAAGACTGAGCTGGGATCGAACTGCTTCCATTTCTTGTGATGCTTCATCTTTAAGGGGCAAGTGAGAGACACAGACTAAGATAAACAGGGCCTGACTCTGGTCTAGCTAGCAGTAGACCTTTGGGTTTATGGGGATACCTGGTTTCTGGTCCCATATAAAGAATTTGCTTTTGCATTTTTTGCATTGGAGAGTCACCGACAAAAAGTATCAAACAGCTGAGGAGCACACAGCAAGGTTGAGTCCCACTCATCCCACTTCCACTTGGACACAGAGGTCCAAGAAAAATGAGCTTTGTTTTGTGTGTGTGTGGGAAATCTCAATAACCCAATATTTCCTCAAAATTCATTCTCCAAAATCTGTACTGATCTGATGTTGTATCTATACAAACAGTCATTGCTTTTTTCTTGTTGAGAAAAAAGCATTTGAAAAAAGCCTATCATCCTGTTGGAAAAACCATTCATCTGAAGCCCAGCCAAGGACAGCTGGAGGTCATCTGTTCTGCTGCTCCTCAAAAAGGCCAAGTGAACTAGAAGGCGCATTGAAGTAATTTGTTAGAGCTGTGCTTGGTGCTGGCTCACAGGCTAGCCCAGGTCCAAGGCCAGTGCCAACAGAAAGGCTATTTTAGAAACAAATATTTAGCTCTCTGGACACAAGATATGTTCTGGCCTCAGGGCCAGGGAACAATCCCTGATCCATTTTATTTGTTAGCAAAAATGTAGCCAGGGGGACCGTTGTCCTAAGAGTAACTAGTCAGCCTCGCCATAATTTATTTATTATTATTATTACCTGCCTCTAGTCTTACCAGAAGACTGACTTTGAAAGGATTTTTTGCAATAACAAAATACATGATTTTGACCCAAAAGGAATATTAACATGGGAGCTCCCACACAAGCTGCTTTTGTTTTACAGATCACACTGCCAGTGCAGCTCCAGTACTGCTTTCTCCACTGTTTATTTCCCCCTCAGTTCAACCTCATCCTCTACATTTTCCAGTTGTCATGCTGAAGTATTTTGGCAGAATTCACATCCCTATCAAGGTCTGACCTGCCTCATGTCACTTTACCACACTTACCTGCCTGTATACACTGTAGCGTTACAATAACAGAAACTTAACACACTGTAAATAAACCCTATTTTTTTATCAATGTGCAAGCCTATTATCATTTGCCTTAACTTCACAGAGGGTGAATATGTTCTGACTTATATAGCATGATTTTTCCATTCTCCCACTGATTTCTCTCAATATTGTATTTTAAACCCTTTGTAGTTGAATATAAGCCAAAGTTGGATACTTCAGCTGCTCACACAGGAATTATCTACTCAGTCCCAACTGTGAGCTCAGTCAGTCAGTCAAACTGCACAAGAAGTACTAAATGCTCCAAGATATTTGCACATGAATATCTGGAAAAAGAGAAGAAATAGTACTGTCATTTAAATAACTTCCAGTTAGGAGGTTAGTACCTTGAAATAATAAAAGAGATTTTCTTTTGAAGTCTTTGCTGCCACCCATGAGTAAAACAACAGGTCTGCATTCAGACTCTGGCTCATGAGTATTCATTAAAACAAATAAACAATGAAATGGTAAGGAAAGCATTACACAGCTTAAAGCCTGGTCTAGTATCAAATGAATAATAAATACATTAGTGTTGGCTGAGCAAAGGCAAAATACATTTCTACATACCAGGAGATAACGAGCTCACTCATGAAGCCTTGTATATGCAAAGGGATTTCTGAAGAAACACATCACAATATAATTGAGAATTTGTTATTGCTAATTCTGAGGCTTTGGATTTCCATCCCCCAGCTTTTTTTTTCCTCTGGGTTGTCCCAGCATACCCTGTGTTGCAGTAAATTTATATATAAGTGAGTCCAATACAGGCGAAAGAAGGAAATACAGAAAAAACAGTGACTGGAGAGAGGTGGTAGAGCCAGCTAAAACCATCACCCATTTGCCCTGCTACAACACACTGTGTTTAGGAGCACAGAGATATTTTAGTAATTTTTTTTTTCTTCTTTTTTCTTTTTAAGGCTTTTTTTAACACTAAACCCTAGCCAACATATTTTAAACTTTACAGAAGCCAAGTGACAAAATGTCTTCAGTCTTTTAGCACACACTCTTAGTAATCATAACAACATTTTTGTATTATTATAGGCAGTATTGGCAGTGTGTTCAATTGTGCGTGGAATAAATAGCTCACATTAGCAGTTTGCCTTAAAATTCATGTGATGGTAGCAGCCAGCTTAATTAAGCGCATCTTCCTAGGAAATCAGTAATAATAGTAATGAATGAACCTGCTGCTAACCTGCAGCAGAGAGAAGCTGTTCAGAACTTTTCTGAGTTTGAAACTAGGGAACATCTACAGCTGCCTGGATAACTGCTCTGTAATGCTGCCATTGGGAAAGGCAGCCAATGCCACCAATATTTATCTTAGTTTGATAACTGTCCCTTTCTTCTTAATGGCCACCATACATAATGTTTGGGTTTGGGTTTGTTTGCCTTTTTTTTCCTGCAGAAGGAAGCCTTGGCCAATTTGTGTCGTCTCCCATGATCTTCCACCATTTTCCACTGCTTTCCATTGCTGGAATTTTAAACACAGTATTTCAACCAGATGAGGGGCTGCCGTGTGATGTGGTGTCTGAATTCTGCCACAGAAAAAAATGTTTAAGAACAATTCAAATACTTTGGCCAGTTAACCAGAAGGAAGAGCATCCATTTGGTTTCACAAAACTAAATGCATCTATTCTGATCGTACCAACCTAAAACATACTTAGGGGCAGGGGGAGCAAGTACCTTCTACAAGAGGATTGTCCCCAATTTTGCAAAAAAATTGCTTTCCAATTAAAAACAAAACAAAAAAGCTTTTCACTGGAAAATTCCAAACAAGCTCTAGCTCTGACAGATTGTGACTTCTGAGAAAAAGCCAAAAAACGAGCACAAAGATGTAGGGCCTGGAAAACTTGCCTTGCAAGGAAAATTTGAAAAAGCTGAGGGCAAACATTTGACAAAGATGGAAAGACAAATTGATATTTACACATATTTGAACTGCATAAACATCAAGCGCAGAGAGAATTTCTGTAGCTAGACATGTGCTGTCATAGAATAGATTATGAAGACATAATCGTGGGGTGGCCTCACAAGAGAGCAAGTCAGAGAGGCAGAGCAGATTTTATGGGTGACATCTCTTTTACTATTAGTAGTAGAGAAATGGAAAAGGCTACAACTGCCTTAGTGTTTGGGACTTAGAGAAGGAATCAGAAAACAGAATAAACAAATTCAGTATTAGGAAATACTAAAGAAGATAGTTGATATTATATAGGAAATATAGGAAGATCTACACAATTTCATATATATGCATTGTCAAGGACCTAACAGAGCATTTTCTGATTTTTCATTTCTGTAACTGTCCAGAGACCAGAGTATAACAAACCTGACTACAATGCACAGGACACCATAGACACTGAGAAGGCACAGTTTGCAGGCAGTGAGTTATCACTGGAGATAATGATTTAAATCATAAAAACTATTGCATTCTTCCAACAAAGTCCTAAGAAATACATAGGCAATAGCTAAAAACAGCAACAGTAAACAAGAAAAGGAATGGAGAAGAAAACAATGTTTCATACCCACCAGTCTCCTTCAGCAGCTTGAGCTTTTCCAAAGGGGTCAGTTGGAAACAAAATGTACAGCAAAGAGAAAATACATGGAGGGAAATCTTTCTTTTCCCTTCTTTTTCTCCTTATTATTTTGAAGGAGTGTTGCATCTCACCTAAGCCAAGCAAAGAAGGAGTAAAGAGACAAGAAAATTATCTTGCACTCAAAGTCTCTGCAATGATGGTTGGCTGTGGCAGACTTCTATCCCTAACGGAAAAAAAAGAATTCTACATTTAGCTATATTAAGGATATAATTAAGAATCCTGACCATCAGAATTAAGATACTTTTGCTCTTCATGACAGGGTTTGAAGTTTAACGAAGCAGGGTGTGAAAAGCTTGCCTGAAAAAAAAAAAAAAAAAAAAAGTGGAAATATTCTGCAAACCACAAATAATAATGAACCTTAAAAGGCAGGATTGACCACTATGTGCTTTAGCCCCAGGTGGAAAGTAGCCAAATTTTGACTGAGGCAAAGTCACTGGCAAAAGAAAAGTCTTAAAGAAAATGTCCATGAAACCATAAAGAATCCCAAAGGGTCAAAGTGTCAAAATCAGGAACCAGGAGTTAGAATATTTTCAGTAGTCCAGAGAGAACATTTCTAGGACTTTCTTCAAAATGCGTGGAGCCTCTAGCCCAGAAAGCAAGCAAGGAGACCAACAAGAGGTAAGGGAGAAGGTGGAGCAAAAGATACTGAAGTTCAGTGGAGGTCTTCTGTGGAGCTGCTGAGCTATGTTGGGTGCTTCATTGCTGATCTGATACAGTAGCAAAGCTGTCCCATAACTGTGCTATGGAGATAAAACCAAGTATGGAGAAAAAGAACCCAAGTATTTCCATGCATTTATCGTGTTAGCTTTGCTTCAGATTAGGTCTCTGCTATTGCTGCAAGACCAGACCACAGTATTCATACAATCTATACATTATCTGTCTGCCCAGGGTTAAGAAAAAAACAGATCTGGATTTCATTTTTGTCAGTCTTGAGAAAGCTTCAATAGTCTAAAAAGCAAAATAAAACCAACTAAACCTTCTCCTCCATATCCACCCCAAGGAGTTACAGAAAGCAGAGGATTCGTGGGGAATTACACTGAAAATCTGCTCTACTCTGTTTCAGGGGTCTTTATCCGAGCCCTGGGGCCAGCAGCACAAACAGTGCCTTGTTCTCAGCAGCAGTGGCTGAATTCTCCTGCCATGTGGTGACACTGGTTCAGAGGAAAAGAAAGGGGAGGGGGAAGGGAGAAGCCCTGCCCTTTTCATCAGTCAGACAGACAGCAAATTGAGGAAGGAGCAGAAGTTGTTTAGGACTGTCTAGCAAGTGACAACTGTTTCCTGGCAGAAAGCCACATTGAGCATGCTGTGCCTTTAAAATAGGTGTCTATCTGCAGCCTGGAATATATTCAAATCAGGTTGTATAAAAAGCTGTTCCAGCTACTTACAAGCTACTTACGGTAATTAAAAACAGAGAGCTGCCTTTGTCTTTCAGAACCTCCACAGAATAAAAAAGCAGAACAAAACAAAACAACAACAACAAAAAAGGCAATTCCGAAGGTCAGTTCTAGCGCATTGTCATGCTTTTTTGCATATAAAATATTTGTTTACATACAGAGGGTGGTACAAAGTCACTTCTCTGTAAGTCTCAATAGCATACACTGCAGGAGGTGGGGGTCCTTCCAGATACAAGAGTATACAGCCTATGAAATTCGCATTGTAAAATACATGCAAGGAGAGGTTGACTGAGCTGCGAGCAGTCGGGGTCAGGACTGGCCAGGCAAACTATTATGCTCTAGCCTCCTGATCATCTTCTATTTTCCCTCAGATTCAGCTATGCTGGTCAAAAATATCATACACCTAGAGATCCAGTTTCTCTGAGGTCTTGGGATACCTTAGCGGTGTGGGGCACAAATACATTGGCACAAGGAATTGGCAGTTACTTGGATACTGCCTGCCAAACACAGCTACAATTTGCCCAGGGAACTTCTGAATGCACCCAAAGCATGGAGGTTGCCTCAGTCTACCCCTGTCGTGGTTTAAGCCCAGCTGGTATCTCAGTACCACACAGCTGTTCGCTCACTCCCCTCCCCTTCCTCCCCCCTCTCCTGGACGTATGGGGAGGAGAATCGAAAGAATGTAACTCCCACGGGTTGAGATAAGAACAGTCCAGTAACTAAGGTATAACACAAACCACTGCTGCCACCACCAATAATAATAACTATAAGGGAAATAACAAGGGAAGAGAATACAACCACTCATCACCCACCAACCAATACCCAGCCTGACCCAAGCAGTGATCTAGCCCTTCCGGGTAACTGCCTCCAGTTTATATACTGGGCATGATGTGCTGTAGTACAGATACCTCTTTGGTTAGTTTGGACCAGGTGTCCTGTCTCGGCTTCCTTTGGGCTTCCCCTCCTCCCTGGCAGAGCATGAGACTCAGAAAGTCCTTGGTCACAGCAAACATTACTGAGCAGCAACTAAACACATCAGTGCTATCAGCGCTGTTCCAAGGCTGAAAGTCAAAAACACAGCCCTGCGCCAGCTACTAAGAAGGAGAAAAATGACTGCTACTGCTGAACTCAGGAAATACATTATATGAGTTACATCCCAACTAAAAGGAAGTGCTGCAAGGAGGGCCAGGAAACCTCCTTGGATGGATTAGGAGCTGCTGAGGAAAATTCAAAGGAAAAAAGAGGCTTATAAAAGGTGGAAGCAAGGACAGGCGGCCTGGGAAGAATACAGGGATATTGTCCGGGAAGCTAGGGACCAGGTTAGGAAAGCTAAGGCCCACTTAGAATTAAACTTGGTTAGGGATATTAAAGAGAGCAGGAAGGGATTCTATAAGTACATTGCAAATAAAAGACAGGCTATGAACAATGTGGGCCCTCTCCAGAAGCTATTGGGAGAACTGGCTACCCTGGATTTGGAGAAGGCTGAGGTTCTTAATGACTTCTTTGCCTCAGGCTTCACCGAAAAATGCTCTGACCATACCACCCAAGTCTTGGAAGGCAGACACAGGGACTGTGAGAATGAAGACCCTGGGCCCACTGTAGGAGAGGATCTGGTTCAAGACCATCTTAGGAACCTGAATATATAAAAGTCTATGGGACCTGATGAAATCCATCCGCAGGTCCTGAAGGAGCTGGCAAATGAAGTTGCTAAGCCACTGTCCATCATATTTGAAAAATCATGGCAGTCAGGTGAAGTTCCTGATGACTGGAAAAAGGGAAATATGACCCCCATTTTCAAGAAGGGGAAAATGGATGAGCCAGGGAACTACAGACCAGTCAGTCTCACCTCTGTGCCTGGCAAAATCCTGGAGCAGATTCTCCTGGAAGGCATGCTGAGGCACATGAATAACAACAAAGTGCTTGGTGACAGCCAGCATGGCTTCACTAAGGGGAAATCCTGCCTGACCAATCTGGTGGCCTTCTAGGATGGGGCTACTGAACTGATGGACAGGGGTAGAGCAATTGACATCATCTACCTGGACTTGTGCAAAGCATTCTACACTGTCCCACACAACATCCTTGTCTCTAAGTTGGAGAGACATCAGTTTGATAGGTGGACCAGTTGGTGGATAAAGAACTGGCTGGATGGCCGCACGCAAAGAGTTGTGCTCAATGGCTCAATGTCCAGCTGGAGACCAATAACGAGTGGTGTCCCTCAGGGATCGGTGTTGGGACTGGCCTTGTTCAAAATCTTTGTGGGTGACATGGACAGTGGGATTGAGTATGCCCTCAGCAAGTTTGTCAATGACACCAAGCTGTGTGGTTTGGTTGTTATGCTGGAGGGAAGGAATGCCATCCAGAGGGACCTTGACACGCTTGTGAGGTGGGCTGATACCAACCTGATGAAATTTAACCATGCCAAGTGCAAGGTCCTACAGCTGGGTCGGAGCAATCCCAGGCACAGCTCCAGGTTAGGCAGAGAAGAGATTCGGAGCAGCCCTGCAGAGAAGGACTTGGGGGTGTTGGCTGATGAGAAAATGAACATGAGCTGGCAGTGTGCGCTTGCAGCCCAGAAAGCCTGGGCTGAATCAAGAGGAGCGTGACCAGCAAGAAGTTGAGGGAGGTGATTCTGCCCCTCTACCCTGCCCTCCTGAGACCTCTCTTGGAGTATTGTGTGCAGTTCTGGTGTCCTCAACATAAGAAGGACATGGAACTGTTGGAACAAGTCCAGAGGAGGACCACGAGGATGATCAGGGGACTGGAGCACCTCCCGCATGAAGATAGGATGAGAAAGTTTGGGCTGTTCAGCCTGGAGAAGAGAAGGCTGCGTGGAGACCTCATAGCAGCCTTTGAGTATCTGAAAGGGGCCTATAGGGATGTTGGGGAGGGACTCTTCCTTAGGGACTGTAGTGATAGGACAAGGGGTAACGGGTTCAAACTTCAACAGGGGAAGTTTAGATTGGATATGAGGAAGAAATTCTTTGCTGTGAGGGTGGTGAGGCACTGGAATGTGTTGCCCAGGGAAGTTGTGAATGCTCCATCCCTGGTGGTGTTCAAGGGCTTAATCAAAGTGGAAAAAGTTTGTAGTTAAGATGAAAAAGTTCCCTCTTGTTTTCATACTTCTCTCCCCTGGTGTTTCTCACTCCTCAGTTTGTCCAGGAAGGTAGCTTTCAATTCATTGTCTTTTTACCCTTTCTTCCAGTGCATTAGAAAAATAACTCCTCTACTTCCACTATTTGATTCCAGAGAGCACTTTATTCTATAAAATTTCAGTTAATTTTATTCCATAAAGTAACACTATTTTATTTTAGTGGAGGAAAATACAGTAGTTTTCCCCACTGAAATTTTTTTGGGGAACTTGGGAATTTTTTATTACATATTTTTTTCAGCAGCATATCATATACTTTTTAAATCTTCATATTTTACTGAAGTGTTTGCAAAACACATGCACCATTTTTAAGCATCTCTGTTTGGAACACAGTTAAGTATGATCAAAGCAATCTACAAATTCCAAGGTAATTTTATTCCAACTATATTTAAAGGATTTTGGAAACTTCGTAAAAGAAATACAATTTAAAATTCTATTTTAAAAAAACCCACATTTCAAATGCACAGGATTTTATTAATGCTTTACTAGATTGTTCATTGTATATCCACAAATAGTGCAATTTATTTTGAATGGCTTTTTAAAGAATTATAACTTATCAACAGCCAGCAAAATTATTTGATGATAAAGGTTACTTATTTTATTAAATATATTTTCAGAGCATGTCTAAGCCATTTACAATAAAGGACAATTTTTATAATATAGTATACAGTCTATGTTTGCAGTAATCACTGATGCTTGAAAATATAATTGTTATGTTCTATAAATATATTATAAATTACTTATAGGACATTTAAGTCATTGTAGAATATTGACGGCATGGTTTTAAACACGTTGTTGACTCCTCATAACTTTTATATGAAATAGATGAAATAGGATGAGAAAGTTGGGCTGTTCAGCCTGGAGAAGAGAAGGCTGTGTGGAGACCTCATAGCAGCCTTCCAGTATCTGAAGGACTCTATAGGGATGCTGGGGAGGGAATCTTCATTAGGGACTGTAGTGATAGGACAAGGGGTAATGGGTTCAAACTTAAACTTAATGGGTCCAAACTTAAAATGGGTTAAACATAAATGGGTTCAAACTTAAACTTCAAACTTAAGGGGAAGTTCAGATTGGATATGAGAAAGAAGTTCTTTACTGTAAGGGTGGTGAGGCACTGGAATGGGTTGCTCAGGGAAGTTGTGAATGCTCCATCGCTGGCGGTGTTCAAGGTCAGTTTGGACAGAGCCTTGGGTGGCATGGTTTAGTGGGAGGTGTCCCTGGCCATGGCAGAGGGATTGGAACTAGATGACCCTAAGGTCCTTTCCAACCTTAACTATTCTATGATTCTATGTATATGTATATACAGATATAAATATATGTATATTTAAAAATAGATATATTTATATGAAATAAATATACTTTTATATGAAATAGATATAAATAATAGTATATATGATTTGTTATCACCAAGGAAATAGGAACTAAACACAATGTCACAAGTATATATAAGAAGGAAATAGAGACTAGAAGAGGCCAGACAGGGTAAACAGCAAATTATATAATCTGAAATACTCAAAGGATCCTCACTGAAAAGGAACATTTTATCTTCTAATGTTCATTCAGTTGGTGTAGTTGTCTTATGAGGGTTGTGCTGTAAGGTGTACATACCATTCCTAATACAAATTTATACAAACCTCATTTCACTCACACAATGAAAAGCACTGCATACATTGCTGCAAGGATAGAAAGAAATAATTCAGAGCCCCTGGAGAAATTAAATAATGCACCCTGGAAAATGATCACCTAATCTCTTACAAGAGAAGTAATCCAAAATATAGAAACACAGAGCAGAAGCATGGAAAAGAACAAACGGAGCGTGAATTAACAATACCCCAAACTCAGAGGAGAGGCCAGCACAGCTTAGAACTCCAGATACAGGACATCACATCATGATCTTGATGAAGATCAATCTGCTGCAATATGCTGAGTGTGAATCAATTTTCTAACAGAAATATAGCAACAGATATATTGGAAAGAATTATGATAAAAGCAAGAAAAATATGCAAGTAATTTTATCCACCAAGCCAAACTCATCTGCTCTCTCTATCCTGATGACCTATAGACCTCGCTCTGCGGCAGACTTGTCTCCTCCTTTACCAGCTAAGATCCGGGCCTGTCTCTCTGACATCTCCCCACTGGTGTTTAGCTGTCAGCTGAAGCTCAAGGTTGTTAAAACAGAACTGCAATACCTTCTCCCCTACTTGGTTTCTCAGTCTCTCTATGCAATGCCATTATTCTGCTTGTCACTCAGCCTTGCAGCACGGGTATTGTCTTTGGGGAGCAGTCCAAGCTGGCAGCTTCCATCATTTTAAGCCAGTCTAAGCATGAGCTGCCACAAGAAGTATAACTCAGTTTTACTGGATGAGGTTTGAGCTGGATCAGCTCCCTAGCCCTGCTGACAGCATGGCTCTTCATTGCTTAACCTCACAGTGATTATTATAGTTTGAGCCCCAGTGCTAACACCTGGATTTTTTTCTCCCCTATGCAATTGCACAGGTGAAACTTCCCTTAAGCCATTTCTAGCTCCTATACTCTCTTGAAAAATTCCTGACTTTGCATAGTGTAATCTGGCACAGCTGAGCTTTCTCCAGAATGCTATCACAAACACCGTATTCTAAAGCTCCTTTGACCACAGCTATCCATCCTCTACAGCTCTCAAAAGCTCCCTTCCTCTGGCATTTACAGCACGGACTGCTTATTTTCACTTTTATATGGTCCTAACTTTACAACCGGCCTGTCAGTTATGTCAGCCAGTGTTCAAACATCCACTCTTTAGCTGAAGTTTAACATTTCAATCAAAACAAAAAGCTCCAGCTGCTTTTAACTGGAATCTAGTCCCTGGCATCTGAATTGCTCACATTCTTCTCCACCTGAAAGTGTTAATGGAAAATGTACCTAGGAGTGTCTCCCATTCCCTGCTTTGTTCATCTGAAGCTCCAGCAGGTAAAACGGCTGCACTAACCATCCTTGCCCCTTGCAGGTACAGCTGCTCTCCCCTTGACCCAAGCCTTACATACACACAGTCTGTGAGATAAACCATGGGCCAGTCACTATCATACCAATTGATTCAATGTGCTGCAGGCTTGTCTTTTTGAAGAGCTTGCTTCTTTAAAATTCTCTGTATGTATTTATCAATCGCCAATCTGTTCAGTGTTTAAAGGCATACCACCCAGACTTGCCAGCAACTTACTGCAGACAGAAGCAGCTCATGGTTAATGCAGTAATACCACCAGCAGTGACGCCTTTAACATGCAACAAGGTAAAGGCTTTGGACCCAGACTTACAGTACTAAACATCAGAGCTCAGACTCACTAAGTGAAAGGCATAGCTACTTTGCCTTGCATTCCCTTTGTCATTGGCACCAGAGGTCTCCTACCTCACAGCAAGATAGGGAACAAGAGCATCTTGTGATGAGAGCACCACTGCCTTTGCGCTGTGGCTGCTGTGTCTCCATTCAGTGTCCTCAAGTGTTATAAGAGCAACGAGAGCAACATGGTTGGTAGGAAAGATGTCGACAGTTTTGAAATAAACGTAGTAGATACAATATGTGTAAGTAATCGAGCATATTTTATTGGTTACTTGGTCATTAGCTGTTCCACAAACTTAGGAAATACATGATGACTCTGTTATCATAGGAAATCCACTCTCAAAGTGACCTCTTTCCTGCTATAAGTAACATATGTGATAAAATGTCCAAAAATAATAGCAAAGAAAGGAAATTAAAATTGAGATATGCACAAAAAAAAAAAAAAAAAGTAAATCTCACATGGAAAAAATATGCATTAACAATATTATATATTAGCCCACAGAGTAATCTCTGGAGGATATAGATGGAAATATCATCATCAGAGGTATTTGCATATAGACAAAGCACACCAGAACATATGCTACAGCAAGAATAAATCTATCTTGGCATAGGAATGAATCATGTACTCTTGCTGTAGGTAGAACAGTGATGCAACATTAAAATTTGCACTAAAAAACTGAGCTTTGTTTTCTGATTCAGCACACAGTCTATACTTGAGCCATTCCCCTTCCTAATTTCTGATTTTCACTTTTTTTTAAATATTTTGGTGTAGCAAGAATATTTGAAATACCACAAAACAAAGATGGTGGAAGGTTGATCTAGAAAAAAGATAGGAAAATAGGAATGACTCCACAACATCACAGGTTCAAATGACAACCTGCTCTTAATATCATCTCCAGGAACTGCAACCACTTTACCTGCATGTTTTACTGTCTCCCTTCAGCATCCATAAGCTGCTGTAGCACTTTTTCGTGTAGCATTCACTTCAACTTTCTGCAAAACCTAGTTCCTATCAGGAATTCTCACTGGTATCTCCCATGCAGTGCTTTACACATTCAGTGAATGCATGTAGCTGTGCTGCAGAGGGTTAATCTCACCCTCCTGTCCTGTCCCAGATGCTCTGTGCTTCACCATGAGCACAAGGCAGCCAGCTCACCTGGAGAACACCTCAGCTTGCACAAGTATGACTTCCTGCGACATAGAGTCACAGAATCATCCAGGTTGGAAAGGATCTTTAAGATCATCAAGTCCAACCATTCCCCAGAATTGCCGAAATCTTTCTTTTAGCTTCTACTGCAAGAGACATAGCCAAGAAGAAGGAACAGTAGCCAGGGAGAATCGACACCTTGGTAATACCACATCCCTCTCAAGGACACCAGCCTCCTGCAAGTCATTAGGTAATGAGGCATAAAAAAGAGCTCAGAGGTTATTGTAAGGAGGCCAGGGACCAACATGGTTCACAGTTGGTCCTGGGATTAGAAAAGAATAAAAGCAGTTTAACTGTTCTTCTCCACAGTGACATAAAGCTGAGCACAGCTCCAAACAGTTTGGAAAGTAAGCCTTATTCTTTCAGCTTTGATATATTCATTCAGATTTCAGGTTTTAGTACACAACTTGGATTTATTTTTACATATGATTTTGAGTTTAGAAAAGACTTGATTATGAAAAACTAATTCTACCCAGCAAATGGTATAAAATCAATTAAAGCAAAGCAAGCTGACAATAATTCTGAATGTTTTTCCCTTGCAGTGGTTAACAGAGATACTTGGCATGCTTATGGTGGTCAGGACTACAAAGAGAAGAGCATCACTTCGCAGACAGCAAAGAAACATTTAACACTTCTAATCACTAAAATTTTCAAGTTCACTATGCATTCCTGACCGATCACTGGGTTTTCCAAATTACATTAAAAAATACATACAAATGTCGGAGTAAACTCAAAAGCAAGAATTGAACAAGGTTAATGTAAACACTGGGCAAAGGGATATGTTCCCATTTGGTGTTGTAAACAACCAGCTGAGAAAGTTAACCTTTTCTTTGCCAGCAAGCTTTCAAGCCTAAAAATTTTGGGATGGAAATAACTTGTGAAAGATACGGGAAGAGAAGTATTTAGGTAGGTCCCATCCATTTCACAGATCCTTGATTTCTATATAATATAGGACAGAAATACTGCAGGAACAATCCTTAAAGTCAAATGATGAGACCTCCTGACACAGGTGTCTGGGGGAAGCCAGGGTTGGGCTCTGAGACTACACTTAGTGCTGGGATTATGTGCTACATGATCATGTAGCTATTACTCATCACTACCTCTCACCTGCCAATTATAATACAGTTTGTAAGCAGTTCCTGGATTGGATATTTTATGCCTTATCACATGATAACCTGCAATTAACTCCTGCTTACCCATAGCTGGATCCTCACCTCCCAGCTGCAGGGCCGCTTTTGCGTGTGCAGGTTTGCAGGTGTAAGTGCCATGTAAAAGCAGACAAACTGCTGTCAGGCCAGCTTATCTCTGCAAAGAGCATAGCAGCTTTAGTGTAGCATGCAACCAGAATAGATAAATAATATTCCATATCAGCTATTGCCTACTCAAAGCCAGGGCTAGTGTTTCCTCTCTACATCCCCAAAGCAGAGGGAACAGCAAATAAATGCACTGGGTGTGCAACTGGATGTAAATCCACCTGGGCATGTGGGATCCAGGCTGATGCCACCTGGAGCACTGTCTGCACACCCCAGCATGCATCATTTCCACATGACCTGTGACCAACCTGGTGAGCTCCCTGCATTTGCATTGTGCCAAACCAGAGACACCTCCCGCAGAAGCTGAGGCCTGCTGCAGACACATCCAAGGGGCTCTAGGGAAGCCAGCTTTCGTCTTTCATGACCTGAGCCAAGGACTTGGACCCAACATGTACGGCTGCACCGACCCCATCTCTACATAGAGACAGACATATCCCTACACTAAATCTCTGATGAAGCCTGGTGGTACCAAAATGATCAGTGCTTTGCTTCTTCAAGTCCATCTCACATCTCTACTGCCCCAGCAAACAGAAGGCCTCTCGCTATATATAGATACTCATGCAGCCACTAGCCATTAAAATTGTTGCAAATATTGGATTGGAACTCACAATTTACAAGTGACAAATATTGATCTTATCTGCAGCAGTACAAAATCACTGACTGATGAGTAGCATAACACACACCGGTGCCCACAGACTACAGACGTGGCATTTTTGACTGTTAGAGCCACATCCTCCATCAAAGAGTACCAAAACTATTTAACTACTTCAGGGAAATAATTCCGTATGAAGTAATTAAAGAAACTCTTGCGTCAAATTTTACAGAACAGCTATTTGAAGTCCAGTTGGATTTTATCCTTCTTTTTTCTGCTGCCCTAGCTTATTTTTGCAAATGGTTTGCCATATAAACAGAAATCATCCTGAAAATTGGACTAGAAGTCTTCTAATCCCAAATCCTTTCAAAGCTAAATGGTCTACTTCATGTTAGTTTAAATTAATTATTGTGTATACATTATGTGAACCAAATTGCTTCAGAAGAGGAAGGAGAGGAAGTCTGCACTAGATTATGCCAGATTAATTTCAGTGTAACTCCTTCAATTTCAGTAAGAATAATATACACCACTATTATTAGGAGCAAAATATGCCACAATTTCTGGCAGCTAATGGAAACGCAGTAGCTCTGGTAGATGCAGTGCCCAGATTTCAGCTTTCTTTGTATAATCTTGTAGGGTTTTCCCTGTGATTAAAACTAGTATAGAAAGAATCCATCTATTTTCACCACACTCTGGTTACTCTTAGGGATTATTACTTACTTCGAATGAAGTCCTTCCAAAGTCTCTAGAGAAATATAGGGATTATAAGAG
This sequence comes from Myiopsitta monachus, assembly GCA_017639245.1. NCBI lineage: Eukaryota > Metazoa > Chordata > Aves > Psittaciformes > Psittacidae > Myiopsitta > Myiopsitta monachus. The sequence continues at coordinate 45,975,835 of CM029918.1, forward strand.
GTAATTTGTTTTTAAGATTTTTTTTTCTTAGAACTGAAGGTTGAGCTAGTCTGCAGTCCAGTCATTCAGAAGAAAGTTAACACTATTTATGTGCATTAGTATCTTCTTAAAAAGAGGTCACCTGGTTTGACTGCTTATTTTTTCAAATGGAAAGCATAACTTATGTTAACAAAAGATGATGGATTATTCTGGAAAGGAACATCTATCAACCAATACAAGATGAATATGTAAATATGGTTGGTTTAATGCCACTGAAAATGTAATGGTAAGAGAAACACATGAAACAACACAAAAAATGGAATTTAATAGAATGTTGACCAAGCCTTCCATCAGCAGTTTATTAACTAGTTTAGACTGCAAACCCATGTACTAGGCAAGCAATAAGAACTGATCCTTCAAACACCAAGAGCAAGTAAGGAAGAAGTTGGGAGCCTATATGCAAGAAGCCTGAGGAAAGCTTCTGCATGGTCAGGAGGCCTTGTCAGGCAAAAACATTTTGGGAAAAATGAATCTCCCCACACACTTTATGAGGTGTGACTTGGATTGCTAAATAAGAATGTAATTTGGCTAAAGAGATCAAAATGCCTTCTCCTTACATCTTCCTCAGAGAAGAAATTAAGTTAAATAGCATTAAGGAAAAGAAACCCAAACACATACGCAACAACAAAACAACAAAAGAAACTCCACCAACCAAAACTGTGTAAGTAGGTTATGATGATCAGTAGGAAGAACAGGTTATAAAGGGAGTGGGAACCTTTAAGGCCAGACAGAGAAATCATTGTGCTGAGAGACACAGAGACTATTTACATTTTCTTCAGCCACAGCTTATATTTCATTATTTTTGATCCCAATACACTGAAAGTGTTCAGCTTTGGGACATCAACAAATTAGAAAGTATGATTGTCAGAGAACAGGGAGAGAGAGAAACCAGGGTCTGGGGAACTAATAACAAAACAAAACAAAACTAAAACCAAAACCCACCTAGAGTTGTTGTATTGACTAGATGTATCTACCTGGCTGATTTACAGGAAGATGTGGGGAAGAGGTAGAGCAGTTACATCAAGCTCTGAACTGACCACAATTAATGAGTTTTGACCAAGACAGACACGAGCAGTTTCACAGCAAACAGATTTCCATTGTTCATTAGAAGTTAGAAAAAGCTGCTGCTTAGAAAAATACCAGCTGCATCCAAGAAACTGTCTGCTGCTGTTATCAATATTGCCTCTCAAGTCTTGACCCATTGCCCAGAAGTCCACTGACTGACCTTGATCTCAATGGATTGTGGTGGTAAAGCAATATCTATAAATAATGCATTAAAAGTGTCCTGCCACGTTGGCAGACTCATTTTTGTCAAGCATTTCTATAGAATACCGGGCCACTTTTTATGGTGTTCTCTTAATGTGCTATGCATTTTTATTTAGCTGCTTAAATATGGATTTATGTCTTTCTTAAATATATATTAATAGTGACTTGTCTGTTCATCAAATGTGGTCTGAAAAACAACAGTTGGTGAGTGCAGTAGGAAAAAAACAATTAAGGGATATCAGATAAAATGTTGGCAACTTTTACTACTTTTTTAATGGTGTTTATTGTGAGGGAGCAATTTGCATACTAATGGCATTTTTCATGTAATCTGGTGTTTCAAAGTGCTTTACAAACCAGTTAGTTACATTCATAGGCATAGACAATATTATTATAGACAATTAGGCATAAGCAGGGATGTGTCTTTTATGCTAAACTCAATAGCCATCTCTTTACCATCAGATCAAAAATAGGCATAGGAAGTGCCACAAGTGGGCAACCTCCTTCATTGCAAGATCACCAGCTCCCTAACCCAGCTTCCTTATCCACTCAAATCTCCCAGCAATGGACATTCCCCACTCCTTGTCACTATACCTCTTTATGTAACCATCTCCACTACTAAAGAGTTTTCTCAAGATCTAACATAAACCAAACTCCTCAACTTATTGAAGTCTGCTTTCTTGTAATTGATTTTCTTTAACCATCCTTTCCTAATTGCTGCCTTTCTCCTTCACATTCTCTGCAAGACTTCCTTGTCAGAATCAAACTTGGTAGATCTCCCTGTTAATTCCTTTGTTCTCCATCCATACAAAAAAGTTTATCCCAACACAGTATGATAAAATTTTGGACAATCCCTACTGTCCAGCTGCAGTCCATCCCTGAGAGTTAATTAAAAATCTGTTGACTGTTGGATGTTGGATAATTTTTCTAAGTTAAATTCACATCCATCTGATCCTTCTGGTGTGATGGAACTTCCCTTGGTTTATTATAGATTTATGATAGACAACTACGCATGAAACATCCATGTTCTTTTCTCTTTTTTCCATGACCTTGGGACCATCAAGATGATTATTTTTCCTCATATCTTGGTCTATTTTGGTGTAGGCATCCTTTTATTCACACCTCATTTTCCTTCTTCTCTGCCAGTCAGTCCTTCCTAAACAAACTCTGCCCTTCTGTTCTAATGCTCAATTTTGTTTGTCTTTACTTAACTGCGATTCTGTACTGGCACTTTGGGGTCCTCCTGTTTTTAATTAAATTGCCTATGGCTTCCCGTGAGCTTGTGATGACACCACCACCTCCAGACCCCTCTTCCATGCCCTCCTCCTTGCAAGATTAGCAGATCCTGGGCCAAAGCATCTCCCCCCTGACCTGAGTGGTAAACCCCATCCCCATGCTTAACAATTCCTTGAGCAGTGAGCAGCTTCACAGCTTTGCACAGAATTGCAAAGACATCCTTTCAGCTCACAAGCTGCATCAGCCTGGATGCTTAATACGGGTATATATAAACTCAGAGAAGCATCTTATTTTCTGTAATTTCCTTTTATCCCCATCCTAAAGAATGCAAGAGAGTAAAACTTAGCCATGCTTAGTATATAGTCAGAGGAGCACCCTTCATGGAGCTGAAGTGCACAGAGAAAGAGGAACATAGGTCATCTTAAAGGAAGTGCGCCTCAAAGCTAAGAAACCTGATTTTAGGGGAATGTGGCTTTTAGCTTTCAAATTAGTATCATACATCTGATATAGCACATTTGGAGCAGAGGCATCCTCAAAACCCTACAGCGGGCTTATGCCTCAAAGAGGGATGCTCCAACAGGCAGCCCTGGGAGACCAGTAGTGCTTTGGTGTTCCTTCGGCTTCCACAGCTGAGAGATGCCCAGAGATGCTTTCAGAGTCAGCAGAACAGGAGGCGCACTTTCTTGTCAGAACCAAACACTTGTTGATTCTTCATCTACATGTTCTTAATAGTATTCTCATGTAGCTCTGTTTCCAAAATTGAAATCAGGAGCATAGTGCATTGATGCACTTAATGCACTTTTCTTTTTTAATGCTATTTCAGGTTTTGAAGATTCAAGTAATGCTGTCAGCACAAAGTGCATTTCTTTCCCAGAAACTCCTCCAGAAATATTAATAATACACTGTTATAGAAGAATCCTTTTGGTGCCCAGAAACCAAGACAAATTTGGAGTACCTTAGCAGCTGGGATGTGTTTCCAACCAACCTGTTAAAAGTCTTTTGAAGGATAAAATCATCAGGGGCCAAGACATAGAAAGAGTCATTTCAGTGAGACACTTACCAGTGCCTTCTGGCAAAGGACAAGTGATAGAGACACAGTACAGGACTGTAGGAATCCCCATGTTGTCACAATCTATAAACAAGAAGTTTTGGGAAAGTTTCCAGGACTCCTTGCCACTTTCATATCATCCGCAGAAGTTGCCAGGAGAGACTTGTCTTTTTCCAGTGCCTATCAACACACAACATGTGTCCGAGCTTCCTTGCCATGTAAAATTGTGAGAGTAATCACTCAGCCTTATATCCCATGGACTGTTTTGTGTAAGCATGATATGAGACATATCATGCGGATTAAGTAAAGGGCAGTAGATAACCCATAAACTTCTACGAACACTCAGGACAGTGCTGGCTGTCTAGAAGAGCTACTTCTGGGTGGTTAAAGAAGATGCCCCAAGATTAAGTGATCTGTACTTTTTTCAGACTTGGGTGCATTTTAGCAAGGGTTTAAACACCCTCTATAAGCATGATCTTTTCAAAAGAGCAAGCGTATTAACAGACTTTTCTAGGTCCTGCTTCCTATAGGAAAACTTTGTCTTGATTATGTAAGTGCCTCTATTGGTACTAACCAGGACATCAGGTAGGCATTGGGTCATGAAGTCATCATAAACCACATAATCATCAGCATAGCTCTTAAGCTAATTACTATCCTGGATAGAGCTATTTTACCTTGCATTATGAGCAACAATCCTGACCTGCCAATCATACCATATCAGAGGCAGGAATTTTTCCCAAACTTAAATACGTATTTACTCAGCTAACATGCTTTAAACAAACGTTTGTATCTACTCACACCAAAGAATCACACACATTCAATCTCAACGTGAGAGAGTCTGAAAACATATAAGATAATGTAGAAATTTCAGTCGGAAAGAAATTTTAACTACTAATCAATATTACAGTATTTTTAAACCATAATATAACATAGATATTGAAACAAATCACAAACTGTGTTAAGTATTTGGAATTGATGTTAAAACAATTAAAATAAATGTTTCTATTAACTTGACCTTCTTCACCTCAGCAAAAATGTAATGACACGGAAATGCAAGAACAATTTTAGCTATAATACCATTATTGTTTCACTACTAGTTGCGCTTGCAGTAGAGACAGCTGGCCTATGGACTGAGAGTGGTATGTAAAGTATGTTTTATTTTCTAAAGGATAATGAACAACCGTGAATATAGTTCTTTAGTTCTGACCTCTAAACAATCACCGACACCAGTAAGTATCATGCACCTCATCTTCTGAGGCCACGAAACACGTTCAACTGAACAGACTAATAGAGGACTTTGAGATTAGCTGTGAGTGCAAGAACTCCTCACACACTTGTACTCATATAATGTATGTCCTGGGTTCAGCAGTAGCAGTCATCTTTTTTCCTTCTTGGTAGCTGGTGCAGTACTGTGTTTTTGACTTTCAGCCTGGGATCAACACTGATAGCACTGATGTGTTTAGTTGCTGCTCAGTAATGTTTACTCTGACCAAGGACTTTCTGAGTCTCATGCTCTGCCAGGGAGGAGGGGAAGCCGGAAGGAAGCAGGGACAGGACACTTGACCCAAACTAGCCAAAGAGGTATTCCATACCACAGTACATCATGCTCAGTATATAAACTGGAGGCAGTTACCCGGAAGGGCTAGATTGCTGCTTGGGTCGGGCTGGGTATCGGTTGGTGGGTGGTGAGTGGTTGTATTCTCTTCCCTTGTTATTTCCGTTATCATTGTTATTATTGGTGGTGGCAATAGTGGATTGTGTTCTACCTTAGTTATTGGACTGTTCTTATCTCAAGCTGTGGGAGTTACATTCTTTCAATTCTCCACCCCATCCCTCCGGAAGTGGGGGGAGGAAGAAGGGGGGGGGGGGGGGAGTGAGAGAGTGGCTGTGTGGTTGTGAGTTACTGGCTGGGCTTAAACCAAAACAATGCCATACATATAATACCCTTACATTACGGAAAGGGCTTTATGCTTCTCTGTGCCTGCACCCAGCCAAGTAGAAGTGCATTGTCACTACTGCAGCTACCAAATTTAAAGACAAGCGTAGTCTGGGCTTTCTTCCCAAAGAGTTAGTTCCAGCCAAATATAAACCAACTGGCTTTGGGCCCTAAAGGGTAGTGAGGAAACAAGTGCCTGATGCAGCTGCTCCTTGCTGCTGCCAAGCAGTCAGGTCAGTACAGGCAAAGGCACCACAGGAAGTGAGGGAGGGAGCCTGGTCCCTCAGCATCCTTGGCCTCATCCAGACAAGGGCCCCCCACCTACCTGAGCGTCCCTAAAGATCTTTGTTATCAAAGAGGCCACACTGCGCTACAAAGTCTCCACAATTTCTTCTTTTGTTTCTACCAGAATGGTTGCTGTATGTTGAGAACAGTACTCCCCAGGCTATTGCCCTTTCCTTGTTTCTCTCATGCTTCACACAAGCAGGATTAGCGAATTTTAGACTGCTTGGTGATAAATTCCAACTCGGAAATAACCCTGATACAATGGCCCAGCACTATGCCTCCCTTTAATCATAGAGTCACAGGATCACAGAAGGGTTAAGGTTGGAACGGACTTTAAGATCATCTAGTTCCAAACCCCTGCCATGGGCAGCAACACCTTAAACTAAACCATGTTACCCAATGCTTTGTCCAGTCTGGACTTGAACACTACCAGGGATGGAACATTTTCTACTTCCCTGGGCAACCCATTCCAGTGCCTCACCACCCTCACAATAAAGAATTTCTTCCTTATATCTAACCTGAACTTCCCCTGTTGAAGTTTGAACCCATTACCCCTTGTCCTATCACTACAGTCCCTAATGAAGAGTCCCTCCCCAGCATCCCTATAGGCCCCCTTCAGATACTGGAATGCTGCTATGAGGTCTCCACGCAGCCTTCTCTTCTCCAGGCTGAACAGACCCAACTTTCTCAGCCTGTCTTCATATGGGAGGTGCTCCAGTCCCCTGATCATCCTCATGGCTCACCTCTGGACTTGTTCCAACAGTTCCATGTCCTTTTTATGTTGAGGACACCAGAACTACACACAGTACTCCTTTATTAGCTTCAAATAGCCTTCATAACACATAGGTAACAACTATGGTCACTGAGGTTGTTTTTAAATTTGAGGTGTGGCTTTTTCAAAAATTTGGTAACTCTTATCCAGGCTCAGTACAGGCTTACATGAATACAGAGCCACATATGAACTTAAGAGCTGAATTCAACTCTTACTGTCCCTGCCGCAAGTTATATTTTTTACCTGTATTTTCTTAGAGAGGCCAACAGCCTCATTAAGAGAAATTCTGGCTTTCATTCTTGCCATGTTCAACCTCCAGCTCTTGCGTTGCTTTTGCACACAAGGATGAGTACCACAGCCAAGCAAACTCAAGAGCAATTTTTCTTTTAACTTTCTGTGTTTCTCCTGATGCATGCACTCCTGTGCCTGTCTGCTGCAGAAGGTTCAGGGCGCCTATCACTATATGTGACCAGCCACAGTGGGGATGAGATCATGGCCAGCAGCTGACTGGAAAAGTGACATTCTCTTACACAGATGTGATGTTTAATCCTGGGCTCAATGAAATGTATGGCACAATATTTATTAACTAGCTGAGCCATCCTACAACAGCAGAAATTGGCTGCAGCTGTGACAGACTGTGAACCAGTCCAGGAAACTGGCTGGGGGTGTTCTGAGAAAGAAAATCATCACTAAATCTTAGAGTCTTCCAAATTAGCAGATGTCTTCCTTTACCACGTGTTCCCACCACAAAGCAGCAGCAGCAAGGCAGGAGAATAGGCCCGTTCCTGGCTGACTAGTTTCTACAGATCTGTGTGAGAGAATTAGCTGTTCTTGCACTGCGGTGCAGGAGCCTGAGACAGCCTGTGTCTGGGGGCCACCACTGGGGAGACTACAAGCGAAAAGGTGGCTTGTCCCAGCTCTGCCTCTCCCTTTCCTGTGGCTCCAGGAGAGTCAGGCTCAGCTATTAGCTTTCTAATGATGAGAAAAGATTAGGCATAAACATACACGCGCAAACACATATACATTTATGTTCACACATGGATACATATATGTGAGTGCATATATCTGATGAAGCTGCTCAGAACTCAGCATATCACAGCTTTTCCTTTTGAGCCGTGTACAGCAGAAGGATTTTATTGGATTTTATTTTTTTTTTTTTTTTTACCTTGCTGTTGTAGATGGGAGAGGTCTGGGGGAGGGGAAGGATGCCCAGAGGCTACTTCATAAAGCTGTGGTGCTGCTGCCATCTAGTGAGGTGCCTCCACCCAGGGACACAGCATCACCCCTCTATCCCTCGTCCTGGGAGGCTGGAGGTGTGGGGGAAGGGATGGGATCTTCGCCGGCAAGAGCCGGGTTGGGAAGGGTAGGACTTGGCTGCCTAGGCCGAAATGAAATTACAGGGGTTAACGAGGCACCTTCACACACTTTCAGTGGGAGAAAGGGGGGACCTTTGTGCTTGCCTTTTTTTCCAGGTAACACACAGTGCATTGTGCATCTCTGAAATCAAACAGGCAGTAATAAAGTTCAGCCGTCTCTTATAGTATATAGCAAAAGTGCTTGTATCATGTAGAGAAGCCTGCAGCATGGCCAGGCTACAGCCTGTATGAAAGCAGTTTATAGGATGGTTCAGAGAAGCTGTTACAGAACCTGCTAGTGCCTGAACATTAACACTCCAAAGAAAACATGCAATATTTACATCTGAGGCTGTATGTGAAGCCATTGGTCCAGGCTACACTAGCAGTCAAATTATGAATATGACAATTTGCACATAGTGTATGAATCATCACAGGATATCCCAATGCCTCGGACTGCAGCCTGCTGTCTAATAAAGGGAGCAACGAAAACACCTTCCCTCCACCAGGAACTTTCATGGGAGTAAGGGAGCCCTCCCACCCACAAAACAGCTCCCTTGACCAACCTATCACCAGTTCCTAGGGATTTAAATGACTACATATTAGGCAGTAATAAAAAGCAGACCTTGCAACCACAAAATGCAAAGAGTGCAGTTACCACCTTTACTTGCAAAAAGTCGTGTGATTCATCTGCCTTATCCTAGCACTGAAGGCATCAGTCTTGGATGGGCTCCATGTCATATCACACAAGGAGGCTGTAATCATGCAAAGCCACCCCATCTGCACCACTTCCTTCCCATCTCCACTTCCCCAGGCTGCCTCTTGGACTCATGTAGCACTTCAGGGGTAGACGCGAGAGTTCAGTAGGAACTCCAAAAATACATGTGTGGAAAAAGGAAAAGGAATGAATGGTAGCACGGTGTTAAGGTGCTAAGGTAGGAAGGGGGCTAGTATTAAAGCTACCCAATTAAAGCTCCAGAGAAAAGTAAGAGGCATGGGCATTGGAGGCTCTTGCTTGGGAGTTCTGCTTCAACCCATGGCACATCAAAGCAATTTCTCCACAAGGAGCCCTAGACACATGGCTATTTTGTGATGCAGACAGTTGGCATATTTTCCTAAATATGTTGAAAGACCTAAAGATGATACTGTTAAATCTAGTTTGCAAAAGTGTCTGAAAGTGATGGAACAAGAAAACACTTAAATTGGTTTCTTAGTTATTAGCCATGGCTCATAATGATGTTTTTGGCTGGGATAGAGTCAATTTTCTCCATAGTAGTTCTCCATAACGTATGGGGTTACGTTTTGGATTTGTGCTGAAAACAGTGTTGATAGGACAGGGATACTTTAGCTATTGCTGAGCAGCTTATACAGAGTCAAGGCCTTTTTTGCTTCTCATACCATCCCACCAGGTGAGGAGGCTGGGGGACGTGCAAGAACTTGGGAGGGAACACAGATAAGATAGCTGACCCCAACTGACCAGGGGGATACCCCATACCATATGACATCATGCTCAGCATATAAAGCTGAGGGAAGAAGGAGAGGGAGGATGCTCGAGTGATGGCATTTGTCTTCCCAAGCAACCATTACAGGTAATGGAGCCCTGCATCCCAGAGATGGCTGTGGATGGGAAGTGCTGAATGAATTCCTTGATTTGCTTTGCTTGCATATGTGGCTTTTGCTTTCCCTATTAAATTGTCTTTATCTCAAATCATAAGTTTTCTCACTTTTACCCTTCAGATTCTCTCCCCCCATCCCATCGGGGGGAAGTAACCAAGCAGCTGCGTGATTCTCAGTAGGTGGCTGGGGTTAAACCATGGCACTCATCATCTTTGAGACTTAAAATGCCACCTCTTCCAGGACTTTCTGTAGCCCGACTTAAAGTTAAGCAATTCAGCAGTCTTTAATTCTGTTCTTGCTTTATGGATTCCCCATTGTCTTGATTGCTCATAGGTCTGAACCATGAAGAAATTACTGATTTGGAGACGTATGTCTTTTGGTTTGCACAAGCATAGTGAGTCTTCTAAAAAAATATTCTTTTTCTGTTTCATTCCTTTTTTCTTTGGCTAATCTGGATTCTGGGAATAAAAGCATTCTTACACTGCTAAAGTTGGGGGCTTTTTAAACATATAGATTCACACTTGTGCTCTGATCCTGCAAGAGCTTACAAAGACTCAGCTTTATGCCCTTAGCCTAGTACACTTTAACTTGATAGCAAGATTAAACAGTTATGTAGATCTTTGCAGGACTTGGGATTGCATTTTGTAAGTTAAAGATCTAATGCAGTGTTGCTATGGTATTTAGAAAAATATCTGTGAGTACTGCATTTGGCTGAATACCTTCTAGCCAAGGAAAGCACCTACAAATCATGACATTTTCACCGACAGCTATCAGCCTTTTCCTCTGGAAATGTATAATAAAAATCCACATTGTCTAACATTCAAGCTTCTCTTAAATCAACCCATCAAGCAACAGTCTATTCTAAGACAAGTGAGAAATCATAACCCTCTCTGAACAAGAAACTACAGATGCTAAACACTTGAAGCACACTGTTTCCAAACCTTTACCAGGTTAAACCTATATGCTGAGTACAGAAGGCATTCACCTAGAGAATAAAACAGCTTCTAAAACCTGGACTGAGTTGTGATTTTTTTAAGAAGCAAGAAACAGAGACAGCTATCAGAGCAAAAGTTGAGGCAGCTCTTCTGCCAGATCCCTGGAATAGGTGATCCCAAATTATAGGTGAAATATAAACAAGACTTTGTCCTTACAATAAATATAATGGTTGCATCACCCTTTCCTGTAATGGGACTGTCACTAGTCAGAGGGTGAACTAGTAGGGTGCTGGAGTGAGTGAAGGAGGAAAATTGTTGGTAGAAGGATGAGACTGTAACGCAGAAATGGCCTACACCCATTCAGAGCTGTGAGGAATCAGGTCTGGCAAAGCAAAAGATCTGGTAAAGCTTCAGTGAGAAAAAGATGCTCATTTGGCTTCCTGGGGACCCCCACCGCTCCTTCACTGGTTTCCTTCCCTTCTCTCTCTTTACCACCATACCATAATCATGTTGAACCACAAGCTGTTCCACACACACTTTATCACCTACAAAAGGGCCACAATCAGCGCACATATCATACAGGAGCAGCAGGGGATTTAATTCACCACTACGAAGAATTTATACCTGAAGCCTAAGTGCAAAGAGATTAGATCTGAGGTCTGTCAAGATACTGCTGCTGTTTGTTGTGCCACACCAAGCAATAGCACTGTTAATCTTTGCCATGGAAGGGATGTGTTATAGTTTATAACATTATAAGCAAGTCTTCCATGCTTTCTAAAAGGAGAAGAGGCAAAAAAGAACCAAAGGAAAATAGAAAGGTGGGACAGTGAAAAGACTAAACCAAATGAAAAGAGAGAAACAGGCAACTAAAAGCCATCTTATTCTGCTGTATCTGCCCTTCCCTCTAGACACCCCTATGGAGCTATTTTAGTAAGGTCAGCTATTTATTATATTGTAAGATCTGCCGCTTGATTTATTGGGCCTTGGTTACTTCAAGGAGTGAGAAAACTCCCTCTCCCTTCTCAGATCAGAACAGAATAAAGTTTTATTACCATCTCCCTGGCACATCCTGGCCCTTTCTTAAGGATGCTATTTCTGGCATAGACTGATTGGAAAGTGCTGGTGTGCCCCACAAGGCTGTCAGTTTGACACTTTTTGACATTTCTAAAAACTCATGCTCTTCCTGCCAACTCCCTGTTGCTTTCTAAACCTTTTTAATACTGAAGAATGCAAACTAATCTTCTGAGAGAAGAGAAAGAAGCCAGTCCTGGGAAGGAGAACTGGAAATGTCAGAGTGATAGAAATGATAAATATACCTGCTAGGGAAAAAGAGCCAGTAAAGGAGGGGGGCTGTTAAGAGACATCACTAGCACTGTGGCCTGTTAATGTTATCTACTGTAAAGAAATACACAGTATATTACTAAGCAGAACTGTGTAATATCTTCTTGAAAAAAAGAATGGATTGGAAGCAAGCACAAAGTGTGCTTAATCAAAGGGATTAAAGCTGTGGTCCTTGAGGGAGATTTAAACTAGTTAGACCTAAGCATGGCTAATAAAAGCTTTCAATTCAAGAGTTTCCAAAAGCCTTTATTATTATTATTATTGTTGTTCTGTCATGCCTGATCTTTTGAATGGAAAAGTCAAAGCACTGATCATGTGCTAACCTGATTATTTTATTTTCCACAGAGCGCTCCATGTATGCAGAGAACACCAGTGTCCTGAAACACCCCCTTCTTCCCTTTTCTCACTTTGCACCCTGTACAGTTACATTTCAGCATGCCTCCACACTCCAGAAAGAAAGAGACAAAGTTTTTCTTCTGACAATAACACCATAAAACTATAAACTTCAGATTCTGAACCAAGCCTCCTTTCATATTATTTATTTTCTTTCATCCACAATATTGCATTTAAAAGAAATCACAGAATCACAGAATGATTTGGGTCAGAAGGGGCTTAAAGATCATCTGTTTCCAATCCCCTGCCATGGGCAGGGACACCTTCCACTAGACCAGATTGCTTAAAGCCCTGTCCAACCTGGCTTTGGACACTGTCAGGGATGGGGCAGCCACAGCTTCTTTAGGCAACCTGTTCCAGGGCCTCACCACCCTCACAGGGAAGAATTTTTTTTCCTAATAACTAATATCCTCCGTCATTTCTTTGCAGTCACCCTTGCAGAAAAAAAAGGCTAGCTTCAGTCAGGTAACCAGGTGTCTGAAGACAAAGCTTTCCATATAGATTGCAGGTAGCAGAAGACAAACATGATTTGCCCTCAAGCACCCAGCACCAGCAGGAAGCCCAGTGTGAAAAAACTGAGCTATAATACAGAGTGGAGACAAAGGTTTTGAGTCTTCCAGGCAGCTCATGGTCTTAATCCACTGCTCTGATATTGCCAGGTGTGGCAGCTCCCTTCAGGATCAAGCATGTTCCATTGACTGTGCCAGACTGGAGCTGGCTGTTCAGCACCCTCCCACCCCAAGCACACCTATCCCCCGCCCGCACAGTTACTACCAGGGAGCACAGCTGGTCTGCCCACCTCAGCTTATGCCTCTTGCTACCATTCCATATATCTTCAGAAAAAAAATCACACCTCCTCTCCCAAGCCTTTATATATACAGGCAAGACAGTCAGGAATAGGGAGCTGGGTTTTCAAACACTCACAGAAGGTGTGCAGCATTCAGAAAACCTGCTCCACATTTGAATGTAACTGGGACAACATTACGATGCCTAAATGCCACCTAAGTTTCATTGCTGTTTCAGGACACCAGAGGCACCTGACTGGTAAAAGTCAGAAGTTCAAGGATACAAGCAGAAATTAGGTTGTTCAATCCTGACCATAAGGCAGCGTACTTGGAGATCAGACAGTCTGGCAGCTACTTTTTTTTCATTATTATTGTTCCTGTTGTATAATAGAAGAATGGATTGGACATTGACATTTCAACATAAATGTCCTCAAAAATAGTTTAGGAAATGCATCACCAAGAAAATAAAACTCGGAGTTTTTCAGTGCAAGATTCACTGCTTCTCTAGCCTCACAGGCAGTACTTGAGCAAAGAGCAAAAACTCAGCCTTCAGTTTCTTTGTTCCTACTAAAGGGCAAGATTGAGCAGAAATATAGACACCAACAATGACAATCTCTACAGTAAATACTTTAGATGACATCCTGGGTTAGCTTTAAAATGGAATTTAGTGTATTTTCTTTGACATTTGACAGCTTATATTCCAGTACAACACTGGAAGGCTCCGTGCTGTGAAGTATCTGCTTATAAGAAAAGCTTATAGAAGAAAATTAATAGAAAAACATTGAGGAACAAGAAACTAATTATAAGCTTTATGCTGTCTGTTTCCATCAAAATCTTGACTGTCTCTTACACTCTGTGACAGATTACTTCTGATGCAAAATGCAGAAAACTGCCATTGAAACCTCCTATTTAAATTGAAATAAAGTCTAAAGACTAACTAACTTCAAGTGACCTTCCATTTTATACACCCCAAACAAAGGTATCTATCTGACAGCTCTGTGAGATTCAGGACTATTTGCATAGTAGCCCTCTGGTCTGGAAGGAGTTTGACACTGGAGCAGAAGCAGCAATGTTAGCAGTGTGGCTGCTTACTGTTGTGAATATTAGTAATTCAGATGCATTAAGCTGAAACTCACTGGAATTGTTAGAAATCTGAAATGTATAGTACAAGTCAGAATTCTGTATCCCCTGCCTGTAAGATCAATGAGCACTATGAAGTTGCACGAAGGCATCACATGTTAACTAAGGAAGAACAGCACAAAAAAGGAAGACACTCAGGTGAAACAGAATTAATGAAGAGAACGCATGCAAAGAATTAAGCCTGATCCACAGGATTTGCAGAACTCCTGCTTTTGCAAAGCATCCAACATACACTGGTTCTACTTCAGAGGGACTTCAATGGTCTTTCATTCTCAAGTTGCCTTTCAGCACACCACTGAATTTTACCCATGCATCCAGTAACATAGGACCTTGATTTGGAGAAAACTAGGTGAAACCTGCTGAAAACTAGCTCAAGCCTCCAGGGGCTAAAAGAGGCATATAGTTTCACTGCAAGCACTAAACTCAGAATTTCACTGCAAGAACTAAACCTGGAGGTTTCACAGCAGAAGTCTCAGTTGTCAGCTCCATTACTGGCATGTAATGCCACCCCAGGGACACCCTCCCTTCTTGTCCATCCTTCCTGATTTAGGAGCATCAGTTGTTCAAGGGAAGATTGTCTCCTCCCATGTCTAGCACAGTGCAGCTCTGTTATCAAGGGACTGGTGTAATACAAACAATAACAATGGAGGTACATACCACCACTCTGTAAGGCATTCTCCAAATCTCTTGAGGTTATGTTGACTTCTCCCCCCTCAGACCAGCAGTATACTCTTAATCTGGACCCTATTGCTGTGAAACACACATTTCCTTTGCAGAAAAGAAAATACACCTTCAGCAAATCTAGAGTTATCAAACCATCATTTGGAGAAAGCAGGTGTTAACAGAACATCTTGAGACAATTTCCTCCAGCAGAGCTTACCAGAGGCATTCCTATGTGAAGGACAGGGGGAAAAAAAGCCTACCCCAGTGTTAACCTTTTAAAAGGGCATCCCAGCAGGAAGTGATCACTTGACTTTTGGAGATCTCTGGGTCCCACAGCCAAAATCCCTCTGCTTGTTCTTCCCAGACAGAGAACTCAGATATGTAAAAGAGCACTTTCTTTTATTATAAACTGTAAGGGTAAAAGCCTGGTTCTAATCCTTGCTGAAGTCAATGATGAAACTCCCTTAAACTTTTCAAAGGCATTTCTAAGTTGCAGATTTATTTTTTTTCTTTGAAGTTTCTGATTTTTTTATTTTTTCTTCTGAAATATAGTTTTGAAAATATCTATGAATTTTTTACATGTCAGTGTAGTGGTCACGATTACGCAGGTACTATATAATACATACCATAATTTGTTATTATATAATAGTGAGTTACCATCACTATTTCTTCCCCACCTAAAGGTCACTGGGTATGTAGTTTGCAGAGAAAACTTCCATCTCTATTCTCATGTTATTACCATGCTGGTCTCCTGGGTTCATTTTGACTCTAAATTTAGAAAACTGAAATTCTTATTTCTCTGCCCATCCACCCTGTATGATTTGAGACAGATTCCAGAGACCCTGATACTTTTGCATGCTACATATATAGTAGAAATGCAGAACTGAGTTTCTCAACTCACCTGTTCTCTTTTGTCCAGATTAGTACACTGAAGTCACAACCACCACAGCCCCTTTCCCAGCTTCAGATAGTGGCAGATTATGTGGCCTAGAAAATCCACTCATCTCACTCCACATCACTGTGACATGAGAAATTTAGACTCAAAGAGGTAGCTGGCTGCATATCCATGGTAAGATTTACAACTCGCAAGGGGTAGGACATGGAATATTCTTTACCTATTAACTTCTTCAACTCAAAGGATTCACTCACTATATTTTACAAGTGCCTTTTTTTTTTATTAATCATTATTAATTAGCTTTGGAGGAAATATTCCTTTAATTTCACCTTTTTTCCATCGTATTCATGCCTTGTACAACAGAAGCATCTTATTTTTTTATGCTTGACACACATATATTGGAAAATGGGTTTATCTGAAGAGTCACATAGACTATCACAATTTATAGCAGAGTGTTTAATTCTTTGGAACCAAACTGAGCACTAACTGCCTTGAGCTATTTGGTGGGAAATTAGATTTGTGCTAAACAGCTTAATGCTTCGGGAGTGCAGAATAAACTAGATATGCCAATTCCACGATTTTTCAGAACTTCAAAATGATTATATTTTTATCACTATCACCAAGCATGGGTGTCTTTATCTAAGATTTCTTTTCTACATATCATTGTCCTAAAATGGATTTAAATAAGTACATTTGGAGTTACAAAACATCTCTAATTTAAAACACCTTACACTTAGAATATGGAATGAAAGAAAGAAAAGACTATTTGGGAGCAGTTTAATTTAATAGTACCTTTTAGATAAAACCACATCAATAACTGTGGTGTGCTTTCAGATGGGCAAGCTTGAAATAAAGCCTAAATTGAAAATATGGAAAAATACTCATATATTACTCCTTTTCCAAACTGCAGCAGGAAGATAGCTCTCCTACATTTGTTCTTTCCTGACATTACACAGGTCACATGAGAAGAGGTGAAAGAGAAAAAGAAAAGATGATAAAATTATTTATGCTCAGCCATTTAAACAGGCATTCCAGCTGACACCACACTAATTCTGAATAACAGCCACTCTTGTATGGACAAGAGTTCCTCATTTAAATTCCCAAATGCTTTTAATACAATATGATAATGCAACGTAATTAGCTCTTTCAGCAAGACTTTATATTAGCACATCTTTTATTCCATGATGAAGTGCCATCTCCATTATGAAATCTCATGAAATACATTTAGCGTGGCAAAAAAAATATATATATTTACAGTAGCAGGACAATAGAAATTGTTAATGTGATGATGAAGCTTCTGGAGCAGTAATTATGTGGCTAAAAGGCTGTGATTGTCACACAGTGCTTCCAAGGCAGGTCTCTGCAAGCGAGATCCATATTGCAATGTTTTGTGTTAATTTCAATGCTGATTCTGCCTCTTACGATTCTCAGAATTTGTAATTTTGTTGTCCTTACCAATGCTGTGGAAAGATAAAATACACAATGGAGGAATCTGGATTTGCAAAGTAACTCAGCATGATTGCTGAGCTATGAAAACATAGAAACCTATCTTTGTGCTGAAAGTAGCAGAGTTTGAATATTTTCATATTGCTTTAGCCTGATGAACTGGCAAATCAAGACTGACCCATCTGTCCAGTTGCTGCTGCCAGATATGGGCCTTCTTAGGGCTTAAAAAAAAAAAAAAAAAAAAAAAAAAAAAGGGTTAAAATATTTTTTGGTGGAATTATCTAATAAAAAGCTACTGATTAAGTCTCTTTTGTTTATTAATATATCAATGTGTAAAGTAAAAATCTGCAAAGGCTTTACAAAGTCCCCATAGAACTTTCTAAATTTTAAAGTCCTTGCCAATGAACATGTTTTCAAGTAACTGGAGCTTTTAATAGGATTAGCTGTAATTGGGATTCATGTCATAAAGCAGAATTAGACTTGAGCCTGCTGTGACAGGGAATGAGGAAGAACTGGGACAGAAAGAGAAAAGTAAGAATAATCTGGGGTATTTATTATAACACAAATTAATATATCTTGGGATCCATATGAACCTGAAAATCGAAATAACAATGGGGGAAAAAAACCTGTCCTACTACCATTTCAAAAAAGTGTATATGCACCATAGAACTGGAGTCTGTACACATCTAGTCTTCTAACTCAGTGCTTTCTTGGGAAGAGATTTGAAGATCCAGATGCTGTCCTCATACAGGGTAACTAATTATGGAGACTAATATACTAAAACTTTAATAAAGGCTATTGGAAAGTAATTACTTCCATTAGTATTTCTAGACCTACATAATTGTAAATTGTCGTTAAATGATGCCCTTTCCTGTCAGATGCATATCTACTAGGGTAGTGGTTTCCATAAAGCAAATTTTAAAAGTTGGAGAAGGTAGGCACAGGCTGTTGAAAAGCAGAAACATAAAATGAAACCAAGAACAGTACCCGTACTGTGTATGTAGATCGAAATCTTCAACTCATTGAGGTTGTTGAGCAGCCAGGAGTTAAAAGAGATTAAATGGATTTCATTCTGCACTTTATAATGAAAGTAATTTCTTCCTTGCAACCAGTAAGTCTCCAAAGGCTTTCATTAACTTCCCTTTATTGTGGATAAGACCTAGAAGAAGAAAATTTGTCCAGCTGATGATAAAAAAGCCTGGTAATTTATTATTATTAATTTCTTATGTTGCTTATAGTTCTTATTATTTTAAGCATATGATTATTGTTAGCATATTTATTAGTGTGCAACATAGTTTAATAATATTATACATCACAATATTTGAATGAAATTAAATTTTAATGTTAATAAAGCATCATTAGGAAGGACACAATCCCTGAGAAAATATTAAAGTTATCAATGTTTACCAATATAGCTTGAATTTCAATGTTTGGAAGGGCAAGTGGAAAGAATGTGTACAGCTGCAGTCACCACCAGCCAATATGAATCATTCCTTGTTGAATTCTTGTACGCTTTCTGTAGTTTCAGCACTTTGGTGAATCTCTCTCTGACATCAGTAATGCTGCTCATTAAGGAGCATACAATCCAGTTGAAAAGATCAGGGAAGACCAATTTCCACTAAGAGAGAAAAAAGTCCTAACGCAACTGTGTCAATCATTTTAAGTCTTCATTTGGTCTATTTTAGTGACATTATGCAAGTCTGCAGAGTTAGACATCAGCAATAATTCATCACTACCAATAACAGAAATAATTTCTCATTTTGGAGATCTGATTTTTTTTCTCTCTATGCATGTTTAACTAAAAAGCTTTTAAACTAACAAATTTATGTATTATGCAATGTTTTTTATGCAGCTTTACCTCAGTCTTGGTTTACATGTATATTTGTATTGGATTTCACTCTTCCTAATTAGATACTTCAGTAAATTCACCTTTCTAAATAAAAGTTTGAATAAAAGGCCTTAGCCAAGGCACTCTTCAATGTAAAGTAGACTAAGACAACCATCTATTTATCTTATGTTTCTTTGACTGCTGATCAATGCAATGGTACATGGCAGGTTTCTAAGGAGTATTGGAGAAAGAAACACTGGTCAACCAGAGTCTTACTCAGGTATCGCTAGGAAAGGCCCAATGTAACAAAAAATAGGGGACTGAGATTTTAGAAAGAATGTTTTCATTTTTTTAATCTCTCAGGAGGAGTTCTCTGCTCCATGTAGTTTTGTGCTTATACCATGGGAGCCATCTGGACGGCTGTGTTTTCGTACCACCTGTATGCGATCACTGAAGTAAGAACAGAAGTCCCACAGCCCAAATGCTGTGCACTTCTGGAGCCCTCCTGAAAGAGTGAAGTAATCTTTGAGCTTAAGATCACTCCCCAAGTCCAGTCCTGAAGAGAGCAAAAACACAACTACAAGAATTTGAGATATAAATAAATGCTAGTTACATACAAAAAGTATTCAGATATTGAGGTTATTTTCTTAATGGTGTTTACAAAGACACCTAACAGGATTTGAGATACTGCTAAGTGCCACTGGATTTCAGTTGGAAAGAAGCATCCAAGGCAGTATCTTTGCTAACAAGTGGCACATCCCCACATACAGGCTAAAACCTTTGATGCTGAAGACCTGACATCCACACTACATGAATTTCAGGGGAAATTTATAGCAAGTTAACTCCAGTCTGCCCTTGTGTATTGAAAACCCACTGAAACTCAACTTCTGGGTGAAGTTCATGGAAAGTTTCAGTCTGCAGCCTCTGGGGCTGCTCTCCAGTGTAAACCCACAGCAAGGTGTCAAGCTGAGAGATTCACTTCAAAAACACAATAAGGGCAAAGCAAACAACTCCTAATACGGACACTGGTCTAGTAGGAGGGGTCCTAATGTACCTGTCCTAGTGGGAGGTGTCCCTGCCCATGGCAGGAGGGTTGGGACTAGATGATGTTAAGGTCCTTCCCAACCCCAACCATTCTGTGATTCCGTGACACACCCAGCTTGCTCTGGTGTTTCAGTAGCTCCTACTTGATCACTCCTCTATGACCATAGGAAGATTAACACCTTCGTGAATTCATTCCTGAATCTCAGTATAGCACTCCTGAATTCAAAGAAAAAGTAGAATTTCAGGTATTCTCTCAGATTACTTCCTAAGTAATGTTGGAGTGTGCACACATGTTATCAGTCATGACATGAAACAAAGAAAACAAGATTTTCATGAACTGCCATGGGGTCAGTCATAAGAGAAACTGTATAAACACTTCATCTAAATCATTAAAAAAAAAAAAACAAACCCAAACCCAATGCATGAATGTACATTACTTCAAGCAGGATTTTTTAACAAAAATTACTGTATTCCTCATCAGTTACACGTAATGGCTAATTTTGACTGTCCTACACATCATAAATTCAAGCAAGCAAAAGCAATAGACATGGGGGCAAGCATGCAAAATGAGATGGGGATTTGGGTTAATATTCAGAGAGAACTTTTTCCCTCATTTCCTCAGCTATCTTTTTTTCCAGAAAACAGAAATCTGAGAGTAATTTCTAACACACTCAGAGAAATCTGGCTGCCTTAGCAGTCAGGGCTGTGTTTAAAAACATAAATAAATACCTATGGACAGACAAGAGTGCCTGGAATAAGTCATTTAACTTGTGTGCATGTGAAGAGCCCAACTCAGGAGGCACTTTTGGGGACTCTCTCAGATTCTTAAATGCTTGTTTAAGTTATTGATTACTTGGACCATAAATGCTGCAGTCAGCCTGTTCTGGAGGAAGGAATCCCTGGAAAGAAAACATCATTTTGATTAATTTCCCCGTTAATCACAGCACTTCAGAACACATGGGGCCCATCATGCACAACTTAACAGGGACAAGGTCCTCCTCTGGGAGCACACCACCTACTCAGCACCCCTTCAGTCCTCTGTCTTCAGGGATGCTGGGTCTTCCCAAGAGTTCCCTCTGGACTGGATTCACTTAGCCAGTGCTTACTGGAAAAGCCTTCAGTTTTCTCTAGGAGCAAAATGGCTAGCCTACATACCTTCAGTGGAAGAAACTTGGCTTTAAGATTTTTTCCCTCTCTCCTTCGTTTATCTTTCAGAATCTCTGGCTACTTATGAACAAATAGGAATATATATACTGTATTTAATTTATGAGGTGTGTTTGAGTATTAATCGTTTCATATATCCCAAAACACATTTTGTAAGATAGCCAAAGCAATATTTAAATTTTTGTAATTTTAAAAACTTAGCAGTAAACTACTAAACACAGTGCTACAGCAATGTGCTTCTCACACATCCCTTCCTCAAGATCCTGATTTAAATTCAGGTTTATCAATAAAAAAACAGCCCTACCAAAACAGCTTTGGAATTTTAACTTCCTTTTGAAATAAAGGTGTCTTCTAGATAGGGCTGGTGTTGCTTGCCTCTGAACACTCTCTACTTTCATTATAAAGAGTTTTTCTTACAGCTGCTAAAACCCTATTTTCACGAGAGAAAAAAAAAAAAAGGCAATTCTGCACCTCTAATCATCAAAGCAGCATAATTTAGGCCTTTATTGTGTCAGTCATAATTGTCTTTCTTGTGAGCTCACAATGTCATAATATTCTTTTTGATTAATGCGGATCCTACAATTACAGTGTAGGAACCGTCATGCTGTACTGCAGTCTGTCTAAAGGCAAAAATTACAGTTTATGCTGATGCATTACCAAAGAGTTAGGGGTGGAATTATTACTGTCAGTGAATGGAAAGGGTCTGCACCCACAAGACTAATAGCTTTTGTCGCTTCTGGAATGCAGTTCTGGGCAGCCAATGAACTTTCACATGGGAAGTCAAGAATTCCCACTCCTGCTTTTTGAATGCTTAATGCTGCTGCACACCTTATCTGGAATATTTCTGCCCACCTAGGAGGCTGGCAGACAGGGTCAGAAGCCTTTGCGTGTGAAACAAAAGCAGACTAGCAAAAGCTAGCCTGACTGAATGGAAATCTAAAACATCAATAATAACAAGTTTCAGGCTTCACAGTACAATCAGCTTCCATCATGCAGGTTAGCAGCAATGCAGGGCAATGACCTTGGGGGGCAGGCAGAGGACTTAATTTTACAAAAACTGTGTCAAAAGGCAAAACCAAATCAAATCAATAGCTGTTCAAATCAATCCTTGTGCTGTTAGAGGCTATTTTCTTCCTTGTTAGCTGCCAATGATACATTTTTCCAACAGTAATCACACACAAAAAAAAGCAAGCAATTTCACAAAACAATACACCTCATAGTACAAGCAGGTACTACGTGTCCAGGCATTGATCCCTGCTTTAGAACCATCAGGATATTTTCCAGAATTGTCTCTGTGACTTACATAACTTAATCCCATGACTAAAAAATGAGAGAGGGACCTAAAAATTTTGCATATTTTACGTGCAGTTTAACTACTTTTCAGATTTTGCTCTCAGCAATTTTAGAGACAGCTCTCTGAGCTTTCTACTGTTTATTATTTTTCCACATCACTCAGTAGTGCAAGTATACACTGAAGATCAAAACCATAGGACTTGAAATCTTGAAAACCAATTTTCCCTTTAGAAAATAAATACTCAGGATGGGAACGATTAAATAACGAGCGGCCCAAGTGATGTCAAAAACCAAAGACTCTTTGATGCTGTACATTCAGAACACACTATCATCTTCTTTGAATCCTCCTCTTTTGTCACATCTCCTTATTTAATTTTGCTCTGGTAAGATGTATCGTGTTTGAACAACTCAAGTGGGAAGGCTCATTCCAGCTTCCAATATGTCAATGCTATTAAGTGAACACATGTTTTGTAGTGGAAGAGACTGGCTGATGTAGCAGCTCAGTCATTATTCAGCAGACAGACATCCAGCTGAAAGCCATTAACCCAGAGAAAACAAATGACTGCTCTCAGGCTTTGCCCCTCCAAGTTTATGTTTCCTGGAAAGAAAAGTATTTAGCCCTGAACCCCAGAGCCCGTCAACATAAAGACCTTTCTTTATGAAAAGATTATTTTAAATATTTCTTTGAACTTGGAAAGGCAACATATATCTAAGGGAATTGTTCTAGAAAGTAGGAGAAAACAGAGGCAATGCCTAGGGCATAAGCAATTATTACACCATTTTCTACTACCTACGGGGCTTCAAGCATTAGGGAGGTGGGAGAAGAAAAAGAACATTTTGATCTATCATGTGCTTTTGAAGATCTGATTAAAAGTAAGTCTGTGATAAGCAGGAGGTCAGGAGAATCCATAATTCTGTAGCATTTCACAATTTTAATTTTTATGACGTTTTTTAAATTAGCCAAAATATTTTAAGTACATTTAGTGATATAACAATCAAGTAAATCAAATATCAAGCTCCTTAGATAAATAAAAGATTCAGCTCTATGATATGCTGATGTTGCCAACCTCAGTGAGAGTTTAGCACCTAACTGAACTGGTCCTAAGATTATGGTGGACTGCCCCCTTTTATATGGCAAACTTACTGGAATTAAAGTTCACACTTAAAAACTCAACAACTCAATATATCCCATGTAACAAATGAATCCTATATGCAGCAAAATATTAATAGATTTTTCCATTTTATTTCTTTTCACGGGAAAATTTTCATGCAAATGGAATTTAGGAAGTTGAACAATCATCTATATTCCATTATGTCATTTGGTAGTTCAAACTACAGTTTCAAAAATGTAAATTGATACACTGACTTTTCAAAATGCTTTAAATCTATTTCTTTCAGAACAAAGAAAGTCAGAGAGAAAAAGGTATTTGAAGAGCAGAAATGAACATAAGGGCTTCAAAGCAAGTAAGGCTTGCAAGCTGTTTCAGATCCCCAGTTCTGATAACTAGTATTAGTGAATGTTTAGAGAAAAGTATAAGAAATGAACATGACTAGTATATATCTTCATGCCTGCCTGTCTTCTAAATTTCTCAAATCAGCAGGTTAAGATTCCCTGAGCCAAAAGTTGTATTCAGCAATGGTCAGTAGCTGTCAGTGGATCAGGTCTTCATGAACTTGTCTGTCCTTTTTTGAAGCCATTTGAAGAAGGATTAATGCAGCAAAGATAATCAGCAATGAGTACGCATTCTGGGGCAGGCTAGAATTCAGTACAGCCCTCCAGTCTCTCACCAGAAAAGCACCTGACTTGGGAAATCATAGAACACCATGATGAAACACAGCCTTTCTTCTAGTGTTAGCTAAAGTCACAACACAGACTCCCATTTCCCCTGTTAAACTTGATCCAATGGTCATTTGCACCTAGGAGTTAACAGTGCAAGCATTTGAAAGGACTCACAAGATCATCTCTAAAGGCACTCTTAGAAGACGCTTCTCAGCTAAGGATGGCTTCCTTTTTCCACTGATGTCAGTGGAAATTCCTTGTGATTTGCAACAGAGCAAGTCTTTGGTAGACACAAACTCACCTCTGCTCAGTGAGAAGTAATCCGTGTGCATTCTGTTCTTGGCCTCTACATTCATCATCCTAATTCTGCAACACAGATGTTCATTCTTTCGGACTAACATCGCATCCCCTCTCATTGCACAAAGGATCAAATGCAACAGCATGAACATTTTTTATTTCAGCCTCCTGTTGCTGCAGACAAGTATCACAGACAACCCCATGCACAAGCTTATCAAGCTTCATCTTCAACAATTTTCAATCATGTTATTCCACTATTCTTCTCAAAGTAGTTCCATAGCCTTCTGCATTATGCTTCCTATTCCAGATAGTTAGAAACTATCTTCTAATTATCAACCTGATTTTTTTTTATGGGATCCATTTGTTTTTCTTCTAGTGTTGTTCTTCAGCAACAAATTATAGTCACTACTGACTTGGGTTTGGATCAGCACGTTGCAACTTAAAGATAAAAGGATCATTGTATTGCATGTTTATGAACTAATTCCCCCTGCAGTTATTTTAATAGAAAATATGCAGTGAAGTAATGAGAAATATAAATTAATGTCATTGGCAGTTAAAATGATAGCTTATAAAGTTACATGACAATTAACAGGCTCCCTAAATTATAACTCATGCTTTAAATTACTAATATCTAATTATCTATATATGCATATCTCTATAAGCTAATTATCTGTAATGTGTAAAATACTTAAGAGTTCTACAAAACCTTCAGCCATTAATAATAGAGTAATTAAAAAATTATCAATAATATACTTTGAGTTAATTACATAGAAAATATATTTATCAATCACATATATTAACCCGATGAGCCGATTTGGCTTGTTAGAAGAAGCCTTTGTATTCTGCTGGTGTCTTTCATAGTGGCTGAGCCTCCTGCTAAACTTAACCTTTGTAATTCTGGGAGCCACAGGCTCCTGTTCCTGCTCTTCACGCAGAGCTCACCCGTGCTGCTGATGGATGGGTTCATGGAAAACAGCCACACAGCTCCCTCTCCTAATGTACATAGGGGAAAGTTGGGCCATAAAACAACCACAAATGCTACCACTCTCCCAAAAGTATACCTCCTGCATCCACAAGTGCAGTAGAAGCACAAGTCTGCATTGGAGGGTGGCAGGGAGTGGCTGTTTAGGAAGCTTAGAGACTGTTTTCTGGCATATGTAAAGCAGGCAGCTTGCAACCTCCAGCACTGCTGCCTCTTCCAAGTGTCAAAGCTGTTTTATTGTGCTTGATTTCATTTCAAGTTGCCTTTAGGACATGTATGCTGGGCTGAACAGCCATCAAATAAGGCACAGGGAGGTGGAGCTGGTCAGGAGAAAAAATCTGCAGCCCTCATCCCAAATAACAACTTTGACAAAGATTCCTCCAGTCTTCAGGACAGGATTAAAAACGAATCAGTACCAAGCACATTAAACAGCATATATTTTTATCCTCCCACATGTGCAAAGTATTTGAAGCACAAAAAATAATGAGCAGTATTGTCCAGTACATGGTTGCAGGTTTTGTCTGGCCGAGTGTGGTATGAAGGTCACTCCTGAGGAACTGCTGGCCAATTTCCCTGTTTGCTGATAAACCAAAATAAGACTCCTGCCCTTTCAACTCAAATTATACTATGGCTCTGCAAGGCAACAGTACCTGGGTCCTAGTTCTCACTGCAAGCTGATGGGCTGATTGATGTATCACTCCTATACAGCCAATCCTTAATAAACCTAAATGTTGGGGATTATTTTCCTTACAAAGAAGATTTTCACGCAACTCTTTCCTCTTTCCTAAAACAGTTTATTTATTCAAATATGCCTCTAAAACGCATACCTGAATAGTCTACTGCTAATAAATGTACATGGGCAAATACACATAAAAGCTGCTCTTTCAAACACAGTACCTATTTCTCCATATATGAACAGAAGGGGGAAGGACAGACTTACTCAAAGCTTGAATCCATTATAGCTCTGTGACTGGAATCATTCCCATGAAGGAGAAATAATCTCCACTGTAAGTAATGTTTGTATTTTTGCTTTACAGGTTATACAAGATTTGCGCTTCCCTACGGAACTGAAAAAAAAAGAAAGTTAAACAATTCTGCCACAGTTCCCCTGGGATCCTCTCCAATACCTTTTGGAGACAATAAGAATGATTTTGCTTTGCCTTAAATTAAGCCAAAACTTCCAAAGACAACATGAACAGATATACACAAATAGTGTTTCCCTTAACTTAAAATCACATTAGTCACTGGACAGTATTTCCTTTCTTTCAAACATTCACACTTGAAATAGGATAATATTCCTGAAGGTACATTTGTATATACATTGCTATCTATAATTTTGTCACAGACAAGTAATAGAATAAGTCATACCAAGATATATAATAGCAGTTCACTGAAGTTAATGGCTTGGTCATTTTTTAATAATTTTTACAGTTTATTTTGTAATTTTTTTGTGCCAAGAATATATCACTTAATTTCAACTTCAAGTCTAGCATTTGGGTAAGTTTTGCAGAGTCTCTCAGAAAAAAACATTACACTACCTCTTTATGCCTTAAATTTACTCTTACTGGAGACAGCAAGGATATAGCGGAGACTACTGCATGCCCATGAGAAGAAAGGCTGACCCGTAGTTTTCACATATCCACTGGGATGAAAGAGAAGTGGCCTCAGTGGTATAGAATGCAGGAAAATATATGAAATTGACCCGTACACACATGCATGATCAGTAAAAAGGTTCTGTGTGTGGTTTATTTTGCTCTTAAAAACATATTCCATCTGCTCCCAGTGACTGCTCCCAGTGACTGGGAGCATGTAAGTACATACAGTATTTCATTTGGAAGATTAGTTAACTTTCATGGGAATTAACAGAGTCCCATCATTCACAGCTGACTTGGACAATAAAATCTGTTTTCTGCCATTAATCTGGCACCAACTGGCTGACTGGTCACCTATGGTGAGCTGTGAGACATGAGGAGTGGGGAATGGTCATGTTTATTCACCAGATAGTACAGTGGAAAACAAACAAAGAATTATATTGGGAAAACTATGGGTCACAGAGAAGTTCTTGTCCATTCAATGCAGGGTGCAAGTTTATTAATGTTATTCCTCAGAGCTCTTCTCTTACCCACAGTTCAGGGAAGGAAGCTATTTCCTTCTTACAGGAGGAAGGAACAAAAAACAAATACACAGAAGATTGATAAAAGTACAAAGCATAAGCACTGACAAGTCTTTGAAGAACTACGTATACATTAATAATATTTACTTAGTAATAACAGATGTTTGGATGTCAGCTTTTCAGTGTTTTAATACAAAATCTACTTCAATGTCATTACAGTAGGCCCTCAGCATGGCTGTAGACCAGATTTCTGGATTTAAAACCTTATCTTAGCAGGAACACGTTTTACTCCAGGCACACTACTTGAGAAGCTGGCTTATTAGCTGGAGTAAGGACTTCAAAATTATCTGAATTTAGACATTTTTGCTTAAACACAAGCAGCTTAATCAGCTTGAAATTTCCAGTCCTGAATGCTGTAAGCAAGATCAGACAGAGCTAGTTCAGAAAACGTTTGTTCGTCAACACAGGAGTCATCATACAAGACCTTGCTAAAATATCAGAAGGCAGAGTTTGAGAGAGGTTGCTAAAACAGGCTAAAATACAGTAAATCCAACACCAAATTTTGGGGACTGCAAACCAGTGCCAGATACCACCAGATCTGCCTGAGCAACTGAGCCCCACTTGATACCAGTTGATTTTCTGATAGAAAAAAAAGAAACATGTTAAAGTTGTGCTGTTTACCAATTTCTCATTTTGGAGGTGGAAGAAAGCTGTACCTGTGGAGTCTGATTGATTCTTCAGCCACCTCCATGATGACACAGCCATGGGTTTAGATTCAGCTAGACCTTTCACAGGACTCTTCCAAATCCATATCAAAAGTAACTGACTGGTCACATATCTAGAGAAAACCAGAACATGCAACATTGAGTGCAATTTTACATTCTGCATTTCTGGGCATTCCTCCATACTGTGTACTCCTCAGCAATACTACCATGAGCTGAAAAAGGGGGAGATATGCTCCAAGATCAGCAATAGCTAAGGTATTGCGTATTTTCCGCGCAGTACAAGGTGCCACTCAACTCTGGGAAGTTGTGCTTAGCAGGAGCTAAAAGCCCAGGTGAAACCTTCCCTGTGTGTGTATGACACACTCTACCTTTCTCTCTTTGAGTTGAATAAGTCCTTCTTGACAAAAGTGAGAGAGAAGAGCTACTTGCAAGGAGGAGTCATGGTGCCTGTTAGCTGTGCCATGAACACAGAAGAAGCTGTGAGTCTAGGGCCCTCATCACTCACTGACGTAAAATACCCACAGCTAGCTAACAGGAGCTGTTTTGCTTCCCTAGCAGGCATCATCTCCAAGGATAGTTTATTCCAGGGTCCTCACAGGAGCAACAGCCATCACCTGAGCTCCACATGGAGCTGGCTTCTCCCACAGAAGGTCCATGACTAATGACTGGTTTTCAAGTTACCACTCCAGAACTTTGTCAGAAATAAAACTTAAAGTGGTTCCCTGATAACTTAGTTGAAACAGGAGATAGGTATTAAACTGTGGCATTTATGACTGATTTTGTTCACAGCACAAGTAAAGCCTTGCAATAATTCTACTTGCTAACAGTACTCCTTTTTTTTTTGCTGTCCAGCTCTGAAGAGAATTCATTATTAGCATGCACTTGATAGGTTAATTTTTCAGTTCTGCATGATTAATTGTGGCACTCTGAAGTAAACACCCTATACAAGAGCAATTCACTCAATATGCATGGTGGTGTGTGTTCAGTCTGTTTCTTCCTAAAATATACATATGCACTGGAACATTAGCCCAAATTTTTTTTTAAAAAAATCCATTTAGAAGTTGGATTGCTCCATTTTAAGCAAGTCAAAGTTGAAAACAGGATACAGCGCATATATCACCAAGATACCAATTAACACAATTTTTTTCCTCTAGGAAATATATCAGCTCTTGAAGACTGAACTTTTACTGAAACAAAATACATTAGTGAGAAAACAGCCTTGAGCTGTGGTCTTTTTGGCACTTCCAGACTATGCTAGAGTAAAAGAAAAGCAAGAATTTTAACGAGAAGAAAAATATCACTGCAGTTTAAAATTAAAATTAAAAAAAAGAGAAAATAGGTAAGAGTACAGTGTAGAGCATGCAGTTAAAATGAGTACTATTCACTGGCTTGGCACAAGGATATATCAAAGGAAGGAAAAGCTCCAATTTTTAGAGAACTGCAATCAACTACCAAGAATCAAAACAATACGTGGCTTCATGGAAACAGCCTATTACAATAACAATAATACACTGTTATGCAGTGTTTTTTTCCTCTTTAGATCTCACGGCTGTTTATAGTAAATGCAGAATAGTGTTGCTTGGTGGCTACAAAATCATAGAATCATAGAATAGTGAGGGTTGGAAAGGACCTTAAGATCATCTAGTTCCAACCCCCCTGCCATGGGCAGGGACACCTCACACTAAACCATGCCATCTGAGACTATGTCCAACCCAGACTTGAACACCACCAGCGATGAAGAATTCACAACTTCCTTGGGCAACCCATTCCAGTGCCTCACCACCACCACAGTAAAGAGCTTCCTCCTTATATCCAATCTAAACTTCCCCTGTTGAAGTCTGAACCCATTACCCCTTGTCCTACCACTACAGTCCCTAATGAAGAGTCCCTCCACAGCACCCCTATAAGCCCCCTTCAGATACTCAAAGGCTGCTATGAGGTCTCCACGCAGCCTTCTCTTCTCCAGGCTGAACAGCCCCAACTTTCTCATCCTATCTTCATGCGGGAGGTGCTCCAGCCCCCTGATCATCCTCGTGGCCCTCCTCTGGACTTGTTCCAACAGTTCCATGTCCTTTTTATGTTGAGGACACCAGAACTGTACACTATACTCCCAGTGAGGCCTCATGAGAGCAGAGGAGAGGGGCAGAATCACCTCCCTTGACATGCTGGTCACAGCCCTATTGACGCAGTCCAGGATACAGTTGGCTTTCTGGGCTGCAAGAGCACACTGCCAGCTCATGTTCATTTTCTCATCGACCAACACCCCCAAGTCCTTCTCCACAGGGCTGCTCTGAATCTCTTCTCTGCCCAACCTGTAGCTGTGCCTGGGATTGCTCCCACCCAGCTGTAGGACCTTGCACTTGGCATGGTTAAACTTCATCAGGTTGGTATCAGCCCACCTCACAAGCGTGTCAAGGTCCCTCTGGATGGCATCTCTTCCTTCCAGCTTATCAACCAAACCACACAGCTTGGTGTCATTAGCAAACTTGCTGAGGGCATACTCAATCCCACAGTCCATGCTACCAACAAAGATGTTGAACAAGACCGGTCCCAACACTGCTCCCTGAGGGACATCACTTGTTACTGGTCTCCAGCTGGACACTGAGCCACTGAGCACAACTCTGCGTGCAGCCAGCCAGCCAGCTCTTCCACCGAGTGGTCCACCAGTCAAACTGATATCTCTCCAACTTAGAGACAAGGATGCCACATGAGATGGTGTAGAACACCTTGCACAAGTCCAGGTAGATGACATCAGCTGCTCTACCCCTGTCCATCAGTTCAGTAGCCCCATCCTAGAAGGCCACCAGATTAGTCAGGCAGGATTTCCCCTTAGTGAAGCCATGCTGGCTGTCACCAACCACCTTGTTGTTATTCATGTGCCTCAGCATGCCTTCCAGGAGAATCTGCTCCAAGATTCTGCCAGGCACACAGGTGAGGCTGACTGCTCTGTAGTTCCCTGGCTCATCCATTTTCCCCTTCTTGAAAATGGGGGTTATATTTCCCTTTTTCCAGTCGTCGGGAACTTCACCTGACTGCCATGATTTTTCAAGTATGATGGACAGTGTCTTAGCAACTTCATTTGCAGCTCCTTCAGGACCCGTGGATGGATTTCATCAGGTCCCATGGACTTGTATATGTTCAGGCTCCTAAGATGGTCTCAAACAGATCCTCTCCTACAGTGGGCCCAGGGTCTTCATTCTCACAGTCCCTGCATCTGCCTTCCAAGACTTGGGTGGTGTGGTCAGAGCAGTTGCCAGTGAAGCCTGAGGCAAAGAAGTCATTAAGAACCTCAGCCTTCTCCAAATCCAGGGTAGCCAGTTCTCCCAATAGCTTCTGGAGAAGGTCCACATTGTCCTTAGATCTGTCTTTTATTTGCAATCAACCTATAGAATCCCTTCCTGTTATCTTTAACATCCCTAGCCAAGTTTAATTCTAAATGGGCCTTAGCTTTCCTAACCTGGTCCCTAGCTTCCCAGACAACATCCCTGTATTTTTCCCAGGCCGCCTGTCCTTGCTTCCACCTTTTCTAAGCCTCTCTTTTCCTTTGAATTTTCCTCAGCAGTTCCTTATCCATCCAAGGAGGTCTCCTGGCCCTCCTGCAGCACTTCCTTCCAGTTGGGATGTATCGCTTTTGAGCTTGCAGCAGGTGATCCTTGAATATGAACCAAGAGCCCCTCTAGGGCTATACCCCATGGAACCTTACTGAGCAGGTTCCTGAAGAGGCCAAAGTCTGCTCTCTTGAAGTCCAGGGCAGTGAGCTTGCTGCACACTCTTCTCACTCTACTGAGGATCTCGAATTCGACTATCTCATGATCGCTGCAATCAAGGCTGCCCTGGAGCATCACATTTCCAACCAGCCCTTCCCTGTTGGTGAGCATAAGGTCAAGCATGGCACTTCTCCTTGTTGGCTCCTCTATTACTTGCAGAAGGAAGTTGTCTTCCACACAATCGAGGAACCTCCTGGATTGCTTGTTCTGGGCTACACCATCCCTCCAACAGATATCAGGGTGGTTGAAGTCCCCCATGAGGACAAGGACCTATGAGCGTGAGGCTGTTCCTATCTGTCCGTAGAGTGCTTCATCCACAGATTCCTTTTGATCAGGCGATCTGTAACAGATCTCCACAATAATGTCTGCCATCGCTGTTCTGCCTTTAACCCTGACCCACAAACTCTCTATTGACTACTCTCTATTGACACTCTCTATTGCCATGCATAAAGCTTGCTTATAAAATACTTCTTAAAAGTGCTTCTCACCCTCTTAAACACAATTAGATAAAAAGATGACCTATAAAGCCTAATTTGGCTCTTGATTGCTCTGGAACATGGAAGAATTGCCCAAGTGAATCCCAAGAGAACTTAAACAACAGAATGGCCCAATCCCACTTATGTATAAAAGGATACATATTAAAAAAAAAAAAAAGTCCAAGTCCACCAAAATAAATGGAAAACTCCTTTTTCTTCCCACCCTAAGTGAAACACCAGAATATTGGTGTTGTGAATACTCAATTTTCTTAAAATGAAGGATTTCTACTGTTGCCCATGTTTAGAAGTTAGCAAGACAGATGTGGAAGCAAGGCAAGCAATCCAATCCCTGGAATTAATAAGGTTTCTGTGAAAAAAAACCCTTTCAAATGTGGGACCTGCAGCCAGTGCCAGGAGCTACTGAAAGAAGTGCGTAAGGACATAGACAAGACATGAAAGAAAGTGAGCATGTCTGTGCCAATACAGAGGCAAAGCTGTAAGTGCATTAACCCAAAGAAAACACTTCCAAGAGGTATCACAGCAATCTAAAAACTGAGAACTAACAGTTTCACTACTAATTTTGCATACCTTTGAAGGTCAGTCTATAGTAAGAAGCAGTTTCAGGCCGCACATTAAGTTTCTACAAATTCCTTCAATACTTGTGTTGTTCCGTACAAAAGAAAGGAGAGGAAAGCCTACAACTAATCCCATTTCCTACCTTCTTTGGCTGCCAGCCTTCAGACAACGCATGTGCTCAGTGGCAAGCACCTCAGTCTTCCACATGTCTAGCTATAGCAGTGTGCTCTGTCCAGTAATACATTCAAGAACCAGATAGTCCTGCATATTTAGCTGAGACTAAATTTAGCTAGCACTACCACTGGGGAGTTCCCATCTCAGGGATCAACTCTATGGGAAAGAAAGACTTTATAGTATCTAACAGAACTTCCATGCAGGACAGGTGTTGCTATCTTTCAGACTGTTCCTTAATCTGACTGCATATTTGTCAGCACATTGTAAATATTTCTTAGATTTTATTAGACAGAATTTACCATAAAGGCATAAAGAAAAGAAAATTTTCTAACCAAAACAGCCGGATGCCAACGGGAATCCCACATCTATCCTGTAACTGATCAGGCTAAAGGTGTCTTCTATTACTGATTTCCTGAGCAATTTCCTCCAAGTTTTGATGTCAGGTGGAAAGTAGGTCCACCCAAAGTCTGCAGAAAGTATTTGGAATTTAAATTAAAGTCTTCAAGCATTTACACAGAAGTTGTTGAGTTCCAAAAGTTTGGTGCATAAGCCAAAAAAGTTCTTGGAATTTAATTTGATTTGGAAAGTTTTTAATTAGGAAGACTGGCAGACTGATCATCTTTATGAAGAGAACTGGTAAGCTAACCTTATAAAACAAGTGGACTTAATGTGAAGTATGTTTTGCGTGTGATTAACTATGCAAGTAAATCTATCATTGGCTTAATAGGAGAAGGGTGAGCCTATAAACTAGAAAACTAATGAAAAAATGAATTGTTCTGATTAAGTGGATCTTCCTGCTTGAGGAACAATCTCGCTGATTTTTTATTTTTCATTTCTTTTTACAAATAAAGCTTGGGGTTGCAACCTAGCAAATTCCTTAATCATGCAACTAACCACACTATCCATTATGTATAGCACAGTGCATATTTGATCAATAGCACTGTTTTTGTTAATGCTATATCAACTAAGTAGTAGAAAAAAAAAAACCTTTTCATTTTGTGGGTATTTTCAGTTGCTGAGTCAGAAAACAAAATAAGGTTCAACATCTGCATTTATTTTTGTTCAGTAAAGCTTGCATCTCCCTTCAGGGCTGAAAGCAAGCAAACTGCTGCTAAGCATGATAATTACACAGCACTCAGCGTGGTGAGTAGAATAACATTGTAATTGTCCAAGGGTTTGAACAATATGGACTGATTTTGTATACTGTATAATTTACAGTAAAGATTCAGAATGTGTTTTCTTCGCTCCAAGAACACTTCCATGCTTTAGCTCTGGATCATTATGCGTGGAGACAAGCGCTCACAATCAAATTCAATCCAGATGAAGAACATCTGCAAAAATAGAATAATTTATTTTATTGACATTTACATTTACATAATTTTATCTGGGTCTGATTCTGCTTGTGACGGTCAAGCTAATAGAAAATAACCAAGACCCCTTGGAGTCATTCAGACAAAACAAAAATATGCAAACTCTTGAAATGTTACCACAATCATAACAAATTAATGACAGTGACTGAACCGGAGTGAAAAGACTGAAGAAAATATTAACGAGCTTTGTGCTTAAATATGGTTTATTTTCCTTCATGAGGTCAGGGTAAGACTTGGGCATATGCAGTTACACATTAAGACCTTAATTCTGCAGAAATCTAAGTGTTTATTTTTACATGCTGAAGAGTCACTGTGGAGCAACTGGGACTAATAACAATTGAGAACAGTTATGGATCAGGGCCCATATAATTTCTGAGCATTACCTGTGGTGGTGCATAGCAATGAGAACAATGAATACAAGAGCAATCTTTATTGCCACTGTGTAAAGCTGCAACATGACCTAAAAGCGGTTTTACAGAAAGAAATGAACAGCTCAGCACTGTGAATGTATGGTATCATCCTTTATGAGACACAGACAAAAATCTTTACAAAAATAATCAGAAGTCTTAACAGTGCTCTGTTTTCTATGGCTTTTAAAGCCCTGTTTTTTGTGAATTGATTTTAACTGGGGGAGAAAGGGAAGAAATGGAGCCGGGGGCAGGAGTGGAGAGTAAAGGGGAGAGAGAATTCCTACAGATATGTTTTCCTTTACCCAAATTTAAAGTTTCAGCAAATTACAACTCATACATTTTCAGTATCAATCATCATTTTAAAATTAGTGCAGATTCTACTAAAAAAAAAAAAAAAAGCTAAAAGCAAAACCAATTGAGTTTTGCTTTGTTTTTACCCCCAACTAAAAGATTCCTAATTCAAAAACTGGAACAGCTGTGTTCCTGACCTGAAACATGGGATTTCACTGTCAGGGATTCACCTCCATTGTCATATTGGAGAAAAAGAGAAACACTACAAACAGGAGGTAGGCACAACACTTTCTTTGTTTTTTCATGGCTGCCATGTTCAGACAAAAGTACTGCATAGTGGATTTCATATAAGTGACCTTCTGCTGGATCACACAAAGCCCTTCAATAGTGCAATTCACAGTACAATTTTTCACAAGCTTCCTATTAAAATTGACTTCACTGCAGTTACTGGACATAATGTATCAATGATGCATGAGTGACATTTTATGCTTAGATGAGTTTATGCTATATGAAAAAGGAAGAAAAATATGGGCTTTGTATGTAAAGCAGTATCCTTCTCCTCAATGTCAACAAACACTAATCAGATCTGGAAATCAAGCCTGTGAACTGTTGAGGCTAGGTAACCTTAACATTCAGAACCAGACTTTTCAATTAATTTGATACTCATCCTTATGATGCATTTAACACTGCAATGTTCCAAGTTAAATTTTCAGGCAAATCTCAGTTTCTAACAGTTGGCCTAATAAACTTGAAAGCAGATGCTGCTAAATTAAAGAGCAAATAATAAAAAGTAAGAAAACAGAAGATAATATGGTCTATTAAGTGCACAAGGTTTTTTCTACATTATTATAGTCCTGGGAAAATGGTTCACCTTTTTCACTACTTTCTTCACTGCCCATTGCTCTAAAAGGAGGTGATAAAGGACTGTAAACAGAAGACAACCATTTGGGTTGCTTTCCAAACTATCCTTAGCAGCTGTGGCATCAATTTCAGCATTACCTCCTGGAGTGAAAACCCAAAGTATATATGCAAAACTAAATGGTCTCAAATTGGCTGCTGCACTCAGCACCCTTGTTTATGTTTCACACATTAGGCATAAGACTTCCTGAATTACATCAGACCTATAGCATTTACTCAGCAGGAGGTTGAAAGTTCCTCCCTAAGAAAGGTGAGCAAGATCGAGTGAAAGACAGCAATCTGATACAAGCACAAAATATCTCAGGAGACCCACTTCTGATGGAGACATGAGCATTGCACCTTATCTTTTCATAAGCACTAATATTAAGAATGTCACATAGGCCACATTCTCCTTTGTTACTACTACTAAATTTACCTATCTATAAGTATATATATTTGCCTATTCAAACATGATCTGTGTACAATAAATCTCTGCTTTATAGCCCACAGGACTTCACATTACCTTGCTTGCTTTTGCAGCTTTTCAGAGGAACAAAGGAAGGAACACACCAGGGCTATCAAAATAACCTAATCTTTCCACGAAGTCCACCAAAACCTTCCCACTGACTTTGGTACCACCGCTCAGCTCCATGAGAGCAGCAGTGTTGCCCCACTGGAGCTCCTGGCACCAGGTGTTTTTTTTGCAGAACTCCAGAGCAGTCCATGCGGAGGAAGCAAACTCTGCTCTTAACCAGCAAAGCACATTATCTCAAGAAACAACATCATAAACATAAAGCTCATAAACAAGCTATCAAACAGGATTCCTCACATTCATCCTTTCTTCAATAAAAGGAGTAATTTTAATTTACTGAGTACATTTTAAACTGGTGCACCCCGGATGCGTAGCTCCCTCTCTATGCTATCTCATAGTAAAAGAACATATACCACAGGCATAGTGAACAGAAAGTGGGAGAGAACATCTCCCACATACTGAGTAGAAATACTTGATCAAGTTGTTTCTGGACACCATGAGAAACCAAATTTTAAGTATTCCAAGGTTTGCCTTAATACAAATAACTGTCATAAAATAAAGGCTCTTATAAATATCATTTGCCTCCATGCCTGCAGAGTAAGATTTAGTAAATTTGTATTATCAGATACTTGAAATCTTATGTTAGACCTTAAAAAAATTTTTTGGTGTTCTGCTCTGGCGATCCTCAAGCATATTCCACTGAAGAGAATAAGAAGCAGAAAACCTGAGAAGTACATTTCCCAGAGCTTCTCATATCTGTCACCTCACACAGGTTTTCTTGCAGAAGGATATGGCTCCATGTTTGCCAGGCATTTCCATGCTCTTTAATAACACTGAAGTTCCTTTTGCTTGAGAAAATTCTAATCACAAACTGGACAGTCCACAGTGAGTTCTTGCATCAAAACATGCTGAAGTTCAAGAGAGTTTGGATCTGGCCCAGAAAACTTGATTGCAAAGCAGGATTGTATTTATGTCAGCTTTACAGAAACTGTTAGAAATTCTGATGGAAGACCTTCATATCTAGGTTGGACATTAAGCAGTCTGTTGTCTGAAAAATTATGCCAGTAAAATAAAACTGTTTTCTTAATTATCTCGACCCTTTCTAACCTACACAGTCTTCTTTTTTAATAAGGCTCAACCTGTGGGGTTCAGTTTGTATTTAATTTTCTGAGAAAGGGAGAGGTGAAAGACTGGGGTTTTAATATGTGACAAAAATGATGGATCTGTGAGGGGAGTTTTTAGAAGAGGTCTGGGATACATGCAACAAAGTAGGTCCCAAAGGACAAAAGGAAATTTCTCACTCAGAGATTTTTACTGTCAGCTTTTCCAGGACATGATTTTTCTGGCAGAGTTAAACAACCCTTTAATGTGGATGTTCAGTAATGGAAAGTTTAACACTTAGCTGTATCACCATTATATTGAGAGGCTATGCTGGGTCAGATACCCAGCACTTGTATGTCAGTTTAACTCCATTGAAAATACTAATTCCAACAGAACTTCACTGTTTTACAGTAGTTAAAAGTCTGGATACAAATCCTGCAGAAACAAAAGATCCATTTAAAATAGCCCTCTTCTAAAGTCCTTCCTAAACCTTGATTCATGGGTGTTTTGAATACACAGTAGGAAGTCAATAGCTCTTTTCCTTCCTCACTCATGAAGCCCCATTATTTTTGATGCAGTTTACTTTTAGTGAAATAGCTTGAGGCAACTAGCTTTTAAACAAGTTTGGTAAACAACCTTATCCTCCACCATCTTCCTGTGACAGTTATCTTTTTCCTGTTTCATAGAACATAGGTCATAGGTGCACTGTGCCAATCTTACCAGTTCACTTCCATAGATAGAAATGTTCTGTGATTAAGATATGTATTTCAGCAGGAAAATTGAAAAGAACCCTGGCATTTGCTTGAAATGGTAAAAAAATATAATAAAAAGAAAATAAGAAAAAATAGTTTGAAGGCAGAAACTAATTTTGAACCATTTTTTTTTTTCAAGAAGCTACAAATAGGCTGTTCAACAAGTGACCAGCTGAAGTCAAAGAAGTGCTACACATTGATCCCTGGCAAAGAAAAACCTCACTTGCAGTGTTAAAACCCTTTTTTAATTATATCTCTCCTGAAAATACAAATGAGCATTTAGAAATAGCACAGCTCTCCATGGCAAGAACAAAGGGCACCACAGGTTGCTCCTCAGTATCTCTTTTTCTCCTATCAGCAGCATTTGGTGCAGATCTGAAAGCTCCTAGGTCCATTTGGGATGGTCTTCTTTTCAAGAATCTGTTGTATTTTTCACTGCTGTGTTTTGTAATGCCAGGCTACAATGCAATGATGGTATTTCACATCCACATGAGAGCAACAGAAGCTAAACTTTGACTTTTAAGCTTTTGTTGAATCACTGCAAAGTTGTGTTTTGAAGTGATTATTCAAATACAAATCAAAGGGGAAAATATGGTGGGCACTGGAGTTAAAGAATATTAATGCCATAATGCAGTACAGCAAAATGAGGATTCTGATTTACACATATTTCTTGTCCCTAACTGCACTTATGACTCCAGATACAAGTGCCTTAGAGCTATGATTCTTAAAGTGCAATTTAAAATAATTATTAAAAAGAAATAAAAATCTTTGTTAATTTTCAACAGGTACAACTGGTTCCATGCAGCACTGAGCAGGAGAGGTTCCATCCAAGGCCCTAAAGAAAGCTCTCAAAGACAAACAGCAGACTGCACCAGACAAGTCAATCTTTTTGACAGCAGTACATTTTAAGAGAGCAACAGAGTCTCATCCATAGGCCACCAAAATCAATGGAGCCTTAAGTAGCCTATAGATTATGGATTAACATGGACTATTACAAATATAAGACTTGCATTGATTTACAAGTAAATTTGGAAAGTATTTGTGCAGAACTTTAATGTACTGACCTCCTCTTTCAATAGTGTTTGGGAAAAAAAAAAAAAACAAAACAATTTACCTATTCATTCTCATTGTCAAACATTAAGCTTAAAGCCTTACAGGCAACATTTTTCAGTGCTCAACATTTTTATATATTCCAATGACTTCCTCAAAGTGTTGATAATTATCTTTCCATTATAGCTGTCCTCCTTCCTTTAGGTAATATATGTATGTACTTGACTGTAATTGGAAGGGAGACCATTATGCATCAGGTTGTGAGTAACCCAACATTTCAGCATTTTCAAAATTTGCTGAAGACATAGTTCAACTCAACTGCATTTTCAGTAAAACTGACGCAGTTGCAACTACACAGATACTATGAGCCAAACTGTTTTGCAGCACAAGTGCCACAATCTGTTAGAAGCTTAAATTTCACTAAGTGAGAAGAGAAGAGGTTAGATTATGTGTGCAAAATTGTCACAATCTGTACATTACCGGTAAGGAATTTCATCTGGGAGGCCTTTGTCACAGAGCATGTGAGATGCTTTTCACATCAGATAATCTAAGGGAAATATGTGGTAAGACAGCAGGGAACATCTTAACTAACAGTGGAAGGAGAAGAAAAAGAGGTACACTTAATGCTTAAAATTTGCCTATAATGGTAGCCTTGCCTTTTCATTTCAATTTAATTTTTATTGATTTTGTATGTACAACAACTGTCCTTTGGACTATCCAAGAGCACAAAACAAGTACTTACAGTTAAATCTTTAACTTCAAAAACTTTAAAGAATTGAAATTTGTAACTCGTATTTTTAGTGTTTTGATCATTTTAAATAATCTTTACGCACATCACCCATTCTCCGAGAACTCCAGTATATCAGTTTTCTACTTGAAAAACATCTGTCAATATACAGTTAAAGCTTAATGTGGCACATCCTACAGCAACTTGCTAGGACTATTTCTAGCATTAAATTATTTTCTTTAATTTGACTTCAGTTCTTCAGTGGCCAAAAATACCCAATTTAGCAAGAAAAATCTTATTTCAGAGCTTCGGTATTTTTGATATCACCCAGGCAAATACCAAAGTTACAGAGTTGTAGGCAGGATATCTCCCATTGGTTCAGTCCTGTTGTACTCCATTGTGCAGTGACGAGTGGTATTCTTAGTACGCATTGGAAATGTGAACAAATACCACTGACATTGCTAATGCACTCTAGATTTATACATACAG
Source organism: Myiopsitta monachus (assembly GCA_017639245.1). Classification (NCBI taxonomy): domain Eukaryota; kingdom Metazoa; phylum Chordata; class Aves; order Psittaciformes; family Psittacidae; genus Myiopsitta; species Myiopsitta monachus. Next base: position 46,016,819 of record CM029918.1, read on the forward strand.
GTGAGAATTGAATTAAACAACAAATTCTTTTCTGAGATTGTTGAAGTTCAATTTATCAAAGCAGAGATTTTCACTCCCTCTAATCACTTTGTCTCACTGATGTTTCTCAAGCAGCTAATTTATGCTATTATTCATACATTTAAGACTTCCAGCAACTCAGTAAATATCTATTCCTTCAGTGTTCAATTTTGCTGAGAAAAAAACAGCATGGCAATATCAAAACCAATTCCCAATACCATGATGTTTCATTACAAAGAAATTGTTGTTTTTTTTTCTTACAAAATAATCAAGAGAAAACAGAGACAGTAAATATCCTAAGGAACGCAAAATGTAGAACTGACATAGCCTATCATACTTTGGTTAAAGCGTTGTGATGGAAATGCAAACTGGAAGAGACATAGTCATTGAAAGAACATCATAGATGAGCAGTGATTGCTCCCTACAGACTTCAGAAAGGCAGAAGGTAAAGTAGAAGGACACATTTATAGAAGGATACATATGAGGAAGAGGGGAAAAAGAAATAAATTATACAGCAAATAAATCAGATCCTCTTTGTCCCACATCTAAATCATCACACCATGTGAATTTGTGGCTAACAGTCATGAAGTCCAGAAAATCAGTTTTATACAGAGAATAGAAAAAAAAAGATGTGCCAACTTTTACAAAAACTGACATCACAGAATTGGCCACATAAACTTATTAGAAGGAAACAATCATTAAACAGAGTTGCTGTTGAGAAAACAGAGGAAAAGTATAGTTCCACCCTATCGTTCTCCTGGCCCAGACCTCAGCACTACAAAACATTATATCATTATGCCAAGAAAGAAACAATCCATGCTGGGGGTCCCACTGCCCTTCATTAGGTCATGAGTAAGTCCCACTGCAGGTGTATGTTACAGGGAAAATACTTTTGCTCACTTTTGGACACAGACTCACGTGAAGTCTCAGGATGGACTTAGGTAAATTTTATAGATAGCAGTTGAGCTGAAAAAGTTTTGAGGTGGCAAATACATGTCCTACTTAGTTCAGATAAATATCCCAAATATAAGGGTCAGGACCACATCAAACACAGATAGCAAGAATATCCTTGGTTGGGTCTGTGCCTTGGGCATCCAAAGACCCCAAGGTCCCCCAAAGGCTTCTGAATAGCGGATAAGATGTATGGCACCTGTGGAATAGAACAAACTGGAGAGAAATTTCTGCACATCCTTCCTCAGGTCTGCAAGGTTTTAAGATGCCAGCAGTGAAAATTAATGTGCCAGATTAAATTTTCTGTAGATCAGGAAATGCTAAAATATGCTGCACTAGAAGCAGTAAATACAGGTAAATAATACAAGTGGCAAATAAGAGTAAACTAAAGCCAATATTCCTCAACTTTTATTTGAAGGACCACCTAAGCTTCAAAAGGAAACCACAAGCCATCTTAAGCAGTATTGCCATGTTGCTTCTAATTTATAAGCAAAATTAAGCATCATTTTGAATGTTAAATTATTACTTTCTCTGGTTTTAACTTGTGGTTATATATGAGCCCATACATTTCCTGGGAGACTTTTTCCTGATATCATAGTCAAGTTATAATGCCTTTACGGACCACAGCACACAAAGAATGCTGCCTAAGACAAAGAGAGACCATAAAATTTATAACAAACTTTGTGTGTGATTACTATACTTGACAACATCCATCATTTTTTTCTTAATAAGAGCCTTTAAAATATCTATATAGGTGGAATGAGTTTGGTGTTTATGTAAGCAGCAACGGTAAGACTTAAGCTCAACTAAAAAGGGGGAAAGAGATTATTTTTACTTTCCACATGAAAGGAATGTCAGAATATCTTATGTGCAAGATATAATATATGAACTATACTTCCATTATTTTTGGCTGAACTGTAAGGCATATGTATCTTTTTCCTCCTCTTTCTTTAGGACTTAGAGGTTGCCACTGCTGCTGTCCTTGCAAATACAAATGCTATTTCAGATCTAGGATCTCAATCCCTTCTTGGAGGAAGTATTTTGGAAGTTTCCTACCCACTTACCTGTCAGGGACATACATAATGAAGCTGACATATAACAAGCGTGTAGGGAATTGGCAATTATTTCAGTGCCCAGAGAACTTCACCTTTCCCATCTCTTGTTCCTGTATTACAGTTCCTATATGGTGGTCCTATGCTGTAGTGCAACCAGTGTTGCACCACATCTGAGGAAGGGAAATGATACTATTTTTGCATAGAAATCTCTATCCCTCTAAGTTTCAGCTTCACATTTCTCTGAAGAAAGAATAATTCATGCGATTTGATTCTACAGACAGCTGAGAGTAAAATCTTTTCTGTCATGCTTCATTGTGAATGACAATGCTTATAATATCTCTATAAGATGTATCTTTTTCATGTCAATAGAAAGTTGATATTCATAATCTAAGCAATAATTATCCTTTGTAAATGCCTTTGGTTTTGGCTGCTACTATCATTATCGCTGCTTCAATTCACCGTCTCCAGTCGGTAGAGAAAAAAATGCAGCTATTTACTTCAATGGAGAGGGGAGGAAAAAGATTTTTGTTTTATGGAAAAAAAAATGTAAAAAGCTGGAGGGGTTAACACTATTAGCCTAGTGCTTGAGGTTTTTTCTCTCTTTGAATTTATTCCTGTTGTCCTGAAAGAAAAAAAAAAAAAAACAAAAACAAAACAAAAACCACACAACCTAATGTATTTACATCAAAGAGGGAGACATTCTAACTCCTCCATATATCATTTCATTTTTTTGTTGCACTTCTTGCTGTTTAATTGCAGAGTGTAGGCTGTATAACTTCCTCTTTGAGTAGATTCTTTACTGAAAATAGTTTATCCACTTGAAGAAAGGCAATTCACTTTAATTTATAAGCCCTAACTAAAAGGCATGGCATCACATTGTTCTGTATGTGTAAAAGAACCCATCTGTACAGAATATGGGGCAGGAGGTGGGAAGGGATTTCTTTCTGACTGCTATCCAACAGCTGACCTAAAGCCCGAGGACTCTAACTTGATATTTTTAGCATTATACATTCATGTAGCTTCATCTTGTCTTCTTACATTGTTACACTTAAGGCCCCAGGGAAAGCCTACTCTGCTTAACATCCAGCTGCTACGATGTACCCACAGCTACACATTTTTTGCAAGCAGGCTTAACTGCTGCTTTTCTGTTCTATTTATTGGCATAAGTTATTAAGAGGTAGACTTTTAAACCCACTTGAAGTAATTGTGCAAACTAAAGATAATTTCAATCCAACAAATGTGATAGGCAGGTGGCCTTCCACTGACCTACAACAGAAGATCTCACAGTCAGATGTGTCTTCCATACCCCTGTCTCTCCACAGCAGGCAGCTTCCCAGGATACTGTCACAACGGGTTTGGAAACCTTCTAATCCTCTGTTGTTTGTCCTTTGTTAGAAAAGCAAAGGCTCAAAAAGAAACACAAAATTTGTGTACCCAGAGAGAAAAAAGGTCTTTCATCCATCATATAGATTGCTGTGCAAAAGTTCACTTAGTATAAACAAAGCATACAAGGCAAAATATCCTGATCAGTAACCTTTCTAAGGCTAAGTGCCAGTACATCTCCTGCTATTTTTGTGATACAAAAGCACTATAAACCTTCCTCTTTTCCTGTTAGGGAGTCTCAGAATCACAGAATGCTTGGGCGTGGAAGGGGCCTCGAGATCATCTAATCCAATCCTCCTGATAAAGATGGTTCACCTAGAGCAGGTAGCACAGGATCATGTCCATACAGCTTTTAAATATCTCCAGAGGAGACACCACAACCTCTCTGGGCAGCCTGTTCCAGTGCTCTCATCCTCAAAGTAGAGTTCTTCCTCATATTCAGATGAAACTTCCTGTGTTTCCAGTTTGTGCCTGCTGCCCCTTATCCTGTGGCTGGGCACCACTGAAAAGAGTTTTGCCTGATCCTCTTGACACCCACTATAATGTAATGTTACGTATAATCCACAAACTGCATATTTATATTCAGTACTTTTAGCTGAAATAAGAACTGTGTTTCAAAAAGGCAGTGTTTCTGAGGTTTTCTTCACATCCAAACTCAGTAGAATGGAGAGATGTAGGGATGTCTGAAAGACTCAATTAAGAGCCCTGCAAAATACTTTCATCCCCCAGGAATTGCCAACACTAAACCCACACTCCAGATGAGTCTTCAAATTTTATTCACTTCTCATGTGCAAAGCAATTTCCCTTGATCACAACAAAGATGCCAGCATTTGCCCCCAAACCCTTACTTTCTTAGCCTTCTCTCAGCTGAGCCACCTTCCCAGAAGCAAATAGCTGGTCAAAAATCAGTCCATTTGGTGGGCTTGCTAGTTGTGAGAAAGGATGTAATTTGGGAGATTTGCACAACAAAACCACGACCCTTCCTCTACCTTGTCTGATTCTGATTTGCACCCAATGCTCTTACTGCTGTTGATTAACTGATCTTTTTTCTGTATGCAGTCACTTGTTGTTTATTACATAACTGTATGTTTCACTATCCTGAGGGAAGATAACTCAACAGCACAGGTCTGTGTATTACAGCTGATCCACATGGCACACTCAGGAAAATTCATCTGAATTATACTTTCAAGTGGATTAGTTGAACCACATTAAAAGCCTAGAATAAATATGACCTAAATTTGGTTTAGATTAATTTGTTGCAGAAACAAATTAAGCAAAATGAAATTAGGCCACATTTTTTTTTTTGCTAAATATGTGGCTTTACAGGGCTTTAATATGTTTTACCTAAGATATTTTAAATTTATACCTCTGATAGCCTGCAGAGACAAACCTTTACTACCCAAGAATAAGTGTCCAAGACAATTTTCCTATACATGTAATTTCAGGAACAGTGTGAATTTCTTGATGAAACAAAAATCAGAGCAGACAAAATATCATTTTTAATTTTCCATCCACAAGCTGCTCCCTGGACCCCCTATACAACCATACTGGGAACTGAATTCCCAGATTTTACATGCCTTGCTTCGACCTCCACCTCCTGAGATGCTCTTCTCCTGGAAAAAAGACACAAACCAAAACAAACAAGCTTCAGAAATGAGGGGAGAAAGCTGGCACAAACTAAAAGAGAGGAATGCAGCCAGAAAGTAAACACAGGTGAAAGAAAACTTGTAATCTCAATGGAAAGCAAAACCAGGGGGATCCTTTCTGTCTATTTTAGTTAGCACTGAACTAACCAGAGGGTACAACGTGGTGAAGGAAGACAAGGGGATAGAGGAGGAACATCAGTTATCTTCTTATGTATTTTTCAAGTTAACAAATATACTCCTCTATGAAAAACATGAGGTGGCCTGGGAAGGGCTCCAACAAGCAGCAGGCAGGAAGCCAGCTTTGGCTTCAGACAATTACTGAAATGAAAAACAAGAGAAAACCCCAAAACCTAACCCTCAGCTGAGATCAGAATCCCTAATGCACTTGAGAGCAATGATGTCAACCCCAAGTTCATTACAGACAAGAACAAGTCCCCACTGGTGAGAAGGGCTAAGGTGCAAAACATCCAATGGCAAAGTCATTAAAAGCCAAAAGCATCTCTTCTCATGACCCCAATGCCTTTTGAAGAAAAAGTGCTGGGCTGCAGGGGGAGCTGTACACCCACCATTTTGGCGCAGCAGTTGATGAGGGATGATGTTCCTCCAAATTATAGTGACATCTCAGAGATGCATTCTCTTGAGGGGCAGCAATACACAGACTCCAATAGTAAAACCTTTCATGTTACTGGCTATATTTCTGTCTGCACTTATTCTGTAGGTTTTCCAGCAGCTTTCTGCTTACTATGTTGAAATTGCTGTCCCTGACACTACAGTTTTGTGTCACGTACAGGTTTAATCTGAACTGATGCAGTATTTCCACTCTTATTTAGCACAGAAAATCTGTCCTTCCTCCAAGGTGAAGAACTGAGCACTGAAAAACAACATGGCCTATAAAACACTTATTAACTAATGATTACACCTTCTTCCAAACTGCAACAAAAAGTCTTCATCAGCACAAAGAATGCCCAGAAGATTATCTGCTTAATTTGCCATTAGTACCAAGGAGATAAAAAGTCTAAAGAATGCTTTATGGCCAATCACTTCAAAAGATGTTTAATTTTACAACATTCATATGTCCAACATATGACTGGTAAATAACTGTTACAACAGCACTGCACAAATACTACACGTATTTGGAATCTGAACAGATTTCATAATGACCTGTGAATCTGCAGAACATGCACACCATTGTGCCTGCTAATTCTGTTAACCTAAATTTATGCTTTATTTATATATAAAAAGGAGAGAGAAGCCATCTTAAAAAACCATCATGTATTCCATTTAACAGATAAATGGTCAGACTAGATGTACTGATTCGGCAAATTTTGCTGCAGATATGTTTTTCCTGCAATACGCAAGGAATGCAAGGTAAGACGTAAGCTACGTGAGGAATATAAGTTATGAAAAGGAAGCAGAGCAACAATTATTGTCATTCCTATCTAAATTCATTATGATTTATGACTTGGATATATTTATCACACTGCTTGTTAGCAGTAAATGCTGGCTTAGGTGATCCACACCATAGCCACAATTCTAACATGCAAATGCTTGGATATGGCACTGATGGTAATTAATATAAAAACCTGGTTGCAACAACATTCATCAGACTGAGCAGTCTTGACAAGACCTCTGAAGTCCTGTACTTCAGCTGAGAAAACAACCTTGCTCTTTTCTGGGCAATACTGAAGTACAAAACCAGTGGTTTAACTATGCAGTTTTAGCCAATGTTGCTAGACAAAAAATATAATAATTCAGTCAGGTTTCTGACAATCTGCTTTAAGTTAGGCTTAACAGGAGGCTAAAAGCAATTGTGTGATAATACCAGGAAGAACACAAGTAAATACTCTAGAAAAATTATTAATGGAGTAGATGAGGCATTACAGATGGACTGTCTCTGAAAGCTTATTCGACAAGGTCTCTGCCTGACCCAGCTGTTCTTCAGAGTCACTCAGAGAGACTGTTTTGACCAGAGATCGTAGAAGACTAATTTACAGACCATTTTACCTCTCTTTCATCTCAAAAGCAATTTTCCAGCTTAGTTTACTCGCAATACCATTAAAAGCATTCATTTGGAGAATAGACAGTGCAGAACATGTGAAGTAATTGACTATTAGACCTAAATATGAATCAACTTGATCAGGTCAAGCAGTGCAAACATATGACATGCACATTTGAATATGAGAACATGGAAGTAACCTTTTAAGTATGGTTTACATGTATTGCGGCAAAGGGCATGTGCAGCAACAAAGAAACATAGATACTGCCTCACCTTCATCAAATGGTACCTTCTGGAGGCTGATGAGTAAACATATATGAGAGCATCCCAGTCTCAAATTTGGTTGCTTGTTGGAAGTATCTCCCTCTTGGGTTGCACACACTTGGGCATATCGGGCATTGTAGTATAGATCTGCTGAAACCACAGCTTACCTCTAGTTCAAAGAGAAGGTAGAGAAAGTACTTTGGTTTCTTAACTTGAAAACACCATTTGGGGTTCTTCATCATGCCTGGGGTTTGGGGAAGAAGAATACACTACAGCCGCCCCCCCCCCACAAAAAAAAAAAGGGATTTTATCTGTTTCAATTAAATTGGAGCAACACAACCCAAGTTGGTTCTATATCATGTTTCTTCAAGAGAAAGATAATTGTTTTGAGTAAAATTTCCAATAGTTCACAGCAATAGAGCATTAAAGTAGCATATGTAGCATATGTGCCCTAGGAATTGATCAGCATTGCTCTCTTGAGCAGCAAAGAGCCATATTCTTCAGTGACTCCACCAGAGGCTGCCTGAAAAATGAGCAGAAAAATAAAGTATTGTCTTACATTATAAGAAAGTTCAAAGGCTGTTCCTACTTCCCAGGTATCTCAAGCACCATAGAAAAAGCAAATTTGTAAGAGAAGAAAAATGTTTTATTTAACATGAGTAATGAGACTTTTTGGGGGGTTTACATGTAGAACATATATTTCTACCAAAAATACTAGATATTTTCAGGACTAGCTTTTGATACACAACATCATTTTTGGTACAGCTGCATAGAAGAAATACATGTTTGAGGTTGAGAGAGAAGTAATATACTAGTTTGCCTCCAAGATTCAATCAGCTTCTGTCTAGCCACACACGTTGCGCTTATCACCAAGGTATCTTGGCAGTTATTCCAGCCATATGTCCATGACGTTCTCAAAACTTTGCATACAAATGCTGTAATTTCATGCACAATTTATGAACTTGCATCTGACAGCATGAGCCAGCAGTGCTCCCTTTATTAAAATGGGAGGACAGAAACACTGTCACAGTTTTTACTTTGTGCATGCATGTGCATCTATCTTCCTTTCACCATTAATTCAAATCTGGGCTGTGAGTATAGCTGGGGCAGGATGGTTGTCCACAACTATATTTTAGCCAGAAAAATCTCTGGCTACATACTAATCCTGCTTCTTCCATATGAAATTGGACAGTGGGTGACAAAATCCAGTCAAGCTAAAGGAAGAGAGTTTCTTCCTTTTCTCTTCTGAACATGTTCCATACCTTGCTCCATTGTTGGCAGATATGTGCTGAGTATCCACCCATTACTTCTCCAGCCCAGCTCTTTTTACATCAACCATATTTGTCAAAGCTGAAGAAATTCCTGTTCTCCTTCAGGCCACAACAACTCACCCATTGTACAGTAGGAACTGATTTCAGTTGCCTCAAATACACACAAACACACGGTGCTAATGAAAGATTCTAGTCTCCTGCCAGGCCTCCTCACACCTGCAGCAGTGGCTCCTGATCTTAGTTATCACTGCAGAGCTTTCCAAAGGCAGAGACTTGTCACCTCTTTGCCTGGAAGTGACCAAAACCCAACCAACCGACCACACACTTAAACAACTGTGCCAGCCTACTGAGCAGTCCCTCCTTGCTTCGAACTACTAGTTAGTTAACTAATTAGTCAACTGCTGCCACTGTAATCTGGGGAAATTGAGGAAGGTTACAGACACATCCTCCCTCTTTCTCTGGCGAGTGACAAATCAGGGAATGAAGCTCAGAGCCTCATGGCTAATATACCACTGAGGAAGTTGAAGTGGCTTCCAGGGAGTGCTCTTTTATTAGTATTTAGACCATGCCACACTGCCATTTACTGTGAGTTGGCAGGTGCTCTGCAGCTGCTGCTGTTCCACATCAGGAAGCCAATATTCTGCCTTTTGTATCCCTGATGAAGAAAATGCATCCTATGAGACATAATAAGAGATTCCCCATGGCCTCTGCAGAAACTAAGAATGCTGTAATGGTATACTGTTTAATACATGGGGAGAGAGAAGGAGCCATAGAACACTGAAAAAAGAGTCTATGCACATAATATACTTCTGAAAAATGATCGCTTTCACACAAGACGTATGGAAACAACCGCCTTAACTGACTGCATAATGCCCCTTCATATAGACAAGGCCAATCTGCCTGATGGATGACACTAAGCCCAGAAATGCACGAGCATTCTCCTTGGGCCACGAAGCAATAATGTCTCCGCACTAGAGTTACTGCCACTATTAAGACTAGGTGCAGGTTATTAATTATATTCGCAGCAGAAACAGAAGTAAAGGCTGTGGCATAACAGCATAATGGTGTTGAGACTGTCATTTCCCAGTCCAGACTCCTCTAATTAAGTCCCAGCTGAGGTCTCCCGTTCAGGTCTATAGTCTTGATTTCAAAGGAGGGAGGGGAAGAAATAAATAAATAGATACATGAACACAAGCAGTTTAATTCCTCTCCAAGTAAGGAAGGTGGATATTTGGAGGGATTTGTGGTTATTTTTTATGTGAGGAGATTGGTTGATTGTTTTGATCTAATAATTGTCCACTGTTCTTTTTTGAAATGAATTGACACTAGGACTACACCCCAGTCCTGACACTAGCACTTGGTATCACAGCACCTTATCTGACCTTTCATACTTCACTTCACAGAGTGGTAAATGGAAATTTCATGAACAATTCTACATATCTTTTACTGCTTGGGGCTTTTTTACAGGTACAAGTGATCTACAAATTTCTGGTACTTTACGTTTTTCAATGAAACATTATTTCTCATTTAAAAAAAAAAAAAAAAAAAAGCTCCAGAGGAAAATTGGAAAAAAATTATTTTTTAAAATCTACATACTCAATGAAATGTAAAACAAAAAGTTTTATACCTGCTTCCTGTTACTTTGCCTCCAGAAGACATTAGCAAACCCACTTATCTTTATACTTACATTTGCCAATAGACTACTTGAAAACAAAAAAATGCAGATGAAATTACAAAGGTAAATATAATTGAAAAGGCAGAAACCACAGTGTCTGGGGGTAGACATTCCCTTTTCTTCCTAATATTTTTATTTTACTTCTTATTTCTTGAGTAGACAGTCCATTCATGAGTCTGCCTTGCTGTTTGCTTCCTTTTTTAATTTAAACTACCTTTCTTATAGGTTTATATATTTAATTCCCTTGGGGTGAGGCTGTTGAAGAAATCATTAGTCAATGGTTTATACAATTGTAATTTCATTTTCCCAGGTTATTAAAAAATAATAGCACGCCATTTAATTAGACTAGACAATGAGAATCCACTTAAAAATTAGTAATAGACTTACGAACTACCTATCTTCTTTCTCACTACCAAGCAAGACTTTATAATAAATCATTATTCTTTATAAATGAATTTAGGAATTACAAAGGAACTCATTCGTCATTGTATTCACCATAGCTATACTTATTTCCTTAAGTTATCTCACTTATTTGTATCAAGAGTACTACTAAATATGTCATTAATTTTTCAGAGCAGGGTATGGAAGGAAGCCCTTAGAGGATATTATTGGTAATTGTCTGAAACAAAGCTTTTTGCTTATCCCAAGCATGAGCCTCTGCAAGAGCCCACAGCATTAACTTTCACTCCACAGCATGGCAATGCTCTATAGCCCTGAACAAGGCAACAGGGTGTACAAGGCAAAAGAGCCATTCGGTGGCCGCACCTTTTCAAAGTGCAGTTCCTGTGCTGAGCTTTGAACTTAGATGATAATTACTGTCAGCTGGAACATAGACCTCTTTCCCTAAGGAAATGAATGGAGACTTCCAATTTATTTCACATAGCCTATTTAAGAGCCATTGGATAACAATAGCCTTCAGTCACTGCCAACCTATGGTGAATTTAAAATGGTGACTTAGAGGGGAAAGGCTCTATCTCATAACCCCCTAGGCACACAATCCCCTCTATCATGCCATTTATTAAGCAGCTTGCCCTGGCACCACATTTATTTATACCATAACATTTCATGCTGTATAGTCTGAGGTTAATAAAGCCTCATTAACAGCTGCTGGTAGATACCATAAAGCTCTCAAAGATTATGTTTTTCAATAATGGTAAAGAACCTCACAATTTATTTTTCCCTATCCAGCCTCAAAGGCCCTACAGCAAAGGATAAAATGTGGGAGAGAAAAAGGAAGGCTGAGGGAAGAGCACTGTCTGCCTAAGTTCCTCTTTAAGGAAAAGAACTGGTCTCTAGACCACTGTTAGCTATGGAACAATTTGTCATGCATAAAATGCTGGCTAAATATGTCTTTCTTATTCAGTGAAAAGAGTGTACAAAAGAGAGAATAATCATTTCAAAAACTTAACAAGAAAAAAGTTATTTATACAGCCTATCTCTTCATATAAGAAATTAATATTTTTTCCATTAAAGCATTGATAAACACTTGTGCAGAAATAGACAAATGGATGATAAGATGAGCAGAGGGCAGAGGAAAATATGTCTATGTAATAGGCAAATATGTTTTCCCCATGCACCAGACTATACATTCTGTTGGTGTGTCTAATACCACTTCAAGTAAAAGATCTGTGTAAGGATGACAATGACTTTTAATTGTTCTGTCTTTGTTGCAAAATTCCCACTGACTTGACTTGAACCAAAATTTCACCACAGGCATTATGCAGGCTGCAGTTCTCTGGAGTCCACTGAACTGCTGAAAGCTGAGCAACCTTTCTCAGAAGGTCTTCCTTGATAGAGAGACTCTGTGCCTTGGTGCTTTTATATTTGAATTCAGAATGTCACTAAAAATTGCTGAAAGAAGAAGGCTTTCCTAAAAGGTTAAGATTCTCAAAGCACTGGCAGTTGGTTTGCTTTCTTTTGTAAAAAATATGAGCTTCTTACAAGGCTCTTCACTATTGGGAATTCAGAAGAAGCTCTTAATTCCTTTCTTAGCCTGTTTAATGACAGAACATTCAGAAAAGAAAATAAGCTTATATATCAGCTGAAATAGACTTCTTAAAACCTGGCATTTAAAGAATAATATTGGAGCTTTTAAAGGGAATAAAACAGCACCGTTGATGGAGTGTGCCAACAGGTCATAGCAGGAATAAGATGTATTTACTTTTTACATATACAAAGAAGTACAGTACACCCAGCAGTCACATTTGATACAGGGCAAACTTTGCCTCTGTATGATTATTCAATTCTGAAATAACTATGCAGCATCTCTTTACCAAATAATTCACAATCCAAATAAAGAAAACAAAAAGGAAGGGAGGACAAGAGAAGGGTTAAGCAGCAAAGTTATTTATCAGAGAACACAATTCTGGCAGGCACAGGAGGAACTTGAAAACTCCTGGCTCCTATTCTACACCAAACTTAAAGAATGAGGAGTCAGGTCCAGACACAAAGAGTTGTGGTCAATGGCTCAATGTCCAGCTGGAGACCAACAACAAGTGGTGTCCCTCAGGGATTGGTCTTGGGGCCAGTCCTGTTCAACATCTTTGTGGGTGACATGGACAGTGGGATCGAGTATGCCCTCAGCAAGTTTGCTGATAACACCAAGCTGTGTGGTTCAGTTGATGCGCTGGAGGGAAGGGATGCCATCCAGAGGGACTTTGATACGCTTGTGAGGTGGGCTGATGCCAACCTGATGAAGTTTAACCATGCCAAGTGCAAGGTCCTACACCTGGGTGGGAGCAATCCCAGGCACAGCTACAGGTTGGGCAGAGAAGAGATTCAGAGCAGCCCTGTGGAGGAGGACCTGTGGGTGTTGGTCGATGCGAAAATGAACATGAGCCAGCTGCAGTGTGTGCTCACAGCCCAGAAAGCCAACTGCATCCTGGGCTGCATCAAAAGGAACGTGACCAGCAGGTCAAGGGAGGTGATCCTGCCCCTCTACTCTGCTCTTGTGAGACCTCACTTGGAGTATTGTGTACAGTTCTGGTGTCCTCAACATAAGGACATGGAACTGTTGGAACAAGTCCAGAGAAGAGCCACGAGGATGATCAGGGGGATCAAGCACCTGAGAAAGTTGGGGCTGTTAAGCCTGAAGAAGAGAAGGCTGCGTGGAGACCTCATAGCAGCATTCCAGTATCCGAAGGGGGCCTATAGGGGTGCTGGGGAGGGACTCTTCATTAGGTACTGTAGTGGTAGGACAAGGGGTAATGGGTTCAAACTTCAACAGGGGAAGTTTAGATTGGATATAAGGAGGAAGTTCTTTACTGTAAGGGTGGTGAGGCACTGGAATGGGTTGCCCAGGGAAGTTGTGAATGCTCCATTGCAGGTGCTGTTCAAGGCTGGGCTGGACAGAGCCTTGGGTGACATGGTTTAGTGGAGGTGTCCCTGCCCATGGCAGGGGGGTTGGAACTAGGTGATCTTAAGGTCCTTTCAAACCCTAACTATTCTATGGGTCTATGATTTCCGTCTGTATAGTCATTCCTCCCTGATTCTCCCCTAGCTCTAAATTAGTGCTTACATGATGATGGAATTTGAGGGGTTTGGAGCACAACCCATAAATATTACACTGAATATAAGCAGCATATATTAGTCAGTGCATTCTATAATACTAAAGTGGAATTAAAGAACTATAATATGCCTATCCCCCTCAGATTTATTGTCATAGGACCTGTTGAGATACATCCACGGGTCCCAAGGGAACTGAAAGATGATGTTGCCAAGTCACTATGAGGTCTTCAGTTTTTATGTTACTTCATTATTGGTGTTTTGTTGTGGTTTTGTTTTTTTGTTGATCTTTTTTCATTTTTAAATCGTTCCAACTTGTCTAAATGGGAGGTACCTTTGTATTTTTTCTGTAAATAACAAGAATAGGATGAACCAAGCAAATTAAACTACCTTACTTTGAAAGGAACTTTACTCATGTTTGTGACCTTGTATTTGCTTCTATATTTTCAATAAGTCCTTTGACGCAGAGATTATACAGGAACTGTTCATCTTTGTGCACTAACATGTGGCATAACCCAACCACAGTCAGAAAAAATTCACTTCTAGCTGTCTGAGACCAGAGGTTCAAATTACGAGACATCAGACTGACAACTTGGCCAGGCCAGGGGAAGAAGGACCTTTAAAATTTATACGCTTAACAGTATTGCTTTAAAGAATGCAGAAGATAGCGCAGCATGTTAGAGCTGCATTTCCATAATGCAAGAACATCTATGTTATATCCCTCATGAGCTTTTACTCAATTTAGCATTTAGCTGTTCCTGTAACTGCATCTATGCATTGATCATCACAATTAAATCAGGTGAACAACATTAAGCTTTGACTTTCACTTAGTAGTTATAAGCCCTTGCATTATGTTTGCAATCAGAGCTCCAAGGTGCAGAAGAAAAAACAAGATTTTTTTTAATTAGTTAATTATTTGATGATCTCTAGCAAACTGTAGTACTTCACATCACACGCAAACAAGATTTCATTTATCTTCACACACCTGGTCTGTATTATTCAGGACCAGCACATCAAAAATCAGATGTTAACTAGGATTTTAAAAATTATTTTGTAGTAACAACTCTTCTTCATTTGATTTTCATTATTCATTAGAGGGTTTAGACTCCCTGGGCAGCTCAAACATGCATTGGTAGCACTCAGGCTTACAAAATGTGAGAAATAGAAAAAAAAATCCACCCATAAACATACTTAACACACAGACAACCTCATTTGCCTAGTCTATAGATTTTAAATATCTGTCAAAAGCAGAGAAATGAGAAAACAAGGATGGTGGCTTTATATGCTTTAATTCCAGTTACTGTTTGAGAAGCAAAAAGGGCTGTGGGTCGGTAGAGGCAAAAAGAAAAAGGAAGGGACAAAAGAAAAAGGACTCTAAAACAGAGTGCTAAAGAGGACCACGAGAAACTGATAGGTGACGAGCCAAAAAATCTTCAAGACAAAAACTGTAAAGAGTACAAACTTAATAAGAAAAGAAAGCTGGCTGTGCTCTGTGGTCATATTAGGAACTTAAGATTCGTTTTTAGCAGTCTAAAGAGAGGAGAAGTGAAGATCATGTGTATCTACAAAGTTAAACACCCATTTGAAATCTGCTCCCAATTTGAATTTGTGCAGCACAATTAATATGATATTTATTTTACACACATCATTCTTATTTATTCATAATTTACCTGTATGTGAATTTTCAAGGGTAGCAAGATAGGAAGCCTGCTTCGAAGAGAAAAGCTTCAGGAATTTTGGTCAGATTATTATTAATCATTCATACTCATAATTTTCTCCCTACTAAAGTAGTTCCAGGCAACTCCATATGTAAACAATTAATTGAAAAGTGTTAATTGGGAGATTCAAGGAAAAAAAAGGAAATAGGAAAAAAACACCCATCCATTAGACACAATAGCTTTATAGAAGAAAAGAGGTAGCTTGGAGTTCACACTGGACCCAAGAGAGAGTTGTAGGAGCAAAGGCAGAAAGGTCTATTCACATAATTGCATTTCTAGGATTACGCTGAAATCTAAAGGATCTGTAAATATTTGTCATGATGAGGTGTCAAAATGAAATCATAAACATATAAGGGGAAGGACTTCCCATAATGCCCAGGTTACTGTCACTTTCTGTCATATGAGATACCTAAAAAGAACATACCTAAGAAGCAAATGAGAAGTGGGAGAAGTCACAAGTGCATTTAGAAAGAGGGGGGGGGGGGGAGGATTGGGGAACAAGCAGTTGAACAAATTTTTCAATGTCTGTCATTCTAGGGGATAACATTAAAAAAAAAGTTTTTAATTCTGAGCTGACTTTTTTCAGACTCAAAGCAGTGGGGAAAGCATGTGTTCTTAGTATTAGTACATCACATGTTCCTCTCCCTCCCTCCCTTTGCCCGCTCAGCACACAACTTTTCCACATTCCCAGCCTGAAAAAATAAGAAAGTGGGTTTCCCATCCTCACTACTCAACAGTAAAGAAAAGCAGGAAAAGCAGGAAAAGTTAAAAGATATGTATATTCAGTTAAGCAAGGACATATTTGAACATACTCTTCCCATGCTTTGAAATGCTTAGGAGCAAGGCAACTCAAATCTGGAAACTAGAGGCACATCAGCTTGCATTCAGAGCTGGGCTCATATGTGCTGCCTTTCAACATATTTGCATTTCTCTTGCACTACTTATTCTTGCTCCAACCCTTTGGAAGGGGATTATCCAAGGTAGTTACTTGCAATAACAGGGGTTTAGACTCAGTGACCCAGAAGGTCCGTTAGTCTGAAGTTCCTCTGAGCAGTCTAATTCCCGCCCCAGCCATACTCCGTAAGCTGCAGCTTTCCAAGTAATAGCACGATCGACCTTTTCATTACATACAACAACATCTTTTATTGAAAGCAGAAATATTTGCCTGTATCCTAGCACTAAGCTGTACCACGGTGAAGGGGCAAAATAGCATTCTGTTTGCACACTAGAGAAAAGAGGTAACACTGGCATCTGAAGAAAGAGTTTTATCTATAAAATCTTTTATTTTAGACTATTAGGCCTGGCTTTAAGTTACATTTTAACTATAAACATGGGAGAAGCTGTCCCAGATGGTGAATGTAAAACGTGCTGTAATTTTTAATGAAGCAAATAAGTCACTAATAACCATAATGCCAACACTGCTGTGGTTTTGGTAGATGTTAATAAAGCAAAATTAAAAAAGAGCATGCAGCATTCAAATAAGTGCCTAAGAAGCCTAATATAATTTGCTAATTCAGCTATTCACACTTTGATTGCACAGCCCCTGGTCATCTGCTCAAGTACAGCTGCTTCATGTAAAAACAAATAAAAAAGAAAGTTTTATTGTCCACCAGATGTCCCAGCTTGTAATACTTGCTGCTAGATTTCAGGTCACCCAAGGTTCAGGCACATTTAGAAATCAATTGTTCTTGGATGGCCAACCTTGTGACAGTGGTTGAGGCACTTGGGCCCTGGGCTTCATCCCACTGGGAGCTGGGGGAGCTCTGCTGTAGTGACAGCTATGTGGTTTTGTGCTATGAATATCACAGGCACCCCAAACAGATAATTACTACTAGAGCTCAGGGGAAGAGCTGGAAAGAGACGGACTAGAAGAATTCAGGCAGCATTCACACTGCCTCATCAGGCCACATAAAACCCTCTAACAGGGCACTACCAGGTTTGTGTTCTTTCCTGAAAATTAATTTATTATTATTAAAGGTATCAAAGCACAAGGCACAATGGCCACGGCTGTTCTGCACCAGCACTCTCCCTGTTTTAGGAAGCTAGACCATATATGTAGCTCAGCCAGTGCTTCTTCCAGTATCACGTGTAAAAGTCAATGGAGCAGAATTATCAGCTGGAGCTAAAACATCTTGCATTAAGGGTGCCTGCTGGTGCGCTGCACATAGCAGGTTTGAAATCAGCAGGCAATGTTTTGTTTATGGATTTTACAGTCCTGACAACTAAGGAAAGCTTGGACTGGAGGGAAGGAGAGCTTGTTTCTGTAAACACCTCCTCCTTCAGAGGAGTAAAAGGGCAGCAGTGCATGGAAGGAATCTGAGCAGAGCCAGTGACTCCTGCCAGAGCCACGTTGAAGGCACAGCTGTAACACACAGACCATAGCACCAGGTTCCTATTAGGATGAAATTAGAAAGGTGATGATTTTATACAAGTGTGCACCACACCCAAAATACTGTCTTTATTGCACAAGGTACAAAGCAACCTGAAACTTCCCAAATGGCTCAAGATGTTTCAGAGAACTTTCTCTTAAGTGGGACCTGAGCAGCCTGTCTGAGCAACACAAGCATCTGTTTCTCACCTTCTCCGATGATTTACAAGGAGCAATATCTTGACAGGAATATTTTGCCAGGAATAATGTGCTGATATACATAATTTACACAGTGATGCAGAAGACAGGAAAAGTTACATGTTTGTCAGGCGTCTACCTCTTACTGTACAGTTCTTCTTTGTGCACTGAATTTTTGCAACTATATGCAGCCAGCACGACCCCTGATACTTAAACTTGCAATACAATAATTAGACCAGTGACTTGATCAAAATCTTTTCTTCTTGAGCTTTACTACTATTGATGTCAAAATAGATAACAACAGAAGAAACAGAGAATTAGATACTGACTTATTTAACATAAAACCAACAGTTCCTTCTGACTTACCAAGGACTCAGTTTTGGAATTGTTGTTAATGTCTGTGGTGAGACTTTACATCTGATCTTGGATAGATTTAAACCACCAGTCCAGTTGTTCTCAAAACCCTGCATCTCTCAAATTTGTTCCCAGTTTTTCAGCTCCTTCTTGCCCATTTTTCCCCTCCCAGCATTTATTTGCTTTTCATCCCTACAGTAGATTGGCCGTGATGCCCATGCAAGCCTATCAGAGTCCCCTTCTACTCAACTTCTCATTTTTTAAGTCTCAACTAATAACCATGCCCATATCCTTAACTGCCATTCAAAACTCTCAGTCTTCCTTACAGTTGTATCTGCTTTCCAGCTGACACTGATAAAGAAATGCCACCACATCCTTTATTTTACTCTGTTTTGAAAAGGTATTCCCACCTACCCCAGTAGCTGACCCATGTTTCTGTCCTCTGCCTCCTGGTGGGGACCTAAATAGCCAACAAGAAGGAAATGGAGCAACTAGCTGGCTCAGTTGACTAGGCTCCACTAAATCCAGGAATACTCTGCTGCCTGTACAGGAGCTACCCAAGGAGCCCTGCATGTGCAGTGCCCTTTGCTATCCTGTACACCAGAAACAGGAGAAAACTAACACGATTACAGATAAACCAGGTGCTAGCCTCGGGCTTGCTGTGACTTTGGGTCATCTACTACATCAAACATAACAGTCCATTTCTGACACATCAAAGCAGCAGAAATGTTATTCAGAAATGCAGTGAGCATACATTCACCTAAAAGAGTGTGGAAGAGACTTGAGGAGAATGAAATGCAGTGCCTTCAAACAGTTAAAGGGATTAGGTCTGAAGAAGTTGGATCAAATTATAATCACATCAGGAGAAATACACCTGCATGTCCAGGGAGCAAAAGATCTAGCCCAGGACCTGCAAACACATTATCACTGCAAATGGACATTCTTGTGCTTTCCACACAGTTCACATGGGATGTGGTGTGTGCACACACACAGGCTTCTCAGCCACCTGCCCAGTGTTCACCCAGCAGCTCCTGGTTAATTACCCGTAGCCTGTTCTGTGCCTGAGCTGGGTTTTGCTACAGTTGGAAAGCTGTTTTTTCATTCCCTTTTATCACAAGTTTCCAAAAGCTGAGGCAAGTGCTGGAAGGATTAAGTCAGATTTAAAAGAAAACTGAGGGGGAAAAAGCAAAGGGAATGGGGGGGGGGGGGGGGGGGGGGAACAGAGGGACAAGAAGAGATACCAGTCTCAGAGGAGCTGGTATATGAGCGGAGGGAGCAGGTGCAAGGGGACACATGTGCCTCTCACCCGTTTATTCTGCCACCACGTTCTGTGGTGATCCCAATAGGCTTTTCATCCTGGAGTGACACTGGCAGCATGCAGCCACCATGAAGACAAAAACAAGCCCAATCTGCTCCATGCCAGGATGGCAACCCCAGCACCCGGGCTGCCCTGGAAACCCACCCCGACAGCAATCACTCTGCCTTTGTTGGCAGGCAGCGACACTGCACCAAGTGCCACTCCTGGCCATTGTACAGGCTTATACAGATTAATCCTCTTGGAGGTTATCCTAATGAATTGCAGCTACTGGATTAGACAGGAGACAGGCTGCAGCTGAAAGCTAACCAAAATTTCTCCTTGTATCTAAGCATCAGTTTTAGCTTCCAGCTATCAAAAGATTTTTTTCACCCTTTTTAATCATCTGCTTTGTTGAAGACCCATTGATTTGAATGACACTTTTGTTTGACAAACTATAAAATTCGATTCTATCTTTTAAGACTCAGTGTCACTTCTAGGTTATTACTAGCTCTCACAGTTTCATTGTCAGGCAGACAATAACAGGTATTTTTCAAGCTGCAAGGACTAGAGTCCAGGGATTATAAAACAGAAAACAATATGTGACCCAAATCTAATGGCTCAGAAGGCAAATGTAAGGAAACCGTGATTATTTGTCAAGTCTCATTTTTAGGCCAATTTCAGGATTTTTTGAGCATTAAAGGTTGAACACTCTGTATCATTGCCAATTCCTTAAAACCAAATTTGTCTCCTCTGGTGCTTCAATTATGCAAACTGCACTATATCCACAGACAGTGTTTACACTTTCAATAACAGATCTTAATATCTAAGCAGACATGCAAGCAACTGTTCTCTTACTGTGGCTTCTTTGAGCATTTATCATAAAAGGTTATTATTTTCTTGGAACAGTGCAATTGGAATTCACCCTTTATTTGCCTCTGTCATACTTTAAATTATCCATTACCTAGGTTGTTACTAAACCACTACTATTGGTTCTCACTTCATTTGCAGTTTCAGTGAAGTGTTAATTCACTTAATTCAATGGAGTTAGGTCTCGCTTGCACCAGCAGAAAATAAGAATTAGGAGTTCCATTTTCTAGCCCTCTACAGCAGGTGTAGGTCTGAATTTCTCTGAGATCCACAGAAGTCATAGTCACCCACAGGTGCATTCAGAGAAAGGCAACTTGAGCCAGATTCACAGCCATCCAACATCTGGTGAAATCAGTAAATCAAAACTGGCAGTTTCAGTTAGGCAACTTCCGAGCAACTCACATATATGAGAAGGGTAATGCAATAGGACAGGAGGAATATGGGAAAACCTTAAGGAGCCAACAGAATGCATGGCATAATTCATGGAATGCATGAATACTGCTTAGGGCTTTTTTATTTCCTGCCTCCCTTTTGTTCCTAAATGATAATTTTATTGATTTTTTTTCTCTAGATTTCATAGTTCTCAGTCACCTGTATAACTATAGCCCATACCTTTTTTCCAACTAACAATAATTCCCTAGCCACATGATTGGTTTAAGACTCTTCAGCCCAAAGACAGAAATAAGGCTTGCCATTCAAATCAGTATGAACGTATTAGTATATGTTGTAAACTCTAGGGAATTTTATTCTGGGGATGTTTCACAATCTGAAGCCAAATTCAGATTTGAATTCTGGGAACACCTTTACTGATTGTGATCTGACCTAAATAGTCCCAGATTGGGTGCATTTTGGAGATAAAGGCCGATAATTTCGTCATAAATACATACATGAAAAGGTGGTAATGGATCAAATATTCCAGTGTAAAAAAAAATACACAAATCCTAAAGAGAAAGCCAATCTAGAAGAAAAACAGAAAAATTACTATAGAATAGGGCTACTGACAGATAAATTCAAACCACTGTTTCAGATTTTCACTTAAAAACTTTGGCACAGGAAATCTCTTTCTGATGATAGCTAAGTACATTTGCCTCTGTACAGCACAATGCACTTGTAATGCAGTACAATGTACAGTAACGCAACATAATGCTTCTCTTCCTTCCCTCAATTATCACTCTTCCACATCACCAGCAACATGCATAGTACAGTACAAATGCTTCAAATAAACCAAGGGCACAGGGTGCATGGAATAGCACAGGAAGAAATAAGTGTCTCTGCAGACAGCGGATTGGAAATGGTGCAGCGTAGGTGAAGCTTGCTTTTTCAGCTACTGCAGAGGTCTCTACATAGGGACATTACCAGTTAGAGGTCCATTGCCATGTACCATGATACAACATATACACAATTATGTGTTACCTCAGTATCTGTATAGCTTCTGTGTTTTTGCATAGATCACACATTCCAGTTAATTTATCCCTAGGATAGATACATTGCCCTTAGAAGATACAGATGCACCGCCATCTTTTCACAGACAGGAAATGAAACAAATAAAATGGAAGGCCTCCAATGAGGCTATATTTAATAAATAAATAAATCCTAATAAATTTTTTAAAAGGAAAAAGAAGAAAGAAAAAACATACCAGAAATATGTGGAGAGAGTGGCATTCACTGAGATACAGACTGTTTAAATAAATTCTTTTTTGACTGAAGATCCAGGTTTCTTTACCTTGATGTCACTTTTACCACCTTCATAATAATCAGATTTATATATTTTAATGCCAGTAAGATGTACTATGCTTAAAATTAAAATAATATCCATTTTCCCCACAAGAATGTTTAACCATCTAACCCTGGAGTGATTCTGAAACCTTCATATCAAGTATGAATCTGTAGCAGAAAAATCAAAATGACCCAGTAGGAAAACAAGCTTATGAATGCTACATGTAACTGCAGTTTATCTGTAACTAGTGTGTTCAAAGGTTGGCTAATGAAACCGATATCATTTAAGTAAGGTGGTCCCCTTTCACATTATATTTCTGCTTACTATTCATGGCCTGCCTGGGAAATACTCTGTTAAAATCCCATTTTAAAACCCCTGCTTGTGAGATGACATTTTAATGTAGTCAGTACTCATCTCCAGAGTTTTTCCTATGAGAGAACCATGTCTGTTCTGCAGAGATAAAGCAAAAACACACACAGACTCAAAACCCCTTGCGAGGGGGCAGAGGTTCAATGCTAATGTTCCTGTTCTCTGAGCTTATTCATTAAGTAGTTCATTAATTAAAAGCCTTTTTTGGGGCTTTGTTTGACAGAAGCAAAGCATTTGATCTGCTAAACCCTTTATACCTGGTCAGATACTCATCCGTCACATCCTCCGTCACCACAGGACTATCTGCAATCCTCCTGAAACACTGATTCTGCTTTGGAACGTACAGGGATTTCATACAGCTTGAATTTATATTAGCTTATGCAGCACATTTACCTCCCCCACCCCCTGCCCCCACTTTGTCATAAGACATCTGTTGACTTGAATTGACAAGGATATTACCAACCCTTGGAGAAACTTTTTTCCTAGGCTTGTCTGTGCAAAGTGGTACTAGTCGTCTTCTAACACGTTCCGTGCCACAGCCTAAGCACAGCTGGGCAACTGCAGCTCAAACATGAATAGTCATGATAGATGAGTTTATTTAAAAGGTATGTCAAATACAGATGACTGAGTTAAAACACTGCCTTCACCAGCACCACAAGAAAGACACCAAACCAGTGAAATACCAACCATCCCTCAGCTCGCTAATAGTTAACTTTCTGACTTACTATTCTGCCCTTTTTGTTTATGTACCAAGCCATGAAAGATGAAGGGGTACCCATTTAAGTCACCTGATGGCAAACATGCCAATATTTACTTGTACTTTTTGAGGCTGTTTTCACTCCCCTTCAATACAAACAATTGCTTGGAGAATAAAATTAAACCAGAGCTAGCTGGCAGGCCAATTTTATTAAGTACTTCTGCAGACATGGCCTTCTTTACAAGAATCATCCTACAAAACTTAATTCATTCAGCAGCTAAACACCAAGTATTCCACATAGTGCTGACTGTGCATCAGGCTGGTGTGTTGAAAGGTGATTCATTCCTCTTATCTTCGCATAGGACTGGAAGTGTCTCTCTCTCTCTCTTTGCACTTAATATAGAAGCACGGAGTCAGCAAATTTGTGGACAGCTAAAGATAGCAAGGCTGAATTCCTCCCTCAGCTCTGCAGCATAGACCAGCCACAGATACAAGCCAGCTGTGTCAAAACCAATGTTGATCACCAGGAAATACAGGAGACCTTGGCTATCACAGAGCCATCTTGCCCTCACATTTTACTAAGTGAAAGTCAAGAGCAAAGGTACCTGGTTGCAGCACAAGCACAGCAGCCAAAACATGAACTCCAAGAGGAACAACATGTACAGCTCAGGGACAGGCAGGGCCTTCGGGCTGAACAACCAACAAACCACCAGCACAGCAGCCTGTGTGGCAAATGCTCCTCTCTCATGCATCTATTCATTATAGAGATGACTGATTCCTTTCACCTGTGGCAGCAGGATTCAACTCTGTTCCTACAGAACTGCATCCAAGAAGCACAAAGAACAAGGTCATGTTGCAAGACATCAGACATTCTCTAGCAGTGTTTTAGTTTTCATAACTTCCTGCTCCTACCCACTTGGTTCAATTTTCCGGAAACTGCAAGCAATCTCTAAAATTATTGCCTCCCACTCTTAGAAAGATTTCCAGTGACTTTGAAGACATGAAAAAGAAGGAATTTCTGTTGATTTTTTTTTCTCTCAAGAAGAGGAAAATCTGGGTAAAAAGAAAGCAGTATCTGTCATTTATTAAAATGAAGCCATGACATAAAAAAAAAAAAGAAAAGAAAGAGTGCACAACTGCATTACATGCAGAGTATACTGTAGGTAAGTTTAGAATCTAAATAAGAACATATTTTTTCATTTTAAACTCTGAGAAATATGCAAGAAATTACAATGCTGCACAGGAAAAGCCTAAGTATGGATTTTGCCTTTAGACATATCTCTAAAATAGGTACAAAATTAAAGCACTGAAAATGGACAGCATCTGTATGGTTGATTTATATCAGCTAAAAGGGAGACGTATCCACAGAATTGGCCAATATCATATAAACAGACTCCAAATGCTGATACTGATACAGAAGAAACTTGCAGTTTCAGCGTTGAAGTCTGGGAAAAAAAGATTGTGACTTATATGTACATATTACAAAGCAAGAAATAAAAAAGGGACAGCGAATTTGGCCATAGCATATAGAAATTGTGAACGCTTATACCTTCTAAAAGAATTGAAAATGTGGAGGGATTCTAGAAAGCGTTTTACAGTTATGAGGTAATAGTTTGAAATTACTAAAAAAAATTAAATAAATAAACAAAAAGAGTTAAAACCTTGAAAGCGAACAAAATAATGATTATCTTTTATCTTTTCTTTCAAGCTGCTTCTTATTTATTGTCAAATACAAAAGTTTCTATAAGAAAACTTCAGGCTAGAGTCTGATGACTGCTTATATATTACATGTACTACCACTAATATATTTCCATTGTAGACCCTAGCTCATAGTAAATTTCTCACTCCAGCAAAGCTCTAACAAATTAAGGTGCAGTACTGACAAGCTCCAAGAGATGAAAGTTCTTATTTTTTGCTTCCAGATTTTAAAATACGTGCAGTGAGTGTAATTCTAAGCTGTCAAAAGCAAAATATTTTACACACACTTCAGTCTTGGACACATTTGTTTCCAATAGTCTATGAAATTACTAGTAACTAGTTTCTCTTTCTGTAGAAAATCCAACCTTGTGCATGACAAATATCCATGTTTAATAATTTAACTGAGGAAAATTTGTGACCTACTTGTAATGAAGCCAAAAAAAGGTAACTCAATTCAACAGTACAAGAGCCAATCCATAAACCCCTAAATCATATAACCTAGATATAAACTTAACTTCTGTCCTGAATCAGAGTAATGGTTCTTGGGGAGTATTGGTCTTAGCCATGTAGTAACATATTTATGAAACACAATTTTTATTTTAATGGGAGTTAGGCAACTGAATATACTGGTTACAGAATTTCAGAGTCAATGCTTTGAAAAGTTCTATTTGTCCCAATCTGTGTATAAGTTGCTGCCTTTATACTAAGCAGCAAATAATTGTAGTTAAACTAAATCCAAAAAATAATAAATTCTATTAAGTTTAAACTGAAAAAATTATGATCTAACAGTTCTAAGCCACCATTCCATATACCACAAACCCTATGTTTCCTTAAAGAACAAAAAATTGGCTAATCAAGAAATACAAGCAAACCTTCCCTATTTTTCAATGTGGTCATTGTATTTAGTTCTCTTAACACATATTCCCACTAAACTGATCACAATTTCTAAGAACATCTCAACAGGTTGAAACAGCTTCATGAATGAGTTAAATAAACGTATTCCATCTGTGATTTCTGTTTTATCAATCACTGCCTGGTCCCCTTCCTCTCTTCTGTTTAGTCAATATTAACAATTTAATCAGAAGGACAAGCTATTTATAGGACATGGAAGAGACATTATGCGTTTCCACAGTGTCTAATTAAAAAAGTTGAATACTTAATTTTCCGGAAATTTTCTGCAACATTTGAAATTAAATTTGCTCTTTTAGTAAACGTTTGATATTTTTGATCATAAAGCAGTTGCAAGCACTTTCTCAGACTCGATTCATCTGAGACATGGAATGAATATTCATGAATACAACTACTTCTAGTGGCGTTTCCATTCTCTTGATGAATGTGGCTAAATATCAAAGAAATTTCAGAATCTACCTCAAAACTCCAAATCTTGAATTTGTGAAAGCAACTTTCCCACAGAACTTGGATTCTTTGGGCCAAAAACAAATAGAAGGAGCAGTAAAAGAAAATAAAAGGAAAAACCTATAAATTTTTACAGTTTCAGAAATATGTGGGGAGAAGATACAATGCAGCAAGTAATGAAGACAAAAGAGTTTCTATTTTTTCCAAACTGTCTTATTCATCAGTACTGGTACCTCTTAAACTATGTATTTAAAGAAAGAGCTTCTAATATCTGCTTTCTTTGTACGACACCAAAGCTATAAAGGACAGCTAATAATGCATATGAGACATCAAAATTAACCTAGTTAAAGCCAGACTGAAAAATATCTTAGAACATGACAAAAATTCCAAGTGACAAAGTGGGAGATTTATTAATTGATGCAGGGGGAGAGTTAGAAGGGATTTAGATGTATGCAGAAAGGATCTGAGAGAAGGGCCAGCAGCAGCCAAGTCAGAATTCAATTAAATACTATATCCAAAGAGTGTGGATGCTTTGAAGTTATCTTAGCAGGTCACTGAAGGTTACTTTGTTCACATAAGGCCCACCTGTATATCAGCATCAGCTTTTAATTTGTAGATCCAGCTGTCTTTTTTTCTTTCTTTTTTTTTTTCCTTCTTTATTTTTGTTGTTTTTTTCTTTCAGTCAGCAGTGGTTAGACTGGGGTAATGAGAATCTTAAAATCACCACCTATACCAACATCATACGGCAGCATGTTCTGGGGCTCCTGCCTCCCCACCTTCCAGGTGGGATATTTGGTCAAAAACCCCATACCCTTCTTCCAGGTTGCGCTCCCAAATTTTCTCACACAGAAAGCAAGAGTACTCTATGCCCTGCAGCCTGACATGGACTTGAGATCTGGACACAGAGCAGCACATAGCACATAACCTGTCAGCTCAGGAGTGACTATGTGTCTGCTACCTGAGGTACACTCCAAGTGATCTGAACAATAACTAATATGAGTTTTAGAGCAGAGCCTGACAAAGACAGGAGCCTAGCGTCTGGCAAATTAGGAGCAGAGCCCAAATGCAAGGGGAGTTTTCCCTTCTCCAACCACTGCAGGCGAGTGAATGTCAACAGCATGTGTGGCAGTTGCCTGCAGCTCTTGCATTCAACTCCGTTGTGCTAAAATGTCAAACAGGATCTTTGCCACTGGCATAAACATTTTAGAGAAGCTTCAGGGAATATACTTCAGTGCTTATATTTCTGCTAGGTTTCGTCTTCCAACACAGGAGAGATCCCTCAGAAACAAACACAAACTGTGACTTGTAGTGAAGACTAAAATTTCAGCTGTGAACAGATGAGGTTTTTGGAAGAAGGGGAGGAAAGGAGTCAAGATTTGAGAAATTACAGAAAGGTCAGATGCTTCCCTTACACATGCAGCTCTTTCAAAACAAACCAATGCCACATGGCACTCTTAGAAATATAAATAACATTGTTCCTGCAGTATTTATAATCTCATGCCCAAAGTTCCCAAGCGGCGATGGAAGCCAGTTGTACAGAGAAGAGTGTGGCACCAAGGTCCAACTCATTGTGCAAAGAAAGAAATGCTTCTCTTTGGCTCTCTGTGCCTACCAGAGTGGTGAGCACATTAAATGGGAGAAGACAACAAAGGGGCACTCCAAACACATCACCATTCATAGCTGCATGGCTTATGTCAGATGCTGTTCTTCAAGAAAGTGTTTTCTAAAGAATCAGTGTTCCTCATCCTAGTCAAACCTAGTAACCTTTGAGACACTGCATGATGCCTGCTGAAACCTTTGCAGAGAATACTTATTCCCACAAGTGCAAACAACCAGTATTGGAAAGGACCAAAATAAATGAACATCCATGTTCACAACCAACTAAGAAGTCAGCAGAGGGAAAATACTGTGGGGTAAAGATCTGTATTTTTCCTCACAAGGTTAGGTAGCCTTTGATGTAAAAATATTGAAATGCGCAAGCTGTATATAGAGATTCTCTTCCCACTCCAGCTCTTTTCTTAGACAGACATTACCAAGAAGACAGCAAATTACAAACATGCATGCACACACATACTAGGGAGTGTGATGTCCTGGAAAGATAGCCAGCCTTCTTATTTTTTCATCCCTTGTAACGAATGTACATGACCACTGTAGGATCGCCAAGAGTTACGAGTTATATGGGGCTATATATAAATCTAATACAAGTTGTGTTCTCACAGTTTGAATGAAGTAGAGAAGAGTGCACAATGTGGCTAATTGCATATAATCTTTCCTTTATGTTCACATACAATTTCCTTTCATATTAAGAGCTGTGTTGGAACAATGAAGAGTCTATGCTAGTTTGTATTTTGTTAACATTTATTTTACGAACTGTGCTCTCAGATTACAGATTACTGCTGTCAAGAACCATAAAACTTTAGAGAGAAGCTACATTGCCTTTTTCTTTTTCTGTATTTTATGCTATTGTGGCACTGTCACAAAAATATTAAAATGGACAAATATTGCTTCTCCATTTATTGCTTTGTGCAATTGTTGCTTAGTGAATGATAACCAAATAAATTCTTTCTCTTGTCCTTAATTCTGGCAAATATAACAGACTGAGACATTGCTAGACAACTACTAGACTGAAGTAATTAAACACTGTAATGTGCAAACAGCATTCTAGAGTCAGCAATTAGAGCACTCAAATTAGATGTTTTATTTGCCCAAACATGTCTGTAAATCTCATTGAACAAAAGGCTTCATTTACAAACAATACAGCATCAGACTTTCAAAGCACAGTGTTACAACACTGTAGACCACTGTAGCCTGCAGTCAGTGACAAACACACCCTCTTGCCTAGTCCTGCTCCTACCTGCAGCCCTCCACAACAGCAGGAGATCCATCACACTGATGCATTGATGAGACGTACAAACACCCCACAGGTAGCCTAGGCCCTGTACTTACTGTGGTCACTCAAAAGGTACATATGGGCTGTACCTTTGACTGACTGGCTCCAGATTTCTGAACAGAGGAAAATATAATCCTTCAGCAGTATGGGATGATCTAATCAAATGTTTTTATCCATTTTTTGAAACAAATTTGAATTTTAAATAAATCTAGTGTATCTGAAAAATTCTTGTTCACAGCCTTGAAAATTGAAGTCTTTGAGCACAGCCAGACACAATATGAACAAAAGCAATGACCAGTGTGCTTCCTTTATTGTCATGATATGTTTGAGACAGGAGCGTCATAATGAAAATATAATATCTCACTGCCTGCTGAGCTTTAGACATGCTCAACACTGTACTAAAAAGAGGAAACCTGTATTCCAGCAATTTTTTTTCTGCAATCCAAGATCATTTTTATCTATTGTGTAATTATTATATGAATATTGTGTAAGTCAATCCTCTGAGTACACACAAACCTTAAAAAGCTGTAACATGACAGACTGAGACTGTATAATTCATTATTTAACACTAAAAAATTCATGCAATTAATTTGTCTACACGATAGTACGGGAGACACCTTTTAGACTCCAGCTGTCTTAAAAGACTGATAACCTTGTTTTCCTTTTCTCTCCCCTCAAGTTAGTTCTTAAGGGATATATTTTCATCATTATGTTGTCTGTGGATGAGAGGTCACTTTCAAGAACGAGTCAAAAAATTGAGAGATCACTCTCAATCCACTCTTTGACAATGCAGTGGGAGCAATGCACACAATGTACCTTAGGTAAGAAAACTCTGCCTTAACTAAATGCAGTCAAAATCCATCCAGAATCTCCTAAATAGCTTACTCTAATGCTTGACATTAGCCACCCAACATATCGTCCATGTAAAACAAGTTGAACCTGTCTACTGGTTTAAACACGTACTCAGACAATAAAAAGAGCACAAACCATTCAGGGACAGAATACTGTAGTCCACCACAAAAACAATAGGAAAATTAAATTCTGTCAGCCACAAATTTCTTGTGAAACACTGTCAGAGCATTGTTAAGTCATGATTATTATACTCTGGTATTTACAAATTAACTCCAGTCTCTACTGAAGCCCCCAAATGGAAAATGTTCCACACGTCCATAAATTTAGATATCTGAGAATGGCACTGGGTACCTAAATCACATTCATTTTCATCTAGGCATAGATTTAAGATGCAAATGGCCTACTTCAAATCCCATTCAAATCACTAGCAGATTTTACACTTATTTCAGTGGGGTTGGAACTAGGCATTAAAATACTTCTAGGTTTAAGGTTAACTTCTAGGTTTTTAAGGTTATTTTGAATTATCTTATGTCACCAGGTAGTGCTAGCAATAAAAAAAAAAGCAGGAATAATCAGTGGGACCATTTATAAATAATAGTGTTGGATTGCCCCTGGAAAGAAAGTAGTACCTTTTTATTTCTTCATTCTTGAGACAGGTGAGCAGCTCTTATCAAAGAAAAGCTACAAAGAACGAACATCCTGGAGCATAGCAGAACTTATATCTCTTAAAGGGTCAGTGGGCTTTTGAGTAATCTTGTCACCTGGCATAAACACTTTTAAGTCCTCAATACACTTTTATACCAAATTTCCCTCAGCTTCCACCTCTCAAAAGTGCTGTGTTTAATTTTCAGTCAGGATTTAGGGTGCAGACATCAAATATGATTATTGCCAGGGTTGGTTTACTGTTTTTCAGCAATATAAATAAAGCTAAAATTTTATGACTGCAGAAATAAGGAGCTGAGATCTCTATCACAAATTGGACAGAAGGAAAGAGCTGAGGCAGCTTTTGTGACTCAAAAGAACAATACTCCTAGTATCTCACATGGACATCCCTCTGAGAAATAATACACTTTTCCTGTATCTTGATGCCTCTTTCTGTACCATTAGTCA
Source organism: Myiopsitta monachus (assembly GCA_017639245.1). NCBI lineage: Eukaryota > Metazoa > Chordata > Aves > Psittaciformes > Psittacidae > Myiopsitta > Myiopsitta monachus. Next base: position 46,048,073 of record CM029918.1, read on the forward strand.
GTGCTTTGCCACAGGAAAAAGAAATACACACAGGAAAAAGTCACACCCACAAATAAGATGAAGTGCTGTAACAATCTTGCCTGGAAAGTCCCAGATTACTGTGATATACATTTAATTCACTGATCCTAATTGTTCTTATATTTCCCAATGTTTTGGAAATAGAAGCAATCTTTTCTATCACAAAGAACTCAGAAAAGGCAAATTTCCTTCCCTCAAGGAAAAGAAACCCACCCACTGAAATCTCCAGAGAATTCACAGAAGATGGACAGAAAGGAAAAGCCAAGCTGAAGACAATGGAAATGAAACCAAAGAAGTCAAGGAGCCATTCAGATCCCAGGAGTGGTGTGGAGTCCCAGGGCCCCAGCAGGATCTGTATTCCCTCCAAAATAATCGTTGGCAAAGTGTACTGCTGCTCTTTCTGTGACAGGCAGATTTGCCAATTACTCTGGCACCAAAACACAGCGACCTTAGCTGGTGTTCATCATTCTTGCTGCAGAGAATTTGCTCCTAAGGACCACTGGAATGCCCTGGTGGTGAATACAGCTGGCCTCTCCAGGACAAGAATCAAGAAAAGACAACTGAAAAACATAATACATGCTCCCAGTTACCACTTTGTGTGGGCTAGTGCAAGAATGTCAGTATAACCTCACCTATACGAGGGGTCAGATTACAGAGGCCATGAGCATGGATTTGCAGCCCTTAATCTCTCTGTCTCACTCCTTAAGCATATACATGGAGTCCAGCATTAATCTAGCACTCATTTCAGCAGTAAAGAAAGCTCAGCAAAATATCAAGATCTTTCCCTTTTTTGTATGCATGTGCTCTTTGTTTACTTTTGCCCTCATGTGAATGTCATTATAGTAAGGGAAAAGGGGAAAAAAGGCATAATTACGTATTATTATCACTATATTACCTTGCCACTGAAGATTCCATTTCTGATTTAAGTAAAGAAATCCAAAAGGATTAGAAGCAGCTGATAGAAACAAAGCAAAGCTACTGGAGTGTGATAAAAGCAAAGGAAAATTATTAATGTGTTGCAGGTACAGGAGAGAGATGCAATTATAAGATTCAAGGGAAATATGGCAAAAAAAAAAACAAACCAACAAACCTATCTGTAGTGAAAGCCCAATCCTTTGAAATGAATTAATTTACTAAATACAATACTAGTATCATTTGAAGTTCAAGATTCACAGCATATATAATAGATTTTCAGAAAAGCTTTGACAGAACACACTTTGGCATACTCATCATCCAACTCCAAGGATAAAGTAAGGATTAAAAATCATGTGTTTCCTTTTTTCTTTTATTTTTTAAAGTAGCTATGATATTGACTACTAAAACACATTGACCGTCTGGCACTGCAGAAAACGTGTCTTCTCCTAATCATGTATAGATAAAAAGGCCCTGCAGGAAAGTGAGAAAAAATCAACAACGTCTGTTAGAAATACTGACATGGAAAAATTAGCAGGTATGGCAAAAGATGGGAAGGTAGAGTGTAAGAATGGCAGATCAGCCAGGACCTGACTACAAACTCCTGTCTAACACATGGAAGCCCCACCACTGGAGAGCTTTGTGAAGTGTTTATTGAAGTATAGGCTAGATGAGTGCCCAAAACACATCCAGTCTGGCTTGTCTGTGATTAATGACTTGTTTGCATTACAGCAGACTCAGCTATGAGCCAGGACCCCCTGCCTTAGGCACTGCCCACACAGGCCTTTATTTCTGTAAGTTTGGAAAGGCTGGAGACCACTCACATCGTTCACATAATTTACTTTAAAGGCTAAGATTCCTTGAACCTCTGCAGCAAGGCTTAATCACCATTCAGCATGCTGCTAGGTCTTTCCTTCTCCATGTCTCATGAAGCAGAACCTGTCCAACACCTAAGTGCCAGAAAACAAGAAGGCAGCAAGCAGGAGATGGGTCATTTCATAGTCAGCTCAAGATATTCATTGATGGATCAGTGAGAACAGCCAGCCCCAGCTGCCATGGGATGGGGGGAGCAGCAGCCCCTCAGCCTCATCTAATGCCTGGCAAGCTTCTGTAATATGCTACATTCTCCTGAGCATGAATTGAAAAGCTGGTTTATAACATCAGAACATCCCTTCTGCAGATCTAGTCCCTGCATGAAAAAAAAAAAGGTTTGATTATTTGCTATACAATTAACTGAACAAGGTATTATAACTCAACCTTAATGCAAGGGTCCATCCACTTTGTAAAAGCAGCGAGAATGAAGTCTGAACAGAAATATTCACCACCCTTGACACTCCAAAACAAACTCCAGAAACCCCTCAGACAGGGAACAATTCGAGATAATGACTTTTAAAGTCATGGAGGACCAAAGAAGGAAAACTAGATTTCCAAAAAGCAAGCTTCTGAAACTACACTCTGAATAGATATTGCAACATTGCTATTTGTAAGTGATCCTGCCATGGTGAAAAAATCAATGCATTACCAAACCACAGTCCCAGCACTTTGACTCCAATACAAGCTACTGTTCAAGGGAAAAAAGCACTGCACATACATACCCCAGTGATGCTGAATACAGTTCACAAAAGCCAACTCACAGGCATGCAACACCACCTCCACACATTCGACTTCCTTAATACAGGCTAGATCAAATCAAAGGAACCTATCATCAGGGAGCAAGGAGCCGCAAAGATTTCCCGTCAGACAAGTAAGGAGGGCAAGATGGTGACCAGTGTATCAGCTAGCAATTTACTCATCTCCCCAGGTTGCAATTTGCAGCCCGGATTAAAAAGCTTGCAGGAAAGCTTGCAGCTTCCTAGCACCATTGCCTCCTGGCTTCTGTGTTACCCTCCTCCTCATGCAATTTCAACATGATTTGGGCAATGTGTTGCTCTGGCAATGTGACAAAGTGATCCACGGTCACTGGTACCACTGAAGTATCCGCAAAGTTACGTGTTCCCACGCCCTTTTGGTTTAACTGTGCAATACTGTAGCATCCCAGGCTTCACAGCCTGAGGAAGGCAGGCGGCGCACTTGTAGGCTGCACAAAAAGAAAATCGCTAAGGGTCTGATTCCCCTGCTTTCATGCTTTACAAAACCCACTTTCTTTGCACACAATCACCTTAGAAATCAGCAGACCCAATGCTACAGGTAAAGCACACCTCAGCGTAACTAAAAGGAGAGAGAAATAAGCGCCATTAATGAGTTGAAGGATAGGACTACAAACATGGCCAGCATGGATGACCAAGGAGCTCCTGGGCAAACTCAAACACAAAAAGAAAGCCTACAGAAGGGGTGTAACCACAGAATGGTAGCCAGCGAAAAATACAGAGAAAATGCCCAAGCAGCCAGGGATCAGGCTAGGAAAGCTAAAGCCCTAATAGAATTAAATCTACCCAGGCATGTCAGGGGAAACAAGAAAATCTTCTATAGGTACCTATGGATAAAAGAAAAGTTAAGAAAAATGCAGGCCTTCTCCAGAAAGAAATGGGAAACCTGGTTACACAGGGTATGGAGAAGGCCAAGGTGCTCAATGACACTTTTGCTTCGCTCTTCACTGGCAAGAGCTCCAGCCACACTGCCCAACTTGCAGAAGGCAAAGACAAGGATTCTCCCCCTCTAGCCTGCTCTTGTGAGACCCCACCTGGAGTACTCTGTTAAGCTCTGGGACCCCCAACATAAGAAGGATGTGGACCTGCATGAGCGAGTCCAAAGGAGACCACAGAGATGATCAGAGGGCTGAAGCACCTCTTCTATGGGGGCAGGCTGTGAGTTGAGGTTATTCAGCCTGGAGAAAAGAAGGCTCCAGGAAGACCTGAGAGCAGCTTTCAGTGCCTAAAGAGTCCTACAAGAAAACTAGAGAGGGAATTATTATGAGGGGATGTAGTAACAGGACAAGGGGGAGTGGCTTTAAGCTGACAGAGGGGAGATGTATATTAGGTATTAGGAACTGACAGAGGGGAGATGTATATTAGGTATTAGGAACTATTTTTTTACTGTGAGGGTGGTGAGGCACTGGCACAGGGTGCCCAGAGAAGTTGTGGCTGCCCAATCCCTGGCAGTGCTCAAGGCCAGGTTGGATGGGGCTTTGGGTAACCTGGTCTAGTGAAAGGTGTCCCTGCCTGTGACAGGTGGTTGGAACTGAAAAAGCTTTAAGGTCCCTTCCAACCCAAACACTCCCATGATTCTATGACATTACATCTCAGCTTAAAGCTGAAGCAGCAATCTGTAAATGGTTTAAATCTACTTTTTGAGATTCAGCTTTTCAGAATCCACACCTAGATTCTTAATGATCTCAAGCTTCTAAGCTCCACCTACTTAAAAACATTACTCTTATTAGAAAGCTAAGGGGATTGGGAATTTTTTCTATTTGTGACAGAAATAGATACATATAAAAATATACATTATGAGTCAAGTTAAAGGGGAAGTTGCTGGTACAGGACATGTTAGGTTTATTTAAGATATGGTTAAAAATACAGTACTAGGTAAAAACCCCAGCAGTCAAGAATGAACCAGTTAGCCATTAGCATATGATAACTCTCAAAAGATCTTTACTCTCAAAAATGTTCCAAGCATTTTACATGTTTTACTGTTTCAGTGGCCAGTAAGAATTGATACTAACTGGATGCAGTATTCAGTCAGGAATGTTATACTAACCTAGAGGGGGCTTACTCTTTCAGCAGAACCCAAACATTCTAAAAACCATTTTCAGTAAAGCTTCCCAACTCCCTTGCTTTTGTCAAAAATACTTAACTGCCCCTGTCATTAAGGCATCATTGCATTGGTATTGGCTTCTTCTGTAAAATACTGGGAGGAAGAGGAGGTACACCAACTGTCTGGATTACCCAGCAAAAGCTTTATTATAGAAACCAGTCCAGCAAGGTGATCCTGCATTTGGATATACAGGCGCCTTCTGTGTTCATCCTATTGGACAGACCACACATTCTTTTCCTGTTTGTTTTGTCTTCTACTAGATCCCCCCAGACCATCCTCAGTAGCACTGAAACTGAGTTTGTATCCTCGTTTACAGTATTAATCTCTTCAATTTTTTAATAGTCAGGTGAATTATCTTCCCCACAAAAATTATCAGTGAACCTTTTTCTCCTAGAATTCACCTTGGTTTATTTATTCATAGAAGTATTTTTCCTTTTCTTCTCTGTAGTTCTCACTGTATGCTGCCTTACATGTAGAAAGGTTTTCATTTAAAAGAACCTTTGAGTAATATCGGTCTTTGTTCAGCATCCTCCTCTGCATGTAGTAACTAGTTTCCCTGGTTTTGCTTGATTGTTCTTAACAACTCTCTGACTCCCCTTTTCAGCTTGCTGCCATATAGTATTTCATTTTCAATCTTCAGATCTTCCTTTTCTGTGATACCATTCCCTATCCCAGATGGCTAAAAATATGTTCATTTGCAATAACTCCATTGCTTCCTTGTTTTCTTACCTTCACAAACTTTCTAGCACTACTCTCCTTGTTCAGGATGAAAAATTATCAGAAATACTATTCTTACCTAACTTTCAAGGTCTTGTTAAGGCTTCCTGCTGCACAAAGATTGTAATCCTCAGTCAAGCAAAATAAAATCATTTAACTTTTCCAGGGTCTTGTTTAAAGAATGTGTCACAATCAGATTTTCCTGTTTTCCTCCCCCACTACACAGGCTTCATTTTTGTCCCTCTTCTTTGTCATTTATAAGCCAAATATTAGTTAAGATACAGCTTGAGAGGCTCTGCAAGACCCACCAGAAACTATCTGCAGTATGCCAGAGTGATTCTGGAGGACATTTGAGAAGGTAACTGTGTCATAGATTTTGCTGTAATGCAAGCAGCTAACCAGCAATTCTGAGTGTTAAAAGGGGTCGTGACATACATGAGTAATGGACATCTGATCTCCAGTCACAGGACATATCAACTGCAAACTATGGGTTTTGATATGGTAAAGGGGAATAGATCTACAAAGAGGAAGCACTATCTTCATTTACTGGATGGAACCCCATGGTGGTATCTCAGTAATTAATTGCTTCACATGCTAACATGAAAACTTAAAACAGATAAAATTTTAAAAGTATAACCCTGAAAGGCAAGCCTAGATAAAAAAACCTAAAGGCTTTCATAATAAATGTGCATAAAACCTAGGGAGGCACATATATATTAGTCTAAAAGACCTCCAAGAAGTGGTCCAGTGGGAGATGAAAGGATCAGTATTAAATTAAAAGGCAATACCTTACCCCACTTGTTTCAGGTCTTGCCATGAAGCACTGTGCAAATACCAGATGTAGTCGTTTGTATCTTCTCTTATTCTTTTGCTAATGAATAATTCTATTGCTGTTGCTTCACTGCGGAAGAACAGTTGTCTGTAAAAACTGATTATCAAGTGTATTGCCCCCTAGCACCACCCTGCAGCCTGAGTCTTAGCCAGCTAGCAGTATCCTAGACAGTTCCCAGCTACATGGTTCAGGGTAGGATATGACAGGGCCTGTATCAATGGACTAGACGAGGAGATAGCCCTCGTTGGTTGCGGAAGGGAATTCACCTGTACAGATAAGAAATGTACTTACTATGCCACTTTCAGGAAAAGAGGAGAAAGGTCTAAACTGCCTTATCTGCTTACACAGAGTAGCCTTTAATAATATTCCTGACAAAGAAGCGATTGCTTCCTCATTCTCTTCTAAACCTGTCAATTATTTTGATCTCTGAGCTCTCCTACAATGGTAGTTGATGCAGGAAAACTTGGAATATTGACTGGAAACAATTACATGACATTTCCTCCATGCAGATGAGCTATTCTTTCTCCTTTCCTTCTGCTTTACTGGTCACATCAGAAAGCCTTATGTCCAAAACCACTCTAACACTTGGCGTGGGCAATTTTTGAAACTCTTGCCCAACAGAAGAGATGAAGGGAGCAGGACAAATAAACATTTTCATGAATCCAGCCTCTCATTTTGATTCTGCTTTTTTGTTCCTTTTTCCACACCCATTCACATGTATGAGTTTGTATTTGCATAAGTGCTGGGAATAAGGGTCCATACAAACACTCTTTCATATGCAAACAAGGGTATTCACTCTTTTTCCAGAAGTGTTTGCCCTCTGTTTACAAGGCTTCAGTAGCAAAAGTCACACAGAATAAAAATATCATTAATTCCAGCTGGTCAATGATACCATATCTATGATGCTCAGTAGCCCAAAGAAAGTCAAAGCACGCAGACAGAAACACACTGATGTTCACCATGTCTTGATATATCTAGTTATTGAGAATAAATAAATACAAACCAGACTCTGTGCTCTGCTATGCTTTAAAAATACTGCATTTGATGATAAACTAGCTGTTTGATAAAAAGAGGCATGTTTACCACAGTAGAGAATGCCTTAACGCTTAGCTCTGCATTTTGCTGCCACATGGCAAGGTGATTGCTGCTTCAGGGTTTTGGTTTTGGGCTCCTTTTTTTTTTTCATTCTGATGCACAGGAGCTCCAAAAGAAAGGAGAAACTCCCTAAGGGATAGTTGGGATGCTCACTTGGGAATGGAAGCAGCAGCAATCAAGTCATTGGCACTGATTTCCGTGCAAAAGTACTCAAACTTGCTTTTCTATATTCCTGATAAATTAGACCACTGATCTTTCTACAACTGATAGTCCTGTGTCCCAGCCAGCTACTGAAACTGTTAAACTTCACACATACCCTCCTCTCCATTTGGCCAGTAAATTGAATGCACTTACCCTAGGTAAACAAGGTTGACTCCTCTTCCAAACTGGGCCTTCTTCCTAGCTTTCCAATGGGTGTTAAGCATTGTTTTTCCTTTCTGAAACAAGCACTTACAAACATGGAGTTACATAGTATACAGGGAATTTAGCCCTCCTTCTTCCCTTGCTCAGAACTCCCAACCTAAGGTGTATTGGTTTGGGGATATATCAGCATTTTATGACAATAGTTTTCATTGAAAAAAAATCCCAACTAATGCTCATTCTTAAAAAAAAAAAAACAAAACAAACAAAAAACAAATAAACAAATAAACAAAGCCACAAATCTAAAATATGAGATATTCAAAATGAGAAGTTTTGCTCACGAAATGCATTAGTTATTATGGATTTTACTCAAAGACTGTAAAGGCAAAGCATTGTTCTGGGACTTTTCCCCAGCTAATCCTTTGCTAGGAATAATTCTATCGGTGATTTTGGATATGCTCTTCCTGCTTCAGTGTTCATTCTGGAGAAGTGTTCTGGGAAAAGTAATTTTATTAGCTAACCAGCAATTTTTGAACCATCTTAAATAAATTCATTTTCAAAGAAATGCTGGATCACATTTTGGCACTGGTTATGACAGTGCGAACATATTGACACAGATTTTACAACCCAAATTTCTTTGGCATCTGTTGTCTACAGAAAAAAAAAAAAAGGAAAATAAAATAAAATCAAAATATGATCAATAGTCATTCTGCATGCAGTGTGACACCTCCCCAAATACAAATTATGGGTAAGTTTTAGAAAATCTCTTCACAAGAAAGACTCCACTTCTTAGGAACTGAGGGTGCACACCTCGGGCATTGACCAGGCTGATGTCAGGCAGGCAGCAGAGCAGCTAGCAGACATTCCTGCACTACAGAAGCCAGAATGACCTGTCTAGGTGCTTTGGCTGGACAACAATGCACCTGCATCTCCCAGAAACTCAGTCCTAAAACAACGTAGCTGCCTGGCAGAGTCAAGAGCCTGAACCTCCACTGGTGTCAGAGTGCCAGGAATGGTTTGTAAGACATCTGAACATAGCACAGGAAATGACTGCAATTTGCAACAGAAATAATACCACACTCATTCTCACACATGCAAACAACCAGTCAATCAAACTGAGAGGGGGGAATTTTCCAAGCATTCAGAACATGGTTGCAAAGGAGAGCCATTTTGGTGACACATCTCAAAATGTTTTGTGGTATTTCTTCATAATGTTGAGTTCTTTTGATTAAATCAGTAGTTTCAAATTAAAATTAATTTTTTTTATGTTTTTTTTTACCTTTCCTCCTCCCACAGGACTTTCTGTTTGCTGGAATTATCTTCAGTTGAGGTGAACCTTTTTCTCCCAGATTGCTTTCTTATTTTCAGCAGATTTGCATGGGGCTATCCTGCAGCAATGAGCAGGAGACATACAAGTCTTCTATTCTGATATGTATTTTGATAGAGATTTATTTTACATTCCCTTAACTTAAAGTTCATATTCATATTGAGTAGAAGCTGTGTAAGGAAAGCGATTGATTTACAAAACAAACTACATGCAGTACATACAAACTGACTCTTCATACCAAATAGGAAAGACTTGCTCAATGCAACAGCTTGGTGCAGAAGAGCATGCTGAGCTGAAAAGCAAATACAGCTATCTGATTAATTGATTCTGACCTCATAAATATTATACTTTGGGGGCTCTAATGGAACTTCCTGAGGGTAAATTGCATGGTTCACCTCATTCATTTATATCTCTGGCTGACAGATGTACATTATGAAATGTCACTGAATATGCTGGCAATAAATGAGGTATAACATTAGCATCTTGGTTGTGTTTTCCTGAAGGAACACTTTTGTTAAATGAATCCCACACCAGTAAAAATATTATTCTCTACCATGTATACTTCTTTCTATTTTAATCAGTCTCCCAGAAATACGTATTGGCCTTCCAAAAACACAGAGCCCTAGTAAATTAATAAAACAAGCTTCTCTTTTGTTGTGCATGTTTCCATTGTGAAGCTATATTGTTGGAGAATATTAGGCTGTGACAAGCATTTGATAGTGTAGTAGTTGCACTAATGTTACGGTTATTATCTTTACTACCATGCAGTGAAACATAGTTAATTAAAATACAGTGAAGAAATTGCTCCCTTCCCCTACCCACACATAAATGAGATGATAAATTTGTTGTTGCAGTCAGCATATAGGGTCCCTTGACCCCTCTGCGTGTATTTAGCCATTATTCCATTTTATTTTATTTTTTATTTCATTGCCATTTGAGACTGATAAAAATGCATATAGAGGTCTGGGGAATAACAGCAAATAACCATGACGTGCAGTTTAATGAAATTATATACTGTGGTACATTGCAATAAAATTCTTAAGAATATATGCCACACTCCTGTAAGGTGTGCGAATTCAAATAAACCATTAATCCTTGCCATCAGCAGGCCATGACTGCAAAGGTAACTTTGCCAAGAGATAGGGTGAGGGGAAACAGAGGAGCAGAGGGAGGGAGGTTGAGGGAAGAAAAGAGCTACTGGCAACCACGCTTGTTAGATGAAATGAGCCATCCCTTTGAGATTAAACCTACTTTTAACTATCCCCTTTCCTCCCACTGTTAAGAGGTAATTGTTATAAAGGACAGCACTGGAAAAACATGTAATTTATCTCTCACTAGTCACCCACAGCTATTGCAGGTTTAGGAGTCCAAGTGAGGCTAAGAAAGCATCATTTCATAGTATACTATTACCTCTAGGACAGCTTTCAAAGAGCTACACAGAGGCTGGCTGCTGCACCTCTGCACAGAGAGCAGTAGGAGTAGCTGCCTACATTTGTAGCTGCTTCCCAGACACTGGCCACAGGCACTTTCCCCCTAAACAACCCTTTCTCAGCAAGTTCCAACCCCCTCTCTTCATTTTTCACAAGGGGAGAGAATGAGGAGGCCAATAGAGTTAGGAAAAATCAGCTATTGCAGGGTTCTGCCAAGTCTGCAAACAGAGGTTAAAAGTCACAGAACTTGTGCCTGCTGCTAAATCTGTGCATTTATTGATTTACTCTCAGGCACAGACTACAGTTGTGCTGTAAAGGGACTGCACAGACCTGTCTGCACAAAAGTGCACAGGTCAGCTGTCACTTCAGTCCCTATACTTTTTCTGAGAGAGTTTATGCTTTCAAAAAGGCTAGAAAAGCACGTGCTAGATGCAAAGAGCACCATCTAGCAATAAAAGCAGGAATTCAAGTCATTGCCTTTGTAACATCAGCTCTGCTGCACGCTGGGAGCACCTCTGGGAGCTGCCAGGCTCTGGAAGTGGGCTCGAGGTGTATGCAAGGAGAGAGCAGCTTCCTTGGCAGACAAGGAAACCTGGACTCTAGGGACATGGATGCTATGAGAAAAGCTCCTCCCTGATCCCCTGTCATTCATTGTGTCTGGTCAAAGTCATGAGACAGGCCCCATAAAAATCGTCCCAGTTTTTGTTTTGTTTTATTTGCTTGGGGTTGGGTGGTTATTTGTTTTGTTTTTATGATTTAAAAAAAAAAAAAAAAAGTAGAGATTAAGGGAAGCAAGCTGTAAAGTCTGTGACATTGCCTTCCTGTTCAGGCTTTTATTTCTTGCCTTTATTCTGCTAACAATGATGTGCCTTCTGGTTGCAATGTTAGGATGTTTGCCAGCATAACTGTCTATTAAAACTGGAGTGGAGATATGATCAAGATCATTAAATAGGATTTCTACCTCAGAAAACCTCTAGAAGGTATATATGCTTACATGTAGACACACATGTATACCTAAAAGGCAGAGATGAGAGAGCAGTGAAAGTGTGGTTATACTGAGTAAGTTTCCTGTTTACATTTTTGTGCCATTTAAGAATACTTGCCTCTTCTACTTTTATCTTGCACACAACTGAGAAAAGACACAGAGAGAAAAGGCATAAATAAAAACAAATGCAAGTGCTTTACTAGGCTCTGCTTAAGTACCATCACACCCACACATTGGATGATAATTAATCTGGGTAAAACAAAAGAGCTACCCCACACTGCCTCATAACAGGGGACATTATCACGTGCATGATTACCTGGTTAATAAACCAGGGTCACCATTACGCAGTACCCAGTGCCATAAACCTAAACCTGCCAAGGCATTACACTACTCAGCATGTTTGCAGGCTGCTCAGCACCTCCCACTTACACTGGGCACAGAACCAGTTTTGCCCTGCTTCAAAGCTCTGTACACCATCAAACAGAGGCGGGTGCATTAGCCACAGGCCAACGGATACAACACCAAGTTGGACAATTCTAATCCTACCCAGAAGGGAGCAGAACAAGTGCAGTTACCTTGCCTAAATGGTGGGATATAGAGCAGATCAACCTAAGAGCAGAGGAATCCACTTCAAAAATGTTAATCATATCATACTTGTACTTAATGTACAATGTCTAGACAGTCTTGGCTGTATGTATGCACCATCTTTTCAGGGTAAGGTATTAGTTACCTCAGAGACCTGAAGCTATGGTTCTAGAATCAAAGTCTACAATCTTTATTATTTTTTGGAGGTCAGTTGGTTTTGCGTTTAGTTTCCCTGCATGGCCTTGGAAACAATGCAGCTATATGTACCTACCTAACACAACAGGAGGAATAGATGGAGAAAGAAAGGAGACTTTAACTGACTGTGAGCAAATTTGCCTGCTCTGTAAGGTATTGTGGCTGATAGGAATGATGATCTATTTTCTGTATAGAGCACAATTTGTTTTTCTTTTAAAATATCCGGTATAGTAGTTTTTAATATTGATCACTAAATATCAACAGCAACTTTTAAAGCCAGAATGCATCAGCACTTTTTCTCCTCACAGACCAGGTTTTCACTACATAGAGACTAGTAGATGTTTTTAACCCCACAGGTTTTACATTTCTTACAGCTAATTCAGTGCTATATTTTCACCGCAAACCACACTTCTATAAATGGCCCAACCAAGCATCATTAATTTTGCCTCCATCGGCCCACTGCACTCTAAGGGCACAACAGCCAAGGACACATTAAGCTGCCTTAATACCCTGGATTTGTCAGCTTCTCTTTGCTTTCCTCAGAAGTCAGCTGCTTGGTCTCTCAGAAGGCAGCTCAAGCCCGGCAATAGCCAGTGCCTATCATGGCACAGGAACACCCTCACACATGGCATTTATTTGGCCAGCACGGCTTAAAGAACTGAGAGCCACCAGTTCTCTGTATTGCTGCTGAGCAGCACAACAGACACCTCATTCAAAGGCTCCTCTTTTCACAAGTGATTTTTCTATTAAAAAAAAAAAAAAAAGAAAAAGAAAGAGAAAAACCCTGAGCTATTCTTTACTTTAAAATGAAAGGCCTAATATGCATTGCAGTCTCCTTCCTTTTAAATGGCACCCATACCAATATGTTATTAATTTTTCTTTTCATCCTAATGATGAAGTAAGAGGCACACTGCTGAGGGTATTTGCAACTCACTTCCTCTCTGGTATCAGCAATTTGATAGCTGCCCAGATAAGGTCAGGAGCAAAATAACTTCTGGCCAGTTCAGCATCATATCTTTGAAGAGGAAGCAAAGGAGACCAGAAAAGAAATGAGACCAAATACATGTCACAGGATGAAAGGAGAAAATAAAAGGAGGCTGAGAATATAAGTTGACAGTCTTGAATGCTCAGCAATAACACTAGCAATGCTTCCCACACCCGACAGAAGAGCATAACCTGGAAACCAGCAATATGTGCAGAGCTTTCTTTAAAATTAGGTTAGGTATCCATGAAGAAGGAACAGAGCATTTCAGAGAGGAAGGAGTGGAATGCTTGGCAGACGCCTATTAGTTGTGTACACTTGTGGTATGGGATTGGTTAGGTAAAGCTACCTTACAGGGACGCAGAAAAAAAAGAATAAAATCAAGGGAAAATTGTTGCAAGAAAGCACAATTTTATCTCCCCTCTCTGACCTTCCAATACCCTTTGAAGAACTAAACAGTATCATTGCTCTAAAACACTAACATTTCCCAGGTGAAACCATGTTGTCTAACACCAAATATTTTCAAGTATAGGAAGGCCCTGGTGAGGGGTGAGGAAGATTAAAAAACAGGAAAAAAGTGAAACAACAAGACTTGAAACAGTACAAGAGCTTTTTTCTGTAATACCGAAACAGACCATGATCTCCGACTCTTCAAAGAGAAGAGAGTTTTGCTCAAGCATCTGTCAATGTGTTAGCTTGAGTTTAAGCTAGAGAAGACCACTTATTCTGAAATACCTACTCTTGATTAGCCAAAGTCATTTCCGCATCACGTCATGGCCAGCAGATCTGGTCTGACTGAATTTTGCCATTTTTCCCCTGCTGGATTAGACCAAATTACATCTTCCCAAGGGCAAGAAGATGCAAAGAAAAAAAAAAAAAAAGATAAAAACTACACCAAACCTCCAAAGCACAGGATTTTGCTAACTCTTTCTGAAGCTACTTATTTTCCTTCTGTCTGGTCAGCATATGTGATCTGTTGTTTTTCAGTTATACATGCAATAGTTACCTATCTATCTATATATACACACACACATCCCATCTAATTGTTCAAATCATTAACTGTCAACACTGGGTTACACATATTTCTCTCCATGATTCTTCAGTGGAATATCACACTGCGAAGTTTATGACAACTATTTTGCTGATCCTCTGTTAGGGTTACTAGCCTGATCTCTCTTCTATTCTGTACTCTGTCTTCCAGCTCACAATGTGATGGACAGCTTACAGCAAAGCTAGACACAGCTGGGCAGAAGCAGCTGGATCAGCCTTGGAAGGCAAACCTGGAACTGACCGCATAGGAACTGCTGCCACAGACAACCTCCTGGGGACTTTAAGTCATCTTAGAAAATAGCCTGCAATATATCAAAGAGAACACTGGAAGCAGGACATGCTGGAGATCTTTGTTCCCAAAGGGCAGAGAGAGAAAGAAGAGGGCCTGAGTGTTCTTCATATGTGCCAAGAGTGGGAGAGAAGGTATCATGTCATTCACAAGGTAAACCCAGTAGCTGATGGAGATGAGTTAAGGTGCTTGTGTTGAAGTTCATGCATAAGCCAAACCAGCTGAAAAAGTATTGGCTATAATGGTAAAGAAAGAGAATGGAGAAAGCCCACAAACATTGCTCATTTTCTGAGAAACAGGAGCCAGCTTCCAACTTGAGAATAGATTCACTAATTAGAAAAGCACTGAATAAAATAGAGTCAGAACCCGACTTTGATTTCCTCATTTCAGTTTACGTATCCTATCTGCAAGGGAATTTAAAGAAGAGAGGGAAACACTGCAAAGGAGATTTGCATAACTTACACTGAAGCAAAGATGCATGCTGGTCTTCAAAGTGGCAACCTCCAACGCGGTTTCTTCTTCCTTCCGCGCTCACTTTACGTTTTTAAACAGCTTTTTTCCTTTAATGATCAACCGTCTGTCTGCAGAGTTGCGTGGGAAAATGCTGCCATCCAGTGGCATTCCCGGTGCCAGAGGGACTGGGAGCTGTGAGGGTCCGGAGGGCAGGTCCTTTATCTGCCCAGAGCAGCGTGGGAGAGCAAAGGGGATTCAGGAGCTGAAGTTTAAAGACCTCCTGGCACCCCATGTTTCACTGCCAGACGCGATTTTCTCAAATCAAGAACGGTGACTCCAAGCATTCTGGAAAGCATATTGATTATTCATTAGCTGAATCCAGTTCAATTACAAGCAAACAGACCTTCTGTAACTTACACACTCAAAAAAGTTCTGATTCTTTTTTCCCTAGTGTTATCTGAACAGAACTGTATAAAAATAGGGAAAATCTCAAAAAGCTACTTTAAAAATGCAATCAGAAAAACAAAAGTATGAAAATATCTGTAATATTGAATGAAAAATACTTCAATTTTTTCCTCATTAAGAGTTGCTTCACCAGTGCCCCAAAATTAAGAGTTTCTCAGATTATAAGAAATTTAGTCTGCTTCCATGACTAGCAGAGTCCGGATTTTCTTCCTAAAACCATTTAATATTATCCAGTGCTAAATGACTTATTCAGGGAGAAATGTTTCAGTGTTACAGTCAAAATAGTTCATCTGAGTTTTCAGAATCCATTAAGGCTTTGGGGACCTTCCCATAACCTTGGTAAAAGCTTGAAAATATCTATTCCATGTAAAGAAACTGTGACTGTAAACAACTGGTTACACAGCTAATGTTGCTGTCTCTGAAAAGGGGAGACAAGAAGGACTAGGGCAAAAACAACCCTCTGGAACAAGCACATATACTTGCAGAGAAGGTCAGCAATGCCAGAATTAAGAAAAGGGTTACCTTTTGGCGAGGAGATCTTGCATAACACTGTCACCTAAAAAGAGATATGTACAAAATTAATCCACCAAGTTGTTTAAGACACATTAGCATGAGTTTGTGGACCTTTGTTTTGACTGTGCCTTTAGCAGTATGTGCTAACACATCATATTGAGGTTGTGACCACAGGTAAAGTTCATGTTGCCTTCTTGCTCCATGAATCTCATTGATCAGGAGAGCCAAGCTTGGCATGCACTTGGGTGTTATTCTGATATCAGAGTTTTAAACTTCATCATCTCCTCCCAGTGATCAGCATGCAGCTCCCTCCATGCTCTCTGCACCCAGGGGGTAAAATTTGTACCCTTTCCACAGTGCTCACAAGCACCAGCCACAGAGTCAGCACTCCCCAATGACCAGCACCCCCCATACTGGCATGGATCTCCTCCCATGTAAGAGAGGTCCCTCTCATCTTTCTCTCCTTCAGGACACATACATCTGGCAGATATAAACCCAATTCTTTATTTTGGATAAAATTAATTATTTACACCCTTTTTCCTCAATTTACAAGATTTACCCACACTTTCAACTTCTCAATCACTTTACAGAACACATAATTGCTCATTGCACACACAGTCCTAGTCCTACACAAAAGCAAAGAGGGTGCCTGGATTGTCCATCCACATGATTCTCCAGTGGGAGCGTGTAGGGTCAGACTGAGGGCTGGCTAGGTGCCTCTTGGACTGTCACCAGTGGAGTGAAACATCAAGTCTGGAGATTTCCAAGATGTGTTGTCGTGGTTTAAGCCCAGTTGGTAACTCAAAACCATGCAGCCGCTCCCTCACTCCCTCCCCCCCACCCCCCCCCCCCCCCCCCACTCCCAGAGGGATGGGGAGAATCGAAAGAATGTAACTCCCACGGGTTGAGATAAGAACAGTCCAGTAACTAAGGTAGAACATAAACCCACTACTGCTATCACCAATAATAAAATAATAAGGGAAATAACAAGGGAAGAGAATACAACTACCCACTGACCGATACCCAGCCCAACCCGAGCAGTGATCTAATGCTTCCAGGTAACTGCCCCCAGTTTATATGCTGGGCATGATGTGCTGTGGTATGGAATACTTCTTTGGTTAGTTTCTGTCAGGTGTCCTGTCTCTGCTTCCTCCTAGCTTCCCCCCCCTCTGGCAGGGCGTGAGGCTCAGAAAGTCCTTGGTCGGAGTAAACATTACTGAGCAGCATCTAAAAACATCAGGTGTTATCAGCGCTGTTCCCAGGCCAAAGGTCAAAACCACAGCACTGCACCAGCTACTAAGAAGGAGAAAAATGACTGCTACTGCTGAACCCAGGACACATGTCCAGATTCCACCTTCCATACTGAACCAAAATCCAAATGCAGCAAGTAGAGCATAAGAAAAACATCTACCTCCATGTGCACCCATGAAAGAAGGTCAAAGGACTAGAAAATTTCTTGTCTTGGCTGTAAACATGCAACTTGGTCTTATCTTCTTCATTCCCAGTATAAACCACTTTCAGTAAGCCCACTAACTTCTGGCAATCTTTTTATTTGTATTGAAGTAATAGCTCTATAAAGCCATAAAGTGCAGGTCTACATGGAAATTCAAGAAAGCCTACTTCTGAAGGGCGAGTGTTCAATCCATACAAAGCCTACATAAATACTTCGATTTTAAATCAACTAAATCATCGAGCAAAAGGATCAGCCTTACAGGCAAAGTGAATACATCTGGATAAAGGACCTACAGAGACATAGCCACATATGTAGTAAACGAATGTATATTCCATACATAACAACTGTCATGGGAGACTATAGTCCCAGTTAGCCTTCTTGGTTAAATGCTGACCATTCCCTATACCTGCTTATTCGAATAGTCTCTCCTATTTTCCCCTCACAAAATGTTTTCCCGCCTTGCCAGCAATGGGCTCCATTGGCTAGGTATTTTGCAGACTCCTTTATCACTTGTTTTTAATGTGTGTCTATTCAATGACTAGACATGAGGTTACACTTCCAAGAGGTGTTGCTGTGGTACGCTTTAAAAGCATAAATAATTATCAAAATACAAGAAGACTCTCCTTTGGGCCTATCCAAAGCCATTGATATCCAGCTAAGTTAAAGAAAAGTCAGATTCACATTACACAAGAAACCTTTCTCCCCCCTCTGGTTTCCACACATGCTAGTTGCACGAGTTGATTTCTGCTGATTTTGCAAGAGTCAAAAGACTCAGGCTGTCAAACCATTACACTTACTCTATCTGGCCTGCAAAGGGCCATCTCTTTCAATGGCTATCATTAAGGTCATTACAGCACAATTTAATCATAGATACTTAGACAAACCACTTGAAGCAAAATCTCAGTCAACATGCCTAAGTATATTACATAATAGATCAGTAGAATGGAAGCTTCCAATTTCCCGTCAATAAGACCAAGTAAATTATTTTCTTGAGTAGCCTCATTACTATGAGATATCCTCAACCAAAACCTCTTCTAAACTTCATCTATTTGTCATTTACTACATGTATCCTTGTCAGAAGAAATACCCATTTATCTGCTCCATTTAGAATAATGAGACTAATGAGTTTATAATTGTTGTTTACCATAATCCTTTATAAAAAGTAATGAAGAAAAAGCAGCTGTTGCATCAAGGAAGAAGAAAAAGCCACTCTCACATTGATTCATTTCAACAGCTGCAATATTACTTTAAATATTTCTTTCAAAACTTTTGCTATGAATGTAAAAAATTAGCAGGTAAGAAAAAAGTACCCATTTCTCATTCAAAAGATCAACAACTTCCTCCAGTCCTGTATGCATATTCTGCTGAGTGTAATTAAATAAGCTTCAAAAGAAAGATATTAATCTTGATCTTTCTTCTTCATGGCAAGAAAAAAAAAAAAACAAGAAAGAGAAAGGTAGAAAGCAAAGTCAATCAAGAAAGAGGCAATAGGCACATTAGTTTCTTGAGCTGCTTCTTAACCTTGTTTCAGTCAAATCATAGAATGGTTAGGGTTGGAAAGGACCTTAAGATCATCTAGTTCCAACCCCCTCCCATGGGTGGGGACGCCTCAATCTAGATCAGGTTGCAACTTGGCCTTAACCACTTCCAAGGATGGAGCATTCCCAACCTCCCTGGGCAACCCATTCCAGTGCCTCACTACCCTCACAAAAAATTTCTTCCTCATATCTAACCTGAACTTCCCCTGTTTAACCCGTGACTCCTTGCTTAATTGCTACAGTCCCTGATGAAGGGTCCCTCCCTGACATCGTTGTAGGCTCCCTTCAGATACTGGAAAGCTGCTATGACGTCTCCATGCAGCCTTCTCCAGGCTGAACAGCCCCAACTTTCTCAGCCTGTCTCCATACAGGAGGTGCTCCAGTGCCCTGATCATCCTCGTGGCCTTCCTTTGGACTTGCTCCAAACAGCTTCACGTCCTTATGTTGAGGACACCAGAACTGTACACAATACTCCAAATGAGGTCTCATGAGAAGAGAATGCAGAATATCCACTCACACTGGAGAATCATGTGGCCAGCCAGCCCGTTGTTTATCCAAAGTTGATGGTCCATCCATCAAATTTATGTCTCTGCAGTTTAAATAAAAGGATGTAGAGGGGGAAATACAATGAGCCAGGTTAACTCAAAACTGTTTGTTTCAAACTCTTTCAACCCATTTTAGCTTGTTTCAATGTTTCAAACTGCCTCAAACTCCAGGGCTCTGCTGACCTGGCTCCTTTGGACTTGTAGTGGGGTTAGGCTTCCACCTCTGCAGGACGCTTTTGCTGAGCTATGCAAAAATATGCAAAGGTAAATCAACACACAACTCTTCAACTAATAACACCATTACTAAATTATACCATCTCCCAATTAAGTAGGACTCCTGTCACACGTACCAGTGTTCAGCATTTACACACCTTCAACAGGTGTTGGAGTTTAGCTTTTGCTTGCCCTTGCTTGCCTCTCACCTTTCAGTTTATAGCACTTCACTCAGCATTTATTTCATTTTCCAAGCACTTTGCAAGCACTAATGATTTTTAAATAAATAAATAGATATGTCTGGCATAAATATAATGAAGACAGAGTCTAGGGGACTGTTTTGCCTGGGGCTGCAGGCAATAAATTAATGCACTGCAAGGTTAACATATAGGCAAACTGAAGACTCAAAAAGCACCTCAGCACCTAAGACAGTACTGTAGAGGGGACACAGTGAATCCATCAGCAGTCACTGCTATATTTAAAGGCACATTTATCCTGGCTCTCCTATTTCAAAGTACTTGCTAATCACCTAGAAGTCCTCCTCCAAATGGTCATTAAACTGTTATGCTGATGTACTCATACAGGTCCTTTGTTCACCTCTAGAGTTACCATGATAAATAGGTGTCTTGTTTAGTCACTCTCTTCAGGCCTTCCATTTTATTATGTATATGAACTCCCTCAAACATCAAGAGTGTCTGCAAAGTTTCTCTGTCACACACATGCACACTGATTGCCTATTCTCAGTGAAAATCTCTAAGACTCTTCAGTTCACATAATATGGAAGACTATATTAAAGGTGTAAACTGAGTCACACTTTCACACAAAACACATCCCCAGCAACAGTGCAGAATTTATAAGAAAAATTGTTAAGGAGTGAAGGAAACGATGTGCTTGAAACAGAAATTGGTCAAAAAAAAGAATCAGATGGGAGATAGAACATTTAAGGAATATAGATAAATATGAGACTTGAGACAATGTAGGGCTGGGAGTTATTTTATACTGGTCAGTTCATAGACAATTTTCATGGCATCCAGCATTAATCTCTGTTGGAAACAGGATATTCTGCTAGATGGACATTTGGTTTAAGCAGACTATTCCTTTCCTATTTCTTATTCTCAATTCCTTTTCCCTCATATTTATATGTAGAAGGTTAAAGAGGGAGATGTTTGAGATTCCACACTATAGGGATGAAAAAGATTTTAGAAGATGCAAAACTATAATTAAGAATTACAGCATTTCTTTTTCCTTGTCCTTGTACTTTATACGCAGTTAGACAATTTCACTGCATGCTGATAAGGTTATACTTCAGGATGCAAATCTCTGAGGAATTATTCAAAAGAGATAGCACTGAATAAAAATTCCCATATTTCAAAAGCTGTAACTAATATGCCCCATGTGAGAAATCGGCTTGACAGATTTGATCATTTTTGGCTCATCTCTGAGTCAATGCCTGGCTAGTCTGTACACTGAACAATGTGGTTCAACCTACCAGTAAATTGTTCAGCAGAACTGGCCAGAAAAAAGAAATTTTTTCTAATGAAAAGGGTGGCATTTGCAGTAGGTTTTTAATCCCAACCTCAGGATGAGAGAATGACAAGAACAGATGTTGATATGTTTCTGGTTCTTTTGGTTAAAAAGCCATTTATAACAGATTAGACAGGGGTTTTGTCTTCAATAGCTACCAACACTGATACAGCCATAACACTTGTGAAAACATTTTATTCCTGTGAAGGCAGTGTTTTCCTGTCAAAAAATTGATCTGGTTGGAAAAGCGCATGTCCTTTGTTAACAATGTGCCTACCCAACAAATGCAGGAATGAAACAACATATCTCTTTCTTACATGTAAAACTCTGGAGCTAGGGGTTTTTTTTTCATTTTCAGTTTGTTCTAAATTTGCTTCGAAAGTTAGATTTTCCCCTTACAGACAAAAACCTACCTCATAGGATTATGTAAATGGGGCTTAAGTTTAAATCATAAGCAGTGATCTGATATGGAGAAAGACAAAAAAAAAGGCACTAAGAAAGATGAAAAACATGATAGCCTATCCTTATACATTCTGGTGCACGTCCGCTTTACAACTGCTGTGCAGAAATGTTGGGAGCCTGTCTACAAACAATTCTGACATAAAAGTATTCTAAAAAATAGCTTAATCTGTTTACAATTGATTTCAACTGCCTTTGTTACCAAGACTTCAGTTAATAGAATGGGATAAGTGAACGATTTGGAGACAAATATTAATATCTCCACATGTCTCAGTAATTGGCTGTTTGAAGGAAAGACAGGAAGGGAAGGCACAGGAACAGGCTTTACAGTTTCCAGTCCAGTCCTGCCCTCATCATCTGCCCCTACCGAAGGTTCTTGTGTACTCTAGCTGAAGGCACTGTAGTCCATTTGGAAAGCTTATAGCTTTGAAAATTAATACACAATCTATGCGTCCTCCAAAAGTCTCTCTTCCTGTCCTTGTGAATTCGCCTGAGGTTTTCAAAAGCCAAAACCAGAAAGGTCCCTTTTTTGCTGCAAGATCAGTGGATCTCATGGAAAGAGTAGCAACATGGGCTTGCATATTCTCTAGGCTTTTTCCATCTAAAACTTGGGTGACTGATCTACATTGCTGCTTACAAAAACTTTGCCAAGCTCCATTGAAAAGAATAATCCTGTCTTGTTTAGAGCCATTAGAAATAATTAATGTTTAGTAACTATTATTTAAAAATGCATTATCTGGGAAAAACGCAAGCCACATTTAAACTTAAATAAGAATTTACACTAAGCCGCGTCCATCTGAATGCCAGATCTTTAGTTAAAATGATGCAGAGCTTTGTTAAACTCTGAGAATACAAGGAAGACATAGAAGATCTTAGAAGAGGACATAGATGTCTTTAATAATTGAAAATTTAATAATTGAAAAATTAATAATTGAAAATATATATTATTGCAATAAATTAAATAGGGTGAGCTCTTCATAAAAACAGTAAAACCCTTACCTCAAAGCCTAGGTGAAAAATTCATTGGCGATATGGGAATTTCACATTTTTCTCTAGTCAGTTATGCCTATCTTCTCAACAGTAAGCACAATAATCCTCCTTAGGAAGCAGGTTGATATTTTTCATGCTTTTCTTTAAGCTATCTATATATGAGAATACTTAAGCGAGCATATGTGTAAACAAACATTGACTGTTGTCTTCTCTTGCATGACACTCTCTACACGTGTACACATTTGCCCCTTAATTACTGAGCACCTAGAAAAAGGTCCCAAACCTGTCAATTGTGGATTTAATGTGAATTTGAGAAATTGAAGGATAATAATAATAATAATTAAAAAAATAAAGTTTCCATAGGATTTTGGCATAGGGTAACCCACACTTGGGGAATTAAATCTGTCAAAGGGGCTACTCGGTTGCTGTCCAAACAGTGATGGGCATCTGTTGCAAGGGTCCTTGCACCTGGGTAAGGTGAGACTCCACAAATTGCAGTTCTGCAGATTCCTCGTACCCAGCTGGCCCATAGCCTCTGTGTCCGCTCCAGTACATGCATGACCCATTACTGTTATCTCAAAATGCATACAAAAGTCCCTCAACCACCTTGCCTGCATACAAAACACTGTACTACATGACCACTTCTGAATCTGTAGGAACAGTTTCTACTGACTGTTGACAGGCATATTATCTATGTACAATTTGATATGTTTTGCAGTAAGAACCACCTGGGTGTCCCTGGGACAGCCAGCTTCTCCAGGAGGGTTTTTCAGCCTGGAGAAGAAAAGGCTTAGAGCAGCCTTCCAGGAGCTAAACGGGCTAACAAGAAATCTGGAAGAGGATTTTTTACAAGGGCAGGTAGGGAAACAACAAGGGGGAATGGCTTTAAACTGAAAGAGGTGAGATTTATATTAGATACTAGGAAAAAGTTCTTCCCTGTGAGGGTGGCACAGATTGCCCAGAGAAGTTGTTTCTGCCCCATCCCTGGCAGTGTTAAAGGCCAGGTTGTATGGGGCTTGGAGAAACCTGTTCTAGCAGAAGGTGTCCCTGCCCATGGAAGGCAGTTGGAATTATATGACCTTTAAGGTCCCTTCCAATCCTAACCATTCTGTGATTTATAGATAAACTCTCCTAGATATAAAGTTTTTCTAAACAGAGAAGAGGGCAATGAAAAAAAGTCAGTGTCCTGCCCTAGTAAGAAAATTGCAATGTGCTCATGTAGCAAAATTTTGCCTAAAATAAATGCAACTATTTGCAGACAGGCTATAGATATGAATGCCACCTCAGCCAGCACTGGATTTTTTTGGCAATAACAAGCTGAGAAAAATATGTCTCACATTTATGAATGGTTGATATTTAAAGGAAAGACAACATATGGCAATTCATATTTCAGAATTAGAATATTAAGACAGGTTACAGTAGCACCTACAGTGCCTGACTGCTAATATGACTCAGGTCAGCCATAAGACAGAGCAAGAGAATTGTGTCAGTCCTGATTGCTTTTCCGGTACTACACATAAATGTACTGGAAATGTCAATATGAGACTATATTTGATTTCATTTACCCTGATATTCCAATTTCAGCTCAATGAACTAGTCTGAAGGAGACTTGTGAAACACTGGATGCGTAAAGTATGGGATAAACATAGAACCATATAATTATAGAATGGTTAGGTTTGGAAAGGACCTTAAGATCATTTAGCTCCAACCTCCCTGTCGTGGGCAGAGATGCCTCATCCTTGACCATGTTATCCAAGGCTCTATCCAACCTGGCCTTGAACACACTGCCAGGGATAGAGTGTTCACCACTTCTTTGGGCAACCTGCTCCAGTGCCTCACCACCCTCACAGTAAAGAACTTTTTCCTTATATCTAACCTAAACTTCCCCTGTTCAAGTTTAAACCAATTCCCCCTTGTCCTCTTGCTACAGTCCCTGATGGAGAGACCCTCCCCATCATCTTTGTAGGCCCCCTTCAGATATTGGAAGGCCCTATGAGGTCTCCATGCAGCCTTCTCTTCTCCAGGATGAACAGCCCCAACTTTCTCAGCCTGTCAAGACTAACACTGTAAGACACTCAGCAACTCTGATAATTTAAAACTAGTTTTCTCAAAGTTGATAGACGCTTATATCAACTACTGAGAGGCATATACATGCATCTCATCTGCACCTGCACAAAATGAAGTGATTGCTGCTTCACCGATTGTTAACTGTACCAATATTGGAGCGACTCCAAAATCCTGAGAATATATTAAGCCTTTGGAAACCAGGTGGTTTTTTACCCATGGCTGCCAAGATACCATTTTCAAGTATAAAAGAAGATTCAAGTTCTTAATGCTTGCTCCAGGTGGTACTTTCCAAACCACAGAGAGTCAGCAGAAGAAAAGC
Organism: Myiopsitta monachus; assembly: GCA_017639245.1. NCBI lineage: Eukaryota > Metazoa > Chordata > Aves > Psittaciformes > Psittacidae > Myiopsitta > Myiopsitta monachus. The sequence continues at coordinate 46,073,139 of CM029918.1, forward strand.
AACTGCACCAAAAGCAATATGTAACCTGAGATTTGTAGGCATCAGGATGGCAAATGATGAAGATACTCTATTCTGCCATAAATTAACAGAGAAATAGTTTAATATAATCTTCTTACATATACATATAAGTTTTGTTTTAGTGCAGTTCTAATTACTGCATTCAATACAAAAAACATCCCCAGGCTGTTGGTACCAAAATGGAGTTGTTCTGTCTAAAGTGTCTGATTGCAGTACCAGAAGAAACCTGGCAAGCTTTTCCTTTGACTGGCAGCAGCAAATTTATATTCCATGTAAGGCACTGGGTCTCAATTCCTTTCATTCTCTACAATTAATGTTACACAACAATCGGATTTTCTAGACTGATTTATTTGCCAAACATCTGTATTTCTATATAATGCTTTCAATAACAACTTGGCAATCTGCTCCCTTCGGTTTATGCTGCTCCATTTTCCTGAAGCCACATCATTACTAGTCCACCACCTTTGATCCTCACCTTGGATTTGCCCTGCTGTCTATTATTACAGCTGGTATTCCCAGAAAATAAAATTATTTCATCTGTCTGCACACAGTATCTGAAGTTCCTTTTCAATGCATGTATTTAGATACTTAAAAGGGGTAGTAAACAAGAGAGACTTTTGCAGAGTTACAGAATTAAACTGTCTTTCAGCTCCTTTCCAAGGGCATGCAAGACCTGCTCTCAGCTTTTTATACTGATATGAATCTGGGGGATTGTTTCTTCAAATAAAACATTACAATTTGCCATGGTTCACTCAGTCTAGCTGGCATCCTGTCTGGGCAAAAATGAATTTCAAGTTGAAAAACTTTTCAGTTTCCCTTAAGAAAAAGCAGTTGACACCTTTACTACCCTTTCATTATTATTACTTCCAACACTTTTTCTTTTGCAGCACCAGTTCCAAGATTTCTCTTCTACCATAATCCACACAGCAGTGAAGAGTGGGCCATAATCCTTTTCAGGCATCTATGCTTATAGCAAAAGAAGTCTCTCTTCTGCTTTATGTTTTTATGAGTCCATTTTCTTTTGATTACAAACCTGTGGAAATTTTCACTTCAACCCAGATCTTTTGCAAGATACTTATGCCAAATGATACACACTATAAGAAATTTTCACATTTTATGCAATCAGTGCAAGCAGTATGTTCTGCTTTAAAGGTTCACCTGGTTCAGATGGCCCTGTCAGGGCATAGGCATTTTGAATTGAAATAGAAGCTATTTTGTCTTGCTGTTACAAATACCATGGACAAAAGCCACTTGCCTTTCATGAATAATTATTGCCTTATAGCTCTCACCATAGGACACCCTTGTAATTTCTAACATATAAAGAGGCTAAATTACTAAATCATACTCTTGTGTTTTGCTCCCCATAACTAGATTGACCCAAAAAGCAGTATGCTCTTCTCAATGCTGCAGTACTTTGCACAACCAGGACTGACATGAGTTGTACCTGATAGCTAATCATGCTGTCCTGGGTTCAGCAGTAGCAGTCATTTTTCTCCTTCTTAGTAGCTGGTGCAGTGCTGTGGTTTTGACTTTCAGCCTGGGAACAGCGCTGGTAACACCGATGTTTTTAGATGCTGCTCAGTAATGTTTACTCTGACCAACGACTTTCTGAGCCTCATGCTCTGCCAGGGAGGAGCAGAAGCCGGGAGGAAGCAGAGACAGGACACCTGACCCAAACTAACCAAAGAGGTTTTGCATACCGCAGCACATCATGCCCAGCATGTAAACTGGGGGTAGTTACCCGGAAGCGTTAGATCACTGCTCGGGTTGGGCTGTGTATCAGCCGGTGGGTAGTGAGCGGTTGTATTATCTTCCCTTGTTATTTCCTTTATCATTATTATTATTGGTGGCAGCAGCAGTGGTTTCTGTTATACCTTAGTTACTGGACTGTTCTTATCTCAACCCGTGGGAGTTACATTCTTCCAATTCTTCTCCCTATCCCTCTGGGAGTGGGGGAGATGAAGGGGAGGGAGGGAGTGAGCACCTATGTGGCTGAGTTGCCAATTGGGCTTAAACCACAACACATACCTTGCACGTGTTGTACATGTATCTTTTTTTTTGCTAGTTCTAGGCCTGTTTACCTCAGCTTGCAAGTTGCTCATGTCAGGCTGTAACCCAGCAGCAGGTAATCTACCTCTTTCAAATGTTATTTTGCTTACAGAGAAATGGAGATTTTCCTCATTTAGGTTTTATCTAAACTCTGCTGAGTTCCCTGAAGCCTTTATATGGACCCTATTATGGAATTTGCACCATTCCGCCCTGTACCTCCTGTCCCCCCCCCCCCTTATAAAATCATAGAATCATAGAATAGTTAGGGTTGGAAAGGACCTTAAGATCATCTAGTTCCAGCCCCCTGACTTGAGCAGGGACACCTCCCATTAAACGATTCCACCCAAGGCCCGGTCCAACCCAGCCTTGAACACCACGAGTGATGGAGCATTCACAGCTTCCTTGGGCAATCCATTCCAGTGCCTCACCACCCTCATAGTAAAGAACTTCTTCCTCATATCCAATCTAAACTTCCCCTGTTTAAAGTTCGAACCCATAACCCTTTGTCCTATCACGACAGCCACTCATGAAGAGTCCCTCCCCAGAATCCCTATAGGCCCCCTTCAGATACTCAAACACCACTATGAGGTCTCCACACAGCCTTCTCTTCTCCAGGATGAACAGCCCCAACTTTCTCAGCCCATCTTCATATGGGAGGTGCTCCAGTCCCCTGATCATCCTCGTGGCTCTCCTCTGGACTTGTTCCAACAGTTCCATGTCTTTTTTCTCTTGAGGACACCAGAACTGCACACAATAATCCAAGTGAGGTCTCACAAGAGCAGAGTAGAGGGGCAGAATCACCTCCCTCGACCTCCTGCTGGTCACACACCTCTTGATGCAGCCCAGGATACGGCTGGCTTTCTGGGCTGTAAGCGCACATAGCCGGTGCACGTTCATTTTCTCATCAACCAACACCCCCAACTCTTTCTCTGCAGGGCTGCTCCGAATCTCTTCTCTGCCCAACCTGGAGCTGTGCCTGGGATTGCTCCGACCCAGCTGTAGGACCTTGCACTTGGCATGGTTAAAATTCATCAGGTTGGCATCAGCCCACCTCACAAGTGTGTCAAGGTCCCTCTGGATGACATTCCTTCCCTCCAACGTATCAACCGAACCACATAGCTTGGTAACATCAGCAAACTTGCTGAGGGCATACTCAATCCCACTGTCCATGTCACCCACAAAGACATTGAAGAAGACCGGTCCCAACACCGATCCCTGAGGGACACCACTCGTTACTGGTCTCCAACTGGACATTGAGTCATTGAGCACTACTCTTTGCGTGCGACCATCCAGCCAGTTCTTTCTCCACCAAGTGGTCCACCTATCAAATTGATGTCTCTCCAACTTAGAGACAAGGATGTCATGTGAGACAGTGTCAAACGCGTTGCACAAGTCCAGGTAGATAGCATCAACTGCTCTACCCCTGTCCATCAGTTCCATAGCCCCATCATAGAAGGCCACCAGGTTAGTCAGGCAGGATTTCCCCTTAGTGAAGCCATGCTGGCTGTCACTAAACACCCTGTTGTTTTTCATGTGCCTTAGCATGCCTTCCAGAAGAATCCGCTCCAAGATTTTGCCAAGCACAGAGGTGAGGCTGACTGGTCTGTAGTTCCCTGGCTCATCCATTTTCCCCTTCTTGAAAATGGGGGTTATATTTCCCTTTTTCCAGTCATTGGGAACTTCACCTGACTGCCATGATTTTTCAAATATGATGGACAGTGGCTTAGCAACTTCATTTGCCAGCTCCTTCAGGACCCGCGGATGGATTTCATCAGGTCCCATGGACTTGTATACGTTCAGGCTCCTAAGATGGTCTTGAACCAGATCCTCTCCTACAGTGGGCCCAGGGTCTTCATTCTCACAGTCCCTGTGTCTGCCTTCCAAGACTTGGGTGGTATAGTCAGAGCAGTTGCCAGTGAAGACTGAGGCAAAGAAGTCATTTAGAATCTCAGCCTTCTCCAAATCCAGGGTAGCCAGTTCTCCCAATAGCTTCTGGAGGGGGCCCACATTGCCCCTGGCCTTTTATTTGCAGTGTACCTATAGAATCCCCTCCTGTTATCTTTAACATCCCTAGCCAAGTTCAATTCTAAGTGGGCCTTAGCTTTCCTAACCTGGTCCCTAGCTTCCCAGACAACATCCCTGTATTCTTCCCAGGCCGCCTGTCCTTGCTTCCACCTTTTCTAAGCCTCTTTTTTCCTTTGAATTTTCCTCAGCAGTTCCTTATCCATCCAAGGAGGTCTCCTGGCCCTCCTGCAGCACTTCCTTCCAGTTGGGATGTATCGCTCCTGAGCTTGCAGCAGGTGATACTTGAATATGAACCAAGAGTCTTGGGCCCCCCTGCCCTCTAGGGCTATATCCCATGGAATCTTACTGAGCAGGTTCCTGAAGAGGCCAAAGTCTGCTCTCTTGAAGTCCAGGGCAGTGAGCTTGCTGCACGCTCTTCTCACTCTACTGAGGATCTCGAATTCAACCATCTCATGATTGCTGCAACCAAGGCTGCCCTGGAGCGTCACATTTCCAACCAGCCCTTCCCTGTTGGTGAGGACAAGGTCAAGCATGGCACCTCTCCTTGTGGGCTCCTCTATTACTTGCAGAAGGAAGTTGTCTTCCACACAACAGAGGAACTTCCTGGATTGCTTGTGCCAGGCCGTACCATCCCTCCAACAGATATCAGGGTGGTTGAAGTCCCCCAAGAGAACAAAGGCCTGCAAGCGTGAGGCTGTTCCTATCTGTCTATAGAGCACTTCAACCACAGTCCTCTTGGTCAGGCAGTCTGTAATAGATCCCCACAATGATGTCTCCCATCTCTGTTCTCCCTTTAACCCTGACCCGCAAACTCTCTGTCGACTGCTCACCTGTCCCCAGGCAGAGTTCCATACTCTCCAGCCTATCCTTAACATAAATAGCAACTCCCCCTCCCTGCCTACTAGGTTTGTCTTTCCTAAAGAGCCTGTAACCTTCCATTCCAACACACCAGTCATAGGAGCCATCCCACCATGTGTCTGTGATGCCTATGATATCATACCCCCATGGACATGCGCACATCTCTAATTCCTCTTGTTTGTTCCCCATGCTACGGGCATTTGTATAGAAGCATCTGAGTCGAGCCCCAGTTGAAGCCGGCTCATTGGCTGGAGCAGCTGGAATATCTCTACATTGCTCCGAACGTTTACTATAGGTGCTGGCCAGTGATTGGGTGTGTTGGGATGGAATGATGCCATGGAATGAGGCCCCCCTTCCCCAACACACCTAGTTTAAAGCATCCTTGACCAGTCTGGCAAGCCTCCTACCAAATCCACTCTTCTCTTTCTTTGTCAGACCAGCTCTGCCAGCCCCCAGTAGACCTGGCCTACTAAATTGAGTCCCATGTTCAAGGTACCCAAACCCCTGACTACAGCACCACCCTTCTAACCATTTGTTAACCTGGCCAATCCTCCTAGCCTTTCTAAGGTCCTGCTCTGTATCCTGGAGAATTGACAAAAAGACAGTCTGAGCTCCAGAGCCCCTAACCACCTCTCCCAGGGCTCTGTAGTCCTTCTTTATGTTCTCCGCGCTACTGCTATCTATTTGAGTAGCACCCACATGGATCACTAGAAGTGGGTAACAGTCAGTGGGACTGACTAGAGCAGGCAGCTTCTCTGCAACATCCCTGATCCGAGCCCCTGGTAGGAAACACACCTCCCTCGAGCCTGGGTCAGGCCGACAGATGGGTGCCTCTGTTCCTTTCAGAGCAGAGTCCCCTACTACTACGACCCGCCACGTTTTCCTGGCAGCACCAGTAGTGATCTTCTTTACCAGTCCATCAGCAGGTTGTTCCTGGTGGGAGTGTGGTTCCTCATCAGCCCCCTGCAGGACAGCAAAGCGGTTCTGGGTGGGGACAACAGATCTGGGAGGAAGCCCCTTGCTTTTAATTGTCCTCTTCCTCCTTTTTGTTGTTTTTTCTGTTACTGTTTCCCAGCTTCCTGGGTTAGCGGCCTCCTTTCCTGCATGAGCAACATTGGATGCTTGAGGCCCCTGCACAGTCTGGTCCTGGAGCAAGCAGTGCTGCTTCCTCTCAGCTTCCCTGACACCTTTCAGCCTCGTAACAGCATCCCGCAGCTCAGCCACCTGCTGCAGGAGGACCTCCACCAGGGAGCACAGAGTGCAGCCCAGCCCATTGTGCATCCTGCCCTCACGAGATCGGTGCAGGTGCTCTCTACACCCCGAGCTCTGCACTGCAGCCTCCCCTCCCATCGGCTCTGAGTGCCCACACTGGCCACCGCCGGGGCAGCCAGAGCACGGCTCCCAGAGCGGGCCCTGCTCATACGCCGAGCGCTCACCATCCCGCTCGCCTGCCCGCGCAAACCGCCTCGAGCCCGCCCTGTTTGCCCGCTCTGTTCGCCGCACTCCCTGGGCAGGTTTTTACCCAGTCAGGGCCGGTGCCGCTCCTCCTGGCACCGCCCCTCTGACTCAGGGGCTCGCGTCCGCCGAGCTGCCGGCTGCCTTGCAGGCCCTGTCGAGAGCTTGAGGCTCCCTCGGTGCCTGTTGATGCTCCGAGTTGAAGACCCTGGACGCCGAGCCTCCCCCCGATCAGGCACTGCCGGCGACGCCTCTCGAGACAGTCACCTCTTCTGCCATTGTTAGCAATGTACATGCTGACATGCTCACCCAGGCACCCACCTCTGTGCTCCAAAGATCTTTGCAATACTTAATGTGTGGAGCATCTATCTGATACAGAGAATCTTCCCAAGCAAGCCTTGCTAAAGGCACCCTAGACACAGCTCATTATCAAACTTTAGCTGCCGGGAGTGTGTGAGGCACTCACCTTTCAGAACTAACAGGCAAAGGCATTTTTAGCATTACTTTCTCTTCTCCTTGAAGGCCTAGATAATGTCCTCTCTCTTTGTTTACCCTTTCTTTCATGGGTAAGTTTATGCACACAATCTGCCTCTTTTTCACCATCTGGCAAAAAAAAGTCAGATAGCCCAATTAGTTGGTTAGTAACAACAAAGGCAGTAATCCAAGTTTCATCTAAACTTTGGCAGAAGAAAATAAAACTGCTATGCAGACCCTGGGTTGTAACTTAACTTAGAGAGAAAAATGTCACAAATAAGGTTTTATTACCTCGTAATAATGTGTCTCCTCAGTTCCCACATTAGAACAAAACATTTAATTTTTGAATGATTCCACAAAGATTTACATTCTCAGCATGGTATCCTGCTGCAATTAGCCCTTGCAGTAAAGCACTGGAAGATGTCTACAGAAGCAAAAGTCTGGGTTCAGGTTCCAGAAGGCCTTCTTTAAAGGTCATATTGCCCAAGGCACCCACAGTAAGCAATGCTTCCATACTCAGTTGGTCCATCTTGAGCTCTGTTTCTCAGTGAACAGCACACTAATTTGTGGATTAACAGAAGCATACCCACCATCACCAGTAATAACTACAACACCTGATTCACAGTAGTTCTGCCATTCATCCTTCCTTTAGATTCTTCACTTGCAAGTGCAAATGTCCCAGAACAAATGTTCTTTAAAACACGTGCTTTCTCTCCCCCATCCCCACAGCGTGCCTTGGTAGCTAGTGGTCAGCAGAACACAGACCTGTGCCCATGAAGGATGCTTTCCAATTCATAAGGATAAAAGGAGACCTGGGAGAAGAAAGGTCTTCATCATTTAAATGTTTAGAAATATCACACAACAGGTAGCACCCAGGATAGTCAGGGGATGCACACCTCATATTCTGTCCATCACAACACAGAGTCACACCACTCTCTGCAATAAGATTTGCCACTTTGCCGAGCTTGCAGCGACTACATTGAGGTTAAGACATAGGGAAGAGCAAAAATGAAGAAAGTAAAAGATGCTTTAAAAGCCTACATTTTGCAAATAGATTTTAATTCATCAGTCCTACATGGGAGTCACTGAGATGCAACCAGCCTTCCAGCCCATTTCCTCCCTTCACTCCCACTGTTTTCTGCACACTAAATATGCTTTTATTATTTTTACAGGGAAAGCAGCACAGACACAGGAGATGTCAGAGACTAAGCAGGACCAAACCTGAGTCAGAAGAACTCATTGCTATTCTGTCAAATCTCCTGCACCGTCCTGTCAGATGGACACAGTGTGGGAACCATGTCAAGCTGAAACAGTCTTTCATTTCCTATGCTCAGTCTCCCTTCCTCTCACATTAAAACCTAAGACTACCGATTATATATCTGATGTGCCAGTATGCTAAAGAGGCATCAGACAGATTATTTTCATGTCATGTTGCGTCCAATGAAGCTCTATACAGATTATAAGTAAAATGTCCGTATTTCAAGGCAGTCAAAAAGGCAACATCATGATCAGTCTGTTTGTCTGTCTATCCAGGCCCATATCCCCATTCTTGTCGGTGACGACACAAGCAGGAGCCTGACAAGTTACAATCAGCCAGGAAGAGGAAGCTATCCTTTTCTGAGGCAAAGACATGCAGAACAGGTTTCTTTGATATTCTCCAGAGCATCATATATTAATGCCATAAGTGTGAGATAGAGTTAGCAATTTTTTCTCCCCACCCCCCTCTCCTTCTCCACTTCTTAGGGAGAAGCCCCCCAGAATTTAACAGGGAGGTAACTAATCACCTTCTATAGGAATTAAAGATTTCTGAAGAGGTTATCCCTATCATAATAACGTAAATATACATAATTCCACTGAAGACAATGAAATTCCACCGAGATAAGAGCACTAATCAAGGCTTAAAGAATTTTATTCAATATTCATTCCTTTTACACAATATTTGGAGCCATTCCACATAAGAGATAAAATCTTCTGCTCTGTTGAAAGGATGGTTACAAAGTAATCTTTTATGGAGGTTTCCCATTGAATTTTTAAGAACTTTTCCATTAGTGCAGAATGATAATATTGTATCCAGAAAGTGCTTTGTTCATGCAATGGTACAGCATCTATACAATTCCTCTTCATCTGAGCTATTATAGCACACAAAGGCAGTGAAAGAAGGAATCCACTTTATACAGGACATGCACCATTTCAAAAGAATGAAGGTAATAAATGCTGTAACTACAAGCATTTCTTCTAAATGCAACAAGATACCCATTTAACTTAAAAATTGAAATTTAAAATCTATCTGCAAACGTACAATTTGATGATTTTACTAGTAGCTGGCTGAGGACAGACAAATGCTCATCCTGCTAAGACAGAGTGATCTTTGCAATTGAGGCAATCATTGCAGCAGCGAGGTAGGGGGATTTCTCAACTTTCAGGACACAAAGGGTTTTGAGCCTTTTTATTTTTTTAAACCCTGCAGGAGAAAGAAGATTCACTACTCATAATGGGGTTTGTGAGAAGAATCATTTCATCAGTAGTGATTCTGACCTCAAGTATGATTTTTCCATTGTGCGATTCAAATGAAACACGCTATTTCTAGCATTGCAGTAGCTCCAACTGGTAAAACAAAAGATATTGTAGATTGAGAAGTATCTGAGGAGCTGACTGTCTATTATAACAAATGAAATGAAAATTCCACACCATTTAGAGTTCTCCCACAGGAATAATGCACGCAGCAAAGTTTCAACCATATGGAAAATCCAATAGCAGCACTGAACTTCATTTTCTTGTATCTGCTTTCAATTTTACAGGAGATATACTTTAAACACCTGTAATAATTATACTCAAATTGTGCATGATTGTCCCTAGAATCCCAGTAAAAGATCCCCTATCCCTCAGTCCTTGCTTCCCTTAAAATCACAAACCCTTTGAAGAAATTATTCCTAGCGGTGATGCTAGTCAGTCAGAAGAATTTCATTACTTTCCATTCAACATTGAGTACTGAGGAATACACACATGGTCCTAATTCACCTATTTGAAATTATGTTAGCAAAAAATGTTTTATTTTTAACAGGGATAAATAAACTGAAGAGGAGAAGGGAATAAATATGAGCATCCTTTTGAGACAAGACTATCACAAACCCACCAGTTTCTCCCACTCCTCTGTTGAGCAGACATGCTGAGTGCTGACTTTCCCTCCTGCCAGAAGTCCTCAAAGAGAGAGAATGATATGGAGATATAGTGAAAGCTACAACGGAGATTCCAGTTTATCAAGATGGATGCATCAAGTGAAATTAAGAACACTTGGATTTAGTGAAGTTTCAACCAAATTCCACACTTTTTTATCAGTACTTCTGCTAAGTTGTGGTTAAATCTGATTATTTTTGCTTCTATGGTAGCTTCTATGAAAGTCATACAGCTGTTCATGTTTAAGTTGGCTCATATAACAGAGTGCAGCACTCCAAAGATGTAATTAATGGTTATGTGGAACAGGATGACTCACCATCTCTTAATAAGTCACAAGTGGTAAGGCATGAGCAAAGCAGGCAAGTCACACACAGTACCTGTCATCATATCCTTCTCACCATGCCATGTAGGAATGCATTGTGTGTCTTACAAGCTATAGAAAATGTTTCCAAAGTTTATAGATACTTCAGTGAATAAATGTCACCGACATTATATTGTGTGCCCTTCTAGCTCTAAAGTACATTTTCTACAAGGCACTCCTAGCTCTGGAACAGTCAACCTAAGCAGTCTAGATGAGAATCAGGAAATCCATAAGTAACTGGTTTTTAAGCCAAGAAAATTAAGGTTTTGCCCCCAAGCACAACTGAAAATGAAACTCTATAAATAAGCTGTTTTGCTGCACATACACAGAGTTATAGTTCCACTCACTGATAAAAGGCTGCTATCAGAAATCATTTTAGGAGCAAACTCCAAACTCCCCGGTTCCTAAACATTGCATGGACCTCCAAATCTAACACCAGGAACTGCTGCCCTAGTAAGAGAATTTCCCTCCAACATTCTTAGCATCTTTCATATTTTCAGTAGTCATTTTTTTCCATCTTACCTCACTATAATACTTTCCATATATTCTAAGGTAGCATTGCAACTGTTTTCCTACAGGCCAGACATTTAACAAGAAGACTGGAGGGCGAGGGGTGAAGGAGTTTGCTTTGGTTTGTTGGGGCTTGAGGTTTTGTTTTTTGGTTGGTTGGTTGTTTTTTGTTTGCTTAGGGTTTGAGGTGGGGTGTTGTTTGGTTTTGGTTTTAATACAGCCAGCACAGGAGAACTTAATCCTCCATGAACACTTTCTATGAAGCAGAAGCATAACACTTTGTTTTTTTCCTTCACAGAAGTGAGCAGAGAATACATTTTAACAGCACAAGCTAAACATCTCAAGCATTCTGTTCAATCATCCGTACTAAAAAAAAGCAGTCAAAAATAAGTTTTTTCACATCAAACACCTCACTTCTACAAACAAAAAGTACTCAAGAGAAAAATCAGAATCCAGAAATTCATGTCGGATCAAAAGAGGTGCTGATAGACCTGAAACAAAGAATTTTCAATGCACTTAAAATGTTCATTCCTGAAATGTTTTTTCTGTTTTTCAGAACTGCCAAACAGATTAACAATCTGTTCCTCACAATCTATTGTGCTCTTAAATTCTGCTGCACCAGAATGTTAAATTACAAGTGTCTTGTATCAATCAAAAGCAAGTTCTTAAAGAACTTGATGACAACTCTACCTGTAAGGGAAGAAGTCCTTTTTATACCTTTTATATTTGATAAAATGATTGCACAAAATTTTGCTTCACTTTGTCTCTGAAGTTGAATTTATTTAAAATAGGACTGGCTCCAGCTTACTGCTTTTGTATTAAATGACATTAGGAAGAATAATATATTTAATCAGGACAAAATACTGAGCATTTACTACAAAAATTATCTGGTCTTCCTGCAATGGGACAATCCTTTTGTTTATTCTTCCACGCTACCACTGTGTTTTAATGAGAGTGTTTTTCTGGATATCCCCTAGTCACAGGTCCGCAGCTGAGAAACTTAAGACCTTTTCCTTTCCACAATTAATAATAAAGCACAATAAAAATCTTTCTAGGAAATGTTTAAAAAGCATAAAAGGCATAAGGTATTTTTTCCAAGAACTTGCCATACATTTGCTTTCCTCGGTCTGTCATGACTCATGCACTTTTTAGGTTTTATGAAAACTTTAGACACTCAAGGATAAAATGCCTCTCTCAGCACATGGGGATGAACTTAGCATTGTTGCTGAGTTTTGCAGACCATCAAAACTCTTTAATTAGAATTTTATTTTCTAATTAAGCAAATTCGTTGTGGTTGCTTATAATACTGCAGAGCTCCTGTGCTCCCTAGGAAGGGAGGAACTAATTCCATTCTTTTATCCTGAAAATTTCAGAGCTTTGTTGAAGGCCTCATTTTGCCCTCAGTAACATCAGTAACACTTTTCCAATTTCAGAGTAGTCTTAAGTGAAATCACATTTTGGTGCATTTAATATATTGGCAAAGCTACTCGTACTGCAACAGACAACAGTCAGGGATATGACGACAGAGAACAAGGACAATGGCAACCCTGTATAAGCAAGCAGGTAATTTACAGCCCTCTTAAGGGGAGTTTCATCACTTGGGTTCAGTTCTGTTCACAGGACAAATTCCCTCAAGGTGCCCTTTCTGCAAGCAGTGCCTGTGGGAACAGATCTCCAGTCACGTCACATCACAAACATCACGAGGGAAAATGAGGATTGACATTTCCATTTATCTGCTAGCGACCACAGGTGCACACATACTCATCAGCGGAAGAGCAGATCTGCTAAAACAAATTCAGGACCTTTTTCCCTGTACCCTTGCTAACCAGATAACAGCTTTTATTCACAGATCCTGCACTCACTTCCTGCAGCCCACTAAAGCAAAGCTGGCCAAAGTAGTCTGGAGAGAGGGCAAGGAGGAACACTGCCATTGTTGCTACACCTTGGCACCTACCAGTTCATAAAGCAAGAAAGTAATGCCGAGACAGACCCAAATACGCAGGCATAGATTCTCAGGGACTCTCATAATGCCAGTTTTGTTATAGTTTTTATTTCTTATGGCTGCAACAGTTTACAATTCAGCCCAAAGGGATTTTACTTTTCAGTGGAAAGTTCATTTGTGTCAAGAGACCACAATATATTTGTAAAATTACCAATCGAGGGCTTTACAAATCCTGCATGCATATAATTTGTCATTAACCATTAACTTCACCACCATCAGCATGCTAAAGCTCTGAAGATTTGTGCTAGGCAATAGATAAGAAACTACATTATTGCAACAGGAAGAAAACCCCAGACTCCCTTGCTTGGAGTGACTCTGAAGACAGCGCTCCAGGTTCCTCATTTTGGCATCACATAGCAACACAGAGAACTATTACTTTGGTAGAATCAATGCAAAAAAAGTGTGGAATTTCATCTCACTAGAGAAACAGAGCTCTTATCTTTCTTATGGCTTATTTTACACTCTCTTGTGTCTAAGAACTTCACTCACTAAAACATGAACAAACATGCAAATGAACTATACACTGTAAACATGCTTCCTCTTTTCAGACTGCCTTGTTCTTAAGTCAGAAGGCCCAGAGATATTTTGTCTCTTTTCATTGGAGGAGGATAAGGCGTGTTTCCCTGATATTTAAAGTTATATTCCAGTTTCAGGTTAAGTTAGCAGAGTATTGGAAAGGAAGCAAATGCTGAGCTGTGCAATGGCACATTCAGAACACAGCTATAGAAAAATTAAATATCTTTGCAAAGTGTCTTTTTGATTTTAAAAACCTTTACCAAGTAGTTTTGATTGCTGTACATCGACAGAGAGGGCTGAATCTTTCATCTGGATATCACTGGGGTTTTGATATTCAAATCCATACCAATCCCAGAACCACTGGATTATTGGAAGGTTTGATTTAATTCTGCATTATGCTCTTGATGCCTACAAGGCTCTGTCAAGTCCAGACTTACTTTGCACAGGGGAAAAGCTATGCATATACAGTACAAAGGAAATGTCAGTTCCTGTCATTTTCCACCCCTTTACCCCAGCCATACAGATTATTTTTTTCTTCTTTTTCTATGGACTTAAATCAGCTACTAATCAGAGCTAATTTCCTGTGGAAGATGATGTTAGAGAGACATCAATTCATGTAAAGTCTAAAATCCCAATGCAAATTTATCACTAGTAATTAATCAGGTTCCAGAAAAGTGCTGGAGAAAATGCCAACACAAATATGTATAGCATCTGACTCTGTAAGATAAATACGTGCACCAGCTATAACAACAGGACAGGAATTACCACATCTAAATACTTTATAAAATACTACTGTAATCAATGTCCCAACATCCTACACATAGGAAGTCTTTCCTCATTTCTATGGTGATGAACTTATACCATGAAACTGGAAATCTAATTATGCCAGCTTGTAACTGCAACCACAGATTATAATTACAGCTATCACCAGCTAAAATAATTGGACAGCTGTTCTTAAGAAAAAAAAGTAGTCTTCTTACTTGGCTGGAGGTACTCTGATAGGAAGGAATTCGGATATTTAACCATTAGCCTAAACAGAGAGGAAAAAGGGAAGAGAAGGAGTCATTTGCTTAGATTACTGGGGAACATTTCAGAAACATGCATTGAAAAGGGAGTGAAAATGCAGAATTTAATCTACTGAATTAGCATCACCATTAATACTGATATTTAGAAATTAGTTCAGACAGAAAGCAAAATTATAAGGAAGCCTTTCTCAGCTGCATTATGGTGTCTGGAGGGATAAATTTTAAGAGAACATGAATTTGGCTGGGGACAGTGTGAGACAGTCTTGTGACAACAAAAACAACCAGGGGAGACATATGGGGGAAAAGAAAAGGCGGGGGGGGGGGGGGGGGGGTGTTTGTGGGAGAAGAAGAAAACAAAACCACTAAAGAGAAATAAGAGAAGGCTACTACCCTTCCTGCCTTCTAGTACAGCTCCAAAATACTGTCAGCTCTCCACCCCCAAAAATGTGTTAGACAATATCCTAGCAAACACAAGACTGCTATCCAAGCAGCCGGATCAAGGCAACAGCAAGAGAGACAGTAAGGGCAGTAACAGAAGCAGGACAAGAGTCCCCAGGGCAGCAGTAATGGCTTTAGCACCTGCCACATCTTCCTTCCCCACCAGCCATAAAGCAATGGGAAAAGGGAAAAATAAATTATATTTCTTCTTGGCAGATGAATCTTTTAATTCACCATTTGCTGCCCAATGCTAACAGAAGTATGCAACAGCCATGGATGCATTGCATGAGACCCGTGAGTGAGGAGTCCGTGGAGTCTGGCATCAAGAGCTTCTGCATAGCAAAAGGAAGCAATAAACCCCGCAGCAATCCCCCATGTTTTTGAATCAGCTGCTGACAGTCTTCTATAGGCCGTTTCCGACTCAATTAAAACAGCGGATTGTGACATTGCTGGTGATCCAGGCACAGCAACAGCACTTTGTTGGGAGGCTGGAGCAGGGGAAGCACAGATGTGCTTGTGGGAGATCAAGGCCTGACCTGTTCCTCCTTTTGGTCTACTGCTGTTTGGGATATAGGGAAAAGAGGGCCACACCTAGCCTGATGGGGAATAGGAAATAACAACAGAAAGTCAGAGTAAGAGAGATCGGGCTTCTCTTACCTGCCTTTTTATTCCAGGGGACTTTTACACCTAAAGCCCCAGCAGAACTACATTAAGCATCAATGTAACATACAGCTTACAGCAGCTCTCAAGCTGGCAACATCTATGGAAAAGTGATGACCAGACCCAGAGGGCAGATGTGAAACAATTTGTCTGGCTGATGCTGTCATTGCCAGCAAAAGGGTTCATGGAAGCAGAGTGGAACGAACCAATACAGATACGTTGCATTGTGTCATAATTCCTGAAGTCGAACACTAAAAGCCAAACCATGAAAATAAGAAAAGAATAGCAGAAGAATCAAGCTTGAATACATCATAACACCGTCAAATACATTGTTTTTGAGAAACTGCATGTAAATTAAAAACAACAGCAGAGCCATTAAACCCTGTACAGTAATTTGGAAATATTTACATATATCACTTTCATATCAAAATGCGTTTCTTAAGGAAAATACAAAATGCAAAGTACCTGTAAAAGGTCTTTATCACTTGAATATCAAGTCTGCTTTTGATGATTTCCAACACATTATTAACCTATCAGTACAATGATACATAAGGAAATCGTACACAAATAAGGAGAATTAGTAGTATTTTCTGTGTTCATGCTAGCACTGAATCTACATTCAGTCTGCAAAAATATAACATGCATTATTCCAGAGGAGTTATGACCTGGGTTTATAGTTGAGATTTCCCAAAAAGTGCCGTTTATGATATAGTGGAAGAAAAATAACTTTTACATTTAAGCAGCAGCTCTTTTCTTTCTGTGAATGATGTACAATAACAGAATGAGAAGTCAGAGAATAACGCCCTTAGCCTCTTTTATTTGGTGAATGGTATTGATAAAGGTAAGTACATTTTTCCAGCAACCTTAGCTAGCAAAAAAACTCAGATTTTGGGAGACACAACAGACCAGGTGTCTTCTCAATGACAACTTCCCTTTCAGGATACAGTCACAGTACAGGATAGTTCGTTAGTACAACGAATGGCTGGTTGTATTTCACCTACCCTGCCTTGTGTGCCGAATGGGACAGGAAGCCTCAGAAAGCGTAGAACATGACTGTTGCAGACTATTTTAAGTTTTATAAAATCTTTCTATATTTTATGTTTGATTATGGAGCAGTTATCTATAGGAACACCTTGATTCAAGAAGTAAGCCTCTATGTTAGCACAAGATGCTGTGTTAACTTAGAAATTGGAAGCTGTGTAGCTTGAAGTCCCTGTTCTGTGTGACATGCTAGCCCTAGTCTTTACTCTCTAGAGCACAACTAAAGCACCTAAAGTCTACACTATATACGATGAGTGATGTGACAGCCTGGCAAGATAGAAATCTAGCCAGCCAACTTGGCAAATAAACTCACTTTTAAGGTGACCTGAAGTAAACTGCCTTCATTATAACACTAAAATACACACCCACAGACCAAGAAGACCCTCACTCAAGTGAAGACCCTGCCCCCACACAAGCATAGCTGCAGAAGAGAATGACACTGCAGATACTATAATTGTATGCAAATCGCTAAGCAATCATTGTAGCTGGGAGTGCACTGCCTTGTAATTTTTGTGTATAAATATAACAATGGAATCTGCATTGGGTATGCTTGATTTGTGGAAATTCCACCTGGCACCCAGCGCTGCAATAAAGAAGTGTCTGTTTCTTAATGCTGCATTGGTGTTAAGGAGTTTTATTATCCCAACTTTCAGTGACATGACCACATAGTCTTATTGCTGCGTATGCACAATGGAGAAAAAATTTGAAATTTAGGCTCATGGTTTGGCACAAGCATTGACTTCTACTTCAGTACCTGCTTGGAGCTAAACAGTGCATTACAGGCACTGCTGAGCATTCAACTGCTAGAAGGGATGCCATGAGTGCACACCTCGCTCATATCTGAGCAAAGGTTTGTGAGACAAGGGAAAGTACTTCTTTAGCTGCAAACAACACTAATAGCTATAGCATTATATCTTAATACTTTAATGTATTAAAGCTTTAAGAGGCAAAAAAATTTGTGATGAGAGGTTAGAAATGTAACTACAAGAGCAAACAGCTCTTCCTACAACAGATAAGATTTTGTTGTCTTCTCCCCTCAAGTGGAATTTTTTCAAGTTAACAAGTAATGCAACAGATCTCCAATTTTATTCAGAAATTTAGTTAGTTGCAAAAAGTGTCCTGCAGAGTGATTTTATATGCATTCCAGCAGCTTATAAAGAAAAATATAGATGAACTGAATTGCTTTTCACATTTCTGTTTTCATTTCAGATGGAAGCAAAATATCTGTAGGACATGAGAAAAGGGCATTTTGTTTCATTTCATTAGAGCACCACCAGTAGTAGGTTTTTTAAGTTAAGTTCCATGTAAGGCTGGATTTGAGGAAGTGCACCGTAAGCTGTCTGCACCATGCTGGACTGAAGGACAGCTTCACAGGTTTATGTAGAATGCAAAAGCCACGGAATACTGCTTCTTGCCAAGTTACCCAGAGAGTATGTCATGCTTCTGCCTCGTCACCTGCACTAACTACAAACTGCACTGAAGGATTAGCAGCTCTGGAATTTTTTCTGTGTATCTGTCAGTGACCATACTTGGCAGAAAAAAAACATACCTTTACAAGGTTGTAGCAGGAGTCAGTTAAAAGCCTTGTTATGCTCTGCACATGGTACCTGAGTGATAACCCATTAAGACTCAGACAAGCTCCCAGCTCTCAATCATACAGTAGAACTAACACAAAACTAAGGTTGTAGGTACGTGAAAAAGCCAGAAAAAACATCCTGGATGAACATCCCAAATCTCTGTGAAAGTGAGACCTAATACCACAGCATTTCTCCCCTTATCACTTCCTCCTGCCCATGATTTTCAAAGCTAAGAAGAAACCCTGTTCCTAGGCCAAGAGATAGGCATGGTGCAGGCCACATTACCAGTCTCGTTTATGAGGGGTGGACTCAGGCATCTCCCTGCTGCTGCCTAGTCTTGACATGGCCAAGGAAACAGCTTGATTAGAGTAATTGAGCAGTAAAAAGCTTCACAAGAGTTGAAGGTCTCTGAAAACACACAGGACAACAGAAACATATTGAAAACAGTGCTGTACCCTTAAGCAAGAGGAAAAAAAAAACCAAGATAAATTCATTTCTGACAGTAGCTGGCGCATAAAAGCTTGCTCTGTCTTGTTTTTCTTAACAGCTTTTTAAGTCAGACAAGAGGCAAAACTATGCAACAGAATTACAGGAATTTGAGGAGTACTGCATTCTACCAGAAAACAAAACAAATCATTTTGGAGGAGACACAAAGATAAGAACAAAACAGACACAGCTGTTATAGAGCTTAGCAGGCTATTTCACGAATGTGAAAGGTAATGAGGAAAAGGGTTAAGGATGCTCAGGGGAAAACTCTGTCACTGCAGACCTGGCAGGTAGATCACTTCCAAGTTCCAGCTTTAATAGCTGGAATTTGAGTAGCAGAAGTCACAGAGTCCCTGCTGAAGCTAAAGGAGGACTAAGTACTGGCACCTATCCAGACCTAGGCATGCCAAGGCATGTCAAATGAGCTTATACCATATCCCGTACAAGAAAGAGAGAGGATGAAGCCTGAGTTACTTCACTAGCTCTATCAGCACACACATGGCATGCTCACAGAACCTGCCAGACTAAAGAAATTCTACACTAGTACAAGTGAAGGTGGTATGGGGCAAAGTCTTAAAATAAAACAGAAGGTTTGTTAAGTTTTCAGTTCATCTCAAATGCTTGAATGAGTGCCACCAGTAGTAACATTGGCACTGAAAGGGGAGGCAAGTGTAAGCAACAAAACCTGGGGATCAAGTGCAATGCACTTAGAAGCAGCTCTTGCATAAGACAGTAAATGCAGTCTCTTCAGATAGAATCATAGAATGGTTAGGGTTGGAAAGGACTTTAAGGTCATCTATTTCCAACCCCCCTGCCATGATGCATATCACTGTATATGAATCTGTATGAATGGTGTCTCTATGCTCAAATATACCCAAACAATATACAGCCTCTCTGACATTAAAGGGTGAGACAAATGAGCTGGGTAAGAAAGAGGCATATAAGGCAATAAGAAAGAAGGGACAATTGCAGAATAGGAGAAAAAATATAAGGAAAAGTGGAATTACAAAACAAAGAAACAAACAAACAAAAACCCCAAACAAACAGACAAAAATCCAAACAAGAAGTTCTGTAAGGCATGAGAACAAAACCAGTTCATTCAGATTTAGGCAGCAATTCAAGCAGCTGTTTTTTCAGCCTTGGCCTCTGGAGAAGTTGGGTCTCCAGTGCAATATAGCACATGGATATGGAGCATTTTTAAAAAAAATGGTAAATAAGAAACAGTTGAAACTTTAGTTCCCACCCTCACCATGCATTTCTACTGATCTAATCATGCTTAATCATGAAAGCTTGGGCATCATAGCCTGCCTGTTGAGTTCTAGCCATTGCACATGAGGGAAACAGCTTTTTGTAAGGCAGGTGTGGAAAGTAGCCTTGAGCACGGAGATGCATCCCAAGCAGCAACACCTGAAGAATGAGCACACTAGCAAATGAAAGGCTGTGCTTTCTGTGCCATGGTAGGCCTTACAATCTTTCCACCTCCTAAAGAAAAGTTACCTAGCATAGATGAGAATTCCTGCTGCAGGAGCAGATGCTTTAAAAAATGATGCATGTTCTGGGTGTCCTTAGTAAACAGCAATGTCTTAAATTACTTTCAAAGAGAGATCTAATAAAGGACTCTATACCCTGGTAGAATAACATTTTCTGGGTATAACTGTGCTTTAAACAGTTTTTTGCAGTTCTTGAAATAATAGAAAGCTGTGGTTTGAATTTCTCAAAGACACAGTCCTCAATGAAAGTTACAAACAGGCTGCAGTACTTAAGCAATTTCATAAACACTAATGTCCTCTGCAGGAGGGCGAGCCAAAGGAGCTCTTCCTGAATTCCTGCAGCCTTGTTGCCACCTCTCCTCCATTCTGTCCATTAAATGGCGGGGGGGTGGGGGGGGAGAGAACAGCAAAAGCAGAGTTAAAATTGAATTACATGTCAAGGACAAAGAGACCTCCAGCAAAGTACCAACTAGCTGCACTACCACAGAGCCATTTCTAGCTCAGAGCTGCCATGGATTTTGGTCAATACTAAGCTCCTACTCTGAAAGCAGCAACAGCAGTCATCATCTTCTATCACTCCACTCCAGACATTTGGCAAACATTTGCCAGATAGATGGGTTTTCTCAAACTCCTTTGTGAGTCAACTTGGGTGCTATATACCAGACCATGGAACATAATTTCATTTGAAAAGGTTATCTGCTCTCTAATTTCTGTTCTGAAAGCAGATAATATTTCCGTCTACCTTCAACCAGATATTTCACTGTTTCTCCCCCCACCTCTTTTTCTTTTATTTTAATAATGGCTTAGTGTTGCCTGGGTTACCAATCAATCCTTTTTCCTTTAGTACATCTGAATATATATCAGGTATATTGTGCAAGAAACATTGCTTATTATGGTAAGGAATCTGTATCTGGATGCCATGCTAGAGGTAGAAATGCATTCAGCCACAACTTGCCTTTTCTCTTGTCCAAAGTTTCTAAGGTTAAGAAGTTTTATTAAAGCACACAATTATTGCAACCTTCTACTGTACAGTTTTATATGTACTCATGTAAAAAATGTTACTATTTGTGCAGAAATATAATTGTTGCTGCCCTCTTATGGGCATAAAAGTCAAAGCTATTACTCAACAGATTCATGTGATTTCTATAATCTATAGTATTTCAATAGCTCAGTCACCAGTTTTAATTAACACCAGACAAAGGTCAGTTATGTGCATGTAGAAGTGTTCTTTGCACGTTATTTGTTTGCAGTCTAGAAACAGTATGCACCAAGTAAAGCTAAGACAGTCAAGAAAACTCCAGCACTTATTAATGACTTGGTATTAAAAAACAGAGATAACATTATCCAGAAGCTAGCAACATGCACTGATTAAAAGGCTGAAGTCAATTTGCCCTATCCCAGATCTCATTTTACTTTTCTGGTAAGTTCATACTTCTTTCTATAAAAGAAAAAAAATAGAAAAAGCAGCACACCAGATGCAGATGATGTGCATACTGAATTTGAATATATGTGTACATACAGTTAGATTTTCTAAAAACGGCTGGCAATGATACAATGGCCTCCAATAGTTATCATTTCAGTAAGACAGGAAGACCAATGATACACAGTGACGGATATGTATCACCTGTTAATTGCCATCAATCACCATGTACTCTTGTTTGATTGGTCCATGCTGGCAGGTTCAACTGGCTGATTTTTTGCAGCTGCCCTAAAAGCAGCTGCCTTCCAGTAATAGAGTATTTTGATCTTGTCAAGCATTGTATTTAGGACCCCTATGAATCCAATAAAGCATTATACACGCTTGGTTCATGCTCCAGCATTGTCAGCATTGAGATAATACCCCTGCCTTTCCCCGCCAACTCAGCAGGATCAGTTAGGCAATTTAGTCACCACTGAACTGAGTTTTGCTTTAGTAAATTCCCAATAGCAAGCAGAGGGCCAAGCTACTATGTCTGCAGTCATTCAAGTTAACACCAAAGAATATTTGTGAGATGAGTGAATGGAACAAGGCAGTTGGTAGTCTGCTCTTCCCCCAGCCAGCGGCATGTACCATGTGCATCCAGCTAAACCCCTCACAAGTAGGGCTCTGATGAAGTGCTGATGGCTCATAAGCAAGCCAAAGATTATCTTCTCAGCTCAGATGCTCATGATGAGCATTTGTGTTTTGGAAAATATTCAAGCAAATGAATGTTTAAGTGTTCTTTTTGTTTTAACCTAGGGCCCCATTACAAGAGCTACTCAGTGAATAATTGCCAAGGGGAGTCTTGAGCCCAGGATATGAGACATTTTGCCCTTCACAGAACATTTTGAGTTGGGAGAGTTTAAAAGACCTTCTGGAGAGAAAACAGTGCCAAAAGAACGAACCATGAATAGAAGCAGAAGCATAACAACACAAAATAGCTAATATTATGCAGAAAATTAACTGTGGTTTAGATTAATCTTCACTTTATTCCAACACTTGGAGTACAGCTCTGCTGAAAAGGGACTACAGTGGATTCGGTTTCCTGTGTTGCATCAGGTACCCAGTAATTCCAGGCAAGTGCTAGATGGGCAAACCAGCGTTTAGGCTCCCGAACTTTTCTATTTTTAACAAATAATATCACAAATTTCTCTGTAGTCAAACTCGCTAGCTATCCTAAAGCTGTTTAGAAACCAATTTTTCATTGCTAGCATTAATGTAACTATCCCATTTTCACATTCGGCTGTTATTGCTTAATCAGCCAGAGAAAAATGGCTGCAGCAAGGTAACATACCTTTATAAAAAAAATCACACTTAAAGAAGGCAGAACATTAGGCAGAATTCAGTAATACTTTTTGTCCAGCAGTTATATAATTAACTGTTAGAAACTGGATGAAGAAATACTATGCCACTCTTGATCATTTACTAAGTCTCCATGAGAAGATGATATAAGCCAACAGTATTTTATCTTCTCAGGGCATTTCTCTTTTTTGGTGGATGAAGGAAAGAAAAAGAATTCTCAGAAGAGTCTTTCCGTTTAGACTACAAAAATCTGCCAAACTAAAAGGGTCACAAGAAGTCACACTACATGACATGAAGAGGAAAAATTCTCATGGAATCCCTCTGAAGATGTGGTTACAGTCTCTGATAGCTCCCCTCAAGCTCAGCACAGAGTAAGCTGCCTTGCAACCAGCCTTGTTTGGTCCAGTGAGCTAGTACTAAGCAAGTGAAGAAACTGTGTCAGACCCACTCACAAACACTGGAGTCACACAGCATTTGTTGCCAGTGAGGTTTCTCCAGTCCCCATGGACAGAAGCACCAGGCATGGATTGGGCAGATGTGTCAGAGACCTAGAGAAAAAATCTGCTCTAGATGAAGCCTGGGAAACCACCTTTAAATCACTCTTTGTATAACAACAGATGCATTGTCTACAAGGCATCCAAGACTTCTTTTTTCCACTTCCATACTACACATAAGCAGCTTCACACAAGCATAAAAGAATAGGATACAATGATAAAAACCATTCATAATCTCAACACTGCAATTCAGTGAGAGTAATGAGACCATGCAGAGAAGCAAAAATTGAGAAAAAGGCAAGCCTGGGATATCTTTCACTGGCTGTTAGTGCAACAGCTAAATAGATTAAAGGTTTCTGGATTGCATTATGGTTCACATCTCATAATTTATCACTGGACAAGTTAGGTAGACATTTAGTGTAGGCTTTGTTAAGAAGCAAAACACTGAAAGCTCATGTCAGAATTAACATTAGCAACTTGAGAACTCAACCTACAATCAGAAGAACCTTCTGAGAAAGGAGAAAGTAATGCAGAACATAGCTAAGCTTTAAAATAGCTTATACAATAATTCATATTACAGGATAGTACATACATTGATTTATGTAAACAAATTTTTGGGTATTAAGAAATCCAGTGACAAAAGGTAGATGGCAGCACCTATTTAATCAATGAATGTGGAAAAATATTGTGTAGTGCTAGACAAGCTATATTGAAGTCACTTAATTGAGGCTTAAAGGCCTAATTTACAGTGAAGGCATCTCAGAAGGATCTTTCTAGGAGGGGCTCACATTGTATGAACAGGTGTCCTGCCATGGGTTCAACAGCTAAAAGCTACCTATGAACCTGCCAGCACTGGAAATCAGGAGTGTTGGTTACAAAACCAAAATTGTGTGTGTGTTTGCAACACTGAGGGGAAAATCATGGTGCTCCAGCCAACAGGAAGGACTCGCCAGTCCATAGCACTGCTGGATTCACAGTCTTTGTGGCTCAGATACAAGTGAAAGCTGAAAGGCAGGCAAAATGCAGGGAGACAAAGCAATCACACATCTACAGAGCAGAGTGACAAGTGCAGCACAGAGCAAAGTTCCCTAGAGAAGCCTGGTGTCACCAAGGTTCTTCTAATACATTTCATGCAGTCTGAGGAAGCCCCTTCAGAGCAACAATAACATTCACACAAGATGGCAGACTTTCTACTTTGAGCTGAAAACAGGGAAGACAGTTCTACTTGAAGTAACTACCCTACAGGTTCATCCTAAGTGTCTGCTAAAACTACAGGGAAGAAGGAAGACACAAAACCAAGTTTTAAATCTGAACCATATGCAGTGAGTTGAGATGGAGTTCTAAAGAATATCATTATGCAAACAGTTTTCCTGTTTTTCAGGAACACCTGCCTGTGTACCAGACTCCTCATCACTGTTCAAGATTTGAAACTTGCCAGTTGCAAGGAGAAGCTGATCCCCTTCTGTTTCCTCAGGCAGAAAATGTTTCCCTAACCAGCCCCATCACTAAGCATCTCTATCACTTCTGCAGGTGTGAAAAGCATGTCCTTAACCCACCTAGGAACATTTTTGATATATTCAGTTTTCCAGCCCAGAAATCATTTCCTGAAAATGCTCTCCCTTCTCCTCTCCAGAAAATAAATCCTACTTGTTTCAACTATTTCTACAGAGCAATAATACTATGATGTCTCTAACTATAATAATACAAGTTCACATATCACCCACCAATTCTCTCTTCCCTTTGGCTTCAGTTCAAGCTTTTCTCATCTTTCCCTGGATAGGGAAAGGTACTCACAAACCAGATAGCCACCTTGCAGATGTGCTTGGTATATGTTGACTGGTAACATCTGTATGTTTTCATCATTCCCTTCAAACCCAGGGAACCTGCTGTCCTTCTGGCTTGATTGTCACGTTCAGAATTCTACTTTCTTGAGCAAGTGTGTGAGTACCTGACTACTCTCATCCCCTTGGCAGTTAGTTAATGATAACTGGCAGCCATCAACTAGTTACATTAAGAGAAGAGATTAGAAAAGTGTCTTCATGTGACCATCTCAATTACTCAACAATAAGAGTTTTACCCATGCCAGGATTCATTCCTTTCATGTAACTTCTGCACTGCAGCAGACAGCAGAAGCATTTAATGATAAATTAGAACTGACCATTACTTCCTCCTCAACAGCTCTGGCTGCAACTCCCTTACTATCTTCTTGCACTGCTATTTCCCCTCCCTACCTTGCTTTTGTCATCTCTCATTAGCTGCAAAATACTGATTTCCTTCTCCTCCTCCTGGTCATATTAAAAATGGATAAGTTTGTGTATAAATGTCAAAGCTATGCAGATGACTATTTTAACATTTTCATCTCATGTTTTTGTTTTTCTTGGATAAAGGAGCTGGGGCATGGAGCACTGATTTGGGACTCAAAAAACTGCACTTCTATTCCTTGTCCTAGCTGAGGCTGGATCTCAAATCCAATTTGTGTCTGTTTTTCCAGCCTATAAAATAAAACTCACAATATCCATCTATTATAATGTACATAGACATTTACTACTGAAACTGCTACAAATTAGGGAATTAATGCAACCTAGATTTATAGTGATGTTTTAAGTTTCAGTACATAAACCTTACTGCAAGTATTTATGTTCATTCTTTTGAAAAAAAAAAAAAACATGCATGGGAAAAGTTCTTCAAAGTCAAAATTCCCAAGTTATATTCAATCCAAACCATTCTATGATTCTGTTCTCTGATCACATCAAAATGCTATTTGGATATGAAACTGAAAATAACAGATTAATAGAAGGATGGAGGAAGGTATGTGGAAGATAAGAAAGGAGGTAAGGAAAAGTCAAAATTTCAGCAAACATTTTGGGGTTTCTAACTGGTCCAGGGAGAGGCAGCAGCCAAATATTTTTGAAATATTATCTCAATCTGTATCACCTCCAGGCCTGTCCTGCTGTGCATTGGCTTTTGCCTTCATTAGCAAATAGCTTCAGCTGAGCTTGATTTTCTACTTGAAAAATAATGTCTATGCATGCATAGACATTATTTACTTTATGCCACCCTACTATTTGCCTTACAAAAGAAGTTCCACAGCAGTCACAAAAGCTACAGTTGCTATGTAATATTTTTCCACCTTCAATGACTTTATTTAAGCTACATTCAAAGCCTCAGACAGACAGAACGGCTTTCAGCAACAGGAATAAAAGAAAACTCATCTTCTTCTCTGATTTGTGCCCTAAATTATTTCCTTAAATTAATCATGCCTTATTTTCAGTACTTATCTCACTTCATACCTCTAAAATGGCAGTAGTCAGCTCTCTTGCAAGTGTTTGGGAACATTTGCAGCCATCAGATTGAAGGCAGTACAGAGCAGCAGAAGTGAAAGTGGTGCCACACTTGATCATTTAAAACCTGACAGATTGAGGGGGGTAGTTGAGGTCATAGCAGGAAATAAATGATTTTTCAAGATGTTGGGAGGAGGCTGCTGATCCACTTCCAATAACAGCTTTGCTGTAATTTAACACAGAAAAGGAATGATGATTTATACTTCGAGCCCTTGCAAAAAGTGTGCCTTTGCCCTGCTTGACAATTAATCAAATACTAAAATGCACCTAGACAGAGCTGCCTGCCCTCACAGAAGAAACTTCATTAATGTAAGAGGCATCAACACTTGCACAACAGCATTCAAAACCATGCTCAATAAGTAATCCAAAGGGAGAGATGGTTATTCTGCTACCAGGCCAAACAGAAGGGTCTTTAATGAAAATAAAGTTATGAAATAAACTGAGAAAACCCAAAATTCTCCCCATTACATGAAACAACACTCTCATGAAACAACACCAGCTGGAAGACCAGCTGGAATGAAGCTTTTCAGGCAGCCTCTCCATCAGGAGATGCTACTTGCAGCTCTTCAATTATTTTTCTCATAACAAATCATTTGCATCCTGCAGAATATTAACAGTGCAGTCTCAAATATAACAATTAAGGTTGCTATAACCCTCACAGAGACTGAGGATTTTTGTTAGCAGTATGCATTTCCCAAAAGAAAGTATTTCACTTCCCTTATTGGATAGTTTTCAACTACCCTACTCCCTTCCTACCTCAAAAATCCTGCAGTGTCCAAGTCTTTTCCTTTTGCCGTCATAATTCATCCTTCTGTTCCTGTCTCAGTGTTTCTCCTCCTTTCCAGTCAAACAATTATGCACTCTCCATCATTTTCTGTGCATCAGAACTAGGCATACCGTTGAAAGTTCACAGTATGTTAAGGGTGCATCCTTGGGGTGGGGGAAGCTCATCATGATCACAGAAAATGTGTTGTGGGACAATTAAGATCGGAAGAGACATCGGTAGGTCTCCAGTCAATTTATATTTGCTGTATCATCCTTCTACGACCCACTACAGAAAAACCTGACTCCATCCTCTTGATTAGCTCCCAGGATGTATTGACAGGCTACTATTGGGGCCTCATGGAGTTCCCTCTTTTCCAGGCTGCACAGGGCCCAGTCCTTCAGCTTCATGTCACAGGGCAAGTGCTCCAGTCCCCGACCATCTTAAGGGCCCTCTGCTAAACTTGCTCCAGTTCATCAACATCTTGTATTTGAGGTGGAGCAGGAAAATGGGACTCTAGATTTGGTTTAATAAATGCTGAGTCGAGAGAGACTTCTCACAATCTACTGGCTCTGCTTCCTGCTGGTGCCACTGCCTGGCTCAGTCTCAGACAACTCCAATGTTTCCTCAGATGTGTTTTTCTGCTTTTCATCATATACTAGGGCAATGGAGCTATCTACCCTGCAGTTGCAGATCTGCAGATGGAGAAGCTACCACTCTCCTTATCTGTAGTGTGAGTCTATATACTCCAAACCCAAACAGTTTCTGTCTGCCTCTCCTCTATGAACTTGGGAGTTCAGGGCCTCATCTCTGCAGGGTCTCTGAAGATCTTCTCAGTTATGTTTTCATCTTTCCTGATAGTGCACTTCAGCTGACTTCCTCCAGACTGACCTCAGCGTGGTGACACATCTCAATCAGTACCCACCCCCTGCAGGCAATCTTCTTCTGCCCTAGCCTCAGCAAGAGGTCCTAGGCATCTCTGCATCCACAGCCCTGTAAGGCTGTGTCCTTCCCTGGGAGCTCCCTCAGGGTTTCTGTCTCCTGCTGTGGCGTAGTGGTCCCTCAAATGCTCTGTGACACCCCACCGCAAGAGGTTCTGAGTCCCATGCTGTCAAACAGAGCCAAACACCCAGGTTTGGTCAAGCAGGTGCAAACCAGCACCAACATCAAACAACAGGCACAGCAACATTCAGGATACCCTCCATCCAACTTGCCCAACACTCTGCTTGCAGTGTGTGTTGGTCTGTTTCTTCCACCCTGAATAGCAGCTACTGTAGAGAAAGAAGAGATGAAAAAGGAGATCATAACTCAAGATACATCAAGAAATATTAACTTGGGTTTATATTAAGATAACCTTTATGAGTGTAGGCTCTCTATATATGCTATTCCTTGCTATTGGTGAAAACATTCAAAAGGTGCAAATACAGGAAGCAATATCAGAAAATTATCAAGCAGTTACAAAATTTTGTTTTCTTCTACTCAAGAACAACTGAATACACTTCTTGGGATAATTTCCATTAAATAAATATTTAAGAGAAAAATATACACTTGCTTTTCAAGTAGGAGTTGCACTGAAATGTCTCTGAAAAAAGCTTAGCTTGTTTCCAGCTATTGTTACTGGACTTCAAATATATCTGTTCTCCTATAATTAATGACTTTATTGACATCACATTTAATTGGTATTCTTATTTTGCCAATGGCCTGCTAAAGACTTATCATATTAATTAGTAGTAATAAGACAGTTCTAACCACCCACTGTCATTAATTTCTTAAATATGTACAATAAGATGCACATTAATTGTCACAGATAATTGGTACCTGCCCACATTCTGCTTCTTTTTACAATTGCTCTGAAGTAGATCTAAGAGTTAATAATCATAAAACTGTACTTTTAAACTGATGAGGTACAGCCTTTTCAAACAACACACTTGTGAATTTAAGCTGAAATTTGTTCTTTTATAAGAATGCAGAATATGTCTATAGACTTCTTAGCCTATAGACTTCTTAACCTATAGACCTCGTGTTTAAATGAATTATGGGTTAAAATATCCTAACAGTTATGAGAGGCAAACTATGCCTAATAAGACAGAGAAGAAACACCTATAGATTTGGTGATAAAAGCATTTACCAAAGAAAGGAGTTCAGACCGCTTGGTTTGAAAGATAAAGAAAATGGGATTGAACCTGAGCATTCTCACCTTAGAAAACTGTTCCCCATATCTGCTCACAGCCAGGCAGAAAGTCTATTCCTCGTTTTCATCTGCTGGAGCTCCTCCCCTTGTTATTATTTATATTTTTATTTATGCATATATAAAAGGAAGAATAAACCCAGAATGAGACTGCTTCAAAACCAGGGTTAAAACTCTTGCTCTTATTCTTTCTTTGTATAAATATGGATTTATTCATACATGCAACTTATACTGTAAATATCTTAAAAATAGCAACAGCTCCTCATTCCCCCTGTCATTGAAGTTCTCCATTGATAACCAGCAAGGCTGAGTCAGAGCAGCAGGGACAGCAGTCTGTTACAGATGTTCACTGTGACCTGATGATTCCTCAGGGAATCGTGAGGGAAATTCATCTGACAGACGTAGGCTCCATCCCACATTGACAAAGCAGCCTAGTAAAAGCAGGAAGCTGAATGTAGTAAATTAGAGATGCACAAGGAAAAGACCATCGTCCACGGTCAGTCAGAAGACATAATGTTTGAAGGGCTGTGAACTCTGCAGTGGGAAGGTATTAGAAGGGGAGGAGGGAGAAAAGAAAGGAACGGACCTTATGCATAATTAGCCTCTGACAGTAATCAGATACGGTTTTCCATATATCCTCATTCCATTTCCTTTCACAAGCAACTCATTTTTAATATAAAAAGTTCTGTGCTCCATCTATTTTTAGGCAGTGGAAGATAGGAACAAGGTGATGCACAGCAAGAAGAAACCCACTGCAAAAGCCACATTCTCAAGTCTGCACAAGAAGAAAATTGTTTCTTAAGTATAAGATGACTGTCAGGATGATGGTCATTCCAACACGCAACATCCTATATACGTGTGATCTGAAATTACATCCTACCTCCTAGATGGCTGTGGCACTGGATTAAAATGCTTGATTCTATAAATGTATTGTCTCTCTAAGCACCTTCCTCTCCTCCCAAAGAATCTTCGCAAGTGGAAGGGATATGGCTTATTCAAGTGAAATATCCACAAAAGGCTTTCTACAATGCAAGTCCCTACATCATGTACAACTAATTCAAAATTCCACAGCTGCACACAAAGAAGACAGTGAACATCAAGCCAGTATACTTTAATTAAATGGATGGCTATTCAGGACTCTTCAGTGTGCTTATTCACACCACCTTATCTGAAGCAAAGTATTCTATCATTCAGCGTATGTCAGAAGTAACTAAATATCACTGCATTATCATCCACAAAGTGTTCTCATTAAGTATAAAAAAGACATCAATATCAGTTTCAAAGCGTGCTGGCTTGGAGGTTTTTTCCCCAACTATTACTTATAATGGCCAATAAATGAAAAACAAACCTCATGTATAGCTATACATCACAGTGCATAAAAAAAAAAACCCCAAAACTCAGTCCCTGAAGACTCACTATATCCCCACAATCCACATAAGCCAGAAGAACGAAGAAATGAAGATCAGACTAAGCTGAGGCGCAGACCATGCAATAAAAACTCCCACTGTGATGCCTTCAGCAGCACACTCATATATATATTAAAAATACTTCTTTTTTATTTAAACCCAGTAAACACTGTTTATGTTTTAAGGTAATATGATAAATTTTTGAAAAGAAACCCTGCAATTGAGAAACATAGTACGTTCCTCTTGGGTGAGTGGTATTCTCATTGATCTGCAGAGATTTCTGAGAAACACTGTACAAAACTAACACAAAGCCTCTTGAATTTTAGCATAAAACAATATAAAACACAGAAAACAGTGTGATCATACTTATTGCATTATCCTGGCCTACATTCAAACAAGATTTGCAAGCTGACATTTCTAATTTTGAACTCAGCATACAACTTTGGCCTATAGAGTATCCTCAGTAGTTGATACCTTTTCCAGACTTCAATAGTCCTCCATTTTGGTTCCACACCACTGTAACAACACATACCTACTAACACTACTACTAACTAAGGGCTTAGAGGGTTGTCTCGTATAGGAAAAACATCCTGCAAATGTACAGCAAGGAGTCCATCCTTCAAACCTGCTGCCTGACAGCAACAAACTGAAATTCAAGGTGATGACCACTGATTCCGAAACCATATTGGTGCCTCAGCCCAAATAATCTTGAAGGTGGCTTATCCAGCTCTGGCAAATTATGAACTGCGGTAGTTCAGCTAATTATTCAAGCATTAAAATTAATATATTGTAGATTAATACCCCCTCTAAAGCATCAGTCTTGGGACTGCTTTTACCAGAAATGGATGATTAGTTAGATGTCTCATTCTTCTGCAAAGATCCAAGCTGCCTTCCCTCATAAGGGGTTTCTCCTCAGCCGCGAAGTCATTAGTTCATTAGCCGAACCCACTCAGCAGAAAGGACTCCATGACAACATTTAGTCACCAGAGGGCACTAGTACAGAAACTAAGAGGCAAGGACAACAACGTTATGCCCAACGGCGCAAGATAAAACCAGCAGACGATTGATCTGTAAATATTGTAAATATCGAAAACTATAACTTCAAGCTAATAAATGTTCTAAATCCTTGGTAGAGGAAGTTGGAATGGTTTATGATCTTCAAATAAATGTAGATAACAAACCTGACAGATACCCACGTCTGTTTTCTTTTAACTACACAAAAGAGGGAACACAATGTTTCTCACTATACCTACAAGTATTCCAGCTGAAGACGGTAGCTGTGAACTGTTATGGTCTATAAGGAAATATTAGATTTAGTTCTGGCATACCATTTTATTATGAAGCAAAGGACATCCCCATAGTAGGGGTAAGCGCAAATTTGAGGAGACACTAGAACCACGTAGTGCATTCTCTCTCCCCAGCTCCCATTTTTTTAGCCACATGTTAATACATCCTCTGTAATGGGTACTCTGTTCAAGGATTTTTCCCTTTAAATTATTGTCAGCTCTGAAAAGAGTCCATATAGCTCAGCTAAACTTTCCACAGTATCTTCATTCCCTTGTTCTTACAGCAGATTGAAGGTGGGCTTACATTTCCATAAAGGATTGCTAGCAGCTAGAGAATAGACTGCCTGAGCAAGACTGCAATGTCAAATACATTCATTCAGCACTGTTTGTTCTGATTCAACCCTACAGATACCAATTTGGGACCCACCTATTCTTGTGTATTATTTTTTTGTCCAGGGTTTGAGAGTCAAATAACCCACATTATACATACACTTCTTAGTTAACCAAGATACCAGCTTTAAAGATCTCTTCCCGAAGGACTGAAATATAAACATGCATTAAAAATGCTTATGTTATTTGGACATAGACAGATTGAGGTATTGCCAGGACACAAATTAAGATACTGACTAGAGGCAAGTGTAACATCTTTTTCCTAGCCTGACAATCAGCCAGAAAAACATTGTTTAGCCCTTGCAATCCAAGTTGTTTCTATACAATTTCTTTTCAGAATACATAGTTCAACACTTGAAAACCACACACTTCACAAACAAATAAATGAGAAAAATTAATATGGCTTACGAAATATTGAGAGAAAACAGACAAACCACACA
This sequence comes from Myiopsitta monachus, assembly GCA_017639245.1. Taxonomy (NCBI): domain Eukaryota; kingdom Metazoa; phylum Chordata; class Aves; order Psittaciformes; family Psittacidae; genus Myiopsitta; species Myiopsitta monachus. The sequence goes on from CM029918.1 coordinate 46,106,367, forward strand.
AGAAAACTGGTGTTATGGGACTCAAACAAGCATCAAGCATAGCTTGCTGAAATATAACAATTGTGTATCCCTGATCTTTTCAGGCATACACGATTGTTATATTTCAGCAAGCTATGCTTGATGCTTGCTTGAGTCCCATAAGGGACTCAAGGTGGAAAGTTGTGGAATTTGTCTACAAAAACTGGTAACAGAACATAACAATGAGGTCAAGAGTTAGAAGATTTCAGAGAAGTTTATATAACCATCTAATCCCAATAAGAATACATGAAATTACATTCAATAGGAAATAAAATAAGACGGCAAACCCCACATACACAAAACAAAAGAAAACCAATAGAAATGTTCACATTATTCAGGGCATAAGTCAACTCCTGAAAAAAATGAGAAAAAAAAATAAATCAGATCACACTGTTATCTCATAATTGGCTGCATTTGATTCAACTAAAGCATCAGCCATTATCAGAAATAACATAATCTGAACTTTGAACACAATTTTTATATTCGCACATCACAAAGCAAAAGTAGAATAATACATAGTCATGCAGAATGAGAGCAGCAAGTGTCAGCATTTACATTAGCAATAATCCTTTAGAAAGCAACAATTGCTTAGAGACAAAAAAGAGTGTCTTGCCAATTGGACAGCATGTGCAAACTGACTTCAATACATCACATGGCTCCATACTCTAGGTCCTTAATTTTTTAGGTTTTTAAATAGTTTGCATTAATCCTGAAGCTTATAACTACATTAAGATAGAAACTTGAATCTGTTTAATCTGCAGAACATTAAATATACAAAAAAAGCAAAAAATGAAGGCTTACTCAGATTATCAAAAGTTGTTGACTGAAGCAGCAGAAAAAAGGCCAGTAAGTTAAAAAAACAAAGAAAAATGCAAACAGAAAAACTCCCACATGAAGAAAAACCTGAGCAGGGAGAAAACAAATGAAGGTCACTACGGTGATATTCAGATTGCAAGGAGGCATCTCTTACTTTGTCTGTTACTACTAGGAGCAAATGTGTACTAGCTACCATACAAGGCGAGGGGGAAGGGGAAGAACCAAACACCCACCCCCTAACAAAAACTCACTACACAAACATAAAAACATTGGCCTTGTGAAGAGAATTTGAATTAACAGACCCGGAAAAAAAGGGGCCACTCACACAGTACAAGAGGAGTAAAAGCTCCTTTGGGTATGTCCAGGTTTGAAGAGCAGACAACCCAGGGAGGAAAAAAAAGTAATGTACTTTTGAACAGTGCATGGCAAAAATACTTGGCATAATTGAATTCACGTTGAGCTTGTAAGCCTCAGGAAAGTACCTAATTCTCAAATTGATTTTAATGGGAAATTGATTGGTTTGTGCCTGGGTTTTTGCTTGTTTGTTTTGATATCCACTCTGAGGGAAGGAAAACCTGATTTTACTTTGAAGCCTAATACTCCTTTCAAGTCAGTGGAAAGATGTACTCCTTGCTAACCATTTTCCTTTGTGCACTACTAAAAGGCATTTACATACGATAAGCTGTTAAAGGCAATATAAGGCAATATAAGGCAATAAAGTAATACTCACCCTGAACTTCAGGAAAGAAATTTTTAAAAACAAAACAAAAAACAAACAAACAAAAAAAAAAGCCCCATTTTTTTTTTGCTATCTTCAGCTCTTGAGTGAATTTTAACATATCTCCACATTTGTCTAATATCGCCCCCCTTACAGCTCATTAAGCTTGTCCTTTCGAAATGCTGCAGCAGCTGAAACAAGAGGCAACACAAAGATAAAATGCAATTGCTCACCACCGGGCTCCAGGCTGCCCAGCCAGCTCCTCTGACAGTATCTGCTGCCATACACTCAGACAGGAATGGTCAGGCATTCTAATGGTGGGAGAGGGCATGGACACAGGGATATTTGGACACTGGAGGCAAAACCATTTTTACCCAGGCATTTATACAAATGACCCAGATTTCAGGAAGACTGGAGGGTTGTTTAACTTTCAACACATAGGTGTTGCTTTACATTGGTAAGGGTGTCAGGTTTAGAAAAGTACAAATTACTTTCATCCTCCTTCTAAACAGAGTATCACTTGTTTACTTATCCTCTGAAACAGGAAAACTTAGAGAAAAACAACTGTAAAGCAGAATTGCTCCTGAAACTGTTGCTACATTTGGATTCAGCTAGAAATACCATCATTAGTACTCTTATTTGCTCTCAGTATGAACCAGCTGTCAAAAATGATGAAAATGAAAAATGTCATGCTGCTGCTTTCCACTCTCCCTTCACAGCCCTGTTTTGGTGCCACACTACAGCACTGATAAGAAACTACATCCTATAAACACATAGCACTTCAAAAAGCTTGACAACATTGGAGATCACTACAAACATGCTGCTGCACAAGTACCCAATTCTCCGAAGAGAGGTGCAAGTGCAAAAGACCAAAGAAAACAAGATGAAGAATTCTAGGAGCAAAGCCACGTGAAATGTCGTTTTTGTACACACTGGACCATACAGGTCATCACCACAGTTTGCCTCCTCTGGGTTCTTCCCCTGTGCTCCTGATCCCTGACCTTCTGGCTTGGTTACATTTACACTCTCAAATGCCGCTAATGCAAAAGACTCCCGAGCTCTGCAAGAGTCAGCTTTCAAAGACACCATTCTTTTCACTAGGTCTATCAATATACTGATGGAAACCTGCTTGGCCCACACCCCCTGAGGGCCTCGAGGAGACCCTATAACCTCTGCCAGCCTTCTTGGTCTCAGGGAGGCAGCCTCTCTGATCTTCTCTCCAGCTAGGATGTGAGTCCTGGGCCTCAGTAGCAAACAGAGGTAATTAAAGAGCAAGTTGCCCTGCAGCAGTCCTGCAACAAAGTGAACAAATGAACCTAAAGCAAGTGAAAGAGCATGTGTAATACATGTACAGGGCAGCTGCCTTGATAAAGGTGCTTCATAGCAGCAAACTGGAAAGACTCTCGAGTGGGAACAATCAACAGCATTAGAGTAAATCTCCTGCAGAGAAAGAGAAAGAGCTGAGGGTTTGTGTTTCTTATAAAACAAAAATAAATCATCAATGGTGCAATAAGGTTATAATCAAGCAAATGTGACTCAAATGGAGAGTCTTTGAAATCACACGCATGGTAAATTTTGCAGAAAGAACACTGCCTGGTTTTACATATGACATCATGGCAAGCAAAGACAGGTAGCTCTTTGTAAGCAAATGCATTAATGTTTCAATATGCTCTTTGCTAATAAGTGATCCTTGTCTAGCTTTTCAGCCACAACTTATTCATCTGTACCATGGGCATGAAACATCAAGCTTACATGGGTGCAAAATCATTTATTATCAACTTCTCCCTACAAAGAAATCAGTCCAAGTGGACCTGTTCTGGGATCTTTCTCCACCTTCCTGGATGGTCAGTGATGCAGAGTGAAAGAACCAGCCCCTCTGACAGCATGACCATTTTTATGGCAGACAGGAATACTTTGGGAGATTTGAAGAGAGAGAAGGCAAATGTCTCACAAAGTGGGAGTCCATTTTCCTTCGTGTTTCTATCTTGAGGCATGCCTGGCAGTGGAAATCAGGAGGCAAAATGCTTTTAGCAAGTGTCACGAGAACATTTTTTTGCTACGACATTTCATGGCATTTGATGATTCATTGGAAGCACTTGATTATGCACATTTTGATGAACTTTTGTCTTTGTGCAGGCTGGGGGGGGGGGGGAGCACACACATAGAAAGTAAATAACTCCTCTTGCTCTTTGATAGTATTTGTTCTAACTTTCCTAAGTCACTCCATTAATTTTGGAAACATCAGGTTCAATTACTGGTTTTCAGCTTCTCCTAAATATGAATTGCTTTTAGATTCACTAGTATAAGTCAAGGCGGGCGGGAATAGTGAGTTTACTTTAGGTGAAAAAGTTTCCCAGCACTAATCCAACACGAAGTTTGGAAAGTCAAGATCCTAGTGTCAAAACTCAGAGGTAAGGTTGAAATCCCTTACAGCATTCACTAACCTAGCGCGATACAAAGGATCATCCTGGCGATGCCTGACTGAAGTTGTGAAGTTGTGGGAGAGCATGGAGCCTTCTACCCTCAGGAGCAGACTGTGGAGTATGTGAAATTGCTCAAAGCCAATATCTTAATCAGTTACCTTCATATTTCAAATCTGTCACTCATTCACCCCTATTTAGACATCTCCAAGTCTCAGGGTACTATAAGATCCTCTAGACAGTTTCTTTTCTACAAACACCCACAGGCAGCATATGCAAAGTATCATTTTAATGCTACATAATCGGAACTGAATTTGGTCTTAAACACAGTGTCAAAACTAAGAAAATACTGCCTGGTTAATGAGTTACCTACTAGTCATCTCGGATGCAGTAGAAAATAAGCCAGGTCCCCAATTTAGGTTTTTTTATTGTTTTATTTATTTACCTTTTGTGTCCCAGGATAGTATTATTGAAGCCTAGCCTTAGACTGCATGCCATGCTGAAACCTAGAGAATAAGTTTCAGGTACTGTTGTATTTTTGTATGCTATGATATGTCTTATCAACAGATGACAGACTAAAATATTTGACAGAGATGCAAGATGTTTCCAAAGACCTAGCTGTAACACTAATATCTGACACAGACTGGGCACTGCTATTTGAGCAGAATGTTCCCCATTTTGTCATAGTCAGATTAAAATTCCACTTGTTTTACACAAGCAATGCTCTGATAAAACTGAAAGTATATACAAAAAGAGCTGCAGATAAAGAACACAGGGAAAGGTATTACACACGTCTTGCATATATGAATCTTACTTCAGGGGAGCTAGCCTTGCATGGATTTTCTCAGCAACTATTAATACCAGTTTCTTGGCTTGCATGTAGACTCATTGCACTCAGAAAACAGAGTACTGTCTTTTTCTACCTGCATCAGTTTACTAAATAAAAGGGCAGCATTTTTACAAACCTCTCCTCAAACACATCACTGCTATATCTTCAAATCATTACCAAAATAGAAAAAAAGATAAAAATCCCACATCACACCGTAAAAACTGCAAAGCATAATAGCACCTAGACCAGAGGATAGAAGAAAGAATGCACAGTTTGATTCATTTTTAATTGCAAAATGACATGTGAACAGGAATCCAGTGAGTCATAGCTAAGTAACATGATTTTTGTGCAATAAAAAGCAGGGAAGAATTATTAAGGAAACCAAGCCACCATAATACGTAAAGCAAATGTGTATGAATTTAGGTCTTTTCAACTGTGACAGCAAGCATTGCTGTTTGGCTAGGCAAGAGTTAGAGAGGAAGAGTGAGTACAGAATACTGAATAAGGAATAGTACCTTAAGCTCTCAGTCTGCAATTGCTCTAGAGGAAACATCCTTGTTTACAACCTTTACTTGAATATTTTTAATAATGTTTCAAGAGAGGCAAAGCACAAGCTTTCTACAGTAGTTTTTCATCCAGGCTTAATGATCTCCACAGACCAGCAATGCACAAAACTTAGGAATAAATAATTGATGATTTTACACATTCTGAGCTGGCTGAGTCATCTCCAATAGACTATTAAAACATCATCATGAGCTCAACTGGTATAAAATGCCTAGAAATCCCAATTTCTTCCTGCAACTGGAGCCTTTATTTGACTCAGGCTGAGACAGTGAGAAAACAATTTAAAGAAAACCTGAGGGTTAGAGGTTTTTTGCTGTTGTTTGGGCTGTTGTGGGCCTTCCCCCTGTAGCTACAGTTACAGATCATGACATTGTAGCTAAGGGTTCCCTTCTCTGTGAGAACTACAGAGCAGAACCCTGCAATTCTGCTACTTGCACTCAAGGGGGGAGGGCTCTACTCCTCATACTGTAAATAACCTTAAGAACTAAAAAATCTCACTTGCATCTTTGAGAGAGGGAAGGAAGAACTGGCAGAAGCCCTGACACAGAACTTCAAGGATGCACCACAGTAGTTATTAGAAGGAAAGTGAGCTAGCTGGCATTTCAGACCTTGTCTAAGTACAAATGGCTTATGGTAACAAGTAAAGTACACAGAGGTAGAAAGGATTATCAACAAACAGTCTGCCAAATGGCCCAAATAGATGCTTTTGTTTACATAACAATAGGAGGTTTACATACAGAAAGGTTTTTACTGGCTGAACCCCAAAAGAAGCTCAGAACAGAAGTCTACCAGAAAACTCTTTCTAGTGTAGGGGGTCTTAAGTGACAGTAGATCTGACAATTTCAAACAAACTACTAGATCAGTCAAGGTTATGGGCTTGATAATATGCAGAAAAATATTATCCACCCGTGTATTGTAACTTGCCCTGGCCAGGGTTGTAGTTATCTTGTTGTCCCATAGCCTGCAATTTATCATATGATATCCAAGGCCAGGTCTTCATTTTGTGATGTTCTTGGAACACGATGTATGGCAGCTACTAAGAGATAGAGGACGGAAGAAACACTAAGTTGAGAATAAAGTCAAGCTGTTAAACGCTACTTTCTCATCTTGCTGAAGCAATCTGAGCTAAGCCTTTCAAAAGCAGTTTTACTTCTATCTAAGCCATCAAGTAGCAAGGTGCCACCAAAACTGGCCCTGCTTTTCTGTCCTTCATCACTGGCCATGGGTTCTCACAAACTCCTTTCCACAGGCTGAAAGCTAAATGGCAAGCACTTCTTACACATACAAACCTAAGTTTTCACTGGTTTAATAAGCTCACTGCAGCCAGTAAACAAACCAGAGAAACCACCATTTTTCATTGCAGTTAGATGCTGGACTGGCTTTGGCACACCACAAAACCCTATCTTCAGGGGCACCCTGGAAGTAAGTTATATGACGCAGCATAGCAAGGAGCAGAATTTCTAGCTCAGGTTGCAAAATCAGGCTACTAGCTGCCTTGCACCCAGCTGTGCTAGACAATACTCCAAAGCACAGAGGTGCCCTAACAGCAGTACTGATTTTACTTTCATGACTGCTTACAGACAGCCTGATGCTGGCAACTCAACGGATTATTCCCAACAGAAAAAAGTACTAAAGATGATCTTGCACTTTCACGGTTGGTTCTTAAACTGCGTTTGCCCATTTTCCCCATTTCCTACTTCAATATCTAAAATTAGAGCTACACAAATTAAAGTCAGGAAACAAAATACTACATTTGAATTTCTTCAGGGAAGTTTCGTGTTTGAAGTATTAACAGTTGCCATGACAGAAACTTAAAAAAAATTATAAAAAGAATAGCACCCCATGCCATGAGGTTTTCAGTCTCCTGTCTTTTTGCTTGCATTTACAGAATGAAGACGGAAATGTCTTATCAGTTATCCTATAAAGCTAGTGATCAAAATTGATTATGCTTTACTTAATGTAATGATGCTTGTAGATTAGGATGGGACCAAACCATTGGGTGCATCTAATAGAAGTCAGTGCTGGCTAATAGGCTTAAAAAGATAACACCCGAAAAGATAAAGAAGAAAATCCTGAAGTTTGTTTATGGCAACTAGTCCTCATCAAATTACTGTTAATTAATGACTCAAAATGAGGTAGAACATTCAGATCCCATTTAATTGAACAGCACTGTAAGATTTGCTCTTTTCCTGACTCATCTGAACAGACTGCTTAATGAAATTCCTCCACTCCCCATCCCCCAGAAAAAGGAGAAGAGTTGGGGCCTAGACAAAAAAAATTAATCACTTTTGGAAACCTGAATAATAAAAATACTTCTAAAACAGCCACTTGCTTATGACCAAGAACTGTCTAAAGCAGCATATTCAGAAACACCGAAGTAGAAAAGGGAAAGGGGAACTGAAATGGTTAAGAAAAATAATATGAATCATGAAGATACCAGTGCCTAAGGGGAAAAAAAATATGTTTTTTTAAATTAGGTACCATCTTCCAAACAATCTTCTCCTATATCCTGACAGTTTCTCAATGCAAAAATGTGCACTGCCAGAACCATCCTGTTTTCCAGTGCTTCTTGATGGGGAAAGATATTATGCTATAATGAATCTAAAGATCTCATATCTTCTATTTATAATGGGTCCAGAATGCTCCCAAAAATAATTGGTCTCATTTCTCGACTTAAAATCTTGTACTATTACCAGTGCTTAGCAGCAAAGAGAATTGAACATTTCACAGGCTAAATAATAACATGAAAACTCAAAGAAAAACTTTCCAATATACTGTGAAGTTTTATCAGGCATTGGGTAATTAAAGTTCTGTTCAGAATGTGGTCAGCTGAGGCAATATTCTCGACCTGATTTGTCAGAGGTAAGGGGTCGTAGTCACCATATATTAAAACATTGTACTGAAACAGAGCTCAGTGACACACACTAAGACCCAGCTAAGCTAAACAAATCTCATTAAGGTGATCAGAATTCCAAATAAAACTTGTAGATCAAATCTTTCCTAGCAAGCAGATTAAGATTTATTCTTAGCATAATTGTTACCTAGACAAAGAAAAATGGATCAGTAGCACTACCCAAAAACCAAAGGTTGCAATAAAGTGAAAGTCATCATTTGTGCAGATTTAATATGAAAGTAAACCAAGTCATCCATCTACCTTAACATGAATAATCCTTTAATTAGCCCTCAAATATATATCCACAGTAGATTTCCATTTTATTGCCTTTCCCACAGGCAATGTCACTCACCCCATGTCTTTCTTTGTGCAAAATGGTGAGGTTTTTTTGTAAGTATACATGTCTCAATATAGTGTTTTTATTGAACTATTAACTGTAATTAGAAACCAAAAGTAAATGGTGTCTCAGTGAGTCAAGAAAGCCACAGAGGAGCTGAGTGGTGCCTGTAGCTTTTCTGAGCACTGTCAGTACCCCATGAAGCCTATCTAAGGGTGATTAGCCCTTTACTCAGCTTACTTCAGCTTCTTTCTAACTAATGATGATTTACCATTTTGCTAAATGCTAAGCAGCACTTGTTTGACAGAGTGGAAACTGCAGGCTTAGAGAAAAGTAGGAAAAGATTTACTACAAAGGCCCTGTCAAAATACTTCTAAAATATGCTCTCATAGTGTTAAACAATTTATTAATAAGCCTATTAATACCCAAGGATTTTTTTGCATGGGTTTTCTTCAGTCTTCCTCTGAATAACTGAATGCTTCTACTGTACATCCTATATGAGCAATTAGAAAATCTACTTGCATGTCTTCATTTGCAACACAATTCATTTAAGTCTAATGTGCTTCAATGTTTCATAGAAGCAACAATTTCAGGTGGATTTGTTAATTTTTTAAGCATTCAAAGGCTTTTCAGGTTTGCATTTGCTTGGAGCTCCTACATAAACAAGCTGAACTGGCTGTGATCTTGTGTCACACTTAGCTTGTTTGCTATGGCTTTATAAAAAACCTGATGAAAGGCTTATAAAAATGTTCCACCGACGTTTTCTCCCCATCCTAACAGCTCTATTAAAAAGATTCTTTACTCCCAACTACATTCCTTTGCATCTATACTTAACAAAACACTATTCAACTGCACATGGTACAGATACAGTTCACACAGTGAAAGCTAAGAGCAGGCTTCATTTCTACTACCTCTAAATAAATGCTTAGGTCAGCCAAGACTTCTGATGAAAACAGGATGTCTTTCATATCACTTATTTGTGACTACAGTTCCAATTTCTGTGTATTGGGATATAGTTATTCTAGTTCAATCCTCCTATACTTTAAAACAGAAAAGGACAAAACAAAATTAAAAAGGAAAAAAAATGCAAGCAACCACCAAACAAACAAAAACCACACACACACACAAAAAACCCAAAACAACAAAAATCCCCCCCAAAAGTGACATCAAGATTCTTTTTCTTCTGAAACAGAGTAAAATGTTCACTGAGAAGATTTAAGGACATTTTAACATCATTAAAAAAGCAGCTAAACGTTCTTTCCTCTTTTTAGCCTGAGGAGATGCAATTTGCTGTTCCTTTCTGAAATAAAGTACAAGTCCCTTGATGCAACATGAAAATTTCCAAGAATTCATTTGTTTAAGAATACATTTTGTGTGTTTACCAAGTGCTTCAGCTAATGAAAAAGATAAGTTTGGAACAGTGAAACTTAATTTGGTAATTAATGAGCTATTATATCTATTCCTTTAAATATACATCTGCCTCAGCAGAACTTACGTCCTCAGAAAAGTAAGGCATAAAAAACCATTTTGAGGCATTATTCCATTCCAAAGTTTTACAGCAGTTTATGTGTTACCCTATTTCTTTCATCAGTAGATACTGAAGTACTTCACAAAAAATATCAGTCCTAATAACCTCGGCTTCCACCTGGAGAGAGAGATTCTCACTGAAATACACCATTTTCTCCAACATGATATGGTTTGGCCCCTCCCTGCACCAAGGGACTGCTAGTCCCTATACCATCTTTCACATCATGCTTTTTCTCATTTTGTTTTCCTGCCATAAACCTGATATAAAAAAGCATGAACAAATATACTACATACAGGAACTATGTGGAAGTCAACTGTAACTCAATCTTGTGGCACACTGGAATCAAACCTTTTTGGACCAAGTTTACTAGGTTTTACAGAAATGGCATAAGGTTAGCTATCATCAATACCAGGAGCAAACGGAAGAGCCCGTCTTCCACATCTGTACCAAAAAAAGTCTGATTTTGTCCTGTCAGAAGTGCCTTCATTTTTCATACTCTGACCTTGGGACTAATGCCAAGAGGAATTGCAGTGCCAGTGCATCACACCTGTACACGCCTGTGACAGTGCATTGTCAGGTAGCCCTCAGGAGGCACCTTTGCCTCTCAGTTGCTACAGATGTACAGGCATGTATAACCAAATGGCAACAGATGCCACTACTGAAAGGGTGCATTTATGCAATTACTTCCAACATTACAAGTTTCAATGCCCTTGAGAGATGCTTTTGTATTGGCTTGAGGTTAGAGAATAAATTAAACTCTACAAAAGGCAATTTCTGAGGAATACCTAACAATTCTAGCTTGCATAAATGTGTATTACCCTCACCAAATATTTCCAAGTAGACTTATCTTGGCTTCTGTGGAGAAAAAGCTACTGAAGAACGGTCAATAAGGAAGTTTCTCCTGCTAACCAAATACATGTTTATGTGCATTAGTCATTGCCAGTCTTTAGAGACAACAAAAGCAAGCTTCTTTGGGAGGGCAGGGAGATTAAACAGTGTTTGTGATACTCTTAAAGTATTTCTTGACTAAATACTTCAACACTGACAATATGTTGTAATAGAAAACAAAGCTGAAAGCCACCATTACATTATCTAAAATGGACTGTCTCACCAATTGCAGCTCTGAGAGACATCAGACATTCTATTTATTTCAGAAAGGACTGTTAGAAATCTCTGTGGAAAACATCTTATTTCATTCAAGTTATTCTGCAAACCATGTCCCTGATGTTCACATGCATGGACGAACCTTGACATAGTCTGAGCAAGAGCACTGTATTCTCAAGCTGGCCATAACGTACCAACAAAAGACTTGCAGCACTCCTTGTTGGTCTAGAGCCCAACCTGAAACCCTTGCCCACCCTCCCCAAAGAGAGATGACCCTTTAATCATTTCCAAGGTTGTTTTTAAATGTAAGTACTAGTGTTCTTCGAAATCCTATTTTAAAAAGGGAGCAGGAAATTCCTGTGGCAGTTACAGGTTAGCACTGCAGAAAACTCATAAAACACTGATGGTTTCTCTGGCTTGCTGAGACCACAGGCACATTCACACCACTGCGTCATGAATGCACTACAGTTATTAGCAATCCAAAATTAAAATACTTACTCTGAAAATGCACCGTTTTGCCGTTTCATGCTGTCAAATGAACCTGTAGGAGAGCAATGATATTTCACTGTGGGCTGAAGGTGAATGAAAAAGGAATTAAGCTGAATGCTAAATTTAGCGTTATCCATAGGAAAACAGAGTCTCAGAAACCAAAACTGATGAATCTTATAACGACTAAGTATTGGATTATCAGCCTGAATGTTCCATCAATTTCATCTTTTTTACCAACACTACATAAGGAAAGTCTCCTTTCTCAGGTCCTGACTGTCAAATATGTGCTGAATAATCAACTCCATACCTAGCAGGTTGTGAATGGATAGCAATGAAATCACCTTATGAATATGACACACAGATTTAAAGGTCAAAATATTAATTTCAAATAGCATGGTTTTTCTTTAGCAAAAGACTATCTAGGTTGCAGTATATAACCCATCATTGAATTTTACCCTTTCTGTTGTGGTGATGGGAAGGAATTTGCCACTGCCTCTTCTATTAACCTATCTGCAAATCAGAAATGAATTAACTAACAGAGGTCCAAGGACACAGTTGAACCTTCACCAGTAGTTTCAATGAGATTAATTGACAGGATATGTTGAAACGGCCTTTGACAGCCTGACAGCAATCCAATTAAAACGAGGGACTGTCCTTGTTCTGTTCTCTATGCTTGTAAAAATACTATACTGCAGTGAGGAGGGAGGCAGCAGAGCCAGTAAGATGCTCCTTCCTCAAGCACCTCAGGGTGGCATATGGCAACCTTCACCCAGGCACAGGATGAACAGAAAGGAAGCCATGAAAGATAGCACAGAAACACCCCTGCAAATGACTATCAGACTGCAAGGCAGCCACTGCCGGAGCACACAGGAGCAGTAAGATGTGTCTGCTGGTTCCTGGGCACAGCTTGTTCATCCAGCAGCAGAACACCCAGCAGGCTCTTAACAGTAGGAATGCAGTAGTTCACATTTTTGCCAGATAATGACCTCCTATAAGGAAAAAAGTTTTTCTTTCTTGCTATTTTTAAATTCACCACTTTTTTTTTTTTAATAAACATATTTTAGAGATCAGCATGGGAGATGGCTTACAAGAGAGCTGTTTGCAGGATCATTGCTCTGTTAATAGCATCTCTTCCCCAGCAGAGCTCTTTGCTAAAAAAAGTGGCTGTGAACAGTTTTAGACAAGGAAGCTGTATATTTCTACCACACTGCCAGACGAGAATTCAATCCAAGTATGCTGTCAAAGGAGGGCTGATGGCAGGCAACTAACTTATTCCCTATTCCAGGCTGTTTACTTCCAACAAGCTCATTTCGCAGTATAGGTAACAGCCTCTCATGATAAGTATGACTGCTCAAAGCACATAGGGTGACCAAATCTCTACTGAGGTGATTGACACAAGTAGTGCTGCACAGTGCCTGATATATAACATAGTTCCCAAGGAAAAAAAATAGCTTACAAAGTTAATGGAGTGGAACAAGACATAAAACCTTCTATCAACATTCCCGTTTCTGAAAGCCCAATTGCATCTCTTAATGTTGTAGCTATTTCTCGAACGTAACCATTTCACACAGCATTTCATTTACAGCAAATATAACTACTCTTGAAGATTAATTTGCTGGACAAAGATTTCATATGTGATATTAGTTAGCGTTCTTCCAATTCTTCTGGTCCTTACACTCCTAACGTATTCCCACCGATATTTATGTGTTATAAGATTATTCCACTTTATTTCCTCACAGGGAAACCACCTGAAAAGGGGAAAATAAATCACTTCATACCATCAGTTCAATGTACATGTACTGACTTTACATGGTATATAATTGTTTATATAATGTTTATAATGTAATGAAATTGAAGATTATACAAAGCTACTGGAGTGAAGATATTTTCTAAACATTAATGATGAAAATGGAAGAGTTTGAACAATTCTCACAGAACTTCTCTCCTCCTGTTTTCCAAAAGTGTTTTTGACTTGCGACCATCACGTTTGAATTCATCCCAGCTGTTTCCACAGCCACATCTCAAAAACATCTGCTTCTCATTCCATAAAAGTCCTTTGAAACTTCATTATTGCTAGCATCCTTTGAATTCTTTTCCACATCACTAGGTATCTAAACCTAACAGAACACTCATAGTGTGTGGTTTGTCCTAATTATAAGAAATAATGAGTATTTCGATGGTTGATTCATGAACCACATCTTTAACAGCATGAGAAATATTAGCTCAACTAATTTGGTTCAAAGTTCTTTCTGCAGCCTTTATTTTAACATAGATATACACACAATTCTATGTCACTTGGTCAACAGAGAATGAGACACTTGCTGTTATGCTGCTCAGACTTTCACCCTCTACTTGCATAGCAATTAAAAAGTGTTAATCAAGCATATGGATTGCACTGAAGGTCAAGACCCTTTTTAACTCATATGTAGCTATTTCTTAGGAGCAACCACTGAATTGTACCATCACTATGGTGTCTGCGTGTCAAGTGAAAATGTACATTAAGATTGCTTTTGTCATAATCACCTTGTTGCATCAACTGCCTATAAACTGCACTTCTTAGTAAAAATGGAAGAGGGACAGTGCAGAAACCTGAAGTGTCAGTGGTGGCTACTATGGTTCATTCTAAGCACACCTCATCTCAAAATAACTATTTGGCTTTGGCAGTTGCTCTGAATTTTGAGAGAACTTTCACAAATTCTCTCAGCCAAACATCATTTTGGCCCCTTCAAGTATATGGAAGTTCACCTGTGAATAAATTCCCAAATGCTACTAAATACCTAAAATCACTCTGTTCATAGCCCAATTAATTTTGTATCAGAATTGTATTTTCTCCCACACTACCCTTGTGAACAGTACAGATGTTGAGAACATTTAAGTGCCATATATGCAAATGCCTCCTAAGATTCTGCAGATGCAGAAATCTAATTCTGGGCTTGATAATTACTAGAGGGACACCTATATTTATCAGCCAAGCATTCATGTTCTCTACAGTCTGTTTGCAATTGCATTTAATCGTACATTCACTAAGCATACAAACATTGAATCATTAACTTGCAATTCCCTGTAACTGCTGTTCATCTCAGTGATGATCAGTAGAAAGGAATGACAAAACCAGAGAGGCTGCACTCAGATCTGTTAGTGCTGAGTTCTGCCAAAAAAACATTAAGGTGCAGAATAAAAGTGGAGGAGGAGGGGAATAAATGCTTTCACAGTCATAAGGGAAGACTTGATCATGACAGGTGATCTAGATGAAAGTTAGTTGATCTGTTACGCTCAGAGAGGGAAAACAAAAACCTACACACACACTGAATACTTGTACCTTTCAACCAAAACAGTTGAAAAATGTCAGCACTCACATGACATATTGAGAAACAACTCTAAAAGGCCTGAAAGACCACACTATTTTCCTCCTTCACCTCAGATCAAATGAGATTACGTGCTTACACAAATCCTGACAGGCAAGTGCCGTATTGGAGTACAATTAGAATTAAGGTGATGGTGCGGGAAGACTGCTGAACATCTTCCAACACTTAGATTAGCAAAACTATGAATACTCTAAAACTTAAAAAGTTCACAGACTCCATTAGTTTGGAGTATTAAAGTTTTCCCTGGCCATCAGTCTGAGCTTCTGTCATATCTTCATGGCAACTGTAGGAACTGAATCATGACGCATCTGGGGGAAAGCAGAGTCCAAAAAAACCCTGTGATTCATTCTACAGCATCCTGTTACTTCAGGGGGTGAGTACTATTACCAGCACTCATGACCATGAGCAAGCCTGACTCGTCAACCTTATTTTTCTAAACTCTGAACTCAGAAACCTGCAAGAAATCTTGCTCATGCTTGCAATGCTCATGGGCTTAGAGATGGGTAGAACTGAGATAGATAAACTTGGAATTTAACAGCAGTGGTCATCAGAACTAAATGAAGCATGCAATACATGTCCTGTTTAATGACTTTTCATGTTCTCTGGTTAGCTTGAGTCAGGTCCCACAGGACCTTCAGCACCTATTTCAAGAGGCCTGATATAAGCCCCTCCCTCCCTTTTTTTTAGGATCTAAATGAACACAAACATCAAAACAGTTCTGTCTGTGCTTAGTATGACACAGTCATGTTTTTGTCTTATATGCTGTATTTCTTCAGAGTACATTGAGCTTTCAGACTGAAAAAATGGAGAAAAACTATATGAAGAAAAATAGCCTTTTCCTGAAAAGAGTATAGAGCCTTTCCAACAACACCCCACCATATCACTACTACCCTCCTCACTGTTACTTTGGTACTGACAGTGCAGTGTAAATTATGAGAAGTAAGCCTTTCTACAGACAGATGCATATTTACAGTTGGACTGAAGCTTCGGCAGGACTATAAAGAAGCCCCTCTAGAAAGTTAAGAAAAATAAATAAATAAAATAGGATTATATGTATAATAGACATTTGAAAGGAATACATCTACCTTCCAGAGAATCTTCCTTCACAAGTGGAGACTGCAGGACAACTTACGGACATTAGCCACTGGCCACCGCTATTAGCTTTCTGAATTTCTTTTTCAGGCAGGCTACGAGTGACAGAAAACTCAAACTGCACATTGTCCCTTTATATCGGAAAGGGGTAGAAGAAGCAGCAGCAGCAGCAAGCAGGTCCCTTTCCTCTGTCCACTGGAACAAGTGATGGCATGACCTTGATGTTGCAAGTTTCAAATCAATTCTCCAACAAATATATACCCAATCCAAAATATGAAGATAAAGAAGCTTTTCAGGCTGTAAAGCTCAAACATCAATCTCCTCACAGCTGGGCTGCATAGATCTGAGGATCCTTTAGAGTCAGCATCAAGCACCACTGATGCACAAGTACAGCACAGTTTGAAGAGATTTATCCTTAATCACACCCCTTGTAACTCATGAAATAGAAAGGATCAGAGAAAAAAACAGCTGGTCTGCAGACAACAGATACCAGCCTACCTACTTTACGTACTTCTGTCCATAACTCTGGAAGCTGGTGCTTTTCCATGCTATTGAAATTGTCATTGAATTGATAGGCTTCGTTACCGAGGAAACTAAAGAGATTATGTTAATTGATACTATTTACAACACTGAAAAGCTTAGAAAATAATACTGTTTGACATGAAAAGCAGGGTATCACAAGTTAGTTAAAAGCTACCTGAATCTTAGCACTGAAAAGAGAACTAAATAGGATTCTTTTCTCTTGCTTCCCTCTATTTTTTGTCAGATACTTAAGACCTTATACACTACAATTGGTTTGACTGTTGGCATCACTTCGTAATCATTTTTCCAGCTTTATTTTCAAATGCAGAAGTTCGCGTAGTTAGCAGTGGAGTCTAAGCTTTTTTAAACACACTACATATGATGCAAAATAGGATTTGACTTTGGTAATGCTCTCCAGAAGTTAGAATTTTTAATTCACAGACATTTGACTTAAGATGCTTCTGCCCTTGTTCTCATGAACTGTAAGTTATGGAAGATTTTCATGACAGATGCAGCAGACCTCATAAACCAAACCTTCATGTTATAAATAATTACATTTTCAGGAACATATGTTTGTATTTTTAAAAAAATAGCAATCTCATTTAAATACAGATTTCCCAAAAGCATAAGAAAGTAACAGGGAACTGTAAATTATTTTTTCTTTTTCTACAAGCTATATGCTCACAGCATGAGTCATATATCAAAAGCAACCACACAAGTCTGAACTTAGTACTAGTGAAGGATCAAGCTCCAGGCACATATTTATTTACAGAAGGCTTGAGGAGATATTTCTGCAGTGGAGCCACAGATGACCCATAGTCAGACACCTTGTTGCCATGGAAATCTCACACCACCACCCCCTGCCTTGCTCCCATCCAAAATCCTCCTTTATATCCTTGTGATCCTTGCCTGCCACAGCTCCCATGGGCCCTTCATCCTAGGCAGGCAACTGCTGGCAGGACTGGAGCACGGCCTGGCACTTCCAGTTACAAGAAGATCCAGAAAGTGAATCTTTAGGCTTGTGATATTTGACAACCGACTTTCTGATGCACACAGAGGTATCTGAAGTTGTGTCTTACTGCTTAATCAGAGTGTTGCAGAGAAGTAATTGCCGAAAGTAGTGTCCTCCTGTGCCAGATATGGGGGCTGGCAAGACAGTAGAAACTCCTAGCCAATTATCAAGAATTTGTTCCCAGGAGAAGGAAAAAGAAACAATATCCTATGGCTGCTCATTGCCACAGAAGATCCAATCATAGAGGCAATTGAGTGACAGATCTTGTAAGGTGCATCCAAACCAAAACAACAACCAAACACAAAAAAAGGCAAAACAAAGCACACTAAGTTCTCCCCCCTCCAAAATAACAAACAAACAAACAAACAAAATAAAAACAAAACAACCCCAAAATTTGAAAGAGACAAGGAAGGACACACTCCACCTGAGCATGAGCACACAGAATCATAGAAACACATTGGAAGTGACCCATAAGGATCATTGAGCCCAACTCCCTGCTCTTTGCAAGACTACCTAAATTAAACCATCATCCAGTCGTTCCTTGTCAGTCGTGGTGCCATGACCACTTCCCTGGGGAGCCTGTTCCAATGACTGACCACCCTCTTAGAGAAGAGCTTTTTCCCAACAGAATCACAGCAGAATCACAGAATGGTTTGGGTTGGAAGGTACCTTTAAAGGTCATCTAGTCCAACGTCCCTATAATAAACAGGGACATCTTCTACTAGATCAGGTTGCTCAAAGCTCTATGCAACCTGATCAAGAATGTTTCCAGGGATCGGGCATCTACCACCACTCTGAGCAACCTGTTCCAATGTTTCACTGCCCTGCTTCCTTATGTCTAATCTGAATCTACCCTCTTTTAGTATAAAACTATTGTCCTATAGGACCTATTAAAAAGTCTGTCCTCATCTTTCTCATAAGCCACCTTTAAGCCTTGAAAAGCCACAATAAGGTTGCCCTGAAGCCTTCTCTTCCTTAGGCTAAATAACCCCAATTCAGGAGAGGGATTCCACCCTCCTGATCATCTCCATGGACCTCCTGTTGGAGCAGGTCCATGTCTTTCCTGTGCTGAAGAGTCCAGATGAGGTCTCACCACAATAGAGGGACAGAATCACCTCTCTTGACCTGATCACACTCCTTTCGTGTGGCCCGACACAGTTGGTTTTCTGGGTGGGCTGCAAGAACACACTGTCAGCACATGTTCAGCTTTTCATTTATGAGTATCCCCTTCTCAGCAGCACTCTCAATTTCTTCATTCACAGGCTGTATGAATACCACGGAGTGCCCCAACCTAGGGGCAGGACCCTGCACTTGGCCTTGTTGAACCTCGTAAGGTTCACAAAGGCCTCCAGTAGGAGGGACAGTTTGCCATATTCCCATTTTCCTGATATTGGGAATCATGCAGAGATTTTTCCAGGGGTGTCCACAGCTTACAGAGCCTGAACATGCTCACCAGGAAGCTCTGTAGCACCAACAGTCAGGTACTCAAGTAGCACAGAGCAGCCTAATACTGTTTTCTGTCAGGAAGGCTATTCTATATACCATTACTAATGGCCAGTTATGTACTTCCTAAACATTATGCCAGTCTAAAGCATCAGAAGGACTTTAGATGACTTTCTACTCCAGAATCATATGTCTGTTCGTGCATGAAGAATGTTGCTCTTCCCTAATATATGAAGTTTAACCATGCCAAGTGCAAGGTCCTACACCTGGGTTGGAACAATCCCAGGCACAGCTCCAGGTTGGACAGAGAAGAGATTCAGAGCAGCCCTGCAGAGAAGGACTTGGGGGTGTTGGTTGATGAAAAAATGAACATGAACCGGCTTCAGTGTGAGCTCACAGCCCAGAAAGCCAACCGTATCCTGGGCTGCATCAAAAGGAGCTTGACCGGTGGGTCGAAGGAGGCGATCCTGTCCCTCTACTCTGTTCTCCTGAGACCTCACTTGGAGTATTGTGTGCAGTTCTGGTGTCCGCAACAGAAAAAGGACATGGAACTGTTGGAACAAGTCCAGAGGAGGCTGCGAGGATGATCAGGGGACTGGAGCACCTCCCATATGAAGACAGGCTGAGAAAGTCGAGGTTGTTCAGCCTGGAGAAGAGAAGGCTGCATGGAGACCTCAGTGCAGCCTTCCAGTATCTGAAAGGGGCCTATAGGGATGCTGGGGAGGGACTCTTCATTAGGGACTATAGTGATAGGACAAGGGGTAACGGGTTCAAACTTAAACAGGGGAAGTTTAGATTGGATATGAGGAAGAAATTCTTTACTGTGAGGGTGGTGAGGCACTGGAATGGGTTGCCCAGGGAAGCTGTGAATGCTCCATTGCAGGTGGTGTTCAAGGCTGGGTTGGACAGAGCCTCGGGTGACATGTTTTAGTGGGAGGTGTCCCTGCCTGTGGCAGGGGGGTTGGAACTAGATGATCTTAAGGTCCTTTCCAGCCCTAACTATTCTATGATTCTATGATTCTAATATAGCAGATAGGAACAAGGGCCTACAGTAACAGTTAGAAAACTAAGGATTCTGCAAGCTTATTAGAAGAAATATGGGACAATATTCCATTATGCCATGATACAGGACACTAAAATCACGTAAAGAATACTTCCATTGGCATGACCTGGTTGCAGAAATTGACCCTTGCTGATATTTCAAAGCATTAAAATATAACTGAATAATCTTATTGATTGTTCTTCATGCAAGCACATAATTTCATTTCAAGAAAGATATCTAAATTTTACCCAGCTTGTGAGCATTAGAACTGCAGCCTATCAAATTATGCATATTTGAAGCTATTTCAATATGAGACCATTTCACAGTTTAAATGAAGGGGGGGAAGGGAAGTAAAAGTTAGGACATTTCTAAGTCAGCTATAGGCAAAAGATTTGAAGAAAACACCTTCCCACTATTGCCCAGTGCTGCTGCTTACCTTTGGTTTCCTCTGTGGCCTCAGGAAAGAAAGCTAAAAACAGTGTTCCTGACACTTTTGCAGCTGGTGAAATTCAAATAGCTTTCTTTCCAGTTGAGGCTGAAGGATTTCTTATTATTATTATTATTATTACTATTACTTCCAACACTGAAAATTAGACCACTCCAGTTAAGAAGCTTCAGCAAGAAGCGATGTCTCCCCTTGGGGAATACACTGACATTTTAAATTAAGAAACATTCCTGCTAACAAGCCTATAAATCTTCCCAATTAACTGTACTCTCCACTAGTTTATATGTCTTCTGTTCAATTTGACAATCCTAATCTCCCAAGGGGTGCCAGGAAGGATGAGACCTCTGTGGAATCTGCTTTCCATTTCTTCCAGCAGAAGAGGATACAGACACCCTCACTGAGCATATTTTTATCTGACACATCTGAGCCAAATGGCACCACAATCCCAGACATTTTCACTGCCAGCAGGTGAAGAGGTGTTTAGCCAGCCAATAGCCCCCATGACGCATTTTTCACTCTCCATAAAGAAACTCTTGTCAGCACCTTTAGAAACACAGCCCCAAGTGACTAACCCACAGGAGCACTTTGCACACTTCTCCTCCATAGATTATTTTTCTAACCGGAGCTTTCAGGGAACACAGGTAGGGGCTATCCTAAGACATAGTGTCATACAACGGTACTTGGTGGTCACAGGTGAGGTAGACCAGGAGATAAGGCTCATATAAGCAGATCTGCCTTCAATATTAAATTTAACTTTTCTTTCCGTAATATAGATGGGTTTACCCCTTTTAACAGTGTCAATAGGGTAGCTGAAAAGAACAGCTAAGTGGAAGTTGGAAAGGAGACACCTGAAATAGTGATACACAGTGAAGAACACAAGCCAAGAGGAGAGGGAAAATAATAGCAGACTATACGAAGACAGCCCAGCCTTTTTCGAAAGACAGATGCCAAAAGCTATCATCCCAAATTGGATGAGGCAAACAGGGGTACTGCCTGACTCTCTGTAAAAACACAGACAGCTGAAACACTGCTTTGGCTAAGGGAGTGTCATAAGGCAAAGAAGCGTTAAGATGTGGTTATTACTCTAGGGCACAACAATGTGTCCTGAAATTTTTCAGGTATAAAATGAGAAGTGTCACACTGCTCCCTGGTAGCTGTGTAGCCTGTTGGCACAGAAATGGCAGAATGCTCCTCTGCCACAGCATGGCTTGTTATGCTCCTCTTTTGGAAGGAATGAGCAATGATGTTCCCCACCAGCACCATTTCTTTGTTGGCTTGTGTTGGGCTTTTTGTTTGTTTCCTTCCCTTACATTTTTGAGGTTGGGTTTTGGATTTTTTTTTTTCTGGGGGAGGGAGGAATCCTGAAATAAAACAACCCATCCAATA
The DNA here is from genome assembly GCA_017639245.1 of Myiopsitta monachus. Lineage (NCBI taxonomy): Eukaryota > Metazoa > Chordata > Aves > Psittaciformes > Psittacidae > Myiopsitta > Myiopsitta monachus. Next base: position 46,128,390 of record CM029918.1, read on the forward strand.
AACTACTGTTAGGAAAGATTAGTATGAGGTTCAAATCTTTGCCTCCAACAGCAGTCAAGAGGAGTTGTGCTGACAACCTTTGCCTTATACCCAGGAATGCTTTGAGCACTCTCCTGTATGTTCATACATTCTGCTGCAAGTTACAGCATCTCCTGGCAAGCCATGAGCTTTGTGCCCTACTGTTTTGTCTGACACCGTGAGCTTCACTTTCTGTTTTGTGTTTGGATTTCTTTTACCACACAGAGGCAAAGAGCTAATGTTCTTCCACTACCAAAGCTCAAGCAATTGACTAACATTTAGATAACTCGTGCATGAGGCTCACTCCTCAAGTATAAGACAACCTTAGAGAGACTCCTCATCCCATATAAACATGTGTATCCATAAAGTCCTGCTCTCTGTGGCTGTAATGCACTTTTGTCACCTATTTAATCTCATCTTTGCACTGAGGCAGACAACTGCTCCCTGACACCACACACACACAAACACCAGCAACAACCATTCAAGTTGAGGGATTAACCACCGAAGCAGAAAAAACAGGAAAGGACAGAAACATCATGTATTTAGAGCAACAACACACAAACATGCAGCATGAGAGACACAGAAGGTAAAGCTATCACGATGAAATCAGGATGACAGCATGTATATACATGCACACTCTGTATTCCAAAATAGTATAGGCATCTACTTCCCAACACCAATACCCAGTGTCACTCACACAAATTCCTTAGGGACAGCGCAACACAACCACAACAGCACACCAAGCACAGCAGTGCCACAACAGCACGTATCTTGAAGAGGTGACAGTATCTCACAGTACTGTGCAGACTCAGCCCCAGAGACCCCATGGTCGCCATACCTGTTCACTGAGGGGTTTGCCTTCTCTGTGGTCATTTTAAGCCCAGGGCCATGGTACCACAAACAGGGCTTACAGGCAAAGTGCCCTGTTTTGCAAATGTTTGTTAGCTCTGCAGTCACTTCTACATTCCTCTTTTCCACCTCTCTTTGGCCCTTCTCTGAGCACTTCAAACCCTTTGCTACAAGCGTTAAACTCTGCTAAGCTTTCCCAGTGTACAAACTCTCCCAGGAGCAGCACAAACACATGCAACCAAGAGTAGATAATAACGTAAATTAACTAGAATAAATAATGATAACTTGAAAAATTGTCCCAGAAAATAAATTCTTTAGTATTCATGCTTTGCTCTTCAAGCTGCCTGTCTTCACAGGTCTAGTCGCACTTTGAGCCAGAAAAGGACAGGAAGTTGAGAAAACACATTTCTTAACATGGGTACAGACTGGTGGTCATTGTACAGTGTGCTTTGGGACTGAAACTTAGCACCTCTCTTGGCCCACAGACCAGAAAGCACTAGCGCATTGCCTCCCACAGAGGCATTTTATAAATAAAATTTTGCCAATTTGAAAGAAACAAGAATTATTTTCCCAAGCCTATTGTCCTGGGCAGAAGGGGTATACACCACAGGTTTTCCCAGTCAAAACTCAGCACATGTCACTGCCTCCCTTAAGCATAACATGAAGCAGTTTCTGCAGTGTGGCCTTCGCAAATCAAATAGCATTAGTCTATTGCAAGTAAGAACAGCCCCATGCTGCTAGCTGTAGGGTTGCTGCACCTGATCTCAGACTATGACATGAGAAGAACACATCGCCCCTTCCCAAAAAGATCAAGATGGCTGCTGGAAAGGAAGGTAGCAAAGGAAGTAATTCTCCAAGCCCTTTAATCCGTATTCTGAACCATTAGGTCTTAAGTATGTCTGTACATCAGGATTACTCTGAGGAGCATCTTTATTTAGAAGATCCTGGACATGAAGTAGTAGAGACACACACATTAGGATCTCTCATTAAAATAATAATTAAAAAAATATTCTAGTAAAAGAAATGCACCACCAGCATTTATGACCATTTGCAGGCCTGTGTTTAGAAAACCTCTAATGTTCATTCAGGTCTGTTTATCGCCCTGCATAACTGCTGATCTTAATGCAAGTTTCTTCTATTGGTTACACTGCAGCAACTGCTATTGCTGCTGTGTAAAAATCCGTACATTGAGGGAAACCTTTCCACATACGAACCTAAATGTGTTTGCCTCCTTAGTCAGGAAACACTGTCATGCTCTAATTAATACAAAAGAGGCAGAAAATGGATAACATATGGCTCTACTATTACATAATCTGTTAAGAGAAGACAAAACAAAACAAAAAAGAAAACATATTTGCTTGTATTTCCACTACCAAGAGAATCCCTCCACACATTTGCTAAGCATTTACCATCTCTCCTAGAGGCACAGACATCATATTTTATAAGTACAGTTCAATCTGATGCTGAAAGTGATGACATCTCAGACCCAGAGGGAGACCACATATGTGATTCACTGCTAGTTACAACTGTGGTCATTATAAATCCAAATAGAAAAAAAAAAATAATAATTCAGAATATAGGTTTGTAGTTAAGCACTACAGTGATTACAATACCAGGAGTCATTTCGTTAGCCAAATACAATGCAAAGATTCAGTAACATTCCAGCACATTTGTCCTTCATAACAACAAACCAGAAAAAAAAACCGAACAAACCCAAAACACAAGATATTTACTGTCTCTAGCAAAAGAGGTCTGAAAACTATTTCTTGTATCGAGTCCTACCTCATGTTAAAGCTTAAGCTTCATTTAAATACATAAATAAACAAAGACCAAAAAGGACTTTTGAAGAAGCTGTCCTCTGGATAAAGTTTTGGAAGGAGAGTTTTTAAACCTCTACAATTTTGCCTGGATGGGGAAACCAGGAATCAGAAAGTCTGTACAGACTCTGGGTAGTTGCTGTGTGGGACATTCATCATGGACCCTGGATGCTGGGCAAACACAGTTTCCCACTACTCTGCCATGTGACAAGAAAAGAGCCAATATATATTGCAGAAGTGCTTTGGACCTACCCAACAGAAGAAAGACTCAAGGGCATGGCACAACTCGATGGACAAACCAAGTGGAAGCTACATTAGTTTAAAACCATATCATTTAAGAAGGTCCTTCAATTCCTTGTTGGAAGAGCCCCTTACTGTTAAAAGTGTTTCTGAAAGATGAATAAGAAGAAATATGCTTATACAATAAAACCTTTCCTACCCCAAAATCATCCTAGCAAGTCCTTCCATTATGGCAAGAGGCAGAGCCTCCCCCCACAGGGAGGAAAGTATCCTGGTGGGAGCTGGAAAGACAGAAAAGGCCCTCGCCAGGCAGCCTACTTCTTTTGAAACTGTTTATAAAGAATATTACAGGTTTACTGATATTTCTTCCTATAATAATTTGCAAAACACCAGGACTAATCTCCTCCCTTTGCTATGGTCAGAAGTAACTTGTCCAATGCAAACTCCAGTTCTTTCCATTCCACAGTGTTTTGTCACCCTTCAGTTTCTCTTCTATTTTCTTGACCCATCATGTGTCCCTTCCATAACATTATTTCTACTGTGGCAAAGGCTAATCTGAGCAAGTGTCACAGAGACTGAGGAGTCATGAACTCCCAAGTGCATGTGGAGTGCTGGGCCTCCATCCTCCATCTGCTGGTTTCCCAGTGTGAAGAAAATGATTTAGGGTCCCAGCTCTTACTGAGTGGCTAATATGAGAGTGTTTTGGTCTGAAAAGGAATCATAAAAAAGTCACTTTCTCACTCCTCGCTCATGCACTCAGACACGGCTGGGTTCTTTTCTCTTTCCACACATTTTTATGACCATTGAGGACTGCAACTTGATCTCAAGAGTCATTTTTATACAAGGGATGATGAGCAAATATAATAGGAAAAACAAGTAGCAATAAAGCAAGTAAATGTGAAGTAAAAGCAGGAAACCAAAGAGAAACATTTCACATGAGAAGTCTACAGTACTCCTGAAAATAATCTTGAGAGCACCTACCCCATCTCACACCAGCAAGTATGAAGCTTGCTACAGTGGTACTTGATACCTCTCAAGGCAAAATTGTTTACTTCCCCTGATTGCCCTTAAACAGAAACATAGCAAAAAGGCCTTATTTTTCCTCAAGGTACAGACAGAACTATGCTTACCTGTTTAACAGAAAGGAGCACTAAATCTTGTTTCTCGCAAAAACCCAGACAAGAAAAGTAAACATGAGTATTTTTATCTCCTTTGGCCTATTAAGATGCCACCGTAGTTTCCAACTAGAAAAACAATCTTCTCTCCTCCATTTCCTCAAAATAAATTAGAGAAAAAGCCATCAAAAGAAGTACTGACTTGATTTCATCAAGAGAGCATTGCACTGGTCCATACTGACTAGCTCCTGTTATTGGAAATTTTAATAAGAAGGGCAGTATGTCACAAATACTTCTTGTTCAGAGAGAAAAATAAACAAAAAGATGCTACACTGAAGAGTGCAAATGTTGTTCCAAGATTTCACATTAAAACCTCAAACTTCCTGTGCTTCTCCAGCACAGAAACATGAAAGTAATAAATTGTATATATCCACTGGATAATTCATATTCTTCACAGCAGCTCAAATCAGAAGTGTTCAGAAGGGCATACTCTCATTCCTGGCACATCACAAAAGGGTGGACTCCTTTTGAGTTAGGAAATAAAGATGACATCAGTGGAAAAGCTGAAGGCAGAAGAGATGCTGGCTACAAAAGACAGAGGCAGTTCGGAACTGAAACCTGGTAACATGAACTTCTGCCCTTGAAAATGAGCTCACCAGAAATCCTAGACTGTGGCCTTGATACTTTCAATACGCCAAATCACATAAAAATTGCTTGTGCCTATGAGAATTGCCAAGGTCCATGGCCATAAGGTTTCTACATCCTGTGTCTCAAATACTAGGAGAACTATGTAGAACGGGAAATCAACACTGCACAGCAGCACCAGGATCAAAGGAACACACAAGAAGCTTGATGTTTTTCATGGGTTACTTTTTTTTCCTGGGGGGAGGGGAGGGAGGACGGGAACATTTTGGGGCTTTTTCAGTCTTCCTCAAATGTGCTGGCAGAGATGAGGACAAAACAGCTGCTCACATCAGTGAAGCTGTCTGGGTGCTGTAGTACTTGCAAGATGACATGCTCCATGTGGCACACAAATGTAATTTTATATTATTTATATTTAATTATTAAATATTTTATATTTATTTGTATTTTCATATAGACATCCTGCTCCTAAAGGAGTGAATTATGGACACACACTCACGCTGTATTGTCTATGGAGTTCTGTGTTTTTAATTATAGCACTGTGAGCTTAAGAGTCAGAGCTCCCAGATGATTAGGATGACAGACAGATTTGCTCTTGGGCTGGGACTATTATTTCTCTCTGCCCTTCATAATTGCATCATATATACACTGAATATCTCTGCACCATGCAACACCATTACAGCTTCACAGCTCTTCCACAGTTACAAGACTGTCCTGACGCCTAACACAATTATCACTGTCCCTCGCTTTCTGCCTCCTGCCTTTTCTCCATGATTGTTTTCCGTTCAATATGAATTTCCTTCCATCAGTGCCCATGGTAACATCCATAGAAATAGAAGCAGGCTAGACAGTGGTCATGAACAGTTCCCTAACCGTGGAAACCTGCCAACATTTATCACAAATATAATATGATGTGCCACAGAAGCAAGAAGCATAACTACATTTCCTATACTGTCTTGCACATTCTTGACACACTGTGGTAGCCAGAGCAATTTGTGAACATGGCAAAAAGCCTGCCTGGCCTTTTTACACTTGTAACATATGGACACACCTTAATGGCCTGTTCAAAGATTCTAGGACTATAAATTCAACTAAATAGACACCTTCACATTAGCCATCAAATAATACTTGAGTCACCATGCTGTCAAAGATGCTATTGTGATAAAGATGGATACATGAGGATACACGGTCTTCCTCATGCTGAAAGAAACACTGAAATTTTTACACTGGAAAATTTTAAAGACACCAATATTCAAAATTCTCAGCAACTGAGAATATGACTTTTGGGTATGGGGTGTTGGTTTGATTTTAAGCACTTTTGTTATGAGGTTGTGATGGGGGGGAGGGGAGAGAGTGGCACAATCATATACCAAAGAATTAATAATGATAACCTGGAATCCTGCAGTGATTTCCTTTAAAATATTCACCAATTGCCTCCTACAGTGTCTGTTTAGTAAAAGCATCAAATGATTAAGTTTATAATGGGAATCAGAATGAGCAGTAAGCCCAGGCTTATTTGGAAAACAATCAAACTATACATAGACTGGAAAATGTTGAATGCAATAAAATGCAGATATGCATGCTGTTAGAAGTTCCACACAGGGACAATGAAATGTCCAGCATGCAGCAGAGAAGTGGTCCATCTAGACCTGCATAGGAAGCAAGTCCCAGTCTATAAACACTTCAGAGAAGGATTCAATAAAGTCCATACCTGGCTGCCACATGATGCTCAGTTACTGAGGTCTTTTCTCTCCTTCAGTCAGTTTAAGATAGCTTATGCCCCAGAGCACAGAGGTTCACATACCTTGTTTAGCAATCAAGTTCAGATCCTCAGCAGTTGTTTAACAGTCTTTGCCTTTAGGTTACATATTTTCATCTGAATGTTTTTCACTATTACTTGAAATGCTTGGTCACCTATAAAAATGCTTCTCCTTTCAAAGTCCTCCTCAGTTTACAGAGTATAAGCCTGTGGATGCACAAAGCCTTGCACAAAAGTTTCTAACATGGAGGCTTGCTGATAGCTGTATTTTAGCATTTCTGTATACACTACTGCTTAGCAGAACAAGATGATTACCATAACTGATACTGATGACTACTATTGAAAATTATGAGGCTTCATTATAAGCTCCCTAAAATGTGCAAGACCTAATGTGCTCTGTTTTATCCAAGGTATGAATTTAAACTGATATACTATAGCAGTTTAACAGCTGCACATGTGTATACACATCTAAGCCAACACTTTCCCATTAGAGCATCCTCACATAGGCTTGTATGGGTCTACCTACATCTGTGTAATTATATGACAAACAGCAGTACTTCTTTTAGAGAGGGATTCATTGCAAAATCCCAAATTAATATTAACTTCTTTCTAAGTCCCACTCTGAACTCCCAAAGCTTCTCATTCCTTGTCTTACATATCCAGTCAAGAGGCTTGTAGCCTTGCCTAAGCCAGGGCAGAGCTGCAAGCTTCCAGACTGCTGTCACATCAGCCTTGTGACCTTTTCCTCAGGTTCAAGGGGCCAAGAAAAAGGTCCATAGGCAGAACTGAATGAGCACACAAAGAAGCAGCAATTCCCCATGCCAGCTATAGCAGTAATTAGATGACTTTCCATCACAAAGGTGAGGTGCCACCATTTAGCCAATCCACTTGACTCACTTCAAAAAGAGAAACTGGCTCTCCCACTGTGTTTTCTTGCAGCACATGTAACTTCTAATTTGTGCATTAAAAGCTCTAACACATCAGAAAGGCAGTCTGCTCCTTTCCAAACCAACATACAGAGTTTAGCATGAAAGTGAACTGACAGAGAGGACTGCAATAACAGAGTAGTAGCTTCACTTGTAGTATTGGCCCTGTGACAGTCAGTCAGCCTCTATACTCACAGGACTATTGAGCTTGGTTGGTAATCTAGTTATTTCTGGTTGGTTATTTTTCTTCCAAGTTGTTCCTAACAGCCTGTGATTCACTAAGGAGGACTAAACACATCTACTTCATTCACTGTTGCTTCAGCTGTGGGAGGAAAGCAAGCGGAGCCTGAGCACAGGGGTCCTAACCATACCACCCTACTCAACTCACAAACTTAAGCCACACTGGTTTCCTCTAAATGCCCCTTAGTTAGCACCACCATCCTAGACACAGTTCTAGAATTGGTGATAACAAGTGGACTGCAAAAAAGTGGTGTCTGTGGTTGCTACCACTTCACTAATTATTGGCTGGGTATAGAGCTGAACCTTTTCAAACAGCTTGATGTTACTGCAGCAATTTGTCTGATGTAGTCTAAAGACTCCAAGAATATGATATTTCTTTAGGCGTTAAAGGGACATTAATAGCCAGGTACAATTTAAGGGATACAATTAAAATCTCACTTTCATGCTTTCCTAAGAAACTGGTCTCTAAGGATCTTGAAGAACAAAACCTAGCCAGGCAAATGAGAGAGATTTTCACTAAGTAACAAAGCCGGAACATCAAGACAGAAATTAATTCTGTATGCTACCATCCCCAAGAAAGAAAGTAGCAATAAAGGGAAACCAAGAATATCATTGTAGGGCTTGAGGGAGAAGGGCTTACGATTATATTTTTCAAAACTTGCAATAGAATTGAAAAGTATCCTAAGATTCAAATATCTCAAAATGACATATATAAGCAGCACTGGGTTTCTGTAAAAAAAGCATCACTGGAATGAGATTCCATGGTTTACAGAAGATTCCCTCTTTATATTCCTTAGGTTAAGTAAACCAAATAGATGTCAAGTCCTTGATATATGTGTGTAGCCTGCAACCTATTCTTTCATCAGGTTTAGGCTGCATGCATTTAATTTGTTTTAATTTTAGAAAGTTGTCGACTTACCCTTGAACCCAAGGAGCAGCTATCACATGGGTAATTGATTTTGCTTGTTTGCTTGCTTAATTTTCCTGCCAGTGAATATTGCAGAAGCATGTGCCCCTTTGACTTTCTGAACACAGAATTCCCAGTTTGCACCTTTCGTGTTTCTGCCCTTCTCCCTTAAAAGTATTGAGAGAAACAATCAGGAGTTGAGACTGACTCAGGTACACATAAGACTGATTAATCACCAAGAACACAGAGGCTACCAGCACAAGTGACTTCAATGGAGGATGTGCATGCTTCTAAACAGAGCAGGTGAGCAAACTTCCAGGGATGAAGACAGCATAGTTTATGCTGCAGAAGTGCTTGAGGAGGCAGAGGTGAATCTAAAGGGGCTGGAGCAGCTCATGGAGATATTCAGCGTTCTATGGATTACAGTTTCACAAAACATAGGGACAATTTATGCTCTGATCCAGGGCTATTCAGTCATTGTTTTAAAACCTTGGAAGGCCTCATACCCATACTCCTCAGAGGTATTTTAGTTATTTAAATCCCATTATCCTGTATGGGGCTTTCACAGATTAGCACCTCAGCATGTAATTTGGGAGGTTTTCAAGCATATCCTTCTCCCATTGGCTCTTGAGGAGTTAGTCAAAGTTAAAAAAACCCCACACATAAGACAAGACTATTTATAGAACACAACCTGACAGATGTGGTCTACCATAAGGATTTTTTTTTAATAGCAATTTTAAGAACATTATATTTAGCAGTATAGCTAAATTCACAGTTGAAAAAAATAGTCCCTATTGTTCAAGGCAAACTCTTGTCGTTCAGTATGTCTTGTTCTCTGCAATGTTAACAGCCAATGGATTGTTACCACTTTCGTAGCAGTCTTGAAATACTATGCCCCAACTTCAGTTACTTTTTTAAACACAGAAAAATTCCTGCATACTTTCTTTGAAGGGCTGTCCTGGTTTTGGCTGGGATAGAGTTAATTTTCTTTCTAGTAGCTGGTGCAGTGCTGTGCTTTGGCTTTAGTCTGTGAACAACACTGATAACACACTGATGTTTCAGTAGTTGCTCAGTAGCCCTTACCCTGATTGAAGACTTTTCAGTCTCTCATGCTCTGTCAGTGAGGAGAGGCACAAGAAGCTGGAAGGAAGCAGAGACAGGACACCTGACCCAAACTAGCCAAAGAGGTATTCCATACCACAGCATGTCATGCCCAGTATATAAAATGGGGGGCCACTCAGAAGGTCCAGATCGCTGCTTGAATCGGGCTGGGTATCAGTGGGCATGTGGTGAGCAATTGTATTGTGCATCACTGCTGTTTATTGTTTTTTTTGTCTTTCCCCTTTTAGTTTTATATTCTCTCCCCTTGTTATTTTCTTTATCACTAGCAGTAGTAGTACTATACTGTACTTTAGTTTTTAACTGTTCTTATCTCAGTCTGTGGGGTTTACATTCTTTTGATGCTCTTCCCCATCCCATCCAGAGGGAAAAGGAAGAGAGGAGTGAGTGAGGAGCTGTGTGGTGCTGTTACTGGCTGTGTTTAAACCACAAGAAGGGCATATTTCTGAAAGCTTTAGTTTTACTACATCTGAATCTCCAACACACTCTTCCTGGACATTTCAAGACTAAACAAGAGCTCAGCAATGCCTCAACTTCACCTAGACGAACATTACCTTGCACACAACTGTCCTGTTTAGAAGTTTTGAAATGGTATCACTCCCATGCAAGAGCATCATATTGATGATTAGTTATGTTTCTAGTGTCTGCTGGTTCTTTTCCAGATCCTCTACTTCTATTTCCCCTTCAGTTTTCTTCAACCATTTTAAAAATTAGGCCTCACACTTATCTTTTCCCTTTTCTCCAAGATGACACCTATCCTCTAATAGTCCTTATGAGGTAGCTGCTAATGGTACCAGACTTGCTAGCTTTTTGACCACCCCAAAATTAACATGTGCCAGTTTGAATGAATTTGATTTAGCCATTTAAAAAACACCGTTACAATAAACACTGTTTAGGACAGTTATTCAATGGTACATGCCTCGTTGCAAACTCAAGATGTGATTATGATTTATAGATGCGCTCAAGACAGACTTAACCCTGGTTATCTAGCTCAGTTTCCATGGTCCTAAGAAGCCATCATGCTCTTAACAAGGCACCTGCCACAAGGCTTTGAAATTACATCCTAGGTTACTATGGCTACATATCCCTCCTGATGTACAAACACTATAATACTTACCCCCAGATTCTCCAGCAGATATCTGCGGAGCCACTGGAAATGGGGTTTACCATGTGAGATGCGTAGTGATGTCTGAACACCACAAAACACGGAGGGGCAGTAATCCACAGTGTTTATACATTCTTCCTTCTTGTGTCTAGGGAAGAAAAAAATTAACACAAAACACTGTATATGTTTTCAAAAGAATCACACGTTTATTGCATGTCATTACAAGATTTAAAATGGATATGCCTGTAAATTTATCTGCCCACATCACTGAAAATTCAAACACACAGGATCTAAGAATGGAGACAATGACAGAGGAAAGCAATAAGAAATGCTGCATTGTGACCTTACCACCTGAGGAAGGTGTTAATGCCTAACGGAAGACATCTCTGTGGTAATCCAGTCAGCTCTTAAAATGCAATTATAACTTCACAGCAGCCTGGACCAGATAATTTACAACTTCTGTACTTCCAGGATTCAGGCAGAATCTTGGTGCAATTAAGAAATTTCTTCCTCAATCAGCAATGAATTTAATGAGCACAGGTGACGCAGAAGAAAATATGAAAGTGCAGGCTTCTGGAAAGCAAGTCAATTAAGGAGTTAATTATTTTATTAATTTATGTAGCAAGTTGTGCTCAGCTCTATTGAGTCAGGCCAGGAAACCTTTGCAAGTCCTTGGCAAGTATCTTAAGTAGGGAAAGGTGACCCCCTCTGTACAACTGGTAAAGTCAAATGTGCAAAGACCTCAAGTGACAAATCATCCTCCAGCTACATATAGCCAAAAATGGGGTTGGAGTCTTTCATAGCTTCTTCCAATACACCCTGACATAAGGGCTATTTTCTCAAGCCACAGCTTCCTGAAAAGCTCTTACAGACACAGAGCTGACAGTCAAGTTCCTTCAGATCTGGACAGAAGATCTGGATGTGAGCACAGGAGTAGCAGAAGGGGGGTGTCACTGAATAAATTACTCTTGAGCATGAGCTATGTTTATACTACAGAAGCAGCCAGGGTGCAGGTATGAGCATTGTCTCATGATGCCTCTTGTTACCATGCCGCCTAACCCCGTTATGGCTCCTGTCACCCTGACAACACAAGGACATGGTCACAGAGCATGCTCCTCATATGCAGTATGGATGGCGAGGAAAAGAAGGGACAGACATGCATGTAGCCCCACAGACAGAAGCCATACCAGGGCAAGTTGACCTCAAGACCACAGAAAAGGTCTGCTTTATTTACTGATAAACATGTACTTTATAGAAGTAAGGGGGATTGGAACCAGCAATGTTCAACATCTTTGTTGGTGACATGGACAGTGGGATTGAGTGCACCCTCAGCAAGTTCGCCAATGACATTCAGTTGAGTGGTACAGTCAACACACTGGAGGGAAGGGATGCCACCCAGAGGGACCTGGACAGGCTGGAGAGGTGGGCCAATGTGAACCTTATGAAGTTTAACAAGGCCAAGTGCAAGGTCCTGCATACGGGCCAGCACAATCCCAAGCACAAGTACAGGCTGGCGAGACTGAACTGAGAGAAGCCCTGAGGAGAAGGATTTTGGGGTGTTAGTTGACGAAAAGCTCAACATGACCTAGCAGTGTACACCTGCAGCCCAGAAAACCAAATGTATTAAGGATTGCATCGAAAGAAATGCGGCCAGCAGGTTAAGCGGGGGGATTCTGCCCCTGTGTTCTGTTCTTGTGAGACTCCACCTGGAGTACTACTTACAGCTCTGCGGACCCCAATATAAAAAGGATGTGGACCTTTGGCATGAGTCCAGAGGAGGGCCACGAGGATGATCAAAGGGCTGGAGCACCTCTCCTATGGAGACAGGCTGAGAGAGCTGGGCTTTTTCAATCTGGAAAAGGCTCCAGGGAGACATTAGAGCAGCTTTCAGTGCAAAAAGGGGCAGACAAGAAAGCTGGAGGGGGACTTTTTACAAGGACATGTAGTGGTAGGACAAAGGGGAATGGATTTAATCTGAAAGAGGGTAGATTTACACTAGATATTGGGAAGAGGCTCTTCCTTGTGAAGGTGGTGAGATACTGGCACAGGCTCCCCACAGAAGCTGTGACTGCCCCTTCCTGGAAGTGTTCAAGGCCCAACTGGATGGGGCTTTGAGCAACCTTGCCTAGTTTCTGCCCACGGCAAGGAGGTTGGAACTAGATGATCTTCAAGGTCCCTTCCAAGCCAAACTATTCTATGATACTATGAATTGCTTCTGTTTCTAAGAGATGCCAAGTACTATAAAAATTACAAGTTTCCTTGATCTAAAAAAAGCCTAACATTCTTTTATTTTAAGACACAGATGAGTCAGCAGATAGGAAAGGCAGTTCCCAAATATAGCACCTTACGCCAGAGAACACAGCAAGAAGAAAATTTGATCAGGCCTCCTCCTTTCACATAGATCACATCAATACATAGCTTGTGATGAGCTCCATCAGCCAAACAGCATTGCCCATTGCCAGCCCTTCAATAAAACATACCTTAAGAATTAAGACAGTGAGCAAAAGAAAACAGTATTGCATTTGATATGAGATGAGGATGTGGTACTATATGATTATGCGATGATCTCCAAACAGGTAGCTGGGAGACTTTCTGATCAAGGCTAAGATGCCTTGGGGTACCCAGTTGGAACAAGAACAATCAGTGACCAAATAGGCAGCTATCTGTATTGCCACACTCGACTTTAAGTAGGTCTCTTCCTAAAAGCATCTTCTCTGGATCATTTTGATCTTTCCCTGGCAAAAGCTTCTTGGAAAGACACTCCAGAGAAGATACTTTATATACACTGCTCAACATCAGCACCATGTGCTGAAAATTGTTAAACTGCAGGTCTGTTCTAACTGCTGGCTGTATTTCCATGTTGTGAGATATAACAATCCCATAGCAGTCCAATAGCCAGTCCTGGATTGCCACCTTTGTCTGAAGCAGTACTCAGAAAATCCACTCACCATCAAACATGAGCCTCCCTGCAAGATAAAGAGTAACATTGCAATACAATTCAAATTTCTGAGAATTTCCAGCTTTGTGGCCACAAGTCCCAGAAGACAAAATTCATCACAGGTCTATCAACTTCAAGCAGAGCTGTATAAATTTACTCCACAGAGGGGTATTATGCAAATTAGTACTTTTGGAGTCTTCTCTGATGAAATGTCCATGAGAAAATTAAGTTCCTAAGAGTTAGCTACAAAGTTTCTGAGAACAAACTTTCTTTGTCTTTCATCTGCCCAGAAATCATATCTTACAGAGTTTTGGAGACATCATTATCTTTGTAACTTGTTTAGTATTCATACTTATTTCTCATTAAAAGCACAAAGATTAAATTACCTTCACTAATATTCAAGAGTAATTTTTGCGTAAAGGGTTTTACAATGTAGGCAGTTTACTCTTTTGCAAGGTGTCTACATACCAACAAAGGGAATACTTTTATAAATATAAAAAATGCAACCACCAGAACCTAAAATCACGTATTGTAGAACTGCTTTTGAACATAAATATCAGATAAATTGTGTAAAGTCATAGTGTAAAGTGAGCCTCATTTCTAAGTACACCCTAAATACTTTGTAAACTGCTGTGTTTCACACTGGAATACAGCAGAAAATATGAAAAGAAGGGTGGCTTAACAAAGTTTCCTGTAACATTCAGTATTGTGCAGAAAAGAATAAGATTTTAGGAACAGAATTTAATAACCCTACATAATGCTGAACATAAATTATGCCATCTACAATAACTACCACCTCATATTATCCTGAGGAAGCTTTCGGGCATATTCTACTCCCTCACTCCTTGCCTGGTACAACAACATAAAAACCTGAGCTATTTCTATGGATTTCCAAAAGGATTTGAGCCTTCAATTTTGGTCCTTGTTTTTCATAAAGCTGTAAAGTTTCTAATATGTAATGACGAATCACTATAATATACAAAGGCAAACAAACAGATAATCTAGCAAATTGTAGGTTGATTCAGGCCTCCAAATCCATGAGTATCAAACCACTTAGCCCTATTTCTATTACTGCTTCTCTGTTCATTTCTAGTCTTATCTCATTCCAAAGATACCAGACAGTGAGTGTGAGTGCATTTATATACCAAGAAATTATGTTGCAGAAGGATGAAATTGATTTTTGAAAGACGTGTGCTAAAATACCCAGAAGACCTCATAGCTGCATCTTTTTCCAGTTTGTATTCTTAAGCCACTGAGTACATTGTTTGTAGCTATTTGCTGAGCTAATTGCCTACTGTGAAGTATGACCGCATCGTTGGCGAGATGTCTTCCTTCTTGAGAAGTACATTAATTACCTCAGTGTCACTCAGGTTTTGGGATGTTCTCACATTAAAGACCATTGGGTATGAGAACCCACTACCTCAAAAAAGTATCTTAATAAATGAAGCCATCAGAACAGTCATAGACCAAAAGCTAAGAACAACAGACTATTTCTCCACACACAGTTACAGAGCACAGCACCCAATAACTCTCACAAAATGCATTTAAGGCTTGTTAAGTAAAAGATGCAAACCAACAGATAACATGTTCTAGAGACAGAAGTCTATAAAATATCTGGTTAAATTAACCAATAACTGTTAACAAAATCCAGTTTGTCTTTGCATTAATGGATTTCAGTACATGTTTGGTGGTTTTTCACCTAATTTACCTCACAATTTCCAAGATCAGGATCAGAGAAACACGCAAAAAGTACAATAGAATGCACACACATATCTAAAACAAATAGATATATATAAAAAGCAAGTTCCTTGCTGGCCTATATCAGTTTTTTCCTCATCAATAAGAGCAGAGCATAAATACAATTAGCATACAAAGGGAATAAGAATCAAAACAAACTGAATTTCAAGAGAGAAAAACATAGCAGCAGCAGATGGAGGCAGCAGTAAACATTAAAGATGCTGGCAAGACCCAGCTCTCTTCTCTGGTATTTCTGAAGAAATATTTATCCAGTTTAGTATATGTACATACTTGTCAATTTACAATGCAAGTGTTATCTCTCGAGGGGTACCACTGTCAAGTGCACAAATTCAGTGTAGAACTACATGAAAACATAGCCAACTCACACAACTAGTAGATCAGCTTCTTTCCACCTAGCACTCTCAAGGGCAAAGCTGCTCTTGAAAGTAACTTCACTTTTATTTTGCAACATCCAGTTTAAGGCAAAGCTTGAAAAATTAATTGGGAGCCATTGCACATACCGAAGAACAGAAAGAACTGGTACCAGCTGTCTCACCTTCTTGCAGGTCTACAGCCCTTCATGTTGACTTTACCTGAAAAGAAGTTGAGTTTCTCTTCCCCTATGAGCCCAGGCAACACATGTGAATGAACCTCATTATAATGCACTTGTGAAGCTGGGTTTAAATGGGGTAATATATTAAATACCTATTAACTGGAAGTCAAAGGGCACAGGAGTGTTAATCATGCATTGAGGAGACCCTTGAACCATCATGGCAGCAGGTTTTAATTGGGTTTTCTGTTGAGGCAATTCCTCCTTTGTGATTAATCATGAAGAAACAAAATAGGTTTATTTGAAATGCTAATTCATTATCTAGCATTAGCTTAATAAAAAAAAAAAAAAAAAAAACAAACAAAAAACCACAACACAAACCCCCTACTCTGGATAACACAAGAAGTCTGAAGAAACTACCTAACCTCTCTGACCAAGAAAGTCTGGAAGACCTCATCATCGCACCACTTTATCTCTATGTAGTAATTCTAAACACTTTATGGTAAGCTGCCTCATTACAGTAGGTACTAGAGGCATTTGAAAATGTCCTTGGCCTAAGGCTTGAAGGAATCTGAGACTCAGGAGTGCTACGAAGCTATTCTTTCACATAACTGCATTGAAATTGCATTTGGATGCCATTGCTAAAACAGGCAGGAAGTCAGACATTTTGGCAAAACACTTTTATCACCCCACCCATACCATTCAGGTCCAGACAAAGAGAGCCTCAAGTTTTGTTCTACGCAGCCACCTAAACTGAGGAAGCACTTCCTGCTGAGTCAGTGGTAAAACATGAACTTTGCTGATGTTATGGGGAATTTTGCTGCTGGCTTCAATGGAGCTACACTGTTGCCCAATAGGCAATAGAAGCTTTTACTCTCCTAAGATAATACTGAAAAGCACAAAGGTACCTTCGCATCTTTTTCATAATTCAGACTATAAGATTTCAGATAACTTCTGAATGAAGCTTGCTATTTCTTGTGAACAGACACATCTTCCAAAAAGATTCCCAATCTTGATTAATAAATAGAATGGAGAAGAATCTATCAAACTCCTAGTCAAACTATTAAAACAATTAGTTAGCCTCACGCTTAGAATAATGGTCCTCATTTCTAGCCTGCATTAGCACTGCATTAGTTTTGAACCCCTTTATCACAATACCTTATTTTCTCTTAGATTACAGTCATTAACTACCAGAAATTGCCTTCACTACAATAGCCACAGTGTTGTTTACAGCAATGAAAATGCCATAAATCAACTACAAAACCTCCCCTATAAAAGCCATAGTCTATTCATGTCATTAAACAGATTATGACCAAGAGGCACCTTTACAACAGCAAGACCATTTAACAACTGGAATAAGTAACCAAGAAAGTCATTAAGCCCACTGTAGCTGGAGAAACAAAGAGCTGGTTGTTTTGGTTGCAAACCACAAATATCTATTTTGGACTGACATAAAATGAGAGGCTTTGTTTCATTTTGGGACCATTACATTTTTTTGTCTCACTTTTTCTCTCTCCGTCTTGATCCATTTATTAATCAAACCAAACCACTATTTTAAATGGAAGATTCAAAGGATTAAGTTTCAAAACAGAAATATTTTGACATTTCAAATGCCACTTGAAATATTTAATTTTGAATAGTGCTTTATCAAAATATGGTTTAAAAATCTTTTCTTTCTCCTTCCATTTTTTTTCTCCACTGAATCCACCAAACCCAAATTTCCTTTTCCTAACTCTCCAGAAACCTTTCCTTTTTTTTCAGTGAATTTACAATCTGTCAAAATATCCATTCATTTATGTAACAAGTAAAAATAATTAAAAAAATTGGAGAACAGAATTATTGCTCTTGGTTATGAAAGGTGCTGAATAGAAAAGTATAACCTTATCTTTCAGCCTTGAAATTGGTAACATAAGCAAAGAGAATTGAAAAATTTTCTTGGAGTGCCAGGTTTATCAGTCATGAATAAAAGATGTTACTTTTTCCAATTCTAGCTGTAGAGCATTCGGATTGCATTCAAAACCCCTGAAACTAGCTAACTAAAGAGGCACAGCTAGTGACCCAGTGAAAGTTCAAAGCTGTATCAGTACCCACCAAACCATGGCAGCAACATTATGATCACATTATTACCAAACAAAAAATGACCAGGACATTAATGCACTGTAGAGTGTGAAGTGGTAAAAAAAATACACATATTTATTTCCTCACATTAATAAATAAATAAATAAATAAATAAATGGGCACTCAGATGTATTATTCAAACAACTGCATCTCACTGGTTTCAAAGGGCTTAGCTCTCTTCAGTGAGATACCACTACCTGAATAAGTAGATCCCAAAGCAGATTTGAAGACTTGGGCCTTAGTCTCCAATCTTTTATGTACAAAACATATGGAACAAGCAGCTGTCTAGAGCATGCTATTAAGAGCATAGAATGAAAAAGTTACCTACTTCCCAGTGAAAAACTCTTTCTGCAGAGATACCTGGAATAAAATTCACGTTCACAGTGGATTGAGACCTCAACAAGTTGCAGCAGCTGCCAAAACCAAGTGGATTCAAAAAGCAGTGGGACCTTTAAATTCACAGGGGAAAGTTCATTAATGGTTATTAAACATAAAGAGTTCCTCTAGTCCACAAGCATGCATCCCTAGGCTGCGTGCTGTCAGAAGCTAAGAGCTTTGAGAAACTGACGTGATTGCCCTGTTTTTACAGTCTTTCCAGGTGCACCTGCAAATGGCCACACAGGTGGCTAGAGGGACACAGGACTGCTCAGTACTCTTAACTGATCCTTGATTCAGAAGGAATTATTCCTCTTTCAACCCTTACACAGCCAGCATATAATAGCATATAACATGAAGCAAGCAAGCAAGCAGCAGGAAGGAGACAGTGAAACAGATTTTGTAAGGGAACATGTGTGCTGTTTCCTCACGCAGTCTGCACACAATTGCCATTCTACTCTGTTCAAATTACTGAGTGATTATCATGCTCTCTTTGCAAGCAAAACAATATTAATCAAGAGAAGTGCAGGTAATTCATCCTTTGGAAGCAACAAAAAACAATGACATTTTTTTGGTGGCACTGCAAAAACAACTTTAGGAAGGTCCTCTGCTGAATTAGCTCTACCAAGTACAGAGCTCAACACCCCCACTGAAATTTGGTTATAGAAATTTTAAAAGGGTTTTAAATCCTTATAGGCACAAACAGGTTTATATCAACCAATTTGCCCTCGTGACCTCTTCACAAAGGCAAGCAGTGCTTTAAATGTCCCACAAGCAGGTCCAAGGATAATGTCAAAAGGATGATACTTGCACTGGAAGCTTACATCAAAGAGCATATGCTTACTCTTCTCACTCTCAGGCGTCCAAAGGAGTGGAACCGATCTGCCTGTGATTGTTGCCTATTTACTTTTGAACATCGTCAATTAATTAAAGTGGACAATGTCATCACAGAATGTCAATTATTTTTTAGTTTAGAGGTCATAGATTGTGTTCTGCTCTCTTGAGTGTGCCTGCCTGTCATCCCACCCTTCCCATGCCTTCTGAAAGTGCATCACAGTCAATGGCAGAACCAAATTTTTACTGGCCTGGCTAAAAAGAAGATAATGTACATTTGGTATCTCTATTCAAACACCTATGACACATTTATCTTCTAATAATATCTATAAATCATGTGAACAATCAGTCTGTGCTCTCCTCAGTTTGGGGGTTTTCCATCTAAATAGAGGTTAAAAGTTCTGGAGAGCCTCGTAGCAGCACAGGCACTGTCTCTGGACTGCAATTGGATGTGGGTTCTCTTAAAAGTAAATATATAGTTGGTTGCAAAAGCTGAGACAGCATTCATCTAATCCTTCTCACTGCTCCCAGGGAAGCAATTTTTTGGAAAGAGACTTCCATTGCTAAACTCTAGCAGTGTTTTCTGAACAAGAAATATAGATTAAGAGGCAATCAATGACAGTCTGGCAATTGGCACTTAATGTAGTGGTTAATTACATTACAATTATATTACAAATACAGTGTGATTACACTGTTTTAGACAACAAAATCAAATAACTCCTTGAACCAGAAGATGCCTTTGCATGGAGGTTCGTACAGCAACCACCAGACAATGCAGTTGCTGCCTGACTGCAGTCACTCACAGACACTTCCAGTGTACATGTGCAGTAACAACATCACAGTGTCGTCCTTCCCATCTCTGGCCATATAATCAAAATGTGCCTTTTAAAAATCCATTAACATTGATTACACTGTATTTGTGTACTACCTTCACTCTGTCGTGTGGTTAACATTCAGATTATACATAAAGGTATATGAGACCAATCACAGAGTAATTGCATTATAAACTTAAAATGGGTGGTTTATAAAATCCTTCCAGTTTATTGAAAGCAGATAGGAAACAGTATAATGACTTCTGGGATATGATCAGCCAGATAAAACTTGAAGACTCCAGGGCATTTTGAGAGCAGTTGTTAATGTCACCCTCATGACCCTCAGCATTCACAGTAGGGGTCAAGTTTTCAGATACCCCCATTTCCATGTGGGCAACAAAACATAGAAAAATTTCATATGCGGCAAGTGAAGCATCTTAGTAACCTCACCTATGGAACAGGAAGCACAGACATGCAAGAGTTACCAAAAGATGCTGAGCTTCACACATTTTCCTCATAGGCACAGAAAACAGGAATACAACAAAAAGAGAAACTCATCTGAGGTGACCTAGCCCACCCAAACACAGTAACTCACACATATGGCAGGCACAGCTGAGCATACCCAGAAACTGGCTGTCCCACTGGGAGCTAAGTGCTCTTGAAAGGCTGCTCTTGACCGGGGTTCTCAGCACTTGAGCATACCTTACACTACATCTCCTCTAAAGAAAACTGGAATTCTTAGGCTGATTCACCCCCACCTGCCCTTGATTTTGAATTACACTTCCCCTGAGAAACCAAATTTCATAAATTAACCCAAGCTCCTAGGCACTGATCTTCATAGGCAGCATATTTTAAAACAACACAGCCGTCTAGCGGTAGTAGCAGCTGCTGCAAATACTCACTGCTGCACACATTTGCTGTCCAATGCCTGGCACTGCTAGAAAATGGTGTTTTTGACATGTTGCCATTTCACTTGGATCTAAATTAAGGCTTTTTGCCTCTAAACCCTGTACACAATACTGCATCTGCAAAGCTTATTTGGAAACAAACAGGCCTAAGAGCAAGCAAGTCTCTCAGTGAGCTCCGGAAACACAAACATGACGAATGGAGGCAGTCTCTGAGTGAAGATGGGTCACTGGAATACTTCTAATTCCTCCTGCCTATCCCTCTGCCTAGCAGCAACAAGAATGAAAAACAGAACTAACAATTCCTAGGAGATTCGAAGCCAGAGGCAGTGGAGAGGCAGTGCAGAAAACAACAATTAGCTCCTGCTCCTCAAGGGCCCCTCCAGCCACTTCTGCAATGGAAGAATCTCTTGCATTTCTCTTCCGCTACCCTCAGAAGTGTGGAATATGGGTGGAATCACCTTTATCTGCCCTAGCTGTGCCTTGAGGTACTGTGTCAACTGAAGGTTTCCTGGGAAGTGGGTATGTTATGAGCCTTGTTCTCCAAGCAAAGGTGAGCAGGGCACCACGAAGGGAAGGACAGACAATATAACAATAACGTCACTACAGCAGAACTACTGAGGCCACAGCTTTCTGCAGCACGTGAAACAGAAGCAGAGCCTCTGGAAGCTTGCCATTGCCATTAAGCAAATAGGGACAGACATCTGCAACTCAGTGAACATGAGTCTCATACCAATTGCTGCATTTTGTTACAAGAGAAGCATGTTTTCCAGAAGCAGTAATTTCTCCTATTCAGCACAGGCTCCCAGAAGCTAACTAAGCTACGCTCACCAAACTGGCTGATCACCTCTCAGTAAGAGAGAAGCTTGTAAACTCTATGGCAACCAACACCACTGCCTACAAGGATCTCAATAATACAGGATTTTTTCCTCAGCATGCTCACTACTACCCACCATGAACCTCTAGCACAGCAGGTGGAAGACAAGGAAAGCAGTAGGCTTGGGTTTCCTTTCCACAAGGGAAAAAGAGACCCCAACAAGTTAACAACTTACTTGAGGTAGAATATTGCACTTGCTCTGCATGCCACTCCCAGCTGAAGCTTTCAGGATAAACAGTCTAAATGATCTTGATGTTACTTGATGTGTAAACACTGATGTTACCCATTTCAAGGCCAAAAAGGCCATTTACATTCTTCTGTTCCAGACCTCTCACAACCTCATCTCAGACTGAGTTTACAGTTTTCCTAACGCCCCAAAAGTGCACTAAAAGCAACTTCTGAGATTATCAATGGTTATCCTTCAGGGGTGTTAATTTGAAGTTCACAGATCATTTTTAGTGTTAGTGCAAATGTTCCCATTGCTACACACAGTACTTACTTGTCTTGGTTCACAAAGCATATCACTTCTCTATCAGGAAACAAAATTGTACTGGGCCAGCTCAGGTATTTTGTGTTCCTTTTGCTTATTCCCTTTGTCAGTAGATAAGAAATCAAAAAGAAACTAGCTTTGTGAATAGAGGGAGGACAGCTCAGGCAGATTGTTTTTTCTAAAGAAGACATCTTCCTCATCTGGGATAAAGCAGCATTTGGTCCAAACTGTGAAACAACATGTAAATCTGGTGTCAGCCTTACAGGACAATAAATAGGAAATGTCTTTTAAGACCAATACTCCATCCTGCTTTCCAGTCATTTATCACTTCACTGTATTTTCCTAGTTGTTCACAAATAATTGTCAGTTTATTAACTTGTTAGTCACCTTGGGCTGAGGTACACCAATGCTACTGATCAAATGCTGTTGTGGAAGTATCACCGGTAAGGTCAGGCCAACCACTGTTGGCATTACTCATTACTTGAAACAAGCATAACAGCTTTGGAAGGACAGGAAGAAATCCACTGAAACCAGAGTTTGTTCCTCTAAATGTAATCCCATACTTGCTCTATTTTAATAGCTGTTTTAATGATTCCTATCTTGCAACTGCCAAACTTACTGTTGATACCAATTACAGGGTGGGGTTTTTTTCAAAGGAGCTTGGGCATTGTTATTAATGAAACCACCATTAATCTCATCTTCATGTGCTGCAATGATTTAAGCACTTTAGAAAGACCTTGTTTTTCCTTTGGCTAATACTACCCCATTTTGCTTTAATGCACTTCCACTCTTCTTCAGGCAACAATATTTTTGTGCGTACTTCAGTAGAGCTTTGAAATGACTATCATTCTTGCCCTTTACATTCTCAGTATTTTTTCAGAGGAATTACATATTGCCCCTTTGTGGAATACATTTTAGCATCTCCAGCTCTCGCTGCCTTGTCATACTTTCTAAATCTTCCCTCACCAGTTTCCTTAACTCCTAACTTGCTTACTTAAAATCTTTCCCCACTGAACAGTCAACCTACTGTTATCAGGACAGATAGGACACACTAGCGCTTGACCCTCAGACTCACTCTGCTTCTCCTAAAAGACCATCTGGGTCTCCTGCCAACTGATTTATTTCCCCAACCCTTTGATCTCAGTGCCTTATTCTCTGTCGCTCCTATTTTTGCTATGTCTATCGGCTCCAATGGACAAGACACTGAGTCCGCGTATTTCAGTGCTGATTAACAGGGGATGGGAGACAGGGGTGGCGATTAGAGACCTGCCCCAAGGCCTCTTCCGCTCCCGCCACCCCAGGAGGACACCCCGGAGACCTCGGTGGGTACCTGGGGCAGCCACCCGGTGCACCCGCCCGGCCCGGGGGACGGCCCCGCCGGTGCCGCGAAAGGAGGGACCCTTCTCACCGCAGCCGGATGCGGGGGGCAGCCCGGCCCCCTGGGCCAGGCGTCCCCTCTCTGTCCCCCGCCACAAGCCGCCTCGGGCGGGGGCCACGGGCCACGCTCTCCCCTCGCCCCTCCGCTCCCGGTGGCGGCGGCTCAGTGCGCAGGCACGGAGCGGGAGCGAGCGGCGCTCCGGGCCGTACATAATACGTGGTGTCTGGGGCCGGCGCGGCGCAGAGCGGAGATGGGACCGGCGTGGGAGAGCCGCAGCTAGCGTCGCTGCGGTTGCTCAGCCGGCTGAAAGGAGCGGCGGGAGGGACAGGTAACCCCGGTCCGCGGCACCGGGCCTCCCCGCAAACTTCGGCCGCGCAGTTTGGCGGCGGGAAGGGGGGCTCCTCACGGGAGGCGTACAGCACCCAGCTTCCCGTGGGGAAAGTGGCGGTGGGGCATCGGCCTCCCCGCGAAAGGGATGGAGGTTGTGTGCACGGCGGGACGCGCGGGCTTCCTCCCCCGGCCCGGGTGAGGGGGCACCCTCGGGGGAAGCTGCTGCCGCTGGGGAGGGCGGGGGGCGGATGCGAGCGGCGCCGCGCTAGGGGGCGCCGCGGCCAGGCCGGCCTCTCTGCCCTCGGGGCCCCCGTAGCGGCGCCGGGCTGGAGGGGAAGGGCTGCCGGTGGGTAGCGGGGAGCGGAATCGCCGCCGGAGTGCGGGCGCTGCGGGGTTCTTCCCCTCTCCCGGGAGGCGGTTGATGGAGAGCGTGTCCCGCGCGGCCGGAGCAGCGTCCTGCGCTCCGGTCTGCGCGGCCGTTAGCGGCTAGGCAGCGGCCGGAGCCGCCGCCCCCTGCGCCCTCCTTTGGGCCTTGTTCCCGGCACAGGGGAGGCCCCGCTCTCTCCCCACGCGCGGCAGTGGAGCAGGAGTAGCCCCGGAAGGCAGCTGGACCCCCCAGGCGCCCTCGGGGAGCGGTGGCAGCAGCTCTTCCCGCTCCCCCAGCCCCGGCGGGGCTGCGCCGCGGCCGCAGGAGGGCTCGTTTTGGCCGTGATGGACAGGGTGAGGCTGAGCACGGCCTGGGCCGGCGTGTGGCCTGGGGAAGTGCTGGAGGCTGGTGTGACAGAGGGCCGAGGTATCAGAAGGGCCATTTCGGAGGCTGCGGTCAAAGGGAGTTTATTTATTCCAGGGTTCACTCTTCCAGGAGACTTCCTTTCGGTAGGAAACACGGCCCTATGAACAGAAGGGTCCAAGTGTGTAAATCTGGAGAGGGAGACTTCACCTATGCAAACCCATCAGCATCTGTGGCTCACATCTAGTGCTGTTTGCCGCAGAGCAATGGCACATCCTCGTCTGCTTTGTCCTGCCTTTCAGATATCAATTCGTTACATATGTTTTAGGGGTTTTTTAAGTGTGTCCAAACCTGCAATAAGAAAGCAAAGTAGTTGGGAAATGTATTGAGTGATTTCTCTTAGAGCTTGCTTATCTTTTAATCTGCCTGCTCACAAACCCAGTCACATCTCCCCAGATCAGTGGAGAATAGTAAAGCTCAAAGTAAACAGGACAAGCTTTTGCCATGGAAACAAAAGTTGCTAGGGGATGGATTGCTACTATGCAGTGGTGTGCTTTGAAGCTGTGATCATACATCCCACGTGTTCCCAGGCACCTCGGGTTTAGGCACTGAAGAACTTTTAATGATTAAACCACTGGATGCGTGTGCTGGTCTTGTGCGTTACATGGATTGGGTAACTGTGACTCTCTTTTTAGCAAGTTTCCCAACATTTCAGCATTTAATTTTGCAGCCATAAAGGTGAGACATGCAAATATACATCAACACTCAAGAGATTGTAGCTACTGCAGTATTTATTCATCTGATGTAAATTGAAGGCTGTGACACGTTTCCTTCTTATTTATGGAGAACTGTTTACTCCCACCATAGTGTGACTGTGTCAGTTCCTCTGCCCTATCTGTAAGTACTAAGAACAACATTATGTTTGCATTGCAGCTGAGAGACCATCTTAGGCCAAACTACCAGGCTGCTTCTATGAGTCATATAGGGCTGGGAAGCCTTCTTCCCTTCCCTCTAGTAGACAAGATATTTTGCAAAAGATGGGAGATCACTTATAAGTGGAAGAGTCTGAGCAGAAGGAAAATGTTCAGTAGGATTAATATTATACAATGCTTGAGAAGAATTAATGATGTTGGCAGTCCTTTTTTTCTTTTTTCCTTCCATTTTTAAAGGTCATACTATTTGATGCTATCAAAAATCTTTCAAGCAAAGCATCATTATTTTGGGTCTTATTCCATCTCCCAGCTCTTATTTATCATTTTTCTCATATGCCTGACCAAATCTACCTATTAGCATTTCAGATTGCTAAAGAATCTAGCTGTAATATAAGTGATTCCAGGCTGTGTGGTTCCTATAGACAATTCTTCATCAAACTTAGTAACAAAACAGCCTCCTTTCTCTTGACTAAACCTACAGACAGTGCAGTAAATGCAAGATCATGTTTATACAGCTTTCTGTCACATAACATCGAGAGTTTTTAAATTCATTGCAATAACTACAGTTGCAATGTGCCTTACCTGATTTCTGGAGTAACTAGAGAAGCTGTAAAATTATCTTCTGGTGGCAGCTGGAGTAATGCAAGTGAGCTTTGGCTGGCCACATTATCTGGTCTTGTTATGTCTGGTCCTCCCCTTTGTTGACCTTAGAGGGAAAAAACTTCCTTTCTGCTCAAACAGGATCCAAAAGTAGAATTACTTTGTTTCCACACAAGAGTTTAGATTATACACTTATATCCATACCTCTTCTTTTTTTCTTTTTTCTTTTGTACCTCAAAACATACCCATCAAGTTCACTCATTCCTGAAGGCCTGCGGGGCCGTGCAATTTGGAGGCCCTAGCTGCTGTGAGCATGTCAGACCTTGCTTCCTTCCTTCCCTTTGAGTAAAATTCCTGTGGCAATCAGGTGAAGGGCTTGAAGCTGATATAATTTGAGCTGTGACATTCAGATGCAAGTACTGATTAACAGTTCCCTTTGGACTAAGACTTTCTGAACCTCCTTAAAGACAAATCAGTCAATTTAAATAACATGGACCTGTAACTCAAGTTTTTAGGGGCTAGTATTACTTTAATGAATTCTGTAGCACCACACCTGTGAAGCAAGTTCACACCTGGGACCTGCACAGTTAAATACAAATTTTGTGTGTTATGAGAACTTCAACAAAGTAGAAAGAGTGGGGAACATTGTTGGCAGTCTTCAGTATCAGACAAAATCATGATTTTATTAAAGTCAGCAGGAGTTGGGCATTGACTTCTCTAAGGGAGCAGCCGTTTGCCACAGGTTTAGTATTTTAATTTCACTCCATTCAGTGAGCAGATGGAATGCTATAACAGCACCAATCTTTTTCATTTTTAATCATCCATATGTAAGTACAGGACATATACAGTTTCAGTCTGCCTGGGACTTGTTTTACCTCTGTTTCCTCATGGCTATGAATGGTCTGTCAGCATTTAGAGCATTTTAAAAGCTTTTAAAAAAAAATTAGAAAACCTTACCCAGTTCCTAGTTCTTAAGGTTGCAAACCCTAGCAAACTCATAGAAGCAGTCTGCATGAGAAGCAATGGGAGCCCGCTGGGGATGCTGGATTTTATTAGAACGATAGAATCATAGAATAGTTAGGGTTGGAAAGGACGTTAAGATCATCAAGTTCCAACACCCCTGCCATGGGCAGGGATACCTCACACTTAACCATGCCACCCAAGGCTCTGTCCAACCCAGCCTTGAACAGCACCTGCAATGGAGCATTCATAACTTCCCTGGGCAACACATTCCAGTGCCTCACCACCCTTACAGTAAAGAATTTCTTCCTCATATCCAATCTAAACTTCCCCTGTTTGAGTTTGAATCCATTACCCCTTGTTCTATCACTACAGTCCCTAATGAAGGGTCCCTCCCCAGCATCCTTTTAAGCCCCCTTCAGGTACTGGAAGGCTGCTCTGAGGTCTCCATGCAGCCTTCTCTTCTCCAGGCTGAACAGCCCCAACTTTCTCAGCCTGTCTTCATATGGGAGGTGCTCCAGCCCCCTGATCATCCTCTGCAGCCTCCTCTGGACTTGTTCCAACAGTTCCATGTCCTTTTTCTGTTGAGGACACCAGAACTGCACACAGTACTCCAAGTGAGGCCTCATGAGAGCAAAGCAGAGGGGCAGGATCACCTCCTTCGACCTGCTGCTGGTCACGTTCCTTTTGATACAGCCCAGGATACAGTTGGCTTTCTGATCTGCAAGCGCAGAGTGTCGGCTCATGTTCATTTTCTCATCGACGAACACCCCCAAGTCCTTCTCTGCAGGGCTGCTCTGAATCTCTTCTCTGCCCAACCTGTATGCTGTGCCTGGGATTGCTCTGACCCAGGTGTAGGACCTTACCTAATGTATTCTGCTTTTCTCGGTCTCCATTGAAATATAGTAACATACTGGTACAAAAGATGGGAAATGGGCACCCTGCATATGGGAGGGAATGTTCCCTTCAGCACCTTTAGGCTGTGCTGTGCCAAGACACTGAGTGCCTTGGGTTCTCTTGAGCTGAATCATTGCCTGCAACTTCATCAGGCTCACTTTTTTGTTTGGAAAAATATGAAGGAAATGTCTCTCCTGGGTTGCTTTTCTTCATGTCAGCTGAAGAGTTTCTGGTTTTGCTCTCCTGCCACATCACTAACAACCTGTTTTGCATGAAACCTCTCATTGCAGGTAGGAAGGATGAGCTCCTATGCTGACATCTGTGGGTCCAAGCATGCGCAGGGCAGCACTGAGGGAGGGTACCAACGCTATGGAGTTCGGTCCTACCTGCATCAGTTCTATGAGGACTGCACAGCTTCAATTTGGGAGTATGAGGATGATTTTCAGATCCAGAGATCGCCTAGCAGGTGGAGCTCTACATTCTGGAAGGTACTGCATGTTGCTGTTTACTGGCATTAGAAACTCTCATTGCAGTACTTTCTCATGTAGCTCATGAGTTAAGTTACATGGGAAAGTAACTAAGGCCTTCTGTTGCTCAGTTTTCCCTGAGATGATTGAGTTGCAATCTGTCTGAAAGCAGGGCACTCCTACTAAGATGAATCTATTTCCAAGGGAGTTCTATGGGCTTTGGATCCTCTAATTTCTGTGTCACAAGGAGCCATATCACTGAAATATCACAGTGTTGCCTGGGAAACTCCACACACTAGCTTGAAAGTGTAGTTTACCTTTGCTCTGCACCCACAGTAGTCCTGCCAAACTATTGGGAGTAGGACTGGTAGGTTAACAGCAGTAACTCTAGGACTGCATGACTTAGGGATCAAGAAAACTGAGGTCTCTGTTAAGGTCAGGGAACTTGACAGAACTGGAGAACATCAGAGTCTGGAAGGGACCCATGAGGCCATCTAATTCAACCCCTCTGCTCTGATGGTAGGGGCATTCTGTGCAAACCAGATTTTGCACTTACACTTGAAATGTGCTAGAAATACTCTGTGATCTGTTCATAGCAATAGCAACTTCCTTCTAATCCCTGCAAAGGAATTTCATGTTGTAAAAGCAAGTGGTGGATATGACACTATGATTATATGACTATCAGCAGGGATTGAAATGTTGGTGCTAACCACCACCTAAAGGTAAAGAAATAATCTGTCACACAGCACCAGTCTTAAACTGATGATCCTCTCTGTGATCAGACCTTTGGACATGAAATGCTCTTTGGATGTATAAATGCATGTTCTATTGTTTCCAGAAATGTAAATGCTGAATTGAAGTTGTAAAAAGACAGTTTCTCCGTGTATTCTAGTTCTGATAGTGTCACATAATGACCTGAAAGAAAAATATCATCCTTCTCCTAGAGGAGAAAACTGTACCTGCAAGACACTGTGAAAGCTAGATGGCTTCTAGGACCACTTACCAGCAAAAAAACTGGAAATGCATATTAATTTGTTTTGTTTCTTTGTTTTCCAGGTCGGACTCATCTCTGGGACGGCTTTTATGCTCATAGGTTTAGCGGTTCTTGTAGTGGGTTTTCTTGTGCCACCGAAAATCGAAGCTCTTGGGAAAGATGATTTTGTTGTGGTGGATACCCGTGCCATTCAGTTTAATGGGTCCCTTGATATATGCAAGCTGACAGGAGCAATCCTATTTTGTGTTGGAGGGTCCACCATGGCAGCATGTCTGCTGATGTCTGCTTTTGCTAAAAGTTATTCCAAAGAAGAAAAGTACCTCCAGCAAAGATTCAAAGAGAGAATAGCTGATATAAAAGCCCATGCAAACCCCGTTACAAAAGCGCCAGCACCGGGAGAATCAAAGATACCTGTCACTTTGTCCAAAGTTCAAAATGTCCAACCTCTGTCTGAAACCTGACCCTTCCCTTAGGTTTTGTTTCTCACCTGTAGCTGACTTTAACTGGAAAATATCAGCCGTTGTTGGCATACGTGCTAGTCAATTACAACATCCAGTGCTCTGCTATACAAACACACAGCTGAGAGGAAAGCTGCTCCGATGCAAATGTAGGATTGGGAAAAGGGAAGTGGTGTGATTAGATCTGTGACCAATATATTCAGTGTATTCAAACATTTTAATCTGTGTTGAACCAGTAAGTCCTTGCAACAATGATTAGATGTTTAGCTTATCAGATTGCATCCCTGGAAAACACAGGGTGCATTTATGACAGCTGTACCAAGAACACCCCACATCCCACTATTTCAAGTTTATATGAGCTGGCTTTTTATTTAATTCTGTTCTTGCCAGTAAAATACTGTTTAGTCTTACCTTTAACTCCTGGTTCTGCTGTCTGGGAAGCCAAGATTCTGCCCTTGTAATTTGCACTTGTCCTCCTGTCACATTCTACAGCCTGCATCAAAGTAATACTGCACAGGTAAAAACATAACGTGGCAGTGAGTGCCCTTAATTTGATCCTGGTGCATCTCAGTTCCCAGTGATGTTACTTTCTGGGAAGGGCAAGTTATACTTGATCCTGAGTTACAATTAACCTGTGCGTAACTGTCACTTCTGTCTTGTTTATTGCCATATTAACAAAAATAAAAAGGAATTCATACGGAAGGAGGAATATGTACTTGTGTATCTTTGGTTTGATATTGTTTCATTATGATATGTTACGTTTGAAGCTCATACAGGTATGTTTTCTTTTCGGATGGGTATGGATTACTAAATGTGGTTTGACATGCCCAGGCCTCATATTCTGTCAGTACATTGATGCCATGTTAGATGACCTTAATATACTTATCTAAAGACATTTTGAAATGCTGTTTATATTTTTATAGAGGATAGAAAAAGTTATGCTTAACCAGGTACATTTGTGTAAATGCTAACTTGAAGACTTCTCCTTTCATGGAAGACCCTCAATTATTTTCCCACCCAGGGCAATTATTTCACTGTCTTAATCTGTGGATTTAAATAAAACCATATAAAGAAAGATGTGACATTTGTACTCTCTGACAATATGTGCCACCTTATAGTTCTGTCTATTTTTTGAATGGATTGAATAAAACTCTTGGCGTGAGCCAGTGATGGATTTTGTGAAAAGTCTCTTTCTTATCAAACAGGTTTCTCTATAAATTTAGTAAGTCATTTTAAAAGGAGAAGTCCATAGTTGAAACTCGGAGTCTCTTAATGCAGCCTGTGTTTTTAGCTTTCATAGGTGAGGAAATAGCGTTGATGCTGAATCAAAAAGATTCCAGTGCACTAACAACAGGCACGTGGTACCAGCTGTGCTCTTTCTCTTCCTCTTTCCCACAGTTTGTGGGCTGTCACTTGGTTCATACTTCCACACCTTAACTAGACCAGAACATACATGTTTTGGGAGTTTCAGCTGAATCTGCAGTAATTATCATGGCTGACAGCAGCAGAAGTGAAATTTTTCTTCAAAGAAAGTGCCTATCTTAGCAACTCAATGGCAGCGTACAGGCATTAGCACTGGAAAGAGGGGCAATCGAAGAGCATGGCACATGCACATGATTACAGAGAATGAAACAAAGTAGGTGTTGGGGCATCCGACAACTCACTGGCACCTGTATGTTAGAAGTGCTAAAAGCACATTGCACCCGATGCTTAAAAATAATACTGTAAGCTCAGGAGAGAAGCAGATGAAGCAGTGCTGAAGAGGAAAAGATGAGGAGATGGGTAAGTTAAGGAGCTGTGTAATATTTACAAAGCAAGCCAGCAAGAAGAGGGGTGGTGGGTAGTGATTCCTCACAAGGCATGTGGCAGGGCTGTGACACGAGAGACAGGTTGTTGCTGCTGCCTTTCGTTAGTTATTCCAGGCATAGTGTCCTCAGTGCTTGCTTTTCAGGCTGAGAGGATTTGTGTTCACCGTGATGAGCTTTCACGGCTGCCTGGCTATCGGTGTGTGGGCAGCAGAGTCAAGCTGCCCTGACCTTTCCAATGGAGAGCTTTCAATTAAAAACTATGCATGGGGGAAATGTGACATTTTCAGTTCTACAGTGAAGTTCACTGAAGGAGATGAGAGTGCGGGCTCCTGTAGCTGTTACTGAGTCCCTTCACTCTACCTGCCTTTTCTTAACACCACTGTAAGTTTGAATGAAAATCCTGCTGGAAAAGGAAGCAGAGGTTAGATTTGCTTACCCAAAGTAGCTATATGGGTATACAGTCCTTCTCAAAACACACCCCACAGGTAGATACACATGTGAGTGTTGCTGTATTTTTGTCCAGAAGGATGGCTGGCCTAATAGAGCTGATCCAAGCACCAGGCACCCAGTCACATTGTACATCGCTCCTGCACAGCTGAACATGCTTTGGCAGTAAGAGAGGATGAGTCATGGCATGGCATTACCCAGGTGTTAGGGGAAAAAAAACCCTCGAGGAACGTACTGAAGCTTGCTGGGACAGGAAATGTGTTTGGAATTCAGCAGCAGCAGCAAAGCTGGTAACGCTGTCCTGGCTAACATTGTCACACGTTTCATCTCACTAATCCTTTTTCAGTTGCTTAGGGCTTTTCCACAATAGAGCCCTTCAGAGGCTACAGTCCTTCACAGCAGAGAATCAGTACCTCACAGGGCTTTTGTAGAAATACTAATCAGAAAATTACTCTGTTGCTATTAAGAAGCTGGAAAGACTGAGACATCGTAGAAACGTTTTCAAGATCCATTTCCTTGTAGTGTTTTAACACCTTCATCCTTTGGTGCAGGAACTGAAGCATCATCAGAAGAGCAGCAGAGATGTGCTTTTTGCTGTTCTCATTGAAAAAGCCTATGGTACAGCCTCCAGCTGGGGAGCAGTGAGGGGCAGCCAAGCTCCCCAGGTACTTCCCAGCGAAGCTGAGGGCAATCTGCCCCTGCACATATCATTCCCCTATCATGCACCTTTTTCCCCTTGCAGTGCATGTTCCACCCCGGACTGCCTGTGACTTCCCCTCCCAGCACCTGATTGCCATCACCTTTCCAAAGAGCACAAAAAATACAGCTTAAGGAGCAGAGCTGTCCTTTTTCCAACCCTCTGACCTCTATGCTCAAGAGTCTTCTTTAATTTTCTTCACATTCACCTTATTTCTTCTCTCTCTTCTAGTCTCTTTTGGCTTAAAGTTACAATGCAACCCCTCTTAGCCCAACACCATTTTCTCTGCAATTGTGGTAAAAGAAATCACATTTTTAGTCAAATGGTAATCACCAGCTTCATTTTGGTGGATATTCTTCTGAAGGTTAGGTCTGCTTCCCCCACCACACTGTACAGATAAGGCTTCTCTTCAGCATCTGTTCTGTCCTTCCCCTTCAGGCTGTCTTAACACCTTTATTTTCCATTTGTTTCCAGTGCACAGTGAATCACAGGCGAAGGCACAGATGCAGAAACATCCCCTCCTCCAAAGCTGCCTATAAGCAGATTTAATTCCCAGTTTCTGCTACAGCCTCAGCCTGCCATTTCAACATATGAGAGTTCTAATCACGCGTGAGCGCAAGCAAACAGCTCTTCACGAAAGCAGCAGCAGTGGGGGGGGGAGGCTGCAGCATCCTCACCAGCGGCCATCAGACAGAGAGGCTTGGCAGGGGGAGAGCAGCAGCAGAACCTGCGCACCAGGAGGTTGTTCAGCCTCCAAGAACATGAAATCCAAGGGAGGCAGCAAAAGACTGCAAGTACCTTAGTTGGAGGCACTTTGCCAGCAGCTTTCTATCAAAGGGCTAATAGCAGAATAACTTTGGAAAAATAAAGGAATTTGCACTTCGGCTCATTCGGCACTGACCAGCCATCCTGCCATTACATAGCAGGCTGCCCTCTCAGCTCCCTGTGTGTTAGGGGCAGTGAGAAAGTATGATGCTTGCCGAGCAGGCTTTGGAGGCACAGCCTCACTCCCTCCTTATCCCACCGCTTCCACGGCTGAGAACTGGGATCTCCACAGAGGATTACCCTGCACTGGTCATTTGGGGTTATTGCCTGTGCACCACTTACAGAAATGATGTTTGAGTTTTGCCAGGTCATCCCCGTGGCACAATGTGTCCCTGAGGAATATCATTGCAAATGGGGAGACCCACATAGTCTCCTACTATTTCTAATACTTTGAGACTGAGTGTGCTCCTTCTGGAGCCTTCTGATCTGTGGGCAAACAATCCATCCACTCCCTGACTTTTATTCAGCTCCTACCTGGATGTGTGGCAGACCACACAGTGAGCACTTCCTGCATTAGTTCACCTGATACACATTAAGCAGGGCAAAGCTCAGCTTTTGCTGTCAGATAATTTACAGAGGGATTAGTATGAAAATAATCTCTGCATATTAACACTAGGTCAGGCAAATACTTCTAGCACCCCTGTAGACAGAAGAGACAGCATCAAGTAACTTATTGTTTTGCCTAATGATTTGCAGCTGTTTTTTGAAGGTCCGCTTTTTACATCATTTACCACTCACAGGCTTTTGCAAATAAAGATGGGAAATCATTTCTAAACACTTGCTAATAAGCCAGTCAGTTTAACAATGTACTAGATATGCTGCTCCAGCAATTTCAGCCTCAAGCCTTATAGCTTCAGGCTGTTGCCTAGCTAGAGACACCCCACAGCCTGAGGCTAGGATGATGTGTCCTTCAGCAGGATAACACATGGAATGTGATCATTTCCCTGCTTCTGCTCACCTAATGACTTCAGCATCTGCTGCCCTGTCTCTCCCTGATGCCATAAGGAACTTCGAGCCCTGACATTTCCTTCCTAAGCCTCCCTGTCTGTTTTCAGGAGAGAAGCAGGAGTGAGGCAAGAGGGACCCCTGCCCCAGGCATGTCTTGGAGTGGGTGCAAAATGAGCCTGCCGGAAATGGTGACACAGGGGAGGCAGCACAGACAGGAGACAGATGAAGGGAGAGAGAAGCGAGGAGGAAGGAATACCCAGGAGAGAGCTGGTGAAACGCAGTGTTTCAAGCATCGATATTGGTCATAGTCAATGAATATCAGATGAGACAATGAGTGAATATTGAAAGCACAGAAAATCTTGATGCAGGTCTAAAACCTGTGACCAGAACAACACAAGTACAGCAGCTGGAATCTTTGTGGGAGCAGACATTTAAACCAAACCAACCAACCAACGAAAAAAACCCCAACCAAGCAAAACCAACAAAAGCAAAACAACTTTTAACATCAATATTCTGTCCACCACAGATGGCTGGACAAGCATGAGGACCTTATTGTTGGACAAGTGCATTGTCTCCAGTGTAAGGACACACTTTGCCTAAGGTATGATAGGAAAGCATCATCCAGATCACACAGTTCATCTGCCTGAACCAATGGCACAAACCAAAGGCCTCAGCTCAAAAGTAGCTCCAGAGCTGATAGCAGATGGTTTCCTCTCTACAGATGCGTTTATGGCATCTATGTTAAGGTGGCTCTGGCCCCTAATTGGTATGCTGCCAAGCCTATTCATATAGGCTGTCTGCAGCAACCCAGCAGGCAGGCATACATAAGGCAGTTCCCAAACCACTCTCCAAGAGCAGTGTAGACCAGGACAAAGAGTCCTCACCTTTAAAGCACTCAGCTGTGAATCACACAGATGTTGGTTTGGAAGAAAGCCAAAGCATACACCAAGGTATCTCCAGATCTGCTCTGCAAGGAGGCTGCTGGCTGCTTCTCCTGCATGTCACACCTGCATTCAAGGCATCAAAGGCTACAATCTGCATTTCACGTGTAAGGGAATTAATATGGCACACGCTCATTGATTATAAGCAGAGGTGAGCAGGAAAAGTGGGCAGAGCTGCTGGGAGCATCATGTGCCAGGGAAATGAGCCATGGGTGGATGGAGCTGAATACCCAGGGGATCACGTGCTGCTGAGCGCCTGACATACCGCTCCTCTTGGCACAGGAGCCTGAAAGGGAGGTGTTATGAGCAGTCCTTTTTATTTGCTGGTGGAAGGAACATGCTTTTTGTCAGAAAGTGGTGGCAAAGAGCTCGCACACCAGCCAAGCACCCATCCGCCCCCAGAAGCCAAATCAGAGGCCCTTAGCAGTGCCATGGCTCGCCCTGCTTGGAGCAGCAGCAGTACATCTGCCTGTGCAGAGGTGTTAGTAAGTGAAAAAAGCCTGGCACCAATATTAAGGCCTTTGAGATGAACTAAGCATCCGTCCCCAAAACCCCCTCTGCCTCAGTTTGCCCACAGAAACTAACACTGCCAGGGAAAGGCTCTAATTCCCATGAGGTGGCACAGCACTACCACAGCAGATGGCTGCCTCCCTTCACACACAGGACCATCTGCAATCACCAGATGTGTTTGAGGGCAAGGTCCCCAGCCAGAAGCACGAAAGAGGTTTAGCTACCCTATTTTCCTTGTGCTGGGAGATGCTACATATAACCACATGGTCAAGACGCTTTGAAGGAGGAACCCTTCAGTCTTCTTGGACTTGGCCTTGTGTTGCATGAAAAAGAGAAATAGCCTTCATCCACTTCACTTTCTCTACAGAGGGAGATTACTTTTAAACAGTGGATGCAAATCCTAACTCTTGGCTTACGAAGTAAACTCCTGTTTAGTGCTAACTCTGAGGGGGTGGTGGGAGCAAGAAGGGAAAGGCAGGGGAAGGTGTAAAGCTTGGGTTTCTCAGAGGACGTCAGCCTTCCACCAACAATTTATAAGGGAGAAAAAACATGGCATATAGGCATTATTTTTGGCAATAGCTTTTCTCACAACTAAACTAGAAGAAGCAAACACAGCACAGAAGCAGAAGCATACAGAGAGGGTGTGCAGTAATAAAAACACAACAGTAAAGTATCTCTGAGGCAGAGGAGCTTAAATCAAATCTCTAGTCAAATCAGAAGTCCTTCCCAACTAAGACAAACAGAAAAATCCACGTCACTGAGGTCTGAAGATACTTTTCATCCTCAAGAGCTGGAGAGGCCACTCACCCCTGTAAGCACAAAGGCAAAAGGATGGCACCCACCCCCTAAGAACTTGCTAATTAAATAAGGAACTTTTTGGACACAACCAAAGAATGCAACAATATGGAAAAAATAAATGCTTTCAAAATTGATTTTGCAGAGACACTTTGGATTTGAAGCACATGTGCAGCAGTGGCAGCATAAAGGCGGGGTCCACAACATGAGAATAAGCATCCAAGAAAACAATATCTACAGAAGAGAGGCCTGGTTTTTACAACAAAATGCACAGACAACAGTCAGAGAGTTCACAGCATAAATTGTATACATAAATCCTCTGCCTTTGGAAATCCATTAACCATAGAATCATAGAATCATAGAATAGGTAGGGTTGGAAAAGACCTTAAGATCATCCAGTTCCAGCCCCCCTGCCACAGGCAGGGACACCTCACACTAAACCATGTCACCCGAGGCTCTGTCCAACCCAGCCTTGAACAGCACCAGTGATGGAGCATTCACAGCTTCCCTGGGCAACCCATTCCAGTGCCTCACCACCCTTACAGTAAAGAATTTCTTCCTCATATCCAATCTAAACTTCCCCTGTTTAAGTCTGAACCCATTACCCCTTGTTCTATCACTACAGTCCCTAATGAAGAGTCCATCCCCAGCATCCCTATAGGCCCCCTTCAGATACTGGAAGGCTGCTATGAGGTCTCCATGCAGCCTTCTCTTCTCCAGGCTGAACAGCCCCAACTTTCTCAGCCTATCTTCATGCGGGAGGTGCTCCAGTCCCCTGATTATCCTCGTGGCCCTCCTCTGGACTTGTTCCAACAGTTCCATGTCCTTTTTATGTTGAGGACACCAGAACTGCACACAATACTCCAAGTGAGGTCTCATGAGAGCAGAGTAGAGGGGCAGGATCACCTCCCTCGACCTGCTGGTCACATTCCTTTTGATGCAGCTCAGGATACGGTTGGCTTTCTGGGCTGCAAGCGCATACTGCCGGCTCATGTTCATTTTCTCATCAACCAACACCCCCAAGTCCTTCTCTGCAGAGCTGCTCTGAATCTCTTCTCTGCCCAACCTGTATGTGTGCCTGGGATTGCTCCCACCCAGCTGTAGGACCTTGCACTTGGCATGGTTAAACTTCATCAGGTTGGCATCAGCCCACCTCACAAGCGTGTCAAGGTCCTCTGGATGGCATTCCTTCCCTCCAGTGTATCTACTGAACCACACAGCTTGGTGTCATCGGCAAACTTGCTGAGGGCGCACTCAATCCCACTGTCCATGTCACCCACAAAGATGTTGAACAAGAGGGGTCCCAAAACCAATCCCTGAGGGACACCACTCATTACTGGTCTCCAGCTGGACATTGAGCCATTGACCACAAGTCCTTGCATGCGGCCATCCAGCTAGTTCTTCATCCACCAAGCCAGTTCTTTATAATCATGAGTCCACATGTTCTTGACATACAGGACTGTGAATCATTTTATAAGAGAATTAGATTCCTTCTAGATTATATCAAACAAGAGATTTTGAAACCGTTTTAGGATTAGAGAGTAGAAGCTTCAACTAATAACACCTGTATTTTGAATAAATTTTGGTCCCATTTGGGACAAGGGAAAAGTATAACTGAATGAGAGATTCATTTATAAAATTGCAAATAATAGAGCTGCAGATGACTGCAAGAAAAATATGAATATTTAAAGGCATTCTTAGTAACTGCATAGGTTATTGGAAGGCTGCCTACTGTTTCCAAATAACCCTTTGTTTAAATTAGACGTTCCCAGCACTGTAGCTGATACTAAAGGCCTTTGAGAGTTTTGGTATCACATGCTGTAGTAAAGACTTGCACTTTCTTTCTTGAATTTTTCAAATCCTGTCCACTTCTTTGTGACCAACATAGCTCACAGTCAGTTCCAGGCTACTATTTCTGTTTAACTTCTGGGCTCCAATTCTGAGCTTGGCTCAGCAAAGCAACAAAATATGCAATAACTTAAAAAGACATGCCACCCTTTTTATGAGGTTAGTTATGACTAGATTTAGCTATATTTTCTTGTTTAATTATAGCAAATTTCAGCTACAATCAATAATATTTTCCCCCATCACTAACAATATAACAAGTTTAGATTATAGCATATGTACATTATTTATGTGTGCAGTATGTGTGATCACACAGCGAATGCGTTTAGTTAGAGTGTTCACACACATGCCTGTAACTTAATGCATACAAATATGCACATGCGTGACAATCTAAAGATAATGGACAGCTTCATTGCCTATTGCCATCTGTAAAGCACTCCTTTTGATTAAAATTTAAATTGAAGGCTATCGGCCACCCAAAACCACACATCCTTGAGCTGCATCCCATTAAATAATTCTGATTGCTACTACTTATTAAATACACCCTTCCTCAAGATACTTCATTTTGTACTTGTGTTGATTATCTAATGGTTATTTTAATGTACCTTTTGGATAATCAATCAAAATACTCAAGCAACAATTCTTTCCCCATATTTTCAAGTAATCGGAATACATACATTTACTTTTTTTCTTCTGTGCACACAATTATTTTCCTTTACTCCAGATGAGCCTGAGCGGGGATTACATTTTTGTTATTTTCACCCATTTCTTTCTGGAAACTAACTTTATTTTGACTCTGATATGTTAAAGCACCAAAGCATTAGATAAATTCAATGAAAACTGCAGTGGTAGGGGATTTAAGCATATGCTTTGATGCTTTACTGAAATTCAGCATTTCAGCAGGGAGCTATCTAGATGTTCTGGTAGTTTTCTCAAGTATTGCCAGTGAACAGATAAAACTCACATTACTTGCCCAGTACCAGCTCAACAGTATATACATAACAGTAATCCAGTCCTAACCTGAACTATGTCATTAAAAAACAGTGGCCAATTTAACTGTGCTGCTATTCTTAGATTTGTAACTTAGATTTATAGCTATGCAATAGTTAAATTATCAGCGTATTTCCTTTCACAGCTGCAACATGAAAACTACAAAATCTGATTTTTTTTGAAAGTTCTAGTTATGAGAGAATCCTATCAGCTGCAAAATCACTAGGTTTATAAAGCCAGTCACCCAAAGATAGGCTTAGCACAAACAGGTCTTGTTATGAGACAAAACACAAGAATATCTGTATGATAGTTCTCTTTAATAGCAAATTCTTTTGAAAAATAAAACCAAAACAAGACAACAAGTCTTAAAAAACCCCACAGAAATGTTGCATATAAGCTCAATAAAATAACATTATATAAGCTTAACAAAATAATGTATTTCTTATGTGAAACTGAGTTAAGGCATCACACAGAGCAAATGAAGACAGAAAAACTAATAGCAAGACCACCTCTATCTTAGAATCATAGAATGGTTTCTGCTGGAAAGGACCTTAAGTTCTTCTAGTTCCAACCCCCCTGCCATGGGCAGAGACACCTCCCACTAAGCCATGTCACCAAAGGCTCTGTCCAACCTGGCCTTGGACACCACCAGGGATGGAGCATTCACAACTTCCTTGGACAACTTGTGCCAGTGCCTCACCATCTTCACAGTAAAGAACTTCCTCCTTATAACAAATCTAAACTTCCCCTGTTTAAGTTTTAACCCGTTACTCCTTGTCCTGTCACCGCAATCGCTAATGAAGAGTCCCTCACCACCATCCCTATAGCCCCCTTCAGATACTGGAAGGCTGCTATGAGGTCTCCACACAGCCTTCTCTTCTCCAGGCTGAACAGCCCCAACTTTCTCAGCCCATCTTCATATGGGAGGTGCTCCAGTCCCCTGATCATCCTTGTTGCCCTCCTCTGGACTTGTTCCAACAGTTCCATGTTCTTCCAGCCTGTAGCTGTGCCTGGGATTGCTCCCACCCAGCTGTAGGACCTTGCACTTGGCATGGTTAAACTTCATCAGGTTGGCATCAGCCCACCTCACAAGCGTGTCAAGGTCCCTCTGGATAGCATTCCTTCCCTCCAGCATATCAACCAAACCACACAGCTTGGTGTCATCGACAAACTTGCTGAGGGCGCACTCAATCCCACTGTCCATGTCACCCACAAAGATGTTGAACAAGGCCTGTCCCAACACCGATCCCTGAGGGACACCACTCGTTACTGGTCTCCAGCTGGACATTGAGCCATTGAGCACTACTCTTTGCGTGTGGCCATCCAGCCAGTTCTTTATCCATCGAGTGGTCCACCTATCAAATTGATGTCTCTCCAACTTAGAGACAAGGATGTCATGTAAGACAGTGTCAAACCTTTTGCACAAGTCCAGGTAGATAACATCAACTGCTCTACCCCTGTCCATCAGTTCCGTAGCCCCATCATAGAAGGCCACCAGATTGGTCAGGCAGGATTTCCCCTTAGTGAAGCCATGCTGGCTGTCACCAACCACCTTGTTGTTTTTCATGTTCCTTAACATGCCTTCCAGGAGAATCTGCTCCAAGATGCTGCCAGGCACAGAGGTGAGACTGACTGGTCTGTAGTTCCCCGGCTCATCCATTTTCCCCTTCTTGAAAATGGGGGTTATATTTCCCTTTTTCCAATAGTCGGGAACTTCACCTGACTGCCATGATTTTTCAAATATGATGGACAGTGTCTTAGCAACTTCATTTGCCAGCTCCTTCAGGACCCGCGGATGGATTTCATCAGGTCCCATGGACTTGTGCACATTCAGGTTCTTAAGATGATCTCAAATCTGGTCCTCTCCTACAGTAGGCCTAAGGTCTTCATTCTCACAGTCCCTGCATCTGCCTTCCAAGACTTCTTGCTTAATTTCTTTTTTAACATCAGCATTGTTTTTCATGGATAAACTATTTTTTTCTATATAAAAGAACCTCATACAAGATTCATGTTTTCAGTGTTGTAAAGGTGAAGAATAAAATGGTTATATCTCTATTTCCGAGAAGTCTGAACTGCTGTTGCAAAGAAATATACACTTTCTTTCTGTCGTGGTTTAAGCCTCACCCAGGCTAATAACTCACGAAGTTGCTTGCTCGCTCACTCTCCTCTCTTTCTTCCCTCAGTCCCGGGGGAATGGGGAGGAGAATCAAAAGAATGCAACTCACACAGGTTGAGATAAGAACAGTTTAGTAACTGAGGTATAACACAAATCACTGCTGCTACCACCAGTAATAATAATGACAGGAGAAGTATAAAGAAAGAGAATACAACTGCTCACCAAGCCCGACCCAGACACTGCATCCCCCAGCAGCGAACCCCCCAATGCACCACCACACCCTTCTGGGTCTCTGCTGTCCATGTTCACATCCCGGACATGATGTGCTGTGGTATGGAATAACCTCTTTGGTCAGTTTGGGTCAGGTGTCCTGTCTCTGCTTCCTTCCAGCTCCCTTCCTCCCTGGTATAGCATGAGACGCAGAAAGTCCTCGGTCAAACCAAAACATTACCAAGCAGTAACTATAAACACTGGTGTTATCAGTGCTGTTCCCAGGCCCAAAATCAAAAACACAGCGCTGCACCAGCTACCAAGAAGGAGAAAAATGACTGCTGCTGCTGAACCCATGACACTTTCTTACAAAAAAAAAACAGAGGGAAGACATTTTAAAAGCTGAATAACACTCATAGGGACTTCATGTTCCCATGAAAGAAAGCGATCCAATTATACTTCCTTAGAATTTAGTTTCAGCTTTTAAATTACTCTTACTCATATCTGTAAGTCTTTTCAGCATGGAAGACACTGAACACTTGGGGAAAAGGGAAGAAATGCCAGAAACTTTTGGCAGACAGAATAAATAGAAATCAAAAGGAGAAAAGAATCATCATACGAGTCCATCAGTTTCTTCAAAATATTGTTTCTAGGTACAACATTTTGAAGCAAATGTTCTCCAAATTAAGTATCTCCATCAGATACTTTTGGGTGTTGAATTAACGTAAAATTTCTGAGGATGAAGAACATCTCAGAAGTTGCTGAAGTCTTAATCTGCAAGAAGATGACAAGTGGAGTCCTGTATTTGGTTCACCATTAAATGCTAGTGAAAAGCCCTTTCAAAGTAATGTCAGTAAAAGACTACTGCTGTTTGTGTTGATTCAACAACACATTTAAGACCATGCTTACTCATGAATAGCTCATAAGCATATGAGCTATTCAGCTTAAAGTGAGCAGAGATGCAGCATTACCCATTCTCCTAGGTCAGTTTTGCACAGAAGGTTCAGCAGGTAAATTCTCCTAAACTACCTGAAGAGACAGAGCTGCCTTCTCTGACTGGTTAAGTATTGTTTGAGAGCTTTTAATGCCACTGCATATTATCATTCCAGTACAGGATTAATTATAAAGGTACCTAGGGATTTCTGTCATTTTTCCTTACTAGAACATACAATCATTTTATTCATAATGTTTCTGGGTTTTGTTTGAGGTGTTGGTTGGTTTGGTTGGGTTTTACTTCTGTTTAACTTTAAATGTCTTCTTAAACCCCAGTGAATCCAAAGATATTTGAGCACAGGCTTAATTGCTGTATCAAATATCAGAAGCATGCACACTTGCTTCAGATTTTGGCTGACCTAGGAGCCTATTTTGAACTGATCACAAATGAAATATTCTCTCAGATCTTTCTCAGACAGTTCAACAAAGGAGACACGAATCATAGACAGTTCAGAGATGCCATAGGGCAAACTTTTCTAACCCTGTTCCTATGGTTTTTAATGTTATATTTTTTTATACTTATGTTGCCAATACTTAGAAACATGCTGAAGGACCTCTATGTGTTTCTATTCCATTGGAAAAATATATTCAACAGTTATTGGAAATACATTCAACTTTTTCTACTGAAAAAGTGAAGATGCGTGGATGAATTTCAGTTACGAGTGGTTCTTCACATTCCTCAAAGTGCTGCAAGTTCAATTTGTTCATAAACATAATTTTTGTCTTCACGGCATGAAATCAACAAAAATTACATTTAGCTTCTCATAGTAATAATTTATCAGCATTAATGATAAGGAAACTCACTATTTCTTTTGCATAATTAATGAAATTATGCTCAGGGCTATATTTCTATGAAATACAAATTATTCCCATTGCTAACAGAGAAACAATAAGACTAGCCGAATTGGTGTCATTAAGAGAACTAATACTGTGGATCAATGCCTTATTTACTAATGCAAATTAAGCCACAGCCAATAAGGAGACAGCTTACTCCAAAAGATGATGACACACTTCCAACCATTAAGGCTACATAAAGGACTCATAAATGCAGCAATTGTTGACAATTTTACAGAAAACTGGAAGGCTCATCCTAATGTATTTCATATTTAAATAGCTCCATTGATAGGAATGGTTTCATGGTAATTTTAGTCTGAATTCAGGCCTATTCTTCTACTTTTTTTTTTTTCCCCATTAATAAATTGAGTTTCACACAGTACTGGATTATAAATGCATCCAAACTCAACTTTAATCTGCTAAATACTCTTCCTCTACATTTTTTTCCCACTATGATAACAAGTCACTGTACAGTAAATTGGTGCAGGACAATCAACATTCATGTTGTAAATGGGAACAAGCGGCAGTATTGTGGACTGTCTACATACATTCATAGTGCTAAATATGAGCTATTTATTTTAGAATGTAAAACCTAACAATTCTAATTAATATATTAAAAATCCACTATTTAGTAACATTAGGACTGACACCTCATTATAGTACGCCAGCTTCTATGGGCATAAATCCATTAACTGAGGAACATATTCT
Organism: Myiopsitta monachus; assembly: GCA_017639245.1. NCBI lineage: Eukaryota > Metazoa > Chordata > Aves > Psittaciformes > Psittacidae > Myiopsitta > Myiopsitta monachus. The sequence continues at coordinate 46,173,176 of CM029918.1, forward strand.
AATTGTATCTTAATGCTATGCCTGGAAAACATATATATGTGGAATTCTAAAGGAGAAACTACATATGTCCTCATTAAAAGTAAAAAATGTTTCTCTTTTCTGAACGAACGTGCAAAAAAGTTTTGATATTGAGTTAGGGTGGTGGATTTTTCCTTTTTCTGGAACAGTGCAGTTATTCTATTACTGCTAGCCATCTTATACCACAGAATAGTTAATTTATTTCTAGCACTACAGTATGCGTGTATTTTCCCCCTCCATTTGGAAAAGCTCACCCTGTAAAAATAATTCTATGTTCTTCCAGTAGCTATTAATGTTTGTTTTCTAAATCAGTCCATATGGCATTACTATTTCAAGACTCGGTATGTGGGAACTATCTTTCCATTACAAGTTATCAATTATGAAAAATAACATGCTTTACATTTAAAGTATTATAAACTTTCACTTTTGCTCAATACATTTTTTTCTATCTATGCAACTGTAGTCATTGCTCTGGTCTTTTTTTTTCACTTTCCTGTGGGCTGGTGATTGTCACCCTTGGAGCTGTCGGTGCTTTTTCAAGATGGGAATCGACCTAGAGAAAAAGGCAAGGTACTGTTAACTTCAAGACGAAACAAAGATTTCACTTCATTTCATACAGCGCTAGCACCTCATACTAAACTTTCCACAAGGTATCAATGTGAAAAAAAATGTTTTCTGAGAATGATCACATTAACATTTTTATTTACCTTACACACGTATACCTTCCAAAGGATATATTACTCAAATTAGAGGTTCCCCCCAAAGTTCTTTTATCAAACATCAGTTACTCACATACCCACTTAAAGTAAATGCTCATTCACTTTCACCACTCCCATAAATAACTTCAGCTTTTCTAAAAACAAACAAAAGATCAATATACTGAGCACTGAATAAATTCAGGGCCCAAGAAAGTGTCACGCTATATAGCTCTCTTAATTGAAAAATGTTCTTGTATGCCATACAGAAACAGAAGAAAGCCTAGTTGCAAGGTACAAGAAGCCATTCCCAGTGTCACAAAGAGAAGAGCCTGGTTTCAGCAGCCTATAGGCAGGAAATATGAAGCAAGTTGTTCTGCTTCCGATGCTCAAGAATCCCACTTTTCCAGATCTGGATTCTCCCCATCAAACAAAATACTTCATTCTCACATTCTGTTTGCTGGTCAGTTCACGTGACAATCAGGGCAGTCCACTTTATTTGTCTGGGCTGCATGCCTTCATCTAAGCCAACAGCATGTCACCACAGCTCCTAAATTAAAAGGATATTTGCTTTTGAACCAGCTAAAGCCCCTTGCTTCGAGGATCTTGTCTATCTTCACTGTCTTTTCCAGTTTCTAAGAAAAGGAATGAAAATTCCACAAAACAATGGCAAGAGCCTTTATGAAATAAAACTTATGTGAATGTCAACTCATCAAAATAATGAGGCATGGTGGTTCCATGATCACACCATTCTGCTCTGTCCTAAAGGAAAACATAGTGTGGAAATATATAATAACCAAGCATTTTCTGGAAATTGCAAGAATTTTTCTTTTTCCTTATTTATTTATTTATTTAAAATTCAGCATTCTCAGGAAAGCAAGAGATGCAGATTCATCAAATAGCGAGAAACATCTGCTTTCTCAGTTGGAGAGCATATAATGTAATTACTGATGTAACTGATCTATACAGATGGAAAACAGCTTTTTCTCAAACTGAAGTTCTTGTAAATGCTCTCAGCAACTTATCAGGAGTGAGCTACTTAGAGACTAGCTGAGAAGCCTAAGGCTGAGATGCATGAACATCAAAAACTTAAGAAAAAAAATCCGAAAGCGTAAACACTCACCTGGTTCTGACTCTCAGAATCCTCTTCTGTTTCTTTTGCTTCATCTTTGTAATTCTCATTTAATTTTTTGTTTTCTTCCACTTCACTTCTTTCTTTAGCAGTTTTCTCACTTTCCTCTCCATTCACTTCTGGATATTCTTCTTCTCCTTTATATACCTCCTCTCCGCAGTCATTTTCCTCTTCTGCATTTTCTTCTTCATCTACAGTTTCTGCTGGCCTCTGGTGAAAGGAAAAGCAGCAGCATTATGAGGCATTTTTATCAGAATGCTCCACGCAATTCTGAAATGTGACAGACATCAACATCGCAATTACATCATTACTTGGGGAGTAAGAATGCTAATTTTAGGTTTGTCTACATGGACAGAAAATGATGCTCCTGTACTAACATCCCATAACGTACTCATAATCTACATAAAAAAAAGTATTAGTGAGACTTAAATGAATTACACTGGGTTAATCCATTTGACCACATCCAAAACAACTGAAATGCGCTAGGTTTAAGTAATACAGCAAGAGATATTTTTTTCCTGCTATTCCAGATTCTCCAACATTCTAGCATTTAGCATGTACTTGTTTATAAAATCCTGCCACAATAAAATATTCTATGTCACTGTTTCCCAAGAACCATTTTACCTATGGACCAGGCCATGCCATGCCAATTGGTCCTGTTGTGCAGCCTTTTTTGCATCCACAGAAAAGTAGCAAGAGAGATGAGGTAGACCTACTGGTCACTTCTACAACATCAGTCTCCTTCCCAAGGCCCCCCAGGTGGGTGGCATTGTTAGGATTTGTTTGATATTTAGCAATTGACCAACGAAGAGGAGGAACAGGATCTTGTCCCATATTGAAGAAGTGTAAGCAGAAAGTCACTATAGATGAAGCTGCTAGCAGCATCATTTCAGGATCACTTGTAAGTCTGATGCACGTAGTATCTAGTTTCTGTCATTTTACTTCCAGTTTCAACTTTGTTGATTCACCTGACTATTCAGTGAGCCAATGCCCCTGCTGCCAAGATGACTTATGTACTTGTGCTAAGTTTTGAATTAAAATAAAGAGGAAAAAAAAAAATCACACAGGAGTGACAGGGTGTTTGCATCCCACACAGCCTCATCAGACTAAATCTAAAGCAAACAAGCTGAGAACAATAAATTTCTCTTTTAATCATAAGTGTTTGGAATTTTATTATCATTAGCAGCTCCTGTATGCAGGCAGCTATCTGCTACAGACTTGTAAGTTATGTCTTCTAAAAATCTCTTTCCCCCACTCACATTTCAAAAGAATTCCCTCATCACCTTCAACATACGAGTAAAAGCCATTTCAGCAATACCAACAATTGACTGAAGCCTCTTGATGAAAAGCCTTGCTTTTGCTTTTATATCTAAGTAGCAACATAAGACAACTTTATTATGCCAGTGCACAATACTACATTGACACAGCTTAAGAAAGTACAAGTTATTGTGTTGTAATATTGCTCAGAATGACAAATTACTAGAAATATTACATGGTTACCTGACGAGATAAATAACAGCTCCAAAAGTAATTTTTGAAGTACAGTAGTCTTTGTTTTTTATTCAAGCCTTCCTGACTCACTTTCATCTGCTAACATCAAGCTTGGCATATTACCACTAAAATAAAAATTAAACAAGACAAGTCTTAAGAGACACCCTCAAAGAAGGCACCATCTAAAGCAAGCTTGAGCCAACTTCGGTAACCTCCAGCACACAAAGATAGGAAAGAATCTATAGATCTGTAAGTTCTCAGAAGTTACCTGCTAGTCTTACTTATGTGACCTGCTAATTTTGTTTTCAGTCTGCTAAGGCAATTAGCAGCTCTGGATTCGGACCAGAAACAGGGGAGGGCAGAACAAATTACATGCACCAGACACCACTAGCTAAAATAAGCAGTTTGGTTTTGCTTAATGATGCTGCTTGCTATGACATTACAAACATTAAATGAAGAGACGATAGGAAAAGAAGAAAACTAAACCCAGGCTTTCTCAGTTAACTGCTGTAGTCATCCAAGATATTATTATTTCCAGCTTTTTGTCACTGCCTAATAGTGGGTGCAATCAGAACAGAAGAGCTGCCGTTGCCTGAGCTGCTTTAGTATGGTGGCTCATTTTGGACTGCAGAAGAAGGTATGTAGACTTTACACTATGGTGTAAACATATGTATCCTAATAGATATGCTTTTACTGGTTATATTGGTGTGGAAGCAGTCTTTAGCATAGAAGAACAATGAACATTTGAGGGGCAATAACCTCCTAAGGTGCTACGCCAGCCAGACTCATTAGACCTCATCTGCCTAAAATGGGTGTGGATGCAAATTTTTTAAGACTTAAAACTAATATGGAAGATAAACTGAACTGTACCCAGAAGCTTGCTGGAAGCTCACAAGGAACTGGCATGAAAGAACATTCAAATTTCAACTCATTTAACTTGACCAAGCAAGCCAAATTGCCTGAAAAATAATATACAAAACAAGATCAGTAAAACAAATCCCATCAGTGCAAGTGCAAGTGCAAGTATAATGCTTCTTTAGTAGGTGAAAATTTCAAGTCAGCTGAGCACATTACTACAACGGTTACTACTACTACAGAAAAAAATAAAAAGGCATATTTGCAGCTAATAACTGGAAAGCAAAACAAGTTCTTCATTTAATCTCCTTTCAAGCTGCACTACATTAGAATGGACATTTCAAACAAGTCAAAAATCAACATTGACCCAGGGAAGACAACTTTCTGCAAGGTAATCTAAAATGCAGTATGGTTCTCACTGCATCCAGAGTCATAGGTAGACTTTGAAATGTGAAAAGGACCATAGACAATGCATTCCAGAATGCACAGCAGACATAAGACAGGACTGTAGGGAGGGAAAAGAAGGTCAAACTCACTGTCCTGGGTTCAGCAGTAGCAGTCATTTTTCTCCTTTGTAGTAGCTGGTGCCGTCTGTGTTTTCAACTTTCAGCCTGGGAACAGCGCTGATAACACTGATGTTTATAGTTAGAGCTTAGAATGTTTTGGTCTGACCAAGGACTTTCTGAGTCTCATGCTCTGCCAGGGAGGAGGGGAAGCCAGGAGGAAGCAGAAACAGGACACCTGACCCAAGCTGACCAAGGAGGTATTCCACATCACAGCACGTCACGCCCAGGATGTAAAAACAGAGGGCAGACACCCGGAAGGGGGGGTGCACTGCTTGGTTGGGCTGGGTATCGGTGGTGAGCGATTGTATTCTTTTCCCTTGTATTTCTCTTGTCATTATTATTATTGGTGGTAGCAGCAGTGATTTGTGCTATACCTCAGTTACTAAACTGTTATTATCTCAACCTGTGTGAGTTGCATTCTTTCGATTCTCCTCCCCATCCCCCCAGGAGCTGAGGGGGAAAGAGGGGGGAGTGAGTGAGCAAACTGAATGAGTTATAGTGGCTTAAACCACAACACGCAGAATCATAAAATCACAGAATGATTTGGGTTGGAAGAGACCTTAAAGCTCATCTAGTTTCAACCCCTCTGCCACAGGCAGGGACACCTTCCACCACACCAGGTTGTTCAAAGTCCCGTCCAGTCTGGCCTTGAACACTGCCAGGGATGGGGCAGCCACAGCTTCTGCGAGCAACCTGTGCCAATGCCTCACCACCCTCAGAGTGAAGAATTTCTTCTGGATATCTAATCTAAATCTCTCCTCCTTCAGCTTAAAGCCATTTCTCCTTATCCCGTGACTACATACCCTTGTAAAAGGACACCACCACATCATACACTGCTTTTAACATAAAAGGTGTGACACTTTACTTTTCTATTGATCTACTAGCTATGCATAAATTAGCAGTCACCATTTTAAGTATACCTTCTTCACTGAGAAAGTGAAGCAGAAGTTGGATTTTTGATATTTAGCAGAAAAGAATGTTTATGTGCATATATACATTCAGGAAGGAAAACAGAAAAAGGCAGAAAAACAGAGCATATGGTCTAAAGCCTCTAAATGTTGTACATACTTTATTTTCCAGAACAGTTCCAGTGATTTCGGTGAACCTGAAATAGTGAGCTAAAGCCTACAATAAAGTGCTTGCTGTGTCAGGGTACAATTCAATGTCCCCGGGAGTCAATGGGAACCTTTTCACTGAATTCGATACACTTCAGACATCCCTCTACCTACAACTGCAAAAAATGCCCATTACCTATACAACAAAATTACTGCAGACTGTGTTCTCTCAGTCAATAAATCAGGATGGGCATACCGAAAACAAAACAGGTATGCTGATTCAGACCTACATGTCCATGCAGAAATCATCAGACTCATTTCTAGAAGTCAGCAATATACACAAGCAAAAGCAGTGACATTTCACATCTTAGTTTTCAGCTTTTCATCACTCATCTTTTAAATAAACAGAATATTCTGAGTAAGAGCTTTCTATGTGGAATGTATTGGCTGCATAGCCAAGACAGATGTGGGACTCTGTCACTCCTCTTTGCGCTCAAGAAATCAGAGTTCAGCTTTCAGCCAGTGTGTTGGCTCATAGGAAGTCACACATTACATTTGGATTCCTGTAAAAGCTCCTGGCATCTCAAATCGACAGAATCAGCTATATCTCCAGGCCTGAGTGACTGAGATCTATCACCACTTTGTAACACAATTAAATGAACATGAGCATCAACTATTAGTATCAACATGATGTCATGAGAGATTCCAGGATCATAACAGAGAACAACAGGCACTTTAAAAATTCATGTTGGAAGCACCCAGCCAGTTGTAGCCCAGGGTAACTAAACATGTATACTGTAATGAACTGCAGAATACACATTCATGTGTTACTTTAGGCCTGTGTCCATGTAACAAAAAGCCAACAGCACTACTTCAACAGGACAGCAATAAATACCAAACTGCAGAAGCATGAGGTGATTCTTTGTAACATTCTTATTCTTTGAGGTAATTTTCACAGAGAAGTAAATGCCTTCAAGGACAAAGGACTTTTCAAGTGACTGTGATGGATTATCCACATTCTTTCTATAGTCAGAACATGACAACTACTCATAGTAAGGTTTGTAATTTTGTGGTTTGTAGGTTGCAAGAAAATAGGAAGTAACCTTTCTTGTGTTGCTGGCTGCATCTTTCAAGTGAAGATGATGCTTTTGCAATTTCCCAGATGAAAGTACACTAGTTAAAATAACTAGTTTTCAAACCATACCTTCACAACTGTCAGCAAAATTCTTTGCTCGTCACGGACGAGCAATAAAAAGACTTGTTGACACAATATAAGTATATTGAAAGGCATATTCAACCAAAGGCACGTACAACAACTGAAGTAATTCTCAACTTCATGCTGGAAACATTGACCCAGCCTGCCTTATGGAAACCTCATGACTTACTAGCAGGTTGATAAGGAACAGAGGGAATTTCATTTTGCATTCAAGAAGTATGATTGCTTGATGGTATTTTTAATCTCAGCAAAACCAGAGTGTTTAAAAAAGATGTATTCTAATTACACTCATCATGCTATTATTCATTAAGAACTACATTACCAAATGTCATCATTATTCAAATGCAGTAAAAGTCAGGAAATCTTAAGACACTGAAGCATTTTGCTGACACTGAAGCATTTGGTTTCTTTTCCTCTAGGGATACTAATGTAACCTCTCAGGTCTGTACATGACTGATACTAGAACATTGAAAAGTGCAGTATCACAAATCATTTAAGGTGGAAATTATTTTGTACCATTAAAGTAAAACATAATTTTGCCTTATTGAAGCTATTTGGAAATGTTTACTTGGCTAATGGTCACAACAGACAAACAATGAGGTAGACAACAAAAACCTTAATGGTCACAAATACCGGCATGAATACACCTCACAAATGCAGCATCAGGAACACTTAACTTTGATTGCACCAAACCTCTCCAGAACAGAGATGCCCCTACTCTTATCCAGTCAGGAATGCTTTGTAGCTGCACTGCACAGATTCCAACAGCAAAACATTTTGTTCCCGAACCAGACAGGGTTGCTAAGTGACAGCAGCCCTCTTCTCTTCCACATCATTTACAAAACCCAGGCTCTTAAAAACAAGTAAAAGAACAGTTAAGTGTTCATCAGGCTTACATTTCCCACATAGTAAACGTAATGGTTGTTCCTGAGGGCAAAATGTCTTTATCCCTACAGTATTTAAGCTCCAACCTTTTTATCAGTTGCATGCATTTTTCATTTTTTATTAACAACAAATGCAGCACTTGAGTCCACAGAGTCTAATTTTTTTCATAAGAATATAGCACCCAGAAATCTAACTAGAATTAATGGAAACTATGTAATGTGAAGTGTAGAAAAAACAGTTTTTCAAACTCTATTCCTCAGTTTCATCTGTGGTAACTAGAAGCATGCATAATTCCTTTATCACAGGATGGATATGGTAGAGAAGAAAACAGCTGATCAAACCTTTACTTCTCTAAGATGTAACTAAGTCAACAATATTTTTCTCCAGCTATTCACTGACAACCATGTCTAGCTTTTCCATAACATCTTCCATGTGTACATTAAAATTTTCCAAAGCTTCACAATATAGCATGTTCTGCTGAGCACCCCTGTAGACAATGAAAAGATTGATAAGCATTTAAAAAGAAGCCCTACTGAGGTTGCAAAAATACAGAAATGTGTTTGGTTTGGGTTTGTTTTGTTGTTTGGATTTGCTTTGGCTTTTTTTCTTTATTTTTTTTTCCCAGAAAAAGACTCTTCGATAGTGAACAAAAAATGCCCTAAATCGTAAGCAATTTGAGAAATTGCCTACTCTATGATTGCTAGAGCTTTTCAAGACAGGTGCACACAGAGAAAGGAAACTTGTCAAAGTGGAATCAACACTGGTTTTACAACAGAACTTTCTTTGCGGGCTTCATTATGAAGAAGTGAAGGCCCTCCAAGAGCTGGCCATGCAGTCCTTTAAAGAAAAGATCAGACCTTGTTCCTATAGCTTCAGAAATCAGTCATCCAATGCAGAAACCGATGGAAGATCTCTCTTCTTGCTCTGAGCTGCAATGAACCAACCAGAGCAAGTTTCCCTATCTCCCACATAGAAAGAATAACAAAAGAAAAAGTGTAAATCAGTGGAGATGAAAGAAGAATATGCTGTGAAAATCTTATCTGCTGGCTTGTCAGCACTCAACATCCAGAAGGCTTAGATTACAGCTGCATCATTCATAACAAAATTTCAGCATATGAAGTTCTGCATGTATTCTTTGTAAATGTCATTTTGAAATAATTACTGATGCAATGCAAAATGTTTTCTCGTGAAAGGTCCTAACCTTTTTAATCAAGGAATGTCTCTTCAAGCAGTCTGCCTGTTTTAATGTTGAATCACTGTAAGCTTTAACATTTTGCCTTCGGCAACAGGGAAAATAAACATTTTGTTCTGCTCACTGAGGTGAATCTTGGGTTTCTAATGCAAAATGTACACTCCATAATGAAAACTACAAATGAAAGGTGCAAATTTTCTGCTACTGATGATACACTCCAGCTGCAGAGAGCATCTAGGGGAGCTACACAATCTCACATCACATAACAGCCCAGGAAATGGGGAATAATGAGTGGCCTCAGGTCTGCATTCATCAGTGGACATGTCTGTAGTAATGGAAAGAAAATGGCTAGTGAAAGAACCAAGAGTCTGAACATCTACAAAACCCCAAATCAGTGCTCATTAGATGAATTTAGCATCCAGTGATTCTTACAAATAAATATAGAGAGAGGGAGATTGAGATGATAAATCTTGGAGGGGAAAAAAACCAAACCAAAACCACAACCAAATCCCAAACAAACAGATTCATTCTACATCACTTAAATCTCAATAGCCAGCATCATATACCCACTGGCAAAGTAGGCTAGCACAATATGCATGAATTCCTTATAGGGGTCAGACACTGGACAGCTTTGTCTCTCATAACTTCCATGTTTACCTCCCCAACAAGGGCTCAGCATGGGAGACAACCCTGCTTATGGAAATGGACAAACTAATGCAAACTTGCAGTGTTATTTCAGTACTATTATGACCAATGGCTGGCTTTGTATTTCACAACTTGCATAAAATTATAGTAGTTGGCTCTGAAAGCTTTGAAAGTTAGATTTTCTATCTCAGAGTTAATTTGAATATATTGATATTATTATCAGCAAACTCAAAGTAACACATTTAATTACCATCTCAAATAAGAAACTCGTATTTTTTTTGCTGCGCCCCTACCAAGAACTGCAATAAAACCACCTTGTTCCCTGATATTTGCACAACTGGTTTCATAGTCTGCCATACATTACCATGGGTGTTGACACAGAGATATAAAGAACCAACCTGGAGTAAGTCTGCATGTCAAAAGAAGAAACTATCCATTTTGCATTTGGAAGCTGAAATCCTGATACAGAATATAGAACAGAAGGGTCTGGTTTGGTTTTAGGCAAAACACTGATTTTTCCTCCTTGATGTTCAATTACAACTGTCAGCTAGTCTGGAGTAAAGCAAATCCTGTTCTTTTAATGTGTTCTCAGCTGGCAGACAGCATTTTACAGAATACGACATAAGCAGCTGTCTAGCCAGTATTACACTAAGTTTAGTTAATGGCTAATCTGGCATTTGTTCAACAGGTTACTTCAAATGGCAACACAGAGAAGGTGCATAAGAAGAAAAGAAGACTAAGCTCTATCTTCACCACCTCATTGATGTGGCTGATGGAAATGATAGCATATCAGAAGTGTCAGCATTCTAGTGAAACCTGGCATGTAAATATTTATGCATAATGCAAGATAGTCAAGCCCTGATTGGCTGTCCTTTTCCACATTTCTAGCAATAACAGAAACTGCAGTTCAGATAAGCAAAAGCTATAAAGCTTTATATCACAGAATTTTAAACAATTTAAAATGGTCACTAATAAGAACCTGAACATGTAAAATGCTAAACGCTTCTGAGGTCTGAGTAATCTCAGTTATCTGGGAATAAAAAGTACTCAGTGCTATTCAGAAGGACCTGCCAGATTACCTAGGAAACTATATATGAAGTTTTAAAATGATAAATACATCATGGCTTGAGTTTAAATAAATTTTGGTGCTCTGTCTGGCTTTTCTGAAAATTTAAATCAGGCTATTAGTAGTGTGCATGGCTGGCTTTCAAAATTTGCTCCCCCAAACCCACCTGCTTCCAGCTCCTTGTCCAGGTAGCAAAAGCAGTTGACAGCAACCAAAAAAGATTTCTATCTAAGGACAATGCATGCACTTTTGTACACAAGTTTAGAGGTATCAAGCAAGTTCCTAGCACTGAAAGCTTGCCAGCACATCCATGCTCACTGGCAACTCTAACAACCACAGCTACCACTGCCAAGTACAGAAGTGGTGGTTGAAAATTAACTGTTCTCCCTTCCCTAGTGACGGTCACTGTCCTCTGGCTAAGGCAAACTGGTGAGACACACAGCAGAATAGGCACAGCTGTTGTCTCCACTGTAAGAGACTTACACTCCACTTACTTCCATGGAGAAGTAAGGCAGCCATCTTCAGGATTCTTGAATTTCATATGAATAGCAGTTTCAACCAATTGATTTTTTAAGTCCCACCGAACCAGTCAATTTTTCATCCACTTTGTATCCCACAAATCCAGTCCCTACCTTCCTTAAGGATATCTTCCTCCCCATATCTACCGCACTTCTTCCAGTTTCTCCTACAAATACATAAGTCTATGCTGAAAAAAAGATAAATAACAACAGCGACTCTCCATTCACAGAACCAGTTATTCATTACTAATGCAGAGGTTGGTTAAGTATGATTTGCCCATAGCAAATCCATTGTTGGTTATTCGCAATCACATGCATCACTTGCCATTTCTCAACAAGTTTTGGCTTTCCCAGTCCCATCCCTGCATGCCCAGTCAATGTCTCCATAGTGCTCCTAAGCAGTTCCTCACCTTCCCACCTCTTTCAATATGGGGTCCAGAGTCCCCTGTTCAAAGCATCCTCCTGCTATGACTGCCTGTTTTCTTGCACATGAGGATAATTCTTGTGCTTTAACGAAAATACCCTTGAAGATCAACTACATCTCCCATGTTCCTCTGCACTTCAGGGCAGGCTCACACAGGATCCTACCCGCCAGTTTGCCAAACAAGGCAGAGTCCACACTCCTGAATTCTAGGATTTTTATTCTGTTATTTGCCATTCCCACTTTCTTCAGGGTCTTAAACTCTGTAATCTCATGGTCACTGCAACTAAGGCTGCCACTATCACATCTCCAGTAAGTTACACTTCATTCATGAGTAGCAATCCCAGCAGAATGCCTCTCCTAATCATGTATCCCACTACTTACATTAAAAACTTGGCTCCAACACAGTCCACGAATCTCCTGGATTGTCTACATTCCATCATGTTGCCCATAGTAATTAAACTGTATTTACAAACAACTATTTTCAACTCCCTCCCATTTGTTTACAATCTCACACTGACAGCAGCTCCTCACCACTGAGCTGACCAGAAGTCAGGAAAATGCCCAAGAATCCCTTATGTTGCTGGAATCGTTTTTAGCCTGAGAAATCTACCGGGTAAAATGTGATTCCTTACACTGCAGCATGTGTCAGAAATACTATTTTGTGGCCTAGGTGGCTGGCCCCAAGCTATTATCAACAGACATCAAAAGCACAATGCAACATCTTGTGGACTGGCCACAAAGTTGAACAAGCTAGCAAATTCTTACAAACATGTGAGAAGAGGATTGTCCTGTCAGCAATTCATTAGCAGGAAGAAAGAAAAAAAAAGAAAGAAGCAATTCTTCAGCAAATCATTTAAAGCAGCGTTACTCTCCATTCAAATAAACGTCAACTTACCTATTTCCCGTATTATTTCAGTTGACAGGAGTTTCTTTTAAAAACGAATCAAAGAGAGAGGATATAATCTTATGTTTAGTTATAAAGACCTATTTATTGCACTTAAGTCTTATGAATAAAATTTTGCCCAACTAAGTACCATGTTGTTCCAACAGAAAAAAGTTCTGACAGTTTTAATAAAAATCAGATAAATCCACACCTGTTTGTAGCTCAGGACTTAAGGAATTCTGACACTGATTCCGTACCATAGTGCCTTTACCCTGCTCCACCAGTATGAATGGACTGAGATCCAAGTGGATCTATTTGGTAGGTTGTGACAGCAAGGAGTCCAGATTTTCTCAGGCACCGTATGAGGGCTCTCAGAGCAAGGTCTCTCAGAGCAGTTCTGAAGCTGACGAAAAGGTAACTGATACTTGACAGAAGCTGTATCTTTGAGCTGTTACAATTACCCCTACATAATTACACTGTACACTTGAAAGAAAATGGGAAAGAAAACTAGCACACAACCTGTAACCCCAAATAAATCCATTTATTTAAAGAACTTGATCAAACCTGGTCCAGCGGAACTTCTACACGAGTATCTTCATCTTCCTGCACTTCAGCTGCTCCCCACGTTTCAGACCCATCTCCACTGGCTTCGAAAATATTTTCACCTATAATGGGAAAGATACAGAGTGGAAGGAAGTGAAGTCCCATTGTGACACTGTGTGGCACAACTACTGAACTGCATTCAATTTTGTTTCTGAGAGCAGGTTTCTGAGCTGACCCACCATTCCCTATACAGCTCTTTTAATGAAGTTTTCAATCTCCCCTTATTGTCAATTTGTTTTCCTTTTTAATAACAAATACTTACATGCTACACCATTTGGAGAAGAGGTGAACCCATGACAGAAGGAAAGGGGAAAAGGGTAAAAAAAGGAAAAGATGTAAAAAGGAGGAAAAGTGTAAAAAAAAGGGAAAGGGGGAAAAGAAGAAATGGGAAAAGGGAATGAGTAAAGGAAACTCTTTTCTTTTAAAACAACCCTAGGTCTGAAGTTCCTTCACTTCTGGCAAAGGTCAGGAGTCAGTTTGAACTTAATACATTATAAAAATCATATTAATCTATTTCTGAAGTCAGTTCTACCCTCCAGCAATTAGCACTATCACACACATCTAGCAAAAATCTCAGGCTCTGAATCAACAAACATCATGAACCAGGACAGCAGTAAAAGATTAACAGAAGCAGTTGGGATTAATGCTGCTTCCCACCCTTGGGCACATGCTGGAACTATAGCTGAAACTCCATATTTACATTAAAAAAGCACATACTGCTACCTAATAAGGCTAATGGTTACAATGATATTCAATTTTGCAAAGATTTTATACCATTTAGTTTGGGTAATTTTTCACCCCAGTTGTAAGTAATAAGTAGGGGTCATCAAAGCTTCGAGTACAGGTCTTTCAGTAACAGTTAACTAGGAGAGTGAAGATAAGTACATTCAGAAAGCAGACAATTTCAGGCGAGACACATTTGTCTTTTCCTTCATCCCAAACTGAAAACAGTCCAGAAACTAAAAGCACAGGTTACTCCAACTCATAACCCCCTCTCCCCCTCCATCTACCTAGGAAAGGCAGATGGTCCTATGCTGATGTGTTCGTATCCAACATAATAAATAATGACAGTAAGGAAGAGGAAAAAATATTTGTACTGTTTCAGACTGACTCTTAATTTGCCATAAAAGGATGTGGACTAGATAACATCAACTGACAATGCAAATTGATCTACACTGCTGGATGCTATTAAATAAACAGCCCTAGTGTAGCACTGAACCATTCACAGAACTGTTGAGAAGGAGGAAAAATAATGGACAAAACCCCAAGACTCAGAGAAATCTGAAATCTACCTGCATTAAAAGGCAGCACTGACTACTCTGGAAGTTAGCATCCCAGTTACCTTCTCATCACTACAAAAGCCAAGCAAACCATTTACGCTGGGAACAAACTTCTGAGGCATACCATACCACTGCAAATGGCTAACTGGATGGAAGGTGCCAGGCTCATCCAGGCAGCTTTAGATATCTACTGACAGGCCACTGACAAAAGCACCAGAAATGAAAGCCATTCTCATAGTTTAAAATTAAGATGAAGAAAGTTTCTGTCTATGGAACATCACAATGATATTCCAGAATGGTACAGCTGGTTGCATCTTAGGAGACAGATTTTCTGATGGATACAGCACCATCAGTACCTTCAGTACCTGAGCCCATTGAACCTCCCCTCCCCACCAAAAGATCTATACTACTTGCCCTCTGAAAGTATTGGTATTGGAAATATCACAGGGTTCTCAGAATTATTGGATGTACTCTTACTCTAAACATTGCACTCATCTTGAAAAAGTTGCCATCTTCATACTTAGCATGGATTTTTTTCCTAAGTCCCCTTCTTTTGTAGATTATTAAATATAATTTATCCGTTGTAGCATGTTCCATTGAAACCAACTAAGGACATCCAATATTTGCTGGCAGTATGGCAAGCCTTGCACAATCTTTGTATACATACCTCATCACAGATACCCTTTACCAAGATAGGGTTGGGTTCAGTTTTTGTTTTTTTTTTTTTTTTTTTTTGACAAATTCAATCAATGCACTTCATGTTTCCCATTTTTCTGACCTCTCTAAGGGACAGAAGGTTCAGTTTCTCTTATCTGATATTATCATTGTGGCCTCTCATCATAGACAATCGATTGAGATATAGATTGCTATCATATTCTGAGAGGAAAATGTAATGTGTTCCTTGAAAGCTACTGTGATGACTTTCGTAATTCAAGGCCTTCTCTGAAGTACATTAGAAAAGAACCTTGTCCTAGATTCCTCGGCTCACTGAACTATAAAAGGTCAAATCAGTTCTGAGAGAACCGCATTTAGTATCACCATCATTCCATTTAGACTCTGTAATACCAACTTTGTCTTCAAGATCCCCAAGACTTTCAAACAAAATGGGGATTGTTTGGCATCTAGAGCTGAAAGGATTTTGGTACAGAGGTAACTCTGATTAGGGTTTTCTCCTGCAAGCAAAAGAAGTACAAGGGAGATAAAAATGTGCTGGCCCTGGAAGCCAAATCCACAAAATTCATCTCAATACCTTAGGATTCTCAGTTTTAAAGCACTTCTTAGAAGAGTAAATCAACTTCAGGGCTATCCGGAATAACCCAGCATAAAGAGATAGATGTGCAGTATTTTCAAAAACCTCACTTAAACCAGGAGGGAGTGAGGGAGAGGGAAGAAGACAGTAAGGTCCTACCTGTGTCTTGAAGCTAACTTTCCCGCTAAGAACTGTGTACCCAAAAAGCTAGTAACAGGTGAATTTCAATAACCGAAACCTGAAATCCCCATGGGGTTTCCTCTAAGCACTTTCTACCACGTGCCTTCTCAGAAAGCTAGTCATAAATGAAAGGAGATTAGTTGAAAAGAGTTCTGCACAACCTTCCAGTATCTCTGAAGAATACCACTCTTCGTTGTCTTGAATGGAAAGCTCTCTAAAGTGAAGTAGCATTCCTGCTCTTCCACAGCGTGGAAGGTAGTAAAACTAGATGGCAGCCTGCAATGGGAAATAACAGTGATCACAGAAGTCACCAGAAAAAATTCAAGGAAAGTGATTTCTCACAGGGAAATTATCCCATTTTCAGAACTATATTCTTTGAAGAAAAAAAAGTAGTTAAAAATACCATATTTCAAATGTGTACAACACAGAAGATCATTGGTTGGTTTCTGAAAGGATGGCAGAAAAGATTTGTTGTCAGAAAAGGAAAAGAAAAAATCTTTAAGGAAATAAGAAAAATGACATCAAAAGGGAAATTAATTATTTACCTCTGCACAGAAATGAAAGTATGGAAGACAAATGTCCAAAACACATGTACTATTAATAGTCAGGGAAGAAGGGACTTTGGTCTGAAATGTGCCTGAACAGGTGAAGACAAAAATTACACTAACTGAAAAATTGTAAGGTTTAACACTTGAACAAATAAATAATTCCAAGAAAATAGCAAAGAATGAAATTAGTCTTGCAATAGGATACATACTGTGATCTTCTGGCACCAAAAATGAAAAAAACAAAAAACAAACAAAGTCAAATTTGCCTGGCAAATTTGGTGCCCTACTATGATGGTGCTACAGAACTGATGGACAGGGGCAGAGCAGTCAATGTCATCTACCTGAACATGTGTAAAGTATTCGACACTGTCCCACACAACAGTTGGCAGATGCCAACCTGATGAAGTTTAACCATAACAAGTATAAGGTCCTATAGCTGGGTCAGAGCAATCCCAGGCACACATACAGGTTGGGCAGAGAAGAGATTCAAAGCAGCTCCGCGCAGAAGGACTTGGGGGTGTTGGTCGATGAGAAAATGAACGTGAGCCGGCAAGTGTGTGCTCGCAGATCAGAAAGCCAACCGTATCCTGGGCTGCATCAAGAGGAGCTTGACCAGCAGGTCGAAGGAGGTAATCCTGCCCCTCTACTCTGTTCTCATGAGACCTCACTTGGAGTATTGTGTGCCGTCCTGGTGTCCTCAACATAAAAAGAACATGGAACTGTTGGAACAAGTCCAGAGGAGGACCACGAGGATGATCAGGGCACTGGAGCACCTCCTGTATGAAGACAGGATGAGAAAGTTGGGGCTGTTCAGCCTGGAGAAGAGAAGGTTGCGTGGAAACCTCATAGCAGCCTTCCAATATCTCAAGGGGGCCTACAAGGATGCTGGGGATGGACTCTTCATTAGGGACTGTAGTGATAGAACAAGGGGTAATGGGTTCAAACTTAAACAGGGGAAGATTAAATTAGATATAAGGAGCTCTTTACTGTGAGGATGGTGAGCACTGGAATGGGCTGCCCAAGGAAGCTGTGAATGCTCCATCCCTAGTGGTGTCCAAGGCCAGGTTGGACAGAGCCTTGGGTGGCATGGTTTAGTGTGAGGTGTCCCTGCCCATGGCAAGGGTGTTGGAACTTGATGATTTTAAATGTCTTTTCCAGCCCTAACTATTCTATGATTCTATAAATACTTTATGAAAAAAACAACTTGATTAAATGGAGCACTAAGAAAATAGCTTAAAATATAAGCATTACTAGTGTTACTACTCAAACCAGAAGTATTTAGACCTTTTGTGTGTGAATTTACAAATATCTGGAGCAGGGCAGCTGAGTAAAAAGACAATATATTACTTGTTTATGTGATTCTGTGTCAAGATCTTCTCAGCAGGAGCTCATAGACCACATTAACCATTATTACCACTGCTGTGAGTTACTCAGCATCTCCCAAGCAAATGTGTTAGATTGAGTAATTTTGCCTCATATTTTATAGGTAATATTTCAGAAGGTTTTTTTTCGATTTAGGAAAAGAAAAAAAGGACAAAAAATATTATTGATGTAATATTTAACATCTTTGTGAATCATGAGTCAGTTTCTACACACATCTTTAAGAGAGGAGAAAACAAGAAGGCATTTTAGAAAACACTATAAATTACATAAAAAAAAAAAATGGCAAGTCTTCCTTCCATATTGTTGTGGGCTTATATTGCAATCTCTGCTGAAGTTAGAAATAAGTAATGTATCTTACTGAAAAGAGACTTCCCAGCATTTCCATTAGAGTAAACATTTATGCCTACCCCAAATGGTTCATAAAATATCTTAGATTACATATACTCCTCATACAAAAGCTAGTTCTGACTTTCTGTACCTCAAACTGGGAATTTGTCACAACCAGGGATACGGCAATGTTGAGTTAGAAAAGTTCTAAAATGGGGTAAGAAAGGAAGGTAGGCCTAATCCTTATAGTCAAGGTGTGGCACAGTCTACGCATTTGCTCCAGGTTAAGTAGAATACAATGGCAGTAAACAATTCAAGGGCACCCTGAGCTCCAAAATGTCTCCCTACAGCTTTGCAGACAAGTGTAAATCAAAGGATTTATTTCAGTTAGGTTTTTTTAGTTCTCCATGCCACAGTAGAGTGCTACTTCTGTCAACAGCCCAAGCACAATATTATTGAAAGTCTCTTGATCTGTGAGGATATTTTTCCATAGTGCCCAGAAAACCAGAAGAGACTGGAATTTTTCAGGTTTTGCCAGTCTCTGTGTATGAAAACAGACTGTCTTACGCTAAAAATCACTATTTTTTATACCCTATACAGAAAGAAGTGAGGTAACCAAATCAAAGATCTCCCATTACTTCTGATTATTTTAAAGCAGGGTCTTTTTCAGTCATTCAGGCAAGAAGGAGAAAGAAGAACCTGCAAAAGGGCAAAGAACAGATCACAAGAGGGAAAAGGCATGCAAGAGGAGCAGCCAACTGGAGAGAGAGGATATGCAGAGTCTGGAAGATACAAACACAGAGGGAGATAATGCACAATAATGTTAGAAGGAATGTGCAGAATGAGAAACTGTACAAGAGTAAACAGAAAAATGAAGAACACAAATGGAAACTAAGGGAAAAAATGGTGTCTAGCACACTGGCAGAAAGGCAGAAAAATAGGTTATGTGCAGTGGAAGACTAGAAGCTTGAAATAATGAGAGGTGAAGAAAGAGCAAGCCAGCAGGTACCCAAATCAATTTAAGCTTCTTAAAGGCATCTTCATTCATGAAAGCCTTATCAGAGGAATGTCATTTTAATAGTACCTGTCTGCAGTTGAATTTCTATGTTCAGGTGCTCCCACACATACTCATTTGTGACAATAGTGCAGCAAAAAGCAATCATGAAAAAATACACACTGCTGTCAGACAAGAATTTTTCTTGATTCCTTATTTATGTCCTACAAAAACAACATTTCTTAAGACTCCAGTTAGTGCTTCTACAGTCTGGGGAAAGAATTCTTACAGCATTTTTTGTTTTCAGGCTGAAGGGATGAATGAAAACTGCAACCACAAGTGCTTTCTTACGGAGCTTATTAAGAGTTATGCTCCATCTCACCTCTTCTCCAGCTCTGCAATCCCACAGAAAGAAAGACTGATGAATCTCAAGAAGGCACAGACTGCTTCAAGCTTTGAATTCCCCAAAGCCTGGAGAGGGTTACCAGGAAAAGGAACACGCAGGGCCGGATATACTCTACTGAAGAGAGATAGCTACTGTCTCAAAAAAGCGGGGAACCAACTCAATCTGCCCTAAGCAAAGTGGAATGGTAACAGCTGTTGAAACAGTAGCATCTACTTTAGGGCAAACCTCTACAGCTAGCAGCAACAGAGCCGCAGGCAGTAAGAAAGATGAAGAGAACAGTTTAATCTGAAAAAAGGTGGTGACATTACATGAGGGAGGATGTCCTTAGAAGGCTTAGCTCTTTGAAGATCCGGTCCAGAGGCTGTGGGTAGGAGAAAGGCAGCATGGACACATTTGCATTAGAAAGGATGATGTCTTATAAATAGGGTGTGGGGTTTCTGATTTTGTACTCGGCCAAGGTCTATTTCACAAAGTAAGCAGTTGGGTCCACAGCTGGTTTCACCAAAGATAAGACAAGGTGGTTCTGTGTTCCTACAGTACTTCACCTCTGTGACTTTGTTGCAAATGGCCAAATAAAGCCAATACAATTTAAGACAATGTTAAGACTGCTGTAAATGTGCTTCTTCCATAATGGTTCTTAATAGCCAAGGATCCTCTGAGTTACCTGCTCTGTCCTGTCCCCTCACCCTTGCCAGCTATGATGGATTTGCAGCTCCTGAGAATTCCTTTGTGTGAAAGAGAGTCCATTGACCATTCAGAGGAATTTTCTACATATTTTATACTTCTGGCTAATCTCCCGATAAGTATAGAACAGAACAGATTAATTACCAGTAAAAACAAATTTATAAACACCCAAAACATTTTGACTAACAACATTTCACCTGACACATGTTACCAGTTGTCTCAATACATGGATGTTAAGTATATTGTGCAGTCACTCGATATGTACAGAAAAAGCAATGAATTAATGCATATATAACCAAGAAAACCTTGTCTAAAGTGCTAAGATCATTTTCTGTCTGATGCCGTTCAGTATTGCAGCTGGAATACTGATAAGTTATATGATATTATTAAATAGTAATTGAGTTAAACATTGAACTAGCTCATAAGAAATCTATATATATTTTAAATAATTAAGCATAGCAATTACTGGATCTTATATAAGCTCCTTTCCTAGCCAGCATTATCTGTAAAACATTTATTGCAGCACAAATTACAACATTATGCAGTTATTAATGCATTCCAAATTTTAAACTGATTGAAGTTTACTAGGAGGGATAAAAAAAAATCTTTGCAATAATAGCCCACCCTGAATATTTTATGGAAATCAGAGGCATTTACTAACTACAAGCTCTGTATGAAAGAAAGTTAATCTGACTATAAAAAAAATTAATGTGACTTACCACAGAGACTGCCTCATAAAAATGTTAAGTCAAATTAAAAACAAAACGGAAAAAATTTGTGGCTCATTAAATTGAGTAGATTGCTATGAGGAATAGGGAGGACAGGTGCGCTTATGCCTGTATCTAACATAATTTTCTGGGTTTTTCTTTTTTTATTTTCTTTTTTTTTTATTTTAAAGTATCACTGTTGTACAAGATCCATTTCCAACAAAAAGCCACTACCTTGATGATAGGTTTACATAAAAAATTAAATAAAAATATATAGAAAAGATATAAGATGGTGATAAGTGTTTCCATTACCCAATCCAAAGCTTTTGAATTTGAAGGAGTTTTTCCGAATAAATCTGCAAAGCCAACTGAGGAATTGCAAGGAGCCTTCAGAGTAGACAGTGGAGCTATACTAACCCAAACAATACCCAAAGCAATCATTATCACTGTGTAACTGGAGTTGGCTTCTTGTTTTCCATCGAAAATGCATCTCCATTTCAGTGTAAGACTTGTCACTCTAAAATGAAACTGAAAATTACATAATTATATGATTCTTCTTTCAAGAAGGTGGTAAATAAATTCAGATGTACTGAATGGCATGAGATGGGCAGGCAGGTTAAACCCAAGCAGCCAACTGAGCCATGAATAACAAGCTGTTAGATACAGATATGTTAGGTCATCTGAGTATGAAAACATTGTCCGTGTTTGCAGATCTCTAACATTTCTTTCCTGCTTCACTGGTATGATAAAGGTCAGCCTAGTATGTCAAAAGAAGCAGGCAGAGAAGCCAGCCACAACCTGGTCTGCTTGAAAGAGGCAAATTAGTTTGTTTTTCATTAGCAAGGAAGCATGGTAGTGAGACTTGCCTCCTGTGAACATTTTTTTCTGGTAGAGAAAGGGCTGCACAGGTCAAAATTGGGCCAGGTGACTCTCCTGTAATGCTCCAAAAAGCTATGCCAATGCTGATGAGGGCAGAGTGCTTCAGGCTTTGCTTACTTCAGCATGCCTTGTTCCTCACATCCCCCACTGACAGAGTTGTAGTCAGTGGGCTCATAAAACTGATCTGACTGATGAGGATCTCTAGGGAAAGCTTTCAAAGGAGACTACCACCTACCTCTGTTTCAAAATGTACATCAACCAGCTAACAACTTCCACTTCCCACCTGCAGATAGATAATTTGGTGGAAGTACTTAATCAAGCTCCTGTGCTATATTTAACTCAACAGATAGTCCCACAGGTGAAAAATATTCAGCTAATGAGGAATAAAGAAAAAAATTTAATAGTAAAATAGGCTATCAAGTCACAAAATAATATGCCTTTGTCATACTTAACATCATTAGAAATCACACAGCAGTTCAGTCCCTTCAAATAATAAAGAACAGAAATAAGGTGTAATGCTGACCTCTGCAACCCTCTATTTTTACAGTCCAACTGGCTTTCTGTCAGGGGCAGTCTTTGACAGAGAGGGTTGGCTGGGCAGGAGGATACTGAAGTTGTAGCACTACACACTAACAGCTCACAACTCCTACAGCCTGCCTGGTCTATGCTTCAGGTCACTACATCTTCATGTGGGACCAGAATAAATGCTTGGAAGACAACAACTGTGTAGATTTCTCTGTGGGGTCAATATAGTACATTTTCTTTGAACTACTTCACCACAAGGTATCTAAGTTCTGACTACAGTGAAGTTCCCATATAGGGTCTGACTCGAGTGAAAAGACCTTTGCTCTGATTTGTCAGGAGTTGTCCTCTTTCCTCAAATTTTGCCTGCAAGTGCTGCTGTCTCTCACAGGCAAACAAATAAGGGCAAAAAAACCCAGAGGAGCAATTTAAGAATCCTTCACATCCCACACAGAGATGTTTATTTCCTACTGCTTTGCTTTTCCAGAGAGAAGCCTGCTGTTCATTTACATGGGGAAGAACTATAAAAAGGAACATACAGCAACAGACTTTAGTTACCAAACATGGCACAGTATGTTAACTCCTCTTTTACACTCATAAGATTCAATAGAAAACAAATAAAATAATCTGTCTGCATGCAGAAAACCTAGAGAAGTTATATTACCCAAGTTACACACAACCTACAATTAGTATACCGCTCAAGAATAGTTCCTGCTGTAAAAACTACTATCACACTAGGAATTTAAAAAAATTATTTTAGATACGTTGTCTGCAGATATTCTCAAAGATAAACTTAAACCATTGTAGCTATAAATCCCAGCATTTCCTATATCTCTGGAAGGCATCATTGCATCTTAGGGAAATGTATACTAAGCACATTGACACACTTAAAGTGGTTGAGTGGTGTTAACACCACTAACAATCTTACAGGTGCAGTTTAGCACTTACTGGCAAGGGTGAAATACATGACATTTTTTCCTTTGAGCAGACCAACTCCTTTTCTTTACTTTTTTTGTAGGGCAAAACTGTCGAAAAATGGTCAAAATATGTTTTCTATCATGTTTTTATCAAAAACATAATGATAGGATTGTATGAGTTTAACTTCCAAGGTACACTAAAAATTATATACAGCCTCCTGTGGTATGCAAAGCCAGGAAAGTAGCGATTATGCATAGGTACATTTCCCAAGCAGAAAGAACCTTTCTAAATTCAGTTAGCCAGAGTAAACAGGCAATTCAAGAACTATACAAGCATATTATTTCACTGTTTCACTGAATTTTAATTGAAGAGCAAAAGCCACTGTGTACAATAGTGTTTATCTCAGTACTGACCATTATCTTGAATGGCTCCTGTGGAAGCTGTTACTGTCTGTTTTACTTCTGTAGAGTTGTTAGAAAAGTGTTGTCTGGACACAGAATCCTCTGGATTATGGCTTCTTTTGTCCTTCCTTCTGGGAAACTGAGGTGAGGAACTGTTTTCTCCTGGCTCACTGGATCCACTGGTAGATTTAGATTGCCGATCACTTCCCTGAAAAGAAGTGTACATATTTATCATTGATGTAAATGCCAACATTTATTTTTTTAGTTTCAATTTTATTTCAAATTTTTAATACTAAGGATTGGTGTCAAGTGTTAAAGGAACATATTAATTTAAAATCAGTACAGTTATATGATATCTTAAACTATGCAGAAAACTGTGAGTATCTCATCAACTTACTATATGATCCAACTGATTAAATGTTCCTCAACAATGCCCAGAAGAAAATAATACATTTGTTATAAGGAAATAATGTTTCATTTGATGAAAAGAAAGCTAGGGTATCTACATGCATGCATGTGATGTACTGCTATACCTCGTCCACGCATATGTGTGGAAAGCCACAAGATGTAACAAATACAACTTGTAAGGATTCACTGCCTGTGTAAATGAGACATAGGCATTAATCTAAGTGTCAAAAGCAGCTGGGAGAGGATGAGAGTCTTCATATGGCAGTAACACTGACTGCCAAGTGGACACTTAAGAAAGAGGTCTGCCCACACATCACCTCTGCATCACCTCCGAAGACATTAGCCAGTTCCTCTGCTTACTCTGTGGTGTATCCAGAAACAGAACCAGAAACCTGATCTGTACTTTTACACCTTTGATGTGTGTATGATCCTGCATGTACTAGCCAGAGATTTTACTACATGTACACATTTTTCTTCAGTGTAAATCTATTCACAGTCAACATCATACAAATCTGAATTGTATAGGTTCTGTTGATATCATTCCAGGCTTTACAAAGACTTTACCAACTGAACACCCTCGCCATTGCCTCCTACTTTCACCAGTCTAACGGTACATGCAGTTTTTTCCTAATCCAGTACTGTCAAAACACTGGAACTGTTCACCTTATCACTGACTTATCTGAATCACAGAAGACAAATATATTCTACTGCACTATTTCACTCACTGTAGCTGCATGAACAACTCATGCCATTTTTGAACTTGCCCACCAGAAAGGCCATTCATTCTGTGATGTTCATACACAATTCATTTCACCTCACTGCTTAAGTTAAAAGGTAATACTATATAAAATTAAAATCTTTCAGAAAAATAAGTCCTGAACAAAATCCTGCATCTCTTGAAAATATCCTGCATACACTACTACATTTTTATGTGATTCTGTTAGTTTTCATATAATCAGTAGAAATCAGTTCCTTTTAAAATATCTTACTTAAATAACTGTTTAGCTTTTATCATCTTATCTACCATTTATCTACCAATACCATCAAATCTACCACTTATCCTTTCTCTAAAAAGAGAAATAATGGCATGGCAATATTTCAGTCTGTTCTAATTCAAACTGAAGACTGTTATTCTCAAGCAATATTAGTAAGAAAGTGTAGATATCAAACTGAAGTAAACAGTTGTATGATTTATACCGTTTCAAGTGTTGCATTACATATTTAAGAGCAGCAGTAGGTATTCCTGCCTCCTTATGTTTTAACATGTGTTATTAGCGTGTACTACAATCCCAATGAATAAAAGTGAATATTAAATAACTTCCTCTCCATGTTGTAAAATTATCATAGAAGAGGCAAGAAGCTAAAGATAACAAATGCTAGAACTGCAAAGCTCACATCTTAAAACCAAACAGCACTTGAAACTATGTTCTTTACTGAGGTTTTATCTTTGCCTGAATTTCAACAGAATGGAACAGTATATTTTATTGCTTATTTTTTTCAGTGGCTCCACAGTTTTTTGTTTTATAAACAGTGAATGGACACAATCAACTACTACAATTATAATGACAGAGTGTGAATCTGACTCTCCATCGTCTTGTACTTGTATAGTAAACAGCACTTGTACAGAATCTGTGCAAACAGATACTTATATTCTGATTTGTCACCGTTTTAAATCCACAGTGGACTCATTTGTACACATATAAGTACCTATACAGGTTACAAAACAGTGGAGGCTCAAGCTCTGTATTTAATGGTTAGCTAGGACAAAACACATCAGATAGGAAACTGTTTTAGAGCCTTAATCAGACACAGCATGCAGAAACATCATTTTGTGCAAGATGTTCTGTAAAAAGTTCTGTGTTTTTCCTCTAGGTGTTTAGTTTAAATGAATAAATAAATAAACACATAAAGACAGCTGCCAAGGTTTATGGGAAAGACCTCAAGGCAGCAGCCAAACTTTGCTATGGAAGGTTTTATAACAAATAAAGCAGCCATTATTGCAATAATATTTTCTCAGATTTCTCCTGTCTAATTGACACTGCAAATAGCTACAGATTCATCAAGCTTTCATAAGCATACCAGCAGGTGGCTGTGGATTTTTTCACTTCACATTTAATTAAAACCCAAAGGACAGGGACTTTCCATCTACTGAAATTAAACGAAATTAGAAACAGATTTTATTATGGCACTTGATACTTACACTGCCTTTAGACTTTCGAGATCCCATAATTGGAGGTAGTGCAGAGGCTTTGGAACTGCAGAAATAAGCCATATCTTAAAATTATGCTGTCACTACCATAGACACTACATATCAGTCAAATATCATCAAGTCAGCTATGGCAACAGAGTTAACTCTTTTATTCATTGTATATTTTTACTAACAAAGACATTACATTTCCCCACAATGCATACTTCATATACTGAAAATTTGCAGAGCAGCATTCAGTGAACTACTAAGTGAAAGGTCTCTACAACTATTATGATGAAAAGTTCCAGCAATCAAAAAAAATAATTGGTTTACATCAGTTGATCAACATAGCTTTTCATTGTTCTTAAATTCATTGTTGCAAATGCTGTTTTCCAAAACACTCTGAAGTTATTTACATTGTCTACAGTTGCTCACTAAAAAAAAAAAACCAACAAATTCAGAAAAGTCAAAATACTACTTCTTCTGACATTAGTTTTGTGATACACGTTCAACGGCATGTTTATGAGGTGAAATAGTCTTCCAAATTTCCATTTTCTCTTTCACTTTTATCTTCTCAACTTTCTCAGAAGTTATCAATAAAGTTTTACATCCCTACTAACCCATCCATCTATCCCTCCATCCATTCCTCATGATGACTTTGTACTGATGGTACTTTGTAAACATATTGACACACACAGGCATGTAATAATTAAACCACACACCTATAGAACTTACCCCTGTGGCCTTCTCATAGATTTGCGAAACAGCAGATCACCATATGGCAACTTCTTAAACTTTTCTCTACCTGCTGCAACATAAATTTGCCCATTCTCCAAGTCTGACCCACTCTGAACAAGTTTTCCATCTACAGTGTAAAGCCTGAAAAATATGAAAATTCTTAATATAATAAACCTTGTTAGGTGCATTAAGAGAGTTGAAAGCTACATTAATCTAAATGCACTAAATCATGTTGAATTTCCAGATATGAAACCAAATAAAGTATAGCAGATGCCATACAATGATCAGTCACAATATAAACAAGACAAGGTAAGACAGAGAAAAATAATAACCTAAATCACAATTTATATAAAATTAATAAAATATGAAGTGCTATGAAGGATGAAATACTTTCATAATTTCTAAAAGTAAATAAATTACTTTATACTTAGAAGGTTGTTAATGTCTTTCTCCTGACACCTTGAAAGGTTCATTCCATGCGTTCCTCACCTCTCTCATAACAAGTTCCACCTCCTATCTGTGCTCTGGCCATTCATGGCCACTTACTTCAAACCCAGGACCGTCCATCTACCACAGCATGGACCAGGTGGTCAGGCCCAGTCAGCATAGGTTTATTAAAAGTAGGTCTTGCTTGACTAACCTGATCTCCGTCTATGACAAGGTGACCAACTTAGAGGATAGGAGAAAGGCTGTGGACACTCTTTCCCACACCATTCTCCTGGAGAAACTGGCTGCTCTTGGTTTGGACAGGTGCACTGTTTATTGGGTAAAAAAAACAGCTGAATGGCCAGACCCAAAGAGTTGTGGTGAATGGGGTTAAATCCAGTTGGTGACCAATCTCAAGTGGTGTTCCCCAGGAGTCAGTAACGAGGCCAGTTCTGTCTAATGTCTCTCATCAGTGATGCGGACAAGTAGACCAAGTGCACCCTCAGGAAGTTTGCAGGTGACACCAATCTTGAGGGTGAGAAGGCTGCACAGAGGGATCTGGACAAGATAGGACAAGGCCAGTGGTATGAGGTTCAACAAGGTAAAGTACTGGGTACTGCGCTTGGACTACAACAACCTCATGCAACACTCCAGGCTTGGAGAAGAGTGGCTGAAAAGTTGCTTGGTGGAATAGGGTCTGGGGGTGCTGACTGATGGTCACTGAACATTGGCCAGCTTGTGCCCAGGCATCCTGGCCTGTATCAGAAATAGCATGGCAGCAGGGCCAGGGAAGTGATCATCCGCCATACTGGTGAGGCTGCACCTCAAATCCTGTGTTCGATTCTGGGCCCCTCACTGCAAGAAAGATATTGAGCTGCTGGAGTCAGGAAGCTGGTGAAGGGTCCAGAGCACAGGTCTTTTGAAGAGTGGCTAAGGGAACTGGGGTTGTTCAGTCTGGAGAAAAGGAGGCTCAAAGGAGACCTTATCGCTCTCTACAAGTATCTGAAAGGAGGTTGTAGTGAGGTGGGGGTCAATCTCTTCTCACAAGTAACAAGAAACAGAACAAGAGGAAATGGCCTCAAGTTGTGCCAGGGGTGGGTTAGATTGGATATTAGGAAAAACTTCTTCACCAAAAGGGTTGCTAATTACTGGAACAGGCTGCCCAGGGAAGCAGTGAGTCACCATCCCTGAAGTTTTTTAAAAGACATAGATTTTGTGCTTTAGGACATGGTTTAGTGGTGGACTTGGCAGTACTAAGTCAAAGGTTGAACTTTATGATCTGTCAGGTCTTTTCCAACCTAAACAATTTTTTCATTCTATGATCTCTGTGACTCTTTGCTGTGCTTGCAGTGTGTCCATGCCTTTTTTAAGTTCCCTTCATGAAAGTACTCTGCTTTTCTAGGTGCCTCCTGTTGTATAAAAGTACCTTGGATTTCTAAGTGCAAAGACAGAAAGTTCTTAAAAGTGAAATTGCAGCTTTTTAAATTCTTGATCACATTGCTGCTTCCTTGTGAAGAAGCATGCCAACTCTGAAGCACCCCATTTGTATTACTTACATTTACTTTTTAGTGCAAACGTTTCACAGGCATGCCAGCAATTCAAAGAACAATTTATGTTTTACAACATTAGTTACACACAAAAATGAAAATAAAACAATCAGTCTAAAATCAGCAATAAGCTTATTTCTGAATTAATCTAGCTGTGTTTTGCTAGGTTACATTTTGCTTTGGGGAACTCCGGATAAAACAGCAAATCAATGTACCAGAGTTTATGAACTGTTCTATATATTCGTATGGTGCTGCAGCTATATAGGGGTTCATACAAACAGGACTGTGGACTTTTGTTCTCAGTCTTCACCTTTGCTTGCCTTTTAATATTATATTTAATGCAGCCAAAGTTGTTTGTTTAATATAACTCCCAAAAATGTTATGGATTATCTGGCAATTTCTGGTGTATTTTTCACCCTGAAAATAATAATAATCATGATATCTGAATCAAACATAATCAGCCACTGAAGATGAAAGTGAAATTAAAAATGCATTCTTAAAAAATGGCACTTCAAACACATAAATATTGATTTAACAAGCATCACAAAATTTTTGTGACACTTAGTTCTGAAGCCTTTTACCCACCCACCTGACCACAACCATTCATAGACCAGCTGGGTTCTCTCTGGCTACTATTACACAACAAAGGTGTCCTTGTGGTCACTTCTTCTGGTCAGTGGGGGATGACTTAGGACTTGTCCTGTGGGATGTCAGTGGACTTCCATTTTCTCTCCTGTATCCAAGCCAAAAAGTGGCAGCCAAAACAAAGCAAGCATACAGGCTGACAAAGGAGACAGCAAAGACACAACCTGCGGGACCAATACCCCCAAATTCCCAGTTGCCAATGCACCAGGTACCTGCCCATCAGGTTGCTCTACCCCATCTCCATGCACAATCTGACAAGCAGAAAAGCTACTCTGTCATTTCTCACTTAAACCCTATTCTAATGCAGATGAACAATATTTGTTTTTTTAAAAAAGCTACATGTGAAACTGTAAGACTTGGCAGCTTTATACGTCTTTTAATAATATGGAAAAGAAAAACTGCCATATACATACTACAGGTTCTTGTACTTCCACTTAGTCTTCTTTAATGAGAAATTATATCTTCTCAGCATCAGTGATCTTACAGGAACTCCCCTAATGTTAACATAGTTTCAGTGAACCCCAGCAATTAATGTGTAACTTATTAAAGAACAGTGATCACTTTACTAACATATTTAATATGTATTCCTAGCATTTTTAGCAAAAATAAAATGAAAACTGAGTTAATAGAAAAACAGAAAAGGGAAAACATTAAATAATTCAAAATGTCATGCACATTGTCTTATTTTAAAGGATTAAATCTGAGCACTGAAGGGAACCTCTAAAAAGCAATCCTAGCCATGTACAGAATGATTTCTGCTTTCATGTACATCATACAGTTTCACCAAGGAGTGACATCAAGTAATGAAAATAAAATGTGAAAGGCTTTTAAATTGCTAAACAACATAAGAGCAGAAAAAATCGGTACGTTGTAAACCACTGTCACCTTGCTCACTTCTGAGCTATACTAGCTGAGAATCAGATCCAGAAAGCTGCAACATGTGTGCAAGTTTAGTTAGCTGCAAGTAAAAGTGCTAAGTAGCCAGATAATAGGAGCAAAGAAATGCAGGGCTGAGAGGAAAAATTAGACAAGAGCTGACAGTCAACAGGTAGCATTACCTTCATCAGTATCAGCTCTGGGAAAGCAATCAGAAGAATTGAAAGACTACCTTATCTTCACTGATTTGAGAAAGATTTTGCAAGCTTAGCCTCAGACAGTATGTAAGCTGTGAAGAATGATTTTCTACAAAAGACTCTTTCCCATCTGAGGAATGGATTTCTGTAATGTGCTCCGCACGGGGCAGCACTGGAATGTCAGTAATTTGCCTGTGCACACCTTGGCAGCCCATTTACACAATGTTTCTCATGGAAAATGTATATATCAGTTTTCTTCTAAAACTTGCAACAACTACCTTACACTACTTTAGAGAGCTTATTTAGAGAGCCTCAAGGGACTGAAACTTACTTATCCAAGAGCTCAGTTCTTATTCCTGCAAGAATACAACTGAGTCCAGCTGAGATACTAGAACTGGTAAACCCCTGACTACAACTTTGGCCTTGGCTCCTATTACAAGGCTGAGCTGGCTGAGTATAAGGCACATCCTAGTCATAGCACAGGTCTTCAAAAACCAAAGAATCTGCAGTATTTTTCTTGATCTTTTTTGTCCCAATTAATTTGAATATCAAAATTAAAAGGAAATATGGATAGCACCAATTATTGCACATTACAAACTTCTTCACCAACTTTATCATGCTCGCTTATTTTATTCTGACCTGTAACTTAATTATTAATACTAAATATATTGCATCATTATTGTATTATAAAATGCCAGCTAATTAAATATTTAATCAAGAAATAACAGTTGAAACAAGTTGAGTTATTTGCATTTTCAAATAGCAGTTGAAATGAAACCTGAAGGTTGCTTGGAGTCAATATATTCCATTTTGTGACTTCTACAGGTATTTTAATTTTCTTATAGTGAAATTTCCCACGAAGCAGAAATGATCCCTTATATCTACCTATGGAGTTGTAAAAATCATATCGACATGTATCAAATGTATCTTGCAAATATTCAGCTTCCTGATACCTGTGAACAGCCCCACTTCTGATGGTAACTTTTCCTGTAACCATTTCAAGAATATGATCCCAGTGATTCAGTGTTTTTCTGGGAATGAGGAGGCGTGCTACAGGGCTAATGAGGTCTCCGTTAGCAATCAGGCTGAAATAAAGCAAAGCAAAATAATTTAGAGGAGCATTTTAAACAAAACTACTGAAGTAAAGATGCCACCACTCCCCTCCCTGAAATGGCAGCTCACTAAGTGAAAATTCTACTTACAAAATAGTGTAGGGCTCCTGGAGGGGTTTTCGAAACCGTGCTGACACAGTGATTCTACTGTGGGTAACAGGCTTGACCTGCAAGGAAGAAAAGAATTAGGAATTACTCAATCTTCACATTAGGAAAGAGACCAGCAAGGGGGGTAGAATATCTGCAGAAAGACGTTCCTGATTTTAAACCATGAATTTTATACCCTTCCAGTTTCACCTTCTACACACAGCATGCATAATTACTGCTGCAGGTTTATATACATGTTGGAGAGCAGCCACAGCATAGCATACCACAGTGCAACATGGCACAATGTATGGTTTCCACTGAGAGGTCATGATTGTATGGACATCTTTGGTGACTTCTCAGTTGTTGTTCCTAGAGACCCAAAGCAACACTGCCAAACACCAGTTTTGCTTTCTTAGTCTTTACTGCTCATAACCATAGTCCAAACAATTAAACCATCTTCTCTTTTTAACCATAAATATCATATATAGGTCTCTCTGCTAGTATGTAATAATAATAATTATGTGATAATAATAATAATAAAAGTACTTATTATGTAAAAAGTACTTATTATGTAATAAGTACTTTTCCTCTTGTACAGGTCTTTTCATCCAAATCTATCAGTCATTTATAAAGGTTGCTGAATACTATGCTTATTTAAGGGTGATGACTCACAAGTGAACTGCAGATTTTTAGCTCTCAGAATAAAACATAGGCTATTTCCAGCATTATTGCCTGTATTATTTTGAGGAGACACTGTATTGAGATTAATCAGATGGGTCTTCTAGAAGAGGAGAGACAGCAAGAAAGATCATGAGGGACTATAGTGAGAGGATAAGGGGTAATGGGTTCAAACTTAAACAGGGCAAGTTTAGATTGGATATGAGGAAGAAATTCTTTACTGTAAGGGTGGTGAGGCACTGGAATGGGTTGCTCAGGGGAGTTGTGAATGCTCCACCCCTGGCGGTGTTCAAGGCTGGGCTGGACATAGCCTTGGGTGACATGGTTTAGTGGGAGGTGTCCCTGCCCATGGCAGGGGTGTTGGAACTAGATGATCTTAAGGTCCTTTCCAACCCTAACTATTCTATGATTCTATGTTACTGCCACATTGTGCCAACATTTGTGGTCCTTTCCTTTAAGCAAGCAATTTACTAGGCAGTGTATTTACTCCTTGATAATTATTTCATAGATACATGTTTCGTCTTGGCCTCATACAACGAGAAATTTTGTACCAGACTGTACAAGTGCTATGTCTTAATGCCTGAGGTAATTGCAATTCATAGACCAGTGTGCTCTGATTCAGGTGGAAGATCCACACCTACTACTACAGGCCTGGAAAGAGCAAGAGAGCAAGAGATTGTTACAATACATCTCATTAGGGGAAGAAAAGAACATTTTTTGAGACTGCCAAATAATTTAGGAGCTCAGCCATTCTTGCAGAAACATTTAAAGCACATTTTTTCAGAGTATAATATGTCATTTCAATCACCAAAAATGGAGATGAAAATTTATTGAGTCTCTAGGAAGAAAAAGCAAATATATCTTGAGCTGCAACATCTGAAAACATTTCTATTGGTCCTCTCATCCATCAAGGTTATTTGCCCAATGTAAGCAACCTAATAGATGGCTTCAGAAGACAGAAAAAATAAGGTAACTTTCTACAGAGTATGCTACTGAAGTGTAAGGCAATACTGATTTATTCCGATAGTATCAGGTCCTAACATTTAGACTCCAAACAGATTGCATCCGAGCCAGGAATGACTTAACTGTGGCTGGCTGTACACCTTTCTGCATAGCTGCTAGATTGCCAGGCTAATCACCTATAAGGTATTCAATATATAACTAGTATAGCCTCACATTGCTTTTTCTAAAGTTTGATTCCTCATCCATACTTATGCTCTTGATTCCTATGCTCAAGCTCTCACATGCTCCAAACAGTCCATCAAATTAAGTTCTCTGATCCAGCCTGCAACACTCAGGTTCCAATGATAGACACTTTACTGCAACTAGTTAGAAAGCATTCACTAAGTATGAAGGAGCATTTTAGGATAGTCCCATGCGTGTCCGATTATCTAGTTGTTCTTGCAAGCTGATGAAACCATTAATACTAAGGTAGGCTCCTAAGAAGGCCATCATGTTATTGCATGCGGTCCAATCACCCATCCCCTGAGAAAACAAGCAACCTGGCATGTTAAATGCTCATTTATTATTCAAAGGATTGTGTTTCTCCCAATAACAGATACTGTGGCACCAGCTTTCTGACAAGTCTCTCTTTTGGGTTGCTCTATCAAAGAGCATTAATATTTCTAGCAGCCTTCTGTGGTCTAACAAGTCAGCCCTCTTCTTAAACAAGTAAACTTCAGGTGACTGTAAGATGGGACCAGCTTGGGCAGAGACAATATTTGTCTTTTCTACCTAAACATGGCCTAAAACAAAATAAAATACAATTTTGTGCTGTTTTGCTAAGTATGTTTAAATCAAATGTAACTGTCTTAAAAGGGGAAAATAATGTTAGTCCAATATTACATTTGCTAATGTAACACCATAAAAATCAGTGCATAGAAACACTAAGGTGACTATGACACTATTAAAACACCCCTAAGTATTCACCACAGTGCATAGACCAGACCTCAGCTTGTTGGAGCTTGGAACAGAGTAGCCTGGACTAAATTAAGAAGATGTTGGACCACAGTGACACACAGCACTGAAGAGTCTTTTGCCACACTCAACATGAATAGCAAAGACAAATGAACTGTTCTTAGGGTCCACATGCTCTCAGGATGATGTTTAGGCTATTGTTGTTTGTCTGGAAGAGGAGGGGTAACTAGTGTCTTTGGGACTGCTTAGGCTTCTGAAGGTACATTTGACACCTGATCTGCTTTCAGGGGGCAAAAAGACATACAAACTCCTCATATTCATCCAGAACACAGGGACAACACTGATACTGCAAATGAGAGAGATGAAAGGAGGAAAGAAATACATCAATTATTAGAAAATTAAAACCAAAACACAATAAAACAACAAACAGAAGGAAGTGCCTGCCCAGGGCACTGCAAATGAGCTGTGTAAAACATCTCTAATTTTGAAGCTGGCAAGTATGCAGACATGCAAGCAACTGCCCCATAGTATAGTGCAGTACAGTATTCCACAATGCACGTGAGAGAACTTACAGATACCCAAAATATGTTCTGGCTACAGAATAGTGTATCAAGCCCTCCGAGCACAACAGCACAAAACTCAGCACAAGCAACTCTAGCCTGCTCTGAAGCCACCCGTTTAAAACAGTTTGGATAGATCTATGCAGCACTGTGATTTAAAACAAACCAATAAACAAACCCCTCCACCCTATACACTATTCTAATTCATGTGACTGCCCTGTTGTTTTTTGGGGGGGGGGGGAGGTTGTTGCTTTTGGTTTGGGGGTTTTTAGCACAGTCTTCAAGTTACTACCTCTTAGAATTTAGACCAATTTCTGTAAGACCAATGTTAAATTATTTATGGTTATGAAAAGTAAGCCACATAATCTCAATGTACAGAAATATACATTAATAAAAGACCAAGTGTCCAGCCACTGTAAATCAATCCCGTCCTTTTGAAGTACATGGAGTTATGCCAAACCACCCCAGCAGAAGACCTGATCAAGGATTTAACTGAAGAATTCATGCTTCTGCTCCTATTTCCTTCGTAGGAGGCACCACAGCATTGCAGGGTCTGGAATAGCCTGACCCCTCTGGCACTGCAGAGTTACATATTAACAGTGATGTGCACTTGGGTGAAAAGTTTGTGCTTACACTAAGAGACAAGCATCACTAGCCCCCTAAGCCCTTCATTTTCTTTTAATTTCATCAGCCACATTCTCAGCCGATGTTACATCAGCACCTTCCTACTTACATCAGCAACTGTACATTAATCAATGATCTGGCCCCATTATGATTTTATCTTTGAATTTTGTACATTTTCAGTTTGTTTGAAAAGACCCATTCAAGAGCAGCTTTCATATCCTCCTGACAAATGCTGCCAACATTTAGTAATTTGTGATGGGATACTCATCTGAGTTATTACACAATAACATACAGCAGCAACACAAAGTATTTAGGGGAGGAAGGAGAAAGCATTATATTAGTTGAAACTCAGAGGGAACTTTACGCTGGGGACAAGAAATCAGATAAGAATTTGCAATGCAACAAAGAGCTAAAAACAGCTGGAAATACACCATGGAATCACAAATACTCAAAACTACCATAATTTTTACTTTTCTTTTCTACTAAGAATTTGTTGCTCTCCACAGTGCCTCCTACACCAAGAGCAGTGTGGATGATCCTTGCTTCAGAGCAGAGTTACTACCTGTCAAATAACTTTGTAAAGCACCCTTCAGAGTCTAAGAAAAACAAAGCACCTAAACTCAACACAGGCTAGATTCTGGGAGTGGGGATCAATCTGCAGTGTTTGAAATCTCTGTAAACACTCAAATTTCAGAATACATTTTACAAAGAGTCTCTTAGAGCCCAGCTTCCTCTTCAGCTGGAATTCACTGTGGTTGAATTTGTGTTGCTCAATGTTAGCTGCTGCTGAGTACCTTCTAACATTCCTTTGAAAATAAAAATCCAAGATGCACATCAGCATCTAACTGAAATATGGTAAAAAAAAATCCACAACCTCACAGCTACTTTATAACAACATTCAATATATTTTTCACTTATGCTAAAAAAATTTGCTCAATATTAATAAAATTTAACAAACAGACAAAACACTTAGCAAACACATACAACATATTGCACAATATACTTCAGGGTACTTACATCTTCCACTGTTGACTGTGGGCAAAAAAAAAACAAAGCAAAATGATCATCAGCCAAACCATTACCTCAGGCATACTATTATATGTACACATACGAAAAACAGCTTTTGTAAGAAAACCATTTTGAATTAGTGTGTGCATATCCACATCTATATATGTATATAAAGTGTGTGCATGCATACAGAGAGATACCAACTTAATACAATTTTCATACAAAAATTTCTATTATGTTTATGTGGTCCAGCAGACCACACGAAGGACTGAAAATCAACAAAAAATGTGTTATTCCTTTTTAGAACACTATCGATGGGCTTTTGCTCATGCAATGCTCTAAATCAAAGTGGGAAGAGAATGTTACATGTACGGCTTTACAGGGAAATCATTAAGAATGTGGGGTTGCTCAGCAAAGACAAAGTAACCCACACATTGGCCTGAAATACAGATTAAAAAAAGAATATTTTTCACTTCTTTGTTCAGAAATGTATTAAACAGTAAAAAGTAAAAAACATAATCCCTAAAATGGAGATGTAACGAAATGATGTGTATTTGTTTTGATTGGTATGAACCTATTAGTTGATCCCAATGCATAAAGTTTTTGCTTCTATGACTGCTACATTATCCTTTTCACACTTATAATTCAAATATAACTGGAAAGTGGGACAGACCCAGCAAACTAT
This sequence comes from Myiopsitta monachus, assembly GCA_017639245.1. Lineage (NCBI taxonomy): Eukaryota > Metazoa > Chordata > Aves > Psittaciformes > Psittacidae > Myiopsitta > Myiopsitta monachus. The sequence continues at coordinate 46,210,594 of CM029918.1, forward strand.
CCAACCTCCTGCTGATTACTTGGGACTTGCAAGAGGCATGTGACACTTCAGACAATCAGTCCTTGTCTATCAGAACAGTATACAGTTCACTAAAAAGTATTTTCATTGTCCTCTGAAAATGCTGCATATTTAGTTTCTAAAAAGATGAATTTATGCACTTGAGAATAGTTTTAAGCAACAATGTACTGTTCTTAGCTTTTTCCTTTTTCCCCTCCATTGTATATTAGAGACATGCTAAATACAGAGGTCTGGGAGCACATTCACAGGCTGCCATGTGGACACAGGCTAGTTATCCAGAGCTAAGAATTGGTATGACCATCTGATTTCTTTCCTTTTCTTCCCAGAAGTGCCTTCCACCAAAGGGAAAAACTGAACAACTGCAAGATTTACAGGTTTACATGTATTTATAAAGCAGAACAACAGTCAAAAAAACATAACCTCCCTGAAATAGACACTATATGCTGGTTTGATTTATACAGGTTTAAGACTTGCCCTTTCTTCTTGCTATATTAATATAGTCTTGGGTGCTATGAACATCTCACTCATTACATCAGTTTATAACTAACCTTTTCTTTTTAAGTATTTCAACACAATGTCACATTCCAAATTTATCAGCTCATGCAATGAGCCATGGCTTTGCCAGTTTGTTACAATGGTCTGTTTGTTAGTCAATGTGCTCAGAAAAATTGAGAACAAATATTTGCATTCCCTTAGGGTAGAACTGGGGTCAAAAGAACCAAAACCCCATTTATATACACTATCACCACACTGTGATGTGAAAGAAAGGAATGTTCAAGGTTCAGCGATCAAAAGCAAATTAGAATGGTAAGTTTTCTGAAGCTATTACAACACAGGAAACATTTATTTCATAGAAACAGAACTTTTTTTTTTAATGGGCATTTTCATACACTTGGACAGAAGATGCAAAATCACTGAGGTGTTTGGTCAGTACAAAACCATTAGTTATCCTTATACAGTAATTAAGCTGGATAAACTACATACCCCTGGCTACTTTGTGTTGCTAGATGGTACACTGGATAGTATAGAACAGCCTTGAGCAAGAGACTACTAGCCTTTCTACTGGTGCGGATACAAAGCACCATTGAAACTGCTATTAACTGAGTGTATTTCCAGGCTTACATAAATAGGTCACAACACCATGGCAGTACACAAACCTATCAGCCCACACATAGCATAGATGAGCCAGAAATTTAGATTTAAATTAGATAGCAGAAAAAAATTATTCACTGCGAGGGTGGTGAGGCCCTGGCACAGGTTGCCCAGAGAAGCTGTGGCTGCCCCATCCCTGGCAGTGTTCAAGACCAGGTTGGATGGGGTTTGGAGCAGCACTGCTAACATGCTCCAGTGGAAGGTGTCCCTGCCTGTGGCAGAGGGGTTGAAACTAGATGAGCTTTAAGGTCCCTTCCAACCCAAACTCTTCTGTGATTCTACAAAATTAACTATGCCAGCACAACTACGCCAGAACAAATGGCCATGTACTGACTCAGGGAGCCTTTTAGACATCAAAACTCCCACAAAATTCAGAGTGTTTAAAGCCACTTTGTTCCCCTCCAAAGTGAATCGAGCTCCTTTTCAACTATGGTAAGTGATATTGAGTTCACATCCCTTGTGCATCTGGGGATAAGTCTCACTGCATCTAGCTAAGCCCTGAAAAGAAAAATGTTTCTCTTGGGACCCATTACTGGTTTTGGGCATTGAACTAGAGGCCAGATCTTCAGCTGAGATAAATCAGACAATGGCATGGCCTTATCTGCACAGGCACTTAGCCTGTGCCGTGTTCCAAGACAGACCACACCTGTGTTGCTTCTGGATCGCAAGAATCACTTCTATTTCTTCTCCAAGTCGTATGATGTTATTTATACCCTATACTCCTTACAACACACACAGTGATGGCATCAATAATGCAGATTTTATTCAAGCAAAATAGATCCTGATGCTCCTTTCTGTCACTGACACAATACTGACAATTCTGTCTATTTTTCCCAATTCCCTAGACTCATCTAAATCAAAAAGAAGCCTCTGGCCTTCACGGCTGCTCAGAAGGGCTTGAACCTGTGAACAATGACAGCTGAAGAAGCAAAAAGCAACCTTACAAAGATTTTTTTTTTTTAATCAAAGGCAGAAGTTGTTATTGTTTCCAGTAAGTCAATGTAGTATGCAGCAACTATTTTTTAATGAGACTAACATGCCTCATTAAAAGCTTCAGTACCGGCAACTCTTCCCTTGCAGACTCCTCACAGACCAGAAAGAGCAGTTACCCTACAGAACAAGGCAGACGTGTTAATAAAGGCAGAGGCCAACTTTCAGGTTTCATATAAAACTCAATACAGACCATGAAATTCTCCAGTGACATGAACCAATGCCTCTACAAGTCTTTCTGTTGCTCCAAAATGCATTCAATCCTATCTGTAAGCAAGCTGTTAATTAGAATATTCAAAATTGCACAATTCAGGTATACAGAATGATATAAAGAGAAACCTTATTAATTCATAGGCCCTATTAGAACACAGCTTATGCTTTAACTGGATGTCTGGTCAGTTCTTCTGATTCCTTTTGGTATCAGATTATATTCTATGATTCTATGAACACTCAGGATGAGTATCTGTTTTTTATGCTTTGTTGCAGTTAATTACGTTACTAGGATACTAAATACTAAACAATGACATATAAAATTTAAGTATTAAATATGTTGCTCAGGAGATTAAAGACATATCTCATTTTTTTTATCTTTACCATTTGACAGTCTTATTCCCAAAACTATGCTTACAGTAGAATTCCTAATTAATTCAGCATCAGAAAATGAGAAATTCCTTACTGAGTCTGTGACACCAGCAGCAGAAGAAATCAAACTGGTCAGATAGGGAGTAGCAAGAGGGTTAGCTTTGCATATTGGCACAGGAATATGAGTGGACCTTTATATTACATTACATTTATTTCCAGTCATACAATATTTTGTATACAGTAATTCTGAGTAGCACAAGTCCCATTTGTTTCTAAGTCTTAGGAAGGAATGAGAAAAAAATATCCTGTGAAGATAGATTATTTTGACATCAAGTAGCTGTAATTTGAACATGCTGGGATCATTTCTGATATCTATTCAGGCACTCTCTTACCCTCACAAAACTATCTCCTACACAGAGAAAGTATCAATGAGCCATTTCTAATTCAAAGTTAAAAGTGAATCATGATTCCACTCACTGAAAAATTAAAAGGTTTTTCTTAGGATTAGACATGCACATTATTTGTCAGATATCATAAATGCTAGGTTTGAAATAATACAATTATAAATACTGGGATTTTTCATGAGAATATACTTGGAAAACATATGCAAGTATGCTAAGGACAAGGTATATCCAGCATAAACATAACAAAATAATTTCTGAAATTGAGAAAACATTATAAACTTCCAAAAATTCAATTTTTACAAATTAATCCAATCATATCACTGCTGACGGGCGAGTATGGACTCCACTACTAGCAACAAAGATGAGCTTGAAGGATGCAGAAGCAACAATTGCCATAAATGATACCAAATGAATTGAATTTTAAAATGTGGAGGAGCAGCAGGAAACAGACAAATTGCAGCTCCTTAAAATACTTTTACAGCAACATCTCAAATGCTTATTTTTTTTTAAATTGTGATGGTAAGTTGCAATCTACCAAGTCTCAAACACTGTATTTTCCACCTCACACCCCCTTGTCATGGTGTGAGCTGAAGCTGAAATAGAGTTATGGAACAGTAAAATGCATTTACGTAAAACAGTGAAAAAAAGTGATGAATCACTGCAAAAGTGTGACCAGGACAAAACGACTGCAATGTGAGGCAACCATAGCACAAGAAATGTACCCAGGCTGAACATGGGAAGAATCAGGAACTGGAAAAGTAGGACAAGAACTGGTGGGCGGTGGGCAGAGAGTCCCCTACTGCATCCCTCACACCAGGGTCCCCGACACATATCACTGAATCTGACAGTCCAAGAGCCACACTTGTAATGCTAAATAACAGCATCCTGGAATGAACCCACCATTCTAAAAACTGAGTAAAGCGATCCTTCCTCAACCAGCCACACATTTGGCCTACAACCAACCAGCTCTTGCAACGTCTGTTTTCATTCTTACTGCCTTACAGCCATTCCCAATTGATGGTTAATGCTAGAAATGTACCACAGGTCAGCAAGTATTCAAAAACTGTGGACCAGGATGTTTTCATTGCTTAAACATCATAGACAACAGTGTTGAACCTAAGGAAAAGAGTCTACACCATCCTTATCTCTATACAGTATAGAGCTATAAATCTTAAATGTGCCTTACATTGAATAAGACGTAAGTAGAGTTTTCTTAAATAACTTTATAAATTTCAAGTTGGTAAAAAAATCCAAGCAGAACACAAATGACAATGAATCTTGAGCAGCACAAAAAATACTTGCGTCAGAGTTTGCCATGCAATCACCTTGTCCTAGAAGCCCAGGAGAAAAAGTGAAGTGCAGACCAAAACCATAAGGTTTTTACTACCTAAGAAAACCTGTCTGCTCTCAACCAAGGCTAAATCATCTTTATGGGTCAGTAAAGCACCTTAATTCAGGCCTACTATGAACTTTTGATGATAGATGCTGTTTCATATGACACTGTAAGGTTCCTTTTTTGTTTGTAAGAGACTGGCTCTTGAATATCAAAATGCATCTGCTTTTCTTTGGCGATTGCAATTCTTTGCCTTTATAATAATAACACCACATTGAACTAAGCAGTCTTTGCAATGTGTTCACAAAGCTTCATCACAAGAATTCAAAGAAGAAAGGAGGTTTCAGCTGAGCAGTTTTGTGAAACAAAAAATCTCAAAGAGTTGCCTACAGGATTTGCACATACAAAAGCTCAGCTAATTCTTAAGCAGCTTAATCAGCCCCAATGACAAGTATAATTACATCTTTTGGAGTGCACAAGGAAAGACCACCTAGATCACACACAGTGCCTACAGAAATATAAATGTCCATGCTTTACATATTATAATGGGAAAATAATGTTCAGTACCTTTTACAAACAATTAAGCTTATAATAATAAACAAATGGTAGGTCTGTTGGTCCATACTTCCTCAAGAGATTAATTGTTAGATTCCACAAGCTCATCATTTAAAATGTATTTGTACTTGCAGATCACCTTCAGTACAAGAGATCTCTCTTGCAAAACAAGCTCAGTTGCCAAAAGAAGTGATGGATGAAAAAAATACCTGAGGAATAGTTTGTATCACAGCTTTAGCTTGGGTCAGAATGAAATCTTCTTCCTATTTTCTCTACAAGTAACATAACTGTAAAAAGTTTCGAGACTTATTATTATAGTGTGAGGGCTCTGTCAGAGGATTTAAAATAGTCAAGAGCCAGACCATCTGCTGAGACTGACACAATTTTCCCATGCTTCTAGGTCAAGTGTCTTCTTTTACCCTTACTGCTCTGCCTGATTGAAAGGAAGACTGAAATCTGAACTTGTCCTCTACCCGTGCTCTCTCTCCAAAAAGTCTAAACTAAGATGGGATGTGACAATTCTATGGAACTACCTTGTTGCAAAGGCAACCAAATAGGAATTGAAAAAAATCAGGCTTTTCCTAGAAAACTTGTTCCAGCCTTCCATACAGAACAACTATCACAATGCAAGAGACACATCATCATTTATTTGCCGGGATAAACAGCAAAACACGGGGGAAAGAGTATTGCCATGTCAGTAAAATGCTTGAGCCAGATACAAATTCGCCCACACAGGCACTCTTTCACTCTTCACGGTGGCAGTTACTCGCTGCCTTTAGCTCTGATTTCATCTTTTCTTTCTCCCTCTTCATAAGATGCAGCTCACCCTTCTGACTGTCATGAACACTTCTAGTGAAGAGAATTTGTGTCACTGTGAAAATCAGCTGAGTGGCACATCAATCTGATGCTAAAGCCACAGGGAACTAAGGGCCTAAACTGCTGTGCTGTTGCTATTGCTAACATGAAAAAAGTACAAGCAGGCAAAGAAGTGTCTAATACACATAACAGCGCAGCAGTGAGAAGAGACAGAGATGTGCCTTCTAATGAATCAAACAGGGAGAATTTTATTGCTGAAATTCAATCTAAAATAAGGCCTTACAAAAGCAAAATACCTTTGTGGGCTATAGCATCAGTGACTGCTACAAGGTTTCATGGAAAAACATGGGGGTTTTGTTTGTTTCTTGGTGAAAATCTGACAGAATCAAAACTAATACTGCTGCCACTCCTGGTCCTAAAGCACATCTAGCTTTTTTATTTCTAAGTGAATGCCAAACCAAACCAAACCAAAACAGAACTTGCTTTCTCACGTCGCTTTAACATAAATATACTTAGACATGAAAACTTCTGCTACCAGCCCCCTGAAAGTTCATTCTTAGGACTAATGATTAGGGCATGAAAACAATTGTGTTACTCACACACCCAGATAAAAATCGGTAGACCATCACTAGGTTTCATCTCATTTTTGACTCCTTTGGCCAAATAAATCAATCGCATAGTTAAACTCAACATGGAGAGATAAGCTCACCACAGAGACTGGATATTGCAAACATAAGTCAAACAGGAAGAATGAAAATGAGATAATAGACAGTTTATACTAGTTTACTTCAAAGGCAGAAGAGATGGCTGAAAATATTAAGATAATTTACAATTTTATTCCAGAAGAAATAATAGAAGCTTCTCTTATAAAACATGCAATTGTAAGTAAAAAATCCACAACTTCTACAACTACTTCTCCAGCTGCACAGAATTTGTGTTATATCAAGAATCTTCTAAGGATATGCCACAAAACAATCAGCCTTAAAACTAGACTTCAAGTAGCAAGCCTATTGTTGTACTGATAACTGGCAGTATCAGGAGATTCAGTTAAGAGCCTTCCATGAAGACAACTATCTTCTCAGTAAGGGTACACGCAGTTAGTCACACTGCACACTATTAATGAGATTCACATGTAATAGTGAATCCAAACCACTGCATTTTCAGAGGTAATTAGAAGCTATTTCCCCAAGTTATTTTTCCTGTTCTAGACACGCAAAAATAATTTTCTTTTTCATCCAAATACTGTTTTAATATAAAACATGGTCCTACCCACACATTCAAGTATTCAGAAAAAATAGTGAAGACTAGACATGCATCCAAAGGTGGGGTTTTTGGTTCAGAACTATTTCCTGTGTTGGAGGTTCAGGTAAGTGCAATACTACTATGTACAAACATTTTACCATTCCTTCTCCCCCTCCCCCAATTATAATCTCTTACTTAGATCATAATTGAGATAATCATTTGATTCTCTGCCTGCGCACCCTGCAATTAACTAGTTTCACCAAGATTCACAAAATTTGGCCAACGAAGACTCAGGACTGGAAGAAGAAGAAAATGCTGGGGATCAAAAATTGAATTTATGAATAAATGTCATGGGAAAGCTTAGGCAGTGCCTATGTGAAGGCGAGTTGCTCAATTTAGATACACATCAGCAACAAAGCATAATCCTGCTGACTCATCAGTGTTTCATTAGCTTTTCCCACTTTTTAAAAAGTGTTCTTTTTTCTTTGTAAAAAAGACCCACCCAAGCAACAGATAAACATGAATGGCTACACAGAAATAACAAAACTATCTCTACAATGCTCTGGTCAATTGCATAAATAAACTGGGGAAAAAATATGAGTTACAAAGTTATGATCAATTATAAAATGCAGTTGTTATATTTCATAGCCTCTGAACAAGAAATATCTGAGTATCACAGTAAATGTCATCAGGGCACTAAGACCTCAGTTTTGAGGGTCTTCTAGTACAAGGTGTCCTACTCTCTGAAAACACCTGCTACACAAACCATTAAGTTGCTGGAAACATGGCATGTCAGCACAAGGTGAAAGAAACTGAAAAACAAGTGAGTTGATGCTTCCTGCCAGGCAGAAGCTGCAATTCAAATTGTTTGTTGGGAATCATCTCTCCCATACACAATAAAACAGCAAAAATAATGCAGAGTCACGCATCTCACAAAACCCCACATATAGTGTGTTTTGAAGCCTGCAGTTACCTCAGACTACAGCATAGCACTCTTGAAGACAGCATAGGTGAACTTGAAGAATTATGGACTAGAGTTTGTTAGAAGTTTACAACTTACACTGGCAGTGACTGGGAAAAGTATTTCAACTCCCATTTTTTCAAACAAAAATCTCCCTACTCCAGAAAAAATATCAAGTTTTGAAAAAAAATTGCTGGTCCAAAACTCCCCAAATTGTCATCTTTTTTGCATGAGAAAAAAAAAGGCTCTCTCAGATTTATGACCAGATCCAATGAAGACAAGAGATTTTCTTTACTGACAGTCATTAACTGGATGTGGCAATTCAGAAAGCTGAGCAGAAGACAATCACTGCATCATGCTCAGAGCAGTCATTGTAATAATCACTGAAATAATGTTGAGAATGGTAGATAATTGTATTATTACTAAACATAATAAATCTATATATAAAAAACAGACATGCAGGCATGTCACTAACATTAACTGCAGGTTTACTTAATTATTTCAGACATCCTACCTCATTATTGACTTCAGGAGGTTTTTTCTTTGTTTCTCCAATGTTCAAATAGCTGTGGAAGGAAAACAGTTTTGATTACTTACAGAAGCAAGTAACTTACACAATGCAAATATTTCTGCTTTTTTTTTCATACATGAAGTTTTTAAAATTTATCATGCCTCAAAATAACATAAAAAGTAACTAATTTAAGATTTTAATGGAGAGTTAATATAAACCTGCAAGCTAAGCTAACTGGGCTCATACAAAACACAGGGGAGAGCCAATCATCTACTTTCAAGTCACTGGTGGTTAGTACAGACCACCAATAACCCCCTTGTCATAAAGAGGCTCACATACTATTGTGATGTGAATCAACAAATCTCAGCACAATACCAACTTACCAGAGTTTTCAAACTCATCATCTTGCCTCTCAGTTTCTCACAGTAAGTCTCTGATAGATTTAAAGCTTTTCACCATACCCAAGTTCAACCCATGCCATCTGCTAAAATTTAAAAGGATCTACAGTTGTGTTTCAACAGAACATGGATACATCTGAACACTGTATATCCTGGTTTCTCGTGACGGTGATGAACCAATATCATCTGCACAATTATCTTATGAATAAAGAAAATACCAGCCTCAACTGGACAAGAAAACAAAATATATCTATTTGAACTATGCTGCTCTCCATCAGAATACATATTTCCACAAACACACTGCATTAACACAGACCTGTTAGCTAAAACACACAGTGATGGATTAGCTGTATGTTGCCTTTCCAAAGAAAGGGAATTAAATAAGCCTTTAAGCATGAGTAACCCGCAGACTGGCAAACAGGCAGCTGTCCAGGTACCCAGACTATGCTAATTCCTTTCCCTTGTCAACACTGAGAGTCATTAAAGTGGTGCTTCTCATGAATGCAGCTCTCAGTACCTTCCAGTACTGCAAGATATTTTTAGTTCTCAGTGCTGTAGGAAAAGATACCTTCATGGGCAGTTATAACTTAGTACAGCAGCACCTTTCAGCACTTTCTGCCAAGAACTGAACATGAGGAAAAAAGAAAAAAACATGACTGGGGCATCTATTCTATGCCAGGGGCATCAAAATCAACATTAGGCAATGGGCATTTGCTAGAGGTTCACCCTATTCCTGCTTTCAGTGAGAAACCCCATGTGCTTTGCCAGGCTTTTAAGACTAGAAGATCCTATCTGGGAACGTCAGGTGTAAGCACCAGTGCAGGCTCACCAAAAAACCTTTCGCAATGCATCTGCAGCCCTCCAGTAATGTCATGTTCTATAGTTAATAGCTGGGATAAGATTTGTTTGGTAGAGGAAACTTGCACGCCTAGACAAAGTTGATAATTCATGGGACCTGAACAAAGGTGTAGAAGCAAGGAAGAAGAAATTCTTTGAAGGAATTGCAATTGCTTACTAAGGTACCACAAAATGGACACAGGGATTTTAAGGCTCGAGTGTGCAGGGACAGTAAGACACAGCAAGGCTTCTAGGCAATGCTTGAAAGTGCACGCCAACTATTTGGCACAGCTACAGGTTGAGCAGAGAAGAGATTCAGAACAACCCTGAAGAGAAGGACTTGGGGGTGTTGGTTGATGAGAAACAACATGAGATGGCTTCAGTGTGCGCTCGCAGATCAGAAAGCCAACCGTATCCTGAGCTGTGGCCAGCAGGTCGAAGGAGGTGATCCTGCCCCTCTACTCTGCTCTCATGAGACCTCACTTGGGAGTATCGTGTGCAGTTCTGGTGTCCTCAACATAAAAAGGACATGGAACTGTTGGAACAAGTCCAGAGAAGGGCCACAAGGATGATCAGGGGACTGGAGCACCTCTCATATGAAGATAGGATGAGAAAGTTGGGGCTGTTCATCCTGGAGAAGAGAAGGCTGCGTGGAGACCTCATAGCAGCCTTCCAGTATCTGAAGGGGGCCTATAGGATGCTGGGGAGGGACTCTTCATTAGGGACTGTAGTGAGAGGACAAGGGGTAACAGGTTCAAACTTAAACGGGAGAAGTTTAGACTGGATATGAGGAAGAAATTCTTTAGTGTAAGGGTGGTGAGGCACTGGAAAGGGTTGCCCAGGGAAGTTGTGAATGCTCCATCCATGGAGGTGTTCAAGGCCGGGTTGGACAGAGCCTTGGGTGGCATGGTTTAGTGGGGCTGGAACTAGATGATCTTAAGGTCATTTCCAACCCTAACTATTCTATGATTTGGAAAAGGTAAATGTAGCAACATAAAACAGTATTTAAAAACAAAGTGTGCAAACTTCATGTTTAAAAAAACCAAACAAAAACAACTATGGCAAGTTTCTCCAAAGGAACAACAACAACAAAAAAAGTAGTCTTAAAGCCTACAAGACTAAAAAGAAATAAGCTGCTGACCATGGTTCTTGTTCTCTGGCATCAGTGAATTATTTCGAGGAGAACTTAGAAAAGTGACAAAGAAAAGCAAATACATAGTCAAAGGCTTAAATTTGCTATGCAGAGGTCTGGGCATTTCAGCTGTCAAATTTCAGAGATCCACAAATCAGAAAAGTTCTAGACAATGCCAAAGGCTTTTCTTGGGATAACGGCACTCAAAAAAATTCCAGATCAAAAACTTAACCAAAGTATTTCCACTTGCTAAGAAAGCAGAAATACTTCCACTCAATCACTATCCAAGTCAGTGATGAAAGTACAGTGTACTCCAAGAGACGCTGCCAGGGAGAGGAGAGGACAATCTATCATTAATTAATGAGCACAGACACAGGTAACTGGGCAAAGTAAGGAAGAGGGTAGAGTAGCATGCTGAGAAAAAAAGCTAAAAAGGGAAACTACCTCCAGCATAAATAGTTTACCTTCAGGAAGCTGAAAGTCAGGGAAGCAGTCTACAGCAGTGCAGCCTTGAATGTGCATTCTCCCTCACCACTGCAACATCTACAACGTACCAACACACCTCACTGCATATACACCAAAACCCCATGTATTCATTTACCACACCCATAAATTATAAAACAAGCTGAAAAATATGAAAATTCCCAGCATTGGCTATTAATTCTTACTTTAAAGAAAATGTCTACATATTTTTCTAACAGCATAATATTTAAATGCCAATTAATTTATTTAAATATTAAACATATCAGCAGCTTACATTGACCACATACCTTCAAAGGTATATTACATCTAAATATATATAGTACATCTAAAGATGTTATGATTCAGTGCTTGGAACGAGAGTGCTAATGGACAGCAAAGTTTAGTCCAGAAATCACTGCAGACACGGAAGAAGAAGATTCATTTCTCAGCATAAGACACCTGAGAAGAAGCAAATGCTCTGCTGGAAGTGGAGCAATGACACTTTCAGCTTCGCCTTGTCCTTGGATATTCTCTCCTTTCCATTATATTCCCTCACATAAGTGCCACAAGCCACCATTCCAAAGTTCAGTCTATCACAGCAATGAATGTGTTCAATAAGCAACACTGGGGGGAAAAATAATGTACAAACTTCTTGTTGCTGTCAGAGTAGTTGCAGATCCTTTAGGGCAGATGCTTTGGTCTCCCGCAGCTGCAACAGCTTTTATCTTTGCCTGTGACACATACAGAGACATATGCTCTTTAATTCCTTCAATTCCTGTCAGAAAACCTTCCATTTCAATTAACCCATCCTCTCCTCTGACTTTTCTGGCTAAGATGTCTCCCTAAATATCATTCTGTCTACACTGCAGTTAAGAACAAGATCAACATTAAGCCCTTCATCCTGTCATAAATAATGCTGGTAAAAGCATGGCCAACATTTACAGCACTATATAAATAAATACTAATAGTGAAGAACTCCAACTTTGAACACAAAGATGGGAAAGATCTCAAGTCATCCCATTTATCTTCCCTACAGCACAGGGCTATGGCATACTATTAAGGGATATACAAACCAGCCTTCTCTTAACAAGTCCTGTAGACTAGTTTTTCTTAAGGTATTCTCTTTGTTGACCTTAAATACTTAGCTATATTGTTTGATGTTGGAGCCATAAAAGTCTGAAGATCTCTCAACACAAAACTCTGACCATAAAACATAACAAGACAAAAAGAAATGCTCTTTCCCACCCAAAATAAATCCAGTCTGCCCAATTCCCTACACAGTGCATGCTAATGCCAAACACTTACTTACTTTTAGCCTGTTGCATGTAAAATACATTTAAGGGAAGCGAAATATGATGTGCTGACAGCTAACAACTTTCATGCTATCCACAGAATCACAGCATTTAATACCAAAAAGATATGGTAGATCTTTCTTGAGAGATAAGCACTGCATTTGACATGGAAGACAGTACAGAGGGAAAGGGACTTACATGTAGCTTGTCTCATCTTTCTCTCTTGCTTAACCACTGAAGTGCAAGAACCTTCAATAAATGTTCAGAAGCAACCAGTGACAAAAATGGCAAGAGTGCTGATAGAAATCCTGCTCATTACACAGTTTTCACCTGAAACATGATGAGCTCTCCTGGAAAAAGTAGTGTCTTAAACTCTGCAAACCCAAGATGAACCAGGTCCCATAAAGCTGCTAGTTTAGCACATAAATTCCTAACCACCTTCAGAAAGGGGCTCTTAATTCTGAGATTTTGTTGTGGTTTTTTGTTTGTTTGTTTTAATTCAACTGTAAGAAAAATGCCCACAAAGAAATTCACTGCCAGAATTAAGAACCATTACTTATCACATGCAGAGCCACTCAGGAACCACACCAAAAAGCCCAGCTCTCCTCCACGATATCTCAGTTCTGTCATCTCCGTTCTTGGTGTCAAGGGAGGGAAGAGAAAGCAGTCGTCTTTTAAGTAACAGGAGGGACTCAGATATTCTGGTCATAAAAAGTCTATATACCTACCCAAAATGAACAGAAGTAATGGAGAGGTGGATAGCTAAGTAGAATAGTTTAGACTTCATGAAATAAGCAAGAAAGTGTTGGGAATTAAATTCCCAGGCTCATCCACTTCACAGCAGGACTGTCAAGACTCCACCTTTCTCCCTCTTACCACTGAGCACGAATACTGCCACTCACCCCTCAGTTAAGCACACATATCACAACATCATGACATTGCTGCATGCCCTTCAAGTTAAAAGGCTGTTTCTCCTTTTCTACCGTCATGTCAAGGAAATGGCAGTATGTGACTGATGGCTACAGCAGGTTTTCTGTGGCTTGCAGCTCTTTTGCAGTTTTATCTGTTACAAGCACCTTTCCTTTCACCTTGGGTTGCAGTCAAATTTTAAGTCCTCTTTCTGCAATGCATAATAAAGGCGGTGGGAGCCTTCTAAAGTAACACCACAGTGCCAAACCCCAAATCCTGATATTCAAGTTCCATACAAATCTTATATTACATTTTAGCCACTCACTTGAGTTTTTTGAAGGCTTCCCTGCCACCAGCCACATACTGCTCTCCACTTCGAAGCTCCTCCAGCTGCCGGACACGATGCCCACCCCGGGGGGTATAGATGTTACGCACAGCTCCAAAGGGCGCCTTCACCCCAGCTGTCACCTCTTTCAGGAACACCTCAAAGTTAGACACTCTCTTCTCACTGATGACAATGCGGTGCCCCGGGAAGAAAGGGTCCCCGTTGCGATACACCAGCAAGTTCTTCACCGTTGGCTGCGAGAGCCAGGACCCCCTCGTGCCACCACTAGTCATGCTCGGTGGCTTCGGACCTCCCAATGCCTGCACCAGTTTACTCAGGAGAAGCCTCCTGCCCGAGCAACCCTCGCACCTCTGCCCTGACAGCTCCTTGCCAGGGGTGAAGCGCACACACCCAGGCCGGGCCTGGGCACCAGGGCCCACCTCCAAGGAAGCAGAGGAGGGAGCCCAGCGCCGCGGGGAGGGACCACAGCCTCCCCAGGGCTTGCGGCACAGCTAGCTCAGCGTCTCTAGAGCGGCTCCTCCTTGGCAACCAGCTCCTGCTGCTCCCTGGCACATGGGGAGGTTAAGGCCGATTACACTAACAGAGGCAAAAAAAAAACAAAACCAAAACCAAAACAACATTGCATGGAGGCAGATCCAACACAGCTGGAAAATGGACTGCAGGGGACCTACGGCTTCCCAGGGTATTTATCCTCCAGCCTTGCCGTTACGGGAAGTGACTTTCCGCTGCCACCCTGGTTTCCTCGGGGAACTTTATCCCGCAGTTTGTTCATCCTCCCCCTTGCCCAGCGAGGCGACAGCCTGGCAGGAGCCAGACGGACCCAGAGCCATAAAACAAAGCACGGCTCAGTTATTCACCGGGCGCTGGCTGGGGGAAGGAGAACGTCGTGTCTAGAGGCACGGAGAAGGACGCTGGGGCAATGGGGGCAGAGCGTAAACGGACTAAGGCACCCACACCTGAGCGAGCGAAGGGAAAGAAGGAGGGAGGGTAGTCCCCGCTCTGCCTCCTCCTCCCTAGCAGCTCAGGCGCTGCCTAGCGACTGCAGGGCGCCGGGGCTCCCCACCACATGGGAAGGTACCAGCCACTGAACTGCCCTCAGCGCGGAGCGGCGGCGGCGGCGATGAAACGCTGAGCCGGCCTAGCGTTCCAACAGCGAGCGCGGGAGGGGAGAATGCGGTGGCCAGGTCCGACTAGGCGAGGCGGAGCTGCCGTGAGATGGCGGCTCCACGCAGGCGAGCGGCCTGTAAGCGCCGTTACCCGCCGGTAAAGGCCTCCCGCCCCGCCGCTTAGGGGCTTCATACGATGTTGGTGAGTCCAGGATTAACCACCCGCGAGTCTGACCCTCACGGGACCTGGCTCCGCCGTTACGGGCCGGAAGGTAGGCGGTGGCAGGCTGCGGCCCCGGCCGGCAGAGGAGAAGGGTGGGTGGAAACCGCGTTATTCCATTCTTGTCTAGCCCCTTCTTGGGGTTTCTTACTAAAGGGGTCAATTATTTCCTTCTCAAGGATAAAACAGACTTTTACTAGACCTTTTAGGTCAAGGTAACGAAAACAGTAGGCAGGTGCCCAGGCGTGGGGGCAAGGGCAAGCTTCAGCCGCCAGCAAAAAGGTAGTTTCTACAACACGAGTGACTACTTCATGCGCTCTGCCCTGGCTGCTTCTGTGTATTCCCTTGCTGATTCTGACACATGCTTTCTCCACTGGAGATTTAGTTACTTGGTGCCTGATAATTGCCTTTGGTTCATGATTAACATCTAACGATTCCCACTTGTGTGTGCAGGAAGGTCCACGCACAAAGCAAACAAACCACTGAAAAGTCATATTTGCTGTTATTCTGTTCTTCTTTACTTCTTGTCAGTTTCTAAAAATCCCACCTGAAAATTGGATCTTTGCTGCAGGTCACCTGTTGCTATTTGTTTACACTTCCTGCTACTCAGAAATAAAGCTGGGCCATGATTTTACAGGGGAAGAAATACCAGTGGGGTTGAAATTAGGTTCTTGGACCATACAAACTAATCGCATATATTTGCAGACAATTATTTTGTTGGTTTGAGTTTTTTAATGTGCCAACTAACATGATGTCCTCTGAACATCTTTTTGAGATGATATGTAAATGTTGTGGACACTGTGTGGGTGCTTTTTCCCAATCCTACCATCTGAATGGATAAAATTTGCTAGTAACAGAACTAAGCTGCACTCTCCCGGTGTCTGCATAATTTTATTTTGCTATTTGCATTGGAATATTTAAAGGCTTTTCAGTACTCCTGTTATTCTTTGGTTAAGTCTGCTATAATTTGTTCTCTTAAGCGTCCAGGATCAGTCACAAGAAGTCATATAACTCCTGCTGAGCTGGCCCAAACCTGGAGTTCTGTCTGGAAAATTTCAGTTAATGAGACTCAGCGATGATTTGCCCTACTAAACCAAGATCAATTTGAAATACAACATGAACAGTAGCCTGATAAATCAGAAGAATATCCTCGGGCACAATTTATTTTTAACAAAAACACATCAACAAAATGAAACAGAAAAACAATAGATGTTGTGGTTTAACAAAACGTAAACGTGGACAACAAAACATAAAGTAACACACCTCATTCAAAGAAAATGGTGTAAAGTCAAATGAGATTAATGCTGCAGTCTTTCTTAAGTCAATTTCTATACTTCTACATAGTAGGTATGATATAACATGTATAAAAATTACAGTTTTATACCTATTAAGAACCAGATCCAATGGTTGCCATCATCAAACGACTCCCTTAGGTTTCATAGATAAATATATTGGATCATGAAATCATAGTGATACCATTTCAATCTTAACTATTAAAAAACCTTTTTAAACAAATGATCTACTTGAAGCTGCATTTTCTTGCTAATTTTCAGCCAAACATCTCCAGATTGTCCAGTGTTTGGGAAGTAATTTTGGATATTGCATTATCGGAATAGTAGACCTGTTTAATCTCAGATTATTAAAATTTGTAAAAAATCAAGAATGGGTCTTACAGGCTTACTCAATGTACAGATGAGTCTCTGGTGTGTCCAAACCACAAAAAATTCTGACTATAGATAAGTTTTGCTTACTTGACAACACTTTAGGCATGCTTGGGACATGCCTTTTGGCCATACTTTTTAATGCTATCTGCTTTGCTCTTTCCAGGAAGCTGCATAATAAAATACAGAGACTTTGATTCCACTGGATTTTTACCACAGCTTGGGTACAAGAAGCTGTGAAACCTGAGAGAAAATAAACTGAAAATGCCTTAAATTCAAACTGAATTGCTTTAACAGCCCCTTTTCCCCACTGATTGTCGCAAGACTAAAACTGGTCTAGATCTTCCTACCTGGAATTGCTTAGTGTACAGTAAGGACTGCTCTTCCAAATGGATTTTAACACATGTGATGGAAAGAATTTTTCTTCCCTTTTATCTTGCTTCCTTTGATGGGAAAATTACCCCCCTGCTGTGAGTTACAACAGGGCAGTTAACCATTACAGAAAGCAATTTCTGGGTGAGGGAAGTCAAATATGCTGTTACTGGTTAACAGTTAAATTTCTCTACTTGCTGCTGGTTTGCTTCTGTCAAATATAGGGGAGAACCAAACATTTACCATCCACGAATTAATACTGTTTAACATTGATCTGTTGTAACCTGAAATGAAAAAAATATATTAAAAATATGTTTAAAAACTAAAAATGCTGACCTTCACACCATTCTGCAGTCAAATAGTGATATGTCAACTATTTGTCTGCTATTTTGTGCCAGTTTAAGGTGATTTTAGGCCTAATTTGCAATTACACATCATCTTTGGCATAGGTAAGCCAGTGAGTATCTTACTTGAGCATCCATTTTGACACTTGCGCTACTCCAGAATACTGTTGGTCTTTACCTGTAGCCATGCTATTTACAATCACTTTTGTGGATTGCAATAAAGCATCCCCTGAATGATACCAGAGCCTTAAAGCAGCCTGGAACTGGTGGGCAAAACTTTGTCCAAAACTGGGAGCACATTACAAATCCTTTGCAGAATTGCAATGAAGAATCTTGCCCATAGTTTAAGCTTTTCATAGCTGATAGCAGTGCCTCATAAAGACTTCATCTTTCAAATTCAGCTGCTTGCATTTCTGCCCTCTGTCCCTTTACTTGTGCTGCAGTGGAATCTCACTGTTTTCCTGTTCGTAAGGCAACACCTTGAAATTCAGCCCCTGAAAAGCAACCATGAGTGTCCAGTCCACAATGGGCCCATTATCTCACACAAGTCTTTCCAGGATGAAACATTTTTTTTTCTTCAATAATAGGAACAAACCAAAACAAACCCAGAGTATTTCCAAGGTTAGCATGTTTTCTGTCTTGCCTAAGTGCAACCATTGCCCAAAAGCTAAGAAAAACTCAAGCACTACAGCCAATGATAGCAGCCTTCATCCATGAGAATCTGCTCTCTCTAGCCTTTGCAGGGCTGGACTGCTTATCCCCACTATTGTTTCAGTTCCTACACAATCTCCTGTCACATTCTCCACAGTAATGAGACAAGCTGCTGAACCCACTGATGCAATTAATATAAATGCAGAGACACATCATCTCTTTGTTTTGGAGCAATGTCAGACTTCTCATCTTACTTGGACGTTGATGCATGAGACCACGTCAGTCAGGTCAAGTGTCGGGATCACATGATGGACCTGAAGTCAATGAGCACATGTTGGGAGATGTCATGATAACAGAGCCATGGCATAGTGACATAGCATTAAATAGGGTCACTTTTACTGCAGCAAAATGCTGTGAGGTCTCTGGCATCTCAGGACCAGCAGCGATTTTGCAGCTTGTTGCAGGTCCCTGGCAACAAGGCTCAGTGACATGAGGTCATGAAGACAGGAACATGTCCTAGTGCTGAAGACTGACAGAATGCAAAATGATGAAGTTTCTAAATACAGAGAACAAAATTCAGCTTGTTATATCACACAGAGTGCTAAGATGCACACTTAACTACAATTTTGTGCAGCTTATCTAAAAATCAGACTAAACAATAGCAGCCACTTTATCTGGGGTGATCAGACTGTCTGAACTGACAGTTTACTGCATATAAATACTGGGTAGTTCAACTTTCAGACACATGCACTAACTGGAAGAAACAAAAGACTGATGCACTTGTGCAGTTGTAAATTTTAAAGCCCATGTCATAGCAATTTCATATTTTTCTACAACTGCAAGATCAAAAACGCCTTAGAATACCAGGATCAATTATTTTTCCTTAAATAAAGCATTAACCTTAGTTGAAGCTACAGCTTTTGATGACACAGATCAGAGAGTTCTAACCATTCTTGAGAGAACTGAGATAATAAAAGGTCACCTAGGAAAAAGGCTTTTGCAAACCCTTAGAGGCACATGAGGAAATGGTTCTCCATGCAGAAGCACATTCCAGGGGGTTTGCCTGAGGTAAAAAGTTAAAAAATAGCTCCCATGTGGTCTTTGTATAGAAAGTGAAGTCATGCTCTCTAGGCAAAGATTTCTCAGTGTGTAATGGGAGCTACCTTTGATCAAGGTACCTGACACTATCAATAGAGTATTCCTGATTCATTCATGCAACAGAAATTATTCTAAATATGAATGTTATAAAGTTTTCCATGGGGTCTTTTCTCTCTTCTTATTCAGCTGCACTCATCATCCAGTCATCTGCTGTCTGGAAGCAAGCTTATGTTTTTCTGGTTAATCTGCTTTTTGTTTGTAAAATGGCACTCCTGTGAATATATATTTTAGAAGAAACAGGTAATAGGTTCAGGCACGTCACTGTATATAAACAAGACTGATTAAGTGTACAAATCATACACTAGGGAGGTAATATCTCCGTAGACAGACATTCATATGCTTTTCTACCACAGTTCTCGCAAAGTTCTCTAAGGTCTTCGGCAGGGATTTATAAGGAGTCCTCTGATGACACCTATGATTTCATTCTTTTTCTGTGGTTTTCTTTGGTGTTTCTGCACTTCCACACACCCCAGCTGCAATTGGACCAGTCCCTCGTGTCTGCACTGGCATTCAGACGGCAGTGGAACTTACTGCTCACGTCATTCAGGCTCACAAATAGTTGTGTTTTGGATAGCAGTTTCAGGGCTAAGCAAGCCTGTGTGCGAGGTAGCTTCTCCTCTCAGCAGAACAGAGGACAGCCATCATGCCTGTTTGTGGTAATGAGCTTCTTTAACAAACAGAAGATGAGCTTGACTGATTTTTTATTAGATAGAGCAAACTGCTCCCAATGGTTGGCACTGCAAGACAGACCAGGTACCTGGCACTTGTGTACAGCAGAAGCAACAAATTGATATTTAGAGCTGCAATAAATAGATGGCAGTGTGAAATCACCAGGTATCTTTTCTCAGCAGTAGTATAAAACTAAGACATTGTTTCTGTGCTTCAGAACGTAGCCCTGGCTGCCAGATCACATCAGTCTGTTGCCTTCATCTTTGAGGACAGAGGTGATACTTGGTTATCATCTGCCTCTCCAGGCAATTAGTGATGATGACTGATAATGTAGCTATAATGAGATACAGTACCAATACTCACTGGCATACTGGCCTATTACATCATACATACCAAAGTTCAAATCAGTATATATTTGGTGTGAAGTTATGTCATCTTATTTCTAAAATGCCTGTTGTATAAGCAGCCAGAATAACAGACGGACAAAGGAAAACAAATATATCACTCCGGTATCTTTTCCCTTTTTTTACTGAAGAGTATGAAATGTCAGCTGTGTGAAGCTTACTGCAAGTTCATTAAATGTAAATATCTGGCAGATACTCTTCAGATGCTTCCCAAGTTTTTGCATTCCAACCATGCAGAGCCAACATAACCTGCTGATAGATGCCAGCAAAAGTGTGTGTTTATTTCCTCTTTCCTGTTGGTCTTTCTGAGCTGTCTGGTATTTTCAAATTTTAAGTATCTCTTGACATCCAAGAGTATTAACGGTCTTGTGCATACTGCCACCTGCTGTGATTAAACAAAACTTGAGCTAAAACATGTAAGCTTTTAATTACAGCTTTTTATTAATTATAAAGTGGGACGTTTGCATTCAGGCATGCTTACCCAGAAACTGAAAACTTCCAATGGCCTCAATCTACTCATATATGCTTAAGACCTTAAAGCTCATACAGCTCCAACCCCTCTGCCACAGGCAGGGGCACCACACACGAAGACAGGTTGCTTCAAGCCCCATCCAACCTGGCCTTGAGCACTGACAGGGATGGGGCAGCCACAGCTTCTCTGGGCACCCTGTGCCAGGGCCTCACCACCCTCACAGGGAAAGTTCCGCCACCGCATGGTCTACGCGCGTTACGAACACTCCCAGAGGTGGGAGCAGGCCACACACGCCGCGGTGACAACCGCCGGAAGGAGCAGGCTAGGTGCCGCGGAGTGCAGCTGCGGCCACCGCTCCGCTACCAGCTCCACCCGGGTGCGACCTACAGGTCAGTAGGCAGCGGCAGCCGAACGCCGAACCCCGCGTTCCGCACCGCGTGGCGTGGCGTGGCCCAGCCCCTCCGCGGCACCGCCACAGGCCTCACTCCTCCGAGGCAGCGCAAGGGTAACCCTTCAGCCTGGGCTCCTCCCTCGCCGCGGCTGCGCGGTGGGAGCCGGACGGGGCCGGGTCGCGCTGTGCTGTGTCGCGTCGTGTGGTCGCTAAGCGCCTATGTTGCGCACCGGCCTGCTCCCCCGCGCCTTGCGCCGTCCTCGCGGGGCCGCGCGGAGCTGTTGCCGCCGCAGCTGCTGCTGCACGGCCCGCAACTGGGCGAGCACGGCAGGCTGCCGGTCCCGCCTGAGGGCCGCCCTGGGCCTGCTGCCAGGCCCCGGCCGGCCCCCGGCCGTAGCCGTGCCTCTGTGCGCTCGGGGGCTGCGCTGGGCCGGTAAGCGGAGGAGGTGGGGTGGGTTGGGGCAGGCACCGCTGGGTCTTGGTCCTCCTTGTCCCGCCTGTGTGCCCCAGCAGGACTCACTGTGTGGTCTCTCAGGCTTGGAGGGAGGGTGAGAGAGAGGGTGACCCCCCGGACGGGGACCGGAAAACCAAACCGGCAGTCGCTGCGCTCTCGGTACTCGGTATTGGCTTCCTGCCGGGAGGGTGTCAGGTTCGTGGGGGCCTTCTCACTACTGGTACTGCTTAGTTTCTGTGCCAGTGGTTATGAACATGGCTTGTAGCAGGGCAGCACATCATTAAAGGCAAAATGCAGTGTGCTGGAAAACATAAATAGAAGTGTCTTGTCTTTCTTCAGGTAAACTTTATCAACATGTCCCAACAGAGCCCTCCCAAGCCACCTTAGCTAGCGTGGCTCCTGTTTTTGCAGTGGTAAGTATGTGCTGGAATTTCCACCAGCAACGGCAGCTTGTGCAAGGTGATGGTACTCTATTTAAAATGTCATAAGAGCAGATTGATTTCATCTTTCAGAGGACATCCCTAGATCTAAATTGTTGTTTTAAGGTATTCTGACTTGACCTGATAGCAGCCTTCCAGTATCTGAAGGCGGCCTGCAAGGATGCTGGAGAGGGTCTCTTTATCAGGGACTGTGTCAATAGAACAAGGGGTAATGGGTTTGTACTTAAACAGGGTAAGTTCAGGTTAGGTATAAAGGAAGAAGTTCTTTACTGTTAGGGTGGTGAGGCACTGGAACAGGCTTGCCAAACAAGTGAATGCTCCATCCCTGGCAGTGTTCAAGGCCAGGACAGAGCCTTGGGCAATGTGGTTTAGTGTGTGGTGTCCCTGCCCATGGCAGGGGGAATTGGGGAAGCAGGTGATCTTAAGGTCCTTTCCAACCCAGACCATTCTGTGATTCCATACAGCGTTTGTCAAGATGTTTTTCTAAGATCCAGTGTCTGCTGGAAGTTCTCTTGCTTTAATTGTGAAGGCAGGTCAATTCTTGGAAGTGCTGCAGCCAGAAGCTTTCTTGTTAAATTTGTCAAGACTTGCTAATGCCTTTTAGAAATATTATTTCTGGTTTTTTGGTGGCTGCAATTCTAAGCAGGCAATTTTGGGAAAAACAAGGTCTGTACTTTTAAAAAAGTTAATCTGAAAATCATTTGCACACTGCTTGATTGACATTGTTAGTGCATGTGAGGGAAGGGAAGGCCCTCTGTTTTGATGGAAAGCAGTCATTCTGCAACAAGGTGCATGCACATAGGTACTTGTGGCCATGTATCCCCTGTTGCAGCTCTACTGGAATGTGTGCTTAGGTATGTTTAATTCACAGAAAGTTATTTTTAAAGTCAGTAATATGGGATTAAGCTACATGGTTTATGAGCAAACCGGCAAACTTTCTGATCAAACCTGACGTTGCAGTTTTTCCAGTGAAATAATTTTACCCTATGAGATACAAGTGTTACATGAAAAATATAAATGACAAGTGCTAAGATAAGAAGGATTTAGGTGTAGGTTACTAGCTGAATAGCATATTAATGCAGTACTTGACATGGGCACAAGGCCTAACCACCCAATTTGTGGTACTCTTCACTTTTAAAATTTTATTTGTAAATTTGTTTTGGTTGCTGCCAAGGAAATAGCAAAATTTGTGATCCAGAATGTAAGATGCCTCACTGATCTCTTCTCCCTGGTGTCCAGTGATAGGACATGTGTTCATCATAGGTTCAAAGCTATGCCAGGGTATGTTTAGACTGGACGTGAGAAAGCATTTCTTTACCAAGAGGGTTTTCAAACGCTGGAACAGGCTTCCTAGAGAGGTGGTCAATGCTCCAAGCCCGTCCATGTCAAAGGGGCATTTAGACGATGCTCTTAATAACAGGCTTTAATTTTTGTTCAGCCCTGAAGTGATCAGGCAGTTGGATTCTGTAATTGTTGCAGGTTCCTTCTGGCTGAAAGAGTCTAAGTCTGATCCTCTGTAAATTACCTTTTTCCCAAGGTTTACATAGGAACATGGTCATATAGATGACACTAGTATTCAGGTGTGTGGCAGTCTGGTGCAGATTTTTCTCAATTGGGATGATCTGTGAAGTGAGTGAGCAGAAGGTTGGTTTTTTCTTCATAATGTATATTCCATTTGACTTTAGGACAAGTGCAAACAGTTTTAGAAATTGATTTCTTGACATACAATAGTTCTGTGAAAACAATGTTGGTTTTTTTTTCCACTCCTTTAGATGAAGCTTGACAAAGAGGGAAATGCTACCTATTTTGGTGAGTTTTCATTTCAGTTTTGGTTGGTTTTTGTCTTTTTTCCTTGTCCAATACAGAAAAGCCCAATTGGCAATTTGCATGAGATAGAAAATTGTATTTGGGATACTCCTCTGTGTGGGATGTTACAACATGTTTGTTTTGCTGCCTTCTATTGGTCTTCATAGCATCTTTACTGTTACAATTTTCACATATTTTAAAGTAATGTTTTGAAAATAACACATGCTATCTCTAACAGGAAGGTCATTTTTACTTTGTCTTTTCCCTTTTTAACAAACATGCAGCTTTCCTCACCTTGTATTTCCTTCCATTGAGACTTCTCAAATGAGTCTCTTGGTTTCTGGTGTGAAATTAATTTTCATGGCCAACTTTTTCACTTATGTCTGAATTTTTTTCTCCTCCCACTTAAGATGCAGTCATATAAACTGAGTCATATAAACTGAGGAATCAATGGGAGGAAAACTGTTCTAAAGATAACAGCTTTTTTTTTTTCCTTCTCTGGGACTTAGTAATACAGTAAAATGTCATTTCAGAGCATACATGCTTGTCCCCTAAATGTCTTCATTTTAAAATATTTTTTTGATAGAAAAGAAGAAAACAGAATTGTACCAGGAACTGGGTCTTCAAGCTCGAGATCTAAGATTCCAACACCTAATGAGCATTAGCAACTAGGAACAACAGGATCATCTTGAGAATGGAGGTAATATTTTCCCTGTAGTTGAGTGTAAACGTGAACCATGTATTGTCCTTGCACCTGCATTTGCTTGCACAGTTCTTTTAATACCAGTTTTCTATGAGGTGCAGTCCAGCAGTAAATGTGTCTTTGGAGCCCTGCCTAGCAATCAGAGGTGTGGGTTCACCAACAGTATATATTAATGACAGGAGAAACATTACTAACGTTGTCATAGAAGTAAAGGCTTACAAGGAGCCTCTGCTCAGTCATACCACCATTGGCACAGTGCTGTGTATGCCACAGGGAATGTATTAGTTTGCAGTTAGCAAGAGACTTATTTTCCTACCTGGAAAGACATTTGAAGAAAGGCTTTACATGAGCCTAAATTATCAAATGTGCTACAGAGTTACAAAATAACTTGAAAGAGGTGTTTTTTCAGACTCCTCTCTGTACTGTCTTTTTCAGTTCTTGAAGGCTGTCATAACACCAGAGTTTCTTCTGATACTAGATTATCGTAATTTAAACCTGGAACACTGGCTCTTCAAGGAACTAGCATCTCAGCTGGCTGGGGAAGGTCAGCTGGTTACATATTCCCTGCCCTTTGAATTCCGAGCCATAGAAGCAATCCTGCAATACCGGGTGAGCTGTCTCGTTTTTATTTAAACAGTTTCGGAAGTTGTTGCTTCATAGAGAGGACAGTATGATTTTATTTTTGTGTTACTATTTATAAATACGCATTTGTAGATGTCTTCTGCACTTACGGTAGGAGCTCTTTTTTGTTTGGTTTTCGTTACTTCAGTTTTTATGGGTTTTGTGTGTATACGTGTTTATTTCCATTCCCTTCCCAAGAAAGTGCTAATTGGATGTGATGGCTTCACCATCATTTGGGCAGTTAAAAACAAGTCAAGAGTACCTTTCTAGAGACGTGCTGTAGCTGAAATGGAAGTCGCGTTGAGGTTTTTGGCCTCTTGGGCAGGAGTCGGATAACACTTTCTAGCTATCCTTAAAAATCTGTGCTTGCCAATGCTCATACGACATTTGTAGACAAATAGTGCTTTAGCTTTATCAGCCTTATTGCTGTGGTTATCACTGGGTTTCAGTTCAGTGCAAATCTCTTATTATAAAATACTGTATTCTGCACTGGCTTTATCTTGTAAGCAGTATCCCTATAGCAAGTATTTCCTGGGCATTGGAGAGCAGATTGTGTTAACTGCCTGTTACTGTGAATTCTATGTTCAGAGACAGGAGTCAGTAGCCCAAGTCATTCTGAAGGGATTGCTTTAATTCTTATGAAGGATCATGTTGTCACCTAGATCAGCAGACTACAGGGGAGACTTAACACTTTGCAGCCTCAGATCCTTGAGACACTGGAAGCTCTAGTGGACCCCAAGCTTTTGTCTGTGGATAGGAGTAAACTACACATTCTCCTGCAAAATGGCAAGAGGTAAATAAGAGTAAGCTGCGAAGAGCGGAGAAGATGACCATAGAAAATTATGTGCAGTGAAATGTTAGAAATATGGTATCTAGTATTAATTTCCTAGATAACTGTAATGCTGGGTTGTGCATCTTATTTCTAAATGTAAAAATTGGTATATGAAAGATGAGGGATATGGAGCAAAATAGAAAAAGGGAAGCCTATTCCAAGTTGTCATAAATACAGCTGAGCTTCTTAAGTAGCATCTGACAGAACAAAGTAATACCCAAGAGAACAAAATAACGTCATGAAAATGTTTCCTGTAATGTAAACCAAGATTAGCCTTTGGATCTATGCTTTAAGGTTACTAGTTCTCATATACTGGTACCTTTCGGTATTAGCCCCTCTAGTATATGCTTGCTACATGCTCATTGAGTGCTTGTTTCCTCTAGCTTAGGAATATATCCAGAAAACACATCTGAATCTCTTTCAGTGTGTGTCTGTAGCTCACTGGTCCCCAAACAGATCACTGCCACTGCTAAAGTGTATGGCTTGTAGGGAATTTTTTGAAGGAGTTCTTAGAACCCTGCAAGGAAGTCTTCCCTGGACGCTCTTGTCAGGTGAGGGTGCTGGCTGGCAAACTCAGTTAGAGATTACCTTTGTGCACTGGTGCCAGTGAGAATTGCTTGACCTTTTTTGCCTGTTCTTTCTTCAGCTTGTCAGAACTGGAAACAGATCTTAAAGTTTTCAAAGAAACAATTCTGGAAATCTTAGATGAAGAAGAATTAATAGAAGAGCTCTGTCTGTCTAAATGGACTGATCCACAAGTATTGTATGTATATTTTGAAGCCACATACTTTTTTACGTGTGATTTGTTTTAGGAAAACTTGAACACTAAACTGTGTGTTCCCTGGCAAAAAGCAGAAAGAAAAAGACTTATTTTTTAAAGCGCTAATGCTTGCTGCTTCAGAAATCACTGTATTTGCCATTTCAGAGAGGAACTGCGTGAGCATTAGTTATACTATGCAGTTTCAAATAGTTGTTGGCATAACAGGCCAGCTCATCCAGTATGTAATGGAATGGGAGCAGGATGGCAGAAGGAGAAAAGGCAAATGTTAACACTTTCTGGAAGAATTTTGCTCATTTTAAAGCTTGTCTTAAATAGCTCAGAAACCATGCTTCCTTTGTTAGAAGTGTTCTGAACACCTTTCTTCTAGCTTTTTGCTTACCAGCAGAACCCGAAGGAAAGAGGCCCTGGAGCAATCTTACTGTGCATGTAAAGATCAGCATTTAAGGAAAGATGTACATGCAGAAATAGTCCTATTGCACTCCCTCAAATTCTGGTGAAAGACAGCAGCAGCAGTGCCGGTTGCTTTAACAAAAACTAAAAAGCAGAAAGAGAATGTGTACCAGACTCCAGTATGTTTTGGGCTGAACTGTATTTAAATCTTGGGCATACAGACGTGCTTTATGTTTCAGCGGATAACAGAAACTGCTTTTCAGCATCCTTTGTGAAGTTGCTGATTGCTACTTTTGTCTAACCACACTGCATGTGGATATTAATAGTGTTCACACAGTAGCATGGGTTTGAAATCAGGAGGTAGCTTCTTGTCCTGCAGAGCTTAGTCTAAATGTGCAGCAGAAACTTGGTATTCCAGAAGTGGGACACGTTTGGCATTTCCGATGTATCTGCTGGAGCAGTATCAGGAGGGCTCTGAATTCAGGGCTGCTCCTGAGTCAACAGCTGGTCTTCATCCTGGTTTTGCTCACAGCCTTCCTCTGGACTTGATGCAAGCTGCTGGCAGCTCTCTTCTTGCCTCACGGTAGATAATGTGTAGGGAACATCTAGGAAAGTTACCAAAGTAACCTTAGACGCTCATGTCAGGAGAAGCGTGAGGTCATCCTTTTTTCAGACACCATTGCACAAGGGAAGGAGAGGTGGTGGTGGGTGGGAGGCTATGCCGTGCTACAGGGTGCAGAAGTGGTCTGCTTACAAGGTACACCAGGAAACACTAGCCGTAGCAGCACATTTGCAGGCAGGCAGTGTGTGGACAGCTCTCTTGGCTCCATGATTGATGCAGGTGATAAGTGGTGTTTGCTGAACTCAAGAAGTCTGAGAAGGTGTGGAGTAACCCAGTGAGGCATATAGGTGCCATCAGAGATCATTTGAAGCAGCAATGGTGAGCTGAACCCAGAAGGACAAGATTATTTGGGCACTGTATCTTTATGTGGAGGCATGGCAGACTATTGAAAGACTTTTGAGATAGATAGGGGCTAGTTAATGAAAGCAAATCAGGTGGCAAAGTCCATATGCCTCGTTTCCCTTTGTATATTCAGAGAAGCCAGTGTAAAGATACTCATCAAGTAAGACCTTGAGCTGAATCTGTAATACAGCAGATAGTGCACTAAGGCTTTTAAGTCTGCAACTCCTCTCATCTGCATGCAATAAAAACCTCAAGGTCTGAAGGGCTCTAAAATCAGCCTAGCTAACTCAAAGCTTCTGCCCTATAAGACAGAAACTAGGGGCTTTGTTAAAGCTCCTCAGGGAGCTTATATGTGTTGATTCTTGAAACATGTCACTTAGTTTCCAGGAAAACCATTTCAGAGAGGTTCCTTTAACAGCGATGCGAGGAGGAGGTTCTTTAAAAGGTTCAGTCTCTCTAGAAGTGAGGTTATGCTACAAAAGAAAAAAATGATGAAGAGTTTTTCTGGCTTTGCTACCAGTTTCCAGGCTCTTGTGGATCTTGGGTGCCTCAGCTTGCATCTACACAGCAGTCCAGTACACCACCAGAAACATACATACCTGTTCCAGAGAAGGCTGCTGCACCAGCAGTTGGACCATGAAGTAAGATTAGTCTCTCAGACAGACTTCACCTAGGAGAGCAGCATCTTCCATTTGATGCTCATTCTTCATCTGTTTCATGCTCCAGAACATGCAGTAATCACTGTGTATAACTGAAACACCTTACAACTAAACTTCCTGAATATGCCTCTAAAACATCTGCCTTGCTGTGTAATTGTGTGTTGACTTGCTTTATTCTTGGAGTTTTTGACTGCAGTGTTACCAGCTTCCACCACTTGAGGGCACCACGAAATTAAGCATAACCTTTCAAAACTGTCAGCACTTTATAATAGCTTAATGATAATACAAACATGGTAATATAAACTTTATAAATAATATGAAATCAGTGTACTTTTATAGCTTTTTAATACGTGAAGAAGTAAGATTTGTGGTGCTGTGCATGCTTTGAGCACATCAAATGCTAACTGCTTTACTCAGAGTAATCAATTGCCTATGCTGATCAGCTGATACATAGAAAAATATGCCTTTTGTTTGAAACTGTTCGTACTGATGGAAGTTCCTCACTGAAAAGATTGGATTTGGTATCTAACATTATAATATGTAATATATTCTATAACATTACATAATGTAACATTATATATATAATACTTGAGATCTGGTATCTAACAGCAGTCTTGTTGGCTGTTCCCCTCAACTCTTTTGTGCCTTGTGTTAACACATCAGTAATACACTTCTATACAATGTGTAGCTAACCAGAAAATATAAATTGTTGCTTGCAGTGAGGAGAGTATATCTGGGATTGATCATGCAGAGGAAATGGAGCTGCTGCTGGAGAACTATTACAGACAAGCAGAAGATCTTGCAAATGAAGCTCGTGAACTCAGACTGTTGATTGATGACTCGGAAAGCATAATCTTTATCAACCTAGACAGGTTAGCTACCCTATCTTCTGGACTGCCAACAGCCGGGCAGAATTTAATGCTGCCTAGTCTTTCTCAAATCTGCCTAAAAGGACAGCTGGGGAGTTCCATCTTCATTGGGGTTTGAATGCACTTGCTGTCACAGCACAAGAAGCTGCATGGCACTCTTGCAAGTGAACTGGATAAAGCAAAGCAACAAGACACCCTAATTCGTATGTATAAAAAGCTCCCTAGCTAGGCAAGCATCAGTCTTCCGTAGTGGGAGAAACCAAGCTTCCCCTAGATCCTTCTGAAGAGCTACACACTTAAGGAAATCCCTGCAAATTGAGGGGCAAAATAAAATTTTACTCAGGAAAGTTCATTCTTAATTTAGAAAACCTGAATTATTTAAGTCTGGCTGGGTAACAAGTTGTGTTATCACTCTGTGGGGTGATAACAAGAATGAATAACTTTGGAGTGAGTATTTTCTCTTGCTCTGTATGCTACAGTTTTCACCATTAGCTTTCTTACTGAAAAATAATTACAGCTTGAATTTGTAAGCACCTATCGTTCTGTCTTTGAGGTCAGCAATTAATGCTCGCTCTTCTCTTGACTGGGGAGCTATCTCTATAAGCAATTGGTGGATGCCTCATTGGGAAACCACAAAAATCCACTTGGGGAAGACCTGAATATGGAGTCCTCCAAAACAAGCTCATTTATAGTCTGCAGCATTTACTGACTACTTTATTGTAGGTGTATTCATTTGCAATTTTTGTTTCTTGAGGATATGGACATATAAATTCCAGCCAGTTAATGGTGCCAAGACATGAATTTCTGTGAAAATTTACTGTTACTCTGTGTATAAACACCTCTAAGAAGTGAGTGGTGGTACTCTTTATACTGTAGTTTCATGAGCTTTCTCACTGGGTTTTCTAATTGCAGCATGACTTCCTCTCTTTCACTATTTGGCTGTATTGCGTATGGAATTTGAGAATTTGGGCAGCAAATCAGTTCTTTGGTCCCTCTTACAGATGTTTCTCCCTTCCTTAGCCACCGTAATGTGATGATGAGACTGAATTTGCAGCTGACTATGGGGACTTTTTCTCTCTCTCTCTTTGGACTCATAGGAGTTGCATTTGGTATGAACTTGGAGTCATCTCTTGAAGAGGTGAGGAACAAGTGTTGCTTTTATCAGTGACATAATACATGAGCCCTACTTCTATAGTGTATTTTATATTCAGTACAACTTCTTTCCATAGGTAAAGGTTTATATTAATGTGCGAATATAATTTACTCTGGTGATTCATGTGTTCATACCATCACTTTTTTGTAGGTGAATTACTATGTATGACTAACTGTGCTATTTAGCAGCCTTTTTTCTGTGTCTGTGGAAAAGAAACAGGAAGACAAACATATGGTTGTATGAGGGCTGACTGTAAAAGCAGTATTAAGTTGTCTTTAATGATCATCTGTTCTTCTGAAGGGGACCAGCTTTGTCTTCCAGATACAAGGGTACCTGGCAAGTACTCAGGGCATTTCCAGCACACCACAGGAAATACTGTGCTGTCAATTACGTGTTTTCACCTGGAGGGGTCCAAATTTACAATTGCACATGCTATCTTTAAAACAAAACTAACCAAAGCAAAGACTCTTTCTTTTCAAATCCATTACATCGAAGGGTTGAATTTTCAGACTTCCTGCTGAAGGAAGGAAAACTGTATGAGACAGTAACAGAGTGATTCCTGAATAAAATGCTTTGCTGTGAAACAGCCCTTTTCCCAAGGTAGGGCTTGGCTGTTGATGGTAGAGAGTTTACCACTTCCTTCCATGAAGGAGGAGAACGCTGGTGGGGAGTGAGAGATATCTCTGGATAATCCCTTTTCTGAAGAGAGTTTTATGACTAATGGGAATGTTCTGTTGGTAGGACCCCAGGATATTTTGGTTGGTGACAGGGATTATGTTTCTGGGAAGTGGTCTGATATGGCGACGCTTGCTTTCCTTCCTTGGGCGGCACCTGGAACCTCCACTACCTCCTCAAGTATGTATGGCTGGCTGGGTTTCTGCTTTGGACTTGGCACATACAGTCCATTTCTAAAGCAGGAAATAAGCTGTTGTAGAGGGGTGGGTCGCGGAGTAGGGGGAATTCAGCTCAGTATCTGCTCCTAGGGAAAGGAGGAAGTTCTCCCTAGCTGGGTTGAATGAGGTGGGAAGCCCCCAGCACTGGCAAAGGTACACCTGAGCAGTAAGATACTGCTCACTGTTGACAGAAGCAAAGCTACAAGCAGTTCCTTGAAACGCACTATTACTTTAACCTGTCAGTCCAAGGGAAGCTGAGGCTAATGGTAGATACAGCCCTTGTTTGCCTTCTCACATAACTCTTGATCTGCAGTCCCTGTCTCGTGTAAGGAAAGCAAAGACAAAAAGATGCTAAGGACAGGTACTAGCTGTAGGAACTCTCCAGAGAATGATGCAGTTGTTGTGATGTTCTGACTCGCAGTCCAAAGTGTATAATAGCTCCTCACATGCACACCAGTTGTCTTTGCCATCGATGGTGATGGCATTTTTATAACCCCATTGTACCAAGCTATATGAAGATTTCCAAGGAGACCATCTTCAGATTAGCAAGATTTTACATGGGTTATTTTCCCTGTTGACTACCATTTTGTCCCAAGGCTTTTGGGACTGTATTGTCCACCTCTATTCTGCACTCTGTAACTAGAGTACAATAGACTACTAGTGGTACTCAAGTACAACTAGAGTAGGGAAGTACCAGTGGTTTCAAAAGTTAAATTGCTACAAGTGACAAAAGAAAGGGAGTGACAGATAACTCCCCTTCTTCCCTCCCCTCCCTTGCCACTAAGGCAGATAGGAGTTTGTGTGGATTGCTGACTGTGGCTAAAACCAACAGGATTATGCTCAAACGTTGCTCAAAACCAACTCCAGCACATACTGACTTTGGCTTGGAGAAGTACACTGAAAGGGATTAGGGAAGGGGGAGCCAGAGGCAGTGTTCTGAAAATTAAGAGAAGAAAAAACAGTGTTTGGGCCTCTGTGAAGATGTATTTCCTTCTGCTGCATATAGAGCAGCTTCTCATGTAATCACAGGCTGTTTTGTATTATCTTGCCTAGGTTCCTGCAGTTCTGAAAAAATCCCAACCAGCATCTGGAAAAGTGGACATAAAGAACAACCTTAAAACAGAAACATTTGGGCTGAACAGAAGCACGTTAACAAACCAATAGAACAGCAGGAATGAAGAGACTTTTGTTGTTACAAGGTGGACTTTGGACACTTCCATTTGTTCTTCCTTACTGAAAACGGCAAGAATTTCTAAATTTGCTAATTTAATATATTATTTTATGCCAAAAAATTATGGTGAGATTTTAGTGCACAGAAGGAGAAAAACGCCAGGGAAAAGAGAGAGATGCTTTCACAGTAGTCTCACCTCAGACCCCATATATGTTCCATTAGTTTTCTGTATTGCATACATGTATTTATTTTGGGGGCATTTCTGTCAAATACTTCTTCATGTAATGGCCTCTCTTAGAACAGTATTTTCAGCTTAAAGGCTGGCAGCAGCTAGTGTTCATTAATAACTCTTGTTCTGAGCTGCAGATTTAGGAATCTGACTTCCAATGTCAAAGAAAAAAAAACACCCCCAAAATGGCCTTTTTAATGATTTTTAAGGCCCTTTTCAATTGCAGAGAGCAGATTTTCCAAAGCAAAAAGCATACTTGCATCTGTCCTGAAGTACCGCCTCTAGATTGACAGTAACCAAAAATAATGTTTCTGTTATTTCAAGAGAGCAATAACAGGCTTTGAAATGTAGCTACTTATCTTGGGTATTCCTTAACAATTAATTCAGGTCCAAAAGGCATGCAGTTTTAGTAACAGGAAAAGCAGCTTGTTGGTAACACACTGTGGTGTTTGTTCTCTGATACTAAGTCTGCATGCGTTGAGACAGCTGCAGCGTAACAGCTTCTCATGCTGGTAAAAAGCACCAGACCAGTTGTTGGTTTCTCCTAAGCTGGGCTCTGCTTTCCCTTTTCTCTCCGAGAAGACAAGACAAAGCATGGACTAGCCTGCACCACAGTAAGAAGCCTTGTGTCCTGTGGTGAACTGAAGGAAGGAGTAAAAGTCTTACGCCTACTACTTGCGTTTTTCTTAGCATTTACCTCTGAACTCTTGAGGGCGTAGTTCTCTGCTGGTTTCTCTCAGTCTGTAGAGGGAGCCTGAAATCCTTCTAAATCAGGTCACAAACTGTGTATTTCTTGTTTGAGTTTTTTAACCTCTCTGTAACATACAGTGAGCAGCTGCTTAGATGCCACCAGATAAATCACTGTATTGGTAGGAGCTGAAAATATGGTAGCCATGAACATTTTCACTCAGGACTAACGAGTCAAAAATGGAAATGAAAAGACACATAAATTAAAATTTACAGGCCTGTGATCCTAGTTTGGTTAAAATGAATTTTATGTAATTGTTTTTAAACAGTTGTTCTTGCTCTGCGCGTGACTTCAACTACAGATATAAAAAGGCATGAGAAGGTGAGAAAACTAATGAGGTTTGTAAAGTTTTTGAGGTTTCTAGCTTGGGGGGGGTTTCCAGCCTTTTTGCTAAGGAGGTAGAAATGTAAGAAACCTCTAAACTGAACAGTCCGGTGGAACAAACAATGGCTCACATACCTTGGTTGATAAACCCAGGAAAGCTGAGTGTGTGAAGGGATATGGATGGTGATGTTTTCAACCAAGCTGTAGTTGCATTAGGCCAGTACAGAAATGTGTTGGTGCAGCTGTTTGAGAATCTTTCATGTAAGCTTTCCAAGCTCTGGCTTCTGCGCAGGGAGGCTTCTGTGGACTGTATTGACTCCTTTTCCTGTACCTAACTGACTTAAAGCACAATAAAAGCACTGAGAGAAAGATGCATCTTTTAGAAGACTGCCTTTCTCTCTGCAGGCATACACAAATGTGTAATGGTTTTCTGACAATTCAAGCAATCAAAATGCATTCACATGCAATAGAGTTACCATGAGATCACACACTGAAGAAACCAAAACCAGTGGAAGCTGTACGTTCGGAATGGAATTTCTATAGAACATACTGGTTTTGCAAATTTTCATTTTAAAAGGAAAAGTCTATATTCCCCTTACAAATACACTGCTGCTTGTGCAGAGGTTTGTAGGTCCTCTGCTCCCAGTTCCATCCAGTTGCTACTTTCATGAAGTTCACATTTAATTTGTTTTTTTTTAAGTGTCCTGCTATTTGGGCAGATAAAGCCTCCAAGTAGATGTTGGAATACAATATACATCAAGCTGTTCATCTTGCCTTTTTTTTTTCTCCCCTTAAACAACCTCTCTGAGACAGTTCCTAAGAAGGTAAGTTGAGATGTGTGATCTTGGAGTATAGCCTTTAGAATTCTGTGCTACTCCACTGACTTGCATTATTTAAAATAAGAATACTGCTTTATGTTTGTGAAGGAGGCAAGAGAGAAAATACATGTGTCAACAGACTAATGGTAATAATAACATCACATCTTGCTGCTCAAGTTGTTTAATAGATAATTGGTGAACACTGTTAAACCTACATCCTACAAAATTAGTGTCAATTAGTTGAAGACGATACTGTTACCACTAAAGCTATTAACAATTCCAAGTTACAGTGGTCATGGAATTCTACATAAAAACACAAAGGGTGTCAGAGCAGTCTCAGCCATGAGTGTGAAAGCAAAAGTGTTTCCTAAAATTTGGTCAGTCTTGCTTGTACTTTTCACCTTGGGAGATCTCAGCTGTTCCACACCCTGAATGCAGACCTCAAGATGTGCTACTGCTTGGCACCCACCTTTCTGTCTGGCTTAGAGCTGCCCCTCCTCCATGCTTAGTATTTTGACAGCAACTTTTTGACACCTTAGAATCACTGTCTGTGTACGGTACACAAGGAGTTGAAAATGATGTGCTATTTTTTCCTGGTTTTGTCAAGAAAACACTCAAATCTGACCAGTAAAGAATGTGACCACTGAATATTCCTTATACAGCTAAATATTACTATAAAAAAAATCTAGCTGCCTGCTTATTTCAGCCTTTAGAAGGTTTTTGGTTCAGCTTGCTTGTTCTAGGTTAAGTGATGCTACTGCTCACAATGGAATTAATTCGTGCTTTTACATGACTGATAAAGCTTTGGTTTGTAAGTCAAACCCCCATGAGTACTCATGTTCCCCGTCACTTAAAACCAGTGTCCATCCCTCCCTCCTTCCCTTAAAACTACCTAGGACCCTATCTGGCTGTCTGGGATGTTTGGTTTGTGTTGGTTAAGGAAAGTATTACAGATACTACAGAGATGCTTCAGTAAAAGACCAGCTGTGCCCTGGTCTTAAAGGATACTATGGACTTTCAGAGCGAGTAGATAAAAAGCCTTCCACCAAGGCGTGCTCTCGCTGAACTTCTCTCTGCTGCCACCACCACTTCTTTCTGAAGAGATACAGAACAAGGGTTAGCAAAATGCAACTGCAGGTACATGGTTGCCTTATGGAAACCAGATTTCTTCCATATCATTAGTGTCATATAGAAATCTGACGAGAAGAAATGCGAGCACAACCCACCTCATCAGAATAGTGGTTAATAAAGTGATCTGGCAAACAGATTATTTCATTTTGGTATCTGGAAGAACCTAGAACCAGTCAAATACTTCTCTTGCCAATATAAACTGTTCCTCAGGATTAGGATCAATACAGATGAAGCTCCAGTGTGGACTGGATTGGTGCCATAGCAAAAGAATACAATTGCTTGGAAAATGGCCTCACTTGAGCTCAGTCAAAAGCCGTCACTGATGCCTGTGTTTCAGGTGTTGGATTATGTATCCTAACCTAGTTTAGAATCATTCACATTTAGAGGTGGTTTCTCCATTGCATGTTTTAACAGCAAGAAGTCAGACAGCAGTTGTTGATGGCCCTTCACACACCTCCATAGCCTGGTCCTGAGGCTTTCTCAGTAATCACAGAGAACCTCACTTCTCACACTGAGAGGTTATGTCAGAGAACATTGGATGCCACTCAGCTGAACAAGCAGTAAGTAAACTTCAAGATTCAAAAAAAGAGGTTCCTCAGGGCATCATGCAAACGGGGATTGTTTTTTGGTAAAAATAATGGTCATCTGAGGGAAAGAGAAACAGGTACACAGAACATGTCCAAAATCATCTGGGCAAGAACTGGGCCTCCCTGTGCTTGGAAATACTTGACACAGGAACAGCATTCACTGCAACTGACAGCGAGAACAGCAAGCCTGTAAATACTATGTGGGTCCGTGCCTGGTTTACTCCAGAGCTGAACATCCACTTTGCATACAGGTTGGTCTGAACAGTAAAGCCAGTTCCACCTACACTTGATTTACCATGCAAACTTCCAGCAAACTCCTAAGTAATTCAGATTTCAGGCCATTTTAAAGTGATCTCTTTCAATTCATGTATCAGGTGCCAGAACTGTGGCAACTCCACAGTTCATCCACCTATAAAATGGTTTTAATTAGGAGTGCAGAGAGTCATTAAAACTTAATTAACTATGTAAAGCCTTTAAGACTTCTGCAAAGGGGTAAGATATATATGTGAGGTGTTGGTTAATACATGCAAGTGTGGTAGAAAGATGATACAAAGCAACCAAAACCAGTAGTTTTTCTCACCTTTCTTTCAGATTTCACAGTGATAACAGAACTCCCAAATCTTGATAGTTCCTGTAAAATAACACTATTTGTTACAATGCTGTTGTTTGTTTGTTTTAATGGGACTTTTTTGTTTCTCTCAGTAGTGTATTTTCTGGTTATTTACCTCGGGAGAAATCAGGACATACTGTGCCTGAAAAAGGAAAAGAGAAAATGAAGTCAGTGGAGAGAACCAGACTAGGAGCATAGACCACTGCAATAACCTCGGCTCCTAAACAACAAAGCAATTCAGGAACATGTAGGAGAAGCTGAATCACACAGATTCATAAGAACATAAATAAATGTTCTGTTTTCTGAAACCAAGTCAGAATGCACTAGATACTTGTACTGGATATAATGAATCAGCTGTCATTATGACCTTATGCCCTGATTTCCTTTTTATGCTTTCTTACCCAGTCCTCAGGACAGGGAGATACCAGTGATTTGCAGTGGTGTGTCACATTCCCTGAGGATGCCTGCTTTCCATTGTAAATGTAAACACGGCCTGCTGCCCCTCCAAACAGTATCGTGGAGATAGCGTTAGTTCGCAGTGGGGATGTCACAATCATTTCATCTGCAGATATTACAAGGATGACATAACACATCAGAAGTGCAATAATGCTAAACCAAAACACAAGAGTTGGCATTTAC
This sequence comes from Myiopsitta monachus, assembly GCA_017639245.1. NCBI lineage: Eukaryota > Metazoa > Chordata > Aves > Psittaciformes > Psittacidae > Myiopsitta > Myiopsitta monachus. Next base: position 46,248,804 of record CM029918.1, read on the forward strand.
GTATCTCTAGATACCACAACTCCTATTAATGATGACAGTTAAAATGTTTCAATTTCTGACTGAGTTGCTTGGGATTTTAGAAATGCCTCCCCACAAGGCACAATGGAATACTGGTACAAGTCAATTGAGGAAGCAGACTGTGTTCAGCCCTTGTATGAATATGTAGGTAACCAGTCTTAACTTTGCCGAAAGTAAAACATTTCACTTCTGATCTAGATTTACCTAGTCCATCATTATCCAGGTCACTTAAGTGTATATCTCCTCCAAAGTGAGAAAATCTCCTGTCCCCACTGTATGTGCTGAGCAAAGAAGGCTTGGTGCTGTCTGTCAGATCATATACCAGAGCCAGTCCAGCTTGGAGCAGCACTGAGGATATAAAGGAAATCCTAGACAGGCTATCTGGGATAAAGAAGTAACAGAAGTTGAGCATCAGACATAGGAAGTTAGGTTTAATACATGCATTACACTGTCAAAAGGTAATACTGGCATTGCATAGCATGTAATCTAACCTATATTGCATGTATATCATCTATATTATATAATTACAGGTAATACTGGCATTACATAACATACATATGGCATACATATCTATAAAATGAGATCAAACATTATATGGCATTAACACTAATTAGCATAGAAACAATCTCTTAACAATAGTACCAGGGAAAAAAATGCATTCATGTTAAAGACAGTTTTACTGTTTTGACTTTCCTAATTCCTTACTACCTACTGCCAAGTACAAAAATAGTGTGTTGTTTTAATTCCAAGAAATATGTAGTCTACTAGCAAACCACTTCTACATAAATAATGCAAGGTGGTAACACTGTTAAACTAATTTTAAGATCTAATTCTAAGGAAGGGAAAAAACACTGAAGTTGATGCATAGTAGAGAGGACTCTACATGTGAAGCACTCATGATTACAGTAATTTTTTGTTGTTTTTTTTTTTTTTTTTAAATTATGAAGCCATTTGAACTTTCATGGACTAAACTTTTATAGAGTTAACTTTTAACTTTTTATCTGTTTTCTGGTCATCATATAGAAACAAACATCCCAAAGCAGAAATAGTTTCCAGTTTTCAGGACATACCTGCAGTAGGTGCGCCCACCACCAAAACTGTCCTTGTGATCCCAGCCACAGACATCACACCACTGGCCAGAGACAAACCCATTCTGCCCATTGCCTGTCAGATTTTTAACACACGTATGTCATTTCTTCAAAATAACACTTTACTTCAAATTATTCATAAGGTCCCACAGTACAGAAGGAGCCCTACCTTGTCTCCAGTTACTGCAAACCAGAGCTTTGTGCTTGGTGGGTTATACCCATACACCTTCCCAACACTTTGTCTGACATCCGATGAGAAGGGATTGCAGCTTGAATTACAATGTAAAATATATTTGTATGTGACAACATATTTTTGTACATTCAGCTATGATTGCTTCTCAAAATATCTTACTCTTTAAGTTTGGCATAATAGTGGCTGCCAAATGCTAGAAATCTGTTTTAGTAATTCCCATTCTTGTTCTAACTAGTTGCACAACATTTAGAGCACAGACTTAGTCTATATATTTCTTTTATCAGCCAGTACATTTTGTGTCTGGTTTGCTTTTAAAAATGCTATCTATCTCAAAACTAGGTGTCATCTATAGGCTTATTTTAGTCATGCTTATCTGTCAGCATTTTTGTGTCCCCTTTCTCCCTCCCCAAGAAAACACTAGAAATTCTTAAAACATTTCTAAATAACAAAGACCTATACAGGGTCTAATGACACCTTTCTTTTCAGGAGGGTGAAGGCATAAAAATACGAATTTACTAAAAACATTAAAGCAGAACAAAGAGGAAACTTCCTGAAAAGCTGGAAGTCTAATCTATTACAGATCTTAAATACTGTAGAAGTAGGGGAGAATGGAGGAGAGAGCAAGGTGTCATACACAACACACCCAGCACAACTCTTCCATGTGGGGCTACCGATCAGCAGCAACGTTATATTCTCCAGTTGGCAGATGTCAAGTGAAAATCCAAACCAAGCATAGTTTTCTTCCCCCTTCACCATCCAGTTGGCATCCTGTGCTGACAGAAGTCCTGACAGACCAGAAAAATATGAATTACATCTTGGTGTATCCTGGCATAGAAAAATCTGTTAGCAATACTCCACTGATTCATCCTATGACAACAATTTTCTATAAGCAAAGTTACACTGTGCATGATATGGCAACAATTATTGCTAACTTTGCTTGCTCAGTCTGCAACAGTACTGGCTGGTGAAAGCCTTTATTCAACATAGCCTGTTTCTAAATCCTTGCAATAGGCTACACAAAGTACATGAAAGCTATAAGTTGAGCCTGCCCTGAACTAGGGACTCCTTGTTAGGGATAGGATGGGAACAGATTAGCTGGGAGGCAGCCATGTGGAGGCAGCCATGTGGAAAAAGCCCTGGGGTGAGCAGACAACTGTGAGGCTCTGACAGCAGAGACAGCCAAGACCATCCCAGGCTATATAAAGCAGGATCATGGCAAAGAGATTGAGAGAAGTGATTGTTCCCCCTCTACTCCCCCATATAATACATAATGTTCAGTCTTGGATACCCCAAAACAGTAAAGATGTTGATAAACAGGAAGGCACCCAAGATGGTTGGGAGCTGGAGCACTTGAGCTGTGAGCAGAGACAGAGGGACCATGACTCAGCTTGGAGAAAAGAAGACTTTGAGAGGACCTAAGAGCAGCCTGCAAGTACCTATGAGGAGGTTAACAAGCAGATAGAGCCAGGTTCTTCCCAGTGTACTGGGGTACTTGGTGCCTTCTGTGCCTCTGATTTCATGGTGGGAGGACAATAAACAATGAGAATAAGCTGAAACAAGAGAGGTTCACACTGGCTGTAAGAAGACATTTTTTTCCCCTATGAGGACAGCCAAGAAGCAGAACAGCTATCCAGAGTGGCTGTGCAACCTCAGCCACAGGAGGCTTTTAAGATCCAACTGGATAAATCATAGAATCATAGAATAGTTAGGGTTGGAAAGTACATTTAAGATCATCTAGTTCCAAACCCCTGCCATGGGCAGGGACACCTCACACTAAACCATGCCACCCAAGGCTCTGTCCAACCTGGCCTTGAACACCACCAGGGATGGAGCATTCACAACTTCCCCGGGCAACCCATTCCAGTGCCTCACCACCCTCACAGTAAAGATTTTCTTCCTCATATCCAATCTAAACTTTCCCCTCTTGAAGTCTGAACCCGTTACCCCTTGTCCTCTCACTAGAGTCCCTAATGAAGAGTCCCTCCCCAGCATCCCTATAGGCCCCCTTGAGATACTGGAAGGCTGCTATGAGGTCTCCACGCAGCCTTCTCTTCTCCAGGCTGAACAGCCCCAACTTTCTCAGCCTATCTTCATGCGGGAGGTGCTCCAGTCCCCTGATCATCCTCGTGGCCCTCCTCTGGACTTGTTCCAACAGTTCCATGTCTTTTTTGTGCTGAGGACACCAGAACTGCATACAATACTCCAAGTGAGGCCTCACGAGAGCAGAGTAGAGGGGCAGGATCACCTCCCTCGACCTCCTGCTGGTCACACTCCTTTTGATGCAGCCCAGGATACGGTTGGCTTTCTGGGCTGCAAGAGCACACTGCCAGCTCATGTTCATTTTGTCATCAACCAACACCCCCAAGTCCTTCCCCGCAGGGCTGCTCTGAATCTCTTCTCTGCCCAACCTGGAGCTGTGCCTGGGATTGCTCCGACCCCGGTGTAGGCCCTTGCACTTGGCATGGTTAAAATTCATCAGGTTGGCATCAGCCCACCTCGCAAGCATGTCAAGGTCCCTCTGGATGACATTCCTTCCCTCCAGCATATCAACCAAACCACACAGCTTGGTGTCATCGGCAAACTTGCTGAGGGCGCACTCAATCCCACTGTCCATGTCACCCACAAAGATTTTGAACAAGGCCTGTCCCAACACCGATCCCTGAGGGACACCACTCGTTACTGGTCTCCAGCTGGACATTGAGCCATTGAGCACAACTCTTTGCATGCGGCCCTCCAGCCAGTTCTTTATCCACCAAGTGGTCGACCTATCAAATTGATGTCTCTCCAACTTAGAGACAAGGATGTCATGTAAGACAGTGTCAAACGCTTTGCACAAGTCCAGGTAGATAACATCAACTGCTCTACCCCTGTCCATCAGTTCCGTAGCCCCATCATAGAAGGCCACCAGATTGGTCAGGCAGGCATTTCCCCTTAGTGAAGCCATGCTGGCTGTCACCAACCACCTTGTTGTTATTCATGTGCCTCAGCATGCCTTCCAGGAGAATCTGCTCCAAGATGCTGCCAGGCACAGAGGTGAGGCTGACTGCTCTGTAGTTCCCTGGCTCATCCATTTTCCCCTTCTTGAAAATGGGGGTTATATTTCCCTTTTTCCAGTCATTGGGAACTTCACCTGACTGCCATGATTTTTCAAATATGACGGACAGTGGCTTAGCAACTTCATTTGCCAGCTCCTTCAGGACCCACGGATGGATTTCATCAGGTCCCGTGGACTTGTGCACGTTCAGGTTCTTAAGATGGTCTCGAACCAGATCCTCTCCTACAGTGGGCCCAGGGTCTTCATTCTCACAGTCCCTGCATCTGCCTTCCAAGACTTGGGTGGTGTGGTCAGAGCATTTTTCGGTGAAGATTGAGGCAAAGAAGTCATTAAGAGCCTCAGCCTTCTCCAAATCCAGGGTAGCCAGTTCTTCTGATAGGTTTCGGAGGGGGCCCACATTGTCCCTAGCCTGTCTTTTATTTGCAATGTATCTGTAGAATCCCTTCCTGTTATCTTTAATGTCCCGTAGCCAAGTTCAATTCTAAGTGGGCCTTAGCTTTCCTAACCTGGTCCCTAGCTTCCCAGACAACATCCCTGTATTCTTCCCAGGCCGCCTGTCCTTGCTTCCACCTTTTATAAGCCTCTTTTTTCCTTTGAATTTTCCTCAGCAATCCCTTATCCATCCAAGGAGGTCTCTCCTGGCCCTCCTGCAGCACTTCCTTCCAGTTGGGATGTATCGCTCCTGAGCTTGCAGCAGGTGATCCTTGAATATGAACCAAGAGCCTTGGGCCCCCCTGCCCTCTAGGGCTATACCCCATGGAATCTTACTGAGCAGGTTCCTGAAGAGGCCAAAGTCTGCTCTCTTGAAGTCCAGGGCAGTGAGCTTACTGCACACTCTCCTGACTGTCCTGAGGATATTGAATTTGACCATCTCATGATTGCTGGTCTGACTTCACATCTGTCCCCTTATTGAGTAGAAGACTGGACTAGACACCTTATGAGATCCCTCTAAATGTGAATTATCCTCTGCTTAATTAGGAACAAATGAAGAGTCACATAAAATATGAGAAGGTTAATTTACTCAATAAATATTACCTTGGTCACTCCTGTTGAAATAAGAGTAAAATGCAACCACAAATCCTCTCTGCTGCCCACCACCAGGTGCATACGGAGAGCCCACAACCAGATCAGCGTTTCCATCCCCATCAACATCAGCTGCCAGGAGGGACCAACCAAGATTACAGTAGGAATACTGCAATAAACAGTTAGTTTAAGCCTGAAATAGAACTGAAAACACCAATTCTATTGCAAAATAAGCAATTTACTTCTAAAAACCTATTTTTGCCTGCTTCTGATCAAATTATCCTCCCACTCCCTGACTTCAGTTTTGGTCTCTTTAGGGCTTTTTTTTGGATGGCTATGAATATGACTGTTCATAGAATCATAGAATCACAGAATATCTAGGGTTGGAAAGGACCTTAAGATCACCTAGTTCCAACCCCCTGCCACGGGCAGGGACACCTCCCACTAAACCATGCCACCCAAGGCTCTGTCCAGCCCAGCCTTGAACACCGCCAGCGATGGAGCATTCACAGCTTCCCTGGGAAACCCATTCCAGTGCCTCACCACCCTTACAGTAAAGAATTTCTTCCTCATATCCAATCTAAACTTCCCCTGTTTAAGTTTGAACCCGTTACCCCTTGTTCTCTCACTATAGTCCCTCATGAAGAGTCCCTCCCCAGCATCCCTACAGGCCCCCTTCAGATACTGGAAGGCTGCTATTTCATGATGCTGCCTTCCCTTCACTGCAGTACAAATGTCTTTCCCACATATAACCAACCTAAGCAAGCACCTGCTTGCACGAATCCCAACAGTCAAAATTCCCTTTTTTAAGCCCATGAGCCCCTTTCCCCTTTATCTCACCTCCTGCTTGTGTAGCCCTGTGTTACTCTAATCAATATACCTGACAAGTTATGGTAACGTTTGGTTGAGATGTCAATCCTCTTCCCTCAGTACCAAAATAGACATACACAGCACCCTAAACAACAGGAAAAGCAAATACAGCATGAGTGCATCTGCATGTCAGCACCAAGCATGAAATCCAAGACAAAGCACAAGGAGTGAAACAGTTCTGCAAGGGCTGTTTACACAACTGCATTTTCCTGTCAGAGCCTTTTCATTATGCTATCTTTTCCACTCCAAACCTCAGAATACCCACACTGTAATGGGTACTGCTATAACCAGACAACAGACTAAAGAACTACATTTTCATTATACTGTGGGTAAGGAGCAAGGATGGCATGCTGTGTATTTATAGTCCGTATACACACACTATTGTGGCTTAAATTCTGTTATATATTATTTACTGCAATAGCACACAGTGCAAGGTACAACAGATGCATGCAATTTTCCAAGCTAATAGGTCTACATAAAAGCATTTCTGTTCCTAAGTAGGCAGCTAAGTTAGTTTCTGAAATTCTGAAAAGTTTTAAGGTTATCGAATGTGGTTTAAACCATAACGTTTTGCCTCTCAGTTTGCATGGGCTGGAAACAGTCAGGGACCATTACGTGGGCTTATCTGGTAAGCTGCAGGTCATTAAGCCTCTGTAACTTGATTATTTTAGATAGTGTGCCTGTGTTCATTTCACATTTTAGATATCATCTGTTGGCCTGTGACAGCAGTTGACAAGGCTCACTAACCCATGAGGTCTGTTCTAGACTCTCTGTTCCTAAATAAAAAGGGTACGCTTGCATTTCATTAATGGCTCCTTACATTTCCAGCACATCAGTGCTGCTAAGTTGCAATCTGATTTGGATTTCTAATGTGCAAGAGGGCCACTGAAAGAGAAATACAGATAGTGGTCACTGGTCTAGTCAAAGTACACATAAAGGTTATAAACCTTTGTGTTTAAGTTACAGTGTCTTCCTGAGGAAGAGTAGAAACTCTCTCTCTTGTTTTACTGTTCAAAAAAAAATATGTATCAATCAAATTTTTCTATTTGGAGAGAAAAAAACTCCAAACCCCCCATGTGTGTGGCTTACTTTGTAAGTAAGAAACTGAGATCCCACAGAAGGTGCTCCAATTGCCAGATCTGATACTCCATCCTCATTGAAGTCCAGGACTGCCAAGGCAGAACCAAATCTTCCTGAAGGCTGAAAGAAAAGGAATTGCTCTCATGAAAATAACAGACGTTTTCAAGACAAAAACTTAATGCACATTCACAATCACAGCACACAGAACAGGAAACAGAGATGACAAACATCTATCCAAATTCTTAGTATTTGCTTAGCATCACTGTTCTTCCAAGTAGCAACTGTCATACTAACATACTAACTCAGAGTCAACTGTTCCGTTTGAGGATGTGGAGATGTTAAAATATAAGATAACTGAACACAGTATGGTGCTGCTTTCGTATTTCCTCTTCTGAGCCTAGCATACCATTGATGTCAAGCTTATGATCTTTGCTGTTAACAGCATTATAGCTGTGACCCACTAAAACACTCTGTAAGAAGACAGTATCTGTTACTCCACAGTTTATACTAAACAGATTAAAAGGAAATGTATCTCTTCTCTCTCTATTCTCTTCTTTCTAAATAAAGATATTTTCTACAGAGGATGACTTTTATTACTCAAAAAGATAACTTGATCCTGCTTCTTGGTTACAAGCCAGTTACTCTTAGTGAAGACAAACAACAATTTTGTGAGAAGCTATCAATTAATGAAAAAATGCTTCAAATGAATGGACATTTACACTGAAATAATAATTTTAGATTTAAAAAGAAAGAAAGGAAAATAACAGTATTTTCTTAAATGCAGGGACCTGAATTACCTATACTGTGACTTACAGAGACATTATCTCAGTTTTATTCAAGGGCATATTATGTTCTAATACCCACTTATTTGGAACAGTAATAAAAGCGATCCTACAGATCACCATTGCTTTAACTGTTCCTGTGATTTAGGTATTTTTCTTGAAAAGCATACATCTTTTTACCAGGAGGGGTATTTCAGGCATAACTCTCATACGTGTAAATGATACTGCTGCTCAGTCAAAATTTACCACATTTCCAGGCAAAGATATATAAGTGGCAAATATGACCTGACCCCTCACCTGATGACCCTGTAGTATTTGGTCAGCTTTCTCATCCAGATCCATGTCTTCTGGCGGCAAACCTGACTGGTTGCCATAAACTACATACACCCGTCCTATCTGAAAATGGCCCAATGTGCTGTACCCTGGGGCTCCAACCACCAGATCTTCATATCCATCCTGGTTAAGGTCAGCTGAAATCATTGCCCTGTACAGCAAGGGAGTCAACAAAAGCATAGCATTAGCTTCCAGACTACCACAACATTAGCAGAAAATAAAACCACCTACTTCATTTGGGTAAACCAAGACTAGGTTTTTGAATTTTTTATACTATATATATGAAATTAATGCTCTGAGATCTGTAGGGACTGCTTTTTACTTACTGACACAAGGCACCTGAGCACAATCAGAGCAAGGACCATGAAAAATGGCTGCTTGCATATGACACAGAATAGAAAAGATGACATTAAATATCTGTTTAACTGAACTTCTGATTTAATTGATGGAATTAAGAGTAGAAAAGCAAAGGGATCACAGGTTTCAGTAACATGTTGGAGTTTAGAATGGGAATGTGGATAGAAAATAAATAATTTGGCTGGTGTGAAAAAAAATTTCACAGATTTTCAAAAATTCACACAATTTTTAAAAGCTCAAGGATTAGATCTTCAACTTTTTAGTCAGAAGAAACAAAGCAAGAGCTGCATGGAGACCTCATAGCAGACTTCCAGTATCTCAAGGGGGCCTATAGGGATGCTGGGGAAGGACTCTTCATGAGGGACTGTAGTGACAGGACAAGGGGTAACGGGTTCAAACTTAAACAGGGGAAGTTTGGATATGAGGAAGAAATTCTTTACTGTGAGGGTGGTGAGGCACTGGAATGGGTTGCCCAGGGAAGTTGTGAATGCTCCATCACTGGCGGTGTTCAAGGCCAGGCTGGACAGAGCCTTGGATGGCATGGTTTAGTGTGAGGTGTCCCTGCCCATGGCAGGGGGGTTGGAACTAGATGATCTTAAGGTCCTTTCCAACCCTAACTATTCTGTGATTCTATGAGTACCAATGCAAATTTATTTTCTTATTCTTCCCTTCTGCAGATCAAGCCAGATCCCCTCTGTCAAGGTGACAGAACACCCCTTTTTCTGTGTCCTGAATCTACCTTTGAACTCCCTGCTAGTCCTATGTTTCCAAAAACACTTGCTAGGCACCACCAGTGGTCAATTCAGAGCAGAGAATTAACTCTGCGCAAACATCAACCCACAACCAAAAAGGGGTAACAATGTCCCTATACTGTTCAGAAGTAGAGCCAGGCTTGGTTCCAATTTTGGTTCCTTCCATTCTGAACTCGATCACGCACAGAGCATTGAGCTCCTTCACTAAGGAGGGAATGTAAAAAACCATGAAAAGACAACTCTTCCAAAGAAAAAGGTTATCTCACTGGAATTCACATCTGAACAGGAATTTTGCTCTTGATACAGTTTCATTCAATACCAACACAAAAAAAATGATGTTAACATCTGAGAGAAAGATTTTATGGGTTAACTTTTCCTGGTCAGATGATGTAAGCCATTCAGCCAGATTTGTGTACTAATTGAATTGGACAGTCACCTTTAAAGAGTATCCAAAAAATAAACATAAATATTTTTGAGGATACTCAAAATTTTCAGAAATTAAGAGGGAAGTGGGAGGAAAAAAATTACCAACCATCCAAGTCTAGCATAGGGTGAAGTCAGAAAATACGAAGCTGCTGGCTTGTAGATGTGGTTAGAAGATTTCTGATGTGTAGCTCTCCAGACATTGGTTCTAAAAGCATGGTTTAGCAAGCAGAAGGAATTCTGAAATAAAAATAATAAAAAGACACAAGAATGGTTAAAGCACAGGCTGAAACTCTACAACATTACAGAACACCTCAAAAACCAAATCACCAATGGTAGAAATCACCACATCGTTCTCAGTGGAATTTGATTCAAATCATAAACATTTTAGAAACAGAAAAATCTATATGCTCTAAATGAGACACTGATAATTATTCACTGCTGTGCTTTTCTGGGGCTTGTCAACCCCAAAAAGTGATCGTATGATCCTTTAAAAGGTAAATACTAAAGTGTGAATACTAAGGATATATTTTGCCATTTTTGGCACTGAAAGATGTGCTCTAATCTCACTATACAATGAGCAAAGTGTAAAAATTGAATATTTTTGATGTACCTATAAATATATGGCACTGGAGTCTCCATGAAGTGAAGCCAGAGGCTACCGTTAACATCCAGAAACCTTGCTCATTTCAGATAGCATTTCAGACAGAAATTAAAACAATTCTACAAAGAGCTGAATTTTACCCCTCATGTGTGTCGCCTCTCACTTACTTTTACCCAAGGTTGTATGTTGAAGTGAACTCCTCTCTCCGTATAATTTATATTCTTTTCATGTGTTTCTGTAAGCAACGAAGTTCTATTCTTCTGTTGTTTGTGTTTTGATTGTTTGTTTCTGCTAAAATAAAGAAGGCAGTAATATAACAATATAACTGAATTAACAACTTGAGTATTTTATGAGAAAGCTAGGAGAAGCAAACATATTGCATGCAATCAGGTGTCCCTTCCTCCCATGTATAAATTTTCAAGACATACCAGTTAAGCCAGTTACTTTTGAGATGTCTGCTAGAGGAATACATACACTTGTATCCTCAGCTATAACCACCTGAGTTCCATTATTTCTGTACACAAATCAGGAGAGAATTTAGCTATGGTAAGGGTAAATACAAATCAGTGGGCTCATGATTAGCAGAACAAAGAGTGACAACAAAATAAAGTGTGAAGACCTAGTATTTCAAGCACTAGGTAAGTATTCTTGTCCTTGGGCTGAAAGGTTGTTGGAACAAGTCCAGAGGAGGGCCACAAGGATGACCAGGGGGCTGGAGCACCTCCTGTATGAAGACAGGATGAGAAAGTTGGGGCTGTTCAGCCTGGAGAAGAGAAGGCTGAGTGGAGACCTCATAGCAGCCTTCTAATATCTCAGGGGGGCCTATAGGGATGCTGGGGATGGACTATTCATTAGGGACTCTAGTGACAGGACAAAGGGTAATGGGTTAAAACTTCAACAGGGGAAGTTTAGATTGGATATGAGGAAGAAATTCTTTACTGTGAGGGTGGTGAGGCAGTGGAATGGGTTGCCCAGGGAAGCTGTGAATGCTCCATCGCTGGCAGTGTTCAAGGCTGGGTTGGACAGAGCCTCGGGTGACATGGTTTAGTGTGAGGTGTCCCTGCCCATGGCAGGGGGCTGGAACTAGATGACCTTAAGGTCCTTTCCAACCCTAGCTATTCTATGATTCTATGATTCTAAGATGAAAGTCTCTCCTAGATTCTGCACAGTTTCCATATGCAAAGCTCACTTATTCATGTTAGGAGAATCTCAAATGCACACACAAAAAGATAAAAGATCTCTAATTTTCAATAGTATGCTGTCCACATTAGCAGAAGACTCTCCTTTCGTCAGTAAATCTTTGAACCTTCAGAACAATACTTACATGTTGTTGTCCTTGTGCTCACTTGTGCAATTTATAAACAGGGGGTTCTCAGGCAGGAAGCATCCACTAAAGAAATATGCAGAATGCATCATAAAGCTTTTCCCACAATGAAATGAAAAACTAAAAATACAACTTTTATCCTTAGTGATTTTTCCGTTAGAAGTCATTAGTTTTCTAAAGAAATCCTGCTTATTCAAAATCGGATCATTATAATCTTTATAAAACCCTTTGATACTTATTTTAATGACCTTGGTAAAGTTCTGTATGAATCTCATGTCTTTATATAACTCTTAAAGGAAACTTACTGTAACACGTTATGCTAATTATATTAAAGTACTTTTAATGAAAGTGCTATTCTAGAACAAAGAACACAACAGATTATGCCTGTATTTCAAGCAGCTTTTCCCAAAATAGCTGCAGTGATATTTTCCATACAAATGCATGGATTAATTGCCACTGTTGGTCTCATAAAGTTATTTACAGTACGGTTACACTTGTAACACAGCAGTACAAGGTTAGGACTTCCATAGAAATATGATCGTCTGAGTACAAGCCTGAGCTTCCAGCACTAGAACATGTACTAACTCTTTCTAATCTTATCATACTTAAGTGTCTGAAGGCATCTTTGCTGGCTGGTGACAGCAGCCAGAAGGTGCAGCCACAGCCACGGCTCAGACTGCCAGGCAGAACCTCGGGCCATGACTATTAACATTTAAGCAAGCCTTTGAATATGTCTCAAAAAATGCTCCAGTTTTTCCCTGTCGAGTATCAGCTGGCCATACCAGAGCCTTCCCTGGAGAAAGGAGTGTGAACATGTAACAAATGCAAACTCAAGGCCTGCGTAATCCTGTGCACACGGGTAAAAGACAGCCACAGAAATCCCTTAATCCAAGGAAGGATTTAAAGCTCAGCACCATTTCTAGGAAAGAGCCTGACTTCAGAAGAACAATTAAATGGGTGTCAGAACCTGGCTACTGCGTTTTGTATTGCAGGAAACATGCTATACCTGGTTCCATTCTCTAGCATATGGCTCGTCAGCTCAAAAATATTGTTTGTCCAGAATGCCATGTCATCTACTCCTCCAAGGAAATACTCATGGAACTTCTCCACCAGAAATGGAGATTTACTAGCATATGTTGGAAAAAGCTAAGAAGGAAGCAACACTCTTAGTAAGATGGATTACATGGTCTTCATGCTATATCTTTGTTTTTATAAAGAAAATGGAAAACCAACCTTCCCAACGACAAGCCTTTCTCCATGCCTAAAAAAAATAAAAATATAATCTTCAGAAAAAAAAAATTGCTTCATTTAATATTTAATTACTTCAACAGTTCTTTTTAAGGCTTCTGTATGGTAAAAACTATACAAGTCATTACATTTCCTTGTTGGTTGTTAACATATTTTTAGAAGCTGTAATGTGAGGAGTAGTGATATTAACTTTATTGCTCCCCTTGATTTGAAGGGATTCAGAGTGTTTATAAATGCTGCATGACTTGGTAACTAACTGAAATAAAGAATACAGCTAGGCTGTATAGGATATTCAAAAGCAGACATTGCCAGATATCAAAAGGCTCTTTTGACTTATTCTTGGACTTGAAAGGATCCACATAAAGTGTAAGTAAGCTATTTATTTAGGTATGTACATTGCTCCTTCAGTACCTGCATATTACATTGCAACATGACACAAGGCAACAGTACTTGAAGACACAGTTGTTCTCAAATAAATAGGCATAAGTAGGTTAACTGCATAAATGCATTGAAGAACTAAGATGCTGAATCTGTGGTGTAATATGAATTTAACAGTCACTACGCAGTCCAAAATTGTACTCTAGCTATTAAAAAAATTCAGGTGTATTGTGATTTGAGGGTCTAGCAAGGGAGTTTATATTGGTGGCCTCAATGCACAAGGCATTTCAAACAGGATTAGCATAATTTTCCTACGTATGTTTCACTTACGAAAAAGACAAAGCTATTCAACTTACAGTTCAAGAAACAGCAGGTAAGTACAGTCAATAATTGTGCTTTCAGTTATAATCTCTCTTCCATAAAATTCTTTATAGATAGCTGCTAGATCTTTGACAGGTACGTACCTAAAACCAAGATGAAGGTATTATAACAGGAGATTTTGCACATCACCTGATAAAAGATTACAGTTTGTGTAATAACAATAGCCTGTATTAAAATATTCTAAATATCAAAAAACTATAGAAGGTCATGAACCCTTACAAATGCCAGGAAGAGCAGGACTACGGGTGTAGTTATTTGCTGCACAACACTCTCCTCTTGTTTAGTTCAAAATCAGAAACCTGTAAAACCGTTTCTCTGCAGCTACTGCTTGTAAAGTTTCCACACTTCCCACACCGGTTCCCTGGCTTGGTGATCACATAATCTTGGAATATATTCTCTAACTCTCCGCTGTACCAAACCTACTCCTAGCCAAACAGACATTTCCCCCAGCTGTTCCTTCTGCACCTACCTGAACTACACCCTACTTCAGCAAAATTACTCAAATGACCTATTTTATCAGCAGAAAAAAAAGGCACGTGAGTTTTTTATTTCAATTAAAAACTGAGGAAAAAAAATGTACATCTAAACCCGCTGCTTCTTTTTACACTTTTAAAACCTGTCTGAATTCCACAGCATCTATAAACGTAATCATCTTCAACTTCCAAAACTTTAAACGGAAAATGTGAGATATATTTAACTAATTGCCAGGACATTCCAGCAAACATTTTTCACTTATCATTTTACATGCAATTACTTATGATTTCCTTTAGAGATAAATAATTTAATCTTTCTTGCAGTGTTCCTACAAGTAAATCTCTTTTTTTCTTCTGTCCTTGCAGTTTTTCATGTCAGGGAACAGTAAATACGCATATAAGAAGCAACCAAACTCAGAAAAATTCCAATAGCCACAAGGGTTTGGTTTTGACAGAAAGATAAAGGACAGCATTTTGTTAAAATGCACAGTGAGTGTGCAGAGCAAGCAGAAATAATTATTAAAGAAGGTAACCACACTATCTTACCAATTCAGTGCCAGGTAACTGAAGTCCAGCTCAAACTGACTCAGTACATCTCCTCCTGTGGATGGAAGAATGAAAAAAAACCCCACAAAGACCAACAAACCAAACTCGTGAAGTATCTACCATGGATAACAGAGGTGACAAAGCTACATATGGCTATGCTATCTATGCATATATGACAGATCCTTCAGCTATACATTTAGAATACATAAATGGTTTACCTGAAAACATGCTGCATACATTATACTGCCAGAGGATAAGAATAATGTAAAATTTGGAATCACAGTAGTGACTCCATTTAAACTTTAGCATCCTTTAGCCTGTGTTTTGGCTTTAATTCAAGTCTCCATATGCCCCATTACATCTCCTGAAACATAGAGCATGAGGACAGTTACAGCAGGGCTTTACAGGCTATGGGGGAGACTGAGAACACAGTGACCATTTGACTTGTTCTTAGCTCCTGCATCAGACAGGGCAAAAGCCACAGTCACACACTGTGATTTTGAAAAGGACTAGTTATTTCAATAGAATATACAATCAGCAAACAGAAACATTACCAAAATCACCAACATTGTGAGCTTCTGAGTACGAGCCATGAAAATCAATCTGTAGAGGAAGAAAAACAAGAGAACTGCCTGTTTCTTTTACACATCCTTCCATATAAACATATGAGCTGAAACAAACTGTTTTAGCAGCCCTGAGGTTTACAGATCCCAAACCTCATCAACTTTGTTTTGATAGAGTTTGTGACATTACATCTCTTCAAAAATATTCCTGAAACGGGGCTCCAAGCTTTTCTTTTTCCTCCCCACCAGAGTCCAAAGCTAAGCTATCAATTCCAATAAATTCAGTTAAACCAACAAATAAAATAACACAGGCTTACTTCTCCCATAGCCTTTAGAAATCCTTGGTCGATGCCCAGGCTATGCCAGCTAACATCCGCCACCATATGTGAGGCAATTCCAAACAAGAAAGCCACCAGCTTCTCTGTAGCCTGCACAACAACAATACACTTGTAGTGATGTGTGCAATTTTATTCCTGTCTTCAAGAAGAGGTAAGCGCTTTATGTAAGTGCATTATAAAAGGATATAGGTGAGAAATTCCTACAATCCAAGAACTCAGCATGACAAAATGTTACCCACTCATTCCTTGATGCTGGAGTCACTTTTCATGACTTGAGAAACTTAAAGCATTTTAGACAGTCCAAGGCCACAGAATTAAATGGTTGATGTTGGGCAAAATTTGTGTACCACAGATTAGATGTGAACTAAAGTGTTTGTCTGGACTGGGGACAAACAGTTCCACTTCAAAGGAGTGAACCCCTCTATAATCATGAGTGTTGTGCAGGCACACAGGGGAGAGAAAGACATTCCTGTGCAAGACCTCTTCACTGTAAAATACCTGATTGAATCATAGATTCATAAAATAGTTTGGTTTGGAAGGGACGTTAAAGCTCATCTGTTCTCCTCGTATGTAGCTCATATACCATAAACAAGAGCAAATCAGGACTAAGCTGAAGATTTCCCAAGTGAGAATTTTAAAGACACCTGGTTTTCAAGTGGCAATCACTCAACCAGATCTGACAATAATGCAAAAATACCAATCACATTTGTACAAAATTTGGACCTATGAAATATATCGCAAGCACCAGACCACACCAGAGGTAACCAACAGACTTCATATGGAAACCACAATGTTTATGTCTGGTAAAGATGAAAACAGGATTTCATATTTTCCTATATCAGCAGACACTTTAATTTAAAACTATGTATCTTTCCTACACCTTCCAAAAGACAAAACTGCAACAACAAGTGAAGGTGAAGAAAACAGTAGAATGCAATGTTAAAAGTTAATGAAATTTTCTTACCACTTCCCAAGGCTGAGGATAATTCCTTCTGATGTAGTGAATACTTGCATTGAGAAATGGTGTCCAGTGAGTGTCTTCAGACACATCATGGAATATTCCTATTGCAATAAAATTATATCAATATTTCATTTGCTCTTTGGAGGGAAAGAAGAGGAGAAGAGGAGAAAGAGAGCAAAAGAAAAAGAGGAGGAAAAAAAAAAAAAAGAAAATTGTTTTCTCCAAAGGAAAAAAAAAACAAAACAAACCAAATGAAAAACTTGTTCAACTTCATATGTAGAGATGATACATTTTGAAATCCATTTGTATGAGAAAAGCCAAATTACATGTATTTTTATATGATTTATACTGTCAAAAGAGATACTAGATTTACCTTCCATGGGTTTGAAGCGTCTGATAATTTTTCGCCTACTCCTTCTCTGTCTCTGTGAGTAGGTACAGTACAATGAAAAATTGCCAAAAAAACCTTATCCTCTTCTAAGTCAAGAGGATAAGGAGAGCTAACAGAGAACCTGCTGCCTAAATGAATGCACCAAATTGCTTGGCAGAAAAGCCGATGGTCAATGCAGACAACTCAAAATACTCAATGCAGACAACTGAAGCTTTGGGACAGATATCAGTTTCCACAGGGTTGACGAGGGCTCTATGTCATCATCACCATTTTTAACAGAAAGGCAATCTTGACAAGATAACAGTCAAAGCAGGAGCAGAAGGAGCAGAAGGAGCAAAAGGGAAAGCACGAAAAATCAGGTTTTCCTTTGAAGCATCAATTATTACTCTCACTTGGATTTCTGCAGAGGAAATTATGTAGGATCTAACAGCGACATTGACTAAAAATTTCTGTCTACCTACATAAAAGTTAATTACTTACAAAGTGCATTTAAACCACCTACATAAACGGCGAAGTGGTGCTGACATGACAAGACCAAAAAGCACACTATTAAACTCTAAGGGGAAGATTGTAGGCAGGAGGTTAATTGTTTGGAGCATCAATACACTATGAAGACAAGTATAAGTTTGCTCACACAGAACTGTGAAACTGCAGAAGATTAAGGTATTTTAAAAGCTGAAACTGAGAGAAGATCTTGTGGTTGCTTCAGTTACCTCCTGGCTTCTTGACATTTTACAGTGCAGCTGAACTAGGTAAGATAAGGATGGGATTTGGTAGACAACAATTCACTGTTGATAGAGCAGACTTCTACATCTAAGCTTATCTCACGCCTGGAAAGCCTGTCTGGATGGCTTTGCTCTTGACCTAGAGGCAGCTCAGATCTGTAGAGACACTTATCTCTTCCACATTGACTAAGAAGACTGCTGATACGTGGCGCAAGTGTGAAACAAGGCAAGGCATATCCCCAGCTTCAGTGAAGGAATGCGGTCTGGAAGCTGCTCTGATCTCTGGTGTGGTATAAGGCAGAAGTCAACTGTTATAAGAGAAAGATGAGGTAGATAAAAGTAATCAAGTTAAGGTAGGAATTAAAGAAATCCCAGGGGAACATCTATCCTAAAAACAAGGCAAGTGAGTCAGGACTTTGTGACAAGATGTTTGCAGAGCCAGGCAGAAGATAGGAACAGTGACCTGATGAGTGACGGGAGACAAAACCAGCATTAAATGCCAGAGCAGAGGGGCAATCTGGATGTGAACTAAGCGCCATCACATAACAGCAGAGAGGCTATCCCATTCAGCAACCTGGATGAGCAAACCTGCCTATCAGGACATAAATCAAGCAGCCTATAAATGGCATAAACAACGGTCAGCATAAACAACCTAGGACCGAAAACCAACGAGAAGTCTAACTGCCACTGTGGGATTTGAGACTCCAAGAAAAGCAGGTGATGAGAAAAGATAGAGAAAGTTTATTTGGAAAAATAAGGGATTTCCCAGTTTGAGGCATTAAAACCCAATACCGAGCTAAGTGGAGGCACTGGCACTCAGCAGTAAAACATGTAAAAGATGAGGCAAACCAAAGATCCTAAGAACACTTTGAATTTAATAGATCTGAATTTAGTGACCTACTAAAATAAACCACCTCCTGTACTTTAGACTTCCAGTATCCTCATACTAACTATGTATCATTGCCTTGTGTCTGGTATCTGCCTAAATATCCTAATAGCTTGTTGCTGGAGGGCAGGCTGTCTTTGCCCCTTTTGCTAATTGCTCATTATCCAGATTTACCACTTTGGTAGCAAATATCCTGGAGCAAGACCTAGCTAGCTGTTTTATAGCTCCAGAGCGGCTGGAGAAGCTGATTATGATCAAGAGCTGACCTAACAAAGCTGAAAAATGAGGGGACCACCTGCAAGTCAAGACATATATTTTACATCCATTGCTACAAAGCGCTAAATTTGTAGTGCACTGTTTAGATCTTGAAGCAGCAAAACTAAGACTGATATTCATTTCAAACACAATCAGTAAAAGGCAGAAGACAGCAGTTCGGAAAAGGAGGCTTTAAACTGGGATGTTACTAATACTCCCCAACCAGCAAGCCCTATGGTATTTCATTTGGGGGCTTTTTTTTATATCTTCCTATCATCTTTGTGGCTAATTTGATAGAAACAAATACTTCCTAATACAGAAATGAGCTCCAGGCTCTCTGCTAGACATAGAAAAAGACAATTTTATCCTCTCAGTTTCTCCCCAAGACAGTACTCAGTAATAAGACCTAATTCAGTCAAACAGCATCCTTTTATCAAAATCCCCTACCCTTGTTACATTTACTCAAAAGTTACTTTCTAAAAACATTTTCAAATGCATTGCTTTTTTACAAAGTTCTAAAAAAAGCCTCAAAATACTAACACAATGTTGGATGTTTTTGCAGGAAGGTATTTTTTGCCTTACTTAATTTCTTACAACACAACCATTTTTAAGCCTACTAAATTCAGTAAGATTTTCACATAAAAATACAGTTGTTACAATATGGGATTTTTCTTACCACTTTTGCAGATTGAAGGATAAAAGGCATCAGGATAAATGCTCCCAGCCTGAAATGCATCTTGGTGGTCTAGTAATAACTGGGAAAAGCAGGGGGGAAAAAGGAATCAGAATGCTATTGCACAGAACAAAAACAGAGTTTACTGACAATATCTAAGATAAAATACTGCAAGATACAACTGTTATCTTGGTAAATGTTATTTCAGTGCCATCATCATCCTGCAACATTCTCTCTCTCCCCCCACCCCACCCCCCCAATAAAAGCAACTAAACTAATCAGTATGCACTAATTTGAAAGGCCATTTAGGAAAGTATTCATATAATCTAACTCAGATGCTGGTGAAGTCACCTTCAGAAGGTGCTCTCCTCCTCCTGGACTAGACACAAAGCCTGGGCTGCTAACTCGCATCCTCTGACTCACAGCATAGCTGTCTACAGTGGACAGTGTGAATACTCACTTTGAGTGATCTCCTACTTTGAGAAAACATTGAGTTATCTAAAATGGTCTTCTTCACATTGTCCTAAAATATATTAAAAATGTTTTAAACGTAAAACACATCTGCGTTTTGTATATGTGTTTATGAAAACTGTCCACATGCTTGTAGTCCTCTGCTGGGTACAGCCCATGAAAAAAAAAGCTATTTGCACCAATCAGAAATTGGTGAATTATAGATGTGGTGGACAACATTCAAACCTTGCTGTCATTTTCCTGTCCTCATGTTTATTAAATCTCCTTTCCAAAAGTCCTCTATCAATTATTCTAAAACAACTACTCATGGAGGGTTTGACTTCAGAAGACAGGAAAACATGAGGAAAGCATCATTATAATAATCATATAATTTTCAACAACAACAAAAAAAAAGATAAAAATACAGTCCAGGCACAATATTTACACACATTTTACTGAGAATAAATGATAAAGAACTGGAAGGCAAGAAGACAGACCAAAAAACATTCACAAGAAAGGTATACACAATTAAGCAATAATATGCTTCCTACCTGTCTATAATTAACATTCTTTTCGTGCTTAATGAAAAATTCCAGAGCTCTATGTGCTGAAAAAAACAACATATTGAAGTATTGATTTACAGGTACTGTGGCCAGGCCTGCATTTTATTAGAAGCATTATCAAAACCAGAATAACTGCATTGTTATACCTAAGCCAAATCACAGAGGTGCATGAAACATGATTTCTCAAAAAACTCTGTACTTGTGAGAGCATGTCTTTTCTCATCTACTGAGCTAATAAGGAAATGCTGTTTCTGTGGCACATCTAGGCACTGAGGTCTTATCAGTCTCTCTAATCCCCAGCTTCCAAGCTGACCAACAAAGATGAAATCATAGAATCACAGAATGGTTTGGGTTGGAAAGGACCTTAAGATCATCTAGTTCCAATCCCCTGCCATGGGCAGGGACGCCTCCCACTAAACCATGCCACCCAAGGCTCTGTCCAACCTGGCCCTGAACACCGCCAGGAATGGAGCATTCACAATCTATTAACACTCCTCTAAAAATACCCAACACTGCCACTAAAATTATTCAGTTGAAACTGTACACATGGGTTATCATCTTGCCTTCCCACATAAAGTTTTACTTCTCACTTGAAGCTATTTACAGACTAAGACTGCTCAAGCTAAGCCAGAATATGCTGAATTTAATTTGATCCTTACCAAATAAAGCACAAAAAAAAATCCCCAAACCTACTCTCATTCTGGAATAAGATCTATACAAAACTGTGTAGGTTTGAATGTTCTTTCACTTTGAGTTTTACCCAACAATCTAAACCATCTTTACTCAAATATGTTAAGGCACCTTAAGGACCAATCCTACACCAAAACAGGAATAACTTAAAAATAATAATAAAAAAGTCATCATTTTTATGCTCAGCCATTTCAACACACATCTCTATTTCCAGTCTGGGAGAGTCTCAGTCTGGTAGTTTGCTTTTTGTGTCTCACATTCCCCCGTCCTCCCCCCCCGACTTCTCTCATTACTCACATGCGCCCAGGTCCTACAAGTTCATGTTTACATTGAATATTATGATGGATCCCCACAGCTCCAGAGAGCATGTCTGATAGGAGCCCCTGGGGAGGAAGAGCCTTCCCACTCAGACCTGCCCCCAGCCACAAGGCCATGGCCAAGTAGGACATGGCACAGCTCTGCTGAGCACACTGAACATGATCCACATTTTGATCAGGCAGAGTTTTTAACCGTTTTTGAAAGTACTTTCAGAAGCCTGTCCCTGATAGATTTCAGTGCTGGTTTCGAGTCAGAGGAGTTCCTTTCTACAGTTTGTTGTGTTTTTTCTTTCTTGGAATACTCACTGTTTGGATTTGGCAGTAACTGTCAGTATCTTACCATCACGGATTTTTATTTGCACATTAATTAATGCACTGACTTCAGCAGTATCAGAGCTGATCATAGTTTAATGTTATTTTCTGACAAATGAACAAAATCTGTTGTAAACTATGACCAATAGTTCAGTGTACACACTACTCCTCAGACAACTGAGATCTTTAAATCATATAAATGCAGGTTTCCTGCAATATGCTTCCCTGAGTAGAAAAAAATATACTGCTTTAGAACACAGCCATAAACTCTTGTTTCTCTTTGTAGATTTCATGCAGATACACTCTATTCTTCCAAATCTGTTATTCCAAGTTTTCAGAAGCCCATACTCAGTAATTACAGCCCCAACATTGCAAAGATGCTTGTGCTTGCCTAACCTCAGGCACTGTAATTTCTCCTACCAGTTCCTATGGGTTTCTTGACATTGTCTGAAAAAGCAAATGGTTACAGGACACTGACCAAGGCTACAACGCTCAGTAAGGGAACATAGTCTCAAATGAATGCCATGAATAATCCCAGCCTTTAATTTGTTCAAAGTTGCATGTATTTAGTATTTAAAGTCTGAGAAGATTACCTGAATGAGACAACACCATACGTTTTACCATCTGTCATACGTCTTACTCTGTTTGTTGAGCAATGGATTTAGAATCAGAAACAGAAGAGCAAACAATTAAAACAGTCAATTTATTATGAGTAAACACTTCAGAATAACCTCACACTACTCATGAGTGTTCTTGCAAGAACTACAGCAGAAACCAGGTATTAAAAATAACATGCAAACAAGAAATTCAAAACAGGAATATTCCCCCCTCTTTGATGTTCCCTCAGTTCTCTCCATCCTCTATAAATCTAGGCTGTTCAGGCTACAGACAGCAACCTACCAGGAAGAGATATAGAACAGTTTTTATTATGTTAACCATAGATACAAACACATTACAGCATTTTAACTATTTTATGCAGGCATGGCAAAATTAGTACACGGTGATTTGAAAACAGAGCTGCCACAACTGGTGTGTGTTGTTCTCCAGTTTAAATATAACAATCCCATGAACTGCATAAACTGTTCCTCTTCTTTATCCAAACCAAACTCTGTCTGCCTAAGACTCAGAGACACAAACATTCCAGTTACATAATGCCTGTGCTTTACAAGACGGAAAAGTACGCAATCAAATTGATTCAAGCATTTTGCTTATAAAACCAGCAAAGTTTCGAACTCCAAAACCAAACTACTCATCTAGTCTATGTATAATTCACTGTTTTATAAAAAAGTTATGTAGAATGCTCATTACTTTAACATTATTTCCTCCCTTTGCTTTCCAGTCAAATCAGGATTTACTTCTCTTCCCAAGAAACAAACAAACAAAAAAAAAAAAAATACATGGAAATCCATTCTGAATATCTTACCTATTTCAACGTGTGTTGAAATTCCACTCGGGAGACATCTTTGACAGAAACGGCACAGTATAACCAGCAAAACAGACCAAATCTTCAAACCACCCATGATGCTGGCTCAAACTGCAATTTTTTCAGAAGCCTGTAGAAGTAGCGCTGTGACCTTTGAAATGTGGGTTACGGAGCATGCCTTTTCTTTCAGTTATATTGCTGACACAGCAAGTGAATGACTGTTGTACTTGAAAGGCTATTTTAGACTAACGCTTTTCTTTACCTCAAATTAAGTAATTTATACATAAAAAAATTAAGTAATCAATAGGTGCTCTCCCACCTGTGGAATTTGGACAGCGCAACTGCTGTCACTGTACATGAGAAGCGAGGTTCCTGTTAACACACAAAGCATCCTCCCAGTTTGTCCAGTTTATGGTGCACTTGCCTTACAACAACTGCATCAGATTTCACAAAAACTTAAAGCCAATTGCCAATGGAGCATTAGTAGAAACACACTAGCTCCCAAGTTGCATGCAACACAAAGTCCTAAGTTTGGTGAGCTGACAGCACGTTGTACACATACGCTCGGCTCATGCAATCCAGACAGAAACACCAATAGATAATGGGGGAAATCATGGCAGCAGTCCTGACACATGCACTGCCATGGACTGCTGCGTGTGACTGCGAAGGGTGGGCATGCTGCAGTTCCCAGTCAGCTCCTATGCAGCCCTGCTGCCATGCCAGGCCGCTACTCAGCCTGCAGGCACGGCTAGCACAGCCACGCCAGTCCGCAGCAACATGGTGGCACCGAGCAGGGCTTTCACATGGCCCTCGTACCACAGACTGACCAATGCCACCATGGGACCCACTGGATGGAGAGGAGGGCCACTGGCCCACTGCGACCAGAGCCTCCTGCAGGCCGGTGCTCCTGCAGTTAAGCCATCAAGCACAATTTACCCCCCTCCTTCTGGACAGGGGTCTCGATGGGGCTAAGAGAAAGCGGGCTCCGGGAAGCACAAACGCCCACATGCCAGGCCCCGACCACTCTCTACCCCTCTGCCGCCAGTCACTGCGCGCCGCCGAGAAACCGCCTCTGGCCCGGCCCCTCCGCAGCTCCTCCTCCGGGGCGGTGCGGGCCGACTGAGGCTGGGCCGGGGCTCCGTAGCCGTTGCGCGACCATGGCGGGCGTCCTGCCGCGGCGGGCTGCTGGCGCCCGCCGCCTCCTCTTCTCCCTGTCCCCGCGGCCTTCAGGCCTGGCGGCGACTCGGCGGCACAAAAGCTGGGCGCTGCCCGCCTCCCTGTTGCGCTGGGGCGGCCTGGTGGGCGGCCGCTGGGTGGAGGCGCCCGCCGTCTTCCCCGTGCAGGACCCGGCCAGCGGTGAGGAGCTGGGCCGAGTGGCTGACTGTGGGGCGGCCGAGGCGCGGGAGGCCGTGCGGGCCGCGCACGATGCCGGGGCCGCCTGGGGCCGCCTCCCCGCCAAGGTGAGCGGCCGCGAACATGGCGTCCCCCGGGACAGCGATGGGCTCCGGTCGTAGCGCGGCTCCCAGCGCCTCCGGGGGCGGGAGGCGGCCGCGGCGGGAGGTCCTGGGAGGCGGGGGACACCCGTCCTCCGGCGGGCTGCGGGTCTGCCCCAGGGGTTGCCCGAAGCTTCGCTTTTCCCCTCGGAGGAGCTCGTCCCTGCCGGCGGCAGTCACGGCAGCCTTCTTTCTCCCCAGGAGAGGAGCGTGCGCCTCCGCAGATGGTACGAGCTGATGATAGAGAAAAAGGACGAGCTGGCGAGGATCATCACGGCCGAGAACGTGAGTAGGGCAGCAAGGCCGGATGCCCTTCTGACCGGCCGTGGGCGCTGCGCCGTGCTCGCATTCAGCCTTTCTGGAAACATAACACACGGGTGCCGGCACTGAAATAAAGTACACTGATGTTAACACCGAAGTAAAGTAAAACGGGCAGACGTCAAAACACCCTGTATGCATTTCATCGGTTAGCCACTATAATACTTCATAAAGTTGAGCCTAGCAGACACATTGTGTGCATTAGGTCAACGGATAATGTTTCAAAAGTTTCTGACACACAGACAGTCTCTTATTTCGATGACAGTAGTACGTAACAATCCAGCAGTAATCAGACCCATGATTTGCTTTATGGTGTAGAAAAGTATACATCAACCTAAACCACGGTGTTCATGGCAGAAATGTTTGTGCTTTTTTAGTTTCCTTGACTTCGAAAGATTGTAGTATTATTAAAGCAAGTCTTCAAGTTGAGTTCACTCAGTGTGCTTCAGTTTGCATCGCAGAGCAGTCTGGGAGCTCACAAATTGGTGTACTTTTGGATATAACCATGGTGGGAGATACTTGAGCAGCTCCTCTGTGGTGTCCCAGCTGCGAATGGGCATTCCGTCCACAGGAATGGAGGTAGTCCAAAGTAATATGCCCCAAAACAAATGTCCTTGCCATAAACCTGTAATTGTGCCATGATCTTCATCTTCCTGAGAATGCTAGTAGCAGCTAACTACTAAGTTTGTAATTAAGGACATGCTATGTTTGCTATTCTACCTTCTTGTCTTGGGCAGGTGTCCCGAGTTCAGCCGTAGCAGTCATTTTTCTCTGGTGCAGAATCCAGGCACAGCATACAAAATGTTGACTCTACAATGACGGTATTGAAGCCACACTATTACTGCTGCTGCAATCATATAGTCCTTTTTGGAGACTGCAGTGTACGTGATAGTGGATAATAAAGTACTCTGAAAAAGAACAGAAACTGATTTCAGATTCAGTTGACTTGAATTTGTTTGTATTACTTCAGTCTGCTGCTTACAGTGTTTCTTTCATCTGATCTAATCAAAGGGGAAGCCTCTGAAGGAAGCACAGGGTGAAATCCTGTATTCTGCCTCGTTTCTGGAGTGGTTTGCGGAGGAAGCTCGCCGGGTTT
The DNA here is from genome assembly GCA_017639245.1 of Myiopsitta monachus. Classification (NCBI taxonomy): domain Eukaryota; kingdom Metazoa; phylum Chordata; class Aves; order Psittaciformes; family Psittacidae; genus Myiopsitta; species Myiopsitta monachus. The sequence goes on from CM029918.1 coordinate 46,275,186, forward strand.
ATGGTGATATCATTCCAGCGTCTGCAAAAGACAGAAGAATTCTGGTGCTGAAGCAGCCTGTAGGAGTGGCAGCCATCATAACCCCAGTAAGCATAGCTGGAGTTTCGAAATCATGGGAAGGTTTTAAGCTCAGCCCACAGAATGGGGCTGTGGCCTGACTGATGGCTCCTGCAGTCCTGGCAAACACCCCTGTTAAGTTTCATTTCTGCCTTGTACTTGCTTCTTCGTGGATTAGCAGTGCTTTGTAATGTTCACTTAGGACAATGCACATCTGTTGGATTACGGAAAAGGTTAGCTATTTCTGCAATAACAGGCAAAATTTTCACAAGTTTGATTGTACTTTTTTCTCTCATCCTAGTGGAATTTCCCCAGCGCTATGATTACCCGGAAGGTTGGCGCAGCTCTGGCAGCTGGCTGTACAGTGGTTGTGAAACCTGCAGAGGACACACCATTATCAGCATTAGCTCTTGGGGAGGTGAGCTTTTACGCTAAGCTTTACCTTCGCACTGGACTGAAGCTGTAAATGGGGAGTCGAGATGGGCTTTGCAGATACCTCTGGCCAGCTTCATATAGGAAGAAAGGGCAAGCTGGCTTGATCCAGAGGTTTAGTTTAGTAAGAGTCTTTGAAAGTTGCTCTAATACGGTCTAGAGCCTCGAAGAGGACCTGGCTATTTAGCAAAGGAAAACATCTATCTTTGGTTACTCTGACAGCCAGCTTAAACTGGAGTGAAGCTGCTCCTTTGACACCATGGTATCTGTTACTTGTTGTGCTGTGGACTTCCAGTTTTCATTGACGTACAGACTGGTTTCTTTGAAATGGTAAACATTAGTGACTATTTCTTGTGCAAAATGCACCAGTAATGCAAATTCTGTATTTCTTTTGTTGCAGCTTGCAAACCAAGCTGGAATTCCAGCAGGAGTGTACAATGTTGTTCCTTGTTCCAGACAACAGACATCAGCTGTAGGGGAAGTCCTGTGCACTGATCCATTGGTAGCCAAAATATCTTTTACCGGCTCTACAGCAACAGGAAAGGTACATAAGTGCACAGAATATCCTTGAAGAATATTATGGTGATTATAATGGAAAGGTAGAGGGGGAAGTGTGTGTCTTTATACAGACGTCTTCTTTTTTGGCTGTTGTATACAGATTGCCCAAATAATTGTGTACTTCTTGAGATACTGCCTATTTACTTTAGTATCAGTACTTTACAGAAGGATGCCTGTGTGCAAGGTCTGGATAACTGCCCTTTGCTATATTATAATATAAACAGTTCTGTACAAGGTGCTATTGTTTCATATCATAGGGTGACAACATACGAATAAGAACACTGAAATTGAGTTTCAAAGGTATTATACAGGAATGGTTTCTGCAGTTCAGGGAAAGTGTTAGAGAAGGGAGGCCCTTGAATCTCACCTGTCAGCCTTTGTCAAGAAGCAGTAACCACCATCTCTAATGAAATAAGCTTTAAAACTGCAGAGTGTTGCTAGAAGATGGTGGGATTGTACGGGATGGCTGCACGCAGAATGAAACAGTCTGGTATCGAGGCAGATCTTAACACCCAGTTGTCAGATCTTGAAAGAGTTTTGTAAGAGTAGGCAAGATTTTTGTTATCCAAAAAGAAAAGAATGAGAAAACAACAGTGACAATACTAGTGTATAAAAGCCTGACTTGAACTAAAGTTGAAGAAAATCCTTCTCTCCGGTATTTCCAGGCCAGAATTCAGTCTCTGAAGATTTTATTGAAGGAAATTAGTCCTTGTTTTTGTCATAGGAGAAAACAGATGGTCTAGCATTACAGAGAAGATGCAGGTTAATTCTCTGCCAGAGTTAGTTTTTCACTGCTTTTCATCTCTTGATTCCACAGTTCACATCTGATAGAGGTACAGATTTCTGTGTCTCCTCTGTTGCCTACAGATACTGCTGAAACATGCAGCTGGCACGGTGAAGCGAGTTTCCATGGAGCTTGGAGGACATGCTCCTTTCATAGTGTTCGACAGCGCCAATGTGGACCGTGCTGTTGCAGGAGCCCTTGCTTCCAAGTACAGAAACTCAGGGCAGGTAAGACTAATGTTTTTGTCCTTGTTTCTGGGAAGTGAAGAGCTGTACATATAGTTTAAGCATAGAACACTTCACAATGAAGAGTCACACGTGGCTTTGAGCACTCAAGCCAGTTATCAGCAAGCCTGACATGGCAGTCAGTTCTGTCACTGAGAAGGAAGATACTAGAACCTCTTGCAAGAGTGTGAAAAGTGATAAAGCATTTTGTCAGCATTTTGTTGTTGGCAATAAATTAATTAGACCACAATTAATTGTGGTCAAACACAGACTGGATAAGATCTAACATGAAAGACACCTGCTGCTGTGTAGAAGGATCACGTAGTTGTTACTTTTGACTGTAGCAACCAGAATAGGATGTAGCCAGAGCAAAGGCGTAGCACAAATTAATAGGCCACTGAAAGCACGTAGAAACAAATTCCATGAAGGAAGAAAACTTTATTAATGGAGGAGTTAGAAAAAAAAGACCCCACCCCACCAACTATGATTTGAGGTTCTGCTGCTCAGTCCAGCACTGCTAATTAGAGGGTACTTCTTGCAGATTCTGGACCTTGTTTGATCCATGTACCATTCAACAGAACTCACTAAATCTTAAGTGACTTAAATTTTCACACACTTACTGACAGCTTGTTGAAGTTTTATTCCTAAAGTGGGAGGGGTGATGAAAGAAATGGCAAAGCTGGGTAGCAGCTTAGGATGATGCAGAAGAGGTAGAGGATGGACCACAGTAGTAACCTGAAGATGTGGCATGAAGGCCAAAATTAATTAATTGATAGATTAAATACAGTATAAACTACTGTTTGTTTTTTCCTTTTCATGTTTGTTTTCAGACATGTGTTTGCACAAACCGTTTCCTGGTGCAAAAGGGAATCCACGACAAATTTGTGGAAAAGTTTGCTAAAGCTATAGAGGGAGAACTACGCGTTGGAAGTGGATTTGATGAAAATACTACCCAAGGGCCACTCATTAATGAAAAAGCAGTGGAGAAGGTATAAATTATTTATTTTTTCACATCTGAATTTCCTTTCTATGATCTATAAAGTAACTTGAGATTTATATTTCACTTTTTTCATGCTTGTTTTGTTAGATCGTATTTGCAGTGTAGCCAAAAGTGTGTTCTGTCATCCAAGAGAACGTATACATGTACACAAAACAGATGTGGCCACTTAACGTATCACTTTCTTATTTCCATTAAGGGAAAAAAAGATTCTTCCTTTAGGAGAAACTAATTTGTCCTGATTACTTCCTAGCTGTTCTCAAGAACTTTTACTGAAATTGTATACACTGTGAAAGTATGAATGTGAAAAGCGGAATCTTTAATATCCACGAAACTAGGATGATGCTCATAATTTGTACCTCTAAAATTATGTCAGACTGAGAGGAATAAAAATTCAGGAGAAATTTTGAATAATACTGCATACTGTCTTCTGCAAAGTATAAACTTCTCAAAATCTTTAATACTAGAGAGTATTATTTCTTCAGTGGAAAATACACTGTTGTTCATTCCCAGATGCTGACTTTGAGATTTCTGTTTTGCATACCTCAGGTAGAGAGACACATTAACGATGCAGTTTCTCAAGGAGCATCTGTTGTGACTGGAGGGAAACGGCACAGCTTGGGGAAGAATTTCTTTGAGCCAACATTACTTAGTAATGTTACAACAAAAATGCTCTGCACTCAAGAGGAGACATTTGGCCCTTTAGCACCAGTTATCAAGTAAGATTATTAATTTTCCATGTTAAAACTAGCAATTAAAATACGAAATATTATCTTAAATAAACGACAGTTTACTGACAGGTATTTCTGTACAATCACACAAGTCTTATAATAAGATTGGGGTACACATATAAAAACATACTTTGGATGTATAGTTCGTTTGTTTGTCGCTATTGACACAATTTTAGCATCTCTTTAGCAAGTTTTTGAGAACTATTTTCTTTTAAATTGTATCAGCAGTTAAACAAAGGTACATACAGCAACACCTTCATCAACTTTATGATTTGTGGTAGGAAGTAGGAGGCAGGACTTTGCAGACTGTCATGTGATTTGCTAGTCCTAAATTTTTTCTGATGCAGGATCACCTGGAGCTCTCTTTTTCCCCTAAAACCTTTTGCTGCCTACATCCAGAGCAATTGGATATGATGGAGGAACATATGGTTCTCTCTGATAGTTAAGAGTGCTTGTGTGTTTGGAGAAATCGGTGGGCTGCCCTCTGTGAAGTAAATGTTTTAGCTATCAGTATCTAGCGGATACTGATACAGATATCTAGCGGATAAAGGCAACCTTAACTACTTAACTGCAGTTTAAATGAAGAGAAGTGGTAGAAAACTCCTCTGCTGCTTCAAAGTGAAAATTAAAGTAGGTGTTTAAAACACACTTTATAAAAAATCCTGTACCTTGACCTTGTATTTGATAAGGCTGCTGCTTGTTAGTCAGCAGGATGGTAGATGAACTGCAGACCTCGTATGTGGTTTTTTTTCTCTTTATATTGACAGATTTGATACTGAAGAAGAAGCTATTGCTATAGCAAACGCAGCTCATGTGGGTTTAGCAGGTATGCCTCTGTCAGATAAGTGTGTTTCTGTAGTTTTATGAACTTTAGTGTTACTGAATAATGCTTTTAAATGTTAAGAAGTCTCTTTTTCAGAGTCTTCTCCAACTGTGCTTCCTGGTTTTCATTTTCATTCCTGTATCTCTGTGTGGCAGGATATTTCTATTCCCAAGACCCAGCTCAGATCTGGAGGGTTGCAGAACAGCTGGAAGTTGGAATGGTTGGTGTTAACGAAGGCATAATCTCATCAGTGGAGTGTCCTTTCGGTGGGGTAAAACAGTCTGGTTTAGGGCGAGAAGGCTCAAAATACGGCATTGATGAATACTTAGAAATAAAGTATGTCTGCGTTGGAGGCTTATAAAAATCTTCAAAAAGCACAATCCCAACAGTATGGAAAAGAGTGCTGTAGTTTTAATAAGCTTATTGAACCAGATACATGTATGGATGCAACTTCTACCTTCCTTGAAACTAAGCAGCCCTCTTCTGTATGTGTAGAGATAGTTACAGTATTCTGTGCTGCCATGTGTTTTTACATGTTCTTTACTTATACACTGGTTTTCAGTAATGTGATTACAGTGTCTATAATTTTCAGCAAGGAGTAGGGAAGAATGCACATACATTATTCTTTGATTACCCCTGTGTGACTGGGAAGACTCGGGAGACTTGTGCATAATGAAAACAGACCAAAACCTATGGCAAGGGGAAACTAGACCACTATTTTCTGCTGCCTCTAATGTTTCAGTGATGATGTTGGAGGCTTTGGGGAGGACAGTCTCCCTTCAGAATTTTGTGTACATACTTGTCTTTCCTAACTTGGTTATGTGACTTGCTCTTAGAGACAGGTGTGCCTTTTGTTTTTTTTTTTTTAATTGTGAGAGAATCTGATGCTTATGAAAGGTGAGGAATTGCTTTTAGCTCCAGCTAGGCATCCACACAGGTGAATAGACAGCTTTTTCAGTGCATGTTAATGCTAGTTGCAAAGCTGCCAGCTGTTCAGCTTTGGGCTTTTGAGCAAAGAGCTGTAATTTGTGCCTAACAGTTTGTACACACCTGGGATCAAATACAACTTTTGCTTGACATTTGTAAACCCCAGCAGCCCTGAGAACAGGACAGTCCAGGAAGGACAAGGAGCTGCTGGCTTTGAGCATAGCAGGAGGAAGATAGGGTGCTTAACTTGCAGGAATAACTTACATAATCGTTGACACTATAAGGGCTGTGTGAAGGAAGCATAAGTGGTGACATGATGATATAGGTAAACTCCCTTCCATGAAAAGAATGTGACTATCCTTGGGTAGAAGTAGTGTCACTGATGTAAATGTTTCTCAGTATCTAAAGGAACGTTACTCACCACCTCCAAAGAACATGAGCACATAAATGGTTCTGTTCCTATAGACTTTGTGCCTTGAATTGGATGTGTGGTTACACAGGTGAACATCCATTAGGGAGGAAGGCTTAAAAACCTTTAAACTTGGCTAACGTGTGGCCTAATAAAGACTTAAATAGAAGTGATTAGAGGTGAGATTTCTATGCATCACCACTTTCTCATCTTCAAAAGATGATGTAAAGCTTCCTTAATATGAAACAAGCAGTGCTGTTTAAACTGTGTTTTTCGTGGCAGTCCAAAGAAGCACTTAAAAAATGAGCAGTGTTAATTTGGCAAATAAATCACTGCAGAAGCTACAGGGAATGAATTTTGTTTCCTGTGTTGGTTAGATTTATTTCGCAGGGATTTACCCATTAATTATTAAATGAAAGAAGGCAGCAGAGCTCTTCTTCCTATACATTAATGAATGTACCTTATGAAATGGGTATTTTATCCAATCAGGCAAAGAGGTACCAGGTAACACAAGACTTGGGGAGGGGGGAAGGAAAGCCACGACTGAGTTTCACAGGGTTTGTTTTTTTTTTTTAAAGCGCACATAAGGTAGCATTGACTGCTACTGATTATTTCTAAGTATTTTTATGGTTATATTTGTGTAACGCTTGAGACCCAGTGGGTCTGGAGCACGTTGTCTGTCAGTAGTGTTTGTGCATCGTGCCAGCTGAAGGGTGGTTAAAGGACACATAACTGCCTTCTGGTAATTCCAATGCACCAAAAAGGCACATTTAAGATAGTGAATTGCACAGACTTAAAATATGTCTGCCTGTGAACTGCAGTGTAAGATAAAAATTAAAGTTATTTCATTGACTGCTCTATAACAATGCAGTCTTGAATGTGGGTCTACTTATTGGGACAGTGCAGTTGGAGGATACATTTTTTAACCTGCTGCTCTCTTCAGTGCAAGGTTACCAGTCTGATGCATTGGCACATTTATAAACTTGATGTCTTTTCAGAGAATAGCACTGTTAATGAGTCAATGTTTACTTTTTTCCTAACAAATAATACCTTTTACTATGCCTGATAACAAGCACAAACCAGAATTAAAGATAAGGTATATAATAAACTTCAAAAATACCTTTGTCTGGACTGGATTGTGGTTGTACTCTAGCATAGTATACATCTGTCAGCAAGGTCTACATCAGGTAAGCACAGAATAATCTTAAACTTATCTTCATAACAAAAGCTGTGATTCTTCAACAAAACATGCACTTGAATTCTCACACTTCTGTTATGTTGATTACACTTGTGATAGTTTAGCAATTTTTGGGTATTAAAACTGTGATGGAAAAATACTTTCTGTTAATAAATAACTTCAGTGAAAGTACTGGATTGTGTGATTTGTTACCTTATTCAATGCTGAACTGACAAACTGACAGCAGTCACATTAAGTTCAACATCTTTGTCAGTGACATAGCCAGTGGGATTGAGTGTGCCCTCATCAAGTTTGCTGATGACACCAAGCTGTGTGGTTTGGTTAATACGCTGGAGGGAAGGAATGTCATCCAGAGGGACCTTGACACACTTGTGAGGTGGGCTGATGCCAACCTGATGAAGTTTAACCATGCCAAGTGCAAGGTCCTACACCTGGGTCAGAGCAATCCCAGGCACAGCTCCAGGTTGGGCAGAGAAGAGATTCAGAGCAGCCCTGCGCAGAAGGACTTGGGGGTGTTGGTTGATGAGAAAATGAACATGAGCTGGCAGTGTGCCCTTGCAGCCCAGAAAGCCAACCGTATCCTGGGCTGCATCAAAATGAGCGTGACCAGCAGGTCGAAGGAGCTGATCCTGCCCCTCTACTCTGCTCCCGTGAGGCCTCACTTGGAGTATTGTGTGCAGTTCTGGTGTCCTCAACATAGAAAGGACATGGAACTGTTGGAACAAGTCCAGAGGAGGGCCACGAGGATGATCAGGGGACTGGAGCACCTCCCGTATGAAGATAGGCTGAGGAAGTTGGGGCTGTTCAGCCTGGAGAAGAGAAGGCTGAGTGGAGACCTCATAGCAGCCTTTGAGTACCTGAAGGGGGCTTAAAAGGATGCTGGGGAGGGACTCTTCATTTGGGACTGTGGTGATAAGACAAGGGGTAACGGGTTCAAATTTAAACAGGGGAAGTTTTAGATTGGATATGAGGAGGAAGTTCTTTACTGTAAGGGTGGTGAGGCACTGGAATGTGATTGCCCAGGGAAGCTGTGAATGCTCCATCGCTGGCGGTGTTCAAGGCTGGGTTGGACATAGCCTTGGGTGACACGGTTTAGTGTGAGGTGTCCCTGCCCGTGGCAGGGGGGTTGGAACTAGATGATCTTAAATGTCCTTTCCAACCCTAACTATTCTATGATTCTAAGTTCAGTTTATGAAATTTGCAGATTTTTTTGTTCTGCCAGCTGCAGCGCTGGAAAAACAGACACCTCTTTGCATCCACATGTTTATAGAATGGTTTGGGTTGAGGTGTAAGATTTTGTTACCTTTATTACAGTCCCTTGAATATGAATCAAATAGATGGCACTACTTTTGACACACTAATATGCCATCAGTCATTTTGTATGCTAGTTTTTTATGCCGAATCACACATTTTACCAGAAATGTGGATCAGAGTGCCTATCCCTGCTTTCAGGATACGATTACTTGCATAATCATTTCATTTCTTAATATTTAAAATAGATTTTTGGGAACTGTTTTATTTCCACTTAGTTAATATAGTTCTGAAGCCTCAGAAACCATCTTCTGGTTTCTAACCTCGCTTAGCCAATTTCCATTTTATTTTCTTATGTTACCCTTTAAACAGCTGTTGTTTGACCCCCAATCCTTTCTGTGTAATAAAACTTCTTAAGAAGCTACATTTACCTGTTCTACTAGATACCAAGATCTTTTAATTAAATAGGCAAAAATCTCCAGCTAGTGCATAAGCTTTTTTTGGCATGTCACTCTGGGTAATTCTTGTCTATTTGTATGCTAAGCTGTCAAAGTTAACTTGGGTGCCAGTGAGGGAGGTTTTCAATGCTAATTACACTAAGCCAATACCAGTGAAGATAGCCAGTAAGTCTTGCTGAGAAGTATGTCAATATCTAGTACTTAATTTTGTTTGCAGTAGCTGGCAGCTTGCACTGTTATCACTTGTCACCAAGATCAAGGAAATGTTTTAACAGGCTACTGTTCTTGCAGCCTATCCATTTCCCCGACACGGGTGTTTCTAGACATCTTTTATGCTTTCATGATTAACTCACAACATAAACAGCAGTTTAAATGGTTTTCACAAAGTAAAATAGTTTTTACTTTTCTAAATCAATCAGACACATGTTGGGAGTTGGTCAATCCTGTAAGTAAAAGAAGCTCCATCCTTTGACTTGGCATTGAAGTTACTGTCTCACTGTAACTGGCAGAGTCATAACCATAACCAGTTACGCCCTTTGTTCTAGCCCTACTGCTTATGGAAAGATTGGGCCATCTTAAAAGAGAAGGTTTAAGTATGGTCTTCAGAAGTTCCAAGTTAAATCTTAATGCTTGCTTAAAGTGTTTTCAATGTCAGAACTCTGCCTAGGACCTTCCAAGACATGAGAAGTTGGTGGTTTATTCACTTTATCAGTGAATGCTGAAGCTACTTAGCACAACTGGCTTAAGTTGTTTAGGAATCACTAATTACCTTCTGTTGCACGAGCCCAGGAGCTTGCATGAGCCTACTCAAAGGGGAGGGGGAAGGCCATTGCTGTGACCAAAGTGTACAATGCAAGAAAAGACAGACAGATGCCATCCTTCAATAAAAAAATGATGCACTATCTTACCAGCTTATTCAGCAGCCAGTATTCCCTTGTAAGAGTCAGGTATGAACCTAAGAGGCACCATGTCTCCAAATAACTTACTCTTGCTTTTATGGGTATGTTTTTTCCTTACAGAAAGACACTTGTATCTCATAGTACCTTTTATTATGATTTAACACAAACTTCACACACACTGATGCATGGATTTTTCTTTTCCAGTTCTAAAACAGGCAGCATAACCTACCCCTAGCCAACAGCAGTATTTTGGGTTATATTGCACACTAGTATCTCTGATTACTGCAGTGATTATACTCACAAATACTCAAGTATTGTATTTGCTACAGAACAAGCCACAGAAGTTGCAAAATAATCACACTTGGCATGGCAGCTGGTGAATATTTACACACAGCCAATTAAACCAAGTAAGGACAAGCACCACATGAAAATTCATACTGTAAACTACAGTAATTCTTTTCTGCTCTCTAATGTACTGACTTATGTTACCTGTTTAAAAAAAAAAAAAGACACTGGTTTGCTTTTGTCAGTAGGAAGGAAGATAAAAGCACTGCTTTTATGTCTGAATACAGATATAAGCTATGGTATACAACTTATCTCTATTAGCCTGATTTGAGTGTCAAGTCCAGTGCAGCAAACCATGTCTAAAAGAGTATCTGACAAGCTCCTAGAATGAAAGACAAAACTTTATTAGTAGTTACATAAATGCAGTAGTTTCAGCTCAGAAATGGTTCCAGTTACAATACATTATTATTTGCAATAAATAGCATTTTCTAGAAACAGACTCCTAACATAAATTCTGTAATAGCTCACCCATCCACCTACAGGGAGAAGCACTTCCATACATGGACAAACTACTGATGTACAGCTCATCTGCACTTGATTTGTAGCCTGTGCAAAAGAAGAAAAAAAAATGACTTGCCTTTTCTTCCTCCTTTTTTGAAGTGTATTTCTAAGCTTTGGGGTTTACTCCCTTGCCTTGGGGAGTTCAGGACCTAAAAGTTATGTGAAATAGAGTTCTCCTTTGCTGCAAAAGTATGGGATTAGTATTCTAGTTAGTGATCAATGACAAGCAGTAGATAAGGTTAAGAAATTAATTCACCTCTCTATCCCATCTCCCTTCTTCTAGAAGAAAGGCTACCTCTCTCAAACCTCATAAATAGCTCAGAAGACTAAAGTAGCTGTCTCTTTATTACCACCACCTGAAAGCTCCAGCTGACTACTGCCCATTATTAGTACATTGAGGGGTAAAACTAGTTTCACATAGGCTTAGAACAGGAATAGGAAATACGCCTAAGCACTCAAGTTATTTATTTCAGGATCATTAGAACTGTCTAAGGAAAATCTAAATTCAGCATAGAAAACACGTGTGCTCACTCTCCCTCTGAGAGGTGCATACACTCTTAAGTTCCTTGCATGTGTATGCACTTCTGTTCGCCCACAAGAGACCAAGAAAAAGAAAATTAGCATCATAAGAACAGCATCATAAGAAAACAGCTGGCAGCACAAGTGCTCAAACAGTACCTGTATCTGATGCATTTGACAGAAGGACCCTGTTTACCTAAAGGACACAGCTGCAAAAGTGTTATTATTACACATAAAGCAAGGATAATCTTTTTCTTTCCCTCCCCAAATTAGCAATCTGTAATTAGACTGTTCACATTTTGCTGAATTTCAACAATCTACTCAGTTAATTTGAAAGTCTGAACCACAGGACAGAGAATCTGGATGTGTATCTCAGCAGATTTGCCAAGGTAAATTTGTTTTGTACTATAGCAGCATTTTGGTTAAGAAAATTAAAAACACAGGCCTATGACCTGTTTGCAGCATGGCAGTTCCATGCTGCGCACACACTGTGCTGAGTAGTGAACCTGTTTAATGCCTCAGGCAATAATGGCAAGGAAATATTTTGCCAAAATACACTCCTTATTCAAAATGCAAACAAAGACAATTCTTTTGCACAGAGGGACAATCTCTGCTTCTGTATGGATCAGCATGTATAAATTGACACAAAATGCAAATTAAAGTCAACTACTTACTCCAAGGCTATGAGGCACTTCAAGTATCAACATGCTGTCTGCCTTCAAAGAGAGGCAGTATCTTACCAGTGCCAAACTGAACATATTCTTTATTTCCACAGAATCATAGAATAGTTTGGGTTGGAAAAGACCTTTAACCGAGTCCAACTGTTAACCTAGCACAGCTATGTCCACCACAGTGGACTCTGAACCATATATGACAAGCTCTATCTGCTCTCCTCTGCTTTTCAGTGCAGATGAGACTGTTGGGAATAGCCCCATCCCAATTTCACGAAGAATCTGCCAGCACTCTGTGTATGAAGAAACACAGTATGTGGAAATAAACATAAGGATTGAGAACCTGCTTCAAACCCATCATAGCCCAAACCAGAACTGGAGTCAGAACTCTACCACTGTGTTTGCACCTTGACAGGTTGTTTTCCAACCCTTTCCTTCCAGCTATGACATGACATGACATGCTGTAAAAAGATAAGAACAGATAGAAAGAAGATAGGAACACATAGGAACAGCCTCACGCTCACAGGCCCTTGTTCTCATGGGGGACTTCAACCACCCTGATATCTGTTGGGAAGGATGGTACGGCCTGGCACAAGAAATCGAGGAAGTTCCTCGGTTGTGTGGAAGACAACTTCCTTCTGCAAGTAACAGAGGAGCCCACAAGGAGAGGTGCCATGCTTGACCTCGTCCTCACCAACAGGGAAGGGCTGGTTGGAAATGTGATGCTCCAGGGCAGCCTTGGTTGCAGCGATCATGAGATGGTCGAATTCGAGATCCTCAGGACAGTCAGGAGAGTGTGCAGTAAGCTCACTGCCCTGGACTTCAAGAGAGCAGACTTTGGCCTCTTCAGGAACATGCTCAGTAAGATTCCATGGGATATAACCCTAGAGGGCAGGGGGGCCCAAGGCTCTTGGTTCATATTCAAGGATCACCTGCTGCAAGCTCAGGAGCGATACATCCCAACTGGAAGGAAGTGCTGCAGGAGGGCCAGGAGAGACCTCCTTGGATGGATAAGGGATTGCTGAGGAAAATTTGAAGGAAAAAAAGAGGCTTAGAAAAGGTGGAAGCAAGGACAGGCGGCCTGGGAAGAATACAGGGATGTTGTCTGGGAAGCTAGGGACCAGGTTAGGAAAGCTAAGGCCCACTTAGAATTGAACTTGGCTAGGGATGTTAAGGATAACAGGAAGGGATTCTATAGGTACACTGCAAATAAAAGACAGGTTCCGGAGGGGGTTCATGTTGTCCCTAGTCTATCGGGAGAACTGGCTACCCTGGATTTGGAGAAGGCTGAGGTTCTTAATGACTTCTTTGCCTCAATCTTCACCGGCAAATGCTCTGACCACACCATCCAAGTCTTGGACGGCAGATGCAGGGACTGTGAGAATGAAGACCCTGGGCCCACTGTAGGAGAGGATCTGGTTCGAGACCATCTTAAGAACATGAACGTGCACAAGTCCACGGGACCTGATGAAATCCATCTGCAGGTCCTGAAGGAGCTGCAAATGAAGCTGCTAAGCCACTGTCCATCATATTTGAAAAATCATAGGCAGTCAGGTGAAGTTCCCGACGACTGGAAAAAGGGAAATATAACCCCCATTTTCAAGAAGGGGAAAATGGATGAGCCAGGGAACTACAGACCAGTCAGCCTCACCTCTGTGCCTGGCAAAATCCTGGAGCAGATTCTCCTAGAAGGCATGTTAAGGAACATGAAAAACAACAAGGTGCTTGGTGACAGCCAGCATGGCTTCACTAAGGGGAAATCCTGCCTGACCAATCTGGTGGCCTTCTATGATGGGGCTACGGAACTGATGGACAGGGGTAGAGCAGTTGATGTCATCCACCTGGACTTGTGCAAAGCGTTTGTCACTGTCTCATATGATATCCTTGTCTCTAAGCTGGAGAGACATCAGTTTGATAGGCTGGACCACTCGATGGATAAAGAACTGGCTGGAGGGCCGCACGCAAAGAGTTGTGCTCAATGGTTCAATGTCCAGCTGGAGACCAGTAACGAGTGGTGTCCCTCAGGGATCGGTGTTGGGACAGGCCTTGTTCAACGTCTTTGTCAGTGACATGGACAGTGGGATTAAGTGCGCCCTCATCAAGTTTGCTGATGACACCAAGCTGTGTGGCTCGGCTGATATGCTGGAAGGAAGGGATGCCATTCAAAGGGACCTTGACACACTTGTGAGGTGGGCTGATGCCAACCTGATGAAGTTTAACCATGCCAAGTGCAAGAGTCCTACACTGGGGTCGGAGCAATCCCAGGCACAGCTCCAGGTTGGGCAGAGAAGAGATTCAGAGCAGCCCTGCAGAGAAGGACTTGGGGGTGTTGGTTGATGAGAAAATGAACATGAGCCGGCAGTGTGCGCTCACAGCCCAGAAAGCCAACCGTATCCTGGGCTGCATCCAAAGGAGCGTGACCACCAGGTTTAGGGAGGTGATCCTGCCCCTCTACTCTGCTCCCGTGAGGCCTTACTTGGTGTATTGTGTGCAGTTCTGGTGTCCTCAACATAAAAAGGACATGGAACTGTTGGAACAAGTCCAGAGGAGGGCCACGAGGATGATCAGGGCACTGGAGCACCTCTCATAGGAAGATAGGATGTGAAAGTTGGGGCTGTTCAGCCTGGAGAAGAGAAGGCTGAGTGGAGGCCTCATAGCAGCCTTCCAGTATCTCAAGGGGGCCTATAAGGATGCTGGGGAGGGGACTCTTCATTGGGGACTGTGGTGATAGGACAAGGGGTAACGGGTTAAAACTTGAACAGGGGAAGTTTAGATTGGATATGAGGAGGAAGTTCTTCACTGTAAGGGTGGTGAGGCACTGGAATGTGTTGCCCAGGGAAGTTGTGAATGCTCCATCCCTGGCGGTGATCAAGGCCAGGTTAGACAGAGCCTTGGGTGGCATGGTTTAGTGGGAGGTGTCCCTGCCCGTGGCAGGCGGGCTGGAACTAGATGATCTTAAGGTGCTTTGCAACCCTAACTATTCTATGATTCTGTAAGAAAGCAGGAGTTGTAGAAATAAAAATTATACTGAATCAAGGCCTGCCACAATCTCCCCTAAAGTCCTGACAAAGTCATGCTTGGCCCAGTGACACAAATATGATATCACAAATTCACAAACCCAGAAACTATTATTTTCAACTTCTGTGCAAGTTTCATATTAAGAGCAAGCCTGATCTTATGTAAGAATGACCTCTCCTTCCAATGACATGAAAGGATCAAACTAGTAGAAGTAGAAGCAGCTCAAAACATTAAACTATATTCAACTTTCAAAACATAACTAAAACATAACTAGAACATTGTTAGCAACAAAGATGTCAAAGCATCATCTAGAGAACAGAATTTTGTAAGCAATTTCCACTTACTAGGGCCTTAGGCATACAAAATCGGTTTAATGTTTCTGATTTGTTGAAGCGAGAAATAGCCAGATCATGCCTACTTTATCATGGCACATGAGCTTACCACCAATCCAAAAATCTGAGCCCACAGTGTGTTTGTGCGTGAGGAGGAATAGCCCAAGGAATTCTGCACCATTGAGGAAAGCAGGTTTATGATTCCTATCATTGCTTTACTAGAGAATCTGTCTTTAGTTTGTTTTTCTTGAAAGAACAACCTGCTAGGCTTCAGAACGAGCTTTAGAAACATAAAATAAACCTAGAGCACAAGTGCCTGACTTCACAAAACTGGAGGATGCTCCTGACATGTCCTAAAAGGTATGTTTATAGATAAAGGCACACTGGATACAGTATTTAGCAGAAGCATTAATAGCAGCGTGGCCAAAAAAAAGTTGTAGTTCCTTATGCAACTCTTTTGTTTAAAAACGCGTATTTCTGGGAGTGTAATTCCTTCTAGAACATTTTGGGAATTTGTGCAGAATGGATTAAGCCCACCATTCCAATTTGAGAAAGAAAATAAAATTAGTGTTTTGAGTGGGCCTTAACTTTCTTCAGGAATGCCTAAAAGTAAACACTGTATTATGATGTTAACACATTTGGAGCAGAAACTGAAAGACATAAAAAGCTGACCTTGCTTTTATTGACCAAGTTATTTAAAAATATATATACACTCACACACTCAGGAAGGGGGAAGGTGAAATAAAGTTAGATATTTTTCAATAAATAGCCTAAAACCCCCATACACAGAGTTAAAACTTGGCTTCTGAAGAAAGCGAATCACACCATTTATACGGTATCTTGCTGGTGGGCATGGGAAAAAACAGGGAAAACACTTGCATTAGCCTTTTTTAGCTCTTCACAGCTTCTCCCACCACTATGACTCCTGCAGCCACACTCGGCTCTCCAGAGAAATGCAGGGCTGGGCACAGGATACTCTACAGTGCAGCCTTAATAGCCTTAGGGACTTCTGCTGGCTGCATTTGAGAATCAAAAGTATGAAACCAGTTATGAGCATGCCATGTTGCTGCAACTATTGACTACTGATTCCTTCCAACCTAGACAGTTTCTTTTGCCCAACTCTTATTAACAAATGAAGCACAGAAGCCACAGTGTTCAACCCAACTAATCCGTTGTGCCAGACTTCTACAAAAGGATGGAGAAAGACCCAAAATTCTCTAGCAAATTATTCCTTATGATGAGGTGACCTATGTCCCCTACCCGATCTTTCTCATCTGCTCCCCGTGATCTCTATACTGTTCCATCCTTCTCTGTAAATGGATTCTCCACAACGAGAATTACCAAAAAAAAAAAAAAAAAGTGTTAAAACCAAAAAAACTATCCAAAATGCTCCCAGAGGAATGTTTTCTCCATCAGAATACATCGTTCCTCCAGCTCAGCCCAAGATTCCAGCGTGTCAGTAAAGGAACCCCAGTAAAGGCTGACATTGTGGCCACCCAGTCCCACTGACACAGATGGCTTACGGACAAAAGCCACAAGTAAGGCTTATGGACAAAAGCCAGGTCTTCAGTTTGAGATTTCAAGAACAGTACTGGGGGTATGGCTTTAAAGCCTAAAAAGCACACTGTAAAGATATTACCCAGATTGTGAACATTGGAACTCCAATATACCTATGCTTCCAAAGCACCTAAAGGGATCTCTTTAGGCCAACACATCTAGTTGCTGCATAGCCACTGAGGAACAAATAAAACAACCTAATATTCAAGCTAAAACCTTTCCCAGTACCAATTCTCATGACAATGAATGTAGGTGTTGAACCTCCTGTTCACGCAGGGTGTTTCACCACAAGCATTTCAGTACACAAATGGCTGTCACATTGTTTAATTGAGCACTGAGGTTTGACAGATGGAAACTTGTCTCAGCTGATGGTTCAGTCTTAGAAGGTCCAGAGCTCTTTAGAAGTGCTCTTTAAACAAAATGTTGCTTGGGATGCTCAAAATGCTTCTGATGGTGCATTACACTGAGTCCCTCCTGCCTTTCTGTTACTATTCCTAGCTGGATGTGACAGACACCAGAGAGCCAAAGCACCTTCATCATAACAGAAGCAACCTGGACAGCTGGACTTCCCTGCAGGCATCATATTTTTTATGTAAATACAAGGGAACATTGCATCCTACAGGACACAGATGTATCACATTACAGCTGATTAAGTGTATTACTTAAGTGTAAGCTTTCTTTGAAAACAAGACATTTCCATCTGATGAGAAAACCCTAGAAAAGGAAGTCACAAAGCACAGTCAGATATAAATACAATGCACTAAAAATGCTCTGTCTTGGTGTTCTCAACCTAAACTGAAAACAAAGATGGAGCCTGTGATCACATATTGCTCTCTATAGTTGTTAGGGAATTTATCTGTATTGGCTTTTGCTGGTTTAGGTCAGCATCATAATCACACTGCTTCTCTGAGAGAAAAAGACAGGAGCACAGTACATGAATCTTTATGCGTCTCAGTTAACATTGTTAGTTCCATAGCAGCCCTGGCTAGTCTGTAGCAGTAATACAGATAAAAGGGCCTTCTGAAGTTTAAACAAACATTCAGCATGGAACATGCAAGAAGTAAGATGTGCTTTTCCTTGTTCCTGTAATGGTGACAAGAGGAGTTAGCTGACCATCTAGTCCCTCCTCCTTTCTTTCTTTAACCAGTGCCAGCAATTTCCCCTTTCTATTTGCAATTAGTTGGTATTTTAGGAAGCTTTTGGTTCTGGAAAAACAGGTGGGCCAACATGTTTCAGATGTGTTGGCCCAGTGTGTTCTGTGCTTTTACCCTCATTCAGTTATCTGTCTTTGGAGCTGTAGTTGAAGGAAACCCCATTTCTGATGGATCCATTCATGAGGGGTTTAGGATTCTCTCTTTCAATCTTTTCTCTACTGAAGATAGTGTCCTGATCACTGTCAAACTCTGATTCAGAGACCATAAGACTGGAGTTGTGTTCTGTACTTCTGTGCTTTATGCCTGACAATAAAAAAAAGTAAAACAAGCTCATTAGAAAGGTTTAACTTAAGTAACAACTAACCATCCTCTCTTCTGCTCTGATATGAAATACAAGTGAAAACATTCTCTTCAATTCAGCATAACAGTGTGCACCATTGGTACCACCAATATAAAAACTGGCCTAGGAGGTATCAGAGAGATACACCTCTGACTTCACTGTAGGCCCATCAGTCTATAGCTCTGAAATACGAGTAAATGTGTTAAATTTGAACTAATTAGATATCTTAGTATCTTGGCCTATGTACTTTTTATAGCTTGAATCTGGAAATTAATCTGTCCACTGAACTATCTGATTAACACAAGCAGCAGTGAAAAGTCATGATTTCTACAGAAACACTGTCTGTCTTTTTAGGACAGCAGTTTCTCAGTGATTTTATTTCCCCTGCTAATAAATGAAACTCCGGTAAATAAAAAATACATGTGAAAAGAGGACAGCAGTTAAAGTCTGCTGATATTTAACAGGATGCTTCTGGACCAGCAGGGAACTGCTGCACAGCAATAAAACCAGCTCGAAATTAAAGTGTGTGCAGGGGAGGAAGGGGTTATATGTGGAGAAAGTCTGTAGGACAATTAGATGGTCTAAACTGAGGTTAACAAAGCAGCTCAGAGCAGTGTCTGAGTCCAAGGCCTCATGAAAAATGAAGTGGATACTCCCCTCAACCATTTAATTCTCCATGCTTGCCTCTGCCATTCCCAGATTTGTAGGTGAGTTTCTGGGCTCCTCCTGACTGCAGGTATCAATTCACACACACTGACTGTAAGCTTGGTGGATAAGTTCTCAGCTGAAACAGATAGCACTTACCATATTTGGGTCGTAGCTCCATTCTCTCCTGCTCGTCTATGTTATCTAGGATGGTATATTTTGTTTTCTTTCTTATCTTTGTTCTCTTTCTGCTAAAAGATATGTACCAGAAAGACATTTGGTTCTCATAAACACACATAAAGCTCCTGTCCTCCCTTTCAATAAACATAATTATGTACCCCAATACACAGAACCTCATCGTACTTTCTCACCTGCATTTAAAGAGTTGTTCCAGCTTATACCTGTATAAAGCAGCTGTAAAATTATATTCTCTGGTCTGGACTGTTTTTCTCTCCGATTTAAAAAGATGAAGCAAGCAAGAAAGATTCACTTGCTTTCCTAGGCCACAGGGTTCAGTTTTTTCAATGTCAGTATAGTAGCTAGACACAAGGTAGACATAACATTTGTTTCCAAATAAAATTTCTGTAAGAACTGGTTAGGTGTTCCCCCCCACACTTTTCTTTTTAACTGAGAGAACTGGTGCTTGTCTGGTTATGCTTACAGAGAAAACCAAACAATAATGGAAGCTGGCTCCCTCATACAGACACATGCAGAGACAAAGCCATACTGGTTTGTAGGCAAATCCCCACTTTTTCTTCCTTTATTTAAATCCTCCCCCAGCATCTGTTTCTACAATGCTGCAAAGATCATCATCTCTATGTTAAGCAACAATTATTTGCAGGAGCTACTCACATGCTCATTAATACAGAAGGAAAAGTCCTGGAGCTAAAGGAACGGACACAGAACTGTTTGTTGTATTGGATCAAGAGGGAACAAAGGATTTCAGGGTAGAAAGAAAGGCACTCATGCATGAAAACAAGGAGACACCTCCTAGAATATGCTCACCCTTCAGGTATTTTTCAAGCATTCTTTCTCATAGCTTTGGAGGGGGGGTAGGTGGAACATGCCCTTTATCAAGGCAAGAACTGATTCTGGCAATGTCTGGAGAAGCACTGCCACCCAGATTGTACAGTTCAGTGGAGAAGCCACCTACAGCTCAGCTGACATTACAGCCACAGCCAGCTACTCAGCCTCCCCTCTACATGGTCCACAAAAAATGGAGTTCATTTGGCAATTCAGCAATGGCTTTAAAACATCCAAAACTCCAGCCAAATCTTGGATTAGGCTACCTCTCTTTCCTGTAGTTTCCACAAGGCAAAGGGCATCTCCTGCCATTCTGTCCTGCACAGCATTTCCTTCCTCTTCTTTTTTTTTTTTTTTCTTTTTACACTTACTTGTACCAACCAGCCCTCACCCTCTGGCACAAGCCACATGAGGACAAAGGACAGAAGCAGCTGAAATAACAGATTCATAGAATGGTTTGATTTGGAAGGGACCTTAAAGGTCATCTAGTTCCAACCCCAGCCACAGACACCTTCTACCAGACCAGGTTGCTCCAAGCCCCGTCCAAGCTGGTCATGAACACTGCCAGAGATGGGGTACCCACAACTTTACCATAAATAATCCCTTTCTCATCAAATCACACAAGCCTGTGAGGCTCCTCCCTACACTGTAGGGGTAGAACAGAAGACACTTCTATTTAAACCTTTCTAATGACAACATTGTTCCTTCAACCACAAAAAGGAAACCAGTATCAACTCTTACATATTTTAAAGAGCATCCTTTACATACTGCAAAACCCTAGAAAAAAGTGAAAATCCAGAAATATTTTGACAGGCTTTCATATTTGCTAACACCTAAACAAGCCATCTATTTACTGGGCTTTTTAAGCAGCAGCCAGAACACTTCTTCTAGTGACAGAACTTGCAGGGGCTTGTCACTTGAAAGAGAATTTATCAGCTCAGTAAGGAAGACTGGGGGGAGGACAGAGAGGAAAATGACAAACAGTAGCAGGCAAAACTGTTTTAAGAAAAGAGTGACTGAGATCTCGGCAGTATTCTTTGCCTATCAGCCAGTTGCACCCCCATGTCCACCCTTCCTGTCTAAGGAAAACACCAGGCTGGAAGCAATCTCCCTTGCTATGGCCTAGAATACTCCTGGAACAGTGACTTTCAGGGTGTGCCTCTGTTTTTTTTTTTTTAAGCACGGAGTACCTGGGAGACTCAGTGGGAGATCATGAAGATCTGCACTATGCTCTCAACATTTTAAAGTAAATTATCTGTTAATATGAAGGATACTCCAATATCGGCTTTTTGTTTTTCAAAATGCAGAAGAGCACAGAGGCACGAACGGATACTCCTTTTTTTCAATAAAAATGTGTCTATAAGGAAATAGGTACTGGAAGCTC
This sequence comes from Myiopsitta monachus, assembly GCA_017639245.1. Lineage (NCBI taxonomy): Eukaryota > Metazoa > Chordata > Aves > Psittaciformes > Psittacidae > Myiopsitta > Myiopsitta monachus. The sequence goes on from CM029918.1 coordinate 46,296,423, forward strand.
CTCACATGTCTGAAAAAAGAGTTCAGTGGTTTAGTGCTAAAGGCTGGATTAAAATGGGGCAGTTGTGTGCAGTTTTTGCATATACCCCCTTAAAAAGAAACATAAATCACATACCTTTTGCAGCAGCAGATGCACAACCAGGCAAGCCCTACCATGACCACAACCAAAATAAAAACAGATACAGTGACATAGAGTATACTCCACTCTGAAAAAAGAAATACAATAGTATTCTGTAAAATAATACGAATGGGATAATTTCTAATACAAGTCTATTATAATAGCCAATCCTGAGGAATGGGGAGTGGCAACAGGAGTTTAGGAGAACTTAGAACCTTCATAATCTCAGAAGAATCCCCAAAAAATTCTTAGGTTTCTAGACCAAAAGTGCCCTTTCAAAATCTTCTTCCACTCCAATACCTTTTACCATTCCAAGATACCTGAAGTCTACGTGGGAACTTAAGAGGGAATGCTTAGCACCTCAACTGTCATTCTCTAATTGAAATAAACATAGGTGTACTCTAGGGCTGGCATTTTAGTAGTGCTTTAAAAGAGCAGCTGATTAGAGACAGATCCTTCTACCTGCATGGTTACATTTGTAAATTCATGAAAACATGAGAAGGATACAGAGAGATGTGCAAGAATGCGAACTCCACCATACGCATACTCACTCTTTGAGTGGTGGTGTGACACTACAGAACAACACAGCTTTATGGCAAGGCTGCAGGAGGTCCCAGTCTCAGGTTTAAAACTGACTGTCCCATTTTGGTTGGTCAATTAGTCTTCACTCATCAACAGACAGACACATGGCCTATGATTACTTAACGGCTTGTAGCAAGCTCCTAAAATGTTTAGATTTACTTGAAGACGAGTGCATTGCTATGTAAATGTCTCCAAGCCTGCACAGTCCTACGAGCACTTATTTCAACTTAAGTAGAAGACCAGTTTGGTTAAATTAGAATTATTAAATATTTGAAATAGAGAGGATTAGCTGACATGTTAGGTGTGCCACAGAATACAGACACAATTAAGCTGGTGAAACTAAATTTCATTTCTCAAGTGCAACAGGCAAACTGAAAAAAACCTGTGAAATTAATCATTCTAAAAAGCTGAGGTATTAAAGGTGACTACACTGGTTAACCCAGAACACTAGCGTTTTCTTTCCTTAAGTCAGATCACACTTCTGGCACAGAAGCATCAACCACCCACTAAAACAATCTAAGATGTTGCCTCTTTTTCAGCTTTACAACAACCAGATGAATACTACTCAAAAAGCTTTGCAATGCCCACACTATTCAACAACCCTTCCAACTTGCCCCAAATTGTTGCAAGATCTCCCCCATGACAAAGTTTTCATGCTTTTTTCCTCACACAGTGGTATTTTGAATAGTTTAAGCTTTTAGAATATTTTAAATATGGGCTACTACTGTAAAGACATTGGAATTTCAAGACATCTTTATACAGAAAGATATTGCTTGGCTGGAAAACAAAGACTGTGTTAGTCTTCCCTCAGTGTCTACTTCCAAAGCACTCCCCCTTCTGATAGCAAATAACAGCCTCACAAGATGATGAGTTATTCTTGAAATACATTCTGTAACACCCAAACTTACCACAATTACTCTCTCCATCACTTAGATAACGATGAATCAAGTTTTCCATCCACAGCTGGTAACAAATGCAGCGCTTTGTTATGGGGTCACAGTGTCCATGTCCAGAGCATTTTAAAAGACAGGCTAAGAACAAAATCAAACATAGGGTCACTTGTGTAAACAGACAATTTGTCATGTATCTTCTTACTGTGAGGCTGCATTGATGGTAAAGCATCTAGTTCATAACATTCTCTTATTTTTTAAATCTCCCTTTACTTTGATGTTATGTTCTAAACAGATTTACAGTTCATCAGACTGCAGGCTGTAAAGAATATGTATCTTATGTGTACAATATTGAAATTGTATGCAAGTCAAGAACAGATTACTCTAACCAGAACTAAAAATGAGTTGAAGTTGTGGAATTCAGACCTGATCCTTTATGACAGATTTGTATGACAGATTTGTAAGAACTTCTGAAGTACCTCAGAACTGGGGAATAACAGCATTCTCAGGTATTAGAAGACAAGCATCATACCAATAAACTAGAGTGCACTTCAGTATTTCAAAGGTGAATTACAGCATCTGAGGCCAGAACATTTACATGCCTCATAGGCTTATAAGTAGTAGCTATTGCTAGATTAATGCATCATATCAGACTAAAATGAAAAGTTACTCCCCTTAAAACTTAGGCTAGCAGATTTCCTACATCAAGAAAAATGTTAATACATATTTTCAGTGACTCTACACATTTCAGTAATCCAAGTACATATACAATAGAACAACAGTTCTTTTCAACAGGTAAATAAAGACAGTACTTATTACAGAATCAATGACTATTTTACTGCCAGAGCTAGCTTACTTTGTGATTGTATCATTATGTTCTGATTTTAAATCATGGAGAAATCATATTTGCAATATCTGAGTATCATAAAAGGTCCACATTACTAGTGAAGTTTAAAATAAGCTTAGAAGTTCAAGCATTTTTGGGGGGCAAAATAAAAAGTTCATTATAAGAAGCCCCAGAGGCCTGTCTACATTGCAAGTATTAGACGAGTAGGTTATACCAGTGATCACCTCACCATTTTGACTGGTAACAGAGAAGTTGCCTTACAAATCTATTACTTAAAACTAAAAGCCTGCAAGGAATCAGAAACATTAAACATTCTATAGTATGGGTATATTAAGTTTTTCCCATCTTCCAACAAAAGATGGTATAAGTCAGGTATCCCTATTCTCATTCCCCAGGCCTTCCTGATGTAGACCAGATTAAGATATTGTGCTTTTCCATGCTGTTACTGATGATGTCTTTTAGAAGAACACAACTGGCACCAGTCTACCACAAATGAACAAACATTTTCAGTTTTATCTTCAACATCATCTTTCGGAAAGCCACATCCAACGCCAGACACCAGGTGGCAGACAGGAGGCCTTCATGCACTGTTTCCAGGTGCGCTAGCCAGATACCTGCAAAGTTCTGAAATTAGCAAGTACAATCCAAAACATACCAGCCGTGTCAACCCTCAGGACTTTAAAAAGCAGGAAGTCAGCCTTCTCTTTCAAAAGCTGCACATGCAGAGTTCTTGAGACATCTGATGCCTCGACCACCTTGGAAGGATGCCCATTCTGCACATAGAACACAACTGCGGTGCTGCAGAAAGAACAGCTAATGTCATGACTGCTGTCAAAGACCACTTTTGTCAGGCATTATTTTATAGCCTTTGGTTTTGCTTGTTTCTGGAAAGCAAATGTCACCACTGATAAAGATTAGGGAACTCTGTCCATGGATCAGTCAACTCCATCCAAATGTCATGGACTTAATTATGAGCCAGTAGACCAGCAGTTCCCTGGCTTCTCAATTTCACAGACAAAAGGTGAGGACAACAACAAATATAATTCCCTCCTTGGTCTTCCTGACTCTTGCTTTAAGAGAAGTATGTATACATTTGCTTTCCTCACTCTCATCCAGAACCTGTTCCAAAGCACTCTGAAGCAGCTTGAGTAACTTTAGAAAACTGAACTTAAGAGCAAGGTAGCCAGCAAGAAAGTAGAAGAGGGGAATAAACCAGGTTTGATCAGATACTGCTGGAACTTTACTTTGAATATAAGCAACACTTGCTTCACTGTAAGAAAGTCTGTCTCACTCCATCCAGCATTTGGGAAAAATAATAGTAGTGTATGGAACAAAGACCTTGAAATATATGCATGTGCTTGATTTAAAGGAATCAATAAACTATACAAAGAATTTTTAATCTTTTTAAAATAAAACCACTTCAGTTCTGAACCTCAAGGGAGCTAACTTCATCAATTTTCTACCACAGCAGATGAAATTAAATTCACCTTTTAGAGTTATGAGTATAGCTTTTTTTTTTTTTTTGGGTCATCTTGGAAAAGATTATTTTACAAGTCATTATGAGCTGTGAGTCAATGAAAATCACAAATCTTCCTTGCATAGCAGGCTATCTTTGTACCTTATATCTGAGTAGGCTTGTATCTTCTGAACTTTGATATCTGAATCCAAAACATTCAGCAATACAGCCAGTTGTCTCACCAGAGTGTCCTTCTGCTGTTCACTCAGCTGACCCACTCCAACTTGCAGAATGAGCTCCACCAGACCATTTCTTTTGGGATCTGACAATAAAAAACACACTATCCTTTCAGAGCCTGGCAAATATATCAGTACTAACTGAAGACAATATAGTATTTTCCTGCATAAGACCCATATTCCTTATAACCCAGCCCTTTCGTGTTCTCAGAAAAGTACTGAAACAAGCCTGATGGGTCTTAAGATAGCAACCCAGCTTATCAGTTGAAAGAAAGCACTTCACTGCGTATTTCCGTTTAGCATGAACACATTTCTGTGCAGAATATCAACTTCTGCTCCCCTAAATGCTGTCATCTTAAGGTCTCAGAGGTAAGCACTAGGCAAGTCTAAGTTTTCGGTTCCTTGCTAGTTTTCTACTACTGGCTACCACCCACAAAAAAGGAAGGCAAAGATGGACTCATATGGTAGCATGCAAAACTCTGTTAGCAAGTCTACATGAGGATGGTCAACTTCAGAAATACCAAATATGTTTACCTTCACAGAGGGTTCTGTTAAATAATACTTGGACTTCTAGAGTGCCTTGCAAACAGAACAAGCTTCACAAATATCCACTGAGAATCCTGAGCCAATTATTGTGACTACATTCAACAATAAAGCAAGGAACAGAAATAAAATCATTTTCCAAGAAGCAGACAAGAAATCTCCAACAGACCCAAAATTTCAGGCTTGTTTCCTGAAACCTCAACTTATTCTTCCAGCACACAGGCGTTTATGCTGCATTTGAAAACAAGTCTATACATGACCAATACCAAAACTATGAAAAGAAAACTTAAAACCCCCTGAAATTCTTTGAGGTTTTTGTCCTTCAAGATGAAAAGAAGGAAAACAAGCATAAAACCACACTTTCAATCATCAAATACATAACTGCACCATTTGTACCTAAACTTAATGTTCAGCTCCCATCTCTTCCTATTGCCCAAACTGATTAACAACCAGGAAAGAGAAACAGAAACGCGTCCAGTAAGGTAGTTAAGAATCCTGACATGTCTAACACACTCAATCCTATTGAGAGAACAGAAAAAAGTAGGGAGAGACCTGTTTGCTTTGTGTTTTAACTTGAGAGAATCTTGTCAACATTGAAATAAGTGAAAAGGAGAACAAAGATGAGGTATTCACAACGTATCGATGACCTTTTAATTGTCATACCAGGCCGCACTTCAACAGTTGCTGAATCAACATCTGAGTCTCCTTTAGCATCTGTCACTTTCAAGTGAAAAGTATATGTTCCTTCCACCAGATTAGTTAGCTGCAGTACTGCCTCATGGTCTGAGCCATGGATCACATCCTGGAAAAAAAATTAGCACTGGAATGATTATAACCTCAGAGAAAGTTGAAGGTGTGACTATCAAGTAGGGTATCTAGTATGACAGTGTGAGTTCTTGCTTTGCTTTTGGGATAAATGTGACCTACCCACAATTTATGGCAAACTAATGTAAATTTGGAAGTGACACTTAATGAGGGTGTCTGCACAGTATCAATATTTTAATAAAACCAACAGAAAAAACAAACAAAACCAAAACAAACCAAACCACAAAAAAAACTCCACCAAACCAAAAACCACAGAAACCAACCCTAACCCAAACCAGGCAGAAACATTCTCAAGTACTCATCTACTTGAAAATCTGAGACAGGTACATTATTATTTCTCAGCTTTACTCCACTATCCTTAGTTCTGCTTTCTTCACTCTCAAATTACTTTCTTTCATTGGAGTCCATGTATTTCCAACTATTATCTCTGCCAAACCTCTGCTAAACCTCTTCAGATTTTCTCATACCCTCATGTGAATTGCTTCTGAAATCTTCGCTATCATTTGCTGTTTCACCTCTTCTGGTTCTTACCAATTTGTCACTATTTTCCTGACTGCAAAGGACTATACACAACAGTTTGTGCAGACAAGCAGAAAAAGTTATCACAGTTATAGTAGCTGACACAAACTTCAGTTTGTCAAGAGGTACTTTTGCTGTCTGCCCCCCTTGAAGAGCAGACTAACAGACTCCATTGCTCTAACGACTCAAACTATTCACTGTGATCTGCCAGTCAAGGTGTCTGTAGATCTAGTGCCACACATCATTTTTACCTTACACTGAAAGTTTCGCCTCATCTGGCATCAGACACAATTCCTTAGTCTTTATTGGTACTTCTTGCTCTCTCAGACCCTTACAGTTTTGGGGTATCTGGATTTCAGAAGATTTTTCTCTCAGACACAGCTTGGTACTATCACCAATTACTCCTAAAGCAACACAACTTTATTCTTCCATTTTGAGTCTTTCTCAACTAGTCCTCTTACTCAGTCACCATATTCTGTTGCCGTACCGAAAATATCACAAGCCCCTTGAACCAAAGCATTAAAGAGAGCAGGGAAGACAAACCAGAAACAGACACCATGCCTCAGAGCATTTTAGGAGTCATACATGCCCGCCCTGCCCTGCTCCAGTGATGCTACATGCATAACAAGAGCCAAATTTGACTTTTTACAACCTTCAAGAAACTTACCCCAGCTGCTGGGCTTTGACCATCTCGAATCCACATATATGACACGATCCCCTGGTCATCAGCAGACCTTGAGCCATCCAAGGTAATAGAGTTATTTGGTAGCACTAGAACATGTTTCCCACCAGCATGTGCCTGGGGTGGACTGTTGTTTTCTAGCCATAGAAATAGTGGAGAAGGATTTGCTTTCAAAACATGCAAAATGTGACATGCCATTGCAAATACACCCACACTGCAATTCTTTACCTGAGGATTACAGGCAGTAACAGCAGAATCTTGTTTAAAAGGTACAAGGAAAGAATGAATGGATACATAGAATTTGGCTCCAGAATTATTACAACCTGACAGAAGCAGAGCTGCACCACGAGGACAATAGCAATAAGAGGTACCACACAAAAAGATTTTTTTCAGAAAGCATTGTAGGGTACACTATTTAGAGTATGACATTAACTTAAGCATCAGATCTCAGTCAAGCAAAAAGATTTTCTGCCTATTTAGAAACACAGCCCAGCATGAGATCACCATGCTGGGCTCTCTTTATTTTGAAAATCACTTATTACCTAATAGAAGCTTGTGTAAGGTATTGTATCTTTACATAAGCACATGTTAATTGGGAAACTTACGGTAAACCCAGTTCCCAAATGATTTTTGCTTACTGCTAGCACTGAAATTAAGGCATGCATTGGGAGTACAGCCAAAAAAACAATGAAGAAACACGAACACATTCTCTTTCCAGAAACCAGACATCACTGACTTTTATTTAAAACACAACTGATAAGACAGAGCTCCAGGAAGCTGTGAAGCTGAGTGTAATACCTTGCCAGCCTGAATATTAGATTTTACATAAATAACTCAATTCTGGACAGATCTCCAGAGCATTGGCTAGCATTGCAGGTATTCTTTAGAACAGCATAGAGTTCTCTGTGGTACAAGTGATGATCTTGCATCTTTCAAATTAACCAGTTGATTAAACTTGGCTACTGGACCAGTGAATATTTTTAATACTGAACCTGTGACAGCTGTCAGTACATACTGTGACTGCATCTCATAGTCTGAATGAAAGCATGAGATGCATTTGGGCAGAGCTGTTGTCATGCGTTTCTGACTGAACACCTAACTGAAACTCTAAACCAGTTTAATCAATGATACACATGGGTAAAACTGAGTCCATCTGCTCCAAGGTGCACCTGGGTTGGAGCAATTCCAAGCAGCAATACAGGCTCGGTGGAGACAGGACTGAGAGCACCCCTGAAGAAAAAGACTTGGGGGTACTGGTTGACAACAAGCTCAACATGAGCCAGCAGTGTGCACCTGCAGCCCAGAAAGCCAACTGCGTCCTGGGTTGCATCAAAAGGAGCATGGCCAGCAGGTCAAGGAAGGTGATTCTCCTCCTCTACTCCATTTTCAAGAAGTCAGCATCTAAGATTCTAACACAGGTCTATTATAATTTCATAAATGGTATAGGTACCATACTTGCAGAGCCAGAGTACCTCACTCCCCTCAAAAAAAATCCACCAAGGTATGCAACAGAAAGCCAAGCACTGGAACAAACAAGATTTGAAATGTATTAAACCACCTTCTTTAGAGGGAGTGTGAGAGAAATGAAGCTGGCAAAGAGTCTAGAGCACAAGTCTTACGAGAAGTGGCTGAGGGAGCCAGGATTGGTCAGCCTGAAGAAAAGGAGGCTCAAGGGAGAACTTATCACTCTCTACAACTATCTCATAGGAGACAGTAGCGAGGTGAGTGTCAATCTCTTCTCCCAAGTGGCAAGTGATAGGATGAGAGGAAATTAACTCAAGTTATGACAGTGGAGGTTTAGACTGGATATGAAAAAAAAATATTTATTCACTGAAAAGGTTGCCAACCACCCCTGGAGCTATTTAAAAGATGTGTAGATGTGGCATGTAGGGAGTGGTTTAGTGGTGGATTTAACAGTTGGACTCAATAACCATAAAACGTCTTTTCCAACCTAGGCAATTCTGTGGTCTTGTACAATAGGTATTACTATCCTAAAGCCACTTCTACAGCATGCTTGCTGGGGTGGAGGTGGAATACCATAGCAACAGCTTACCTATATCAAAACCCCCAAATAAATACAGGTCTGATAATGCTAAGTTTTTAAGTGGGAATTGGTATACTCTGAGACCTCACTTAAAATCCACAGTAAAGCTGTTTTTCTGCTTGAAGCTTAACTTTGAAATGATGTTTTCATTTTATTCTCAATGAAGTAGACACACACTAGTTAGTATGGTCAAAAATAGTATTCTTAAGCATTCTTATTACAACTAGGTCTGCAAATATTTAACTTCAAAAAAGCTTGCAGTAAGTGAAATTAATGCTACCAGTCACTCACAATACACTTTACAGCAAAATAGCAGTTAACTCTTCCTGAATACCCTTAAAACATGACAACCAAATATATTCTGTTAGTGACTGAATTAACTGGCAAGCTGCCTACCGTATTCTAAGCAGCATTAACTAGACTTACCTTCCTTCACAGTAATAGATAGCATAGATGCACTGCTTAAGCCCTGTTGGTCTTTCACGGTCAGCCTGAAGCGATAGGTACCAACCTGAAGACCAGTCACAGTTGCTATTGCTTTGTCACCATTTTCCATCTGTACAGAGCTTGGTCCACTGAAACAAAGCATCCCAGGGAAAAAAAAAAAAAATCCTACATAGACAGCCAAATTATTCTTTCAGCAGCATTGATCATGTCATTTGCTTTAATGTATATTGTAGTTTTATCACCCCTTGTAAGCACTGGTGGTTAAAGAACTATATGACACGTGAGTTTAGTTCAGAGAATTAACAAATCATTTTTTTTTAAGACAAAGCACCCAAGCATTCCATACTCATTTATTAGAAAATTAGAAAATGCACCCCGGAAGTTCAACCTCCCCACTGTACTATTTCATGGGAGCATCCAAACACTGTTGCTTTAAGAGCCACTCACAACATGTACAGGCTGCCAAACAAACCTCTTCCTGTACCATGGATAAGCTAATACCTTGTCCTTTTATTAAGGATCAATTAGTTTTGCACATAAGCATACAATTAAACTTTTGTCAAACATTTTCAATCATCATTCAAGAGTGTCACCTACAACTGAAAGCTCAGGTTAAACAGGTTGTCAATTTATTGTTCATCAAACAAGTGACCAAGAAATCCTAGTCCTAAGCACTGATGGGACAACTCTGTATATTCCAGGAGGGCACCCAAACCCATTAGTTGCTCTTTAACAGGAGACATGAAAGCTCCCGTCATTTTTGCTTAACTTTGTAACAATAAACCTCAAAATGACACACTGCAAAATATGGAAGATTTATGCAATCTCTGCCTAAGGTGAACTTAAAATTCCTATCACCCTACTACCACCTGAGCAGGAACATCCTCAAAGCAGTTCTCCAACAGTGAATTACCAAACACAATTGTATAATAGGGTCTGACACCCAATTACTTTCACTTTGTTCTTTATTCTACTGGAGAATCATAAAACCTCTAGATACCTGATATTTTCCCAGTGATAGAAGACAATGCCTTGGTCGTCTTGGCTTTTGCTTCCATCCAGTGTAGTACTCTCTACTGGGAAGGTCAATTCCTTGTCAGGGCCAGCCACTGCTACTGGAGGACTATTATTTTCTGCAAAAAGTAATACTTAGTGTATGACATTTTCTAGATAGCTACTGGCAAGGACTGCCAATCATAACAGATTTTACACAGAATATTATATAACAAATTTGATATATTGGCTCAAAGGTACAAATCACACATCTAATGCGCACAAGCCAGCAGAAAATACTAGGTGGGTGAGACCAGATCTGCACCAAGCCAAATCCCACAGAAAATGCTTCCCTAATTTACAGTCATACCTAAAAGTACATGCTCCCAAAATTCTGCAGCGTGCTCAATGCATCATATGTAATGTTTCGTAACAAGAGTAGCAGGTTATTTTCCTGGTTCCACTACTACTTCAAAACCACCCACACTATATAGGCCTCCCACCTTCAAAACCACCCATCACACAATATACGCCTCCGCCCATGAAGATGATACCGGCTCAGGTTTCTGCTGCTCAAGGTCAGCACAGTGCCACTAAGTTAATGCCAGTTTAGAGCCTTTGTAGATTTGGTGCAGACACATAAAACCTATTACTGTGTTTTCAACCTATGCTTTTGTGGCATTGTAAAACTATATGCTACCATTTTCCTGAATATTTATTTACCCTTAGACCTGACTTATACATAACATTTTTCAATAACACCTTTCTAGTTCCACACTACAAGGGGTCTAAAAGACACCACCGTAAGCTGCACTTCCAATTCACAGTCTTGATTTCCACAGTAAATGCCAACTGTGAAGTTTTCCCAGAAGGGGTCATCTACAAAAAGATGCAAGCAACAACAGGAAGATAAAATGTTGCCCCATGCTGGAATGTGAGACCTTCAGATGGGCAGAACAGGCTACTTTGGATGCAACAGGCAGACACAGTAAAAAAATAAAATGAAATGAAATGAAATAAATAAAATAAAATAAAATAAAATAAAATAAAATAAAATAAAATAAAATAAAATAAAATAAAATAAAATAAAATGGTGTGTGTGCATAAAATACCTCATGAGTTCCAGACCATTTGGGCCCATTCATCACTTAGCTCCCAAATCTAAACAAGTGTGTGAAAGATGCCACCTTTGAAAATTCATTGCTTGACACTTTTCCCTCCAAAGTGCAATGCAATTCTAAGTGAGAATTCAAACTACACAAGGATTCTTGACAGAGAACTGCAAAACAATAAGGAAACTGAGCAAAGCACTGACTGATACGCTGAACAACTCTGCAAAACATACTTCGTAGACTATTACAAGAGCCCCATTTCAGCTTTTAGACAGACACTCAGTCACATCCCTCCACAGGTTGCATTACATAATCAGGCCAGTTTGAGCTTTCAGGATCACCACCTGGACCTTCTATGAACTCTACGCTTGTTTTAAATGTTTGTTTTGACAGAAAACGGAGGTGAAAGAGTCCTTGAGGCAGGGATACCGGACATTCAGGCTGTCATCTCAGTGGTGCAATGCGGGGAGATCATGTATTCAAGGACAGTGCTAAGACATCAGGCTGACCACCCCTGGGGGACCCAGACATGCCTGCAGCTGACCTACCAGGTTGTACTATCAGTGTGACCTCAGCTGTGGACCGCTGCCTTGCCGAGTCTGTGACAGTCAGCTGAAAGGTATAATCTCCTTCCTGCATTGCAGATAACTGGAGGTATGGCGTCCGCACTCCCTACACGACATTAATAAAGACAGAGAGTGTAACATAAACAGAAATGCTCAGGGAATATGAGAGACATCACAGAGCAGTTGCGAAGAAAAAACACAATTTGTTTAAATTCATCAATACAGTGCTTGAGCAAGCAGTTGAAGCATCTTGTAGACAAAGACGAAACTGAAAATTTGATGTATAGATGTATGCATTCCCTATTGTGACTGTCCCAATCAACCCAGAGAAATATTTACAGACAATAAACTTTAACATCTTCTAGTATAATTGCTGCATTGTTTCTGAACCACAGTAATTGTGAGACACATGCAATGTTAACTTTTTCAATTAGGAAATTAAAGACTGACAGAAATTACTACATCTTATTCCATTTCCTCTGAGATACTGTAAAACCAAACATCATGACATTCTTTAATATAATATTTATGAAAATTGTTAAATGCAAAATCAAGCTTGACTTGATCCCAGACAGACAGGCTTATGGAAAAAACAAGTTAAACAAGACAACTCTGTCCTGAGTATACTCTTCCAGCAATATTAGTTGATATCTATTACGAGCTCATAGAATGACTGGCCCCAGCTATAGGTCCTTTTGCTAATAAAATGAGCATAAATAAAATAAAGTGGCATCTCTCATATGAGGAATAACAAATCACAACACAATTGGGTGTGTTTTTTTTACAAATATGATAATGAGAACTAATTATTAACTAACCAGCAAAGGTACTTGTTAAATTGCTCTCTAATCATGGATACCATGTAACACATCTGAGACCAGCATCCTCAGCTTTAGGGAAAGGAAAAAGATTACTAGGCTCTTGGAAAGAAACTGTAAAATGCTCTTGCATTTCCACATTACATACGCAATGAGGTATCTCAAACAGTCATTCCCTTTTTCCAGGAAAGCCGCTTTAAGGCTCAACGGCATCTGAAAACTACAAGGTTCAGGCTGCACGGATGCTTTTGGAAAATCTTTGTCATGGTAAATGAACAAAAATAAGCCATTATGCTATAAGCCCTTCCATAGTTTCCTACTTACCTCTACAGTATAGGCTTGCGTCAATATTACTCCTTTCCTAAACAGAGCTACAAAATGATCTCTTTCAATTTTTGAAGGTCTAAAGCATTTGCAACACTGCAGAAATCAGGCCTCAAAAAAATAGCTTGAGTTTCAACAGGCTTCATTACATTAATTACCACAACTGCCTACAGAGTTACAAGGCTCTCCAACTGAGTGCAAGTTCACTGAAAATTCTTATTACATTTTCTCAGATTAAAAAAATTCTCAGATTAAAAAAGCCATGAAAATAAGAGAATAAATTCAGTTGGCCTTCATAGGAAACCCAAGTTTTAGTGATCATATAAAGAACACACAAGAGTATGGCTGCATAACACTGCCAAAAGCCTTGCCATCTTTCACTTGCAAAATTAAGCTTCTATTTGAGTCCTACTTTCTCCAGGAGAAAATATTATAATAAAACCCTGACCATCCTCCACATTCTCACAAAACCAATTTTCAGCATGTCCAGCATTTTAGAAGATGGAAACCTACGGAGCTATAGGGTCCAAGGACAGACATTGTGAACTTGGAAGTCTTTGCAAACCACCAGGGAACAACAGCAGGAATGAGAAAAAGCCAGAAGGTATGATAAGAGAGATGAGTTAAAAGTAGTATCTACAATGAGAGCTGAATACATCAGATACGAATTATGACAACAACAAAAAAAAACCCCAATCTAACAGCACTCTAGATATCCTACTGCTTCTGAGCTCTGAGTAGTTACTTAGGTATGTGCTTGCTTGTGTTAGACACAAAAATAAAAGCCTTACACCCCTAAGCAAGGAGAAACAGGTATACCTGCATTGCTACAACCTTTCCTTTGCTTTTGGGACTGAGTGACCACTCATAGCTGACAATTTCATGATCATCGCTGCTCTGGTTTCCATTCAGCGTGATGAAGTTCTGGGGTAAGGTGACTGCCTGATTAGGTCCTGCATTGGCAATAGGTGGGTAATCCACTGGTTTGTTGACACTCAGAGATGCAATGGTAGAGTTGGCTGCTCCATCCGAATCAATCACTGTGAGTCTACAACAGGAAAAACAGTATTGGAAATCTGTTAAGATGGACTCCTGTTAAGTCTTAAGTTCAAAAGTTAACTTTTCCTGGCACTTTTTCGAACACCACCTAAGACAGACCCACTGATTATACTGTACAAACTTCTGCTTCAGAAACACATATCTGACAACTAAGGTAGGAAAGAAATTCAGAAGACTGATTTAAAAAATCCCACAGTTTTCAATCTTTAAGGAAAATAATAATAAAAAGCCTAGCTATACTGGATCCCACATGAAATCCTTTCCCTGCAGTCAACTTCATCAGACAGATTTCACTGCAAATTCTTGAAAAAGCTCACTTAGCAAAAACAAGGGATTTGACTCATCAGCCATAGCGTAACAGTCCCAGTTAACACCTACGTCCAAGACTACTCTTCCGGATGTTCAGAAGCTCTGCTTATAGCACATCAGCAGTTCTTAAATTCTTACCGCTTTGTGACACTAATCTGAATGCAGCTCACATTTCTGAAGATGACAAGTCACAAAACTAAAAAAGCACAGGGTTTAAAAGCCCCACTACTGCCTTTCAGAAACATAATGATAAATCATCTTAACATGAGTCTGCTGCAGACACCCAAAACTGATGAAAAGTCTGCCCTCAACAGTATGGTAACTGACTATATCTCTAATTCACCTCGTCTGAAAACTACGTACTGCTGTTCACATGGAAGGGAATCACTCTTGAAGCCTTTCCTGAGTAGAACAAAACTAGTGGTCATTAATTCTTTCACTAAAGAATACTTTCGCACTGGGCGCATATCCATGTGTATCAGGAACACTGGATTTTTTTCGACCAGCTCATTTCCTGTAAGTTTGAACACACCACTCTATTGTTCAAGTACCTCAGCCTTCCCTAGAGGTGCACAGATACATGAAGTGATTTCTTAATTACCTAGGGCTTAGAACACACTTGAGAGCATTGCTTGTAAAAGCAAGCTCTGCCCGTATTAATACAGAAAAAAATCCTCTGCTCCTTTCTGCTACCGTACAATATGAACAATTCCAATAAAGAACACAGAACAGAAGCTGAAGTTATGCAATTTTTATTGAAGCTTATGCAAAACACATTAAACATATGTGTATGCTGACTTCAACATTCTGCTGATGTTACACTGATACACAATATATTGACTAGTAGGCTGTTGCGCACCAGCAGCCAAATAACCCAGGCTGGATCAGCGGGAAGTCTGCCTCTGTGCAGATCAGGCTTTAAGTTAAAAAGCTCACAAAATGAACTCCGATTTTAATTAAAGCACTCAGAATCAAAAACGTTGCTTCCATTGCTAGACAAAATCCAGCTTCAGCAATGAATAGAGAGAACCAGTATCAAGGCAATGGCTTTTATGAAGAACAGAGTGACCCTTATTAAAACGGGCAGACAACAATGCCCTGCAAGGATCAGTCTCCCAGTATTGCTCTGTCTGACATCACCCTTCAGGGGATGACTTTCACAGCCTGACTGCAGTTTCATCTCAGCACACTTGCCAACTTCTATAGAAGGGGCAGGGGGGGTTGTGGGTGTTTTGCATAACTTTGTGCTGTAATGTATCGCTACACCAGTATCACAAAAATCACTGCAAGCACTTTTTAATAAAATCGCTCCCTATGTCTCTTCACAGCACAAAATGAAGGTTAAAAGCATGCAGAAGAAAAAAAAAACCAACAAATTTTTTTGTTTGAGGAGGCACATGTGAGCACAAGAGAAATAAACACTTAGCTGACATCAGAGAAATAGTTAAAACCTCAAAGGAAAGCATCTATGTAGGTACCTGAAAGTGTAGTTCCCAGGAACAAGGTTAGACAAGTGTAAGACAGGTGTGTCAGCAGATGCCTTCTGCTCTCGCAAAGGACCTTTAATTTCCTCCCAGTGATAACTCACTATCTTCATATCATCAACACTTTCTATATTCATTAAAGAAAAACATATCAGTTTCTTGTAGAAATTGCTGGAATAAATACTAATGTCTTTCATGCACTGACCCCTGTTTTTTCTACAATTATCTTCTCAAGTACATTTGAACAGATCTCATGTGCCATAGCTGATAAACCACATATTCCAAACTACATTTGGTATGGTTTATCTAAACAAACAAAATATGCTTCACATACACAAATAAAAATCAGTCTCAGACTCTGCACAGTCTGCTCTCAGTAATTACGAGCAGAATTATGACATTTCATCATACCCTACATAACAGCTTTCTACCATGGCCCCAGCCATGCTGGCACACGTTTTCTGGGCAGGGCAGGAAGAAACTATAAGAGTAGCTGCTGTTTGGAAGCAGCAGCCTGTAACACACTGCATCTCAGTCTCCAGGTGGAAGGCTGCAGTTTACCACTTTTTTTTTATTTATTAAAATAATTTATAACTGGACTCAAATCCCAAAAATAAATTCAGGGAACTTCTGAGTGAAAAGAAGGAATTTCACTTGCAATTAACAACAACATTCTAACTGTATACAAAAAAATAGAGGATATAAGCACAGGAGGGTCCAGTACATACGACTGCCATCAATGAAGGTAGAAGTTGTAGGCAAAGAAACTTCTTGTACTTTGGGTGAAGCAATGGCAACAGGCGGCTGGTTAACTCTGACTGCTGTGAGAAAGATGAGAGGAGAAGGAAAAAGAAAAAATAAAAGTAGTGAAAGCCCAGGTCAAATTAATGTGGTGACTCTACAGATCAATAGTCCCCAGTGATTTAAATGTAGGATTGACAGCTTTGCAGCAGCATCTGCTTGTCCTTTTTGGGCAAGGGGAAGAAAATGTTGCTGAAGAACAGTGCACTGACGCAGCAGTCTTCTGCTGCAGCCTCTTCTAACTGGTATAATTTAGATTAGACCTGCGCACTGTAACTTGCAGCTAGAGCTTGTTCAGCACCTAATTGCTGCTCCCAGCTGTGCTGGAGAAGACCACAAAAGGTGGCACGATGCTACCTCAGGCCTTGCCTGAGGAGGGTACAAGACCAGAAAGCATTTAAACACAATGAGCCAGCAATTCTACTTCCTTAAAATGCTTTACAGACACCAAGTTAGGCAACACTTCCGCATGACTGAACTACCAGATGCCCTGGCAGACAGTAAGTGACAGACTATTAGATAAGCATGTTGTACAACTACTTGTGTTGAAGAAATTAATTTCATTATTTTAGTCGACTGATTTACCTGGTTTGACTGTGACATTTACAAAACCTTCGCCAAAGGCACTTTCACCAGAAACGGTCACTTTGAAGGCATAAAGTCCCACTGATAACTGAGACAAACACAGAATAAATTGGGTTACCTGTCGAATTATACATAAGCAGTATGCATAAATCTGTCAGTCATGTTGTAAACAGAGAAAGATCTGGATATCTGAAACCTAGAGCTCCTTTCATAAATACAGACACAAAAGGCTACCAGTCATTCCCCAGAAGTGAGAAATACAAAGCCAGAACTTAAGAATTTTTACTCTAACTTAGAAAATTATTAGAGCATTCTAGGAAAAAAAAAACAACAAAAAAACAAAACAAAACAAAAACCACATTTCTAATCCAGCAAAGATTTGGTGACACATGCAAGTGGAGAGACTCCTTGAATCCAGGTGCTCTTCCCCACAGGTTAGATTCCCGTGAAAGGACCACACAAAACACACTGAGCCTGAACTTACAGCTCACTTACATGAGAGAGCTTCAAGGTCTGGCTGTGCCTGCGCTCCATTTCACCACCATAGTCAGCAGGGTGACTGATTAAGCTCCACTCATAGGCATAGGCTGTTTCTATGAGCAGTAACATAACATAACAGTAATCAGCTTTGCCTTCAAAATAAGCCCAGAAAACAAAGAAATCAAGTTCACTATCCACCAGATAAAATGCTACGGTAGGAAATCATAACTGCTACTGTTTAAGCCTGCAAAATGAAGCAGTATGAAAACATGTTATACTTCCACAGTGCTTTGTAACATGGTAAACCAGCAAGTATATAATGGACTTCACAAATAACTGACTTCACAAAATCCAGCTTCATGCGAAGTGAACGTGTTTTACATACCTACCTGTGAAATGTGTATTCCTTGCTGCTGCAGTTCAGAAGCTGGTAGTTTTAAGGCAAGTGCTGCATTCTGAAGCTACTTCCCCCTTCCCTTTACAGCGAGATACTATAACCTGGATCAGTTTATCTTTTGGTAGAAACTACAGACTTTCTATTGAACCATCTGGGTAATGAGTTCAGGTTCTGAAAATAAAAGCCACTAAAAAAAATGGATAAACCTTCAAAATGAAAAAGAGGAAATCCCCCTCTGCAGTTGAAGCCACCAAAAAAAAGTATCAGCAGGAGATGAGAAGGATGGTTTTATCCTAAGATATTCACATAAATCAGGACTCGTCTGCATTTACAGGTTGGTAGTGTGTGCATCTCCTTGTATGCCAGTGTCATTCAACTCACCTGTAGGCGGCGGTGGGACAACAAAGGCATTCAGTTCAACCTCATTTTTGGGTAGCACCACTTGTATGTTATCTCCAGCAGACACAATAAGTTCTTTTACTGTATCTAAGACAGAATGAGTACATTATGTTTTAACAGATGGACAGATTTAAATTCAGTATCTTCAAAAATTATTGGTAATAGATTAAATAAAATTTGACAATCACTCTACAATGAACAGGGAAGGACAAGTAAAAACATAAGAATTCCTTAATATATAATCTACGATATTCATGACTATGGCTCCTTCCCCTTTTACCAAACTAGAATTTTTCTTCTTCCCCAAATATGAAGTGTCATTTCCCCTACTTCTGTTTCAGGGAAAAGTATTCTGATTACTCCTGAATATCCCAGGTAAAATTGCTCTGCATAATGAACTACACATTTTTTTTTTGATAGAAGTTCAGGAATTAAAAAATATACAATTATAGAGGACAAGAAAAGCCATCTGCACCACAACAAAACTAATTAAATGAAGTAACATAGTCCAAACTAGAACTGTAGTGCCTGCCACCCAGGAACACCCTCCCAATTCTCATCTGTGAAAACTCTTTCCTCTTCCAAAAATGCGAAGTCCACAAATCCAGTCCCCAACAGAAATGTATCAAAGCACAACTTCAGGAAAGGGGGGGGGAGTGAGTGAGCAAACTGCGTGATTTACGGCTTAAACCATGACATTCCCACAGACCTGTATTTTAAAGGTTTTAAATGTCTTCCTGTTAATACTGGGAATCCACAGAACAGAGGTTCTGCAAAGGCAACGTTCACTACTGTCTAAATGTTCAGCTTACAACTTCCAAAGAGATGAGCAAGGCGCTATTCAGTGGCAGCTGACAGGCCTAAAAACGGATTGAAGAAGCCACACTGCCAGCCCACTTTCTGTCACCACTATTTTAATGAGCCCAAGACTCCAGTTGCTCATGGGAGTAGCCCTAGACACCAGTGGAGTGGATGTTTGTACTTGGATGTCCACATGAGGTGAGAATAAAATGGCTAGATGAGAGCGATCATCACAAGAGAGGAGTGACTGTCTTCCAGACTTTTAAGACAGTAGGGCCGATAACACACAAACTTGAGGTATTCCTTGCACAAAGCAGTACTTATGTTGAGATTCATCACAAACTTCCCTTCAGCTTCTTCTTCCAAGCTCCTTTTTGAGTCATCTTCAACCCCCTTCTGTGAAGGAGGATGAGGAGCTGACCAGTCAACACTCCGTGGTAATGATGATCCACTGCCTTGGAGAGGGATTTCCTGCAGCTCATTTTTTTCCTGTTACCTCCTACTGCTATCCTGGTTGGCAAGTCGCAGTTTTGCAGAGGGTGCCAAGAATGTCCCAAACCACACTTGCTCTACTTTAAGCAAAGGGCTTAACTCTCCACATCCTTCAGTATACCAGAAGGCCAAACACCACTTCTCTGCTACTTGTGGCCCTTCTAACCATTTGTCAGGATGCACAGGGAGGCAGGAAACTCAGTAGGAGAAAGGAAATACTCTAACATACACACACAGAGAATTTACTGCAACTACGGAGAACACAGTGGTTATACACGTCCTTGTCAAACTAAAAGCTGCTGCTCTGCAGATGGAAGTCTGATAAGCTTTCTCACAGCTCTGAAATTATAGCAAAACTTTTCTTCCTCCAGATGAAGAGGCCAGGTTCTCACCTACTACAGGCTAGGCTTCCCCCTATTAAGGGCTGAGCTTCCTCAGGTCCCACCTGTGCTCCTGCACAGTATCTGACAACTATAAATAGTGGGAACCTGTCCTGGGTTCAGCAGTAGCAGTCATTTTTCTCCTTCTTAGTAGCTGGTGCAGCACTGTGTTTTTGACTTTCGGCCTGGGAACAGCGCTGATAACACCGATGTTTTTAGTTACGGCTAAGAATGCCTGGTTTGACCAAGGACTTTCTGAGTCTCATGCTCTGCCAGGGAGGAGGGGAAGCCAGAAGGAAGCAGAAACAGGACACCTGACCCAAACTGGCCAAACAGGTATTCCATACCACAGCACGTCATGCCCAGGATGTAAAAACTGGGGGGAGGAACCCAGAAGGGTTAGTTCACGGCTCAGTCATCAGGTGGTGAGCAGTTGTATTCTTTTCCCTTGTATTTCCCTGGTCATTGTTATTATTGGTGGTAGCAGTAGTGATTTGCATCATACCTTAGTTACTAAACTGTTCTTATCTCAACCTGTGGGAGTTGCGCTCTTTCTATTCTTCTCCCCATTCCCCCATCCCCTTGGAGTTGGGGGGAAGAAAGAGAGGGGAGTGAGTGAGCAAACTGCATGATTTACAGCTTAAACCATGACAGAACCCTACTCAAGAGTTTGAGAGGGAGCAATATTCTCAAGAATCACACAAAAATAACAGTATGGATAGAAGAGACTATTCTGAAACTCCAGAAAGCCTCAAATATTTCTCACCAACTATAAAAATTAACTCATTTTAAAAAGCCTTTTAAACTCTGCTTTTATTTTGCTGTATTTGCTTGGATTATAATTTCCCACTAACAATGGATTTGGTCAGAGTTCTGCTTCAGAAGTAAGTGGCTAAGGGGTCTGAAGTCTGCAATGTTACTGTAGGTCTACAGGCCTAAAGTGAGATGATGTTACATTTGGATAAAGAGTGAGCTGATAACTAACAACAGTTTGGAAGCCTGAAAGTCATAAAACCATGCCCACCCACTGTCCAACCTGCAGGTACCTCTCAGATCTCCAGATATGTTAAAACATTACCTGATTCAGCATCAGTAACGGGTGGTGTGAATTGCTGCATGGGTTCAGATGGCACAGTATTAGTGAGAAGTAGCACAATCCCACCTTCAGTACCATTCTCTGGGGCCATTGTGGGAGTCTGGGTTTTCTCTGACAAACCTGGGGAGAATTCCAGTTTCTCTGAAGAAGGAGAAGGTGTAACAGCCTGAAAAATGAATTATAGGGAAAGAATTGTCATAAGCGGGCCATTTTTTCACATTTTTAGATTCCGAAGTATGCTGTTTTTCAAATAGCATGTAGGGTGACCTTACTGATACATGTTACTAGGAGGTTTTATTCATATACAGAATATCAATCAAAGAGGAGTACTGTTTGATTGGGTTTTTTGGTGATTTGCTTTGTCGCCCCCCAAAACAACCGTTATAAGAAATACTCATAATTTTCTAAATTTCAGATGCAGAACAGTATAGGCTATGTTCATCAAAATTAGGTAACCTGCAACACAACTACAGCTATCAGTTCTCAAGGCAACAAAGAACAGTAGGACAGCTCTAACTATAGTCATAAACCTTTAAAACCCAATGACAGAAAGTCTGTGTGGTATTATTGTCTTCATGCTTTACACACAAACATAACAGAATCCTTGCCTTTTACTATATCTGCTGTGACCAGAACTTCCTCATGCCTTCTTGTTTCCTCACTACTAATAAAACCCTAAATTTCTCCACTTCAGTCACCAAGCTGTAGTAGTGTTCTCTCTCACCCAACTTGTGGTAAATCAGAACTTCAGCAAAGAACACAGCAAGTTTTACAGGAATAACTCAGCACTGTGTTAGCCTTGCCCAACAACTTTCCCCTCTCCCTTAAGCCCTATCACCTTTCAATGACACATTAGTCTCAAAGGGCCAACAGTTACTCCTTACCTTCTCAAGACATATTTCTGACCTAACACCTAGATAAAAGCGTTTTGCTAATTATGACTACTATGTGTGGCACATGAAGACATCACATGCTGCTATTATTTGTACATAATCTATTACGTGAAGAATAGGATTATTAAGGTTGGTAAAATGCACATGGGTACCACAGAATGGCTGAGGTGGGAAGGGACCTCTAGAGATGGCCTAATCCAACCCTGCTCCTCAAAGCGGGGTCAGCTACATCAGGCTGCTCAAGCCCATGTCCAGTCAGGTTTTGACTATCTCCAAGGACAGAGAATCCATAACCTCTGGAAAACCTGTTCCAGTGTTTCGCCACCTTCACATGAAAAATGAAATGGAATGTTCTTAGTGTTGAAATCAAATTCCTTGCATTTCAATTTATGCCCATTGCCTCTTGTTCTGTCACTGGACAGCACTGAAAAGAGCCCATCTTCAACATATTCACTCTTGCCATGGTTATTTATACACATTGGTAAGACACTCCTGAACCCTCTCTGACCAAGGCTGAAGACTCCGAGCTCTCAGCTTCTCTTCAGTTGCTCCACTTTCACTCTGCAGTCTGTTGCCTCCCTAGGAAATCAGAGTAGCTTTGCCTTGGATGTGGACAGGAGGAAAAGTTCCCTGTGCAGCTGGGAGCAGCAAAGTGACATGAGTGACTGGTTTCCCAGCCTGCACGGAAACAAGAGCGTATGGAAGTCATCTGCAACTTCATCACTGCCTTCAGTTAAGGACAGAGAGAAAAGATTCCTGTGCAGCTGGGACAATGACAGCAGTGTTGGGGACTGTGGCTGCCTGACCTGTGAGGATGCAAAGGACGACACCAAGAGCTGCACCTCCAAATGGGTCTGTAAAAAAGACAATGCAATCATTTTTGTGGCCGTATCTCCAGCTTGGCCCAATATGCAGAGAGTAAGATGATGTCTGAGCAACTGGGACATTGACAACAGGATCAGGGATTGCAGCTCCCCTAAGGTAGTGCCTTTGACATGCCAAACCTATACCCTCAGTGGGAATCTCACCCTTGACAACATTATCACACATGGTAAGAGCCTTAAGCCTGTCCTGCCTCATGCCTTGACAAAAGGCAGCTCTCCTTTACATAATCACTCCGTCCCACGTCTTCCAAAAAGATCTGCTTTAACACACTTTGGCAAACCAAAGCGTTTCTTTGCCTGCCAAATTTGAGGGATATCTACTTTTCTGAGTTCCCTCTGGTTTTCCTCCTCTCCTGGCCCTTTTCCAGTCTATCAGCTGAGAAGCAGCCATCCTGACTTTGGACGACAGATAGGGACAAAGTCACCTAAAACATACCTTTCCTGGGTCACTGTCTTCTGCAATGGCACCAAACATCTCTTCAGTCAGCAAGCCTAAGCAAGACTGAAGTCAAAAAAGCTGCCCTGTGGCATTGTCACCTCCAAAGCAGTGTCACAGCCAAAGAGACAGCGTAAATTAGGAACGTTAGCAGGCAGCAATGGCGCAGGAGCAACATCAGGAATTGAGTTCTCAGGCAGAAACTACTGTTGAGAAATATTCTGGAGTAAATGTAGAAAGCGAGATTAACCCAAATTCCAGCTTGGGAACCCAAAGGAAAAGGAAAGAAAAGATAGGACTCTTTCTCAGAGTGAATAGGGTAGGCAGTTCTGCTGGTATAGGCTTTGTGGGCTTTTTGTTTGCTTTTACCCACCCGTACAGCCACAACTGGTTGCTACAAAATAAACACACCACCCATGAGGGCCCATGTCCTTCAGTTCTCAGGGTTTGACTTAAGTGTAAATCTCTTGAGAATTCCAACAGAAAACAAGGACACCCCCATATCCAAAGGAAAGGGGAAAAAAAAAAAAAAAAAAGTCATTCAGTTCCCTGGGGAACATTTCAGTTGTCCCCTCCAGGAATCTCAGCTGTAAGTAAGAAAGCTGCATGAAATCTGTGACAAGTATTTTCTTCCCTATGGTAATGGCAATAAATTGTCATTTTTACAGCAAGAGATAGGAAGTTGCTGTTTATAAAATCTGGTGGAATTCAGAGCAATCCAGCTAACAGTGCTTAACTTCCTCCTCCCTCTAGCGGGGGTGTGTGTGTCAAACACAGTAAATGTTGACCTTACAGCCTGTTTTTTCAACTTTCCAATTGATCCCATCCTGTTCTTAAGAAACCAGAGCCCCTTTAGTCTCAACTGATCAAACTCATGGGCACAAATAGAGAAAAGGTGCATTTTACTTAAGTATTTAAATATGGTTTTAAGCATTTAACTTATTTTTCTTATTGACAGACTCAAGAAAAAGGATTCTGAGAACAAAATCAACTTATCCACTTTATCCTGCTGTACATCATTGTCCAAATCCACCACCGTCCCTCCTTGCGAACCTTGACTCTCTAATATGTTTTAAAAACTTTATAGAAGGTATTCAGCTCCATTACATCTGTAACACTGCTATGCATTAGTAACATGAAACCCATAAAATAGGCTTAATTTTATTGATGGAGGAACTTATATTTACTGGTCTTGGCTTTTGGATACTAGAGTCCACTGGTATTGCTCAGCTGACTACTGTTGACGAGTCAAGAGTCAGAAGGGAAGCATATCATAACACCATTCCAGCAGGTCTAAGTGCACTCCTCTGTACACTTCCGAGGAAACACCAGTGTCCCAAAAGCAGCTCTGCTGCTTGTCTGACAGAAGAGTCCTTTTGCAATTCATCTGCCTGTTAGGATAGATGAATTGCTTTCAGCCTTTTCTGCATTGCAACAGGACTGTAACTCATTTGAGACTTGCCACATTACAAAGCAATAACCTAATTCGTTTTGAAAAACAAAACCATTGCAAACTGGCCTCACCATACTCTGCCTGCTTGCTGAGGGGCAAACCTACCTCTTTTTGCAAAGCATAATGAGATTGTTGAAGAAGTTGAACTGCTGCTTCACTTTCAAATGTCTTCCTAGGGAATGGTGTAATCTCTGGGAGAGATGACAACCTCTCCATGGAGTGTTCAGTGACAGAGTGGAATTCAGAGCTGGTTTTATTCATAAGGCTTTCCCTTTTCCCAGACTCTCCTTTCTTCTCAACAATGTCTTCCTGGTTATCTCCATCATCACCCATGGAATAGTTGAAGCTGCTTTCACCTGCCACCATAGGGCCCCAGTCAGCATAATCCATGCTCTCCTTCTGCTCATGTTTGATGCTCATCTGAAAGGGGTCCTGTTCCAACTCCTTATAATCATCAACGTATTCAGGTATCTCCTCAAGGCTGGGATCTTTGCCAAGCAGAGATAGCTCCTTCAGCCTACTCACTTCCTCAGATGGTTCATTCTGGAGTCCCACAGAGTGGACCATGCTTGGGATCACTTGCCCAAATCCCAGGAGTGAGGCTGGCCTCTGAGAAGGCCTCAGCACAAAAGTAAGATAGGATTTTACAGTTTCTATTTTTTTAGGTTCACAGTTCTCCTTGTGTTGACAGTTCACGATGTAACAGCGTCGTTCAAACATCCAGGACAAGTCACAACCAGAGAGGTCACAACATGCCGCAATGCAGTCCGACACAGACACAGCGTGAGGAACTCGCATAATTTTAGTGGTTTCTAAGTTGGGAGATATTACTGCACCTGAGTACGTGGCTCCTTCTCTGCACTGCTCACAACTGGAACCTGAAACAAAACCACCAACATAAGGCACAACACTACAACCAAGCCATAATATAGTTTACGGTTACCAAAAATGGTTTAGCACAGGAAACAAGATAAAGACAGGTGGTACCCTGCTAAAACAAGCTCATTTCTTTTCACTAACATCACCACTACTCCACTACTATTTTTTTTTTCCCCAACATGTCCCTTTGCAGTACCATTTGTACTTTGGAGGATTTTTCAGTGTAGGATCTTCATATGTTTTGCGAAGTACTTTTTACTCCCTTCCTACAAATACATAAGAAATGAAAGTGAGTTGCCAATACTTAAAACTACGAACAGAGCAAGGAACATGAACAAAAAAATCATGGGGTACCTCCATTTCCATTATCATAGCATAGTGAAAAAAACATGCTTTAAAACAAAACTCAAATAAAATGCTGCAACATGTCATTGTTTCATTTGAGGGAGAAGACAGCAAAAATCTACATAGGAGAAACATTTGCCATCTCACTTGAACTTCATGAAGAGTCACTCATACCAGCATAATTGCTGAACTTAATCTAAAAACTGGGTAAGTTCTCCAACTTCTGCCACTTTATCCACTAGTTCATGCAAAATCACAAGAGCTCGCTCCAATACAGAGCATCTTTCCTTCCTGTGCAGTGAAGCAGTTTTAGTACGTCATCAGAATTATTTTTAAGCCCAACATCACAGATTGAGTGTGAAGTGTTCAAATTAAGCATGAATCAACATACTGTGTATCTCAGTCAACTTTTAACGTCTTTTCTAGGTGCTTTTTTCCTGGTTATAACTGCTCTTCAGAATTCCTCTTGCCAAAATGCAACTTGAAAACAAAAATTCTGATCATGCTTCAAACATCAGTTGAGTAAGACCAGGACATTCTTCTTAACATGTTTTAAAACTAGACTTGCTAACTCAACCAATGAAAACAAGATGTGACCACTGTGGAGCCAACCCAGTAGTGGAAGACAAAGTTGACTGCTTGCTCTGCACATCAGTAACAGTTACGTTCTGGCAGTAGAAGCCTCTTTATTCACAACAGTATATGGCAGGAGAAAAAAGAAAAGGCAGTTTGACTGACTGATTCCAGCTCAAATTTGCTGAACTGATAAGCAGGAAAAATAAAATCAAAGAGTAGGAAAAAGGTGGCAGTAGGGGTTAGGTCTGATCATGACCTAGAGCCTTGGAGATGCAGAGATTCTCTTGTCCATGCACTGTGTCCAACCACCACACTACAGATCCCATCACATCTGGGCTAAACTGCAGAACACTCTTCCACAATACGTGGTTTGAATACAGCTACTGAAATACCTGTCAGGCATCATAGTGAATGGGATCAATGTACAGCTTGCAAAGTAGATTAACTTAAAGAAGAAAAAAAAAACAACCAAACGAAAAGTTTATGAGGGTAGATGCACCAGTGCAGCCCTTACAGCTCTTCACAGGGAAACACCCAACACTTCCAGCAGAGATGTGGACAGTATGAACTAACCTGGCATACTACATAACTTGTTATAATCTCAAAGATGGTTATCAGACACTACACCATCTTGGCTTTCTGGAAAGATCTGTGTGAACCAGAACACATTACCAAAACATATAGCCATGGCAGTATAAGAAAGAATGCACTGCAAACCCAGGCTAGTGGTTCCACTATGACTTCAAAGATACGCCTACATCTTAAAGTGTCCTTTGTCCTGGCATGTATTTCATGCCTTAGATACGTGGTAAGAAAAGGGTGTTCATCGTATTCTTCAAAGTCCAAGACCAGCAGTAGTGAAATATTTTGAAAATTGATGGCTTGCTATGTATCTAGAAACATCCTCTTTACCAGACTAAAGAAAAGGATACTGGTGATGTCTAGCAGACTCTCAGATGCCATATAATCTATGGCTGGGCTGCATGGAGCTCGAAACAGGAGACAAGGCTACTCAACACCTGTGATTGCAATTATCTGCCAATCCATTTTTGTGTTTTGTTGGAGTGGCTAATCTCAGAACAAAGCACCACAATATAGGCACACAGTAAGAGAAAATTGAGAGCCAGTCAAGAGAACACTGTTGCATTTGCAGAAATGCATTTCAGTAGCACTATTTGGAAGGTCTACTTCAAATGCCAGATTAGAATATGCCTGCTCAAGGATGAATTGATTCCAAGGCGTTGGATTCCCAGTTACAAAGTAAACTCTTCTTCCTGTGGTGGAAAGCAGTGTCTTCTATCTCTCTTGGGGGGAGGAGTCGTCAATAATTTTTTGGATGCATTAGCCTTAAAACTATTGCTTTTTATTAATGGCCAGAATAATTTAAATCTATTTCACTTCAAGCTGATTTTATCAATGAATGGATATAAGCCAGTGAAATGAAACTGGCATTGTAAGGACTGCCTATGTGGAGAAATGAGGAGCTGCATCTGCAGGTTTGGGAAGTTTCATCCAAATTGCATGATGCTGAGTGGCAGAAGCACAGTACATGGTATATATGGTACCCACCATCTATTGCCACATCCAGCTCAAGCCTCCCAAGAGGCACAAACTTTAGTCAGTGGTATGCAGCTGACCCACTGGGTGATCTGTCTACTGTTCTAGGTTTGTTTTTTTTTACCCATTGTACTGGGTTTACATGGCGAGGTTTTGGTAGTCAGGGGGTGGGAGGAAATGGACTGCAGGCATGTTTCTGTGGGAAGACACCAGAAGCTGTCCCTATGTCAGTTCCAAGAAGAACTCACTGCTGGCCAAGGCTGAGCCTATCAGCAACACTGGTACATCACCTTTTTGATGACATATTTAAGAAGGTGTAAAAAACACTGTACAGCAGCAGCAGCAGGCAGGAGAGTGGAGTGGAACAGGTCAGCATACACAAGGTCAGTGAAGATAGGGGAGGAGATGTTGCAGGTGTCAGAGCAGAGATTCACCTGCAGCCTGTGCTGCAGACCATGGCGAAGCAGGTTGGTCCCCTGCAGCCCATGGAGGTCCACGGTGGAGCAGATATCCACCTGCCACCTGTGAAGGACCCCACACCCAGGCAGGTGAATAAGCCCTGAAGGAAGCTGTGAGCCTGTGGAGAGCTCATGTTGGAGCAGCCTCCTGGCAGGAACTGCAGCTTTGCAGAGAGCAGCCCGCATAGAAGCAAGGGAAGAGTATGAAAAGGAAGGAGGGGCAGAGACTAAGCATTATTAATTGATTGCAACCCTCATTCCCCATCCCCCTGAGCCACTTGGGGGAAGGAGTTAGAAGAGCTGGGAATGAAGCTCAGCCTGGGAAGAAGAGAAAGGTAGGGGGAAGGTATTTCTAGATCTGTTCTTACTTCTCATTATCCTACTCTAATTAACTGGCAATAAATTATTTTCCCTATGTCTAGTCTAGCTAGCTCTTTACTGTAACTCATATGCAATCTCCCTGTCCTGATCTCAACCTGTGAGCTTTTAATCACATTTTTATCTCCTATCTTGTTGAGAAGGGGCAGTGATAGAGCAACTTGCTGGGCATCTGGCAGCCAGCTGACATCAACACACCATAGTAATGAAAAGCAGTCAACAACTATTAGCTAAAAGCCAACACCCACAAAATAAAAGACTCAAACAAATATAATCTAAACAGGAGAGAGTAGCCCTCCTCAATTTCCTTTGATAAATCACAGCGGATTCTTCAATATCCTTTTGAATATATTCCCTACTGAGCCCATTTCTTTATTCTCTGACCGATGCAATGCCAAGCCTTTCTTATTTGCCAGCCTTCTCATTATCTTGTGTTAAAACAAGTGGTAAGAAAACTCTTTTTGTATTAAGTAGCTTTTAGAGTCACAAGCTCATGTGCACAGAAAAACTGCAGAACGAACATCTTGCAGCTTCATGAGCCCAAGTAAATTCATCTTAAAGCTTGCACTAAAAAGCAGTCCTTTTAACTTAACACAGGAGAGCATCCACTGTGTATTTCAGCAAACAAATCCTGAAAAAACAGCAAGTACCTTCCAGTTTAGAGCTCCACCTGGATGGAAAATACTGCAAATTATTAAGATGGAAATAAATACTAAAATTTATACTAAAATAATAAGTGATACCAGATTGTATTAGCTCCTAAACACTGCGTTCTGGTACCTGACATTGAGGTACAGGCTTGGAATACAGCCAGCAGTCTGAGCATAACTGTTTTTCTTTCACGTAGATCAAGAAAGCATAGCAAAGTTGCATCTAAAGAACAAAAACACTTTCATATTGAAACAAAAACTGTTCATTTTGAACACTGAGGATATTCTAGCCTGCTAGCAATTAACAGCGTTATCAAAAACATAAAATTGTGACATTCTCCACAGCCAAAATTCACTGCATCGTCTTCTTTTGAAGTGGCTGGGTTTTTTTTTCCCCTGAAGATACTGACATGGACCCTACAGCAGGTACTCAGTATTTCACAGAAGAGCATTCTATTTGTTTTCAGAAGGCATACTTACTGTTTACTACAGAAACAAAAACCTCAGATCCATGTTCTCCTCAAAAAGCTTGGCATTATAAGATGCCCAGGATGATCTTGAGGATTACTGCAAACCAGCCATGAGCACAGCTGTAGTTAATGCCCATCACCCCTCAGCTGTAGTTAATACCTACTTCCCCACACCCAGTATTTCCAAATTCAGCAGTCCCTGCAACTCTTAGCACATTAGCAATGTTCTTCCTCATGAAACAGCCAATCCTGTTTATACTACAGGAGATGAAAGCCAGGTAACTGAGCATTATTTTTTAAATTCTTGCTAATATCAATACTGCCAGTATCCCCACAACCAGATTTCAGACACTCTTTTAAAGAAATACGCACCATCCTTGCCTATATTGTTCTGTAGCTGCCATGTCAAAACTGCCTGCACCAGAATAAATTTCCCTATGACACAAAACCAGTACTAAGAATTACTATTTCTTAACCTATCTGATTATGAAAGAAAGTAATTTACCTATCTCTTTGGCTGAAGCAGAAGCTTACAGGACTTTCCTGTGGGCTTTGAAAGGAAATACACATCTGTAAAGCAGATGGTGAGGTGAGAGATGTAAACAAATGTATTTATGCTTCACATAAATCAAGCATCCTATGATATTTCAGAAGAAAAAAGGTAGCTTAGAACATAAGCAATACGTTATTCTTAAGTCGTTGTCTTGCAAAAAGAAAGAAAGAAAACTCTGAACTCTCCCACTACTCCTTCTTTCCCCATGCATCTGCACTGAAACAGCCCTACTGAAATTGGCTCCAAACAGCTCCCAACTTCACTCCTCCACTGCCATCAACTGCCAGTTACAAAGCTGTTGGCACTGAGTAGTCACAAGACGTCCCAGCTCTTGCCTTATTCATATTTCGTTCACACCTGCATATACACTCCAGGAGCACTCACTTCACTTGTTGTTTGTGACTCAGATACACAAGAAGTAAAATCCTACCTGTTATTGCCCATAGTAACAGGCAGAGAACACCAAGTCCAAATGCCATGCTGCACCAGGAAGGCAGTGACAACTGCTTTTCCAACCAGCTGTGTAGAAATTATGTGTCTTAACGTTGGTTTCCTCTAATATTGTTTAGTACCCTGCTGTAGCCATGAAGCACTGCAACAAACATCACAGGAAAAAATAGGTCAGATGTGAACATTAATTAGAATGTAAGAGTAAAAGCCAATAAACAGGTTAAACACAGACTTTATTATTACTTCCTGACTTCTTAATGGATGACACAGTTTATCAGTCAAGGTGAAGATACAGAACAAATAACCTACCTGGAAATCTCATTCTCTAGAGATGCAGAAATGTCCCTAAAAGATTTGCACAGTTGTGTTTCTGTACCTCAAAACCCTCAGATATTCTGTCTTCAGTTATCTAGAACCTGGTTTTGCTCCGACTTCAAACAGAAAATAGAAAGTACCCTTAACTGAGGAATCATGGTCAGTATGCCCATGCTAAAATTCATGCAGTGTTAAATCAGCTCTTGAGATAGCCCTCAAGCTGGGTACCAACCAGCTATCAAGGTAATGCAGACACTTCCCCAGAATTCCTAGGTAAACATTTCTTACCAGGATACTGAATTCTCCAAGTAAGGCAGCCTAAGCAAGATATAGATCTACTAACAACAAATAGTTTGAAGCTGCACTACTCATGTGAGGAAAAAAAGTTCAGCCAAACTCACACCCCCTCCCACACAAAGGATCCTAAGTAGATATTTGACCAAAAGACACTTCTGTAAATTGAAAACACAGGCAGTGAAGTTTCTTTGGAGACCAGCTCTCCTCAAGGCAGAGCATCCCAGTCAATTCCCCATGATGCTCATTATGTGACCTGCTAAACAGCTATTAACAGCTGAGCGGATCAACTGATGGTGCAAACGTTTCTCCCACTGAGTTCACTGAGGAGTGTGAATGCCTCCCTGAGCTAGCCTAGATCAGCAGGGGGAAGTGAATCCGTGGCTCATCCCAATAGAGAGTACTAAAACTGGACAACAGAAGAATTCGGAAGAGAGTGAGAGGCTTGAGTTGGCTTCAACTCATGCTTTCCTTGCCAATGACAGGGGATACCCAGGGTTACAATGGTGAGCTGAGTACAGAGACCAGCAACGGGAATCACATTGGTATTGCAACTGAACTGTATACAGCCACTGCTGTATTTTGCCAGGTGTAATGTACATTTGCATTGTGATTTCAGTATATTTGTATTTCTTTGCTAAATCAGAAATACCATGTTACATCTCCAGGTAAGTAAATCTGATATTAAACATTACACCCTCCACATGTGGAACATCTAAAGGAATGTGGTCAGAGAGTACTGGACTGACAACTTCTCCTCAAGTCTGTGGTACAAACACTAACTGTGCTCAAGGCATCAGCAAAATGACCACAGAACGTCACTAAAGCAAGGAGAAAATAACAGATTAGATTTAAAAATAATTATAAAAAAAAAATTATAAGGGCTTGGGCAAGCTCCCTGCAAAACCAGGAAAGACTATTACTAACTTTCCAAAATTCTGGTACCTGATGTAAAATATTACTTGACTTCTGTGACCTTTGTTCTACCCAACATCAATAAAATTCCTCTTTCTAAGACAGCTTTCTTATCTCTGATGAGAAGATGTAACTGTCAGCAAAAAAAACCCACAAAACATACCACACCACATTACACTGCTTCTAGTATGATACTATTTTGATATCTGCAGTTAGATGTTCTCTCAGGAAGCAGATCCTGACAGAATACACTGAATAGCTACAGAATAGGCATGCTCCTCTTTAGTGAATAGGACTAATTTAGAATGAATAGGACTAATTTAGGAAGGCTTCACCTTAGAAAGAGCAACAGTTGTCTGGATGCTTACAAGTCCCACTCCTAGGATATAAACTCTTCAGCAACAGGACCATTTTCAGTCTTGAATTTCCCCATTGCTCTTCTGTCCTTCCATCAACCCTAAAGTTATGGTTTTTATAACAGATAAAAAGTCCCAGATATTGTGGGGTTTTTTTTGTTGTTTGTTTTCTTAAAGCCAAATAGTTCCAAAAGTACCACTTAGAATGCAGAACTATTTCTATAATGAAATGTCTAAGAGGTTGGTCAAGCATGACTGTCCATTGATGAATCTACCCTGGCTCTCAGCTATACAGGCAGTTATCCCAAGATGACTTCCTAAGCCTTTTCAACTGAACCCACCAGCGTACACCTGCCCATGTTGATCATCTGCACATTCATTCTAACACATCACCCAAAGAACATTCAAACTAAACTAGAGTGTCGTACAGAGCATACAGTTTCTATAAACTCCAGCATTTTGGAATGTTTCTGTTGCTTTTGAGAATGGGAACAGAGGGACACAGATAGGACTGACTACCTATTATGCATTTCCAACTTACTAACACACATACCCCAAAATACCTCAACAGACTGAGAGGGAGGGAAGATATTGTTATGACAAGACATAATTTCACACACAGCCTTTTTCCAGTTTCCATGGAAATCTCCCTAGATTTGGAAAGGTTGCCAGCTACCAAAACCTGTGATTTGCATAAGACATTATTTAAACTTAAGGTTTCTGAGTTATTATGCGTTTGCTGTAACCTTCACTCCTTCCCAGAAGCAGTCAAATGGACCAGATGCCTAAGACAGACTTCCAGTCCTTTAGCCTAAGGAAAAATGCATCAGGCTTGGTATCAGAACATCACAAGGACAGACCACAGATCAGAGGCAAAAAGTAATTTTGTTTATTTTTATAGGTCTTTTTCCTCTGCAAATCAAACTTCACTATCTCACTGTGACTAAAAGGAGCAGCTTCTGCCTCCTGCATAATAGTTGTCTGATAAGTCCACATGACTACTTGTAACAACTCTACGAAAAACATTAAGATACCATATAAAAGATCCCAGTTTTTGCAGCATTACTTGTCCTGAGTTCAGAAATACAAGTACTTGTAGCGAACAGTGGTGGGTTATTTTTCTGGTTAGTTTCTTTTTCATGACAATGTTTGGTTGGTTGGAGTTTTGTTGTTGTTGTTGTTTGGTTTTTTTCTTTATTTATTAAGAAAATGGATTACCAAAGCTACAAAATGCCAGACTTGGGACTGCATGCACAGTCTCCCTTGAATCCTTATGGGACACACAATGTGAGGACACAGTGAATGCACAAAAGCAGCATTGTGTCCTCCTATGCTTCCTTGCAGCTACACATCTATTGATGCTTAATTTCCACATAACAGAAGAGCTCGCATTCACCGCAAAACTAGGCTGCATTTTCTGCTATTAGGATCAAGCTCAGACACAAAGCACGTAAGGTCACAATTCAGTCCATACATTCTGATCCACAGATGAGAACATAACTACCAAAACCTACATGCTTTCTTAAAACAGTTATGACAGTAAAACACTGGTGTCGTGTATGCATGCTATGTTCCTCTCACCTTCCCCATGATACTGTACTGTTCCCAAGCATAAGTTTCATCACACAAACACAAGAGACACCAAATTTGATATTCCATGATATTCCAGCAGTTAAAAATAACAAAGGCTAAAAGATTTTCTAGCTGAATTCCTATGCTTCACTGATATCACAAAGCCCGTTATCTGTGTTACAACAGGAGCAGACAGCACTGCTGGTAATGACTTTGGAATTGCTTGGCTCTTAACAGTTCAAGTCTGACTGGCACAACTAGCTAGATGAGGAATTGCAGCCTTGAGACACTTATAGGCAGATGTGGTAAAAATATACAGGTATTACATATATATACTACTCTGAAAGCCATATTTTTCTGTTCCAGCTGCTAAGGTGATGCCTTAGCCAACAGGAGAAGGGGGAATTCTAAACTGATCCTTCAATACAAGCATTTAGACTTTATGATCTTTTAAACATACCGAGTTGCTCATCAGGACCACATCATCTTTTGTTAAATAACACATGAAGTACAATAGCTTTCCAAGGAAAAGGAATTGCCTGTATTGCCCCCCTTCACCTCAAATCTCACCCTGCATTTTGGTTGACCTGGACTTTAATGCAGACTCAAGTAATTTTCTCCCTTGGAGAAAGAAACAGGTCAGCCAAGTAGAATTATGCTGCCACCTCCTACACCTAATTAGGCCAGGCCTATAACAGTAAAAACATGTACAGACTGAATTACCTGTACATTCTGGGAATACATTCAAATCCTATACGAGCAAATAGAGCATAAATCAATATACCAGCGCTCTACAAAAGGTGTAGCAGCATCCCTTCATGCTAACAAAATCAGATACAGGAACAAGCAGTGTCACACCCATGTTTTAACTGACAGTATGTCTTATAAAAAGCAGGATGGCTGAATAAATGAACACATTAAAAATTTGGTGGTTCTATTCTTAATGAAAGTCTATATACATATACACACACACATATCAATGCTTCTACTAAACGTAAGACGTTCTTTCAGAAAATCCACCCCTCACAAAGAATTCAAATCAGTTTTTTCATTGGCTCTTGTACCTGTATTAATACCTGAGCCACTTTTTTAATAGCTGAGCATTAACATTGTACTAATACTGCAGAAGAAAGAAGAACAGAACTTCATGGCAGTAGCATCTAACACCACAAAAACAACTCAGAACATGTGCAAGCACTAGCTTCAGCATCAACAGGGTGACTGTCTCACGAGGGGACGCCGGCAGTGCCTGATCGGGGGGAGGCTCGGCGTCCAGGAGCTTTAACTCGGAGCAGCAACAGGCACCGAGGGAGCCTCAAGTCCTCGACAGGGCCTGCCCAGGAGCCGGCAGCTCGGCGAACGCGAGGAGCTGACTCAGAGGGGGCGGTGTCAGGAGGATCGGTACCACCCTGAGTGGTTAAAAACCTGCCCCAGGGAGTGCAGCGAACAGAGCGGGTTCGAGGCAACTTGCGCGGGCAGGCGAGCCGGGATGGTTGAGCACTCGGCGTATGAGCAGGGTCCGCTCTGGGAGCTCTGCTCTGGCTGCCCTGGCAGTGGCCAGTGTAGGCACCCAGACAGAGCCGATGAGAGGGGAGGCTGCAGTGCAGAGCTCGGGGTGTAGAGAGCACCTGCACCGATCTCGTGAGGGCAGGGTGCACAATGGGCCGGGCTGCACTCTGCGCTCCCTGATGGAGGTCCTCCTGCAGCAGGTGGCTGAGCTGCGGGACGCTGTTACGAGGCTGAAAGGTGTCAGGGAAGCTGAGAGGAAGCAGCACTGCTTGCTTGCAGGACCAGACTGCTCAGGGGCCTCAAGCATCCAATGTTGCTCATGCAGGAAAGGAGGCCGCTAACCCAGGAAGCTGGGAAACAGTAACAGAAAAAACAACAAAAAGGAGGAAGAGGACAATTAAAAGCAAGGGGCTTCCTCCTAAATCTGTTGTCCCCACCCAGAACCGCTTTGCTGTCCTGCAGGGGGCTGATGAGGAACCACTCTCCCACCAGGAACAACCGGCTGATGCACTGGTAAAGATCACTACTGGTGCTGCCAGGAAAAAGTGGTGGGCTGTAGTAGTAGGGGACTCTGCTCTGAAAGGAACAGAGGCACCCATCTGTCAGCCTGACCCAGGCTCGAGGGAGGTGTGTTGCCTACCAGGGGCTCGGATCAGGGATGTTGCAGAGAAGCTGCCTGCTCTAGTCAGTCCCACTGACTGTTACCCACTTCTAGTGATCCATGTGGGTGCTACTCAAATAGACAGCAGTAGCGCGGAGAACATAAAGAAGGACTACAGAGCCCTGGGAGAGGTGGTTAGGGGCTCTGGAGCTCAGACTGTCTTTTCGTCAATTCTCCAGGATACAGAGCAGGACCTTAGAAAGGCTAGGAGGATTGGCCAGGTTAACAAATGGTTAGAAGGGTGGTGCTGTAGTCAGGGGTTTGGGTACCTTGAACACGGGACTCAATTTAGTAGGCCAGGTCTACTGGGGGCTGGCAGAGCTGGTCTGACAAAGGGAAGAGTGGATTTGGTAGGAGGCTTGCCAGACTGATCAAGGATGCTTTAAACTAAGTGTGTTGGGGAAGGGGAGCCTCATTCCATCCCAACACACCCAATCACTGGCCAGCACCTACAGTAAACCTTCAGAGCAATGTAGAGATATTCCAGCCTGCTCCAGCCAATGAGCCGGCTTCAACTGGAGCTCGACTCAGATGCCTCTGTACAAATGCCTGTAGCATAGGGAACAAACAAGAGGAATTAGAGATGTGTGCATGTCCATGGGGGTATGATGTCATAGGCATCACAGACACATGGTGGGATGGCTCCTATGACTGGTGTGTTGGAATGGAAGGTTACAGGCTCTTTAGGAAAGACAAACCTAGTAGGCAGGGAGGGGGAGTTGCTATTTATGTTAAGGATAGGCTGAAGAGTATGGAACTCTGCCTGGGGACAGGTAAGCAGTCGACAGAGAGTTTGTGGGTCAGGGCTAAAGGGAGAACAGAGATGGGAGACATTATTGTGGGGATCTATTACAGACTGCCTGACCAAGAGGACTGTGGATTGAAGTGCTCTATAGACATATAGGAACAGCCTCACGCTTGCAGGCCCTTGTTCTCATGGGGGACTTCAACCACCCTGATATCTGTTGGGAAGGATGGTACGGCCCTGGCACAAGAAATCGAGGAAGTTCCTCGGTTGTGTGGAAGACAACTTCCTTCTGCAAGTAATAGAGGAGCCCACAAGGAGAGGTGCCATGCTTGACCTCGTCCTCACCAACAGGGAAGGGCTGGTTGGAAATGTGATGCTCCAGGACAGCCTTGGTTGCAGCGATCATGAGATGGTCGAATTCGAGATCCTCAGGACAGTGAGGGCAAGCTCACTGCCCTGGACTTCAAGAGAGCAGACTTTGGCCTCTTCAGGAACCTGCTCAGTAAGGTTCCATGGGGTATAGCTCTAGAGGGC
This sequence comes from Myiopsitta monachus, assembly GCA_017639245.1. Taxonomy (NCBI): domain Eukaryota; kingdom Metazoa; phylum Chordata; class Aves; order Psittaciformes; family Psittacidae; genus Myiopsitta; species Myiopsitta monachus. The sequence goes on from CM029918.1 coordinate 46,334,593, forward strand.
AGGGGGGCCCAAGACTCTTGGTTCATATTCAAGGATCACCTGCTGCAAGCTCAGGAGTGATACATCCCAACCTGGAAGCAAGTGCTGCAGGAGGGCCAGGAGAGACCTCCTTGGATGGATAAGGGACTGCTGAGGAAAATTTGAAGGAAAAAAGAGGCTTATAAAAGGTGGAAGCAAGGACAGGCGGCCTGGGAAGAATACAGGGATGTTGTCTGGGAAGCTAGGGACCAGGTTAGGAAAGCTAAGGCCCACTTAGAATTGAACTTGGCTAGGGATGTTAAGGATAACAGGAAGGGATTCTATAGGTACACTGCAAATAAAAGGCCAGGGGCAATGTGGGCCCCCTCCAGAAGCTATCGGGAGAACTGGCTACCCTGGATTTGGAGAAGGCTGAGGTTCTTAATGACTTCTTTGCCTCAGACTTTTCTAGCAAATGCTCTGACCACACCACCCAAGTCTTGGGACAGAAAACGCAGGGACTGTGAGAATGAAGACCCTGGGCCCACTGTAGGAGAGGATCTGGTTCGAGACAATCTTAAGAACATGAACGTGCACAAGTCCACGGGACCTGATGAAATCCATCCGTGGGTCCTGAAGGAGCTGGCAAATGAAACTGCTAAGCCACTGTCCATCAGTATTTGAAAAATCATGGCAGTCAGGTGAAGTTCCCGACGACTGGAAAAAGGGAAATATAACCCCCATTTTCAAGAAGGGGAAAATGGATGAGCCAGGGAACTACAGACCATTCAGCCTCACCTCTGTGCCTGGCAAAATCCTGGAGCAGATTCTCCTAGAAGGCATGTTAAGGAACATGAAAAACAACAAGGTGCTTGGTGACAGCCAGCATGGCTTCACTAAGGGGAAATCCTGCCTGACCAACCTGGTGGCCTTCTATGATGGGGCTATGGAACTGATGGACAGGGGTAGAGCAATTGATGTCATCTACCTGGACTTGTGCAAAGCGTTTGACACTGTCTCACATGACATCCTTGTCTCTAAGTTGGAGAGACATCAGTTTGATAGGTGGACCACTTGGTGGATAAAGAACTGGCTGGATGGCCGCACGCAAACAGTTGTGCTCAATGGCTCAATGTCCAGCTGGAGACCAGTAACGAGTGGTGTCCCTCAGGGATCGGTGTTGGGACCGGTCTTGTTCAACATCTTTGTGGGTGACATGGACAGTGGGATTGAGTGTGCCCTCAGCAAGTTTGCTGATAACACCAAGCTGTGTGGCTCGGTTGATGACGCTGGAGGGAAGGAATGCCATCCATGGCATGCTTATAAGGTGGGCTGATACCAACCTGATGAAGTTTAACCATGCCAAGTGCAAGGGCCTACACCGGGGTCGGAGCAATCCCAGGCACAGCTCCAGGTTGGGCAGAGAAGAGATTCAGAGCAGCCCTGCAGAGAAGGACTTGAGGGTGTTGGTTGATGAGAAAATGAACATGAGCTGGCAGTGTGCTCTTGCAGCCCAGAAAGCCAACTGTATCCTGGGCTGCATCCAAAAGAGCGTGACCAGCAGGAGGTCGAGGGAGGTGATCCTGCCCCTCTACTCTGCTCTTGTGAGACCCTACTTGGAGTATTGTGTGCAGTTCTGGTGTCCTCAACATAAAAAGGACATGGAACTGTTGGAACAAGTCCAGAGGAGGACCACGAGGATGATCAGGGCACTGGAGCACCTCCTGTATGAGGACAAACTGAGGAAGTTGGGGCTGTTCAGCCTGGAGAAGAGAAGGCTGCGTGGAGACCTCATAGCAGCCTTCCAATATCTCAAGGGGGCCTACAGGGATGCTGGGGAGGGACTCTTCATTTGGGACTGTGGTGATAAGACAAGGGGTAATGGGTTAAAACTTAAACAGGGGAAGTTTAGATTGGATATGAGGAGGAAGTTCTTTACTGTAAGGGTGGTGAGGCACTGGAATGGGTTGCCCAGGGAAGTTGTGAATGCTCCATCCCTAGTCGTGTTCAAGGCCAGGTTAGACAGAGCCCTGGGTGGCATGGTTTAGTGTGAGGTGTCCCTGCCCATGGCAGGGGGGTTGGAACTAGATGATCTTAAGGTGCTTTCCAACCCTAACTATTTTATGATTCTATGAAAATCAAAGGAGCCACACGTTAGGCATCTAAATAAAGGGAATAATTTTCAAGCCCTTGAGCAGTTATGGGAGATACCACAGTCATCAGTACTCTATGACCTGGGCAAAGTCCCATTCCTCTCACACAATTTTCTAACAATAGGTATCTGTATTTGAAAACAAAACCATGATTACTGATGGAAAGTTATTGCAGCTACAGGATGTAGCTGTAATCGCAAACATCTCTCTGCTTCATTCGGAAGGGTTCCCACATGTCTTGGTCAAGGGTGACGTTAGATTGTCCTTATGTTCGAACTCTATGCCAATTACCTCAGTCAAGTTCAGGGCACAAACAGCAGGTTAATGGTGATCAACCAACAAACTGAAGAGCTGAAAATACTCTGCTGTGTTATACTGGATGGACCAGGTGCTCTACCACTTCCCACAGCTCTGTCAGATGTTAAGTGACAGCAACTGCACAAATAAAAACAAAACCAGCAGTGCTTTATGGGAAGAGTAACTTTAGTCTACAAGAATACAACTGCTGTGGAGGGAACAAAGAACAGTGGAAATCTTAAAGATGAAACAGCAGGTATATATGGTGTCAATAATTATTTACATAGAAGAAAATACTCCAAATACATCCATGAATAGCAGAACTTTAATGGTGAAATTAAAACACTATTATTAGTGTCAGGATTTACATCATATTATGACATACAATAGGAAGTGGAATAAGGTCAGAATAATTCAGGACTGCTACTACTTAGCTTGCAACAGAGACATTACATATCAGCCAGACCTATCAGCTAGACCAGCAGGGAGGGACACCCGCAAACCAAAAACTAACCTCAATGAGAGTTAGTATCACAGGGTGAGATTGTTTAGACATCCAAGAGCCCTGCACTTCCCACTAACAGACTGACAGGGATATAAAAACATCTCTCCTCAGAAGAGAGGCACACTATTGAACAATTCCTCTAAACAACATAATCTGCTTTACATGGGTTTTGCATTTTCACAAGAACATGGTCTCACTTGTCAATTCTCTCTGCTGTCATCAAATATACACTCTTCAGTGAAAATTAAGTGAGACCCGGAAAGGGAGAGCAGAGCTTGAAGGAACAACATGGTATCTTGTTCCCTCCACAGCCCAGAGGCAAGACAAAGCATCCTCATTCAGATTCTTATCTAACCTGTCCTAAGCCTCCCATGAAGGGTATTTCAGAATTTCTCTACCTATCTCCCTCCAGTATTTAACTATTTTTACAACAGGAAAACAGACAGAAGGAAACTCTCCAATGGGTGTATATAGCATCAGGTTTGAGCTGTGGATGGGAGGGTGGTGAGGGAAAGGCAATTCAGCAGACTGGCTGGAAGAGAAAGAGACACACATGCAGAAAAGGTGGTACAAATCCTTTTCAGCTTTGCAAAGCTTGAAGTTGTTACAAAAGCTGTGTGGCAAAGTTGTGTGGTCTCAATCCACTTCCTAGTTCAAGAGCCATTATGACAGAAAACAAGAAATACTGCAAGCTGCGCTGCACATCCAGCTCCAACTAGATACCTAAGACATCCTTTTGCAGAGAGGTACAATTTGTGGATGAGAGCTGATGCTTCTAGAGAATCTCAAGTCAATTACTAGGAGAGTTAGAAGAAAGGTACTCACATAATTCAAGCTGGATCATGTAAATGGACAGAACACAAAAATTTATTTTGCACTTGCTCAAAGTCATAAATAACTATACTGGAAATACAACAAAAACTTTGCTACAGAACTGAAACTAAGTATTTTTCCCCCCTCAACTTAAGACTGTAAGCCCTCAAAAATAAAAAAAGGAACTATTAATCGATTCAAATCATCATTGTTGTACTGTAGTTCTTAGGATTTTGGCAATTTTTCCTTAAGTGCCACTTCCTGAACTACAGTAATTCTTGAAAAAGTCTCAGCCTTCAATAGAAAAAATAAAATATCTCTCATTGCTCTGAAGAAAGTCTTACAATTTGAACCCACAAGATTCAGCCTTTCACAGATTTTCAGGACTTTAAATACTGATTTATTTTGGCTGGGGTGGGAGTGTGCTGGTTGGTTGTTTTGAATTTGTTTGGTGTTGACTTTTTAAGGAAAACTGTATGGGGTAAAGCCATGATCCTAATTAAGTCAGTGTCAGGATTTAGGACATCTCATTTATGATATTTATACCCTTGCAATTGTTGTTCTATTCTATCTATTGTTCTATCTATTTAAGATCTAATACTTTAAAAATGAATAAATAAATAAAATCTACTCTTCTTGCAGCTTGATCTAAGCTAACCATCAAAACTAACACTTGCAGACCCAGAGGACCCAAGTCTGTAAACATACTGTGGACAAAAACCAGGCTACCTGATCTCAGAAGTGCTGAACACAGAGAAGTTCACAGTTCTAAGGAAAATGCAGACACTTGCTGCCTCCAAAATGTACAGGCTACTGCCACATAAAACATTAGGTTGTTTTGAAACAAGTTTACAACTTCAGCCAAAGCAATACCAGGTACAGAAAGGGTAGCAAAGGTTTTTATGTTAATTATTGTTCACTGCAATTTGAACTGTTGCAATTCAATCATCTACGGCATTTCACTTTGACATTATTGCAGTAATAGCAACAATGCAAACATTGTGGAGGAAGCCAACAGAACTACCACATTTAAAATTAAGTCTTACTGAAAAAGTTTCCTGGAACCTACTTAAAAATGAAAATCAAGCTTTCTAGTTTATGGTCTTCAGGTGACTCATATACCTTCATTAATTAACAATATCACATACAGCAGAGGAAACAACAGTTTGACACTAAGTCAAATGGATATGCTAGGATTTTAGGGCATGGGGTTCAGGTTTTTTTCGTATTAAAAGACTATGGTGTTACAAAACCAGACAGAAGTTACTTAAATGCATCTAATTTATACTAGCTTTCAAGAGTTGCTCAGAGATTGATGAGCAGACTGGTTCAAGCAATGTAAGTCAACAAAGCTAACTGACTGTTTTTGAGATTACTGAATAGCCAGCCACTGCCTGAGATACAATCACACTCACTGCAGAAAAAGAACTTGCATAAGATGGTGTGGGTACAAGAGCAGGGAGCCAGATCAGCCAAAATATTGCAAGTGAAGTACATAAATACTCTCTCCATTTATGTCTTGCTATTTTATCACCTTCAAGAAAAGACTCAATGAAGCTGAATCCTGTACATCCATTTCTAGACTTCAGAACTTGTGTGATATAAGAGCAGAGAAATTAGTAAATTCTCACCTGTATGACAGTGCCAAGGTCTATACCCATTGTTAAAATTGTTAGTGTGATGCCCTGCATAGAAAAAGCTTACTTGACCACCAGTGTAAATGTATCCAGTTTTTTCACTTACTATACTGTAAGCCATCGACCACAGAAAAGCAGATTACCAGCAGGTAATTAAATTCCCATCACTTCTGTAAAAACAGCCAAGCCAGACAAGGCAAAACTGTAACGTCAACTTCTACAAGCCCACCCCCAAAAAACCTAGTCAACCAATTTCCATAACAGAAAATAAAGCCCATAAGGTAAACAAATCCCTTCCCAGCCACTGACAGACAGCATGGAGGACTTTTATCCTAATAAAAATCATGGACCAGACTCTGGCATTGGAAGTGATAACAGGGATAAAAGGTTGTCCACAACAGATTCCTATTTTTATTATTATTTTTGCACCCTAGGATTTGGAGAAGGCTGAGGTTCTTAATGACTTCTTTGCCTCAGACTTTTCTAGCAAATGCTCTGACCACACCACCCAAGTCTTGGGACAGAAAACGCAGGGACTGTGAGAATGAAGACCCTGGGCCCACTGTAGGAGAGGATCTGGTTCGAGACCATCTTAAGAACATGAACGTGCACAAGTCCACGGGACCTGATGAAATCCATCCGTGGGTCCTGAAGGAGCTGGCAAATGAAACTGCTAAGACACTGTCCATAGTATTTGAAAAATCATGGCAGTCAGGTGAAGTTCTCGACGACTGGAAAAAGGGAAATATAACCCCCATTTTCAATAAGGGGAAAATGGATGAGCCAGGGAACTACAGACCAGTCAGCCTCACCTCTGTGCCTGGCAAAATCCTGGAGCAGATTCTCCTAGAAGGCATGTTAAGGAACATGAAAAACAACAAGGTGCTTGGTGACAGCCAGCATGGCTTCACTAAGGGGAAATCCTGCCTGACCAACCTGGTGGCCTTCTATGATGGGGCTATGGAACTGATGGACAGGGGTAGAGCAATTGATGTCATCTACCTGGACTTGTGCAAAGCGTTTGACACTGTCTCACATGACATCCTTGTCTCTAAGTTAGAGAGACATCAATTTGATAGGTGGACCACTTGGTGGATAAAGAACTGGCTGGATGGCAGCATGCAAACAGTTGTGCTCAATGGTTCAATGTCCAGCTGGAGACCAGTAAAAAGTGGTGTCCCTCAGGGATCAGTGTTGGGACAGGCCTTGTTCAACATCTTTGTGGGTGACATGGACAGTGGGATTGAGTGTGCCCTCAGCAAGTTTGCCGATAACACCAAGCTGTGTGGCTCGGTTGATACGCTGGAGAGAAGGAATGCCATCCAGAGGGACCTTGACATGCTTATAAGGTGGGCTGATACCAACCTGATGAAGTTTAACCATGCCAAGTGCAAGGGCCTACACCGGGGTCGGAGCAATCCCAGGCACAGCTCCAGGTTGGGCAGAGAAGAGATTCAGAGCAGCCCAGCAGAGAAGGACTTGAGGGTGTTGGTTGATGAGAAAATGAACATGAGCTGGCAGCGTGCACTTGCAGCCCAGAAAGCCAACTGCACCTTGGGCTGCATCAAAAAGAGCGTGACCAGCAGGTCAAAGGAGCTGATCCTTTGGAGCACTGACCTCACTTGGAGTACTGTGAGTAGTTCTGGTGTCTTCAATATAAAAAGGACATGGAACTGTTGGAACAAGTCCAGAGGAGGACCACGAGGATGATCAGGGCACTGGAGCACCTACCTGTATGAAGGACAAACTGAGGAAATTGGGGCTGTTCAGCCTGGAGAAGAGAAGGCTGCGTGGAGACCTCATAGCAGCCTTCCAATATCTCAAGGGGGCCTACAGGGATGCTGGGGAGGGACTCTTCATTTGGGACTGTGGTGATAAGACAAGGGGTAACGGGTTAAAACTTAAACAGGGGAAGTTTAGATTGGATATGAGGAGGAAGTTCTTTACTGTAAGGGTGGTGAGGCACTGGAATGGGTTGCCCAGGGAAGTTGTGAATGCTCCATCCCTAGTCGTGTTCAAGGCCCGGTTGGACAGAGCCCTGGGTGGCATGGTTTAGTGTGAGGTGTCCCTGCCCATGGCTGGGGGGTTGGAACTAGATGATCTTAAGGTGCTTTCCAACCCTCACTATTCTATGATTCTATGTATCACAGCACCTGTACAGTCTGTGGAAAATGCAAAAAATGTAGAGACACATGCAAAGACAATGGAAAAATCTTTGTTTGACCTCAAAACACAGATTCACAGAACCCTCATTAACTCTGTTGGTCAGAAAACTACTTGCCTGTTACAAACAGCTAAAGCACATGTGTGCACAGAACCTCCCCCTGAGATGCAAATCTGGAGCTCCACCTCAGATCACTGAGCACATTTTATTTCTTTAAAATCCATCTACACTTAAGCAGTGGAACTTTTTGTAACGTGTACAAGGGTTTATAAACTGTACAGAGGAACAGAGGGGAGATTTATCAATGAAAATGCATTAGGACAGGAACCAACCACTAAACTGCCCCTTCATAAAGGTCAACTAACTGAAACCTGGTATTAGGCTAACAGCATTCATATTACCTCCAATTGGATGGACTGAATTCCTATCTACTCTCTGCAAAGTCACATCATCCTGAAAAATACTCAGCAATCATACCCTGGCACCACACAGAAAGATATTAGGTACTTAAATGGAAAAGCAACTATATCTGCAGTTAAATTAGATTACAAATTTGTACAGAAAGACACTTTATGATAGAAATTGAAAGCTAACTGCCTGACAGTAGGAAGGATTTCTCCCCATGGGTACAATATCCATTACAGTGGTTCTGTGCTTCCTCTACAGCACTGAAATTGGAGACCGCTGGATATACAGCATCACAACTCCATCTTTAATCACATATTTCCTACTAAGGATATACATTTAGGACCACTATCAAAACCAGCAAACATAAAGAATCACACGTGCTTTCTTAAAGGAAAGTCCATACAACCAATACGTAAAAAAAGCCTACAGCAAGGCTACTTTATTCAGCATCACAGAAGGTATAGATGGAAAAGGTGTTAAGGGCTCCCCTGAAATATATCCCATGTCTGTGCACATGGGGAGGAAAGAGAATCAATTGTTTTTAAAACATTCCTGATGGAGATTTCGCTAGCAGGTTCAGAAAGCTGTCAATGGAAACTCCCTATCTCCCATGGTACTGCTAAAGTTTGCAGCTTGTTCAGCATCCCAAATCAACACAGTGAGAGGTCAGCTGTACGGAAAGCTGAACTAAACTACAGCATTATCAGGTCACCAAAAATTCTGCACTCCATGCAGCTCATTAGAATTGACAGAACTGCAGTTCGCTGATAGGCAGCTAGTGAAGATGTAACAGATCCATATCGGCATGTGTTTGCTGTGGAACTTGAAGCTCATAGAAATGCTACAGAAGTTCACCTCCAGCTCTCCACCACAGCACTCCTTGAAGTAAAATAAGAAAGACTAAACTGGACAAGCATCCCCAGAGCACAGCCTTGTCCACAGACCGTGACCATAACTCCAGTTAGCTTCAATAATGTATAAACCAGGCTATGCTACATTTTCCATTGTCTTATGCTTATGGGAAAAGCATCAGTCCACGAATCTTGTACACATAAACTCTCACCTTACCTGCACCACTCAGACACACAGTTTGATGTGTTACATGCTGAGCAGCTCAAACCCATCATCTAAGCTGTCAAAATGAGTATGGACAGTATGACCTAGTAACTTCGTATTATACCAGGTTTTAAACAATCAGGTTTGGCTCAAGACAAAGCCCAACCAGGAAATATCTACTGCAACTAGAAAATACCAAACACAAGGAGTAAATAATTAAACAAAGCAAATGTCTACAGTTATAGAATCACAGAATCAACTAAGTTGAAAAAGATCTCTAAGATCATAAAATCCAACCACTACCCCAGGACTGCCAAGACCACCAGTAAACCATACCACTGAGGGACTCGCCTACACAGTTTTTGAACACTTCCAGGGATGGTGATTCCACCGCTTCCATGGGCAGCCTGTTCCAATGCCTGATCACCCTCTCTGTGAAGAAATATTTCCCAACATCCAAACTAAACCTCCCCTGGTGCAGCTTGAGGCTGCTACCTTTGTCCTATCACTTGTTACTTGGGTGAAGTGACCAACCCCCACCTTGCTACAGCCTCCTTTCAGGTAGTCGTAGAGAGCAATAAGGTCCCCCCCCAAGCCTTCTCTTCTCCAGACTAAACAACCCCAGTTCACTCAGCCATTCCTCATCAGACTTGTGCTCCAGACTATTCACCAGCTCTGCTGCCCATTTCTGGATCTGCTCCAGCACCTCAATGCCTTTCTTGTAGTGAGGGGCCCAGAACGGAACACAGGATTCCAGGTGTGGCCTCACCAGCGCAAGTACAGGGGGGGACAATCACTTCCCTGGCCCTGCTGACTACACTATTTCTTATACAGGTCAGGATGCCACCGGCCTTGGCTGCCTGGGCATAAGCTGGCTCATGTTCAGCTTTGTCAATCAGCACCCCCAGGTCCTTTTCCATGGGCAGCTTTCCAGCCACTCTTCCCCAGGCCTGCAGCATTGCATGGGGTTGTTGTGACCCAAGTTCAGGACCTGGCACTTTGCCTTGTTGAGCCTTATACCACCAGCCACAGCCCATCGATCCAGTCTGTAAAGCTGCATGACTGAGGATCTATCTCCTACTACAAGATATAGTAAAGGTATAGGCACATACAGAACCAACTTCAAAGAGTTTAAAAGCCAGTATGCCCTATATTAACTCCACTATCTTGTCATGCAGTCACTATGAGGAACATTAGAGTGCTCCTACAGCAAAAACAGATAGGGAGAAACAGAGGGCAAACCAGCCTGTGATTCGCTCTGTTCCCTCAACTATCTGATTCTTCACAGGTTATCTGTGATATCCTCCTGAAAGAGGTCAGAGGAATGATGGAACTATGTTCTAGTTTTCTATAACAACCCTGCTAATGCCTGAAACGGCCTCAATATAAATATTACACATAGTATTTTCTTCTGTTTAAGCTCTGTTCTACTGCTCAGAACACAATCTGACTAAGCATTTCACATTAGCACCATGCTCACCAGTCACATACAAGTACATGTTTAAGCTGTAACACTCACTTTGACAGAAGACTGAAGAGTAACTTACAAAGAGTAATCCTTTTATACGCTTTGCATATAAAAATATCTAAATATATATACACACACACAAATAAGACAGTGTAAAGCTATGATTTCTGAGCTCAGATCAGATATAGCTAAATATACATGCACTGTTAGGAAACAACCCATCAAAACTGTTTGATCCTTCATACACAAATATTTATTTTAATACATGTATATAAATAAATCCACCTGCAAATTAAATACTGAAACATACACATATTCCCCCAACGCAGCTCCCCAGTGTTGCTTACCACCATCGTCCTGGCCTAACAGGTTGCACACACACAGGACATGCATTTTACCACAAGCAGACGGGGGAAGAAGGGAGAGAAAACTCCCTTTAGTCCGGAGGCACCATCGCTACCGCTGCTCCGTTACCACCTCAGCACGACGCTCACAGCACTCCTTTTCCCGGAGCCCTTCACATCGGGAGCGCGCCAGCCTGCGGGGCGGGTCCAGGCTGCGCTTCCCCGCGGACCTCAACCGTAGCCGCGGCAGCTGCGAAGCGCTCAGCTAGGGGAGTTAGTTCCCGGCTCCTAACCGGGGAGCTGGACAGCACCGACTGCCTTTTCCACCCCTTCCCCACCTGCACCGGCACCTGCGGCCGCGCCCAGGCCGCAGCAGCGAGCCTACCTGGAGGCGGCGGAGAAAGGAGCTGCCGGGGCCCCCACAGCCTTCTTCCTCCGGTGGGTGCTCGGCACCAGGGGCCGGCGCGATGCTGGGGACCGTGGGCGCCCGGCAGGGCCGGGCGGCGCGGTGCCGCCCGCCTCTTCGCCGCTGCTGACTCAGGAGCAGGCGCCGTTCCTCCGCACACCTCCCAGGGGCGGCCGCCGCGTTCCGCGCAGGATCACTGCCCAGAGACACCCCCTACCCTTCCCCAACGCGCACCGCTCAGAGCTGCCCCAGCGCGGAGGCCACCGAGCCTGCGGCTGCGGAAAAGAGCCACACCTGTGGGCAGCGACTCCGGGGAAGGGAGGGGTGGGAAGTGGGGATACGGGGTAGTTCTGGGGTGGGAAGTGGGGATACGGGGTAGTTCTGACTCTGTTCACCGAGGAAGCGGGGGCTTCCCGCCAGCAGCGAAGAGAGGAGGTGCCGCGCCTCCATTTTGAGGAGGGGGCGCGGGAGGAAGGCCGGGAGCGGGGGAGCAGCAAATCGCCCCGCCCCCTGGCAGGGCTGTTAGCTCGAAATGGCGACCTGGGGGTGCGGGGCCGCTGTTAACCCCACAGGGGGTTGGTGGTCCCTGTGCCGTCCACGTCCGCCTAGCCTGCCACTGCTGCCCTCCGCATTGGGGTCCAGCTGCAGTGGAGCCGCGTTACCTTCCACGGGATTATCCCGAGAGGGGTTTTACCTTGTGTTGATCTCAGTGCTGCTGCTGGAGGTAAAGCAGCAAGAGGCTCCCAGGTTTAAGATTTTAAGCAAAAGTCTTAAGATGTTGAACCAACAAGCTTTTGTGAGAAAGTAGCTGAGCCATCTGTGCCACACGACTTTGTGTACTGGTGCTCCAAAGGCAACAGCAGTATCCCTGTTTGTTGGCCAAGGGGCCTCAAAGATGGGATCCCACCACTGTTGTATGGTCCTGCTGTGTGAAGGTCTCTCCCGATCTTTGCCACCTACATGGCTTTTGGGTGCTCCCTGTCCACGTGCCGTGTTTTAGGGCTAGCACTTGGCTGCCATAAGCCCCCTAGTCTACATGCCCTTTTTCTGCCTGCCTTCTGATTCTTACCTTTCCAGCCTTAGGAAAAACATCGGGCCAAGGACCTGATGCTGCTCAAATGTCAAAGCCCATCATGACAAGTATCTAATACTAATGACAAGTATCTCTCTCTGAAGCAGCTGTAAGAGTACCCAGAGCTTATTCAGCACAGCTTTTCAATGAAATACTCAGCATTTCTGTGTCTTTGATTCTGCTGTATCCTAGTTCTTGCCTCATTCACATTTTCTGCTGAGGGACTCTGACGTGTTTGGAGTCAGAACATGCAGAAATGGTTTGTTTCTTTGTTTTTTACTCCAGAATAATTTTTGCGTTTGGGAAGAGGCATTTTCCTACTCAACACCAAAGTCCATGTGCCATAGAGAAGTGGTTTAAGTTTGTTCATCTTAACAATTTAAGAAAACTATTTCAAGTGAAATAAAATGCAAAAAGCTGTGAATTTCATGCTTCAGTTGCACAGGTTTCATGCTGAATTGCACCAGCCTGTCAAGGCCCCAGATCTTCTGTTCCACCTGCCAGTGATGCTAGTGCATTGCCAAATTCTCTTTAATGAATTGCCAACACTTGGGGGTAAGTGGTATTTTGCAGGTGCTATAAAATGATGAAAAAAAATGTGCTCTAAAGATGTTAAAGTATCATCTCTTGAGCACACGACTGCTTTTACCTTATCTTTTTACCTCTTCTGACTCCTGCCTTACCAACTTTCCTTGATAGCAGTCTGTATGACATTTCCTGAAGCTACTTTAATCTTCCTTGGTATGGGGAGCCCATAACTCATGTATTTGCTCCGTAAAGCAAGGAATTAAATCTCTGAGTTGTAATAGTAGATTGCTTGTGAATATGCATGAAGAAGCCTAAAGGAATTGTCTTGACATTTCTTAAAGTGTTTTTTACTGCCATGTTGTTATGCCAGTTTTGAGTGTTTGGTTTCTGTGATTTCCATGTGTTGGCTGTTTTGGCCAGCTTATGGAGACTAAAGTCTGCTTGCTTAAGTAAAATGGAGCATGTGAAATCTAAAAATTATTCTAATAATACTAAAGGATCAGTGAAAAGACTGCTATCTTCTTCCAATATTGACTAAGGCTGCTTGACTTTGAGGAGGAAGTGCATGTGGAGAGAGAAAGCCTGGCTATCTTTCCTTTGTGAGGTAGCTCCACTTCTCATGCCTTGCAGCCTTCCTGCCAGGACTGTCAGGTTTACTGACCCAGTGAGGGAAGAGGATTGTCCTCCAATGCTTGGCATGGTTGTGTAGTTCTAATTTTATTGATTGCAAACCCACGAGATATGGTGGCACTATACTGCAGAAAAGATTATTTGCTTGTATACTCAATTCTAGCACTTTTTGAATGATCTGTGCAGGTATGCAGAAGTCTCCTTAGCACAGGTGCACCGAGACAAGCCCTCTGTGTGTCCTGTCAGGAGGTACCTCCCATTATCTTTGTGAAAACAAGAGGAAAGTGATGAGAGTAGTAACTGTTCTGCTCTGCAGAGGAGTGGCTGATCCGGTAGCCCTAACTTTCTTGTATGCAGATTGTCTTCTGCATTGAAAGAACAAGACACATGCACAAAGGCATCAGAGCAGGCAGCTCCCATTTGAGAGACCTAGCAGCAGCACCTGGTGCCTGTTCACAGTCTGCAGACTCCAGAAATGCTATGAAATGGGGGAACAGACTCTGGAAGCAGGTTTGCTGCAGATGGCTGAGGCTAAAGTGGTATTTTCTTCCAGAGCCAATTCGTGCCTTTTATATCATTGATGAACTAATAGGCTTAGTCCTCATGAAATACTAGGATCAGTGTGCTGTAATGCTATCTGAAAATCATTAAAACTTCAAAATGTAGCCTTCTAGGTAAATGTTGATCTGGTTCCATCCAGCTGCCTTCCCATAGTAAGTCCATTCATTTGATCAGACAAAAGCCTTGTGAAGCTGTCGTCACTCAGGACAACTAACTCACTGTCAAACATCCAGGGGTATCTGGGAGTCTGCCTCTGGGATGCGCCCCTAAACACTGCCAAACAGCCCTTCTGAGCAGCTTGGTATTGTGACAGGTATAATGTTACTGTGGCACGCAGGGAGGTTCCTCCCATCCCAGGGGGCTGGTGAAGCCCTCACAGTCAGTGCTGGGAGTGACCCTGTTCTCCTTCCCCATCTCACCTGGTTTGCTCAGTTTTCCGTGTGACATCTATTCCAAAAGAAAGAGGTCTGGGAGATGCGCTGTTTTGGTTACAATACTTAATCCTTGTTAGATTATATTGTGCTTTTCTGAAAATACTCTTTCCCTACCTTCCATCTTAAGTAGGTAAAAAAATTTGATCTGTTTCAGTTCAGGAGAGTGTGTGACAACACTGAAAAAGGGGGTGGTATTCACCGTCAAGGCATCTGAGACAGATTTTCTTTTCTGATTCCTCAATAACTGTGAAATTTTTTGAAAGCCGCAATGATTTCTCCTCCTTGGCCACATTTGTCCAGCGTTGACAGTTGTCTTCATATGTTATTTCTGCTGCCAGTCCAGGTAAATCTTCTGCCTCAACAAATGTTGTCTGGGTAGGCTTTTATTAGCTTCTCTGTCCCACCAGTGCAAAAGGTTAAAGTGACATGGTATAATCCTTTCCTTCTTTGCTGAAGTATGTTAGCATTTATTGAGGCAGATGTATACTTTTACCCTTTTACTTAATCAAAACTGTAGTTTAGAGCTGTGTTAGATGTTTTTTCTTTATACCTGGGCAGCCTGTTGAGGCTGGGAGGTAAAGCAGGATTCCTGATCTAAGAGAACGGGTTACTTTACACTGACTTACTCTCTCCTCAGGCCAGTTGTTCTTGGTGATCTCACAATTTGTACATAACATGCCATGACCTACTGCAACAGGAGGCATGCAGCCCCATGACCAGAGGGCATAGACAACCTTTTGTGTAAGCACGATGTGTCCCTGTGCCCCAGAGAGCACAGTGCGTTGCTCAGCAAGGCCAGGCCAGCACCCTAAGGTAGTGGGAGCAGTGTGTGGTGCTGACAGGAGCTGGGGGCTCTTTCTCTTCCGATCACGCTGCAGCAGTATTTCCCTCTTGTTTGTTGCTGTTGCCTGCAATAGCTGATTCCCATAGTATCAATCATTCTTTAAAAACAGGTCAGCTATGGAAACAGAGGATTTAAACACACTGACATAGTTTACGCACTCATTTAACTGGAGTAAAATGACTGTCCCTCCTGCCTTTCTGGTTTTGCAACTGGCTTCATGACCATGCCCATGCTGGCGAAGGTACTCAACCAGAAATGGTCCTTCAAGGCCACCCTTACAAATTGCCAATGGGAATAGGGATATTAAAGCAGATAGGGGTTTTTGAAAAGATGAATGTTTTCACCATGGTCCATCACTGTACTTTTTATAAAGAGTGATGGAGGGCCCAGAACAGAAAATCCAAGGTATTTGCAATTAGCCAGGCTGAGCTTCAGGTGGTTTTATATCTCACAGTGTAGTTTTATCTTGAGCGGTATCTTTCACAAAACACTCATTTTCACTCTTTTTTTTTTTTTTTTTTATGTTGGAGAGCTGCTTGTTAAAAGTACATATCAAATATTTCTTACACAAGTGAAGTCAAACCAAAGATTCATCTAATGCAGTACTCTGTCCCATGTCATTGCCAAAACTAGATGGCTAGGGGAAAACATACTGATTTCCTGAACACCCACACTGTGCGTCATACAGCATATTCTTGCTTTGTACAGCTTTTTTCAGTGTTGCTAAAATTCTGCAGTATATTTTCTCTGCTACTAGATGTATAGTACTGTCTAGGCAGCTATTTTCCGATGCATGTTTCATGGCTTAGAGGGCAACTCTTCCAGAAAGGTAGTTTCAGCCAGCTCTTGAATAATGGGTCATTTCAAACACCTGGACTCAAAAGCTCCCTAATGTTGGAGCTAAACATCCAGATTTTATGTTCAGGGCAAGCCTAAAGATAGGACTATATATCAACAACTTTGGCAGTGTTACTAGAATGCTTTCTGCTTGGTTCAGGGTGTTTTGGGGACTAGCTTTCACATAAAGTTTGCAAATTCCCCATGAATTCTGAACGTAATTTTAATACCTTAGGTTTATAACGCTAATAGCTTAAGAAGTCATTCCCCAACTACAATTAACAGAATTTAATTTGGTCCTAAATAAAGCATGATGATTACAAATTTGCAACTCTCTTCATGGAGTTGTTTAATCAGCTGGCTACCAGCATTCTCAATCAGCTAACAAACGGAAAATGCAGGCTTTGAGGTAAGTCAATAAAATCTGTTCCAAAAAAGGAAAGTAGGCAATTTGACAGAAGAAAAGGAAATACCTAATTATTTAAATGATGTAATTACTATAATTATAATTATTATAATTATTTTAAAAACCCAAGCTGCATATTGTTCTGCAGCTAATCAGACTCTCCTCACAGGTTCTGTAATGTCTTAGTGTAAGAAACCATTTAAAATTGCAATATAATATTTAAAAAGGCAAACTCTGGGTCTCTGGATATTATTTTTATATTATGTTCCTAAGCAGATGGTAAGACTGTCAATTAACTTTATCTGACTTTAGAAGACATTGTATGTTTCAGAAATGAAAGCCATTTCTACTTTTTCTAATTATTGCATAATATTAATATAAAATATTAAATATTTTCTAGTTGCTCTTCTAATGATTATGTATTTCTAATTATTGCATATATTTTTTGCATTGAAAGAGTTATTGTCAATAATATTTTATTAATAATAGGAAGAAATAACTAAAAATTTCCTGTATGGCTTGAATGAAAGTGATCAGATTTAAATATAGCAGCTATGAGGAAATAAAGAGAAGTCCATTGACAAGAACAGTTCCAAAAACTCACAAGACAGAGCAAAATCAATTCAAGATTTTCTTTTAGATACTTGATACTCAGGATTTCTAGAACTTCAGGCAGAAAATGGACATCTATTAAAAAAAAAAAAAAAGAAAACTTTCATACGAGGAAAGTTTGTTTTTATTCAAAGTTGCATTATGGTAGAGAAATGTGATCTGTCATTTTGGACAGCAACAATATTCAGAAGGGTATTTTAATTTTGTTTTGCTTTGTCTTCTTAAGTGTAAATATAGCTAATAGGACAATATAATGTGCTGTAGCATACTATAGCAAATCCTGAGGTTTTGTACAACTAGAAGTGATTAATTTTCAGCACATTTGTTTTTATGTCTGAAAAGAATAGGTATTTTTTATTCAGTTTGAAAGAACTGAAAAGCTTAGGTCTTAGAGAATTGTGTTCTAATGAAAATGCAGGGTTTAGTGTTTTTTTTTAAAAAAAAAATATAGGAATTGCAGAATTACAGGCAGCACCTATTTTTACATGCAATCTGATGTAGATTGCTAACAGTTCAGTTCCTGAATATAATTCGATGGTTTCAGCTGTGTATTACCCCTGCAGTTTAGATACTTAAACATATGAATGCCTGCATAAGGTTGTGTTTGCAATTTTCTGGGCAGAAAAATGTGAACCTAGCTAAGTGCATTTCCTATTCTGTCCCTTTTTATGTTTATAGGCAGTTATGTCTCGTTGGTTTATGTAGTGCAGCAGACATTTGTAAATGTTTGCGATTCTTTTTAACAAGAAGCAATTGTACACAGTGCAGGAGATTATTATCCCTGTTGGTAAAGTAATATTGGCCTTGAATGTAGAAAGAATTCTACTCTGAATCAGTTTCCTTTGGTCTGGGTTGGAATTCTATTTGAGAATAATAGAGTTAGGATCAGCATATTCCTGTATTTGCCAGAAGGTACTCAAGTGCTTTATTTCAGACAGTGTAGTTATGCTGTATACTTTTTTATGTTTGATAGCCTTGGTAAACATCCTCTCCTTTTCTAACAAACTTACTAACTTGGTTAACTCAAAGAACTCCACTGAGAATGCCTTCAGGATTCAAATGTTGTGCAAAGAAAGATTTATTACATATAACTGCCACATGCAGAAGGACTATACCCCTGCAATCTTGACTTGTAGCTGCTGTATTTTATAACAACTTGTATCCTTGGCAACGAATGGTGTGGAAGAAAAATGCCAGAATCACCTGAGTAACCATGGAGACCAAAACAATGTTTTGGTAACTGGATAATCTAGCCTACCTACATGACATATGACTTGATATTTAATACATGGAGACACTAGCTTGAAATTAATCATTTGGAATGAGTTATAGCTTCTTATGAAACATGAAGCAACAAGCTACATATAAAACATGATTAAGAAAAATGACATGTCTCTTCTCTGCAGCCTTTTCCTTTCTGATCTCACAGATCAAGTAACTGAGTTCTGTTGTTCTGTATCCACTAATAGCATGGAGCATTTTGTGCATTCCTGCACAACAGCCTACATTGCCAGTTCACTGCACCTTATGTGTGCAGATTCGTGTACCTCCCCACATAGATTAGCATCGTACAAATACGGCAGCAAATGTTCCCCAGCAGTATATCTCTGAAGGAATAAAATATCCTTGCACTGTGACGGTACTCTTTAGTCAGTAGCTGTTTTAGATGTCATTCACGGAATTACTGAATTCTGATCTCGCCTTGGTTTGGCTTTGAAATAAATATTTTCCCATGTCATTCAAGAAAGAAGTTTCTGAAGGACTAAGAGTAGTCAAATCGTGTAAAATACTTTCATAATGAAAAATGGTTTCTGTTGCTGTTTTAAGTAAGATGCTCAGATTAAGACTCTTGCCTGGAAGATGGGGAAAGACAATTTGAAAGAAGGAATTTGAAAATCCTCTGATCCGTCTGGTCTCGACTGCTCTCTACAGTTGCAGTAGAAAACTGCAACCGGCTTCGGCTGTACTCGGGAAGTGCTGTAGGAAGTCAGTGAAATCCCGTTACAAAAAAGACTTGTAACTTCTTTTTTACAGGGTACTTTTATCCAGTAACAACACAGCATCCTTTGAGAAGAAGCTGGCAATGAGGAGAGGACATCTAAGATTCGATGCGGGAGGCTTGATCTTTTCTTCCTTTACCTTAAATTATGCTGCATCTTTCGTATGGGTCTGGAGTCCTTACTACTGAACCTGGTGGGAGAACATGGCAGGGACAAAGCAGAGGGGACTAACGTTACTGCAGTGAGATAATTATAGTTGCATCTGAAGGTTAATATACATGAAACTGCCTTTTCTTCATGGTGGCCAGCTACTGCATCCAAATGGGAAGTGTAAGGGCAGTAGGAGGTATGTTCTTGCTAGCAGCCCAGGATATCTGACAAGTTTATTTATTTATTTTTAAATCAGGGAAAAGAAAAGAATGCAGATGATGGATACTCAGTGAGATGATCTTGGGAAGTAATTGCAAGGAAAGAAGGTGGTGTTGGTATAAATGACAATTATACATGATGTCATTAAGCTTATTGCAGGAAAACTCACCAGCGCTGATTTCAGGTACAGACAAAGTCAAAAAAATAGAAAGGTAATTACAGACAGGGACTTTTATAACAAAAAGCCAAATACTGAGATATCTACAGTCAAATTAACTGCTAAAAAGAAGTTTAAGGACATGGGAGACACTTCAGACAGCAGCAGTGAAGGTCCCTAGCAAGTTGAAAGAAAAGCCTGAAAAGTGAAAGATAAGAGAGAAATCTGATTAGTTTCTCTAACACAGCAGACCAATGGTTTAATTATTGTTAGGATGAAGGTGAGGTTTTTCAGGCTACTGCTTCTTACGAAGAACTTACAATGACATTTGAAAACTCCATAAGCTCAGCCATAGAAAAGGATGGCTCCTGAAAAAAAGGGATTGACTGGCTAGAGAAACAAAATATGTCAGTAGTGAAAGGAACAGAGGAAATAATGCTGGAATGGATATGTAATAGAATTACCACATCGTAAAACATTGAGCTGCTAAGCCAATTAGGAGATATTTACTGAGGCTGACGCGAGTAAGAGTTTGGTACATAACCACACTACTTCTTAGAAAAAGCTTGACTGTAAGTGGCTGCTGCAGTAGTGGTTTGTATGTGACCTTGTAACTGGTAGAAAATATAAGCTACTTCACCTGTCCTTTCTTGGAGTCTTCTTTAATTTAGGTATATGATAATAAAATGCACCAATGGTTATTTTATGAAACCAACACTGGCATCTCTTTATAGATGGTCTGAGATTTTCTAAAGAGAATTTAGAGTATACAAAAATACTAGAAAAGCTAAATATTATCTTCCAGAAAAGCAAAAATCTAAAACAGCTGCTAGGTTTTACTTTTAGTTTCAAATAATCTTGAAGCAGCAGCTACAGATTTGCTGGCCTTTTTTCTCTTCTGTAGCTATTATATCCTTACAGGTAGGTAGAACCACTTATTTAAGCTGGCAATCTCTCTCAACTGTAAGAGTTTGATTTTGGCAGACTGAACACTTGAGCTGCTCTTTCCTGAGCTCTTCCAGAGCTGTATTACTCTTTAAGAATATTTGAAAATGGGTTAAGCATTCCTATGACTCTCTGGTGTTCCCTTCTTTTGAATGAAATTTTGAAGATAAACCTAACCACCCTTTGCCTTTAGCTGCTCCAATTAAGCCTGTCCCCAAATGCTGCTAGCAGTGAATGTCTGGAAAAAAAAAATCAGTGACAGAGTGCTTAGCAGCCGCTATTTCTGGTGAATTCATTCTCTGTACTTTCATTCTCTGTAGTTTCATTCTCTGTCGTTTCATGTACTTTTTCACTGACTTGCCATTTCCAGTGGCGTCTCTGAACTGCAGGAGACTGGTCCACATCACATGCCTTTTTTGAGAATAAGTTTCATTTATTTGTGTCCAGTGTGCAGAGGACTCATTCTGGATCAAGGACACTAGCCAGTTCAAGACAGGGAAACAAGAGACTGTGAATTACTAGGAAACCTGTAGTAAATGAATACCGCACATAAGTACTGGCCATTCCTGTGCCTTCATGAGATACCTAGGTAAAGGGCTTCATGCTCAGTCTGAATCTGTGTACGTAATGAGACTGTAAAAATGCTAGCATTGTGTAACAGAAAAAAAAATAGAAGTAGCTGAAGTAGCACCAGGTCCTACTGACTAATCTGGCTTTGGCATAGTGAGCAGGGGAAGCCAGCCAGTAAGTCAGAAAGGTGCATGAGTGGTTGTGGTTCGCTATGTTTCTGTGGTCACAACCATAACTGTCAAGCAGATTGCTCTGAAGCACTGGTAAAAGTACCTGCAATGCTAAACGCAAGGGATTTTAACATTGATGTTAATGGAGTTGGAATAATGTTGACTACTCCTTCATTGAAAGCAGTTCATTAATTCTGCCTTTCTGTTCCATCATTAAAGAAAATACTGTATATTACATTTGTCAAAGATCCTCTCTTCCTCCCTTAACTGGCTATCAACAGATAATTGAAACAAATAATTTGCACAGTGCATAAAATACATTTACTTGTCCAAAGTATTGGAGCACTATGTGCAATTTATTAATTTATTTGAAAATCAGGATCAAATCACTAGTTATTAACTAAAGAAAGATTGAAAATTAGATACCTCATTTGAAATGACTTCTCTAATTCTGGTGTGATTTACTCCAACATTACTTAAGGACCCAAAGATAAATACAGAGATTCAGATACAGTATGTGAGGCAAATAACAACTTAAATCAGCAACCTGTATTTATCCATTGTCAGTATTAGGGACTTCCTGCAGCTTCACAGCTTATAGTAACAGGCACAGTAACAACATTCTTAGAAATGTCCTGAAACCTATGGTAGAGGAGAAACAGTTTTATTTCAAAGCCAGTCAAAATATAAACCTGGTTCAGAACTGGACATCTCACTGCATTGGAGCAGTTCAAGCAGACAACAGGCACATTTTTTTCCTCTTTCCCCAGCAACCTCCTCTTTT
The DNA here is from genome assembly GCA_017639245.1 of Myiopsitta monachus. Classification (NCBI taxonomy): domain Eukaryota; kingdom Metazoa; phylum Chordata; class Aves; order Psittaciformes; family Psittacidae; genus Myiopsitta; species Myiopsitta monachus. The sequence goes on from CM029918.1 coordinate 46,356,721, forward strand.
AGTCACAGATTCTTCGTCAGCCATCCTTTGTCAGCCACGCTTTAACAGATTTGTGGAGGACAGGAAACTTAACAGGGCAAGAGAAATGCTGAAGCCAAAACAGCAAATATTTTGTACATAATGAACACAGGGTGAAAAGGCCAGAAAATAATAATCTTAGGTAATTGCTTAATACTATTTGTGTTTTTAATCATTCAGTTGTACATTTTTAAGCAGCAAATATAGGGAATACTCTGAAAAGCTTCTGTTTCTACGAACCCACTGAATGTATAGCCAGTGTACATAGACGCATACTCCACATAAGGGCATTTACATTTGCATTCAGAGCACTAAGGTAATGAAAAATCTGCTTCTGAAAATTTTGGCCAGGATAACTGCAGTATTAATTATTCATGCAATGGCTTTGCATTTTTTGCTACTTTGAAATTGACAAAGAGTGCCAAAAGGAAAAAGATGTTCTGCCTAAAATCCTCTTTAGGTTTTTTTACTTACCCAGAACTCAGAAGAAGAAACAGAATATATTGTTTTATTTGAAAATGCTATACGATAACCTCGATTTTTAAAACCAAACTGAAAAGGATCATGTTTCACTATCTCTATCACAGTGTTTTTTAGCTCCCTAGCCACAAGCTGTTGAAACTTTGTTCTGACATATTACCTCTTCTGACATGTAATGATCACCCCCAAAATGCTTAAAGAAACAATGCTACGTTCAAAACAGCTGTTGCTTTCTGTAGTATGCAGTTTCAGTGAAAGAAAAGCAGGTTTAAATATTTGTTTTCGTCAGGCATGATGATAAAACTCTACCTTGCATGACAGTGTGTGATTAAGAAGTGTATCATACACTTCTGAATATAGATCAAACATGGAAATGTTGATGTTTTTATCAGAGATGTTTCAGACAGACATAATTTCCAAAACATCCCTGAATTATGTTTCCCCAAGATGTGGCAAATCTAAGGAAATTTTGTTCTTTTTATCCTGATAGAAGTTAAGAAAAAAATGTATCTGGCTGATGTTTTGTGGCTGAATAAAGCTCCTGCCACTGCTTCTGGAAAGACTGGCTCCACAAAATGTTCTTTTTGAGCAGGCATCAAGGGTAATTTTCTGGTGATGAATGCTTGTTCCTGGAAGGCAATCAGCTGTTTTGGTTTCTTTTTCCAAAGGCGGCTGAAAAATGTACATCTAATTAAATGTGTCTGCCTTCTCCATTGCCAAAATTATTCTATACCCTTTGTTACTGGATATGCTATAATTGACAGGAAGCTTCATGACCAGTAGCTGTAATTTATAAAATATTTTGGGATATTTCAGTATGAAAAGTTCTATACAAATGGAAGATATTAATTGCAATCTTGACAGTTCCAGAAAGCTCAAATGTAAGGAAAAATTCTTATTAAAAACAAAATTCAAACCAAATCCCACTTAATTCAGCTAACTGACCCTTAAATAAATTTGTTGTGGGCAAAACAGGTTCGAATTGAGGAATTTAACTTGATTTATAGCCAAATAATATAAATATATAATTAATGGTTTGGTTATTGGGAAATAAAGGCAGATATTTAAATACTTGGGGAAAGCACCTTCAGAGATGCCGCCAGCTCCTTCAGCTGTGCCTGGTGGTGGGTCCGTTGGAATGAGTGGAACTGGCTGTTTTCTCCATGGGGCAACCCAAGCCTGTCCTCACAGAGGTTACCCTGCAGCCCCTCCTCTCCCCTCCCTTCCCCCCCCCCCCCCCCCCAAACCCCATACATCTGTTTTGTCTGTTTTCTTGATTTTTATTTGCTGAGTTTGAGTGAGTCCAGAGGAGGCCACAAAGATGCTCCAAGGGCTGGAGCACCTCTGCTATGGAGACAGGCTGAGACAGCTGGGTGTGTTCAGCCTGGAGAAATCGCTAGAGACCTTAGAGCTGCTTCCAGTGCCTAAATGGGCTGACAAGAATGTTGGAGAAGGACTTTCTACAAAGGAATGTAGTGTCAGGACAAGGAGGAATGGCTTTAAAATGAAAACGGGGACATTTGTATTAGGTATTAGGAATAAGATCTTCCCTGTGAGGGTGGTGAGGCCCTGGCACAGGTTGCCCAGAGAAGCTGTGGCTGCCCCATCCCTGGCAGTGTTCATGGCCAGGTTGGACAGGGCTTGGAGCAACCTGATCTAGTGGAAGGTGTCCCTGCCCATAGCAAGAGGGGTAGATCTGGATGAGCCTTAAGATCCCTTCCAACCCAAACCACTCTATGATTCTGTGAGTTTATTTTTTTACATCAGCACTAATTGTTTTTCTGTAGCATTGTTGATTTCCTGGCTTAAATACTGCCAGATTGCATACCTCAGACCTCTGAAGATCCCCTCCAAAGAGCTTGTTTCCATGTGTAGAACTCCATATTACATAAAAATCAAGTAGCATATTAAATAGGATGAAAGTTTCACCTAAAACATATGAACCAGTGGTGTTTTGTTTTTTTTTTCCTGATGGTTTATGTAACCCTTTATTCGTTTTGAGAGATGTTTGCAAAATTAAGCAGTCTTACCCCAGTTTCGGTCTCAGTTCTGGCAGTGCAGCTGTAAAATTCATGGGCCCCAAGAAAGTCCCCAGTTCTTGTTTTCCATTACCTACAGGAAGTCTCAAATTTGCTTATTATAACATTTACATTACATTTTTATTTGATAATCAGAAGGGTTCCTCGTGTTGGCTGTACTAGTAACATGAGATGTATCTATGCAAATTAGGGTCTGTCTCAGCCATTTCTCTCAACACAAGCTGTGCCTTTGGGTCTTGTAGAGATTAATGTACTTTATTTTAAGGATCCTTATTTAAACATTGAGGAATTAGTGTAAATATTTTTTTCTTGATGTTCAGCCTATTACAAACTTCTGATACTGGAGCAGGGTTCTTCTTTCTAAAGGGTGTATATCCCCATGGCAGGGGTTTGGAACTAGATGATATGAGGTCCTTTCCACTCAAACCATTCTATGATTCTGTCATGGGTTCAGCAGTAGCAGTCATTTTTCTCCTCCTTGGTAGCTGGTGCAGCACTGTGTTTTTGATTTTGGGCCTGGGAGCAGCGCTGATAACACCAGTGTTTATAGTTACTTGGCAATGTTTTGGTTTGACCAAGGACTTTTTGAGCCTCATGCTATGCCAGGGAGGAGGAGAGCCGGGAGGAAGCAGAGACAGGACACCTGACCCAAACTGACCAAAGAGGTTATTCCATACCACAGCACGTCATGTCCAGGATGTGAACACGGAGGGCAGAGACCCGGAAGGGTGCGGTGGTGGTGGTGGACTGGGGGTGCACGGCATGGTCAAGTTTTTGGTACTGGGGGGTTCGTTGCTGGGGGGTGCACTGGCTGGGTCAGGCTTGGTGAGCAGTTGTATTCTCTTTCTTTGTATTTCTCTTGTATTATTACTGGTGGTAGCAGTAGTGATTTGTGTTATACCTTAGTTACTAAACTGTTCTTATCTCAACCCATGCGAGTTGCATTTTTTTTTTTTTTCCGATTCTCCTCCCCATCCCCCCGGGACTGGGGGAAGAAAAAGAGGGGAGTGAGTGAGTGAGTAAAACTGCATGGCTGGGGGGCTTAAACCACGACAGATTCTATGATTCCCTATTACTGTTTAGCGGGCATCTCATATTGTCTGTCGTCTGTGCCTTGCAGGGAGCGTAAGCCAAGCTAATGCATTGCCTTACATTGTAGAGGATTTTATCATAGCAGGTTCTGAGCCAAACTTTGTGCATATGCTAATTTTGCATCAAAATTTTTCCTTCCTAACAATATGATTGAGCCCACATTGGACATATTCATTGGTCTGGAATTATGAGTAATGTTTGTTAAGAAAATCATTGAACTCTTTCAGTGAAGTACAACAGGAAATTGTTTCTTGCAGGATTATCTAAGTGACAGCCATATCAGCTTCAGTAGTGTGACTAATTTTTTTATCATTGTAGTAGCAACAACATGGTAATTTTAATTCATAAAAGGAGGTTAAATAGAGACCGATCATGTTTTACCGAAAACATGTCAAATCACTAGGAGCTTACTAAGGGATGAAAACAATATTTAAAGGGAGAGTTTTTAGCTTTTCCTTTGGAACTGGCTGCTATTTGTAGTGGTGTTATAGCCATGCAAAGGGAGCAGGTCAGATTTCCAGCAAGATCTAGTCAAGTCCGCTCTCACATAGTACCAGCCTTACCTCACAAATGCCTTGGTGGCTAAAATATGTTGTAAAGGGTATGCTAATCTAGATAAAATAAATTTGGTATTTGTAAGTATATTTTCCCTCTCCTTTTCCATTTTTCTTCCTTTCCTCCCATTCCTTTCTTCCTTGATTTCATTGTAAAATTTGCTCTTAGCTTTTCACCACTTACTCCACTGCATTTCTTGCCTTCATCTTTGTCTTATCTCCCTGAACCGATGGCAGTAATTAAGGGTGGTAGTCCTTCATTCTTCTGTCCAGACAGGTCAGTTGAAGGGCCATATAAGGCTAAAATTTCACCTGAAGAAACTCACTGCCTCTTGTGCTCCTCTGTGTTATGGGAATTCCTGGAATTCCTTCTCCCTGCCTATGGGAGGTTTGGGAATAACCCCATCTTTCCCATGCAAACTTGACTGTACCCCTTTTTTCCCCTCCACCACCTGAAGAGGAGTCCTGCTTTCAGAAAACGCGATGATGTGGCTCACTTTCAACCCATTTTATCACTGTGGAGAATAGCAGCAGCTACACAGGTAGTGTTACTGGCCCTGCTTTGGGAAGAGAACATTGCAGAAGCAGAGTTGGTGCAACGCAGCAGTGTGCAGAACTCTTTATAATCACACACAGGACTTGGTTGCCCTTATGATGGACCTTGGTAGCACGAGCATACCACAATTTTGGTACTGTTTCCATTTAAAACTGTTATGCTGCCATGGGTGTATTACCCATATATTTATTGGGAAAATGTATAAACAGAGATGAAATATGTCTGCAAAGACTTTTGCACAATTGCTTTTTGGTAACATATAATGCTGATTTTTTCATGCAATAGATATAATCAGCAAAATTAAAACATCAGAGAAAGGTCTATGATTTACTCAAATAACTTGACAGCAATTCCATTTGACTGTTATACAGGCATCATAACCATCACTATGCCATTAAGTGTTGCAATAACGTTTTAGGCAAAGCATGAGTGACATTTTGGAGAGCACTCTGAGGAGGCTGATCCGCAGCTACTGGCATGTATTGTTATCTGTTATTAATAATATTTCACTTTTGAAAGAGGATTATTCATTGCCATAGCAATACATTTATGACAATTTTCAAAGACACTCCATGAGCAAAGGTCACTGAGGCCTGGCCAACTGCCACCTATGTGCCTTTAAAAATACACTTTTCCAAGCCAAATTAGTATAACACAGCACACAGCAGCCACAAGGGTAGCTTTTCAGTTCTGAAAGTATCTTGTTAGTGGGGCTTTATTTTGCTTCTATCACAACTGCTCATAATGAGGCGGAAAAAGAGAAGGAAGAAAATTGTGTCAAAAGTGGACAGTAGAAAGCAAACCACAAATGAAGTCTGAAGAGAAAGGAAAATGGAGAGAAGGTTGCTTGCTTCAAAGAAGGAAGCGCCCAGACATAAAAGCAGCTGAAAAAGAAAAAAAGCATGCCTAAAATGGTACATCTTCAAATACAATTCATGCTTAGCTGGTGCAGGTAATTTCCAGTCAACTTGGTCTTGAGAATTACCATCATAACTTTTCAGTGCTAAACCCTCTGGATTGGGCACCCCTGACAAGGGCATTTGTCTCTAGCCTCACTCTGCCTGTTGATCCACCAGTTCCATGTCTGGGCACATGCAAAAGGCCTGTTATCTCTTCCCATTGAGCTGGCATCAAACTGTTCATCTTTAAATGAACAGACATATGCTGTCAACTTTCTGCACTAATTGCACCAGCTTTGTGAACTCATTTCAAAATATGTGCTAGAAGAGCATTTTCCATAGTATCTTCTATTCATGAATGAAAAAAAGTAATTCCTTTGTATCAGAATATCATCATCAGTAATTCCATCACACCAACATTCTCAGGTGGTTTCAGGTGGGCATATAAAAAAAAGCAGAATCCTCGATCTTTCTTTGCAGCTATCTATTAATACACCTGTTTGCCGTAACACCTGGAACCGAAGCATATGCAACTTCTCTCCATTGTTTCTGTCCAGTTTCTATGTGTATTGCACTTCTATAAGTAAACCAGGTGTTTCTCTTATTTCATCATAAGGGGGAAGCTTCCTCCACAGGACATGCAGGGATATCTCTAAGGGGAAGAGTTTTCCCTCGTGAGGGTGTGTGACTGAATAGTACAGTTCCCGTAAGAGTGATGTGTGGAATAGTTACATGTGGTTTTCCTGGTAGAAAATTGCTGTAAATAACATTTCCACTTCCAGTGTGTGGCTGCCTGAGATGCCCTCATGGGCCTAATGGAACCATCAGTAACAACCCAAGACAATATAAGATTTCTAGCCAGTGTAGTATTAAGTGTCGCAATTAAAATACTCAATCATTACTAGAAAATAAAGATCAGATGATATTTCAATATATATATTTTTTTTATTGTTGATTTGTTTTAAGAAAGCTGGAGAAGGAAATGGTGGCAGAAATGAAAAACCATTGATGGTATAGATTGTCACTGTGCAATCTAAACATTGCAATTGCAGATTCAGAACAAATGAATCCAAAGTAACATACTCCCTGGGACTGAGGAAGAAGTCTCTTTTCTAGCAGGCTAAAGCAAGATGTTCTCCCAGTAATTTGAGGTAAGACCCAGTTAGCAGAAGGCATCTTTTCTATCAGAAAAAGCAAGAAAAAAGGATCTAGTACAGCAACGTTCTTAGTCTCTTGCTCCTGCGCCCTCTTCAACTCTTCTTCCTGCTGATTGGAAGGCAAAGCATTTTCTGTCCCTATCGGTCCATAATGCACCCTGCTTATCCCTAGGGTAACAGCAGGCATCTGTGATTATTCTTCAGACATTTACAGCTAGGAATCAGTTGAGTAGTGTATTGTGGAAGCATAAGCTGCACTGGACATGGTTTAGAATCTGTTATATTTTTGTCCATCATGACAATGCCCCCCCTAGCAATTCTTTTATAGAAATTCTCCTAAAGCAGTAGTTGCTCCAAATCTTTGTCAAGTTTTTACATCACGGAAGAACAGATGCAGCTAAAAGAACATTTACTCTAAAATGAATACTCTGAATTACGCAAGCTGGTATAGGCAGCTCCCAATTTAAGTATACACAGTACCACTTAGTGGTGAAAGTGGAGTCAACATGGGTAAGAATGACAAGTTTTCACACTGGCCCCTCTCAAGCCCCCAAGCATGAAATAGGTCTGGTCTGTCTATCCTCACTTGCCAAATACCATTACAATGCCTTTACTATAAGAAAAGTACATCTACCAAGTAGAAGTACAAGAAAGCTGAAGCTCAAGGCCAGAAGAACCAAAGGCTGTTGAGAATACCACATGGTTTCTGGTTACACAGCCTGAAGCTGTGTTCAAACAAATGATGCAGCTTAGGATCTGAGTCATAACATAGACATGGTCCAAAACCAAATACAACAGATGTAGAAAAACTGAAGACTGACAGAAACTGAAAAATAACTATTATTTTTCCACTTCATCAACCAGTTATAAAACTATCCAACTTATGCACTTACATAATAGAACACAATAATTAGCAAAAAGAAAGCCTTTTATTCAGAACAAATTGGTACGTTTTTTACAAAAAAGTCATGATTCAACTTACAAAGTCAGCAATGCCATTAGCAATGTACCTTCGCTGACAATGAAATCCTTGACTTTTACCAGATGTCAAGTGCAAGAGTGTGTGACTAAAACACCCAACAACCAACCCATACCAAACCCCACTGACACCCATACCCCAAAGGCTCTATTTAGAGTATATATACAATATATGTACACACACGGTATCAACTTATACTTCAGGTCCTTCTCCTCCAGGAACCAGCTATAAAAGAATAAGACAATTTTATGTTAGTACCATAGGTTGGAGTTTTACAAACCCACATGTTCTTGCTTTACAACACCTTGGCAGATGAAGGCTTTATGGTAGACCACAAAAGTAATTTTTAGATCCAATATTATCTTCCTCTCCAAACAGAGTAGTCAGCTGCTGACAGAGAAGCACTTGCCAAAAAGAATCTCCAAAATAGGAAGAATGTCTAACAAAACATAAAGGAGATCCTAGAGAACAGACATTTTGGATTTTGTCTTTGTTATTCAATTCAAGGAGATGATTCTGTCTAGAGACACTACAGCGTGTTTTTAAAGACAAAGAATAAGCTTCCTCTTATGAATAATTTCTCTAATTGCTGATTCTTTCCCAGACTGTTGCTATACTGGTAGTTTGTTGTCCTCTTTCCAACTTCTATTGGTAAGCAGAGCCCAAAAACAAAGAAAGAGCCTGAACGCTTTCACAGATAGCAGGGAGTAGCATTTTCCTGCTAAGAAAGTAAAAAACTGAACAAGAGACAAGAAAAATCATCAATAAGGGGAAAAAAGGAAGAGGATAACCATTCCTTTTTATATATTCTTTTTTAACAATTTTAACCATTCCTTTTCCTTTTTTATATATTCTTAATAATTAGCTGAGCACTTCTAAAGACAAAGACCTTCATTGCTTTGGGGAGTGAAGTAAGAGAAAGTCTAAAGTCTTCCTGATGTGGGAAGATATGTCTCCAGAAGAGACACAATATCTAATACAGAAACACATCTATGTCTTGCTGAAAATTTGCACTCTAAGTGCAAATTCTGCTTCAAGGGCATTGTACCACCAGCTTAACTGGATAATAATAATTTCACCCCATACAAGACATCAGAATATGCACAGTCCTTTCAAGGATGCAGAACAATAACCAAAGCAGGAAAAGGCTTTGAAATCAAGTTAAGATGGCACTTGCTCAGACACACAGCAGGGAGGTGCAAGGAAGGTTAAGACAGCAAAATGGAGATTTCTTCTTCATTTACACAGAGCTGACAGACTCAAGACAGACTTCCTCTTCTCTTCCCACGAAATGAGCAATGCCTTTATGTAGGAAGTCCAGATTTTGCAGCCATTTATGCAGACAAGCAGAAAACTACTGTGGGTCTGCTTTTGTGGTACTTAGGAAACTGCAGAATTCAGCAATTGCAGCATTACAATATTCAATTACTGTTTCAGTACTGCTATACATACATAAGCACATAATACACTAAAAATCACAGTGCTCCCAGTTTGGTATAATCCAACAGACCTCCAGATTTTTGTTTTTCAGAGCATGTAAAAGGTACAGCTCTGTGGGCATCACATGCCAAATGACTTGATGAGCTTATAAGCTTCCTTACTTCTGCAAAAATATTTATACATGATATAATGGATGAAATGTAGATGTATTTCACCCTACATGCTCTTGCAAACGCTCATGAGTTGAAAGCTGCTGTACGAACCAGCCTACAGTGGACAACAACATCAGCAATTCCCCTGCACACCTGAAGACCAGAAACTTTCTTCACCCAAATAAATGCAGGGCCATGCTCTCTTCATGTTTACTGTACCATGTACCAAGAAAAGCAGTAAGATCGCTTTTCCAGCACTGTTCATACACACATATGCCCTGAAAGCTACTTGAAAATAGCTTATGTCATGGAACTATCTGGAAAGCTCAGCTTGAAGTGGTGGAACTCAACTGTTTATCAATTTACAGGTACAGAAAATAAATGCATGCAGCCTTTTAGCAATGACAACTTACCATTGTTATGTTATTTCCATTTAGCAAAATCTGGTCTAGCTTCGTGATTCTTCTGCCCTCAGGTGTAATCTCACTGAAGCAGCATTAGAAAAAGTAAGTATGAACACATAACCACGGATAACAATTACAGTTTTGACTGCAGAACATAAGTCCCTGCATTAAGATAGCATTTGTTGGAACTGATAGATAAATTAGCTACACGGCAGCACAATCTTCATAAATTGACCACCTGGATAGAGACAGCTACCCGGCAAATAAAAAGATCCATGGTACTTTTCTGCTCAGTACATAAAGATACCAATTCTACCTTCTAAATCTCTGCAATTTCTTGAGTACCACCAATATTCCGAATAGCTTTCAAATAACAATGTGGCTTGAAAAAGTAATAAATATTCACCCTCAAGTCTGCCACCTTTTCAAGTCTTTGCCCAGACCTTAAGGAAATGTGAAAGCAAACAAACAAACTACTGGGAAGTTCAACACACAACCCATGCAAAATTAAGGCTACAAATTAGGAACCTGACTACAACTATATATCATGCAACAGCTACTCCATGACATGGCTGGCTGGAATAGATCACTCTCTACAGTTTAAGTGCAAGGTATAAACTACTCAGCTGGCAAGTTTCCAAAATGTAAGAACGCTTTGCTTACAAGTCTTGCACAGTATTTTTCTTCAGGAAACAAAACACTAAATAGCAACTAGAGGCAGAAGTAGTACTTACAATTCTGTAACATCTTCTAACACCATATCTGAAAATCCAGTTTCAAGGAAAATAAGGCCCCGATTTAAAAAAAAAAAAAAAGAAGTATTTAATGTTGTTTTCACTTTATACTGAAGTGTGATTTTATCCATAAAATAAAAATATGAGAATAACACAATTAACCCAGACAAGAAGGCTCTATCCAGTGAACTCAAACCTCTCAAAAGCAATACATGAATTGGGCCAAAGCATAAAGCGGGTGGCCTTAAGCACTTGCACCAAAGGATACTGACAAAGTCATCAAATCCTAGAAGCGTTCCAACAATTTCTTTATCACTCTTCATCACAATATGGATGCGTGAGCCTATGCATTTGTCCACAAGCTCTGTCAATAAAGACAGACAAAAGATTTGACATGTACAAGAGCTTATTTTATAGAACACACATGTTTTAGGACAACCCCCCTGACACTGCGGTGGCAAATAAGTGATTGCTACAGACACTGGTGAAAAAAAAACACCAAAACCACAACAAAACAACAACAAAAAAACCCAAACCAAAACACACACAAAAAATTAGGGAAAAGATTAAATCATAGAACCAACTAGGTTGAAAAAGACCTTTAAGGCTGGACTTCAAGCGCAACCATCACCCCAGGACTGCCAAGATCACCACTAAATAATGTCACTGAGGGCCTCATCTACATGATTTTTGAGCACTTCCAGGGACGGTGATTGCACCACTTCCCTGGCCAGCCTGTTCCAATGCTTGATCACCCACTCCGTGAAGTGCTATTTCTTGTCCTAAAAAGACACTAAATGTATATATTTAAAGAGTCTACTTGCACACTCCGCTGCTAGCACATAAACTAGTTCCTGAGGCAGCAAGATGTAACGCTGCAGGAATACGTTCCCCCGGAAAAGCTCCTTCCTGCCGCCAGCGCGCGGATCCTTACGGGGGAGGGGGGAGCCCGAGCACCAGCGCTTGTCCCCAGCCACGGCCCAGAGGACCCCCGAAGAGGCTCCCAAACACCGCTCGACACCCTGAGATCCACCCCCGCCCGGGGCTGAGCACAGAAACACCCGCCTGACGCGAGGCGCTTCCACCGCGCCACCCCATTCAAACCTCCCACCAGGCCGGAGGAGCCTGCAAACGGCCTCTCCCTCCCTTCCCGGCCGCCGGTCAGCAGACGGGCCCCCTCCCCGCTCCGCCCCGACACCGCGAGAGCGCGGAAGCGTCGCGACCGCGGCGCCGGTTACCCAGCGGCAGGAGCTGCGACGGGTTGGTGGCGGCATTGGCCGCCATGTTGAATCCAAACCCGACCAAGCGCTAACGCCTCCCGCAGGCTTGAGGGGCCGCCCGCGGAAGACGGCCCAGCAGCCTCGATGAGCGGATGGCAGAGCCATCGCTCGCCTCCTCTGGGCGTTAGCCTCTCTGTTACCCCGCGTTCCTATAAATGACGGGAGAGTCGCGACATACGAGTCTATTACAGAGATTTAAAAGAAAACCCTCTTTTCCCCTTCCATCTTCTCCAGCCATGTATAGACGCCTCGACCTGTCGCCGGTACAGCCGATAAAGGAACACCCTCCCGGCCCCGGCGTGTTAATCAACGCTTCAAATCAGTCGTCTTTTCGTTTGGAGTGGAAGGGCTTTATGTGCCATGTTTCGTAGCTATTGTATGGGCTGTTTGTTTGTTTGTTTGTTTGTTTGTTTTTCCCCACGATTTGCTCATTAATTTACAGAGTCACCAAATGGGTTGTAAGGGACCTTAAAGCTCATCCAGTTCCAACCCCCTGCCATGGGCAGGTACTCCTTCCACTAGATCAGGTTGTGCCAAGCTCCGTCCAGCCTGGCCTTGAGCACTGCCAGGGATGGGGCAGCCACAGCTTCTCTGGGCACCCTGCGCCAGGGCCTCACCACCATCAGAGGGAAGAACTTTTTTATAATGTAGTGCAATCAGGCAGAGATTTTTGCACAAGAGAGCTGCAGCAGGAAAGGGGTTTGGGGGGTCCTTTTGCATATTCACAGTTGGCTTTGAGCAAAAAAAGAACCCCATGGGCTATTCAGACATGCTTAATGATGCAGCATTAAATAAAACTGGCATTAGAGCTTCTAGAGTCATTGCACTTTTTGTGAGGGGGCAGACTCCAGAAGAGTGGAGCCTGAGCAAACTGTCCTCCACTGAGGAAGGTGTGCTGCCTGCAGGAATGCGCGTACCTGTCAAAGGAACAGCTTCTGGCAGTCCATGGCTGCGAGCTTCGTTCTTAAACGTGGTTAGTTCTCAGGTTAACACTGAACACTTGCATGTTTTGTTCCTGAAGTGGAACACCACATTTGAAATCAGTGGATGCTGCCGTCTCACTGGACTCCACACAGGCGTGCTTCACTGTGCCCAGAGCAAAGATGCAGTGCCGAGCCTGCCTCAGTCTGTGTGAGGTTCCAGTTGGGGTAGTGATAATGGCTGTGTGAGCCAGCGCAGGAGCAGTCACAGAACCGTGGATGAAATGCGAAATCAGAAATTTAGTTTCATTACCTTGCCAACCAGGGAATCCTGAAAGCAGCACCCAGGCAGAGGCGCACAAGCAGGGATGCAGGCACAGCTGAGCTTGATCCACGCTGGAGGGTCGCTTACTTTGATGTTTTGTGCCCGTTTCTTAGGGGTTCACACAGGCATACTTTTACTACTGTACTTCAGATTTCTTCATAGCAGGACAGTAATCTCAAGCATGTCCAGTAGGGCACCTTAGTCTGTCAGAGGTCTGTATTATCTGAAGACAGATGTTCTACTTGTCAAGCACGTAAGTCAAAACAACAGTATGATATATGTATTTGTCTACAGCCCAAATGCAAGTCAGTTGAGCATGTTTACAATCCTGCTTGCCTTATTTCAGTCTTCCCTTATTATTCTACACTATGTCTGAAAATGACCAGCCTTTCCACCACACCAGTTTAATCTCTGCCCCCTTGTTTTCCAAAGCTTATGTTACTTCCATGGTGGTCTCCTGGCATCATCCATCCCATCATATGGCTCTGGTTACACTTTGACTGTCCTCCAGCCTGCAGCTAATGAAATCTCCCCCTTGCATACCTGGAAAAGGGTTTGTGTCCAGCCAGATCAAGTCCTTGGTGGTCCTCACTGCATGACCTCATGGTCATCAGCTCTGGCACAGACTGGACATGACTAATAGGAGTGGTATCTGGCTGCAGGGTTGGTTTCTGGCACGGTCTGAAAGAAGAGTAGCAGCAACAGGTTTGTTCTTGGGAGCCAAGTGGCAGAGGATGCTTCAGGGACACCCAGCTGCTGTGCCCAGTACACAGCCACCAAGGGCAGGGACTGTCCCCTGGTCTCCTGGTCACAGGCACTGCCTCAGGGCCAGCACCCCAAAGCTCTTCCCCGGAAGGAGGCTGGGTGGAGGAGTGGCAGGCGGGGCTGCTCATGGGGTGCCCCATCACTCCATCACTTCCATGTCACCCAGCAACACAACAGTCACAATGCCCCGAGAGAGGATAAAAGGGGGTATCCTGCTGTTGTCAGAACAAAGGTGTCCCAGTGGCGGCCAGAAGACACCTGAGAGGGAGTCCTTCAGGAGCAGGTAGAATTACTTGGGGTGGGTTGAGGGAGGAGGACCAGAGACCAGACCAGGCTGCTGGAGATGAGAACTACCAGCAATGTTGGGAGATCCATCAGCTGTAAGATTGATCTTGGAGAAAGTGATAGAATGTCTGCTTGTAGAGTTACTTCTTGATGAGATTGCAGGATTGATTGATAAAGGTCATATTTTTGATGTAGCAGACTTGTTGCTGTAAGGCATTTGACTTAGTGTTGCATGGCATCTTGATCGATTATCCAGAGTGATACAAAATCAACATGGCACTAATGAATTTAAGACTGATTAAGTGACAAGTCCCAATAGTAATTATAAATAAGAAATCATTACTGAGTGATTGTATTTCTCATGACACCCTGCAGAGATCAGTTCTTTGGCCTCTACTGCTTAATGATTTTATCAGTGTTTGGAAAGAAAGTCTAATATAAGTGATGAAGTTTGCAGTTAAGGTGAAAAAATTAACTGTTTGAGGGGTTTTGGTTATAAAGAGATCATGTATTTACAATAGTTTTCTACTTCTGCATGTGCCATGGAATGCAGCCTATCAACAACTAAAATCAAGTAAGACAGTGGGTTGTTCTCTGCAGATCTGTGGTGGGTTTAAAATTAGATTTCTGGTATAAAAGAGATGGAACTGTGGGTATTGCGCTTGAAGCTCTGAAGCTCATTTCAATCTCTTTTCCATCTTTAAGCATTGTAAGTCTAGCTACAGAGAATAATTAATTGTGTTCTGCTTCGTTAATGAGGCAGTGTTGAAAGCACAGCAGAGAAAAGGAGTGCTGAGGGAGCCAGGACTGTGGTAACTAAACCCCACAGCTGCTCTTGTGAAACTCTTTTCCAGAAGGTTCCTCAAAACCATATCCGCAATGTGAAATGTATAAATTTCTAATTCTATTTTATTTACTTGTGGGAATAAAGGCATGCAATAGATGCATACAGTGCTAACATTGCTTTTGCTGAAAGAAAAGTCAAGATCATGCCTTCAGTCTGGAATGTGAGTAGGATAAGGTACTATGGCGGTGTCCTCCATCCCAGTCCTTTATGGGCTGCTAGGAAGGTTTCAAGAGTTGTCTTCAGTGCTTAGAAATCTCTGCTTGCAGAATCACTGCTGCTGTGTAGCTCTTGTAGCTGGCATTGTTGGAGGACAGAGACCTGTCCTGTGGAACATAGGCACACAGGGCTAGAAGCTGCTTACACATTTCCTGGGGGACCTGATTTTGTCCTTGTAAAAGGCTACAGCTGAGCATACGGTCTGAGAAAATTAAGCTGAAGCACACTGATTATGATCTAATTTAGAAGCTCAACTTATATGATTTTTAAATCGCTCAATTTTCACACCAGTTCAACTACATTGGCTTCATTAGAGCTATTCCCTGAGAAAACAGACTGGGAACGCTGTTTCTGGTTTTCAGTGATAAGGTAATATGACCTATTAGGTAGAGCTGCACAATATGCTTTGATTTTCAGCAAAGCATTTTTAGAGACACATAATTTCCTGTGGTACCTACTTGTATGCTGTCTCTTGTATGCTGTCCATTATTTGCAGCAGTCTTTTTTTCTTTGTTTTTGTACAAAAAACTGGTGCAAAGGACAGCTTAAAATAACACTTTTGCTTTTGAGGATGGGTTATTTTAATGGAGATAATTGCAATGACAAAGTGCTCCATAAAGGTTGTACCAGCCCATCTGGTAAGGAACGGGCTTCTGCAGGAGAAAGGAGAGACAGGGCTGAGAGGACTGAGGAGCAGAAACTTTGTAAGTTGACTTCGCTACCAAAGGAAACACGGTAAAAGAGCAGGCTCTATGTACTTTCACATTTTAAAGTTGTTTTGCCCATTACTTTAATGACATCTCTGCTTGGTAATAGTGTAATGACCTGAATGTGTTAAAATTAACATTTCAGCTGTTAACATTCATCTCCATCCCTATCATATCCCTCTGATTCCAATTAGAAGCATTACATTACTCTCTTGCAGATAAAACACTTGCAAGGTACCTTCAGTATAGAATTAATTTCAGACTAATCAGGACAGAAAAAATCCTTCTGTGTGATTTTCAGTTTGAGAATCATGATTAGTGTAGCACACAGTGACATTTCCTATTAAGCCCCTTGACTATGCTATTTAATCATATCAATTAGTGGAGTAAAACTGATGTATCAGGATGTCAACAGTCCTAAGTGATAAGTAAGATAGCTATTGTATAACTGCCAAATATTTCTCTCTCTTGAAAATAATATATAGAAATCTATCTAGTGCTAAGTGATTTCACGAAGTCGTAGAGAAATTTTCCTAGCTGATTATAAAATGTGAAAATATTTATACTTTGCGAATGAAAAAGACCGAAGATAACTGACATGTATCTTCTTCAAACATAAATAACTTCTATTAATAATGTTAGACCCATCTAGCAACTAATAGGAGATGATCACTTACTTTTACTTCTTGTCACTTGTCCTTGCCTTAGTAACGTTATTTAGCACTGGTGAAATATAGGCAGTGCTAAGATTGTCATTGTTACAGGTCATACATGATATGGACATTTTATTCCTTCTTTCATGATATGGAAACCGTAATTGCTTCAATATAGATATTATTTATTATGATATATTATGTATTGTAGCTGATCATACATCCTAACAGTTCAGTTCTGGTCTATTCTATTCTACAGATGAGTAGCCATTTATGTCAGGGATAGGCTGGAGAGTATGGAACCCTGTCTGGGGACAGGTGATGAGTCAACAGAGAGTCTGTGGGTCAGGGTCAAAGGAAGAACAGCAATGGGGGACATCACTGTGGGGATCTGTTACAGGCTGTATATTGTATATTGCGTTAATGTAAACTATTCCTTCTTAAACAAAAGTAATGAATGAGCTTTGCTTAAATGAAGTGCATGCTCTTTCACTGCAAATCTGAGAAAATGTTTGCTTTTTTTTATTAGGTATTCATAGTTTTCTCAGACTTCTGTTAAGCCTCTATGGGAGAGTTGGAGAAACGGAATGTAATGCTTAAGAGGAGCACAGAGCTTTTAGTATTTTTTAATATCTCCTAAGTGTCAGCAAATAGTAAATAAATAGTATTGCATGTCCTTTTAGAAGGCCATTAATAGTGTTTTAGTACAAGTGGGTTTAGTTTCATTTTAGTTTCATTAAAGTAAATGAAAAAACCTATGAATAGGTGGTAGAGTGTCAGGCACAAACACTATGTTATCAGCAAAGTGATAATAAGGAATATTTACTTCTTTAGTGGTTAAATAGCTGTAAAAAAGCACAACCAGGCTTGAGCAAACAGCATCTCTAAATCCATGAAATGCTGCGGGACTGCTGCCATCTTCTGGGATGTGAAATAAAGACGTGTCAATACTACAAAATGAAATGCTTCTACTTACAAGAGGAAAAGAGGTTCAGCCTTTTAGATACAGGATAATCAGAAATTCTAGAGGGCTGTCTCAGTTGCCCACAGTTTCCTGTACACCATAATCCAGCTCCTTGCCATTTTCATATTTGACTTCTAAAACCTAGGTTAACAGTGTTTTCTAAGTGCAGCAAAATTATACTCCTATAATTTAAGCTGTGGGAAAGATGCTTATAAGCACTTTTTGCATTCTGCTTCTGAGACATTTCTCAGAGTAATTGCACTGGAATTGTGTAAATTTTGTCATTTATATCATGCTGATTGATGTGATTTGTCTTGGTTCATGATTACAGCTTACTGAAGTACTGTGGTAATGCAGACATATAATTCTGTAGAAGTATGTGCGTAATGCATTTTGTAGTAACTTTATTGTGTATTTCAGGTTTTTTTTTTCTTTGTGAAGGGCTCCAGTGTGACAGGTTGATTCATTTATTCATTCTTTTTAAACTTACTGTGTTCCATGTACTTGTTTATCTTGTAAACCAGTTGTGAAAAGTATGTCATATGAATTTGATACTGAGCATGTAAGCTAGGTGTGGTTTTGTCATAACAGACAACAAAGCATTATTTACGGTCTCTTCAGGTGATCATAATTCATTAGCAGGTGCAAGGTATAGAGAAGTTGCCTAGCACTAGAGTTCTTAGGGACAGATTATGTTTTAGGACCACAGAAAATAAATACAGTTAGGAGTCTTCCTGGGTGGTATAACACTCATTTTTAAAAGCAATCTACAACCTCTACCCAACCTTAAGGTCTTGCAAAGTCACCTACTAGAATAGGCTGTTTAATGCATGTACCTTGCATTGAAGGAATACAATGCTTCTGCCAGCTCTCTTAAATATTAGCCTGTGGCATAGGGAAACTTGTGATGTTTTCATTAGTTTGGCCAGTTTCTCCCCATTCTGTCTCCACTTCAGGTTGGATGTCCTCCCAGGCAGAAATTTTTATTTCTTCCTGGGCTGCTTTTATGGGAAACTGCAAGCAAACAAGTACAAAATATTACTTGGTCAAAAACTCTACCCACTTGGTGTGTGTGGTAAGAGAAAAACTGCAGCTGTCTAGCCACAGCACAGTAAGACGTATGAGATCTGGGGTGGCCTTTGGGACAGGGCTACAAATGCATGTCATGCAAGTTGTATAATGCTTGGCACCCTGCCTTAGGTTTATCTTCATTGTTAATAGTGGTGATCAATCTTGTTGCTCCTGAGGCTGACTGTTCCTATAGGAAACTACTTTACTTCTGCCCACTCATTGTCTCTCACTTGTAAAAGATGAGTTTATACTCTTGGTGCAGCTAAGAATATCTACCTGTTGGGTCAGCTAAAATAACCCTAGGTCTTGAAGAAGTCCCCTATGCTCATGTGAGATAGCAGAGGAAAGCTGTTAGAGTTTGAAGGCAATCTGGGGGGCGAGTTTGTGATACTTGGTCAGTGAAATGCGCCACTTTGTAATAACAATAAGAATAATTATAAAAAAAATCTAGGATAAGGTCTGTGCTATATTTAACTGTTAGTAAGATCTCATTCTGTTAAAAGTCCCTGTCATGGGTTCAGCAGTAGCAGTCATTTTTCTCCTTCTTGGTAGCTGGTGCAGCACTGTGTTTTTAATTTCGTGCCTAGGGATTGTGCTGATAACACCAGTGTTTTCGGTTACTGCTTGGTGATGTTTTGTCTGGCCAAGGACTTTCTGAGCCTCATGCTATGCCAGGGAGGAGGGGGAGCCGGGAGGAAGCAGAGACAGGACACCTGACCCAAACTGGCCAAAGAGGTTATTCCATACCACAGCACGTCATGTCCCAGGATGTGAAATTGGAGTGCAGAGACCCGGAAGGGTGCGGTGGTGGTGGTGGACTGGGGGTGCACGGCATGGTCAGGTTTTTGGTACTGGGGGGTTCGTTGCTGGGGGGTGCACTGGCTGGGTCGGGCTTGGTGAGCAGTTGTATTCTCTTTCCTTGTATTTCTCTTGTATTATTATTGATGGTAGCAGTAGTGATTTGTGTTATACCTTAGTTACTAAACTGTTCTTATCTCAACCCATGCGAGTTGCATTTTTTTTTTCCGATTCTCCTCCCCATCCCCCTGGGACTGGGGGAAGAAAAAGAGGGGAGTGAGTGAGTAAAACTGCGTGTGTGTGTGTGTGAGCTTAAACCACGACAGTCCCTATACATTTCCTTGTCACACCAGCTAAATTAAGTTGTAACCTGGCAGTTCTGAGTGAGGTTGTTTATTGTTATGTGATGCAATATCTGTAGTATAGAACTGTTATTCATGGTATCCCAGGGTTACATAATACTTTGATAAAAATAACTTACATTTTTATTACTATGAAAATCCGCAGAAAACAAAATTAATCTTCTGTGCTTGTTCTTTTGGCACACTATTCAATACAAAATGTATTTAATATTACAATTCTGCATTTACACTACTTGCTGAATTTTTAACTGTTTTGGACTGGGATAGTTTAGCATGAGAACCTTGCCAAAAAGGAAAAGCGCGCACCAGTTTTTAGCTCAAGTTGTAGTTCTGCTGTAGTGAACAGGATTTTGCAGAGCATTGTTTCCAGAACTCTATGGAGACAATCTGCCATCTGTCAGTGTTACTGAAGTTGTGTTGTGTCCCTAGGAAACATGAAATACAACATAAATAAGTGTAGCGTGTAAATTATTTATTAACTTGTTACCTTTGAATCTTATGTAAAACTGTTCTCTACATTCTCATGTTAATGCTTTTAAGAGTTATTACTATGCTGGTGCCATTGCTATTTACAGTGAGGAGGGGAGTTTATTGCTTCAGGCTGTCCCATCATGTTCTCTTCTCTTGATAGTAGTGTTACTTCTCACTGTTCTTCTGTTTCCAAGTGGAATATGTCGAGTCTATGAGATCATTTAGAGATATCTTTGAGCTGTTTGTGGGGGTATAGTACATAACACAAGTATTCATAAATATATGCCCATTCCTAGAAATCTCTCTAACTCACTAAGAATGCAGAGATACACCTTTAGTTTAGTAGTAGAGAAATGTTTCTGGTCTGTCTTTCTTTCATTCAGTTTTGTATAACTGGAAAAGGATACATGAACCGGAAAGCCCACTCATTAAAATTCACTGAATAGATCACAGTAGCTCAGCAGTAGAAGTTCTCAGCCAGGTGCTGGAGAGTCTATAGGGTCAGTGGGTCCTGTAAGTGGATGAGTCCTTTATGTGTGTGTGTGCGCCTACTGTAGGACAAGGACAGTCCTGGCAATCTCTGGGTTTCTGCACAAGTGCACATGTGCGTGCTGGCAAAATGGTCTGTGCCAGCAACTGGAGCGGGGCTGTGGCGTCCAGATCGTCTGTGTCCAGGTGCCAGCAGTGGGGAGACTGGGGTCTGTGTACCAGCTACCAGGGGGACCAAGCATCTGAGCCTAGCTGCTGGGGAAACTCACCTTGTACTAGCCAGTGTACCACCAGTGGACCTCTGTCCTCCTCAGTACAAACTGTCAAGCCGCTGCTCATCACCTGGTGCTTCTCCTTCACTGGTATTTTGAGCTCTTTGTGCTAAAAAGGAGTGATCCGGTTAGGGTTCTGGTGGATTAGCAGGACACTTAAAACAAAAGTCTATCCAATTTTGTCGACTCCCAAGAAATTAAAGCCTTGCTGCTCTTTCCCCACTAGAGGTCTCCACGGGTAACACCGAGAAACGGCTGACGGTAACTTTGCCGCTGACAGGATTGTAAGGGCTGCTGGTGTTTCTGTTTCTATGCTCACAGCTGCATGCGCGACACTTGCTGTACCACTGCTCTATAATCGTATGTGATGTAATATTGATAGATAGTAATGTTTAAATATGACTGATTGCTTTTTTGTGATATTGCACGTGGTGAGGATCTCAGCTGGTATCTTCAGTTAAAGGGATATTCCAATTTTATGACTATGTGAAAATCATACAGACCAAAGAGCACTCACTCTTAAAAATTAATAGTGAAATATTTTTTATTTCCTAAGGACATTTTCCCTAAGAGCAAATCCTTTACCCTTAATCGATCCTAATTTCACTACTTTTTTATTCTGTTAATTTTAGGAGAGTTACTGGTGACTTGAACTGTATTTATGGGGAAGGTGGTGTGCTCAGACCTGTGTAACTGCATTTTTTTGTGTGATATGGCTAGCCATGTGTGACAAATATGTGACATTATACGCACTCTAACTTAGTTCACATTCATTTAGATAATTAAGCCTGCTTTGCTTTCAAGAACATTATAAGATGGAGTGTGGGTACAAACAACAAAATCTCCTGCATACTTCAGAAAGATGAAATAGTCTTTCTCTGCAAAACTGAAATACAGATTTCCTATTTATTACTGCATATCAATATTCTATTCCTTTTTTAATTTCCAGAACTTAAAAGTTTAGTAGATTTTCTAGACTGGCTCTCAAATTCAGGATTGCTAAGTAAGTCCTGCATAAATGGGACAGAGCAATGCTCGAAAGCATGTAACAGAGGGAAAAGTACTAGAGCAAAATTTCTGAGGGATAAGTAGTTTGCAAAAGCCCTTTGGCTATGTTTAAATCAGAAGGCTGCTGCACTGACTTTGCACACAAATAACAGCTGGGTGTGTGTGAACAACTCTCTGCCATGTCTGTTCTGCCTTGGTTTCCACTGGGAGGAAGGTAGGATGTGTAGGCAGAGGACGTGGACCTCAGGAGCCCTGAGGGAGGCCATGGTGCACATCCAGTGATCAGGTTTGATGTAGCTTTGATACTTCTGAGGCAACTGCAGAGAAGACAAGAAAAAAAAAAGTCCTTTCTGATACAGCATCAATCTAATTAATGTTGTGGAGGATGTGGGTAGTGAGTAAAGAGGTTAGATACAGGGACACAACCTCCTGTGGAGTCTGTGATTGCAGAACAGCTCAGAAAGAATGAAGTCCTCACTTTTAGATACTTCCAGTGAACCTCAAAAGGTAGTACTTTGTGAGCAGGGTCTATTGGAAGAGAGGACGTGACCAGAATTGCGTTATACAAGACCAGGGGCTGCAGGGTCTCTGAGCACATACTGGAAATGAGCTATGTTGGTCTCCCCTAGTAAAGAATAAAGAAAAACTCTTTTCCAGATGGTCAGACTTCTCTGCTGCCTCTGGTCAGAGCTTGCAGTTTCTGTTTTCCTAACAGAAGGATATTTTGAATTACTCTGAAGCATTTTTTCTACTATGACATCGGATGTATTGTGGTTGCTCAAACGGCTTCCTTCATCCCATTTTTTGTGCCGTTTTGTACAGGAGAAATCCATTGTGTTTTGCTTGCTGTAGAAGTATGTGACTGTCTTCATTTCTGTAGTTCCAGAAGTTTTGATATTACTAAATGTCTAAATACTGCTTCTACATTCTGGAAAGTTTAGCTATAAATTGTTCTCAGAGAATTAAGAAATTTAAGTTGAGTCTTGTGCCAGAAATGATTGTGGGTTGCAGCGGGTCTCATCTTGCCTATAAGATATGTGTAAGCTCATACTGTAGCTCAGAGTATCTGCTGAGTTAATAGAGCTCTATGGAATTTGCAGATGTAGCGACTGGATGATTTCAGCCGTCTGCATCCTTAGAATTGTCTAACTAGCAAAAGTCTAGACAATAAGACTGGGGATAAATTGAGATTTGCCTGAGGTGGATTCCTGCAGTTTTGTTTTTGTCATAACTTATAAGTATTTTACATTATCAACTGAAATCTGAGCATTTCTTATCGACAGTACAATTTTTGCATATATTGCATAGAAGAATAAAAGGCAGCCTCTGCTGTCCTCAAAATCAAGCTAAGCCATGCTGAATTTTTTGTAATTACAAAGACAAAAGTACAAGTCAATTTATTGTTAAATGATGATGTATTTTATTCCCTGACTCAGCAAGATATTTAAACCTAATTCTAACTAAAAGCAGTTGCCTTGTTCCATTGGATACCCACGGCTTTAAAGTTAAATGTGTTTTGAATATTATTCTGAAATATAACCACTGAGCTGCATCTATGCACCTGAAGACCATGTAGCCATTTTTTGCAAATAATAGGAAATTGCTTGAAGATGTAGAAGTTGCATTACAGTGCTATGTTGGCTGATTTTGAAATAACTTATTTAGAAACAATCATGAAGTATCTGATGCAGAGAAGGAATCCTGCTGTATCAATATGCAGCATTTCTCCTTTTGCATTTTTGCTTAGCATTTAAAATATGTATATTCATATTACCCTTTATATATGTATGCACCACATCTTTCTTCTCATTAATGAAGTTTGACAATTTGCGACAGGACAGAAAGGGAATTCATTATATTTAGTAATAGAAAACCCATTTCTCATTTTTCTAGTGCTGAGCAGCTGCAATGAAATTGCCTAAACCGCTATATCACAATTCCCCACCGTTGTGGTTCTTAAGGTCACCCTCAAGGGTCTTCAATTTCCTTATGTTCACAGCTTGGCACCTGGTAATTTTCAGAATCAGGAAATATAAGGAAGCTATATATTTTTATTCTAAGAAGGATTTTTATTTATTTGAGAAGAAATAAATCTGTCAGGTTGAAAATATTAAAAATCAGAAGCTTGACTGTAATAATCACAGCAATGTCAATGCCAATTTTGTTAAAAAACCTTGGAATAAAATTTTTCTGCACGACAAAGAAGTTTCCCCTCTTCCTGAAAGAAAATGTCAATGTATAAGGGAAATGGAATTTTTATTTCAATAATCAGTGGAGTTTAAGAATAATTTATGGTAATAAGACTGAAAGGCACCCAGCATTACTTGTCCTGAAAAAGTTGCTCAGTATTCCTGCTGCTGCCAACTTCAGTGGACTCTATCAGCTAAAATGAAAGAATTTTAGTCTTTTAGACTAAATTTAGGGTAATTTTCTCTGCATATAAAACAGTCATATGCTTTCTATACCTGTATTAATTGTTGAGGAAATCCAACAATAGGCAATAATACAGAATTCAATTGGTTTCCTTAAGGATATCATCAGACAGTCTCCAGGCTAATAAAAGACAGTAGTATAAATTGAGAAAAACACCTTCTTTGGGCTCTGCAATGAGGTAAAAGAAGGCTTTTTATCTGACTTTATTTCTACTGAAGATATATTTCCTAATTCTTTCAGTGTATGACTTGGAATAAGATGCAGCAAATATTTCTCTTCCAGTAAAAATTTTGCAAGTAGCTGAAATAGAAAATATTCTGAATATGAAGACAATAATTAAAAGCAGTAAAAAAAATGGATAACATGTTAAAAATCGAACTACTTTGTACTTATTCACTATATTGCTCAAAACCCCTGAAGTTTTCACATTTCCAGATCGTCTAATTGAAAATGTGATTTGTTTTTCATCACGGTAAATGTATGCAACACAGTGATTCACAAATTCAGTCATTGATCCTACTGTACTGTCATCACTGACATCAGTTTTGTGTTCTAGTGTGTCCTATCCTGTGCAATCTAACCAGCTCAGCCCCATTAGGACTTGCCTTCCCACAAATCTTCTGTTCCTAGTTCTGGGTCAGCATGTTTGGAGCCTCAAAGAAAGGTGTATAAAGTTTATGAATAATGAAATAGAGGAAGCAAGGCAAAAGTTTGAAATGAATAATGGTGTTTTTTTTTTTTTTTTTTTTTGTAGTTTGATGGTTAATAAAGCTTTTCACAGCTGCATTAGGCAATATAGAGTTATTTGCACAAAATCCACAGTAGTTTCAGTACTGTGGTTACTACACAGATTTTCTAAGAGGTTTTGGAAAACACATGAGGAATATTCCACAAGTTTCTGATTTTTATGAAGACTGAAGCAGCATACTCACATGTCCTGCTTATCACAACTGTTAAGTTGGCGTTGAAATACTGAGAACTGTCTTCCAAGTATGTCTGTGGCTATAGCGATAATCATTTAACTATCAAAGTAAGTAAGTAATTTCTTGGCTTAATATGACTTCTTGTTACTTCTGATATTGTCTGTGGATATCT
Source organism: Myiopsitta monachus (assembly GCA_017639245.1). Classification (NCBI taxonomy): domain Eukaryota; kingdom Metazoa; phylum Chordata; class Aves; order Psittaciformes; family Psittacidae; genus Myiopsitta; species Myiopsitta monachus. The sequence goes on from CM029918.1 coordinate 46,382,186, forward strand.
AGGTTTATAATATTTATACTCTATACGACTTGCCAATATAAGCTATTCTCAGAAATAGTCCATTTTGAGTTTGGGCTTTGTTCTGGTAGAAATTACTGTGTTTCAGCCTGGAGTCAGGAATGCAATTACTTAATATGATTTTAAAATGTTTTAATCCTTCTGGATGTGCCCCATGACTTTGAGATTTGCAATTGTTGGCATTTGCCTACAGTACCCAAACATAACTGCAACCTGAACAGTTATCAGCTTAGTGCAAATGAATTAGCAAAGAATGGTAAGTTATTAGCAGGTTTTTTTCCACCAAACTGAAGGTGTAGAGAAGAAGTCCAGCTTACCAAAAAGGGGCTGGCCAGACTCAGTAGGATCTCATTATTTCTTATTCAGTCATGAGCTTTCTGAGTGAATTTGAGCAAGATCCTGAGAATGTATCTGTCTTGCAAAACAGTGTAGTGGCCAAGGGTGCAGTGGCTGGTGGGCCAGGCTAGAGAGATGTTTGCTAGCCACAACATGCAATACAGCACAGCAGTCCAGGTGCTCTGGTATTTCCCCTATGTTGAGGCTTTTCCAGGAGCTGTTTCCTAAATATGGTAATTATATTTTTTGACATAATTTTTTTCTTTAATGCTAATAACGGGAATTATGGAAGTGTTGTCCCCTGCATACACATACAAATCAAAAGTTATCTTGACTGTGGGTGTTTCTTTTGTTATACATCACCCTGAAGGGAGCAATCTCAATGAACAACTCTTGTTTCCTCCACAGTGCAAGTGCTTTCTTTGCAATATTTTTTGAAGATAATCCTTCTATATCAGGGATGGAAGTCGATTTTATGGGACATGCTATTCATACTTATAGACAATCAATAACCCGGCATGTTCAAGATGCTCCTATAGATTTACTGGTGCAGCTAATTTTAGCCCATGAATTACAAAGCAACAAATACATAAAAGCAAATGTATGTCTTTGTAGACTTACTTAATCAACATTCTGAGAACTTTTTTTTCTTTTTTTCCTTGTAAATGCTTAACTGACTCTTTTCCTTATTTATTTTATTATTTTACCATAATTCCTTGGTTTTATTCTGAAAAATATGAAGAGGATATTTGTTATCATGCTGGAAATGGTATAAATGCAGATGTTAATGTTTTCACATGACTTTAATGCTGACATTTGTTTTGTGTTGGTGGTATATGCTATTTTTTTCTCCAAGTAATATTCAGTTCAAAAACATGTACTGATAATGATTATTCTAATTGTTATTGTATTTGTCAGTCTTTAGTTTTGAATTTCCAGTGTTTCACTAAAAAAAACTTAATTCAGATGAGTTACAATAAAACTACCCTGATTTTTATCAGTTTTAGATGTAATAATTCTTGCTTTCAGGAAAATGAAAACCCCCTCTATTTAAGAAAAGAATTTTAAAAGAGAGCTATCACTGGGGAGGGACTCTTCATTGGGGATTGTAGTGAGAGGACAAGGGGTAATGGGTTCAAACTTCAACAGGGGAAGTTTAGATTGGATATGAGGAAGAAATTCTTTACTGTGAGGGTGGTGAGGCACTGGAATGGGTTGCCCAGGGAAGCTGTGAATGCTCCATCGCTGGCGGTATTCATGGCTGGGTTGGACATAGCCTTGGATGGCATGATTTAGTGTGAGGTGTCCCTGCCCATGGCAGGGGGTTGGAACTAGATGATCTTAAGGTCCTTTCCAACCCTAACTATTCTATGATTCTGTGATATTTCAGAGCTGCTGCTATGCTGAGCATCTTGTATTTCAGTGGGAAACTTTTGCCACTAAATGTATCATGATTTTAATGGTCATTTTACATGAATTTTGTAGGTGGTGATTAGAGCCAGTATAAATCCAGCTTTGGAGATGGCATCATTGTAGTTGAGATATGTGGCAATTATCACTAAATCTTTGTAACATCTAATTTGGAAAAGGCTGATTTAAGAATTATGTGGGCAAATTAGAGCTGTTGTCTTGGACCCTGCTCTATCAGATCCCCAGGTCTACTATTTTCTAGTGAAGTCAGCTGCTTACCTGCACGCTTTTAAAGCTCCTCAAGTCCTCTGTAATTTGCTAGCTGGAAACAGCTAAGCATGTAAATATATATCACATCACTAGATGTCGTCCTCCCACAAAATTTCTGCTTGGTTAAAAGACTGATAATAATGTCTTAAAAAAGACCTAGAATCATGCACCGTGCAAGCTCATCTAGTCACAAATGACTTGGTCCTGAAAAACAGCCTCAAAGGTAGGCCAGGGCACAGCAGTTATGAATCCTGTTTTATTGCAAACATATAGGTCCTTTAAGGACTGCAAAGGAATTTTCTGTCACCACAAGTGTTTCAGAAGCAGGGCTAGCTCCTTGCGGGTGACTTATGAAAAGCTGCAGTGCCTAAATATCTGATTGTTTGGTAATAAATTCCAGGTATTTTTGTCACCTCTATGCATGGGTTGTATGGCACTGTCTGTGCACAGAGGTATAAACTCTCAAGGTAATTCCTTCCTTGTGTGTTGTGTGGCATCTGTCACATTTTTGTTGCTGAGGAAATAGAGGCAGCCTTACCTGGTGTTTGGTGCTATGTAAACATGGCCTTTGGTTTTTGAAGATTTCCCAGGCTGCGCTAGATGACTACAGCTTTCCCCACCACTGGAAGCACATTGGTATCCATAATCAGTGAATGGGAAAAATCTGCAGGGCCTGCTGCCGGCGCAGTGGACAGGACTGTTTCCTGAGTGTCATCCAGCCAGTCCACTCTCTGCCCATTGTGGTGGCTGGAATCACCTCTGGTAACTGGAAGAGTGGCGTCTGTTGTGGAAGGCTGTAGGGAGAGAGAGAGGATAAATATCCATGTTGGTTTTGCCAAGAGCCACAGCAGTTCCTGCCTCCTTTGTCGCAAGCCATTAAAAGTATATGTGCATCTTGGAAATGGCTGCATTACTCAAACATGTGGGGCATATTGGCTGTGGAAGAGCATAGCTTCAGAAATTGAAGAGTACCCATGGACCTGGAGGAAGTGAGATATTTTAAAAGGCTGTTGCTGTTTCTGGAATGCTGGTGCTGAACATTCTGGAATGCTGGTGCTGAGCAACAGAGATGTTGCTCTGGGGCACTGGACAAACAGAGATTTTCTCTGAGAGCTAATGTGAACATGTGAGCGATGCCATTTTACAGCATGGTTAAAGGCATTAAAATAAATGAGACAGGTGAGAAAGCAAGCAAAATTCTGAAGGAACATTTCCAGAGTGCTTACTAATGGGAAGGGATGGAAAGGTGAGTAACATCCCTGTCTGGGAGCTGTATGACTTCTTTTTTTCCCCCAGCTTTTGCCTGATCTAGTGTCACTTAGAGTTGAAAGGTTTAAATCTTTTTCTGTAGGCATGGTCCACAGGTTTTGTTGTTGTTGTTTTTTTAAAGTTAGTGCAAAGCCACATAATTATCTAGTTGTTGTGTCTCTTTTTAAAATTTCCGTGAGCTGCTGAATTTTGTTGAGATTCCAATATGCAAGAGTTTTTACAGGGGTTTCCTGAGGTGTGATTTTCAGACCATTATCTGTGGTTTTATTATTTTTCCTAACATACAACTTCATAGCTATCTGCAACATGAAGAGCTATCCCCTTTCAGTACCTATGCTATAACATCACCTATCTAACAAAAAAGATCTAGAAGCTCCCAGCTGGCCATGGTTATGATTCCCACACTGCCGGTGAGACTTGGAGCATTATGACCAGAAAGTGCTTGAGTGCTGCAGGCCTGAGGCTGCAGCAGCACACAGGACCAGCTGGGAACACCTCACCATCTCAGCTAAGGAGGTGCCAGCTCACATGCATCTGCTGCCCCCATGTAGGGTCTGCTCCACATCTTTCAGCTCCCTGCCACGAGAGTTACTAGTAAGCGGAGAATTTAATATCTCCCGTCTGTCCATCCACCTCTCCTGCTCTCCCTGCTTCCATCCTTCCCTTCTCTGCAGACCACAGGCACAGTCCTGTGCTTGCTTGCAGTCCTGAAATTTCAAATAAGGTATTTTTAAACAGTGGACTTTAAACAGTCCCTGACTATTAATGTATGTAGCAAAAATTGTTCTGCTCAAAAGGCTAACACCACTGACATCGCTTATCACAGGCATAAACAATTTTAAGTGTCTTCTGTTTGTGGGACAAAGACCTATTGTCTTATTTGACCAAATATCTTGGGGGACAATTTTACACTTTAATATAAAATATGTAAATATTTGCTATCCTTTTTAGTGCAAGTATTTGCAAAAGAACCACTTTTCTATAATGTAGGCAGTAATGTGTGAATAACTGGGTAGCTAATATGACTAAAAATCATGTTTTGTATTCCAGTATAAAGAACCAATATACTTAGTTTGAGGGGATTTTTATCACTTCATTTTTCCACATTGCTTTTGTAATTTTGATGATATGCTTAATTTCCCATTTATCATTTGAAAAATATGAGCAAATGCTTTACAAGATAATTCTATCTAGCTCCATGAAGAAATGTATGTGCAGATATTTCTCAGTCTGGGAAAAAATGGTTATTTTAAATAATGACAATAATTGAGTAATGGGGAAAGTAATGGGGAAAGTAAAGGATGATCTTTAGTTACAAGTAAATTTTTGGTGGAGGAATTGCTGGGTTAAATTTTATTTCTTTGTTATCTAGGGAGTCCAGGGGAATGAGCACAATTCCAGCCTTTGGAACGATAATGAGTCTTTGCTTCTTAACAAAATCAATTGTACTTCTGCAACCTTTTTGATAATGAAATGAAAGTTTTTTTTCTTCCATAGGTGGAACAGATGGCAACAAAGCAGAATAATGACAATTACCCCCCTTCCCTCCTCCCCTTTTCCTTTTAAATGGTGTCTGCCAGTTGTATCTAGTACAGGTACAATCAAATAGAAAGGGGGAATCGCTGGAGAAAAATCAAAATATATTGAAAACACTCTTCCAATCTATGAAAGAAATCAATTACTTTAATGCTGTCTTTCCCCTGACATCATGAAGAACTTGTTGCATTTGTGAGTAGCAGTCTTCATTGTAGTTTTGCTGTAACTGAAGTGGTGGTAGAGGTGTGAAAAAGTAAGAATAGGTTTTGTTACAGTAGAAAAAATTCTTGGTCTGATGTCTTGGAATGAAGAGATATGTTCCAAGTCACGCTACAATTTCAAGAGTTTACCCTCTAAAATATTATGTGCAAATGTCTGTATGTACCGATGGTAGCAGACATAAAGCTTTAGCAATATTGCTAGTAATTGGCAACATACTTTTGGACGTACACAGTTTCTAGGCTGGAATGGAGTCTTTTTGCAATTTATTTGAACTTGTGAAGAATGAAAGATAGTACTAAGAAAACTTTGTAATTTGTGCTGAAGTGCTTTTTGCTAATTACCTGATAGAAATTGGCAGAACTTGGATGCTGAAGGGACGAGCATGATGTGGGAGCTGGCTCTTAGGCTGGTCTTTCTCTGGAAAGTGGGAACAGTCCACACTGAGTTATGGACGAGAATCACTTATAAACTTTATCCTGAACTCTGTTTGTTAAGAAGGTTGTCTGAGTGCACTTGGCTTAAGGAGCAAAGAGTCCTCCTCATTCCCTAGCCATACAAAGACTATTGAACCCAGACCAGGCTAAGTTGCAGGGTGTGCTAAGCCCTCTGAGCAGCCTGGTCATTGCACTTCCAACTTGTGTTCCAGCTCTTCTGGTACAGTTGGGAGTGTGATGTTAAATCCTCTGTAGGAAGTGTCATGCTGTGCCCTTTAATGAGAGGGCTGCTGGTCCCTTTCATAACATTAGTTGTAGTTCAATTTCACCATAATTGAAACTCTCCTGGCTGTAGTGCCTTTTAGGCAATGGACAGTTTAAGTCCGTATAATGTATATTTTACTGCAAGAATGAACTTTGCAGTCCTTCAGACTGCTAAGCAGAGCATTAGACCTCACAGCAGTGTTTTGCTGCAGGCAAACTCAGAAGTGCCAGCCCTTTTGAACACAAAGCTGCTATTTATTTATTTTTTTTTTCTGGGAGCTGATAAATTATAGTCGTATTAATGTTATTGTCTCATGTAAGTACTTCTGGGTGAAACTAGTGGTTTTGAATTTCTACTATGAAAATGCAGATATGTGCAACTCCTTCATACTTTGTGCAGGGGACTGACAAAGTGCCTGCGAAGCTGCTGTTCAGTGTGGTTGTGGCTGGGATAGTTTGTTGTGTATCTGTGTTGGTGACTTGGAAAAATGGATATTACACAAATGAGTATGAATGAGGATTTACAGTTAGCCATGATATTCTTATGCGTTTTAGGAGCAGTAGGGCTGTGATCTTTTAATTATATTCAAAGCATATGCCAGTGAAAAAGCTGCTTTAATTGTTCAAGTTGATGGTATCTGTTAATTTGATACATTTATAGTTTCTCAAAGTTAACACTTTTTAACGGGCATTGTGCCAATGTGGTAGCTTACATAGCAATAATTGATTCTGCTGTGCTCTACAGCACCAAATGGTACTCTTGATTTACCAGCCAAAATGTAACCTTTTCTACTGGGACATTCAAGAGGTTTTTTTAGACTTTAGATCTTAATGAAATGAAATAGAAAGTCGAAACTTTCATTAGGTTACTATGGCTTTCATGCAACACCCCTCTATATGCATTGAAGCTTGATATACTTTGCAACAAGACATGTAACATATTTTTTCCCAAGCTTTTGAATAGATAAAATGTTCATCCAGTCCTTTTGGGGGAATCATCCTCTTACTCATTCCCTGTTGTATTCATTGGCATTTTCCTCTTTCCCCTTCCGTTTCTTTAAGGGTATTCTAATAATAATTGTGGTTTTGCTTTACAAGAAATAAATCTGTTTATGAAGTTGTAATTGCATTGCAGACACAACTTTTCTGGGAAGGACTAAGAACAGAAGGCCAAATAATCACAGCAGCAGTATCCTTTCAGCACTTCAAGAGTCTGTAGCAGTTTGTCAGTTTTTCTGTACCTGGAAGCAATCATTCTTTTATACAGTCAGTTAATGCTTTTACCTTTAAATATTATGATGAAGTTAACAAGAAGAATTATGAAGAAGAATTAGTTAAGTTTGAAGAATTATGTAATCATGAAGCCCATGGGTGATTTGGCAAAGAGAAATGAAGGAAAAGGGTTGACTTTCTTCAAACCTATGAAGTACCTATGATTGCTATATCACTTGTTCAGTGACACATTGTACTAAACCATGCATAAATGAACATAATTTGATATTTTTTTCCTAAAAGTAGCTTTTCCAAAAAATACAGTTTGAACTGGGGAAAAAAAAAAATTATCTCAATGTTTCTGCTTAGGCAATAATGATAAAAATTAGATCTACTACGAAAACGCTTTTTAACCTTTATTCTTAGCATAAATCAAGAGGCTCATTTTTCACAGTCTCTTTCTATAGAATTCAATTAAAGGTCAGATTTGTAATGGGGGATCCTAATTATTAATGTATTACCTATTTTGAATTATTAATGAGTTGACATATTTGCATAATGGGTAAAGAAAATGCCTAAGAACAACTTTTACAGCGTATAAAAATTCTTCAAAAATATTTAATCAAAGTCTTTTCTCATGTCCTGGAGGTAACTTAACTTTTAATCAGTATGTCAATACTTAGAAAATAAATTCAAAATATTTTACAGTTAAAAATTCGTGTAGTTATATATCACTAAGGGAATTAATCTTGTTTTGAGCTAGTGTACCAGTCATAAAGTGGGCAGCTTCAGACTGGGCAGATCTTCTGTGAAAGGAAGGCACCATCACAGGCTGGATTGAGCATTTTGGTTTTCCTAACAAAGGGCAAGAGTAGTTTAAGAATAGTAGCATTTGCAGGACCATGAGAATGGAGACAATCAAGATAAGCATTAGCCCAATGTTTTGTCACCAATGATTTCAGTGTATTAAAACAGTGTTAGACTTAATTTGATTAACTGAGGCCTAGAACGGGAATCATCTGTATAGTAACTATGTAGTGATGAAAATATAGTTATTAAAGAATGATGAACAGATCATAAATTTCTCTCTGGAAAAGAGGTTACTTCATTCATGCACCAAAAGCTTATCAAAAGTGTTCAGGCTGCACTACCATATCAACAAACAATGCTTACATGGTTAAAAAAATGAAGTGTAGCAGCACCTTATGACATTTCCTACCTGGGAAATTGTGCAAGGTATTATGCAGAGTGAAGGGTATACTTCAGTGATAACTGAGTACATATTTGGTTTATTTGCTTGCTAGAATGTAGGCTGTTGTAGGTCAGATTTGTTCTTGATTTTTGCTGTAATAACAATTTACTGCAGTAGATTATTGTTCCTAAAGCTAAGTTTGACTCCTCACTTGTCATAAAACGGTGCTGGGAAAAAGAAAAATAAGAACATATGATCGATTTATTTTAGGTGGAATGTTTTTCATATTTACACAACTGAGGCATTAACTGATGTCAGATCCATGGACTACGCTTTACTACTGTAATTTCTCGAAGGAATACTTTGCAGAATCAAAGACACTTTGCAAGATCAAAGATCCTTCTATTGGAGATTTTTCTTCTTATTTCAAGCTAACAGAAAAGCAAAATCTCAGATTTTTTCACCCATATCTGTTATCATTCCATTCCAACCATTAGCTACTGAGTAACGCTCTGGCTTTATGCCACTGGGAAGATCCTGTTTTGCGGTTACTGCTACCACAAACCACATTATCACTAAATGCTAAAGTGTAGCTATAGGTCAAGGTCAGGCCAGGGAGATGATTGGGGAAGAAGGTAACAGTCATGGAGCAGAGTACTCATTTGTATTATATCATCAGAGAAATCAAGTTGAAGGATGGAACTTAAAAAACCCTCTATAAACTGTAATGGTTATGTATAATGAAGAAGTCTCATGCCAGTCAAGTGGACTCTCTGTTAATGGTTAATAGTTGGTAAAATGGCAATACTGTCTCTTCTCCACTTGGTGGATATCTTGCACAGTATGACCAGTGTGATCAAATAGCACCGTATGCACCTGACCTTGTATAAGCAAGGGGCATTTCACAAAGCGGACTGCATAGGGTGTTTTATGGGTGACATAAAGCCTATTCAGTTTTCACTTTAGAAGGCATCAGTTCAGAATGTAATTGTCAGTTGACATAGCTTTCAGCCATAAAGAAGGATCATCAGAGGTAATAGGAAAGGGATCAAGGAACGCAGTGACACCAAATCTGTGCATGTCATTAGTGTACTTCTTCCAGATAGTAGTGCTCTGTAACTTGAAGGCTACCCACAATCTCTTTCCAAAGCAAAGTCATTCTTCTGTTTCTTATATTGTTATCTGAGCACATCGTAATATTGTCTCAAGTAATGTGACGAATACTCATCACAAATGAGTCATCAGTTCGTTTGCAGGATGAAACAGGGTGAGAATGATAAAGCAAACGAAACCTTTGTTTGAACAGTGCTATGCCAGTTTGTGCTGGATGAAACACTTTTAGCGTGAAAGAAATAAAGATCATGTTTTCAGTTATCCCTCTCCACAGAGCAGAATTCTACTTCCATTCCACTTAGGGATCGTGGACATGAGCAGTGCATATTTCTGTCCCACTTCAGGATGATTCAACAGGGCAATTCTTTGTATCACTCTGCCAAACCATGCCTGATGTGTTTCATTTCTTGAACCTCACAAGATTTTTCCATAGGTGCCACTGGTACGTAACTTCAATTACTGATACTTAGCAAATTCTTACACCCATCTGGTGGTGTAAGGTGATTTAATCTGCTTGCTTTTAATTACATCCTGTATTCCAAATGAAATCTTCTTATGTTTTCTTTTTTTTGTCCCTCCTGTAATGTTGCCTTTTACAACATGTCAATCCCACTCTGCTTGGTAGTTTCCATAAATTTCTCCTATCTCCTGCTGACTTGTCTGATCCCTCAGGTTATTGGGGTAACCAAACCAATAAAAGAGGTGGGAAAATAGAAAAGAAAAATGTTGACACTGATGTCTGGAGCAGGCTTCTGCAAAAGAAGCTACTTAAACTCCCTGAATAGTCTTAAATAGAACATCAAAGCTTTCCTATACCAGGCTCCCAGGTCCTATGTTAAGCTACAGCTGCAGAACAAAATTGGAAAGACACATGGAAAGAGTAAAAAAGCCAATAGAATTCAAAGTGAGAAGATGATCTGCAGTATGTTCAATAAGGTAAATAATAACTCCCCAAGATCTAGCTAAATGGCTTCCTATCATAGAGCCTGTACTGCTTATTCTGCATTCCTTTTGACTGAGGTCTAAGGAATGGAAAGAAAATTTAGAATGATTAGTTCTCAAAACAAAAGATCATTGCCTTGGTTCATATTACTAGAACTCTGAGACTGAGTACCAAGTTTCACAAACTAGTAATTAACCCACGTTGAGACAGAGAGCCTGAAGGATAAGAAAGACTAAAAAAAAAAAGTGTAGATACATATATATTTGTTATATTATAGATATTAAATAAACAAGTACAGCTGAAGTAAGGGTCCAGATGAAAATACCTGGTTTCTGGTAGAATAAAACTGAGAAAAAGATAAGAAGTGTTTTAGCTGTCTCTGAGTGCATAGTATGAGTGAAAAGTGCAGTGATCTGAAGTCTGCAGTTGGCTGGGATCTCTGTTCTTTTAGTGACTATTTACAACTCCCCCTGCCCTCCACAAAAAGAAGAGGGGAAAAAAATAAATAAAGGAAAGGCAAACTTTATATCTCTGGAAAAGGAAATGATAATGATATTACCTCCTGGTGGAGTCCTGGTGGAATTTGTACCACCTTGTTATACTTGCATGGTAAATATATTCCATTGCAAGAAATGTTCCACCGAAGAGTATTCATTTCAGAGAAATGGTAACAATCTCAAAAAACCTGGTCAGTGACAAATGTGCTCTAAAATCCTGCAGCACTGAGCTGCTGCAGTTTCATTTACTAGTTGCTGCCCATCAATAGTGAATGCACTTCAGCTAATCACTTACACCCCTCGATGGGGGTGGTTGCTATTTCATAATTGTTATGAAAACTGAAGGACGCAGGTATTAAACTGATTATATTTTGGTGTTTTGTTAACTTTGACCTTGTTTGGCAAGAGCAAACATTGGCAGGGAAAGACAAACAGAAATGCTTCCACACAGCATCTTTCCATAACAAAACCCTGTCCTATAAATGCCTGTGGAACCACAAGAAACTTAAGCTGGTGGAGTAGCACTCACAAGAGTGGCTATCAGTAAATGACTTGTTGAAAATTTAATTCTCTGAATGCATCATGTGGTTTAGGAGGACAACATATTCTAGAATGATCTCACTTCCTTATGCCATTTCTGCTGGTGACAGAAGAAATGGGGTTTTGTTTGCACTTCTGTGTTTGAGGTTTTGGAGGCTGGGAGCCGGTGGCTCTGTGAGAATGAGAGCTCTTGGTGGGAGCAAGGATGTACAAAAATTGTAGAACTTTGGCAGATACTGTTAAAGTTTAAAAAAAATCCCAAATCCTGCTGCCTAAGTTATATACTTTTGTAAGTAACCAAACTGACGCTTGTGAAAAGGAGTCAGCGTAGCAAACCCAAGATACTTACAGACTGTGACTGTAGCTCATGCTTAACCTATGCAAAGGACTTGTGGTTTGAGAATTAGCTGGGATTAATATCCAGTGGACACTCCGTGTGTTTGAAATTGTCAGTAGCATTGCTCGTTACTGGTACTGGAAATGACTAGTTTAATGGTATTTCACTTTCCTGCTAGGCATGTGGTTGGTGCCACCAGATACAAATCAGGTAATAATTTGCTGATCATTTTCAGCAACATTAAGTTTTCTACCTGTAGTTCCCTTTTTTCTTCATCTTTTTGCATCTCCTCTTCTTCAACACAGCTGCTGGTGACAGACACTAGGATTTATGGTCAGTGAGTACTAATGCAATTCAGGACTTGGGAGTTGTAGAACAATACTAGAGGATAATGGGGGGGTTTAAAAAGTCTCTATGATAAACAACCCAATCTCTTAACACTGGTAATTATTACATTGGTAATTATTTCCAAATGAGTAGGGATAGAAGAGAATATTATTTAGCTGCAACCCAAAACTTAGCCATTCAGAGTGAAAATTGTAAGGAACTGAGCCTTTCACAAATTAGAAAAGCAAACCAGTCTTGGGTGTTATCAGACCAGGTATCTTGTGCTTCTCATAAGAAGTGCTTTCTCTGCCATTGCAAATTCTCACAGGAATTTTTAAAACAGAACTTATTTGTGTTTGAAACATACAGTTTTAAACAAAAATGTATCTGAAAAATAGTCAATAGTCATTCCATCATAAAGGCAGGAACAACTCAAGATTCAAACTTGGAACTACTCAAACTTTTGGAAACTCTTTTACCACACCCAAGTCTAGGGTCCTGATGGATGTGGACCTGACTAAAGGAGTTAACTTGTCAGAGACAAACTACTCTTGACTGTGTGTTCTGGGTTCAGTTCTCCTCCCCATCCCCTCTGGGAGCAGGGGATGAAGAAGGGGGAGAGTGCATGAGTGGCTGTGTGGTTCTGAGTTACTGTCTAGGCTTAACCCATGACACTGTGCAATGTACGAAAACAGATTCTGAATTTTGCTTATTTTGGCTGTCACAGCTTTTGTACTAAGTAAAGTTAAATGGAGGCAGAGTCCCTGCTGATTACCAATTCTGCACTTTTTTCACAGTTAGTAGCTGCTTCTGCTAATCATAGCCAAATTCACATGCAAATCAATTCAACAACACAGTTTCTTAAAGTGGGTATTCTAGGAACAGTAAAGCTAAACAGTCAGTTCTTGAAGCATATCATAGCTTTTTTTATTTTTTCTTATCCTAGCAAATAGGATAAGAAAAGACATAGAAATAACTTGGACAAAGTATTAGGGAAATGTATTCCTTTTGTATATATATTTATGAGTATTGAAAGCTAAAAGACTGAGGCAGTAAAGTAGTATCTGTAAGGTTGTTTGGATTTTTTTTAAGGTGGGCTTCAGATGTCTTACAGGGGATGCTAGTTTGGTAGCTTCTCACAGGAGGAAAAGGCAATACGTTTTGGACACACTGAACTACATGTGTAGATGATTATGAGTTCAGTGCTGTGGGTGAAATTGCAGTTAAGACAGCTTGCTTAAGAATAATCTCTCTTAGGGACGTGAATGGGTTTTCTGAATCTTCTTTGATAGCTGCCTCCAGAGGTGTGTGTGGTACCTACCACCTCCCTGAAGCTGACCTGCTTCCATGAGAAACTTGAAGAACAATTGCAAAAACTGTAGCTAATTGTCAGTAACTGATCAGCAAATACTTTTGATTTCTTCTTATCTGGTGATAACATGGAAAGCTTCTCTAGCTCACCAAATAGAGCTTTTGAAAACATGGCTTTGAACTTGCCAGGTACTTCCAAAGAATCTTTCGCCTGCTAATATAATCAACAACTTGATGAAACATTTGCTTCCTATGCAGTTTTTTACTTATTCTCTTGTAGGCATTCAAACTGCAGGTGGCAGCTTTCCTCTCAAGATTTAAATCATTCCCCTTTTTTTTAATAATGACAATAGAATAGGGAAATCTTCAGATTCTGTGGAAAAATCTTCATTACAATGTGCTACCCCCTAAGGTCATGAGGAGACTCCAGACTCCAGAAGAGCTGTGCTTTTTAATAATTGCTATTGTGTATCAACATCATCTCTCAATTTGTTTTGCTGTCTTTTCAGTCTCCTAAATATAGCTGAAAGACCAAAGAATCACAGCTACCCACATATAGAAGTCCAGATGTACCTTGCCATCAGTTTTTGAAAAAGTAACGACTCCTGAGCCTCTATCCTAATTATTTCACTCTGTGTCTCAATAAGAGACTTCATCCTCTCTTTTCAGCATGTAAATAGAAATTATGATTGCTTTTGAATTTTCATTTGTACAGTAGTTAATCACAAAGTTATTTAATGTTCAGCACTGGTGTTCAGCATTTGTTGAACTTTTTTAGCCTTTGGAAATGCTCAGTAGTACCACTTCTGACCCCAGCTCTTAGGTATATAGTGTTTGTAGTCTTATTTAGTATAAGGAACCATCTAGTAATACTAACTGAAAATCATCTTGAATTATTTCACATTGTGTCTAGGCCTCTACATCTATTTTGAATGTATTCTTTAAAGTGCTTATTTTTATAGTTATATGAATCATTATAACAAAAATTTATGTGGTTGGTAGCCCTGAAACATCAACTTTTCCACAGTCTTGCTTTCAAAAGTAATGCAACAGTTTTAGGCTCAGCATTGTTAACTTTTAACAACAATTTTAGGCTCAGTGTTCTTAACTTTTTTTGTAGGTTCAAGTCCTGATGAAATACTGGGTGAAGAGGTCCTATTACTTTTTTTAACAGACATTTTTCATCTGCAAACTTGCTTCAATAACTGGGCATCACAGTAGCCTGTAGGATGTAACTGGGCATCAGAGTAGCCTATAGGATGTGACTGACTTATGGTTACTCTCATGACTGCCATCCTTCTTCGCTTTTGTGTTTTATTTTTCCTTCTTATTGTTAACTCTCCTCCCTCCCCCCCCATTCCTTTGCTTTTAGTCATTATTCTTCTTTCATATTCTTTTTTATCACTGATGTATTTTCTGTACTGTGCTTCAGTTAATCTTTTTTATCTTTTATCTCTCCCTAATGGGCTTGAATTTCCTGACTGAAGTGATCACAACACAACTGGCCCAAAGCTTTCCTCCCTTTGCTCTCACAGCATTTGCTTATGGCAGGAACCTTTCTCTCCTCCCTTAATTGTTGTGAGTGTGGTTCTCACACCTCAGATGGATCCAAAAGAAAAGCAAAATAGAAGTGTTTGCTAGGCTAGGAGACTGATGCCATAGCAGGAACAGAAGCTGTCTGCTAACCTGCTTGATGAGGTGGACTGGTTTGCTTTAGTAAAGGCAACAGATGGATAGGCGTTCTCTCATGGTGAATTAGAAAAATAAGTATTATCTGACAAATATTTGAGGTGATTGCTACTCCAACAGCAGAACAATTCAGAACTCTCTTTATGCCTGTCTCTGTGCCCTTATCTGCTGTAGTTTTCCTTTTGCTAATAATCCATACATATCTCTGCTGTCTCTAAAGCATTTAAAGGGGCTCATACATGAAGCCATTCATACCATTCATGAAGAGTGGCTCCCCAAGACCTACCCATAGACATTCAGTTCAGAGTACAACTAAAGAACAACATGTGTTGCTTTCTTCAGCTTGCTATGCACCTTCTTAATCATGTTTTCCTCACTAATTTGTGGGAAGGAGATTTTTCTCCTGTCTCTATTATTTGCATAGATTTTAATTAAACATATGCTATGATTGGAAGGTGGGTAAAAGGACAGTTGTACTGCCGTCTGAAAAGAGCAAGCTTGCTCGCTTGGCCAGTTTTCCCAAGCTTTCAGAGCTCTAATTAAAATCCACTGAACACATGAGCAATGTTGGCACAGTACTTTGGAAGTGTTTGTTACAACAGTGTCAAAGAGTAGATAAGGTTTTTAGGGGATTAGTGTAAGGTGTTTTGTTTCAGGTGGATTATTTCTAATGAATGGGTCCTCTTTCTTTTCTTCCGCCTAGAAAAAAAGGGCCTTATTTAACCACTTTTTTTTTTTAATTATTTTATTTAGAGGACTTTAAATAGAGAGTAAAATAATTTTTCTATTTACAATCTCTAAGATCTTGTTTAAAAGATTGATCGATGAATCTTCATATTTACATTCCTGATTAAGAATGAAAGCCTTCGAAAGTTTCTGTGAGTCTGTGAAAACCAGAACATGGCTGCACACACTGGAGGCAGTTCTGTGATATCCAAGGAAACCTTATATAAGCTGGTGAATAGAGAAGACTGGAGTGCTTGTTCACTGTGTAACTCTATTCACTTTGTTCATTATGTGAATGAGATGTGAAAAATAATTTCCTTCATCTCCAAGGTATCGCTGTTCTGAAAGGATCTGGAAAATAACAATGATGTTGCCTATGTCCTCGCTTTCAGTGTGGCTTGTCCTGTAAACATGCAGGGAAAGCTTAGTATTTGAATATCAGAAAAAAAAGTTTATAAATCTATTTTACTGGGAGAGTGTAATGAGCCTTTATTGCATATTATATTTTAAGCTGTATCTTTAAGCCTCCAGAACTATCCTGACTAATTAGAGGTATGTGATCAGTGTAATTTTCTTCTGGTAATAAATTGCAATACATATTCATAGTTACATGGATTTCATCTTCTGTGAAATGATCCTTATAAAAACAGTAATAGTTGGTATGTCATTAGAGCATATCAGCAATTAATCCTCAAAATGATCAATGAAGAGAATGTCCTTTTCCCTCTATCTGTGGTTTATTTATGTGTTCCCATTAATTATGCCTAATTTTCTGTTGGCAGTTTTCTTCTTAATGTAATTCAATTTAAGCATATCTTTCCAGAGACTTATTAATAGGTAGGGTCATTTATATTGTGTAGCACAAATATTTTATAATCCACTAATCTTGACAAAAAGGCAATGCCTTCCTCATAAAAAATGTATGAGGAGTAATGGTTCCCTATTAATAACTTATTAGGTCAGATCACACAGTTTGAAGTGTCTATTACACTTTAATTTTATCAGATTTCTTCCTTTGGAACATGCTACTTTATCTTTCATTGAGATTATTTTTAACCCAACAGCTCGATCCTTTGCCAAAACCAGCTTCCTATGGCTGTTGTTTCTGTAGTACTAGCTAAGCAGCCATTTTTATATACAGGGCTTCATGGAAACTGAGTTATGCACGCAACAGTGGGAACTTTTATTACTTTTCCACTTGAATTCTATATTTTCTATAACAATGATATTCTGGTACCACTGCCTACTTCAGCTTTCCTGGTGAGGCAGGATATTGGCTGACCATCACAATTCCCTCTTGCTCATTAACCTCTGTAGATAATGCCCTGTCTGAGCCTAATGAGTGGAAACTTCTTAGCTAGGGTGTATCTCTTATTTCTAAAGGCAAAACTATGGCTCAGCAGGGTCCAAGGGAAAGTCAGGGGAGCTGAAGTGTGAGCAGTGCTTTGGGGACTTTTCATCCTGGTTTGAGAGCGCATCCCTGTGAGCTGCTCTCCTGACATCCACTTCCCTCTGGGACTTGATTTGGGTCCCACAGCTGTCCTGTTCCCAAGCAGAGCTAAGGGGACAGGCTCAGCTGCCTTGGTGACCTGTAAGCCCCTTTAGTCTGGGGATTTGCTATGCTGTCTGGTTCAAATGAGTCAAAACCAGCTTCTTCAAAACAAAACATTATTTATTAATTCACCAAAAGGTACATAGCATGCAAAGGGAAAGGCAGAAGCAATAAAGGTTTGTGCACACATTTTCTCTTTCCTAACATTTAACCGTTCCTTTGCAAGCTTTTGCTAGACCTTGGAGAAGCCAAAGATCATGCATCATTTTCTCTATATTGTTCACTGCCCCCCTTGTCAGGTGAGTCAGGTTTCACCAGCAGCTTCTGACAACTTACTCAAGCCTAAGCTAGATTTAATTGTACTTTTTACAACCTTCTGTAACGCAGCTCTAAATATACATAGTTCATCCCTTCACCTTGTCGCAGGTACTGCCCTGAATATAGCTTTACTGGTTTCCATGTCTCATGTGAAAATGTGTTTCCGGGATATCCTTTTGCTAATTTTAAGGCTGTCTTCTCAGTTTCTGCTTCGTAAGAAAGAATTGCCTCAGAAATTTGAGTTGGATTTTAAACACTTTAAACATGCTCTTTTTTTCTAAAAAGTCTTGCAAATTTCTGGAGGAGTCAGCTGTTCCTGGCAAGAGTAGCTGTGACTGCAAAAGATAAACTCTTCAAGATGTGAAACCTGGAGTCAGTTCAAGCAAGAAAGAATGCTTGCTGTATCCCCTCAGTGCTCACTGTGCACCGTGGTGTGGTGCGGTACTCTTATTGCTTACTCATTGCTACAATTTCTGTAGGAATATCTGGAGATCACAAGTGGAGCAGGAGAGTTACCTGAATTTAATATGGAGTTTTATAACATGGAACACATAAGTATCTGTCAGTGTGGCTGGAGGTATTATTATCTGGATATAGAAACCCTTTTCTGATTATCAAGCCAAAAAGTATGTTGGGAAGAAGTAGAAAATTCTGTAGAATATTGTGCAGCTTCTGCCACTGACATGGACATAATCCATGTTCTAACAAAATTTTATCTAGCATAAAGAAGTTTCTGCGTGCATAAGAAGATATAGAGTTAATCCTGTGTTAAGGAGGTTATTAATTTGGTTTCATGCTCTATAGCTGTGTTCATACAAATCTGGATATGCTACTGGTGTGAATGAAGTAATTTCTGATCTCTGTATTTGCTAGTGGCTGGTATTGTCAGACAGTTCAAATTCACAGAAAAATCTGGATGACTTAATGACACGATGGAAAGGCTGCATTTTTTTTTTTTGAAGCTGGAGCAGAGGATGGAAGCAAATACAATTATAAAATAAAATTGTCTGTTATTAGCTGGAGGAATGAGATATCAGCAACTTGGCAAGTTCGCATCTGGGGAGAAATAGTCCCTTGCAACAGCACAAGCTGCAGCTGACTATCTTGGAATTCAGCTCTTTAGAAAAGAATTTTGGGAAGCATGTGGACTTGTGAGGCTGTCGGGTTGAGAAAAGTGATGCTGCCCAAGAATTTAGCACTTGTGAAGCTGCATTTGGGTTATTGCCACTTTTGGACCTGCCAGTGCAGGAGGTATTTTGAGAAATGGCAGAAGGGGGCCACTGAGCTGGTCAGCGGGCTGGAGCATACAATATACAAGCAGGGGCTGGGAGAACCAAATTCCTTCAGGCTGGAGAAAAGGTGCCAAATGGAAGACCTTGGTGATGTCTACATGAACTTCGTGTGGTTGTAGAGGAGGTGGAGCCAGACTTTTCTCTGAGGTGCACAGTGATGGAACAAGCAGCAGACACAAGTTGCAGCTAGAGAAGTTCCATTTGGATTTAGGTACTAGGAGTCATTGTGTACTGGCACAATTTACTCAGAAGACTGGGAGATCAGTTCAATTTAAAACAGCTGGAAGGGCCTCTGAGCAGCTCTGTCCAGCTCTGAAGAAAGCCCTGCTCCTCTGGCTGATGATGACCTAAATTTTCTCAGAAAAAGAGATGTGGAGCAGGTATGAAAAGACAGCGATATGGCCAGTATATGGAAGTACTTTAACCCAAAATGTCTAATCTTCCTACCTTTTATGTTGATGTCATAACAGTTTTCCCCAACTTCTCCATTCAGACTGCCTGTGCCTGGGGCTCTTTCTGTGTATGCCAGTGCATTTATATGTAGGCTAGCAAAGAGGCTATGCTGAGGGCATAATGGCATCACACAATTTATTAGTGTTAAATTTTCAAATTTCCAGAACTTGTGCTAGGAAGCAGGTGAAGTTGCTGTAACTTACATGAGCAGTATTTAATCAAATTTAGGAGCACACCAGGCTGGGATCATGGTCAGGCAGTAAAATGAAAGGATAAGTAAAACCTACTTCTCACTCTCCCTCTCTTGCTGTCTGGTTAGATCACTGATCTTTAGATACATTTGTGTCAAGATTTTAGTCAGAGATAAATAGTTGATCTCTAGATGATGCTTTGACAAAAAAAAACAAATTCTCTTTTCTCTATCTGGTTAGAGCAGGCCAGATAAAAAAGCCTGCAACTTAGTCCTCAAGCAATGATGTGGGGCAACACTCCTACTGCGTGGCAGGTGGAATAAAAGCCCATTTTTTTCCCCCTGGTGTTTGAAGCATTAGGAGCTGCAGGCTGATGCATTCGGTTTTCTTTTAAACTGGAAGCTGTGATGTAAAAATAAACACTGGTATTTACTGGAAGCTGAAGCCTGCTAAAGTTTTACAGGATTTAGAAAGTTCGCTAATCACTATCAATTAAAAAGGTTGCCTCATTGTTGCATGAATTAATCAGAACCATGCACTCCACTACAGGGCCTTCTCAAAATATTTGTTTTGACAAAGGGTTACCAGATTTAGTTGGAGTGGAATTTATAGTAACATCCAAAGCTTTTAAACTGCTACCATTACAATGGGTTTTCTAAATGTTTTATAATTTTAACATGCTTAGGTAGAGCATGTTACCAGTGTCACAGCTTCTGGTTACTGTAGGATAAGGTCCGAAAGGCAAGAACAGAAAAGCAATACCTAAAAATTTGAATGCCTGGAATGACTGGAAGCACACGACATCCCTGCAAGACTCTCTTACATTAAAGATTATGACCTGGAATGAATACTTTCATTCCACATCACTTTAAGTGAAAGCCACACAGCACTTGCCCTGTATTTTCTTCTTGCAAATGCTTGGATGTGTGGAAGGTCTCCTGGATTGAGACCCTCACAATTATGCCAATGGCAAGGCTTCTGTTAAGTTACGTGTTACCAATCTGTCATTCATCACATGCATAATCTTCAGTATATTTTCAGGAACAGAAGCAATATGCTTTAGTTCCATACAGGCAACAGTGGTTTTCTACAGAGCTCTTCAGTACTATGTATAGCTTCCTTTTCAAAACCAGAACCGCTGGTTTCCATCACTTCTTAAAAACTGTCAAAGGGAGGTGGTCTTTGTGCTTGTTGTAGTGCATCATGTTAAAGCAGAGACAGTGCACAAGGCTTTACAATCTGGTTTAGTAGAAGTCAGAACTGATAGGCTTTTCTTGGAGATTTATTTAAAGCAGTCTTCTGAGGCTGAATGTCATGGGTACCAAAGTAAAAATGGTGCTACTTTTGCTTACAGTGATAAGTGGAGCTGGAGAATCTGAGTACTTCTATTTCCTTCATCTTCTACTGCTACAACTATCATGACCCCTCTGAAATGGTTCTTTGATGAAAATAGAAGTGGTAAAGTCATTCAGCAAAAAAAATAAGGACTGATGTAGATTTCTATTAGAGAACATTCTGGATTGTATCAGATAAAAAGTCATTATAAGCCATTGAATTTAATAATGGAAAGTGCATTTACCTGGTGGAAGCATGTATTAAACACACAAAATCCCACCTTCTAAACATTGCTTAACAGTTTTTAACATTATAGCTTCAGCTAAACCTACAAAAAACCCCTAACAGATAAAGATGAGAGTACATGTAAGAAGAAAGCAACAGCTCTCGTAAGTAATGCTGTGGTACTCAGGGTGAACAGCTTCCATGAAAACTGCATAAGCTGCAACACTTATAAAGACAGGTAGTTAAAGCAGTTTTGCAAATTTTCATGAATCATTTATCTATATAGTTCTCATCATAACAATGAAGAAAAATGAATGATGTTTATCACAATTCTTTTTCCAAAAAAGAATGCATTCACATAAGTACAGTTTTCCAGTGTTCATTTACTGGTGTATAAAAATGGATTTCCTATCCCACATGGCAAAATCACATGGCTCAAAATATACTAAAATCATGGACAAAAATCTTGTGGACTAAAATGTTTTATTTATGACAATACCTATTATTATAGGGACTTGCCAACTTAAATGACTTTTTCAGGACACGATGGAATCAGTTCAAAGTGTCTGTGAGAGAGAGGGAAAGAGAAAGGAAAGGAGAGGAAGAACAAGATCCTCTATACTTCTCCTGGGCAATTAAAGGCTAAGCTGTGTGGGATAAGTGCAATAAAATGGATCTATTATCTCTCCTCACGATAGGAAGGCAAAAATGGAGCCTGGCCCAGGCTACTTATCAATGCACCTGCTGGCTGGCCTTATCAGATAAAAGAGCAGTCACTGAAAAACTGAAGCAGATTATTCTCTTTCTCCCCACGTTCGGCTAGTATAGGCCTAGTATAGGATGTTTCGTATACAGACCTGAAGATGTAGCACCGAGCAATGGGACAAATGTGAATGTGTCTGCATTCTGGAGCCACCTAATGGGATCATGGGGATACGTAAGACTACAGGGATTTACCTAGATTATGCTCTAAGTGGTCTTTGGATTTGATGGTATGTTTGGAATAGGTAACATTTGTTTTAGAAGAAGGAAATACAGAACAAGGCTTGTTTAAGCAGTGTTTTAGGGAAGTATAGCATTCATTTTTCATCTCAAATATATTCACCTGCCCTCAGAAATACAGTCCTATTATGTTATGCTCATAATCATTGTTTAATATGGAGCAATGAAGCATATTATTTTAATGCATACCACTACACTTTAATTTTTTGAAATCAATGTTTAATTCACTACTTAATCCAATTCAAGCAACTATGTCTTGAGCTTCTGCCTTTACAAAATCAATATTTAGCAGGATTTCTGTAATCTGTGCAGTCTATTTACATAAGAAAATGTTATTTTCATGGCTCTGTTTGAAGTAGAAATAGACATAAAAAGTTATCCAACTTTAAAAAAAAAAATGGAGGGAATGAAGTGGGAATAACAGTTTACTTTCTTATTCATGAGCCCTGAAGCAAGCTCTTACACAGTCTCGGCGACGTATCTACTCACTGTGAAAAACTCAGAAACTGCCCAGGTACACTTTCACCTAATGTAAAGAGCAGCTCATAATTATGTTCTTGATCTGTTCACTGCTGTGTGTGAAGGACCATCACACATTCCTGAAGCTGATAAAATTCTTGTGACAAGTTAGAAAAAGTGAGTGAAATTTTTGTTAACATCGTGACTTGACCTTCAGTTAGAGTTCATGGCTGCAGCTTCCAGTAAGTGTGCTAGGCAATTCTTATTTTCCATTAACTCATAGACAGAGTGATGTGTGTGAAAGTTAACATTATTGATACTGCGAGGAAATGATGGCACATTGTTACACTACAAACCGTTTGATTTTAACAAAAATTTCCCATATTCTTCCCCCTCCATATATTCCTAATACAGCTTAATAAAAAATAACGAAGTAGCCAATGCCTTATATTCGTTTCAACTTCAAAATAACAAACAACTCTCAGAAACATCTTGGAATTTCTATGCTTTGCCAGAACAGTGGTCACAGGGAAAAAAATGCCTGTTTCAACCAAGTCTTTAACTGTTGTGTAATTTTGAATGGGAGCTATATGTCCTGGGGCGATAAAATTGTTGGTGAATTTTGGAACTCAAGGATGTGTAACTTGCTGAAATAGTTGATGGTTTATCATAATATTGTGATAATACTACAGTTGTTTCTGCAGCTGCCACAAAGCTACACAAGAAATGAGAATGTTTCAAGAATTTTTCTGATAGAAGCAGCAATATTTTATTTTAAAATAGAAATATTCTGTTAACCATTCCATTTCTGTGCTGGCTTACATCAGACAGTTTTCCCTAAATAACAGAAAGCTCTCTGTAAAGTATCCTTAGCAATGCATGTAGCAAACTTACCTGTCCGGTAACAAACATGAGCTTTTCTTACTTGCATCAGTGTTTCTTCACTTGTGTTACAAGGGCACAAAAGCCTTTTGTGGTAACTGCATCTTTAGCAAGAAAAGTATCAGACGTGAAGCACAAGGTAGAAACCACCTCTTCATGTGCTTTGTAATTAGTTTTTGTAAAGGTGGGGATGGGTTCCGTTTGATCAAATACTCCTCTCTCGTACCTGATCTGTCTAGATTTTCCTTAGTCTTCATTTTTCCGTCAGGATAAATACTCTGTTGCATGATTTCTCTCATTCTCATGTAAGTTACATGAAGTATTGTGGATAGTTTTAAAGGGATTTGGGAATCATTGTTTCAAATAGACATACCCTTAGTTTCTTATGGCTGGAATCTTCCTGTGAATTCAGAATTAATAACATTTACAGTACTTATTGGTTTACAATTATTTCATTATTTTGATTCCATCTCTCCCTTGTTTGTGTGATGAATAAAGAAAATCTGACATGCTACCTGAAGTAAGGCATGGGTGGTCATGCTGAGACATATTGTGGTCTTTTAAACTAGGTAAGATATCTTTGAAAAGTTTCATGCTAGGTATAATCCTGCAAGTGCTTGATGTGGAAGGGTGTGCCTGTTATCATGTCTATAGCCATCTGACTTTGTTAATTCTGCCTCACTGTCAGCATAAAGAAAAGGTTTTATCTTGTTCTGCCTGTGTGGTTTCAGCAGCTGGGATGTGTGTTTTGTAATATGATCAACTTTCCCTTGGCAGTTGTAGGAGTCAGGAATAATTGTAAATTTCTAAATTATGAAAGCCAGGCTTCCAAGTATCCAGGGAATGACACAAGAAAAAAATAGGTCTTATTAGATTTGTGATTGGCATCACTGATACCTAGCTCTTAATTACATGTGTGCGTAGCGAGAGTCTGTACAACTGAGTATTTGGCTTTGAGTGTCCCTGTGTTGGGTTGGAAACCTCCTTTCCGGGCGCTGTACCAAATGTGGACCATGTGATGGCAGCATTGTATTGACCTAGAAGAGCAGGGCTGCTCTCAAAGCGTTTGTGACTCCACGAGAGAATTCTCTCCGTTATTCTTAAAATACCTCTCCCTCCCTCCCACAATCGAGAAAGAGCTCCTTCAATCTGGAAACACATCACGAGCAGATTTAACAGTGAACTATTCTACCCAGTGGAAAGTAATAGAAAGAAATGAAACTATTTGACGTGCCATGAATACAGTGTGGACTTATTACTGAAAAAAAGTTGATAATTTAATGAAAAATATTTTCCCTAGTAATTATAATAATAAGGTGCATGTGGTACATGTGATTTACGAGCACAGAATATCACTGCAGAAACATGT
Source organism: Myiopsitta monachus (assembly GCA_017639245.1). Lineage (NCBI taxonomy): Eukaryota > Metazoa > Chordata > Aves > Psittaciformes > Psittacidae > Myiopsitta > Myiopsitta monachus. Next base: position 46,406,910 of record CM029918.1, read on the forward strand.
ATTCCACTAACAGGCATTTATTAAGTTACAGGTAGGGTTTTTTCACTGTTGAAATAACCACTAATTAATCACTATTTGGATAGACTTTCAAGTGGAAGCATCTGAAATCTCTAAGGGCTTCAGCTTTTCTGACATCTCCAGGGTGTTTTAAGGAGCAGACAGTACTGTTAGCCTTTAACACCTGATGGTGTGGCAAGCAATAGTTTCTTAAAAAATTCAAATTTCAATGATGTTTTCTTGTAAGCAATAAAATAAAATAAAATATTGAATAGCTCCAGTTTATACAATTACACTATGCTTAAAATTAAACAATGTAAAAATCCCTTTCTCTTTCAAACTGGATTAACTCTCAGTTCTCTGAAAAGATCATGCAAGTGCTATCAAATCAACCCAGAAATGCTTTTGCCTACACTCTTACTTTCCTTTGGAGGGAGAGAAGTGTAAAATCAACCCTGAGCTTGCTGGAGAAGAAGAATGTATTGAAATAATGAGTTTGTTCACTATCCTTTGACTTTAGCAACATGTACCTGTGTGAAACCAGTCCTACTTAGTGACCCACACTCTGGGACTGAGAACAGTGATGCTGAGCAGGAGGAGGATTCCGTGGCACCAACTCCACAGTTCATGCCCTCACTTGCTTATAGTCTTGAATACATGGGAAGTCTTGTAGGGCTACACTGAACAGGGATCTACAGGGAATCATCTCAAATTATACAGTACATCAGGTGAACACTATGTTTTTGCAATTGTTCTGTGGAAGTATATGCAAATTAAAACCTACTTGGAGACACATGTAGGGTAATATCGTGTTTGCTGTCAAATGGTTTTATATTCTAGGAAGTTAATGTGTAGTTGATTTATTATAAAAAATATCTTTTTTTTTTTTTTCAAGTAAGGGTCAAAGAAAACATTTTATGTGTCTATAGTTTTTGAAAGGCCTCTTTGAAGCCAGTAGGATTTATCTCCAATAACATTGAAGATAAAGACAGATAAATACTGCTTTTGTGGTCAATGATGTAAATCAGCTGTTAGCCTTAACAGTTCTGCCAAATTACTAGTATGTTTTTACCTGAACAAAGTGGCAGCACTAAAGTATGTGATTAGAAAATATTATTCAACATACTAATGAGTTGTATTCTGTCCCATTACACTCTATGTATTACTTTAGCAAGAGGAAAAGTATAAGTCAAGGTGGAGTCAATAATACCATAGCATTTAATTCTTGAGTTGTATCAACCTATACCTCTCTGGTGTAAGTCCTTCACTGGAGAGTGAATTGGCTGGAGGTTCCTTCTCTATGATCCCATCACAGAATTGCTTTTCATTTTCAAATGGCCAGTCTGAACTGAAGAATGCTGATAAATAAATAAATACCAGGTTAGTGGATAAGGATTGACTGTATGAAAGGGAGTAGAGACTTGGGTTTTTAAGAGGGTAGAAGAGAGATTAATTTTTAGATTTCTGTTTTGAACTAATCCTATGGGGTGTACCAGCAGATATACATTTAAGAATCATTCTAGTCCTAAATGAATTGCCAGTTTCATTGGTATTCTTCGTGCTACAGAGATGAAAAATTAGATTACTGGCTAGAACACAGCAATAAAAGTAAGAAGTGCCTGAGTTTAAATTTCCTATGACTATGTGCCATGTGTGACTGTGGAATAAGCTCACTGTGTGTAAGTTTTTTTACTGTTTACCCACAGGGTGAGATTAATTAACAATACCTGAAATGCCTTTAAAGACCTCATTGCCAATGAAAGCTGTCCAGTGTCTGACTGCTGTTCAAAACTGAACATTGACCATGCTTTTTCACAAGACAATTTTAATTTTTAAAGCAGTTTAAAAACTAATTGTGCATCAAAAGGCTAAAAGCCCTTTTTAATGGCCATTACAGTATGAATTACTGTTATTAATGTGATTGAAAAGTTTGGGTGGTTAGATATTGGGTAACTTGGGAAATATTTCTTAGTAGAGTCATACCATAGTTAAGAACAATATTCCTTGAATTGTCACTTATAATTTTCTAAACAGTCTGAACATCATAATTTACTCTGTAGAAATTGTTCTTCAGTGTGTTCTGGTGTCTGAATCTCCCTTTACTCTTATGATATGGCTCCAGAGACTTCAGTTTTAAATCAGACTAGAGGATGGCACATTGTGGTTTCTCTTATAGTTTTTATAATTTCTATAATTTATGTAATGATGTAATAATAATTTAAAAAATCCATAATTTTATCTGGATTTGCATTTGTGTTTTGTTTTTTTTTTTTTTTTTAGGCTGTTACAATCTTCCTTTTGGCAATGGGTCAGATGTGTGTCGTTAGGAACAGGGTCAGCATTAAGTTGCATTTGATATCACTGTTTCACATCTATCTTCCAAAATCTGATCTAAGATGACATAAAGAGTCACAAAGGTGCTGCAGTCAGTTAAAGCCGTAACTAATATGAATGAGTCACTAAAAATCATATTAAAATTGAAGTACCAGTTCAGAGGAGGGCTCTGCCAGAAGTTTTCTTATTCAAAGCTGGTGTTTTCCCCTGCTTTTTCATGACCATAGTGTAATGTGTTTTGCCTTGGGCTGGCTATTCATCCTGCAAAAAATTTGGTGCTGTTCTTCCATGTGTTTCAGCAATGACTTTCACTCTTAAAAATACCAGATATTGACTAAGACGGATTGGAGGCGAGAGGGAGAGAATTCCAACTCAGAATACACAAGCTGTATTTTGTTATTTTGTCTGGCTAGAGGATATATTTACCTTTTTTTTCTATGTCACACAGTTGTCTTTTTCCTTCCTCTAAACAATGCTCATTTTGTCCTGGGTGAGAATGGCAAGAATGAACCCACTTATTGCTGTCAGCTCAGAAGTTGCTTTTTATTATGGGACAGTAATATATATATATATATTTTTTTTTTAGATGCAGTTTATACTGGATGTTAGAAAAGGAGTAAGGCTGGCCAGCAACTTTCATCTCTCTGTCTAATTGTGTACATTGTTTCTACCCTTAAATAGGTATTTCTGTCCTTGCTGACAAGTAGGGTTTAGAACATGCTTCTGGTATGGCTGATCATTGCCAAACCAGAAAACATGATTCTTTCATTTCCTACTTCTTCCCACTGTAACATAAGGTAATTGAAATCAAAATCCCATGTCCCTCATTTTCCAAAGGAAAACCACACTGAAATATTTCACTTTGTGTGTTGTTGACATGTTCTGGCTGTGTTGAGTCACTGCAGCAAACAGTGAATGATGATGTGTGAAATGAAAAGTCCCTGCCCAGTGCGCAGCAAGAAAACAGCACTATGAAATCCTTGCCCCACTGCACTATTTGATATGAGCTTTTGTCTATGATATATAATGTCCAGATATGCAAGACTGCCTTTTAAACATTCTGTCAGATATTCACCTACATGCTGGGGTTTTACTTGCTTAGGAGATTTATGCAAATTCTTCATCCAAAGCATTGCTTTCAAAAACTTTCCACATATGTTTCACTTCAGGTGAAAAAAGACCTCAAACATCATCTCCACCACCTCCTCCCAAAAGCTCCCTCCCAACAATTTGTCACCGTTGACTTAAAAGTGAATCAATTTCCCACCTACATTTGTTCATTTTCTTTTCAGCTGCCAATTAATTTTTGAGTCTTTAGAGGATATCCTTAAAACAACAGTGGAATCCTTCACATTATCTGGTAATAATTTTATTAATTTAGACTAGATCTTAGTGTATTAGTTTAAAGTATTTGGAAAAGGCAGTTTGTAGTTGGATTTTTGCTACCTAAGTCATTGTCTTTGAAAGTTTGTGTTTGGAAATAAAAATTATAGTATAGTATACATTAAAATTATGCATAGTTATGAAAAACCCTACAAAGTATAAGCCTAACCCCTCAAACTGCTGTAATAGGATATGCAGATGAGCCAATGGTTCTTCACTACATGCTGCAAATTTTACTGGAGTAAAATCCTTCATTTATGTATTCCTCTTAAATCTGCTCTCCGTAACTGACTACTTCCTTGGAAATTGCTGCTTTTACTCTATTGCCTCCACTTCTTGCAGGCTACTGAAGCACTTTTGAAAATGAAAAGAAATAACAAAGGTGCCTAAATAACGTGTGTTACCAAGTATGGGATTCCAAATATTTTGGTCAAATATTGCAAATTACAATGCAGCCTAACTTTATGGGCTGGATGAGGTTTCATAAGCTTTACATGGTCATCATTTTCTGTTATGTTGTTTGTCTTGGACCAGCTACTTTGGCTGCGCAAAAATTTAGTTTAGTTCTTTTCTGTTTTGCAAGAACAGATCCTCTTCTTTCTGGGGGGCCTGTGCAGTGAGACAGGACAGGATCCGGAGGGGAAAATCTGAGACAATTGCCCTGATCCTCAAACTAAATGCTGATGTTGTTAAGGGGGGTTAATCTCTTGTGTAGGACCACAGGATTAATGAGAAATTTAAAATCACAGGTGTCCAGTAGGAGTCTCTTGACTCCTGCTGGCTTTCCTTTTTGGAATTCTGCAAAACTCACCTGCTTCTTTTCAATTTTTTATTTGGTATGATCTCTCACTCGATCTGTTGCCTGAGGTACCTGAAATAGGTGGGAGGAATAAGTCTTGATACAGTTTTCCACTGCCAGAAATATAGAAATAATCTGTTTCTCTGAGTTTTCTGTAAGAAAAAGCAAGCATCTATTTCCTACACTGAATACCTGAATGCCAGTGATTGTTGTTATACACAGTGCTCTAAATTTGGCACTCCAGCATTTCATGTCTGAAGAAAGCATCAAAAATTTTCGCATAAATAGGTTGAACACAGGTAACTGTGAGCTTTAACATCATTGGACTTAAAAGACTTGATAATCTGTTCTGCTTTTGATTTCATGAGACTTTAAAAATAAACACTGCTATCTGTTTTGAACCCAAATCCCTCCGTAGACACTTTTGTTCTAGGTGATTCTTTATTGGAACCATAGGGTACTGAAAATAAGTATGTAACATTTATAAATTGAGGATAGCCCAAAGGAACCCATTGTATGCCACAGAGAAGATAGATGTCTTGAGGCTTCTGACATGCGAAAGCTGATGATAGAATGATCTTTTTTCAAAGTTAGATATATTGACTCTTACATATTCATTGCATTTTGATTAGCAATTTGTTCATTACCATTGCTTTTCAATCTCTTTTGTATGAAAATGTGAAAGCACAGTATTACTAATAGTCATCTTTCACTGTTACACACATGAAAGAGGTAATCCTGAAGTTTGCACAAACCAGTAAAAATATACCATTACCGTAATCTTGTGCAGGCAAATAGAATGAATTAAAGCCATTGATTATGCAAGTTAAAAATCATAGTAATTTCTAGTTAGTGTTTCCATCTCAGAGTTATAAATCCCAGTGTGCTCCAAGCTTATGAACTTTTACTAACTTTTCATGATAAATTTTAAATTATTCTGAATTGAAAAATAAATTGTAATTGAATAATTTTTTGAACAGTGTGCAGTGGGATTGCTGAATTCTAATCAATACTAAGAAGGCTTTCCATCAGGTTCCCTAGAGTACCTGTAGTATAACTAATAAAATTAAATATTGATGTCAAATGTCTTTTACGATGTGCATGGGATTTCTCTCTTCAACAGCATTTTCTCTGGAAAAATGAATCTGTGGTGGTTCCTTGCTAAATGCGGGTGTGTAGACTTCAAGACATAGGCAAATCCTAGATTCTGCTCCCTTATGTCCGTACACTGTTAGATCCAGAGAAGGAAGCTATTTTACTAACTTCAGCACTTAGTTTATCTAAAGAACATGATAAGATGGTAGAAAGATTTGAATATGTGTTTAATTCAGTGCTTGTTTAGCACTCCCTTACCTTTTGCAAAATTAGGATTTGCTTGTTCTTTTACTTCACTATTCAAAGCTTCTTTTATTTCCACTGTAAATTCTAGACTGTACATCAGATTATTTTATGCCTTAAGCTCTGCCCCGTTGTACCATATACTGGAAGTCTTGTGAATATGTACAGTAGTGTAGTAGGCTTTTTCCCCTATTTTTCTTGCTTAAACCTTCTTCTGACAGATGATAGCCCTCTCCCTAGTGTGCATCCAGTCAAAAGGACACAACAGATAGCTATTGACAAAAGCTGATATTGTGAGTTGATTAATCAAAAAATACCTTGATTTATGGCTTTTATGACTCTCTGGAAATTCACTAAAAGCATTGTATGATCCCTTGTATAACTGATTTATGAAGTCTTTCATTCAATATGATGTATTAGGTACATGCTATTGATAGTTGCTAGCATAAAGAAGTACATACCTGTGCTTTCATTCAATATAACAAACTACATATCTAGTAAGTGCAAAAAGGGGTGGAGAAGGCAAAACCTAATTTATTTAGAGAGTAAAGGGTAGTAAATATTTATATTTCAATGTTCGTACTTAGAATGTTTGTTTGTAACTTAGCAAGATAAGACACGTCCTATATTTAAAGTATCAGGAGGTCATACAGATATTGCATTTAATGAATATAATTATCAAGGTTGTTGCTGTGTTGTTTGTCTATCTCAGGCAAAAAATAATATTTCAGCATAAATATTTAGTGAATGCCATTAAATTCTCCAACCACCTGGAAAATACTTATAAAAACTTGATCATATTAACTGTGGCTTAAAATGCTATTCATCTGCATCTTAGCTGGGGACTGGACATGTCCAGGGCAATGGTTTGGTATTCTCAAAACTCACTATCAGGTTCTTCTTTCACCCATCCACTTTTTCAAAAATTAATTAAAGCATCAGCTGTTACTATAAAAGAAAAAACACATTTCTATAGCCCAATGATAAAGTGGTAACCTAGCATTAATTATAAGCCATATAGCAAATTATGAAAAATAGCAATGCCCTGCAGTCTTTATCAAAGCATAACACAACATCCCACAAAGGGATAATATATTATTCCATTTCATCTGACAGACCCCCACCCCTCATCACATCTGACACGTTACAACCTGTCCTATTTCCTTTTTGTCGTCTTCTTTTTAGCAGCTTTTTTCTATTTCTGACTATTGATTCTTTTAGATGTATAACAAATTGCAATCTGGTGGCTCAGTTTGGAGCTTACATCTACTTTCATAGCAATAAACAAGGTAACTTCCGTTCCTTAGTTCCATCTTTTCTCATGAATGAGTTTTACTTAACTGTGCAGATAATGCTTATATATTAAAGTCAGATTAAACCAATATATTAAAACAGGCCACTGATATTTGCTGATTCTAAACTCTTTTTCCCATTTTTCATTGTTTTATATTTTGAATTTGTACTAATTTTAAACCTTGTTCCCATTTGTGACAGATTGATATTTGGGTTTAATAATTATCTTGCTGTGATTGGTGCTGGCAAGTTTCTTTTCAGAAAACAGTGGCCTGTTGGTGCCTTTTGATTTGCCCTGTGCTCAGACTAAGAAAAGGAAATTTGACTGAAAATATCAAACTAAAATTACTCCATTTTTTTTGCATTTCTTGGAAGTCACTCATTTGTTGTTAAAGCACAATTGTGCTCAAGAGCCAGGAGCAACTTGTTTGAACCATCTGGTTATTTGGAAGTCTTTAGAGTACTGGCAAAATCAAATTCAGATAAACGCAAAGCATTCCTTTTTAAAAAAAAACTGAGTATTTGAGGAAAAATAGTCTGATTGCTGGAAAATGTAGACTGGTCTCTTCTCTTGCTGATGTGTTCCTTACTGAGATGAACGGTGGTTGGGAGCCAGTGGTGGTAGCCTTGATGAAAAGGTGTGGGTAAGCATGATGGCAGCATCCAATGACACTTTTACAACCATGTCTTACATGGACTGACAAGTGCAGTATCTGTCTCGTTGCTGTAACTGAAAAATTGTTGGGATCTTGAATTTTTTTTCTTTTTTTTTTTTTTTTTTTTAGAGAATAAAATGAGAAATCCATAAATCTGTAGTTGTGTGGAAGACAACGTAATATAAACTATGTCCTTTTACACTATTTTCCCTCCCTTGTGAAGGATGAATGAGAATCAAATTACCCAAATGTTATTTTCATGCTTTTGGTGAAAAGCATTTTAGAGATGGGGTAATTAGAAAAAACAACACTCTTTCTTGACTTCTGTGTATTTTTGATGATATATATCCCCATTTTTGTTCTGCAGTTCATTGCTGAAGATTTGGACTGAGAGCAAAACCCTATATTTAAAAATGTTCATTTGTAGGAGGATCTTTAGCTACAAAGAAATATATTTATACATCTATTTTTTTCAGTCTGGAAGTTTGCTCAAATTATTATCTTTATCAATGTGTGTATGGAAAATAGTAATTTTGTCATATGTTAGACTCCATAATTCTCAATGACAGTGTTATCGCAGATAACTTAGTTGAGGTAAATATTTCTCAACAAAATCTCCACATTCTGTTATGTTCTATTAAAACTGAGACTTCAGTAGGTTAAAATCTACTGCAATAATCCTGTATAAAAAGATCCATATAACTGAAAACCGCTTGAGCTATGATAATATTCAAATGTCAAAATTTTAGTAATTTTTTCTGCAATATAAAAATTTTAAAGTTAGTTAGACATCTTTTCTATATTTCTATGTGTGACAGCTGTCCTAAAAATATGACCTCAGTAAAAAAACGATAGTGATAATGTTAACTACTGTTTCTAAAGAGATCATTGTGCAAAACACAATCACATGATGTTTCTAAATAGATGCATCCTGCAAAACCAGTTTAACTATGTAAGTTCATGAAAGTGCTGCAACCGTCAAGAATTTTACTGTGTCATCTGAAGTCAGTGTAACGTCTCCTTTGATTTTGGCTCCAAAAATCACAAACTTCCATTTATTCACAAAAGCTGATGAGACGGCCACCATCCCCTTCTAGCTTTGCGCCTGGAAATAACCTGCCACTTGAAAAGATGGTAGTGCCTTGAATTATTTTCAGCCACCTCACCCAGGACAAGCTGAATCAACTGGAGGGAAACTAGTTTTAAAAAGGAGAATAGAAAGAAAGAGACAGCATGAAAAGCAAGGAAGAATGGGGGTATCAGCAGATTGTGATGGGTTTTGGGGGAAGCATTTGTGGTGTTCATGGAGACACAAAAAGCAGAAGAAAGCTAAAGCAATGAAAAGAGACATGAAAAAGAGATGGAAAGGTGGACTGGAAAAAGATCTGAAGAGACAGGAGGGATTAAGGTTTTGTAGAAAGAGACTAGAAGTGCAAATAAGCATGTAGGGGAGAGTAAATGTGTGGTATGTAAGACTAAAAATTTGCTGGGGTAAGCAGCCAGAAGACAGGATGAGAAGGAGCTAAAGATAACTGAGGAGACTGAAATAAATGGGATGATGTTGAAGGAAAACATGCTTGCAGGTAGTTACTATATTTACATGCAGCATACATATTTTTTATTGTCATCATTCTGCTTTACTATAGTAAGTGAAAGTGAAGGGAAATGTGTAGCAGAAAAGGTGGAGGTAGGTTACAGCTAGAGGCTGGGAAGGAACTGGAGAAGAAGATGCAAAATGTGAAAAAAGAGAAATTGAGGGGAAGGTGATAGGTTGAGGAGACTGAGGATGAAGAACAGAATCCAAGGCCTGAGACCAAAGGCAAAGGGGGTAACTTTCAGGAGCAGCAGTGAAGTCTACTTTATGTATACAAACATAAGCTTTAAATATCATCCTGAAATGCAGGTGCATACTTTGCAAGTCAAACGTTATTGTCTATTATAGTTAAAGTATATGCTGAGGAATGTAAAAATTTGAGGTTTTTTGCAGGAAACTCACTATTAGCTGTGAACCATGGTTTTTTTGTGTTTTGTTTTTTTTTTTTTTTTAAATGCTTGGCATTAAATTCCATAGTGGAAAATTTAATTTCCCAGGATCAGAGTAAAACAGAAAACCAGACAGAGAAACAGTACATAACTGTAGTTCACAAGAATGGAGTCATGAGTAAGTATAAAAATAATGTGGTTATTTTAAGATCCAGATAGAGGTTTTGATCATTTCTGTTATAATTGCTTGGAGAGGAAGTGATTTTTTCCCCTCCTGTTTTAGATTTCTAAGTGGTGATGTTTTAAAGGTCTGTGCTGTGCTCTGAAAACCTGCTCTTCCAAGAGCCATGTACTAACTGAGGCAGAGCTGCGGGCTTGTATGTCCAGATCCTCACCTCACATACACAGAAATGAAGCTATACGAATTATACTTCATTGCAAAGGAGTAAAATATCTCCTCTCTGCAGGTCTGGGGTGGGGAAAAATAGGAGATGATTGTGTTTCATATATAGTTTGCCATACATACAAGCTGCCACCTGGAAAGCTAACAGCTTGTAGAGAGTGTTTGTTTTTACTTCACAGCTAGCAGTCGCCTTTGCTCAAATAAGGCCAGAAATGCTCATAATAAGGCACAAATACCCTCCGAGAACTTACTGAAGGATACTCAGTAAATCTTCCAGTCAAGTCTCAGTAACAGCCACAAAAGGTGCTAGCAGATTCCACTTAAACAGGAAGAAAGATAAGTTCTGATACAGCGCTGCTTTCTTAAAAATTCTGAGTGAATAAAGTAGTCTTGAGAGAAAGTTCCCTGTTATGGATTACCTATAAAAAGAATAAAAGAGATGAACACTGAAGGTTTTTTATGGCTGTAAACAAATAATTTGTGAGCACACTGCACTCAGACCACAAATAGAAGCAGGAATTAAAAGTGCCCCTAGCTGACCAGCATATACATATATCATTGGTCTGGTGTAATGAAGATTACCTGATAAAGATCACAATATGACAGTTTTCCTTTTGCATTGGCTGCTGAACAGCCAGAAACTGTTTTCTGCGGCCAGCCAACTATTGATCCAACTCCCTCCTGTCAGTGATGCAGTTAATGGGAATTCCACAGGCAAATAAAAGCTACATTTTGTCTTCATTTTCATCTGAAATATGAGCTGGTCCTTTGTACTCTAGACAGTCATTTATTACTCATTTTCCTTTATTGATGTTTATGAGCTGAAGCATAAAATGATTCTCAAATGTAGTTTAATTGAGGCAGCAGTTGACACTGTGACCATGATTACTGCTGCACCATCAGCTGCATTAAATCCATGAATCAAGTTTTGCTTTTCATTGGTCTTTGAGGCAGCATACGGTAGAAAGTATCCTTAAAATGCAACTGTGCTGTAGCTGGAGAAATATGTCAATTTGTCTTCATAGGGACTGAGGGGGAAAAAAGTGCCCAAAGTCCTTAGCAAATGGCAACAGAGCAGTAAAGTGTTTCTTATTACTTTAAGTTCAAAGCCTGCTACTCAACCCTTTTCCTCCCCCCGATCTTAAAAGTTATTTGTAAAATAGTCTTTCTTAAATGCTTTTTAATATTTTTCTCACTGAATTATGAGCAACAAAATTAATAGAAGGAAGAGCTGCCATACACAGCAAGAGGGGAAGCCAAAGCACTCAATCCATTTGTAAAATGGTAAGGACAATCAATACTGTTGGGAAGTATTTTTTATATGCAGTTATTAACTCATAAGCTACAGTATATCTCATCTCATTTCAACAACAGCTGAGGTCTCCATTTCCCCCTGGAGACCCCTGCAGGTCCCATTATGAGAATCATAAATAATATGTGCTAATGAGATATGAATTGATTATGTTGGAAAAGCTGACATTTTCATCCATCATTCTAAATGATGTTTAACAATGGATTACCAGCCAGTAATTCCTCTGATATGAGATTAAATAAAATAGCAGGCTGTTTCAGCAGGCTAGCTCAAGGAGATGGCAATAAATCTGCTCAATTACTGTATTACCAATCCGTTTTTCACTGCTAAGGATATTATTATTTCATTTAGACTTGTTCATGCATCATAGATTATTTTATTTCAGTCAGTCAATGGGAGAAACTGCAGTATTTTATTCACTGAGCTGCAAAGAACTGGGCTTTGATAGAGTACAGTATGCACAGCTCAGTAGGCCTCAAGTGGATAGAAGAAATGCTACCGAGCTCCTATCAGATCAAAAATACATTGTGAAATCCACATTTCAGAAACTAGCATTTTGTTTTCAACCTAATTTACTTTACTTATCTGAAAAGTCTCAAGTGAAGGATACTGCCTAAAAAGATGATCAATTGAAACAGAATTATTGGATCCTCTAAGATGATTTGTACATCACCTCAGTCCTGTAGTATATTGAGAATTAGATCATTCAGACTATCCTTTGGCGTGGCAAATTAGATTGCAAATAACTGAAATACAAATGGTCCTTTTTTCCCCCTGCCTCATGCTCAGGGGGAAAGGGGAAGAAATAAAAAAAGCATGCAAAGTTATTAACAAAAGCCTATCATAGAGAGTTATTTTCTTTGCCAGCTTGATCTCACAGCCTTGACAAACTCCCCTTCCTTGCAGAAACCTCTAATACCTTGCACTTCATTCATCACTCATGTTCTCCCCAGAATGTTTAGCAGCTATAGCTTATAGTGAATATACTGGCGCATGCCTGCTACCCAACTAAGCCACCTAGGTTTGGTGAATCTTGTAGAGATGTACGGGTTCTACCCATCTATCCCATTCTGCAAATCAGGACAGCAGGGGGCTTGTGGCCAGTGTGTCACTCATGGCGTAAATGACCCCTGTTATTTTGCAAGCTACTTTTCTGTAAAAGAAGAAGAAAAAGTTAGCATAATGTTTCCTCCACTCTAGAAACACCAGGAAGGCCATAGCCTTGCAAAGGCAAGTAGTAATCCATTCCTTGCAAAGAGGAATCTATCAAAACCCAGCTTCTCAGGTTGCCCTCCTCAGAGAGGATGCCCATCAGTTCAGGGCATCCCTCAAAGGAAAATAGCAATAGGGTAGGATTTTCCTCAAAATCAGGAGCAGAAGATCACTTATACTCTAACAGTGAAAACTGTACTGAAGTGCAGTGGTTAGGTGGAGGAGGAGAAATGCCGGATCAGAGTTCCTCATCTAGTTTATCGCTCAGGGATCAGCTAAGAAGTGAAAGCTGCTGAGGTGCAATGGAAAATATCCTCCAGTATTAAGTCTTGTCCCTGACTTCTTGTTTCTCAGACCAGCAGGAAAACTTACCTGATAGACATGATGCAGAATTACGTATGCCTGGAAGTGTAACCCTATGTATAACTTGCAGGGGAGGACTCTTAACTCAGCACTAAGGAAGGCAATATGGGTGTCAGTATGGATAGGTCTTTGAAAAAGTGGTTCTGTTCTTATGATCAGTTAAAAAGGCAAAGAGAACTGCAGGAAATTTTTGGGAAAAGAGTTGAGCTAAATCAGAAGTGTCATTATGTCACTGCGTTTTCTAACACCATCCATTCAAAATGGTTATATTAGAATTAGAGAACAGAACTGGAAAGACAACAGGGATGATAGAAGATGTGGAAGGACTTCTATGCAAAGAATGCTAAATAGAGTAAAACTCTTCAGTTTAGAGAAGACATGTTGAGAGAGGAAAAATATTTAAGTTCTAGAATAGTGGAGAAGTTGGTTTAGTTTTGTCAAAAGATAGGTAATTCAAAGAAATGGCCAAGCAGATAATTTTCAAAGACCAAAATATTTGCCAGATGTTGACTTGGTGACCACATTTTTAATACACTGATGCAAGGTACAGAGGGTATGTGCCTACCTATGGTTGTTATTTAGATACCTGGATGACAGCTGGAATTTTTTGGAATAACTTAGTGGGGTTAATTTTCTAGTGCTGGGAAGTTGAAAAACTGTTTCTGGATTGTTTGATTGGTTGGTTGGCTTAGGTTTTTTTTAATTTTATTAATATAGCTTTGTATTTTAATAACCAGTGCTAGCTTAAGAGAAGGTTAATATCACAAGCTTTATACAGCTTTGGCAACTGGCAGTTTTTCTATCCAGTGGGAAAGACTCATCCCTGTACTCACTTTTTTACTACCGTTGATTTACGATGACACTGACTGCTTATGTGATAACAGTATTAATTATTATGAAAGTGTAGTAATAATTGTGATTTAGGCTGAAGACTACTAGCATTGTAAATCCTCAAAATGTCAAGATGTTTACACTGAAGTCAGGAACATTTCACAAGGCAGTCAATGTCAAGCTGACACTGAAATTTCAGGGATTTTCTGTAAAACCGGGTGTAATTTTTTAGGAGTGGCTTTATTATTTTTCAGTATTAGCCCTATTTATAGTCAATAATGCTATATTTTCAGTCTGTGCACTTTGAAACTCAAACAGAATTATCTGCGAAGAATAAGCAGAATTTCTCCGCATAGGCTTTACTTGGGGATGTGGTTGTTTTTCAACATTATATGGGATGCTGAGGCTGTTTCTGAATAGGAAGAACCTGAGTTTCCACCCATGCAGCCTGATGTTCCCAGTTGTGATGAACATGAGTGACCCCTTGCCCTCCTTTCCACCCTCCTGCTTTTGAGCCTAGGAGAAACACAAAAGGAAATCCAGAGGGTATATTGAGCAGCTGAATGAGTGCCCTGGGAAAACTGCAGCAAACATCTGCAGCACCTTAAAGACAGGGCAAGAAGAGGAGGCACATCTTTGACACTTGCTCACCTTCTCAGGATGGGTATAGTAGTCAGTGAACCCTAAGCAGTTATTTACTTTGAGCCTGTAAGAACTAAAATCTTGTAATTCCTAGCGCACTGTATTGAGGTACTCCCACATATCATGTCTTCCAGTGAGAAACGGGAAATAATTTCTGCCATTAGAAGACTGATTGGGTTTTAAGGTTAAGTGTATAAAAGTACAAATCCTATAATCCAGGACCTCAATTTGCATAATGGGATGTATTATGGCACAGGTGGAGTTTAAAAAGTTAATGGCATAACACGACATACTGAATCTCAAGCCATATTACAAAGTTCCTATATATTTTCACTGAGAGCTCTCTCTTATTTATAGTGTGAAAGCAGGTGACATGCTGGAATGCATAAGTGTACATAAATATGATATGTACTTTCATCTGTTCTGCAAGACGATTCTCCAGGCTAACTGCATATGAACTAATTAGTCCCTCAAATCTGAGAGCTTTTGTGAAGCCTGCACTAACGCAGGCAATCAAGCTGAAAATTAGGATATTTAGTTATGACACATATGTGAGCATATTGAATTGTGAGTTTTATTTTTAGTCATCCAGAGCTGAGCTGACCCCTATGCATTTTGCAACTGAAGGCCTGGGTAGCATTTGAATACAGCAATTACAGCACAGAACTAGAGGCAGCATTTACCTGTCTCTAAAATCACTGAATTCCTAAATTGCTTTAACATGCTGTTTAAAGCATGTCTGAAACAATGCCATGGAATCCAATTTGTTAGGAAGTTGTTGCCAGTGGGTGCCAAAAAGCTAATATGCATACAATGTGAGGACGTAAAACAAGATCAAATTACAGAGTTACTGGAGATTAAACCCAAATCCAATAATTTCATAGGGTTTGTAAATGATCCTGGTGACTATGAACTATACTTTAGATGACAGAATTTGAATATTTAAGTATTTTGCAGCTGCTTTGACAATAGCTGTATTTATAGGATGATAAATGCTATTTCTTATTATAGTTTAAACTGTAGATGGAATTACAGACACTGAGTGTCCCCCAGGTCGGTTACAAACCAAGTTTTCTCATAGTTTTAACATGGATTTTATTTTCAGGGAAACATCCCATTGAGCTTCTGAGTTCTTTCTCCTCTCCAGTGTTGACAAGCGTGAGATATTAACTTTAACAGCCAAAAGCCTCAGCACTGGCATTTGCTTAGTAAGAATGGGAGTGTTTCTACTGAAACAGACGGGTCCTCACTGCTGGTATGGGAACCCCAGGTACTGCACCAATGTAAAGGTTCAAAGGCAAATCTTGGGTCTTGTGCAGGTTGTAACAATGATACTGCTGCTTTTCCTCAGTGTTTATTCATAGCTGTATAATGCTTACCAATTCATGCTCTCTCACAATCATTTCAAATGCTTTCAGGACTTTGTAGATCAAGACATACAAGTCCTGAATACAAAAAACTGGATTCAGTGGCACACACACGTTTTATTTTTTTGCCTTTATCTTCTTCCAGTTCTTATGCTTGAAAACACCAGGTCATCTACACTGATGCATGGCCAGAATTTCAAAGTGATTTTCGTTTACCCACCTCTGTTTTTGTGCCAATGATTCATTACTCTCTGGAGTGACAAAAGGAAGTTTTCCATTTTTCTCTATATCTCTTTAGCTTTATTGTCCTAAAAACAAGATGTGCCTGCTCAAGTCCACTGAACCCTCCACCCTACCTCTGAGAACTCTTCTACTCAAGGAGCATGTCTGTCTCCCCTTTCTGGTTGTTTTTCCCTGCAGCAGCAGGAGCAGGGATAGCTGTATTACAGATGTTGCTGTGCCACCTCCTTCTACTGGTGCTAGCTTCTAGGTGCAGAGGGAGCTGCAAGGACGCAGTGGTACCTCCTCCAACCCATTTGCATGCAAAAGCAGCATAAGAAAGTGTGAAGGGAAATTGCTTGCAGCAGATATTTGTCCCTGGACTGCTCATTACAAACAGAAGCACTCAAAAGCCCTGAACTTTGAAGTGGGGAAAGCTAGTTTTCACAAACAGCGCTCTTAAGCTTTTACCACCTCTCTTCTTTGCTTCCAGATGACAGCAGTTCGCTAGGGTTGTCCTGTTAGATAAAGGAGTTAATGAATTTTGGAGAATTTCAGCAGTAAGATTTTTGGGAATGCACTCCAGATTAAAAAATTGACTCTAGCTGAGCAGACCTTTCACTGAACAAATGGTTCCTGTGGATTGGAGGTCAGACTGTCCTGACACTTCTCTTTTAAATTTGCATATTATGAATGTGTTAGAAGTCTGTATTAAATAACATTAAGTTCTTTAGTTCTTCCAATAAAAACCTTTGTACTTGAGCAATAACAGGCATTACTAGGTAAGGGATAAGGGAATCCTACAACAAAATTAAAGATTATGTTAGAAAGAAGAAAATCCAGATTTACTGCACAATCCCTAAAATAATATTCACAGTTCAATGATAATTCTCAGCTAGCACAGCCATCAATACCAGGGTTACAATAAAATAGCTGGAGAACACATGCAGAAATAAACTTATTCGAACAGAGAGAGTAATCTGTGAACATATTCTGTCCTCCAGTCCCACAGCAGTTTCATTTGTGGATCATTTGCTTGCTTGCTTGCCTGCTTGCCTGCTTTCTTTTACATTGTTTGTTCAGAAGTGCGGAGTTGGGATAGAGGTCAAAGATCACATTTCTTTCCATACTGAAAGCATTTCGTAGCTGGAACTGAGTGAAAAATGTGCAAAATACATGGTTAAAATTTTCTCGTTATGTCAAGGATGCTATTTTTTTAATAAAAAATGGATTTGTTGTATAAACTGAGATTTGAAAGAATCTTGAAGACATCATCAGGTTGAAGCCGTATCAGATTATTTATTTTGGCTTTATTTTGTAAGAAATCACCAAAAGGTTGTTTGGATCCTAAATCTCTTTGGGTGACGTGATCATGATAGTAGTTATTAACTTGTTCAGGTGCTAACTGAACCCAATTATTTTTGTTTAACCAAGTTAGAATGCTGAAAGAGAAGCCTTTTATAATCAGCAAAAAGTTTCTGCAAGACTGCTTAATAGGATCATTTTTTTTATTTGGATATATGTAAAACAGCAGTGTGAGGATTGATTCTCCATCTTCCTTTCCTTTTCCTGACAGAACAGTAGCATGTATGACAGCCAACACGAGTATTTGATGCTGCTGTAAACTCATGCCTTCCCCTCACACCTGTTTCTGTAAACATGTGAATAGTCGTTCTCCTGTGCCTTGTGCTCAGCCAGCCTTGCTTTTCTTGGAGACTGGCCAGCAGTTAATGGGAAGGCAGTGTGTGTGCAAGCATGTGCACTGTGTGCCCCCGGCTAACCCCAACGCTACAGCTGATGGCCTGGCATCCTCCCCTTTGGGCGTCCAGGGAGGTATTGTATTTTCCTCCTGTGAGGCAAGATTTCATTTGGTATTTTCAGTGGGTGGCATAAGTCCCACAAGTATCACAGATACAGGGCATTTGGTAGTGTTATCATCATAACAAAGCCAATACCCTATCACTTTTGGACCCAGGAAAGTTTCAATTGCTTGGTATTCTTCTCAAAATCCTGAAAGAGAGAAAAAAATTCCATTTGTTCCATCTAGATAGTATTGCTGGTTCTACTTTCCTTCCATTACTTCAAGTTTATAGAATGAAACACTGAAAAAAAGGCTAATTTAAGAGAAAATCCACCCTAAAAAGTAAAAAATCAATCTCTCTTGGGCAAAGAGAGCCCAGGGGAATTGAATACCAGGATTCATGGGTATTTTGCTTCTAGTTTTTGATGCATGTTCTGATGAAAAAGATCAATGGCTTTCTCTTGGGGAGAAAAGGTCTGAATAGGCAGAAGTTTGTTATGTCTGTTTATCTAATGGCAAACAGTACAGAAGTCAGCAATGATCACCTTTTCCTTGACAACAGGTGACAAGTAGGCCATTGTACCACAGCACTACCATTGTTTAACTCCTTCTGAAGGCAATTTATAGAAGGCAGAACAAAAACATAGAATAATATATTTTCTGCTGAATCAACCCAAATTTGACCCAGGAAGCTCTAATAAAATACTATTTTTGAAGTCCTAATGAGTAATTGAATAGTTGTGATTAAAAATGTGCTTTCATTTAAAAGGTCCAAAAAGACTGGGCGTTCTACTTGTCATCTTTGGTCTTGGATACTTTTCTGACTCATTAATGGTTCTCAGAAATTATATGAGAATGCCAAAAACCTATCCACTATTTGGTTGCACATAGATGTGGTGAATAAATAAGCCACCATATTCTATTTGTGAGAGCATTACCGTAACTATCACCTAAAACTGTGTAGTGGTGATGTTTAAAACTTAAACATACTAAGGACCCACATGAATTCTGGGGGGGGAAAGGTATCAAGAAATCTATGCAGTACTTGGTACCTGTTGCTAGATCTGCCTTTGGTGTAAGTTAATCCCCAGCACCAGTGTCCCAAGCACATTGTCACTGCTGCTGCTCTTGACTCCACTCTATTGCAAGTTGCTAATAGAGACACATCCTGTCAATACATTGCTTCTAGGCCAAATCCTTGAAAGTAGCACTGCTCAATAAATCTTACATTGCTAGCAGCTTTTTCTTGGAACCTGGTGTTTTAATGATTTTTTTATTACTACAATAAGCAAATTAAAGATGGTCAGTCAGTCCCACATTTCTTAAATGTTGAGAAAGATACCAAAAATCTAAGTTCATATCCATGGTTAAGAAAGTTGATTGTAGTATTTCTAAGTCTAGTCAAAAGTTACCAGACTGACCTTTACAGCTATTGAATCTCACTGATATGGGATGACTACAACAAACACTTACTTAGACCAGAAATACTGTAGATGATAGTCACTGCAGGGTTAAAAGAAATCCACTTAAAGCTCCAGAGGAGACTTCCTCTTCATTAAATAGCTACCCTGATTTCAGAGTAGATGCAAAAGGAAACTAGCTTACTAGTTGAACAGATCTCTGCTAACTAAAGTACTGTATGGTAAATAGGACTGATTGGGAGGATTTACCTTAAGGGTGGTGAATCATCCTGTTCCAACTGAGCTGTCTTGAACTTCCTATCATGTCCTCCCCTTCAGTATGATAAATAATGATCACACAAATTTGCACAGAAATTCAAATAATTTGATAACCTTCAGTTTATCATAGGTGCTGGCTACAACTACACAGGGCTTTTATTTTGTTGTGCAGCTGTCACAGACACGGATAGAAAGAGCACAGCCTACAGGTTAGGAGTTTTTCCTCAAAGTTGGAGTTATCTCTTAAGAAAGCATGTTGCTCACAGAGTTCTACTTAGATTTGGGAGAAGACCTTTGCTGAAACTCTCTTTCCAGCCTGCACAAGAGAGGGCAAAGTGAGAACCTAAAGCTGCAGAGGCTGTCGGTGAGGGACTGATTCCTAGCTGAGGCCTCTAGGTACAGTATGTATTAAGGCTAGTAGCTGGAGACTGAAAAGATGCTTCAGAGCTCTTGTAGAAGAGGAGGTGCTAAAAGCTTTTGTGTAAATTATACATGTAAACGCATAATCAAGGGAAGAAAACAACAAAAAGGAAATAGATTGAGGAATTAGGAAATTCATATCAATTTAGCAGTAAGTGCTGCATAAAAGAGGTAGAAAGGGAGAAGCAAATTTCATTGGTCTTGTCATTCAAAAGGGAAATAGAGCTTCTGTAATGAGGAAGTGGTGTGTCCTGTGTTGGCTGCATGGCAGTGCAAGGCCTTTCACTCTGCTGCCAACTGCTGGGGGTTTGCAGGGAGTTTAAACGAAGAAAGGGTGGGCTAAAAGCAGCGAAGCCCTCATCTCACCTTGAGCACTCCTGACCTCTGTGACGGGATTGAGCACCGTGCCTTCCTTTCCTCCTATGAGGCTATCTTGTAATCCAAGAGTACCATAATGGAATGATCCTAGTCAGAATAGCAAAGTAATGAGTTCTTATTGAACTCCCAAACACAGTCTGGCACCCAAACTAGTTATTTAGTGGATGTGCATAGCTCAAAAGAGGGGTGGGGCTATACAATTCTGTCTCTAGTGGCAGTACCTAGAAAAATTGCCATTCTAAAAAATTGTTTAACATAAATGAGAAATAACCTACTCAGCCACAAAGCTATATTTCCTTTACAGAATATATTTGAAATTTATACCCTGTTTATCTCTCTCTAGTGATAAAGTTTCATCAAATAAAAACATCCTTTTCCCAAAATACAATTACTTGAGACATAGGTACTAGGACCCATGCATAATTTATTGAATTAACTTCAAAAGACTCAAAAGGGAACACTCATTGGTAAATCAAGTTCCCACCTTGACAAATTTGGAAAGCACTGTCATCTATAAGCACTGAAATTATCATTATCACTTCCTGTAAGTTAACATGCTATATCTAAACCAGTAAATTGGTCGTTCATTCTATATGCTAATTTCACAGTGAGAGTGGATGCAGATGGAAGAGCCTCAGAGATCAGAACTATGCAAGTACTGAAATTGCTTATCTTGCTTATTTTATTTGTTTGATCCCCTTAAGCTGTTTGACCTTTCATTTAATTCTGTGGTGGGAACCTTTTTCCCTGTGTTACCTTAGTAATCAGCATTTTCTGATTTGAATAACAATGTCAGTTCAGCATTGTGAAGAATTGCATACAACTATTCACTTGTCCATTGCAAAGTCTTTTCCTATGATTCACACCAAAGTGTGATAATTAATCTGTTTTAGTCAGCTCTAGGAATATATCGTCAAACCTGGGAAAACATAAAAGAGCAAATAGATGACAATCTAGCCTTCAGCTCATTTTTATGGAGATGGAAGTGGACCATAGCAAAGGTCAGATTCAAGGTCAAGATGGAAGCCATTGAAGAGGGTCTGATAGGGCTGGTTCTTCCTGCAGGTCCATTCAATCTAACCAGCCAGGTATATAAATAGAGTGCTTCAGCTGCTGGCCCAACTGGCCTCTTCACAGTGCAATCAACAGACAAGCACAACCAATTTACTGCTGAGATCATTTCAGAGATACGCTACAAAATGCACAACATAAGTACAGAGTTAAACTGAAAAAACTTTGGCTATAAAAATATTATCTAGTTTTTTTAGGCAATCACTGTCTAAAATTAATGGCTACTTATAAAGATTAGTTTATACATTAAATAGTAATTTAATATCTTGTTAGGTCAGACTTCTAATTATTATCTGTTTTAACTTTATATATGTTTCATAACTAGATTTGTAGGTGTTTAATTTTATCCAGCAACTTGAGATGGTACAAATTAATTGCAGACTGCTAATCTAGTAGTGATTTGAGCTGGGATTTTTTTTTACACTACCTATTTTATTGCATTAATGGTCAAATCCTGCTGCTACCAAAATTAATAGGAAAATCTCCCACTGATTTCAGTGAATTCAGGTTTTAACCCAAATTGTAAATAGTACCTACTCAATTTTCCTCTAAAAAGGTCAATGTAGTGAATCATAGAGTAACACCAACAAAAATCTCATTCAATAGCAATATGAATATTATACATTATAACTTCAGTTTCTGACTTGTAAGGATAATGCTGCCAAGCTGGTTTTGTTTTTTTTTTTAACTAAAATAGAGGGGAAATGAGTTATTCAAAATGACACAGTCTGATCTAGTCAAGGTCATGCTGCACTATGTGGAAATAAGTGTTCAAAACAATATGCACTGTGTTAAGAAGGAAAGTTATAATGACAATATTATCTGAAGTTAAAGCTCCTAATGCTGCAGGTGTTAGGTAAGTTCAATAATTGTTGCTGTGCTTAACTGTGCCATATAATTAATAATCTATTGGTATTTCCAAGCTTTTTCTGAGCTTTAGTGTATGGCATTCAAAACTGGAGCAATAAGTTATCTTGCAGGTGTATTTTCAAAACAAATATATTCATTGAATTTTTAAAGTAGTTTAAATCCATCATTTATGATTAGACAGGAACAAACCTTCCTGAGATTCTGAGCCTTTTTTTTTCCATCATTTGAATTTTCTCTTAGTATTCATCTGACCGTGTATTTGGAAATGCCTATGTATGAACACCCAATAAAATAAGGAACGGCTTTGTATAATTTCCCCTGCTGCTAATGCTGAATGAGTCATCATCAGACATTGCTTTTCCTATTTTCAGGTCTAGCAAAATGCTTACTTTTGAGGCAACATTTTTTTTGACCATAAATGCTGGCAGGGGGGTTGGAACTAGATGATCTTAAGGTCCTTTCCAACCCTAACTATTCTATGATTCTATGATTCTATTTCTATTTTTCTGTACATATACTAGTACATTTGGAGAATTTCCTGTGTATTCCTAGTTACAGTAGGTTATTGTCATTTTTCTGTAGAGATAATATTTTTTGTAATTGCCTAGAACACTTAAATGACATCTTCAGTGGGTTCAAATGGTGGGATTTTATGTTTGTTACCTAAGATTAAGACTGAATATATACTCTGTCTGATACAAGAATTCTGTTCTGTCTTACATAGGTTCAAATTCTATTCTCATTTAGGTGTATCTGAGCTCCCTCCAGTAGTGCATTAAGCCATCTGACTTAACATCTATCACATGTAGTTCAGGCCCTCTCTCATCTCCACCCCAGGGAGAGAACTGTGTGCCTAGTGGTGTGTTTTGTTTTTATTTTAAATGTCCAAGGAAAGTAGGTAGTGTTAATGGCATCAGACATCCATTTCCTTGCAATTAGCTGTCTGTGTTGTCACAATGCCCCTGCTGCCTTTAAATGCTGTGGGCAAGGAAAGAGAAAGAGAACGTGTTCATCAAATTTCATTCCAGTCCCATTTGACTCCCCCCCCTCCCCTTTCTTTTTTTTAATTTAGAGACATACTCTAGAGCTGCATGTAATTTTAAATTTTTTTTTTGAGAAAAAGTTTTATTCAAAAAAGCAGATTCATGTTGTCTAGGATATTTTGGAAATTAGTGTTGAACTGTTTTTGATTTTTAAAAAATTGATGAAGAATAGCCTTTATGTTGTCAATAAAATGTTTTTCTATTTACAACAGCAGTTTTGTGAGGCAAGAGAGAACAGTGTGACTCCTGCAATTTTCTGCCATTTAGGAGTCTTGTAGATTCAGTGGGATTTGGCTCAGTCATGCAAAGGGTCCCCTTTTTCCACTCAGTGTGATGAGTTTCAGAGTTACCTCTTTCTGCTGTCTTCTTTCAGTAATGCTTTTGTCCATGCTATAATTAACTAAAGATTCTTGTAACTGATTTGAAATTTAATTCTTTACCATATTACTTGTCTCATTGTTTCAATGTGTATTTTTACCTTCTGCACTTGTAACTCTGGCCTTTGCAGAGCACGTATCCCAGATAGATAGATAGGCACATGTGATTTAACTTACTGAGCTGCCAGGAAGTCTCAGCAATGACCCAGTCTGTGATCTCATTCTTTTAGGTACAGAGTGCTTTCTGAAACCTGTTGAGGGCTCTGCATTGGCAAATAGCTCAGATGTACAGAGAGCACTCTTCAACACCCTGTCAGTTTCTAAAAGGTTTAAACCCTTGGCAGTGTTTTTGTACAAATATATATATTATCTTTCTTTCTTGATTATATGGAAGTTCTTTGTAAAAAGCATTTTGATTGTATCAAAGTGTAGCTATCATAATTGTATACAAGAACTGGGGGGGGAGGGGGCAGCATATAATGATAGATATTTTTCATCATGGAAGAGCTGTAATCATCACAGTATGTACTTCCTCTCAGCCATGCAGCATGTGGAAGCTTACTGTGTAAATCCTGAGATGGTGTATTAAAAGGAAATATTTAGGGATGTAGCAGTTGATGAAAAATAAATTGGGAGTATGCTGAGTTAACAAAGGAGTGACTCGCAGATCCTTTAACTGTGACATGTCTTTGAAGAAAGCTGCCACCAAGCAACCTGTCAGCCAGAAATGTAAATAAAGCTTTATAATCTGTGATCTGTAAACAAAGGCTGTGTCTAACCCGGGACCCTGAGTACATCTGAGTTTCTGAGTCTCCCTGTCCCTCCTAGCTGCACCCCACTCGTATTCAGGAGGCTCTAAGTATGCAGCAACCACTTGCTTCTGGTGTCTTGGAAGAAGATTTCAGATGTGAGAGAAGAGGTGCAATGTCCTTTCCGGCCAGCCTTTTGTGCCTGGGCAGCACAGTGATCCAAATGCTTCAACCTCTCAGGACTTTTCTTTTAAATGAGGCCATAGGTGGTCATCAGCCTGCCATGCTTTGGGTTTTGTGGAGGGCACCTGTGGCAACTCCTCATGTTAGCCTGTTTAAAGATCCTGTTCTGGTTCCCTAATTCCTGGTGCTGTGTGTTTCAGAGGATAGGGACAGAAGTCTGGTTTTCCGTCTCACAAATGAAATGGAACAGGAAAAGCAAGGGTTTCCACAGCTTGGATAGGGCATGAAGGCCAGAAAATACTTCATATAGACACTTTTTACTGAGTTATTCTTTGGTTCTGGCATGCTCTGGGCATCACGTGTTTTGGCAATATCATATGCAGGCCTCAAGAAGGGCAGGGCTGAGGTGCAAGATTAAAAAGATTAATCTTCCTATCCTTAAGGTGTCCACTGCAAGTGACTGCTATACCAGCATGTCATGGTTTAAGCCCCCCACCCATGCAGTTTTCTCCCTCCCTCCCCCTCTTTCTTCCCCCAGTCCCGGGGGGATGGGGAGAAGAATCAAAAGAATTCAACTCGCACAGGTTGAGATAAGAACAGTTTAGTAACTAAGGTATAACACAAATCACTGCTGCTACCACCAGTAATAATACAAGAGAAATACAAGGAAAAAGAATATAACTGCTCACCAAGCCCGACCCAGCCAGTGCACCCCCCAGCAACGAACCCCCCAATCCCAAAAACCTGACTATGCCATGCACCCCCAGTCCACCACCACACCCTTCCGGGTCTCTGTTCTCCGTCTTCACATCCTGGACATGACGTGCTGTGGTATGGAATAACCTCTTTTTGGTCAGTTTGTGTCAGGTGTCTGTCTCTGCTTCCTCCCGGCTCCCCTCCTCCCTGGCATAGCATGAGGCTCAGAAAGTCCTTGGTCAGACCAAAACATTGCCAAGCAGTAACTGAAAACACTGGTGTTATCAGAGCTGCTCCCAGGCCCAAAATCAAAACCACAGTGCTGCAACAGCTACCAAGAAGGAGAACTACCAAGAAGAAGCTACTGCTGAACCCACAACACAGCACCACAGCATTACAGCAGTTATAAGTGGACGCATGAATCGCAAAATGCCTGGTACTGAGACAAAGGGGGGGGTAAAAAATTACAAAATGAAATATATAAGCCTTTAGAATCAATTTTAAGTTTGATGGCTTTGTAACAGTAGTAATGGAAAATTACTGAGATGCATGATATACAGAGAAAAAATATAAAGTACAGCTAGAGAACATGCTGAGAATCCTTGTATAAGATAAACTGCTGTAGTTGACGTAGTTTAGGCCTTTATGACCTTAGTACAAAATGAGTGTAAGAAAAACAGGCTGGAAGAACAGGATGTAAAGATAGGGAGTATCTGGAAAGGCAGGGGCCCAGGACAGGCTGCAGTTTAACTGATAAGCAGGAGGATGGGATGATTACTATGTCTGTGGTGCTAACGAACCAGTTAAGCTGGTATAAGCATCTGCTGTGCATGCTTCAAAGGCTGACTGCAGTGATGAAGATTGTTGGAAGAAGTAAACGACCCTCAGAGACCACCACCACATTTTTTGTATGCATGCGGGGAACTTTCTGGAAAATGAGATAATCCATATGTAGCCTCATGAATATGTATGTATGCTCTGTAGCTGTATAAGGACTGCTTGTGTAGCAATAGGTGGACACACGCTAGGAGGAGCTATCCCCCGTGTCTCCCGGCGCTCGTAATAAAGAATACCTGCTTGTCAACTAGAAACTTTGTTGGCAAATTTGTTCCTGGAGTTTTCTCCGAATCAGTACCAAGAAGACTGAATTATTATGGCAAAGCTACTGACATGCTCCAGCCCATGGTGCTGTGTGTTCCCTGGCCCTATCTGAACTGCTGTGCTTCTGCCTCTGCTCATCCATCATTCTTCCTTCTTCAAATGGGAGTATCACAGCTTGGGTGGCATCTGTTATCCAACTGTGGGGAGATGGGACCCTTCCTGTGCTATTAGGAGCTAGTCCTCCTTCTTTTGCCTGCAAAGTTGAAGCAGGACAACAGTGCTCCCAGCTGGAGAGTCCTGTCAAATTAGACTGGAAATTTTGGTAGTGCTAGGAGGAAGAGTAAGGATTGCTAGTCCTCTGGTTCCTCCCTGGCTTGGACTTCAGCACAGTAGCTGAGGTACTACTCACTACGAAGCTTCAGATTTCAGAAGAAGGGTGAAGTTATCTATGGATGTATTTTGTGCAATCCAAACTTGATGTACATTGGTTAGCTCTGGGAGTAAATACCAAAGAAACCTATCTGGAAATAGGGCAGAGGAACACCTCTTTCTCAGATCCTGTCTGGTTTTAGATTGTGTATGCCAGGGCTTCCTAAACTGAGATCCTTCTTTAGGCTTTTAAATCCTGTTAAGGAAATGGATATGATGTTATGATGACAAATAGTGTGGACTAGTATCTGTGGAGTGAAACAGTTTGTGCTAAGGACTTCTTGTCTGTACTACACACATCTGACAAAGTCCCTGAAATCCTGTTTGCACTGAGACTGCATCAGGTGCCCTCTTTGAGCATGTTTTCTAGCTTAGTTTTATCTGAAAGAGTCTGTGCTCATGTGTTCAGGGAGTTCTCTGGGATGCAGGCAGATGCAGGGTGAGGAGGCAGTCAGGAGGTTTGGTTCAAAAGCACATTCCTCACCTGAGCTCTCAGATGCACTCTGCACAAGTACATATACGAGCAAGCACTGCTAAATTTGCAGAAGTATCTAACCAGCATAAGCATATAATCTCACAAATTCCAATGGCAGTCACACAGCCAATGTGTGCAGGTAATTCAAGCACAGTGATAATTTTGGAAAATTAGGCCATAATTCCCCGCGTGTAATTTGTGGTGGAGCCAGAGTTTGAGCTCAGTTCATCTTGATCCGATATTTGAATTTAGCCACAAGAATATCTTCAATTACTTGGTTTTCAGTCTTGAGCCTTACAACCTGGATTTGAGCAAATTTCCCAGAAAATTACTATTTTTTAATTTTATTATGCCTTTATTTTTGTTTCCAATGAAATTTTTGCATTTTGCCTTTTGCCATTCCATGGTTAAATTAGTTCTTCAAAAAAGATAAAGTATTACACAATATAGTTATGACTTTTTTTCCAATCTCCTATTGAGCCATTTGCTGAATTTTCTGATATGGATTCCCTCCTTTTTTGACAGTGTTATGCTTAGTAGAGTCTTAGGTTTCCTAATCAGCAGTGGGAGAATTAGACTGAAGGACAATAAGAAGCTTGCAGCTAAGATTGCAATTACATGATTAGATTTTTAGCAACTGGATGTTTTCTTCAAAGACTGACAAAGAAGGTCTAAATTTGGATTTTTGTGGTTTTAGTACTTTGTGGCTTGGCTTTTAAATCATTCAAACTTAAATACATGCAGTCTGGTATGTGCATGCACTTCTAATTACCAAAAAGGGTTTATATTGGCTAATGTTTGGATGCAATCGACTTGAAATATCTAGGTACAATTCATGCCAATAGTGGCTGTAGGAAAAAAAAAGCAAACAGAACTTTTTTTTTGCTGTGACAAGATCTATTCTATTTACTTGTTTGGACAGAGCAAGAAATATGGTGTTACAAATATATTTTTTAGAAAGAGAAAGTCTGGCTTCAGACTTTGCTCATGCTAATAATATTTAGTTGTGAAATCCCAAACCTCTTTTAATGACTGGCAGAATAATAACAAGATATTGTTATTAAGAACTTTCTATAATTGTAATGTAGCACTTATTTTGAGGCATTCAGAAGTTAGGACTGATGCTTAGTACTGGAAGGTACTGTGTTTTGTTTGGCAGGGAACTACATATTTCAGCTATATTTTTCCACTTATGATTTTTTCTGCCATTATCAGAAAATTCACAGAAGGAATACAGACCCAGATCCATTAGGGTGTTTGAACATATGTAGATAACCAAGTGTTGTAAATGATCCTTGATCATCTAAGATTCACTTTGATTCAAGACCTCATAGAAGAAGTTAAAGTTACACAATACCTTGTTGTGGTGAGGCAGTGGAAGAGAGACAAGGAGAAATGTTTTGAGTAAAAAATGAGGCAACAGAAGATGAGTTGTTTGAGCCTTCACGAAGTGCAATGCCATCCAACATCTGTGAGAGACTTGACCGGGTTGGATTTGCAGGACTGACTCCAGGTGGTATGAAGAAGTGGTTCTCCAGACCAGCAGAGCTGGTGCACATGCAGGTTTTCTAAACAGCAAGTATGGATTTGAAATATAAAAAGATGTCTGACTTACCAAAGGTCTCTGGGTACAGATGGAGGTTCATTAAAATACTTAAAGGGTTCTCAAGGAATCAATCATCAGCAGAATCTAATGAAACAACTATTTTGCTAACCATTTTGGCATTGTTTGGAAATAGTCTAATAATCTTACATTTACTGCAATGACTCTTGCAAGGGTTTTATTACTACCATAGAAACCATTATTATTATAAAAGACATTTATAATTAACACTTTATGACAGAATGATTTAAGAGAATAATATTCATTGTAGCTAAGCAGCTGTGAAAACAAATAAAGTGGTAATGCTAATTAATTTATTGCATTAATGCAAATAATGTGAATTCAAAGACCTGACAGAAAATAATATGTTAGTAGCTAATAGCAGTTTTTTCAAAGAACCGGGACACATTTTAGGCTTTCAAAACTGTATTTGTCTCAACAGCACTAAAAAGCATTAAAAAAACCCCGCTTTATTGATGTGCATCTTCAATGTCCATTATAATAAAGAGCATTCTTGCTAAATAATACTCCAGGATAACCTTTTGACCCCTAATCAGTACACAGAAATCCTTATAGTTGGTAAATACATTAGAGAGACTCAAATAAACAAGCCTATTGTTCTACCCTCAGTATAAATATACAGCATTTAGAGCTCCCTCTGAATGAAGCCTTCCTGTCTCTCAGTCCAGCTTTAGTCATGCAGATATGGTTAGAAGAATCTCATTTTTCATTTTCTGTTTGAAAATAAGTCTGCAAATAGTTTTTAGGTATCTTTCTTAGCATTTTCTGTGTCTATTTCAAGAATCCGGGCCAAAATTTCCTGAATTGGTATGCTACTAACCTTTATGTACTTTGCATCAGGACTGCTTTGGTATCTAGCTATCAGCGGTAGTCTCTTTGTATTTTATCTGAACGGTATGGTCATTAACTACTGTGAGCATGTCATTAGTGTAAAATTAAGTCAGGCTTTTGCTTGCATGGTGCTCCTAACTTGGCCACAAATGCAATTTTTCTTCCATGTAAGTCTGTCTTCATTTTAGGCACTTGAGTGCTGATAATGGGGAAATCCCCTCCCTCTGCTTCTTTCCCCCAGGTCTGATAATGGCAGTCAAAAGAACAGATACAATTTCCCATTCTTCCTGCAACATTTTTCATGAAATCAAAAGCCTTTCTGCCCTGCTGACAAAATACAGTTGCGTGACTATGATAAGCTGATTGCAGAATAGTTCATCCCGCATCCTGTATGGGTGGAAAACATCACAATGATGCTTCCCATTCCTTCCATTGCTTCGGTGCTACCCCGCAGCTCTCCCAGTGTCCTGAGATTGAATAGGGCTCACAGTTATTGGGGAAAAAATGTCACACAGAGGCTTAACTTAGTCATGATGCCAAAAATTCACAGGAGAAGCCAATGCTGGGTCAGGGAGGGGAGCAGCACTGGGAACCCACCAACTCTAATCTGCTCTTGCAATACGGTTGCTGGTGCCCCACAAAGGCTGATGCAGCTGCTGAGGTACTTGAGGAAATTCCCAGGAAGAAGTTAAAGCCTTTTGTATTAGTTCAGCTGGAGCATGAGGGGTCAGG